>CM064917.1:34869696-36169696 GCA_032727855.1 Quercus ilex subsp. ballota
GCTGTAACTCCACCACGTTTGCAATGTCCCGATTCAGCCCATTCAGAAATCTTGCCATAGTAGCTTCTCTATCCTTCTCTACATTAGCCCGAATCATGGCAATCTCCATCTCCTTGTGATAGTCATCCACGCTCCTATAGCCTTGAGTAAGACTCTGTAATTTTAGATACAAGTCCCTATAGTAGTGACTAGGGACAAACCACCTCCTCACGGTGGCCTTCATTTCCTCCCATGTCTCAATAGGCCTCTCATAGTTTCTCCTTCTGTTCATCACAAGTTGATCCCACCATATAATAGCATAGTCAGTAAACTCAATCACAGCTAGTTTTACATTTTTCTCCTCGGAGTAGTTGTGGCACTCAAGGATGAACTCCACCTTCTTCTCCCACTCCAAGTACACTTCTAGATCATTTTTACCTTGGAACGAAGGTATCTTCATTCTGATATTTCCTACGTTTTTGTCAGTCCTATCTTGCCATCTTGGATCTCTTCGGAAACTTCTACCACGCCTTTCTCCCCTTGGCGCAAACCTGCCCTCATTGTTCAGTGAAGCTTAATCCTCATCTTCAAACTCATCCTCATGGGAGTCATCAGAATCATCCATGCGCGCATGCCTTCCTTGCCTTCTAGCATTAGGGGCTCTTTGGGGACGCTCCTCACGCAAAGAAGCAATAACAGCATCTTGCCTATCCATCCGATCCCGAATATCATTCAACACCACGTTCATACGTTCAAATTGCTGTTGCATAGCCTGTAACATGATGGATGACTCCTCCCCTCCTCTGTTTGATGCTTCGCCCCTGGAAGACATAATTTTGAAACTACAAAGAAATGTTAGAAATAATTCCTCACAACACTCCCTCACGTGTTTACACTCAAATTATGTCACTCACACTCGTGTTTCACTCTTAAATTGGCTTTTTCCCGATATTAGTCTCACACTCTCTTGCATTTTCCCACTCGTAGCTTCTCCTTTGTAGTTTTGCTTAAACTAATAAACTTGATCAAGAAATTCAACTTGTAGTATTTAAACTAATACCAATGGCAAGAAAATATGATAGAAACACTAAATCAAAGGAAGAGGACAAAAGAAAATAATATTTTGGTCAGAGAATTGAAACTACAAACAATTTTTTTTTTTTTCACGTGTTTTTTTTTTTTTGGTAGCTGGGTGCACAATTTTAACCTAGTGCACGTCAAAAAATACGAACAAGGAGTAAAGAACACAAAAGGAACAAGATAGGATGATAATAGGAAACAAAAGATAAAGGGATAGAAAACTGATTTTAGAACCTGTGCTCTGATACCAAATGATGCGAACCTCAATCGACACGCTTTGAGACCCAACAAAAATATTGGAATACTTGCCCAAGAAAACTAAAATTCAAATTTTTGATAGAAACCCTGACCCAACGTTTATAATCGAAACGTGAACCAAAGGTATAAGTGTAACACCTTGACCCAATGATTATAATTGAAACACGAACTAAAGGTATAAAGTTTAAACACCACGAGGAAGAATTCCTGATAAGTTCACAGTTCTTGAAGAACCAAAAGAAGAGCAAAGCCTCACATTTTCTGATTTTTATTCAATCATCTCCCTATTACAATAAGTGCATGCTATTTATAAGATATGACTGAAAATAGAAAATTAAAAAAATAAAATAAAACGTACTAAATAATAAAACCCCAAAAAAAAGTTGATTTTGGTCTGAAATTAGTAGATCCAAAATAGGCAAATAGCTAAAAACGTTCTAAATAATAAAAGCTATAAATTAAGGTAGATTTGGTCTGAAATTATAAGCGCCAGAATAGGAAAAATATCTATTAACTGATATGGAGCTGGAAGTCAATCAACCATTAATCCACGCCATAAATCACGCCCAATCAAGCCAGATTAACCCTCAATAGCTTGGATAAAATTTATTACACCTTCATCTTCCTTTGGGCCAAGCTTGGAATGTCCTCCGTTAGAATCAGCCCAAATCTCTTGAATCAGCCCATTAAGTGCTTCTTTGATCTTCTTGGATCTTGCGTTAGTAATAGGCCCAACTAGAACATGCAATGGATCCTTGAATGCTTGTTGATTCTCATCAGATTGACTCATCCACAATCTTCATCTTTGTTTCTTCAAATTCCTCTACTCTCACCCTCTCCATTGTTACATCCTTTAGAGGTACACTTAGTCAAATCATTTTCTCACCATACCCATATCTATGAGAAGGCTTTTTGGTGCTTGGAAAGCAGTTAGGAAGGGACCAATGGATAATGGTTGATGTTATGGGCTATAGCGGAATCTGGTAAGCTAAAGAAGACAAAGGTTCGGCATAACTTTGTTGGAGCGAGAAGGTTGGAGGGCTTAGGTACACTGGGTAGATTAGGCTTGGAGGGTCTTCTGCTGTTCATGTATCCCAACTTCATTCTTTAGTGGATTATTGACCGCTTAGAGGGCGGCGGAGAGGTTTTACGCCGAGGACTTCGTTTTCCTCTTCGATAACACATCGTTGTGTTGTCTTTGTGTTTGCATCTCTCTTCCCTTAATCTTTGCTATTTAATTTCTGCTGTGGATGTGATTTTATTTGGTTTAGATTATGTTATCAATTCTGATTTAGTTTATTTACATTTTCCGCGCGTACATTGTTTGTTAATAAGCTTGAATTGGTAATTTGTAATTTGGGGGTCTAAACATTCAAGGGTGTTTTACATACATTTTGAACATTCAGTTTTGATGCCATAAACATGCATTCACATGTTCATGCATGAATGCCATAGGTTCTGAGTTGCTGCAAGGTAAGTGAGGTAAGTCATGCATTCACATTCCCATGCATCTTTGAATATGATTTTACCTTGATGATTAAGATAAACATGTTTGTTTGGTTGAGTTCTTCTTGAAGTATAGATGCAATCACATGTTTGCTTGGATCTTTCTATGCCTATGTTGCTACCTTGGATATGATATGTATGATAATAACATGCTAGGGTTTATGTTATGCCATGATAGATGCATGATTATGTCTTTTTGGGATGATTGATCCCATGTTATGTGTTTAGATATATGCTAGCGTGTGTGTGAGTATAGATACAATATTGAGTGTGCCTTTAATAGAGTTAAGACATAGGACACAATGATGGGAAGCCAACCTTAAGGTTGGTTGGTTTTGGGTGCCTAACGCGTTTCCAAAACTGTACCTTAACTCTGAACCTATATCTCTGGTAGTAAGATCAAAAGGTCCTTCCTCGAGAGGATGCTATATATATGGTTCTTAGACCATTTACAAAAACTAGGTGGTGACCCATTGTGTCCACACTTCCAAACAAACATGTTCAAGTCTATCATTAAACATACATCATGCGTGTTCATGTGAATGTATGACTTACCTCACTTACCTTGCTACAACTTAGCACCTATGGCATTCATGCATGAACATGTGAATGCGTGTTCATGGCATCAAAACAAGAAAATAAAGATAACCCCTAATTTAAACGTGTGGAAAGTGAACAAACTATATATATATATATATATATATATAGAATCAGGAAAAATAGGGTTAGGGTTTCTGGGTAGAATCATGTGCATGTATGAACAACCCTGCGTGTGCATAATCCAGCCTGCACAAGTAGCCAGGATTATGCGCACGTGGGTTTTGGCCCAGAAACCATAGCAACATAGAAAATAGAGCAGAACTTCTAAACAAGAATTCCAACAATCTAACATGTTTTATGTAAAGTTGTGATTTACAACTATGTTTTAGTGTTGGCTTTTTCCATGACAAAAGGTGTTGTAATTGCTTTAATTTTGTTCCTTGTATTTTGTGGGATTTTATTGTATTGGGTTTAATATTAAGTTGGTGAAGACTCAAGCTTAATTGAAGATCAAGTGGATTTCGCGAGAAGCTAACCCGCGAAGTAGCCATGTGAGAAGCACATGATTGGAAGCTGAAGAGTCATGCTAGGCTGTCAGTTTCACGAGTGTCTCGCTAGTAAGGCATTCCCGTGAGGTACTCGTGAAACATTCTACTTGGAGGACTTTTAAGTGTGACTTTCTTATCTTTCACCCATACTATATATACCCTCATTACCCACAGAAATTAAAAGAGGCGATTCAGAGAGAAAAACCCTAGATAGGTTTTCTACAACACACATACACCCATCTTTTAGAGAGAGAGCTACTCATCCTTAGTGAGAAATCATTCTAGCATCTTCTCCTTCACTCTCCCATTGTCATACCTTGAGAGGAGATTTGTACCCAAACACAACCCACACATTTTCAAAGTGTAGAGAGTGTTTTGGAGCTTGGAAAGCTTTGAGAATTTGCCAAAAGAAGCCGGTGAGGCTTGGCGGATGCAATCGGGCGTATTGCAGGATCCGGAGAGCTAGAGAATACAAAGCTTGGCAAAGTCAGTTGGTAACAGGAGCTTGGAGGGCTCAAGAACATTAGGTAGACTAGGCTTGGAGGGTCTTTTGTTATTTGTGTACTCCAACTTTATTCTCTACTGGATCGATTTACTGCTTGGAGGGTAGCGAAGAGGTTTTTTGCCGAGTTCTTCGGTTTCTTCTTTGATAACACATCGGTGTGTTATCTTGTGTTTGCATTCTTTTTTTCTACTCTTTTAGCTTTCATTTTACTACTGTGATTTGATGAATATGTCTTAGAGTAGTTATATTGTTTATCCGCTCGCATTTACTTTATTCCGCACTTAGTTTAAGTTAGAGTAAAATCAACTGAGCCGTAATTTTAATTTAGGAATCTAAATAGCTCTTGTGTTTTCACACATATTCTAGCCTTCAATTGGTATCAGAGCGGGTACACTTGTTCTAGTTTTATTGCCTAAGTGTGATCCTTGACCCCTTGTGTGTATTGCCATGGATAGTGATTTGTATGCTTCTATGGATGTTGTTGATTGTAACATGCCATGTGTTTGTGAAAATGCCTCTATGAGTGTTAATCCTCATAATTGTGATGGCATGTTACTTGAATCATTGGGTGTTGTTGATCTTCCTAACATCAAACTCTTGAAGAAAGGAGCTAAGAAGTTTCATAAGAATTTGAGCAAGTTTCATTGTGAAAAGGATGATTTGATTGCTAAGCTCAATGAATCCAATAAATTGGTTGAAAAGTATAAGAAACTTGTTGAATTCTCTTGAAAATTTGAAAGAGTTTGAATGTTTAAATATGGACTTGGATGCTAAACTTGTTTTGTCTAACTTGTTGATGAGCTAAAATGTGAAAATGAATCTCTTAAGATGCATGCCAAGTGTTTGATTGCTGAACCTATTGCAAAAAATGATGAAAATATTTGTTGCAATCATGTTGTGGTACTTGATTTTGTGCCAATTGTGAGTTCTACCTCTAAAGACAAATCCGTGTACATTCCTCCACACAAAAGAAACCAAAAAGTGGAGAGAAAGGCTCTTAAACCTAAGCCTTTGTTTAGGTCCCATCCTTGGGAATTGAGTGGATCTAAGTTTGTTCCTACTTGCCACCATTGCGGTGTGATTGGTCATATAAGACCTCAATGTCCAAAGTTAAAGAGAGAACAAACTCATGTTGCCAGATCCCTTCCCAAAAGGCCTAGTGGACCTAAACACATTGTTTGTCACAATTATGGTGCCTTTGGTTATCTTAGACCTCATTGCTCTAAGTTTCAAGCTCTTAAAAGAATCAAAAGAAAAGAGAAATTTGAGCTTTTTGGAAGTTGTGCTATAAAAGCAAAACTAGATTTTGGGAAAAATGGTAAATTGTTGAAGAAAGTTTTTGATGTTCTTACCTCCTTGTTTATGTGCATCTCTAGATCTTATTCTTCTGACCCTCGTCTCGCTTTTCATGAGACACTCATTCCAAACGATTGTTCCGTTTGGATGAGGAAGGGTTCCTATGGTTGAGCTTATGCTCTTTTGGTCCTTGATTTAATTCTTTCGATCTTTATAGGACTCTTCATGCATTAGATGCTATATATTCATGCATTTGTGCATCTTGCATTTATTTGTATGCATTGCTTTTGTTTTTTATCTTACTTTTATGTCTTTTTTTTTGTGTGAGTAAAAATCCAAAACCACATAAAAATTTGAAATATTCAAAAAGTTTGATCGTATATCTTTGAGCACATGTCACGTGTGAGTTTGGCCTACTACCTTCATACTTATGGCGTAGTGCATTTACGAGCTTAGCTTGTTATGTATGCACATTTATCTTTGTGGGAAAAATCTTAAAATCTATGTGTAACTGTTGTAAATCAATCTTCAAGCTTGTTATGAATGATTGGTCAATAGTCTTGATGGTTTTGATACATGCATAGACTTGTGCCTATATATCTTCCCACACTTTTTATGTTTTTGCTTTATAGCTCAACAATTGTCAAATCTCGAAAATAGAGAATAAGCTGCAAAACCTGTTGCACATACTAGTATTTGACTAGGAAAAAGGGAAAGCGACTTGTATTGAAATGTATAATGCCTAAAAAGCCAAAGGCTTATTCTCAATATTAAAATACAAAAAATTTTAGGCACCGATCTCAAAATGAGATGTATTGTTCAAAAATGATAAAATGTTATAAATTGTAAATCCCTTCTTAGCCCTAGGGTTTTTAATCTCTTTCTTATCAAGCTTAGGGGGTGCTTCTAAGATAGATATACTATTGTCTATATTTTCACTAGCTAAAACAGTTTTCACATTATTGTTCTCAAATCCAACATTATTAGTAGATAAAACAAAAACAGTAGTACTAGTAAAAGCAATATTAGGAGAAGAGAAATCATACCCTAAACCGGTTCGATCAGAAGCAGATTTCTGAAAACTGAGCACCTTGTTAAGCTTTGCACTTGAAGTCCTCTCCAACTGAGCTCTGACTTGGAACAGCTCTGCCTCAAGCTTCTTAGTCTTCTGAGCCAAGAAATTATTTTCAAATCGCAGTTCTCCAATTGTCTGATTAGCTTCATCAAACTTTGTGGAGATTTCTTCTCATTCTAACTACACATCACTGAGCTTCTTGGTGGCCAACCTATACAACTTCTCATGCTTTTCCGAGACCTTGTATAATTTTGCATAGGCTGTGTGGATGTCATCTTGTTCATCCATCTTCTCAAATTTAGACTCCACCAAGTCCTCTTCTTCATCCACATCTTTAACAATCCCCTTAGTAGGATTTACAATGGCAGTGAAGGCATTTAGGATTCCATCATCCTCAGGTTCGGTGTCGATCAAAGTAGCAGTAAGTGCCTTGCTCTTCTCAATAGTCTTGAGATATGTAGGGCACTATTGTTTTATGTGACCAAAGCCTTGACACCCAAAGCACTTTGGTCCTGAGGGAACAGTGTATTGACCGTCATCCCTAGCATCTTTCTTTCCTTTGTCTTGGTTCTTGAACTAAGACGATCTGGACCGTTTGCGGTCTTTGTCAAATCCTTTAGCATTGGCATTCTTCATAAACTTTTTGAATTGCCTGGTGATATAGGATTTCATCTTAGAATCTTCATTGTCTGAAGACTCATCAGTGTTACTTCTCTTGGCCTTCAATGCCATACTCTTTCCCTTACTAGATTTCCCTATCCTTGTCAAACCCAACTCATAGTCTGCAGATTGCCAACTATCTCTATCAAAGGAATTTTGTCAATATCCTTTGATTCCTCAATCGTGGTGATCTTGGCATGAAATTTCTTGGGTAGAGATCTGAGCACCTTTTTAACAATCTTGGGTTTAGGAATGCTTTCCCCAATATTAAAGGTTGAGTTCACTATGTCCTTTAACTTGGCATAAAACTCATCGAATGACTCATCCTCCTCCATCTTAATCTCTTCGAAGCTTGTAGTAAGCCTTTAAAGTTTCAAATCCTTGACAGCCTTAGTTCCTTCATAGGTTGTCTGGAGGATGGTCCATGCTTCCTTAACAGTTTTAGTAAAGGATATCTTCTAGAACTCCTTATTCTTGACCATACTGAATAAAGCATTCAATGCCCTACTATTGAAATTTGTCGCCTTAACCTTAGCATCATCCTAATCGGCCGATGCTTCCTTTGGCTTGGTCCAGCCTATCTCCACATCTTGCCATACCTTTTCATCTAATGACTGTAAGAAAGCTCTCATGTGTACTTTACAGTATGCATAGTTAGTGCCATCAAATAAAAGAGGTATAATAAGATACTGTCTTTTATTCATGACAAGTAAGGGTCAATGGATTATACAACAAAGATTAAAACCTAATCAGAGTGTGACTGCTCTGATACCACTTAATAGGCCAAGAATGTATTGACCCTTTGTGGTGAATTAACCAATTAATTAGCCAAGTTAATTAATTAATTCAATTAGCATGCAATAAGCGTGGTAGCTCAAACAAATCACCAACTAAGTTAATATACAGCGGAAAATAAAATTGACACGGTGATTTTTTTCAAATAGGGAAAACCTACACGGCAAAAACTCCACTGAGTGATTTTAAGGTTATCACTCCCGAGAATCCACTATTATCACAACAAGAGGTTGCAAGTAAAGGAATCCTAGTACCTTATGCCAACCTACAGTTGAAACATTTCCCCAATACCCAATTGGACTTGTTCTGTAGTGACAATTTTTTTTTTCAATGCACTGCTCCTAGTACGTGACTAACCAATTTGATGCGCGGATCCCAGTACACGGCTTATACACCAACTTAAGAAGGATGTTGGCTGCAAAGTTTTTGAGTTCATCAACACGATCAAGATCACAGAGCTCCTTGGTTACAAAACCCTATGGCGTACAAATGCAGTAGCTTCTTCAAAAGAAAGATGAACTAGGGCATATGTCTCCGGTTCACAATATGCTTGTGAAAAACTTTTGCATTTAGGTGCATCAGCTGTGAAGGCCCTTAAAACAATCCTTATATATGTTTAGGGTTATGAGAAAAGAAAGCCTAAACATGTATACACGGATTGTAGTGAAATCAGATTTGAAAATTTGATTTTCTTAAATCTCGATAGATAAGGTATCTATTGAGCAGTTGTCGAGCATCGGGCTAAACTGCCTTTTAAATCTCGATAGATGCTATCTGTTGAGCTAGCTGTCGAGCTTTAAAATTCAACACTTCTTTACTTGTTTCTTGAACAGATTTGCATGGCTTTAACACTTGAATTTGAAACCTTGTTCCTTAAAGTATTAAACACATCCTAAATCTATCCAATTACAAGTAAAGTGTATTTTGTCAAAAGATTAGCCAATTCTATATTGACATATGTTCTTAACATGATTCACATATGTCCTGACATTATTGTATATTTTTCAAAAAATATAAATTCAAACTATATGTATATATCTTGTGGCTATTTTTTGTTTCTAGGTGAGCTACTAGTGTTTTTCTTGAGTAATTATTCAGTATCATAGAGCTAGAAGTAAACTATCTCTCTCTCTCTCTCTCTCTCTCTCTCTCTCACATATAAACTGTACACATAATATATATTTTTAAATAATTAGGATCCCATTAATTAATTCACGGTAAAACAATCATTCACATGAAACATGGGAGCATTGCTCATAGTCTCTAATCTATAGATCATAGCCTCATAGGTGAATAGCATTTCTTTATTTTCATAAAATTCAAAATTTATACATCAAGATGATCTCCCACCCCCAAAAAATAATAAAAACAATAACAATCAAGAAACAACCAACAAGCGATCAACAGATGCCTCAATTTACCGCCAAAGAGATGAACATAATTATATTCTTCCTTCGGCCAAATCAGTTGATATATACATTTAACATCATGCAAAAAGAAAAACATGTCCCAATGCTGAAAGAAAGTATAATGAGTTGATCCACGTTATATACATTTTATCTGCATAGCTCCGCCTCCACTAAAGAGAGAAAAGGCACCTTGCCTCAAAACTCAACTCTGCTCTGATCTATAAGTCCCTCATAAACATAACTAAAAAACAACACAGTCCAACAACCCCCCTCTCTGACAGAACTTCCTAGGGCATTTCCTTGCTTTAAAAAGTACTACTTGCAGTCTGCAAATATTTTCAGTACTGCAGCAGGGGGAACATTTTGAAGGGCGGTTGCTAGAGCACTTAATATAAACCAAGCAAAAACAAAGAGACCTAGAAAGATTCGGCCCTCAAAACCAAACAAAACCAATTTACATGGTCGAGTGGAAAGTAAAGAAGTTGAAGTCATGGTGGTGGACGCCAAGCTGCTTCAACCAGGATTCTGAAGCACTGTAAAGATGGATCATCCTTTCATAATCAGATGTATGTGGCTTTATCCAAACATCTCCTTGCAACTTGTAAGTAGCAAGCCCAAAGGGAGGAAGGGAAATTCCATCTTTGCTTTCTTCCTTGCATTCCTCTTCTACAATTCTCAAGGATTCAGGATGGCACGTACCATTTCCAATGTTGGTGTTAGTATTCTCCACTGCGTTGTCTGCAAGAGAATGCCAGAAACAAAGAAGAAACTCTTCTGAACAGTGAAAACTTGCAAAAACTAACACTTCAGGACTTATCTGAGTTCATTATTACTATGGGCTAATATATGTCAACTCATGATTAAAAAGAGCATTTATAGCCCCAGGGCCTCATGAGGTGGAGGTCACTAGTTTGAATCTCCCTCACTCCCTCCTCTTGAGAGTTGGGACTAGCTCTTTAGAGAGAGAGAGAGAGAGAGAGAGAGAGCATGTACAAAACAACAGCCATCAAGATCTCAGTTGGGCCCCTCAAAATAATTTGTTAAACCAAAACAGTAAGATCAAACTTGGTTCAATACAAGCGAAACTCTTGGCAAACTCAGTCCTTTTCAACTTGAGCTCATCTACAAAACTGAAAAAAGTTGGAAAATACAATATGCTACAACTAAGTCCAAGAAGAAAATGATTTAGCATCATATACAAGAAGAAAATACCAGAACTTTTAATATGAAAATGATACACAATCAAATAAGCTACATGGTGAACCCAACCAATGTTTCATTATAAAATGATGTCCTTTGTTGGCAAGAAAAAAAGAAAGAGGAAAATTTAAGAGTAGAATCAAAAGTTCTGTTAAATTGGACAGAAATTTTAGAAACTAAACATCAATTGCCTTCATCCTAGAAATAGAATGTATTGCAGTTGAATTTGTTACTTCAGTTGAGAGAACCACCCCTCTTCCCAATTCTTTTCTCTTATCAGAAAATGTAAAATACATATTCTCACAAAAGGTCCTGAATTAACCAAAATGATGCTCTATAAGCACAATAAAATAGAATGATAATACTCAATACAATATGCAGCCGAATGGCAAATGGCATTTCAAGTCAACCACTCATCACTCAAATGTGTCGACTTCAGCAGACTTAGAAAAGTGAGACAGATATAAAACTGTCTAATGATAGCTGTATGGTACTCATCTAATATTGGTGGTATTAGTTGCATCCATCACAGTTCACACTGAAAATAATGTGAAGTTGTAAAATACAAGTTATACAAGGATGTATAGTACAGGAAGCTAGAGATTGATTTCCAATAAACTACCTAAAAAATGCCATATCAGCATTTTGGCCAGCTGCACAGGTGGTTTTGCAAAAAATTTATCATCAAACAAGAACACCACCCCCCAAAAAAAAAAAGGATTATGCAAATGATTTTCATGTGTATCCATTTCTCAGTAAAAAAAAATACAAATTATTCCTAAATTGAAACATGGTAGTAAACAGTCACATACCTTGGAAACTTGAGGACAACGTATGGTATGTGAGGAAACATGCCGACAAGTCCTTTATATTTTCCCGATTTGGAATGTGATAAATAGGATACCTGATCAATAATAAAATATTATACAAAGAAGTTATTCTATTCAAGTAAGAAAAGAAAGTAAAGTTGATGCAGGACAAAATCAAAATGGATGCAACAATGAAATTGAAGCATATGGGGTTAAAAAAATGAAAAAGAGAGCATATGAATCAGCATCTAAGCTTGCTTGGAATTGGCACCAAACAAGGAAACAAGACCTAGGGTCGGCTGAAATCAACACCATAACATTGAGAAAATTTCAACGGCAAATTTATTAATCAAGCAAGCTATAAACTGTCTCCATTGGAGTTAGACTACTAGGCTAAACCCTAATTCTAATTGACTTGGCAAAGACCAATTATGGAAAACAAAATTGTTTGTATGCTGAGCACACCAACTATAGCAATAAAACTAATTGGATGCATGAACAAGACGGAGCTTCTATTGCTATCCTGGTCAAGGAAATTGAAGTAAATTGTGTAATTCATTTACACCAGCCACAAAATTGACTAATCCTGATAGACGTGTTAAAAGGACAACTAATCAAACTTACCAAGCAACAGCCATCCAACTTGCTGGGGAAAGATCCACACTCTTGAGTGTCATTAGTGCTGTATAATTCTGAGCCAATTCAGTTATCTGAAAGAAATATTAAATCATAAATGCATTTTCTCAGCACTATAAAGGAAGATATACTAACACAGATGTCATTCTTAGTCAGAAGCAAAGACACAGATTAACAGTGCTGAATACATAAGTAAATACCAAAAGAGAAGTACCTTGTCCATGAGTGGCACCCTCCAGTAAGGAGAAGCCATCTCAAAATACTGTAAGTAAAGGCAGCCAAGCCTATCCCTCATTGGCCATGAACCCTCCTGGTCGAAGCTTGAATCCTCCGAAATAGCATCCCAAGTCCTGCTAGAGTTGTTGCTTAGCGACCTCGATAGGTTATCACTCCCGCTATCATCACTCCAAGAATCGCTTTCAAATTCTGCCACATCACTATCCTCTTTACGAGCCCTATAGGAGGAAAAGATGGCTAGCTCAGTATTATTGCCATGTATCATAACAAGCAAACAACTGATAAAATAGATTTGGTTGACAAAGCATGAAGAGAAATTGTTCCAATACCTGGAAGTGCCAGCTGATTTGTTAGTGTATATCTGAATGGCAGATAGATAAGGAACATAGTATTGCATAACACTTTCACC
Organism: Quercus ilex subsp. ballota; assembly: GCA_032727855.1. Classification (NCBI taxonomy): domain Eukaryota; kingdom Viridiplantae; phylum Streptophyta; class Magnoliopsida; order Fagales; family Fagaceae; genus Quercus; species Quercus ilex. Next base: position 34,882,639 of record CM064917.1, read on the forward strand.
GCCATTCAACAGTACTGGGGTGCCAGCACCATATGCACTCCATTCATCATAGCAGTCCCAGAGATCTCCTAATGTGAAATATTCAATTCTCTCTTTGCCAGGTGGTTGCCAGAGGCTATTTAGATCATTAAAGCAGCTCTGGAAAAAATATGACAAGACATAAAAATCAGTGAATACAATAACAACCAAGCCTTAGTTTCAAAATTTTGGGGTAGACTATAGATCCTCAACAAACTAATGATAGTTGATCACAGGTATTAGGAGATGCCCCATCATATATTTGTAATCGATTCATTCATAACTAAATTTTATTCTGGCAATCCTCTTCGTTTTATTGGGCTTAAGAACGGCTATGAACAAAATACATAATAACACTAAACACAGACACAATCAAGGAACACATTCGATATTCTTAAACTCATAAAATGGGATTGTATGGTAATAAAAGTAAAATGTATAAACAGATCAATTCTTTTTTTTTTTGGAAACTAGATCAATTCTTTTCTAATACTAATTATAATCTTCAAATTGAATTCAAAAGCTATTAGCGGTTACTGTCTTTATTGTTTTTTGCACTAAGTAAGTGGGGGAAGGGAGGCTGGTCAGGTTTGAACTCCAGTGCCCACACACCACAAGAGGTGTTGGAACCATCCCTCAATCCCCTGTTAGAGGTAGTTTACTCTTATGATGCATGTGCCACCAAAGGTATATCTTCCTCAATTTGACCTCGAAATTGGAATGTACATGTAACTTCTTCATTTTATTTTTTCCAAGAATATCAATAAGTTACACAAGCACCCAATGGATCTTGAACTCAAAACCCATACTCCATCACACTTCAACAAGGAGAGAATGTGCCATTCGAGCTAGAACTCATTACTCCTACCTTTTCTTTTCATAGGGACTCAATCTTGATCCGTACCATCATTAAGATTTTTATCCTTTGGAACATACGACTTTCAAACAGTCTCACTCTTATAATCTGATCGCCAGGGAAATGAATTAAGATGATTGCAAAACTAACTCCTGAAACTCTCTACGTGGTAACAGTCTCACTCTTTTTAAAATTTTCAGTCTTTAAAAGCAAAAAGTTTTGATAATTCAATAGTTACCATAGGGGAGGGGAGATTTGAACCCTATATATCTCTATTGGAAATATCAGGAAATGCTAGTTGAGATATATGACTCTTCTCAAAAAGTTATAAGATAGAAATCAATATGAACTTGCACATTTTCATTTTGAGGATCACTCAGCTTTAAATACACAAAGAAGATCTTCAATAAGAGTTCAGCAGGCAACATTGATCAACACGATCAATGGATAATGAAGCCTGTCATTAATTTCTTAAATTGGAACCATAATTAGTCTCTTGTACAAATATTTGGTTGAATTATCAACCTTATAAATGTAAGTACAGTTAGTAGACTGACAAGAGTTTATGCTTCTTACCTATTTGTTGAAAAAACTAACAGATCTTTATAAATATCTAATTAATTATAAACAAAATAAATAAAGATTTGACATTTTTGCATCCCAAACCTACATGGTGATGGCTATCTCCTTTCATTGCAGATGTTAAACAAGTGTGGACCATTTTTAGATATTGATATTATATGCTATTGACACATACCTTTGATAGAGCTCACATTAAAAATTGTCCGCATATTTTAGAAAAGGTCAAAATACACTATTAGCCCTAAAACTTTAGTCCATGATTAATTTTAGCCCCTAAAACTTAAGTGGTTACTTTTAATTCCTAACAAACTTAAAATGATTGTTTTTATATAATCCCTAATGTATTTAATGGAGTAATAACATATTAGATTTTAGTCATTTAAGAGACTAAAAACAATGGACTTATTTATTCATTTATTTTTATATAAGAAAAACCATGGACTTTTAAGCTTGACTAAAACCCCTCATGGGTTAAAATTTGGGGACCAAATAATATATAATTTACGGAAAAACAAATGCAAGTGAGTAATACTACAAGGAGCATGGTCCATTGTTCCATATGACTGATCCAATATTATTGATGCTATAAAAATAGAATGAGATTGAAAAACACCTAGAAGAATATTCGAAGGAATAATACCAAAGAAAGGGGCTGCTGCCCTTTGTCTCTTGTCGCAAGACTATCAACAGACTCATCACCATACTTGGCACTTGGATTAGATATTTGAAGAGGAAAAACAAACAAAAGCACCCGCTAACACACACCCAAAAAATAAAAAGATAATAATAATGATAAATTACATTTTTTTTCTTTTTATTATGAAAAACAAAAAAAAAAAACAAAAAAAGTATTAATATAAAATTCGTAAAGAAATGCATTTCATGTTTTTTTTTTTAATATATATATAAAATCACCTCTCTGAATTCCCTTTCGCGCCGAAATGATAAAATAATAATTAACGTATTTTTTTTTTTTTTTTTTTTTTTGGGATTCTCATCATATATTTTCACAACTTTCAACAAGAACCTAATCCCAGTTCACGTGTTAGTATTATTTTTTTAATTTTACATTTAAAAAAAATGATACAAAAGAAAAGAAACGAAAAGATTGTCAGTCAGAAAACAGAGCCAAAACTATTAATAAATTGCACTTCTCGTTAATAACCAATATATGTGTATATATATATATTATATGAAAGAACCAATATATATACTCACACATAGAGAGATAAACAAAACAAATAAATAAAATTATAAAAGCCATTCTAAATAGCCAATCATATTCTGGGGAAGAAAAGGAAAAATACTCAGAAAAAGAAAAAGAAAAGTACCTGAGGAAGGAGTCGAGAAGAAACAGTGGGAGTCACACATTGAAGAAAACACTCCAGATTTGAAGACATTGATATCGATGGGTTCTTTCAAATTTGAAAATACTCTCTCAAAATGAAAAGGCAACAATAGATAATTAAAAAAGAAAAAAGAAAAAAGAAGGGTGAATGAAATCAAATCCAAAACCTTAAATTATGGGAAATACCCTTTTAAGCTAGCTCTATCTCAATCTTGTTTGTTGGCATTCCTTGTTTGCCACTTAACCCAAAAGTAGTAACCAAAATCTAAACATGGAACCCACGCATGAACAAGATATTCACTTTCCTTTTATGACTAAAACCACGTACACCATATTGTGCTCATCCAAAACCAGGCCTCGAAAAACAAGCAGACTCTCTCTCTCTCTCTCTCTCGAAGAAGAAGAAGAAGAAGTTGGGGAAGTGAAACGCTTGCTCTAATATATAATTCGTACTTAAAAAGTAACTCAAAGCAGTGTGAACTGTGAGACTTTAACACTGTCATTTAAAAAAACCTTTCATTCATTAATTAAACCCATTATGAAACTGATAAGTGAGAGTGACTTTTTGAATGAGAGAGAGATAAGTGAGGGTGACTTTTTGGATGAGAGAGAGAGAAGTAGAAGGTGTCGACGATGTGAACTTTCGCTTCGCCGCGTGTTTTCTGTCACTTACTGTGATGCGTTTTTTCTTTGCTTTTTTTGTTTCTCATTTTTCATGTTTTTGGCTTTTTCCCATATTTTTTGGTTTGCGCCTGTGGATGTGGGTTTCAATTCAAATACACGTGTTCGTTTAAGCTTCATTCCCTTGCTAACAACTCATAAGTCTTGTGTCCTTTTTTGTGAAAAAAAAAAATTTGGATTGATTTTCACTCCCCTTTTCTTTTTCTTTTTTTAATTTATCAATATTATCTTATATATGAGCTTTTCTTTTCTGTTTGAGAAAGCCTTTGGTCGCAAATTTTGGCCATATGATGATATTCAATTAATATTCTGAAGTTCTGACTTCCGGTCAAACATTTTAACAAGGCCAACTTGCCACACCTTAGCTATGTTGGCAACTTATCCTCGTACACAATATTTACCCTTCGATAAGAGCATCACCATCAGCATGAATGTTCTAAAAAATTCATACATTAGCATACCAATAATAATTTATCTATTTTTAACGTGATATTTAACATTACACATTTACACTTTATATTTTATCTTTTATTTTTCCATACAACATATTAAAATAATATTAACTCAAAAAACAATCCCAAAAAAAAGATACAACAACAACAGCAGAGCGGCCCATCAGCAAGGTAAGATCAACCTAGCTGCCATTAACCCCTACCACTACATCCTCCATAACCCAAAACAAACCCCACAAATCCAGCCATATACCCATAAGGCCATAACAAGCCCACCAAACCATAGCCACCAACGAGATTAACTGCCACCAATCACAACCATAGGTCCACAATTGCTGATATCCACTAACAAATTTCAAGTAAATAAAATCCTAAATCTTCCAAACACCAACAATTTTCAACCCCACTGCCACAAACAGCACCAATCCCAACCACAAAATTTATAATAATAATAAAAAATAAAAATAAAAATAAAAAATAAAAAATAAGAAAACCACAACTTGGGAAGAGAAGAGATAGACTGGCAACGGTGGCATTGTGGCCGAGGCAAACACTGTTGGGGTAATTATTGAGTACTCTCGAAGTACTATAAATGCGTACTCCCTACTCTCATATAACTGTAAGTTCCACTAATTAAATCTATGATGGAACCCACAACTGTGAGTCTCTCTAATTAAATCTATGGTGGAACCCACAATTCATATAAAAGGGGAGAGTACGCATTTATGATACTTCTAGAGTAGCTATTGAGCAATAAATGATAAAATAGACGTTAGACAATTATTAGAAAAATAGTTGTGGAGCAATAATGGGTAAACTAGGCGTTGGAGCTTTATGGGTTATTAGTAACCAATAATTATAGACCATTAGTATTATGGTCACTCCACAAGTATAAGTGTTTGAAGGGGTGTGGGGGATAATGGCCGGGTTCAAGTTTCTAGGGGGGAGTTTCACATACATATACACTTAGATTAAGTTAGAGTAAAATTTCTATTTTGTAAATAAAAAAACAAAAAAAACTATAGACTATTATTATCATGAATAGTCTATATAATATCATCACAACACCCTTTCCTATAACTTGAATTTTTACTCTATATTTCAAAATATACAATTCTATTATCTTTCTCTTCCACACATTTTTCTATAGTTTTATTTGTTTCAAGGAAATGCAATATTAGAAGGTTGTTCTTAAATATCTGTGAGTGAAAGTGCGCTCATTACAAAGGTTGACACTATAGTCTAATCCTAGGGGGTTGTTTGATCAAGAGAATCAGTCGTACTAAGTTTTACTCCAGGTGGCACAAACAATCTTGAAGGACAACGCTTTGTCAACGTGATTCTATAGCATTGTGAGATCATTCTAAACTTCTTTTTATTTATTTTTTTTGCAAATTATTCAAATTATTATTTGTTGTATAAAAACTTGTTTATTCACTAAAATATTTCCAAAAAAGAGAAGATAGAATGATGGGAGACAAAGAGAAGAGAGAGTGCGAGGGGTAGATATGAAGATAGAGAGGAGAGATTGATTTTTTATTATTATTATTATTATTTATTATTCAAAGAGGAGAGAGAGTTTAATTAAAAGTGACTTTTTAGTTAGTGACATTGCTATAGTTCCCTCTACCGGAAAGGCATTGTTGCAATGTCTTTAACTAATAAACCTTAGAACAAAATTTAGCTAGAAAATTGGTTGTAACCTAAGGTTACAACATTACTCAATAAAATAAACAACACGATATATTTTGAAAATCTAACCGTTGAATTGCATGTTTTTTATGCTTTTAATACACATGTCAAATTTTGTGTCAATCAGATATTATTTACTCTAAAATCTATAAGTTTATATTATATGCATAATTTTAAACTACAAAAATTTGTAATTTAAAAAAAATTTATTGAAGACATAGCTATTGATCTTTAATTTTCTAGAAATTTTGCAAGCATGGAGAATATAAGAAGAAGATGTAATCTAATGATGGATTTGTCAAAATTCACCTCCAATGAAAAAGATATTGAGTAAAATTGTAGTTTAGTGCTACAACTAATTTTGTAGCTAAATTTTGTCCTAAACCTTATACTACTAGATGGGCACTATAACTAATGACAATTTTTTTGGCATTTGAGACATCCAATGGAGTTGAATTTTTGCATTTGATATGCTAAATGCTAGAAATTTAGCATTTAGCATATCAAATGCTGGTGCTCTAAGTGCATTAGCATCCAACTTTTTAAAAGTTTTTATCGTTTTACACTTTAAAAAGTTAATTTATTTATTTTAGCACTATTTTACAACTCACCCAACATCTCATTTCTTATTCTTTATATCAAAACCAATATTATTCATTTGTTTAGTCATTTTTCTCTCTCTTCCTCTCCATCTCTCTCACTTTTCGTGAAGCAACCCAACAACTCAAAGAACCTAGAAGAGTGAAGACCCAAAGCAGCAACCCAGCACATAACACAACCAAAAAACCCTCAAAGAACCAATATATATGTGTGTGTGTGTGTGTGTTAAAAAAACCCACCACCAAATATCCACTGCTAAGTAAGACCCGCAACTACCAATTACCCACCACCAAACACCCATAAAAACAGTAAATACACATTGTAAGACCCATCACCACCAAGTCAGGCTCTGGGTTTTGGTTTCTCTCTCTCTCTCACACACACACAAACTAAAAGCTCAATTAGTGTGAAAACACTAATATTTGTTTAGACCCCCAATTTTAAATTACAGTTTAATTGCTTTTACTCTAACTTATCTAAGTGCGGAACAAGAGTAAAGCACGTGCAATAAACTAGAACACTACTCTAAGCCATAAGCAAGTACAATAAGCAATAAATGTAAAGCTTAAAGAGTAGGGAAGAGAGATGCGAACACAAGATAACACCTAGGCGTGTTGTCAAAGAAAAAACCGAAGTACTTGGCGAAAAACCTCTCCGCGGTCCTCCAAGCCGAAATCAATCAACTAGTGTATAAGTTGGAGTACAAGAATATCAAAAAGACCCTCCAAGTCTAATCTACCCAATGTACTTGAGCCCTCCAAGCTCCTGATTCCAACAGACTTCTCGGAGTCTTGTCTTCACTAGTTATCAAGATCCCACAATTCCGCCCGATTGCATCTGCCACTCAATGGCTTCTTTCAATGCTTCCTAAGGGCACCAAAACTTCTCTCAACACTCAGAATGGGAGAGGTAAGTGTTTGGGCTAAGAACCTTTCAAAGATATGTAGATGGATTGTGGGTAAAACAATCTCTAACTCTTAAGTGTTTGGCTAGGGTTTCTCTCTCAAAAGTTTCTTCAGAAAACACTCCTTCTTCTTCTTACATTTCATGGGTAATGAGAGTTTATATAGTGTTGGTAAAGAATGGGAAAAGTCACACTCTAAAAAGCAATAGGCAGTGAGTTTCATGGGCCACTCGCTACTTGGCTTGAGTCATAAGTCATTCACGAAATCCAGCCTATCAATGACTCTTCAAATTCCAGCATGTGCTTCTCACGTGGCTTGTTTCGCGGGTTAGCAATCGTGAGTCAGTTGTGAGTCAAGTCACGAAAACCACTTCTTCACAGATTCTTCACCAAACTCTCACACACAGCCCTTACATTAAATCACACAAAAATACAAGGAAACGATTGAAAAAATTACAATCAAATTTGACATGGAATTAAAGCCAACAAAAAACATAGTTGTAAATCACAACTTTACAATCTCCCTCATTGGCTATTCCATGACAAAACCCTTAAATTGACTCTAGACTTAAAACGTGAGCATAGGAATAGAGGTAAAACTCACTCACACCTAAATCTAAAATTTGTGAAGCACTTGAACCATATACACTTGTATCCAGAAACACTTGCACATAATAAATAACTTCATTAAGCACGAGACAAGTAGAATACAAGGCATGTATAAAGAACAAGTAGAATGCAATCAAGATAAACAAGAGATATAAGAACATATAGCATAACTTGATCAAACACGAACAGTCATTAAGAAATGATCACAATGAAAATTTAGCAAGTAAATGATCATCAGGTCATACAAGCAATTAAGAGCAGTGCAAAAATTAATTGCATGTTTAACAAGCACATGATGCATTAAAGAAACTAAGGCAAGAAGTAATAGATAACTAAAAGCATCAAGAAATGGCTATAAAAACCAAGGTACACATAGTACTAAAGAAAACTAGGGTACTATAAGCTTTAAAGTAAAGCACTGTAAATAAAAACATATTAGGCAAAACATATGTTAGAACTTCTAAATTGTGTGGTTGTAGGTTAGCTTTCTTCTTTTGAACCCACTGTGCTCCCCCTTTCTGTATGCACTCCCCCTTGCTCTGTGATGCTCTGCCCCTTACTCTATGATATATTCAAAATATTCACAATAAGCTTTCTCCCCCTTTTTGGCACGAATATCTAAAGGCCTGCCTCGAACTTGTGCTGAATCTCATCCAACTGTGTCTCAATGGTGGTCAAGCGAAGCTGAACATGATTATTGTGAGAATACATGATATTTGCAAGTCCAGAAATGCGTTCATGTAAATCCTCCATCAAAGTCATCATCCTATCCACATGAGGGATAGATGATCCAAGCTAAGAGTGAGTACTGGAAGGTTGAGGCTTTGGAGTGTGACGAGGAGATATCTTAGGAAGTTTGGAGACACCAGGAGTAGCTAAACTTTTGTCAATGGGAGAGTCATGAGAGGAGGATCCACTCTTCAGAGGCATGGAGGGGCTCTTCTTTGCCCTTTCAACAAAGGAGTGAACCTTGCTACTTTGGAGTGAATACAAGGAAATCAAACCTTGACGAGGCAAGACCATTCCATCTTTAGGAGAATGAATTCCCTTGAGAGTCATGATCTTCATGATGAGGCTGCAGAAAGGTAGACATGTCCTTGTAGCTGATCGCCCTGCAGTTCTTCCTAAAATCTGAAAGATGTGAGCACAAATGTCAATTTGAGCTCCATTAATGAGATCACATAAGAATTTGGCTCTTCCAAGGTTAATAAAACCTGTGTTGGTCAAAGGGTACAAGTTTGAATGCATAATCAAGGTAAGAGTCTTCATTTCCGGCTCGAATCTTGATGTGCCAATTGATGTACTTGTGTAGGAGACTTTATGGTGTGCTCCTAAAGTTTCAAGAATTTTGACAACGAGAGCCAATCTGTCATTATAAAGGGATGTATCCACATTTGCTGGACAATTTATGTGAAGGGTCTTTGCTAGATAGTCTGGAGTGATGACAAAGTCTTTTCCACGAACCCAACATTTTAGTTCAGCTCTAGTGAACCAAGCGTTGGAGTAGAATTTTTTGACCAACTCTTCAATAGGATCTTCAAAGCCACCAAACAAGCTAGCCCAAACTTTGTCAGCAAAGATTTTAGGGACAAAAGTTGATTTCAATGTATCAAACCTCACAATCCTTTCTACCATAGCTGGAGCATTCTTGAAATTGTTGTTGAAGGATTGAGAGTCCAGAAGAGTCTTGAATCTCTTATTATCAAAGTTCGCCGACGATTGACGGGTCCCCTTTGATATCGGAGATGATGTGAGATCAATCAAAGGTTCTTTACCACATGAAGATCGATGAGGCATCTACAAAATAGCCACACAAGCATAAACCAGACACAAAAATGGTAATAAACTTGATAAGATACAAGTTAGTCCAACAACAAGCAAAAATAGAAGAAAAATGCCCTAAAATAGGATCAAATGATCATAACAAAGACACATGAACATATTATACGTGATAAAAGGTCTAAAAAAAACTTAACTAGCATGAATGTATGCAAAACATGTCAAGTCATAGGGTAAGTGCATCAAGGGTGCATTAAGTGTGCATGTGCAATGCATGAACAAGCACTCATGGGGCAAAGTGTGTAAAACACACAACCAATGATCAAAACTGTTAGGACATATGTGTTTCACTTGTTAAGAACATATGTTCTTATTTTATGTAATTGGCTAATCCTTTGACAAAACGCACTTTACTTGTAATTAGGTAGATCTAGGTGTTCTTAATTGTTGGGAAATTTAGACCTTAGTTGATAGAATTAACAAGTTTTAAATCCAAGTTGTTAATTATATTTATTATGAATCAACCTTGTTAAAACAAACACACAACAATATCATGTCAAAATCATGCAGTGGAAAAATAAATAAGACAAGATATGATGACCTAGGAAAACCAATGAAACTAACCAGTTTCACAGTAAAAAACCTGGGGGGAAACCTTCTCGAAAAGCAATCCACTATAGTAAAGAGAAGTTTCAGATCTAGTACAAAACTTTTGTCCCTAGACTCTACAATCCTCGTAGATGAACTCATAGCAGAAACTTTCTACCGCTTCAGAATCTCTGAACTCTTCAATACATGAACGCCACCATTTGATGTTGCACGGATCCCAATACGTGACTAACTCCTTTACATGAATCCCAGTACGTGACTCACTCACCAACTTGAGGAAGAAGAATGTTGGCTGCAAAGTTCTTTACTTCATCAATAATGAAGATCAATAAGCACCTGGTTACAAAACCCTAAGGTGCAAAGATGCAGTAGCTTCTTTCAGAGAGAATAAGGCATCAGTCACCTTTTGCATATGTTCTCCTTGTATTCTCTCATGTAATGGCCTCTAAAATAAGCCTTATATAGGTCTAGGGTTGTGAGAAAAGAAACCCTACACAAATACATAAGCCTGGCCCAAAAATAAAAAATCTGAATTTTCGTAACCTCGACAGATAGTAGCTGTCGAGAACGTGTCGAGCAGGTGTTGAGGTTTAATGAGGCTCGACAGATACAACTATCGAGGAGGTGTCGAGAAGGTGTCAAGGGGACAAAAACTTTCTCGATCGATCCACCAGGTATCGAGAAGGTGTCGAGATTGCGATAACAATCAATTGAAGAGCTCGATAGATAGCCAGGTGTCGAGGAGGCGTCGAGCAGGTATCGAGCTATCTGTCCAGTTTTATTGAACACCTTTTCTTCACTTGTTTCTTGGTCCAATCTTCATGGCTTTAATACTAGACTTGGACAATATGTTTCTTGAAGTATTAAACACATCTTAGATCTACCCAAATACAAGTAAAGTGTGTTTTGTCAAAAGATTAGCCAACTACATAAAATATGTCCTTAACATTAATACTTCAAGAAATTGTGTTTCAAGACCAAGTGTTAAAACCATTCAAGTTTGTCCAAGAAACAAGCTGAATAGTGCAAATTCATTAAAGCTCAACAGCTGCATCTATTGAGCTTAAGAAAGCTGTTCTAGCCCTGTGTGCTTGACACCTGCTCGACAGCTCCTATCTGTCGAGATTTAAGAATTTCAAAATTCTGATCTGATTTTCTTGGGATCCGTGAATGTGTCTTTGGTCCTTCTTTTCTCCTAACCTTAGACATATAAAAGGATTATTTTAAGGGCCGTCAAAGAGTACACAAGTTGCATAAGCTTTGAAAAAATTTTGCTCAAGCAAATTGTGACCGGAGACAAATTTTACCCTAATTCATCATTCTTGAAGAAGTTGCTATGTATGTGCACCATAGGGTTTTGTGACCAAGAATCTTCTTGATCTTCATCATGTGGATGAACTGAAGAACTTTGCAGTCAACAATCTTCTCTAGTTGGTGATTGAAGTTACGTACTGGTATCCGCGCAATTGGTTAGTCACGTACTTGGGAGCTGTGCATCAAAAGGAGAAATTGTCACTATAGAACAAGTCCAATTAGGTATTAGGGTAAAGGTTCAACTGTAGGTTGATATAAGATATTGGGATTCCTTTACTTGTAACCGCTTGTTGTGATAATAGTGGAATTTCGAGAGTGGTGACCTAAATATCACTCAGTGGGGTTTTTGCTGTCTAGGTTTTCCCCATTCGAAAACAAATCACCGTGGCAATTTATTTTCCGTTGCATACTTAGATTAATTGGTGATTTGTTTGTGTTACCACGCATTTGCATGTTAATTTGATTAATTAATAACTTGGCTAATTAATCAATTAATTTAATCACAAGGGGTCAATTCGTTTTTGGCCTATCAAAAACATGTTAAACATGAATAAAAATGTTAAACCCCAAAATTTGGTACTCATCGGAGTCCAAAAGAGTGAAAAAATACCATAGAGACATTTTATCAAACACCTAGTATGCACACACTATACATATGTGATGAACAATGCATGAACATGTAAAAATCTTGCCTAAATACATGTTAAAATGTCACATGGGGCCAACACAATCAACAACAAGCAAAATGGGAGTAAGACCAATCAATAAAATAGAAAAATTTGCAAAAATTAAGTTTTCCCAACCCGAACATAAAAATAAATCCAACCTTAGGTTTTATGAAATTAGAGACATCAAAGGATTTGAAAGATGAAAAAGGTTAGAAATTAACTTATGAAGTCTTAGAGATGAAATCCAATGAAGTTTGGTTGAGTTTTGAAGGAAAATGTGAGTTTTTGTGTGTGGGAGTTGTGGAGTGCAAAAAGACAAGTTTTTTAAAAACTGACATTTCGAGCCCTTTAAAAATGTCTTTTTCTGCATTTCGTGAGTCAATGACTCGAGAGCTAGTCGCGATCCTACTCACGAAAAGTGCAGATGCATAGGGCAAAATTTTGTGGGTCGAGTCTGAGTCGCAAAGCACTTGCGAGGGACTCGTGAAACTCTCTGCCTGAAATTTTTAAGAAATTGAAATTTCTTAAGAATTTCGCGACTGGGGGCCACTCGCAAAAGCCCTAGTGAAAAGCCCAAAAACAAAGTTTTTCAACACTAAAAATTTGACATTTTGAGAAAAACTTTAAAGAACCAAGGTGACAAAAAATCACTTCTAGAAACACATGAAACACTCAAAAATCTTTTTGGGTTTGATCAACAAGCAATTGAGCATACACAAATCACATTTGTACACGTAAAATCACAAAAATAAAATAGGCATTCATTGAACATTAGACTTGTGTGTTGTGTGTGTGAATCAAGTATGAACTAGTCCATAGTCTAGTATGAAGCTTCAATGATCAATTCAATTAAGTCATACACAAATAGCACAAAGTCAAGTGACCTATCTCACTAGTAGAAATGAACATATATGACCCCTCACCAAAGTGTTTACATTGATTGAAAGCTTTTCATTTGGCTTCCATTTTTCATACTTTTTGATCAATACAACTCAATTTTTGAGTAACGATGCCATGAAATTTTTGATATTTCTTTAAGGAAAAAGCCTTTGGCTTTGGCATCAAACATTTTGAATACATTTTTGCTCCACCTTTTCCTAGTAAAACTTGTTTTCAAAGCAATGCTTTTTTAGCTCTTTCTCTTTTTAGAGATAGACATTTGAAGAGCTTTTTGACATTTTAAAAAAAAAGTGAGGAGATATATAGGATCAAGTCTATGAATGTAACGAGATCAAACAAGACTGTTGGCTAGACATTCATGACAAGCTTGAAGATCTATTTACAACAATCAAACATAGATTTCTAGATATCGCTCACACTTAAAATGTGCATACATAACAAGCTAAGCTGGAAAAATGCATTACGCTATTAGTATAGAGGTACTAGGCCAAACTAAACATGTGATATGACACAACACAAGTGATTATAATTTTTGAGATTTTGTACTTTTTATGAGTTTTTGGATTTTTTACTCACTTAAAACAAAGCAATAAATTAAGATAAAAAAATAAAGCAAACAAAACAAAAACATTAAAAGAAACATGCTAGGAAGGAAGCATTGAAGCAAGAAGAAAACATATGACATGATGCATGAAACTATGACCCTAATACATCGGAAGTATTAATGCATGGATGTAGTGAATAATCATGCATGAGTACCCTTCTTCACCCACACCACACGGGTGCTTTGGGTAAGGTCCTTAAACGGAGGGGTACAACCAACATAACTCTCAAACCTTGGGGTGAAGCTACCTAGGCAAGATGAGATGTTCTTAAACATTTCCATGATATCTCCAATGAGTTGACCATCATTTTCTCCCTTAGCTTGCTTTCCTTTTGGCATTCTTCTTGTATTTCCATGAGCATGCAAAGAATTAGCCCTTTTGAAAGCATGAAGCTTGAAGCAATTTGGTCTTGTGTGCCCTCGAATGCCACAATGATGACAAAAATGCTTCACTTGAGGTCCCCTTTAATGCTTAGGCAATGACTTCCCTTTTGCCTTTGATTTTGGCCCAATGTCCTTCTTTTCAACGATAAGGATCTCAATCTTGGGCTTCTCTACATCCTTTGTCAATACAAACTTCATCTCCCTTCTTGGCTCACTACTCAAACTTCATTCACCGGTGTAGCCCAATCAGGTTTTGTTTGTGGAAGGCTTTCTCCAATTCACACTTCACACTTCAACTGCTCTTCTTTCTACTCTTCAACTTCACACTTGGCATCTTTAAGTTGTACAAGAGTGGATTTGTGTTCTTCTTCAATTTTCTTCATCTTCTTGACTGCACTCTTAGCAACTTTAGCATATTTGCTACATTCCTCAAGCAATGTGTCATGAAAAAAATCTTGTTACCTTTTAATTTGAGCAATAAGAGAATAACTTTTTTATTATCTTTGCTTATTGTCATCTCATTTCTTTGTTTTTTTTCTTTTCTTTTCCTTTTCCTTTGCCATGTAATTTTTGCTCGACGTCCGTTCGGGAATTTTTGCCATGCCCATGGTCTTTTCCCCTAACTTTTGCCTAGACTGCCCTTTAGGGTTTTCAATCTAGTGGGGTTCTTTTGCCTTAATTTTTTCCTAGGATGCCCTTTCGAGTTTTCAACCTAGTAGGTTTTTTTTTTCTCTTTTTTTCTTTAAATTTTGTATTTCTAGAGTCTATCCATTTTAATTGGGCAAAGCATCTCTTCTCCATCCAAATATGTGATCTTTGTAGCACCGCCAGACATGATCTTCTTAATGATAAAAGGCCTAGACCACCTTGGCTACATCTTTCCTCTTGAATCAAAAGTCTCATCTCTAAGCACCTTTAGGACCAAATCCCCTTCTTTAAGGTTTCTTGGTTTCACTTTCTTGTTGAATACTTTAGCAATCCCTTTTTGGTACCCTTGTGCATGATATTGTGCCTTAGCCCTTTTCTCATCTATCAAAGCCAATTATTCATATCTCACTTTAGCCCAATCCTCTTCTAGGACCTTGGTTTCTACCAATACCCTTAAAGATTGTATCTCCACCTTAATAGGAAGCACCGTCTCACTACCATAAACCAAAGAGTAAGGTGTTGCCCCAGTCAACGCACGGATAGAAGTTCTATAACCCCATAAGGCAAACAGGAGCTTCTCAGCCCAATCTTTGTATGTCGCTAATAAGGATGTTCTTCACATTCTTATTAGCTGCTTCTACAGCCCCATTAGCTTGTGGTCGATATGGTGAAGACTTGTGATGATCAATGCTATATTCTTCCATGACTCTCCAAACTTCACCCTCAAAGTGGGAACCGTTATCAGAGATGATCTCTTGGGGCACCTTAAACTGACATATGATGTTGTTTTCTAAGAACTGAGCCACATGCATAGCTTCAATATGGAGTAGGAGGTCGCTTCCACCCACTTGGTGAAATAGTCAATTGCCACTAGGATGTATTCATGCCCATTTAAAGCCATAAGAGCAATCCTTCCGATCACATCTATGCCCTAAATCGAGAATGGCCATGGATAAGTCATGCTATACAACTCACTAGGTGGTACATGGTTCAAGTTGTATGTGTCTGACAATCATGGAACTCTTCACATAGTCCACACAACCGGTCTCCATTGTATTCCAATAGTAACCCATCCTTAGGATTTTCTTGGCTAACATTCTCCCATTCATATGAGGGCTACAAATCCCTTGATGAACTTCTTCCATTACCTTCTCGACTTCTTCCTTTTTTAAGCAACGAAGGTGTATACCATCATAGGACCTTCTCTAGAGTTGTCCTCCATAAAGGATATGTTGCATTACCATCATCCAAACGGAACAACATTCTCTCTTATCAGCACCATCCGAGTATGCCCCTAGTTCCAAGAACTTCATGATGTCGTAGTGCTAAAGAGCTTCCTCTTCCTTTATAGTCATTGCTAAAGCTTTGGTCTTCCCTTTGTGCATTTCCTCATAACTTTGCTAAATCTACAAGGGTTGTGTACATACTCTCTGTAGACACCGCATTTTGTACCCCTTAAGACTCGGGCCCCCATTCCCTAATGATGCTCGAACTGTAAGGCCCAAGACCAGTTTAGAGCCCAATCAGATATTATACTGACTTGAGGAGTGTTGAAATGGAAAATATAACCTTTTAAATGAGCAAAAATCTATTTTTAGAAATAAAATGACCAAAGAAGCCCTCAGTCTGCATACGTGGGCTGCGACTTGCGTACGCAAGCTAAAGCATGTGTACGCAGACACATTCCTATGTACGTAGCTAGGGTTTCAGAAGCATAAGAAAGACAAGTTTTCTGTAATAATGGCTAAGGTTTGGAATGAATCCCACATCGTTTGGGAGCCGTTTCAAACTCCATTTTTTCAACTATAAAAAGCCTTACATGGTACATTATCAAAAAACATAGAAATCCTTCCAGTTTAATGTTGCTAATCACTTTCTTACTGGTTTGTGAATAGATTTGACTAAGGGGAACGGTCAAAATCAAGTTTAGAAAGCTTTTGTGTGAGGTATCTAGTCTAAACTTTTTTTCCCTCTCTTTTATTTTTTGCCTTTAAATCTTCCTCTTTGCTTTGTTTTGTTTGTTTAGATATGTTCTAATATGCTTTCTAGATTAGGTTTAAGTTTTTTTTTATGCTTAAAATGCATATTAGGGTGTTAGAATTGTTGTCTTGAAGTTCTGCTCTGTTTTTGCATTTTTTTAGGGTTTCTTGGGTAAGGATCTAGTCTGCGCATGATCTAGCCTACGCACGCAGGCATGATTATGCACACGCAGAACTGTTCTAGCATGTGTGATGTAGTTGCCCAGAAACCCTAAATTTTTTGTTTGTTTTGTTTCTGCCTTTACATGTTTGTTCTGTTTGGCCTTTTTTCATATGTTTTAGGCTTGATAAGTTCCAGTCCATCTTTTCACATGCTTGTTTGTTATCACAAGTTTAGATTAGGGTTTGTCTTAGGGTTTCTTAGTTTTCACACCATCCATTCACATGTTCATGCATGAATGCCATGGGTGTTGTGTTGCTATAAGGTAAGTGAAAGGTAAGTCATGCATTGGAGATGTTCATGCATTTGTGATATGATCTTGTGTTGATGTTAGAGATGTATATGAATGCTTGGATCTTTCCTTATGCTTATGTTTCGACCTTGATTTGATTGTATATGTTGCAGCCTTGAATATGCTTTAATGTCATGATAGATGTATGCTAGGGTTTGTGATGAGATGCCATGATTAGATGTATGGTTAGGGTTTGGGATGAATGATGCCATGTTGAATACTTAGATGTATGCTAATGTGTGTGTGAGTTAGAATACAAGCATTGAACATGCTTTAATAAAGTTAAGATATAAGACACAATGATGGGAGGCCAACCTTAGGGTTGGGTGATCTTGGGTGCCTAACACCTTCCCAAGAGCGTACCTAAACTTTGAACCCATATCTTTGGTAATAAGATCAAAAGGTCCTTCTTCGAAAGGACACTATATATATGCTTCTTAGACCATTGCAAAAACTAGGTGGTGACTCTCTCCTTATGTTCACACTCCCTCGAGTATTTGAACTATGGAGGCTAAGGTAGCTAAGGTATCTGTAAATTGATTTTGAGCTCTAGGGATGATTGTGTACTCAATCTTGTCAAAGGTCTTGGTCAAGTTCTCCAAGTATTATTGATAAGGCTTCAAGTGTTCCTCTTTCACCTTCCACAACTTTTGTGCTTGCGCTATAACCAAAGTTGAATCTCCAAAGACTTCAGCCTCTTTTACCCTCAATTCTCGAAGAGCTTCCATTCCGGCAATACAAGCCTCATATTTAGCCATGTTATTATTTGCTTCAAAGTTTAACTTGATTGCTAAAGATATTTGAGATCCCTCGGGAGTGATCAAGAGTATTCCTATCTCATTTTCCATATTGGTTTACAGCTCTGCCAAAGTACATCTTCCATATCCCTAACTTAACATCCAAAATGTCCACATCTGGAAAGTCTTCTTTACCATCTCCCCCCTCTATAGGATTCTTGGTACAAAAATCCGACACGACTCTCCCTTTGATAGTTTTTCTAGTCATATACTTCAAATCGAATTCTGCCAATAAGATCAACCATCTTGACAATCTTCCACCAAAAGCAGGCTTCTCAAAGAGATACTTCAATGGGTTCATTCTAGCTATCACCTATATTTGGAAAGGTAAGATGATATGTCTCAACTTCTGTATGGCCCAAACAAGTGCAAAGCATGACTTTTCTATGAGAGTGTACCTAGTCTCATAATCATGGAACCTCTTGCTCAAGTAGTATATAGCCCTCTCATTTTTGTGCAAGCATTCTTCCAACCGCATCCCCTACAATAGAGAGGTATAGAAGTAAGGGTTTTCCATGTTATGGAGGCACTAGGATAGGTGGGTGGAGGAGATATTCCTTGACCAGTTCAAAGGCCTTTTGGCACTCATCATTCCATGTATGTGGTTCATTCTTCCTTAGGAGTTTGAATATGGCCTCACAAGTGGAGGTAAACTTGGCAATGAATCAACTAATGTATTGTAATCAACCCAAGAAAGCCCTTATCCCTTTCTCACTTCTAGGTGGAGGCATCTCTAATATGGCTTTGATCTTGGATGAGTCAACTTCTATCACTCTATCACTCACTAGGAAGCCTAGCAATTTTTCGGCGGTTACTCCGAAGGTACACTTTTGCGGGTTCAATCTTAGCCTATACTCTTTAATCATCTCAAAGAATTTCCTCAAGTTCATAGTATGGCTTTCTCTATCTTTGGATTTTACTATCATATCATTGACATACACCTCCACCTTATTATGCATCATATCATGTAGCAAGGTTGTAGCCATCCTTTGGTAGGTTACCCCGGCATTCTTGAGGCCAAACTGCATCACCTTGTAACAATAGATTCCCCATTTGGTAGTGAAAGTAGTTTTGGTCATATCTTTAGGAGCCATCTTGATTTGGTTGTACCCTGAGAAACCATCCATGAAAGACATCAAGGCACTTCCCACTGTGTTATCCACTAAGACATCAATGTGAGGGGGAGGAAAATCATCCTTAGGGCATGCCTTATTCAAGTCCCTAAAGTCCACACACATCCTCACCTTCCCATCCTTCTTAGGTATGGGCACGACATTGGCTATCCATTCGGCTTGGTGTACAGGTTTGATGAACCCTACCTTCAATTGCTTAGTGACTTCTTCCTTGACTTTTAAGAGCCATTTGGTCCTCATTCTTCTCAACTTTTGTTTGATGGGTATCATATGGTCATGAGTCTCAATGTGACGTTGAGCTTTCTCAGAGTTAATTCTAGGCATATCTTCATAGGACCATGCAAACACCTTTTGAGATTCTGTGAGGAGCACTTGAAGATCTTTTCTTTCTTTTTCATTTAGAGTTGAGCATATTTTAATTAAGCATGGATTCTCATTATTTCCCAAATTAATAGTTTCAAGAGTTGGTTCCATAGGTTCAATTTTCTTTTCCAATTGTTTATTAATTTCATTTTCAAATTCATTTAAATCATTTAAGTGCATAATTTCAATGTTATGAGACACATCGAAGTAAGCCAAATATTGCAAAGTACATTGGAACTTGCATTACAAAACTTTTTCCCCATGTTTTCAGAAAACCCAACCCAAGTCCAATTATTAATGGGCCCCACAGTAGGCACGATGAATTCTGTCTTCTTTATTCTTCAAGGCTTGTCACTCTTCTCCTTGCCCTTCTTTAGCTCGGCGGACTAGTCCTACCTTTTTAGAGGTTTCCATATATGCATAGCTTTGGTTATGTCATACAGATCCTCACCCTTATTATGGAAATCTTTTCCCACCTTGTTGAAGAACTAGTTGTTGTCATTTTCACTCCAATAGCTTATCACTTCATCATCTCCTTCCTCTTTTTCTTCAATTTGAGTTAGCACGAGGTATTAGTCGTCGTTAGAAGAAGGGTCCATGTCGCGTTCAAGCAGGAAGCGAGCTGGGGTGACTTGAGTTGTTCCCACCTTCGAGGTCCATTCTAGCCAATCATGATCTTCCCATGATCTCGCGTCTCCCAACTCAGCTAAGTCGTTGACATGGTCCTTCTTGAAAGTCCATGGCCCAAGAGTACTCTTCAATTGTGGCATAAAGTTGGGTAAAAGTAGGTGGACCTTTCATTCTGTCATCATGCGATCGACGTTTTCTTGAGTCAGCTTACTTTGTCCATGGTTAGTCTTGTCTTCTTTAGCTTCCTCTTCTTCTATCTCGGAGAGGTGGCTTATTATCTTCTTAAGAACTTCAACTTGCGCTTCCACACACTCGAGTATCTTTTGCATGAGGACCTTTTCACTTGAAGCGCCCATCCTTCCCTCTTGAGGGGTTTTCCCTTTGACTGTCTTGCTTTCCATTGGACTTGAATTGGAGTGGGGACGTGTTCTTTTGAACTTTGGTAATGTAATGATGTTTGAAAAGAAGTCCAATTTTTAGTAAGTCCATGTCCCAATTAAAGGTTTTTTTTTTTTTTTTTTTTTTTTTTTTTTTTTTTTTTTTAAACTTTTTAAAAGTCCTTAGAAAATTTTTAAGTTCATTTTAATGAAGGCCAAATTACAATATCACTCCCTTCCCTCTCATGGATTTTTGCCCTTTCTTTCATTGGGCTTTGGTCCATTTACAATAAAGCTCTCATCTTACTTTCATGGGCTTTCATTAGAATGCAATTAGAAATTTTCAACCCTTTGTTTCAAACATGGGCCTACAATGTATTCATCACCTTTGGGCTTTTCATTTTTATTCATCATTTCTTTTTGGAAATAGCCCTTTAGCTAGAATATATTGTAGCCTTCCTCTCAAGGTCCATGAAGTTCTCATCATTTTGGGCCTAGGCATGCAACAAGGAGGCCCAAGATTAGGGAATTTCATATTGGCATTGTAGGATTTTGGATGCTAAGTCCTTAGGCCCAAAGTCCTCATTTTTCAAAAGGGCTTTTCCCACTTGGGCCTGTGATAGTAATTAGGCTATGTTCTTATGAACCTTTCAAGTTAAGATATACCTTTGGATTTAGGGACAAGCCTCTTATGTGTGAGAACTTCTTTTCTTTTATCCCAAAACATCTTAGGGTATAACCATGGTTTTAAAAACCAGTATGGTGAAAGAATCGGAAAAAGAACTGGTTATCGATTTTCTGGTTCGGCCGAGGTCCAACTGGTGGTCGAACCGTTGATGTCATAAATAATTTAATTATTAATTTAAAATAAAAATATATATTTTAAGTTTTTAACTAAGAATATTCAAGTTAAACATATATATAAAATTAAAAAAAAATAATGTGAGTTTAGTTTTCGTGTATTAAATTTAGGAAATAAAAATAACAAAACCTACTACCCCTATATAAAAGTTTATGACTGTTAAGAGTCAAATGAACAATATATAATATATATTTATTATTATTATATATTTAATACTTATATATTTACTGAGTATTGACATGGTCTTCTTTTTTTTCTTTTTCTTTTTTTTTTTTACCCTTCCCTTACGTTAAATGAGTTGTCCTGTAAAAGTCACTTTGCTTCTTTTACTATCTCATCAATATATGTACCACAAACATTCCAATACTGTAAAAGTAACCTCTACATGCTCTAGGAGGTGCAAACAAGACATTGAAAAAGAAAAAAGAAACACTCTCATTAATACTCCATCTACCGCACTATTTTCAAACTCCCATTTCTCCTTTCTTATCTCTTTTGGTTTTAAATGGTGCTCTTGAAGTCTCTTAAACTCTCAAAGTCTCTCATATTTCTCAAGTTTGCTGCAAATTTCAAAATAAAAAATTTCAATAAGTTGAAGCTGCTAAGGTAATCCTCAATCCAGCTAAAAAATAATCAAGTATCATGTTTCAATTTTTAGTTCATTACCTCATTTTATCTCTCTCTCTCTCTCTCTTCTTGAAGTTTTTGCATTTCCATTCTTGGATCATTATTCTTATAGTTTTTCATGGTGTATTTGAGAAAAAAAATTCTTTATTATTTTTTTTGTCTTTTTGCTACAAAATGCATTAGTTTCAGCTTATTCTACAAAATCGGTTCAACCATATTGGTTTTTCAGTTTTTATGGTTAATTGGCCGGTTTTTCGATTTTTCGATCAGTATTCGATTCCTGGTTGAAGCAGTCGAACCGGCCGGTCTGGTCTGATTTTTAAAACGTAGGGTATACCCTAGCTTTAAGGCCATCCTTTCCATTTTTACATCTCTTATTTGTTCCTTAGAATTAGGTGAACACATGATATATGGTTGAACAAACAAGAGATATAAAGGGTATCCTTTGTGATAGGGTCTAGGATCTCTCTAGCGTGGGTAAGCTCCCTAAGGCTAAACGGATAGATAAGTAGGTCACTCACAACTTGGTGGGCTATGGTTCTAACCAAGGGCCTAAGTGGACCTCATAGTGGATTGGTAGCAAAACTTTAACGTACTCAAAGCGCATTATAGGCGATGGCACCTATTATGAGTTGGTGGGATGAACTCTAGAAGATTTGGGCCCGAATGGAGCCTTCCATCTTCCCACTCATCACCAATCGAGGTTAAGGGACAAAAGAAACCAAGTGATGTGTGTGCAAACAAGTATTGAATTAGTTTTTATCAAGGTTAAGAAATAAGACACATAGGAATTAAACTCACAATCCCTAGTGGAGTCGCCACTATGGACACAACGGAGAAGTTGCCACCTAGTTTTGCAATAGCCTAAGAACCATGAATATAGTGTCATTTCGAGGAAGGACCATTGATCTTACTACCAGAGATATAAGTTTGGAGTTAGGGTATGTTCTTGGGAAGGTGTTAGGCACCCAAGATTGCCAACCTTAAGGTTGGCCTCCCATCATTGTATCTTACGTCTTAACCTTGACAAAATCATGTTCAACACTTATGTCTGAAACTCACACACACATTAGCATACATCTAAGCATACAACATGGCATCATCATCCTAAAACACATACATATCCATCCATAGAGCATAAGGAACCAACCCACACATATACAACCCTAGCATTCATCTAACATGTGAAAACCCTATCATGTCATATATAAGGTATCAACTTAATCATGGCAGCAGGTACATCATTTATCAATTAAACATAGAACGCAACACTACAACACATGTACATGTTCATTAATCAAGGCAACACATATGCATGTTCATGTGAATGTATGACTTACCTTTACTTACCTTGCAACAACTTAGCACCTATGGCATCATGCATGAGAATGTGAATGCATAGTTATGGCATTGAAATAAAGAAAATACAAAATAAACCCTAATTCTAACATGTGAGACAAAACAAGCAATTAAACATATGAAACATAGACATTGAAAGCAGAAAGGCATGGGAAAAGAGGCTGAACAAACAAACATGTGAAAGCCGAAACAAAATAAAAATTAGGGTTTCTGGGCAGCGGCTTGCGCACGCAGGAACAAGCCTGCATGCACATAATCAAGCCTGCGTGCATAGGCAAGATTATGCGTATGCAAGTTCTTGCCTAAAAATCCCTAAAAGCACAACCAAGCTTAAAACACTAAATCTAACACCTAAATATGCATTTTAAACATATAGAAATGTAAACCTATACTAGAAATCATATCAAAACATGTTATAACAAGAAAACAAGACAAACAGAAGAATTAAAAGCATAAAAAGAAAAGAAAAGGAAAAAACAAAGTTTGAACTAATACCTCAAAGAAAAGCTCTTTAAGCTTTATTTTGACTGTCCCCCTTAGTCAAATCTATCACAAACCAATAAGAAAGTGATTAGCAACGTTAAACTAAAAGGATTGGGGCCAAAAAAAGTCCTAATCAAACAAAATTGACTTAATGATGTTTTGTGAAAAATTCCTTTTTAATTCACTATTTTCTAGTGAATCTTGTATTTTCCTGTGGGATTTATGTGTGTTTTGAAAACATACTATGTAAGGCTTTTTATAGTGGGAAAAATGGGGTTTGGAGCGGCTCTCAGACAATGTGAGATTCATCCAAAACTCAGCCTTTATTGCAGAAAACCTGCATTTTTATGTCTCTGAATCCCTAGCTACATACGTAGGAGTGTGCTTATGTATGTATGCTTTGGCCCACGTACGCAGGTTGTTGCCTACGTATGTTGGCTGAGTTCCACTTTGGTCATTTTATTTCCAAAAATAGATTTTTTCTCATTTAAAAGGTTATATTTCCCACTTTAACACTCCTCAAGTCAGTTTGATATCTAATTGGGCCCTAAACTTGCCTTGGGCCTTAGAGTTTAGGCATCATTAGGGAACGGGGGTTCGAGTCGTAAGGAGTACAAAATGTAGTGTCTATAGTATGGTGAAGACTTGTGATGCTCAATGTTTTATGATTCCATGATCCTTCGAACTTCTCCCTCAAAGTGGGAGCCATTATCTGAGATGATTTCTTGTGGTACCCCGTGCTAGCAAATGATGTTGTTCTCTATGAATTGAGCCATATGTTTGGCTTTCAATATGGAGTAGGAGGTTGCTTCAACCCATTTGGTGAAATAGTCAATTGCCACTATGATGTACTTTTGTCCATTCGAAACTTTTAGGGCTATTCTTCCAATCACATCTATCCCCTAGACCGAGAAAGGCCAAGGAGAGGTCATGCTGTATAGCTTACTAGGTGGCACGTGATTCGAGTTTTCATGTGTTTGGCAGTTATGACAATATTTCACAAAGTCTACACAATCATTCTCCATTGTATTCCAATAGTATTCTATCCTTAGGATCGTTTTGGCTAACATTCTCCCATTCATGTGAAAACCACAAATCCCTTGATGAACTTCTTCCATAACTCTTTCGGCTTCCTCTTTTCTTCAAATAACGGAGATGTATCCCATCATAAGACCTCATATAGAGTTGTCCTCCACATAGGATGTATTACATAGCCATCATTCTTATCAAACGACAGTCTCTCCTATCGACGCCATCAGGATATACTCACATTTCCAAGAATTTCATGATGTTATAATACCAAGGGACCACTTCGTCTTTTATGGCTAAGATTGAAGACTTGGTTTTCCCTTTGTTTACTAGTTCATAGCTCTGCCCAATCTCTAGGGGTCGCGTCCATACTCCTTTGGGTATTTCAACCATGGAGGCTAGGGTAGCCAAGGCATCTGTAAATTGATTCTGAGCCCTAGGAATGATAGTGTACTCAATCCTATCAAAGGTTTTGGTCATGTTCTCAAAGTATTGTTGATAAGGCTTTAAATGTTCTTCTTTTACTTTCCACATTTTTTGTGCTTAAGCTATATCTAAGGTCAAATCTGTAAATACCTCTACTTCTTTTACCCCCAATTCTCAGAGAGTTTCCACTCCAGCGATACAAGCTTCATATTCTACCATGTTATTAGTCACCTCAAAGTTCAATTTGATAGCCAAAGGCATATGAGATCCATCAGGAGTGATCAAAAGTAATCCTATCCCATTCTTATATTGGTTCATGGCTCCATCAAAGTACATCTTCCATGCCCCTAATTTAATATCCAAAATATCTTCATCTAAGAAATCTTCCTTTCCATCATCTCCTTCTATGGGGTTCTTGGCACAAAAATTTGACACGGCACTCCCTTTGATCGTTTTTCTTGTTACATACTTCAAATCGAATTCTACCAATAGGATCAACCATCTTGACAATCTCCCATTCAAGGAGGGTGTTAGGACATATGTGAATCATGTTAGGAACATATGTCAATATTTTATATAATTGGCTAATCCTTTGACAAAATTCATTTTACTTGTAATTGGGTAGATCTAGGATGTGTTTAATGCTTCAAGGAACAAGGCCTCAAGTTCTAATGTTAAAGCTATGCAAATCTGTCTAAGAAACAAGTGAAGAAGTGCTGGATTTTAAAACTCGATAGCTAGCTCGATAGCTAGTATCTATTGAGGTTTAAAAAGCTTCTGAAGCCCCGAAGCTCGACAGCTAGCTCGATAGATACCCTATCTGTCGAGGTTTATGAAAAACAGATTTTCAGTCCTATTTTGCTTCCAACTGTGTGTATATGTTTGGGCTTTCTTTTCTCACAACCATAAACATATATAAGAATTATTTTAAGGGCCATCAAAGGTTGTGCAGGTGTGAAGCAAAGTTTTGTTCATGCAAATTGTGACCAGAGATAGAATTTGCCCTAGTTCATCTTTCTCTTGAAGAAGTTGCTGTGTTTGTACACAGTAGGGTTTTATGACTAAGGAGCTTCCTGATCTTCATTGTGTGATGAACTGAAGAACTTTGTAGCCAACATCTTTCTCAAGTTGGTGATTAAGTCGCGTACTGGGATCCATGCATCTATTGGTTAGTCACGTACTAGGAGCCGTGCATTGAAAAAGAGACATTGTCACTACAAAACAAGTCCAATTGGGTATTGGGGTAAGGGTTCAACTGTAGGGTGGTATAAGGTACTGAGATTCCTTTACTTGTAACTGCTTATTTTGATAATAGTGGATTCTCGGGAGTGGTGACCTTAAAATTACCCAGTGGGGTTTTTGCCGTGTAGGCTTTTCCCATTTGTAAACAAATCACCGTGTCAATTTAATTTCTACTGCACTTTAGTTAATTGGTGATTTGTTTGTGCTACCACGCATTTTGCATGTTAATTGAATTAATTAATTAACTTGGTAAATTAATTGGTTAATTTATCACGAGGAATCAATACATTCTTGGCCTATTAGCGGGTTTCTCAAATAAGTACTTCAATGGGTTCATTCTGGCTACCATCCATATCTAGAATGGTAGGATGATATGTCTCAATTTTTGTATGGCCCCCACGAGTGTAAAACATAACTTTTCTATGGGGTTTGTCTAGTCTCATAATCATGGAATATTTTGCTCAAATAGTACACTGCTCTCTCATTCTTATCATCATCTTCTCGTGTAAGCATGTTCCCAACTGCATCTCCTATGATAGAGAGGTATAGTAGTAATGTCGCTCAAAGGCTTTCTGACTTTCATCGTTCCAAGCATGGGGTTCATTCTTCCTTAGGAGCTTGAAGATGGGTTTATAAGTTGAGTTTGGCAATGAATTGGCTGATGTATTGTAGTCAACCTAGGAATCCCCTAATTTCTTTCTTACTCTTGGGTGGAGGCATCTCCAATATGGCTTTGATCTTGGATTGTTAAACTTCTATCCCTTTATTACTTACTAAAAAGCCTAGCAATTTCCCAATGTTACTCCAAAGATAAACTTTTGGGGGTTCAACCTTAACCTATACTCCTTGATTCTCTCGAACAACTTTCTCAAGTTAAAGATGTGACCCTCTCTATCTTTGGATTTCACTATCATGTCATCAACATATACCTCAATCTCATTGTGCATCATGTCATGTAACAAAGTTGTGGCCATCCTTTGGTAAGTCGCTACTACATTCTTAAGCCCAAATGGTATTACCGTATAGCAATAGTTCCCCATTTTGTGGTGAAGGTGGTCTTAGTCATATCCTTAGAAGCCATCTTGATTTGGTTATATCCTAAGAAACCATTCATGAAAGACATCAAGGCACTACCGGCTGTGTTATCCTGTAGGACATCTATGTGGGGAAGAGGGGAATCATCTTTAGGGCAAGCTTTATTCAAGTCCCTGAAATCTACACACATCCTCACTTTTCCATCCTTCTTTGGTATGGGCACAACATTGGTTATCTATTCAACTTGGTGTACGGGTTTGATGAACCCTACTTTCAACTGCTTAGCGACCGCTTCTTTGATCTTTAAAAGCCATTCAGTTCTCATACGCCTCAGTTTTTACTTAACGGGTACCATGTGAGCATGAGTAGCAATATGGTGTTGAGCTATCTCAGGATCGATGCCAGGCATATCTTCATAGGACCATGCAAACACTTCTTGAAATTTTGTGAGAATTTCTTTAAGATCTTTCATTTCTTTTTCATTTAGGGTTGCGCCAATTTAATTAAGCGTGGATTCTCATCATTGCCCAAATTAAGAGTTTCAAAAGTTGGTTCCACAGGTTCAATTTTCTTTTCCAATTGTTTATTAATTTCATTTTCAAATTTATTAGAATAATTTAAGTGCAGAATTTCAATATTATAGGACACATCGAAATAAGCCAAATCAGAATTCATCTTATCGAAAATATTGAAAAGTACATTGGAACTTGCATTACAAAATTTCTTTCCCTCATTCTTAGAAAACCTAACCCAAGTCCAATTATTGAGGTGCCTTTTGATGAATTCTGTCCTTCTTCTTCTTTAAGGCGTGTCACTTTCCTTCTTGTCTTCCTCTTCGAACAAAGTCTTCAACTCAACAGACCAGTCCTCATCTTTTAAAGGTCCCCACATGTGTATAGCTTTAGCTATGTCATATAGAAGTTCACCTTTATTGGGGAAATCTCTTCCTTCCTCGTCTAGAAACTAGTCACCATCGTCTTCACTCCAACAGATAATCACTCCATCATCTACTTCCTCCCCCTCATCTTGGGTCAGCATAAGGTATTGGTCATCGTTGTCAGTGGACCAGTCCTCATCTTTTAGAGGTCCCCACATGCATATAGCTTCAGCTATGTCATATAGAAGGTCACCTTTATTAGGGAAATCTTTTCCTACCTCGTCGAGAAACCAGTTGCCATCATCTTCACTCCAACAGCTAATCACTCCATCATCTCCTTGCTCCCCTTCATCTTCGGTCAGCACAAGGTATTGATCATTGTTGGATGGAGTGTCCATGTCGCATTTAAGCATAAAACGAGCTAGGGTGACCTGAGTTGTCCCTACCATGAAGGTCCATTTTGGCCAGTTGTGATCCTCCCATGATCCAGCATTTCTCGATTCAGAAAAATCATTAACGTGGGCCCTCCGGAAGGTCCATGTTCTGCGAATGCTCCTTAGTTGCGGTATGAATTTTGGTAGAAGAAGGTGGATCTTTCCTTCAGTCATCATTTGATAGATATCCTCTTGAATCAAATTGTCAGACATCGTGGAAAATTGAGAGGGTCCAATGAGTTTTAGTAAATATATGCCCCAAGTAAAGAGTACTTTTTTAGATGTTCTTGGAAAATCCTTAAGTCCATTTTAATGAAGGCCTTATTACAAAATCACTCCATTTCCTCTCATGAACCTTGCCTCTTGTTTCATTTAGGCTTTATTCCATTTACAATAATGCTCCCATCTTACTCTCGTGGGCTTTCATTAAAATGTATTTAGAGATTTTCAACCCTTTGTCTCAAATATGGCCCTACAATGTATCCATTACCTTTGGGCTCTTCTTTCTTGATTTCATTATCATCATTTTTTTTTTTTTTTGAAGAAGCCTTCTAGCTAGAGTACATTGTAGCTTTCCTCTCAAAGTCCATGAATTTCTCATCATTTTGGGCCTAGGCATGCAACAAGGAGGCCCAAGATTAGGGAATTTCATGTTGACTTGTAGGATGTTGCTAAGTCCATAGCATACTTGTTACCTTAAGTCCAAGGTCCTTTTTTTCAAAAGACATTTTGGTTTAGGCTTATGATAGCTATTAGGCTATGGTCTTATGAACCTTTCAAGTTAAGATATAACTTTGGACTTTGGGATAAGCCTCTTACATGTGAGAACCTCTTTTCTTTTATCCCAAAACGTTTTAGGGTATGCTGCAACTTTTGGGTCATCTTTCAATTTTATACCTTTTATTTTTCCTTTAGAATTAGGTGAACACAAGATATATGGTTGAACAAACAAGATATATAAAGGGTATCCTCTTTTGATGGGATCTAGTGCATGGACATGTGAATGCATTTTCATGGTATCAAAGCAAGGAAAATAAAAGAATCCTTAATCTAGCATGTAAAAGCAAACAAACATACAAACTGAAAGTCCAAATTGCGTATAAAACAATATGAACGTTTAGACCCCCAATTACGAAATCATCAATTCAAGCTTAATGCCAAACAATATATGTGCGGAAAATGAACATAAGCTAATAACAGAATTTATAAACAATCTAAACCAATTAAAATCACATCCACAACAGAAATTAAATGGCAAAGATTAAGGGAAGAGAAATGCAAACACAAGGACAACACAGTGATGTGTTATCGAAAAGGAAACCGAAGTTCTCGGTGTAAAACCTCTCCGCCGCCCTCCAAGCGGTCAATAATCCACTAGAAAATGAAGTTGGGATACATGAACAGCAAAAAACCCTACAAGCCTAATATACCTAGTGTACCTAAGCCCTCTAAGCTTCTTGCTCCAACGAGGTTACGCTGAACCTTTGTTTTTTCTAGCTTACCGGATTCCGCTATAGCCCATAGCTTCAACCAATAACCATTGGTCTCTTCCTAACTGCTTCCCAAAGCACCAAAAAGCCTTCTCACAGATGTGGGTATGGTGAGAAAAGGATTTGGCTAAGAACCTTTCAAGGATGTAACAATGGAGAGGGTGAGAGTAGAGGAATTTGAAAAGTCTCTATATAAAGATTGTGGACGAGTCAATCTTGTTTTTCTCAAGGGTTTCTCTCTCAAAATTCTCTTTGGAAGCTCTTTACATTTTGTGGGTATGAGGGTTATTTATACTAGGGTGAGAAAGGAATGCGAAGACTCAATTTTTCCAAAACAGAGGTGGCTAGCAACTTGGCCTCACGACTTGACTGAGTCGCGAGTTCAAGCCGCGAACTAACTGAACCGCCAGTCTGGATTTTTTGTCCTGTAGTGCTACAGCTGGCATGATGGTTCAGCTTCTCTACATGCTTCGCTCATGTGCATCATCTGGCGGCTTGCTAGTCGCAAGCCACCCGCGAGATCCAGTTGTGAGTCCTTGCTTCATTGCATAGTCTTGAGCATTTCTTCACACTCTCTCACACACTACCCTTATATGATTCCCACCTAAATATAGGGTTTCTAAATGCTGAATTACAAACAAATTTGGCACAGAATAAAGCCAACAGAATGGTTGATTAAATTCAACCTTACAATCTCCCCCTTTGGCTATTCCGTGATAAAACCCTACAACAAACTCTAGACTTAACGCATGAGTTGGGAACAGTTGATCAAAAATCACTCACACCTAATTCTAGAATATGTAAATCTCTTGAACCATAAGAACAAGTATATCCTGAAACACAACAACACAATATGATCATTGTATGCAGAAAACTTGTAATGCATATGGAGCAAGCACAATACGATCAAGCAAAATGGAAATAAGTAATAAACCATGGTGTGACCAAAAAGGAAAAATCACTATAAAAAGTGATCACAATCCTCATTCACACATGGAATGAACATCTGGACATACAAGCTAATAAGCTTAATGCAAAGTATTATTTGCATGTCCAACACTCAACCAATGCAACAACACAAGGTAATTGCATTAAGGATATAAAATCCAACAAAGGGCACAAGAGTGATGTACTTAAAGAAAATGTATAACATTTAACAACAAGTACTAAAGCTACAAATCATGGGTACAAAAACCTAAAAGCTTACAAAAGCAAAGGTACAAAAATGATGTACTAAAGAAAATGCACAATATAAACTAAAAGTGCTTAAAGTTTCTCCCCCTCAAAATGATGAGAAGCTGTGATGCGCTTGGAACATATATACTTGTAACTTGAAACACTTGCACAAAACACATTAGACCCTCAAGGTAAAGCAAGTAATAAAAGAACAAGTATAATGTGACAAGTAAATTGCGATTAAGTGAACATGATGTGAAACATGTGAGCAACTTGATCAAACACCATACACCAAAACAAAGTTTTCTTATAAACACAATGTCTTCTCTCCCTTGGTATATGCATCTCCCCCATGGAATATCTCTCCCCCTACGAATGTGCACGAGAAATAGAATTTCCCCCCTAAGAATGTGCACAAGAGTCATATAGAAATGACACAACAATATACTCTCCCCCTTTTTGACACGAATAGACAAAGGGTTAAGAAGAAAAGAGGGCAAGAGATGAAGGAACGAACAATGATAAGGATGCATGAGGGGTGCAAGATGAATGAGAAAATGAAACTCAAACCTAAGACAAAACAAAATGCTACAAAGCATAAGGTAAACATGACATGCTAGGATGAAGAAACAAGGTATAGACCAATGCATGACAAGGGTAGTAGAGGTGTGTGCAAGAGGTGGCAATGTGCAATGCATGACCAATGCATGGAAAATGCACATGTGGGGCAAGGTGTGTTAAATACAAAACCAATGAACCAAACATGTTCCTAATGAGGAAACATGAGAAACTCCAAAGTTCGGTACTTATCGGAGTCCAAACAAGTGAGAAAATGCTTAAGAGGCATTTTTTCAAACACCTAGCGTGCACATTATGAAAGACAATGTGAAATAATGCATGAACATCATGAAATCCACCCTTAATACATGTTCTTTTTGCCACAAGGGGCTAACATCCAAAGAAAACCATCAAAAGAAACCAATCCCATACAAAAAATAAGTTTTCCCAACCCCTATGATGAAAATCCCAACCAAGAGCACAAAACTCTTCAAAACATAATCTAAGGATCCAAAGCAATGAAAGAGTTTAAAATTACCTTAAAGATGTTAATGGAATGAAAAACCATTCAAATTGGTTGGGTTTTGATGTAAAAATATTGAAAGAGGGGTTTTAGAGAGGATGAAAGATGTTTAAAACAAGTTTCCCACGAAAAGGCTTTTTAAAAAGCTGATTCTGGGCGTTTTGCACCTAGCGAGTCGCGAGTGAGTCGCGAAACTATTCTGTGTAAGCTCGTGACTGGGTCTCGTGGCTTGCAAGTTGCCAAAACGAGTAGCCAAAACTCGTGACTGGGTCTCACGACTTGCAAGTCGCTAGAATGAGTAGCGAAAAATTCTGACGCATGTTTTTCAACACAGAACATGTTTAAACAATGAAAAACAAAGTAAGCACTAAACATGATCACAAAGAGTGATAAAAATCACTTCCAAAAACATATAAAATGATCAAATCTTTTTGGATTGATCCATATATAGTTGAGCACACACACATCACATTTAAACAAGTACAATCGAACAAATGAATAAGGCATTCATTGAACATTAGGCATATGTGTTGTGTGTGTGTATCAAATGTGAAATAGTCCATAGTCTAGAGTGAAGTTTCAATGATCAATTCAATCAAGTCATACACAACTAGTACTAAGTCAAGTGGTCTATCTCAATTATAGAAATGAACATATATGACCTCCCACAAGAAAATGATTACATATCTTTGAAGCTTTTCATTTGGTTTTGTAAAGTTGTGATTTACAACTATATTTTATGTTGGCTTTATTCCATGACAAAAAGTATTGTTATTGCTTTAATTTTGTTCCTTGTATTTTGTGAGATTTTATTGTAGAAGCTAACTCACGAAAAAGCCATGTGAGAAGCACATGATTGGAAGCTGAAGAGTCGTGCCAGACTGTCATTTTCGCGAGTGTCTTGCAGGTAAGGCCTTCCCGCGAGGTAGTTGCGAAACATTCTGCCTGGTGGATTTTAATGTGTGACTTTCTTACCCTTCACCCATACTATATATACCCTCATTACCCACAAATGTATGAGAGACTATTTAGAGAGAAAAACCCTAGATAGGTTTTCTACAACACACACACCCATCTTTTTGAGAGAGAGCTACTCATCCTTAGTGAGAAATCGTTGTAGCCTCTTCTCTATCCCTATCCCATTATCATACCTTGAGAGGAGATTTGCACCCAAACACAACCCACACCTATTCAGAGTGTTGAGAGTGTTTTGGAGCTTGGGAAGCTTTGGGGATTTGCCAAAAGAAGTCGGTGAGGTTTGGTGGATGCAATCGGGCGTATTGCGGGATCCGGAAAGCTAGATAAGACACGGTTCTAAGAAGCCTTGTTGGAGTAGGAGCTTGGAGGGCTTAGGTACATCGGCTAGATTAGGCTTGGAAGGTCTCTTGCTAACCCATGTATCCCAACTGATTGTCTAGTGGATCGATTTCCGCTTGGAGGGCGGCGGAGAGGTTTTTCACCGAGTTCTTCGGTTTCTTCTTCGATAACATATCGGCGTGTTATTTTGTATTTGCATCTTTCTTCCCTACTCTTTTACATTCCATTTTACTGTTGTGTTGCTTAGATTATGGATTAGAGTAACTTGTTTGTTTGTCCGCTCACATTTACACTATTCCGCACTTAGTATTAAGTTAGTGTAAAATCAATTGAACCGTAACTTTAATTTGGGGGTCTAAACAGCTCTTGTGTTTTCAACACATTTTCGAGCTTTCAATTGGTATCAGAGTGGGTACTCTTGTTGTGGTTTAAACACCTAAGTGTGATCCTTGACCCCTTGTGTTTTGCCATGGATAGTGTTTTGTATGCTTCTATGGATGTTTGTGAGTGTAACATGCCATGTGTTTGTGAAAATGCCTCTATGAGTTTTAATCCTCATAATTGTGATTACATGTTACTTGAATCTATGGGTGTTGTTGACAAACTCTTGAAGAAAGAAGCTAAGAAGTTTCAAAAGAATTTGAGCAAGTTCATTTGTGAAAAGGATGATTTAATTGCTAAGCTCAGTGAATCCAATAAATTGGTTGAAAAATATAAGAAGCTCGCTGAAAATTCTCTTGAAAAAAATGAAAGAGTTTGAATGTTTAAATATGGACTTGGATGCTAAACTTGTTTTGTCTAACAAACTTGTTGATGAGCTAAAATGTGAAAATGAATCTCTTAAGATGCATGCCAAGTGTTTGATTGCTAAACCTGTTGCTAAAAAGGAAGATAATATATGTTGCAATCATATTGTGGTGCCTAATTTTGTGCCTAGTGTGAGTTCTACCTCTAAAGACAAATCGGTGTACATTCCTCCACACAAAAGAAACCAAAAAGTGGAGAGAAAGGCTCTTAAGCCTAAGCCTCTATTTAGGTCACAATCCAAGGCTTTGGATGGATATAAGTTTGTTCCAACTTGCCACCATTGTGGTGTGAGTGGTCATATAAGACCTTAATGTCATAAGTTGAAGAGAGAACAAAACCATGTTACTAGATCCCTTCCCAAAAGGCCTAGTGGACCTAAATACATTGTTTGTCACCATTGTGGTGCCCTTGGTCATCTTAGACCTCATTGCTCTAAGTTTCAAGCTCTTAAAAGAATAAAAAGAAAAGAGAAACTTGAGCTTCTTGGAAGTTGTTCTTTGCATGCTAAACCGGATTTGAGTGAAAATAGCATGTTGTTAAAGAAAGTATTTAATGCTCTTAACTCCTTGACTATGTGTATCTTCGGTTCTCATTCTTCCAACCCTTGTCTCACTTCTCTTGAGACACTCATTCCAAACAATAATTCCGTTTGGATGAGGAAGGGTTCCTATGGTTAAGCTTTTGCTCTTTTGGTCCTTAATCTAATTCTTTCGATCTTTGTAGGACCTTTCATGCATTAAATGTTATATTTTCATGCATTTTGTACATCTTGCTTTTCATTATATGCATTGTTTTGTTTTGATCTTACTTTTATGTTTTAGTTTTGTGTGAGTAAAAAACCTAAAACCACATAAAAAGTGAAAAATTCAAAAAGTTTGATCGTATATGTTTGAGTGTATATCACATGAGAGTTTGGCCTAGTACCTTCGTACTAATGGCGTAGTGCATTTACGAGCTTAGCTTATTTTGTATGCACATTTATCTGTATGGAAGAAATCTTGAAAACTATGTGTGATTGTTGTAAATAGATCTTCAAGCTTGTCATAAATGATTGGCCAGTAGTCTCGTTGGTCTTGATACTTGCATAGACTTGTGCCTATATCTTTTCCCACTTTATTTTTTTTGTTTTTGCAAAAGAGCTCACCAAATGTAAATCTCCAAATGAAAAGAGATATTGAGCTACAAAAGCCTGTCACACATACTAGTATTTGACAAGGAAAAAGGGAAAGCGACTTTTGTTTTGAAATGTATGGTACTCAAAAAGCCAAAGGCTAATTCTTAATGTTGATATATCAAAAATATCAAGCACCGATCTCTCAAAGAGATGTATTATCTAAAATGGATCAAATGTTATGATTTATGCAGAAACCAAATGAAAAGCTTTTAAGTTTTGTACTCAATTTGTGGGAGGTCATATATGTTCTTTTCCATAATTGAGATAGACCACTTGATTTAATACCAGTTATGTATGACTTGATTGAATTGATCATTGAAACTTCACTCTGGTCTAAGGATTATTCCACATTTGATATCACACACATCACACAAGTCTAATGTTCAATGAGTGTCTATTTCATTTGTGTGATTGTACATCTTCAAATGTGATGTGTGTGTGCTCAATCATATGTGGATCAAACCAAAAATATTTTTGTTCTTTTTTTCTTTGCTTTTGGAAGTGATTTGTATCACCTATGTTTTTCAAAGTTTTTAAAGTGTTTTTGTGTGAAAAACATGTTTTCTGGGTGTTTTCGTGACCTATTTCATGTATGGGCTCAACTAGGAGTTAAATGGTCCAATTTTAAATTTTTTTTTAGCTTTGGACAAAGACTTTCGTGATTGTTTCGTGACTATCTCACAAGTAAGACTTACCTACGAAAAATTTCGCGAGTATGCTTCCTACGAAAATTCCCATATCAACTTTTTAAAGGGCATTTCATGGGTTTTTTTTTTTTTTTTTTTTAAACTTCTCCCATCTTCTCCCAAACCCTTGTTTTAATGTTTCAACATCAAAACCAAACAAATTCAAGTGTTTTTAATTCTTTTAACATCTCTAAGGTAATCTTTAACTCTTTTCATTGATTTTGGTCCTTAGATTATGTTTTTGGGGGTTTTATGTTCATAGTTGGGATTTTCACAAATTGGAGTTGGAAAACTTAATTTTTGTCAATCTTTTTTACTGGGCTTTCTTTTGAATGATGATTTGCTTTGGTTGTTGGCCCCTTGTGACAAAAATAACATGTATTTAGGTAAGATTTTCATATGTTCTTGCATTTTTTAACATGTGTACATGTTTGATAAAATGCCCAAATGACATTTTCTCGTTGTTTTGGACTCCGATGAGTACCAAACTTTGGAGATCACCATAATTATTCATGTTTATCATGTTTTAATTATTGGTTGTGCGTTTTATAAACTTTTCCCTATGAGTGCTTATTCATGCATTGGTCATGCATCTCACATGCACACTAGATGCACTTTTGCTGCACACACTTGAACACTTGACATGTTTTTGCATTCACTCATGCTAGTTAAGTCTTTTTAGACCTTTTAGCACATATAACATATTCTTGTGTCTTTGTCATGCTTAGGTTTATATCATGTTTCATCATCCTTAGCATGTCATGTTCTTTATGCTTTGTAGCATTTTTTTAAAGATGTTTTATTTTGCGTTTGAGCTTCATTTTCTCATACATCTTACACCCTTCATGCATCATCTTTTATCCTTGTTCATATCTTCTTTTCTTTCCTTCCTTCCTCTTGATTAATTTGTCTATTCGTGACAAAAAGGGGGAGTGTATCGTCATTTCTATATGACTCATGTGCTTACTCTTAGGGGGAGAAATTCTACCTTATGCACATTTGTAGGGGGAGAAAGCCATAGGGGAGATGCATATACCAAGGGGGAGTAGACTTCTTTTTTTAGAAAATCTTGATTTACTTTATGCTTGTTTTTTCGTTGCTTTATGGTGCTTTGATATGCTTTATTGCTCTCATTGCATCGTGCTTATGTGTTGGACATGCTTTTATCCTTATGTTATTGTGCTTTGTTGGTTGCATGTTCGGATGATCATTTGCTTTGCTATATGATCATTGTGGTCTTTTCCATATGACTGTCATGTGTTTGGTCAAGTTGCTCATATGTTTCACAACATGTTTACTTGATCGCATTTTACTTGTTACATTATACTTGTCCTTTTATCACTTGATTTACCTTGAGGGTCTAATGTGTTTTGTGCAAGTGTTTCAGGTTACAGGTATCTTGTTCCAAGTGCATCACAGCTTCTAGATTTAGGTGTAAGTGAGTTTTGCCATTGTTCCCAAACTCACGTTTAAGTCTAGTGTCTGTTTTAGGGTGTTTTGTCATGGAATAGCCAAATGGGGATTTTGTAAAGTTGTGATTTACAACTATGTTTTATGTTGGTTTTATTTCATGACAAAAAGTATTGTTATTACTTTAATTTTGTTCCTTGTATTTTGTGGGATTTTATTGTATTGGGTTTAGTATCAAGTTGGTGAAGACTCAAGCTAAAGTGAAGAATCAGTGGATTTCGCGAGAAGCTAACCCACAAAAGAGCCATGTGAGAAGCACATGACTGGAAGCTGAAGAGTCATGCCAGGTTGTCATTTTCGCGAGTGTCTCGCGGGTAAGGCATTCCCGCGAGGTAGTCGCGAAACATTTTGCCTAGAGGATTTTAATGTGTGACTTTCTTACCCTTCACCCATACGATATATACCCTCATTACCCACAAATGTATGAGAAGATATTAAGAGAGAAAAACCCTAGATAGGTTTTCTACAACACACACACCCATCTTTTTGAGAGAGAGCTACTCATCCTTAGTGAGAAATCGTTGTAGCCTCTTCTCTATCCTTATCCCATTATCATACCTCAAGAGGAGATTTGCACCCAAACACAATCCACACCTATTCAGAGGGTTGAGAGTGTTTTGGAGCTTGGGAAGTTTTGGGGATTTGCCAAAAGAAGCCAGTGAGGCTTGGTGGATGCAATCGGGCATATTGCGGGATCTGGAAAGCTAGACAAGACACGGTTTCGAGAAGCCTTGTTGGAGTAGGAGCTTGGAGGGCTTAGAAACATCGGGTAGATTAGGCTTGAAGGGTCTCTTGCTAACCCATGTTTCCCAACTGATTGTTTAGTGGATCGATTTCCGCTTAGAGTAGCTTGTTTGTTTGTCCACTCGCATTTACACTATTCTACACTTAGTATTAAGTTAGTGTAAAATCAATTGAGTCATAACTTTAATTTGGGGGTCTAAACAACTCTTGTGTTTTCAACACATTTTCAAGCTTTCAGGTTTCTTTACAAATCATAACATTTGATCATTTTCAATCAATACATCTCATTTTAAGATCGATGCCTAAAATTTTTGATATTTCAATTTGATGAACAAGCTTTTGGCTTTTTGGGCATCATACATATTCATAAAAGTCGCTTTCCCTTTTTCCTAGTCAAATACTAGTATGTGCGACGGCTTTTGCAGCTCATTATCTCTTTTCATTTTGAGATTTACATTGGTTGAACTCTTTAAGCAAAAAAATATAAAAGTGTGGGAAGATATATAGGCACAAGTCTACATATGTATCTAAACCAACATGACTATTGACTAATCATTAATGACAAGCTTGAAGATCGATTTACAACAATCACACAAAGATGTCAAGATTTTTCCCACAAAGATATAAGTGCATTAAGAACAAGCTAAGCTTGTAAATGCATAAAGTCATTTGTACGAAGGTACAAGGAAAAACTCACATGTGATATGTGCTCAAACATGTACGATAAAACTTTTTGAATTTTTCACTTTTTATGTGGTTTTGGATTTTTACTCACTCAAAACTAAAACATAAAAGTAAGATCAATACAAAAGCAATGCATATAGATAAATGTAAAATGCACAAATGCATGAAGATATGACATTCAATGCATGAAGGGTCCTACAAAGATCGAAAGAATTAGATCAAGGACCAAAAGAGTAAAAGCTCAACCATAGGAACCCTTCCTTATCCAAACGGATCGATTGTTTGGAATGAGTGTCTCAAGAGAAGTGAGACGAGGGTTGGAAGAATGAGAACTGGAGATGCACATAGTCAAGGAGTTAAGCGCATTAAACACTTTCTTTAACAACATGCAATTTTCACTCAAATCCGGTTTACCCTTTTTAGCACAACTTCCAAGAAGCTCAAGTTTCTCTTTTCTTTTGATTTTTTTAAAAGCATGAAACTTAGAGCATTGAGGTCTTAGATGACCAAAGGCACCACAATGGTGACAAACAATGCGTTTAGGTTTACTAGGCTTTTTGGGAAGAAATCTAGCAACATGGTTTTGTTCTTTCTTCAACTTAGAGCATTGAGGTCTTATGTGACCAATCACACCGCAATGGTGGCAAGTTGGAACAAACTTAGATCCAATCAAAACCTTAGGTTGACACCTAAATGGAGGCTTTGACTTAATAGCCTTTCTCTCCCCACCTTTTGATTTCTTTTATGTGGAGGAATGTACACTGATTTGTCCTTTGAGATAGAACACACAATAGGCACAAAATCAGGTACCACAACATGATTGCAACAAATATTTTCATCCTTTTTAGCAATAGGTTCAGCAATCAAACACTTGGCATGCGTCTTAAGAGATTCATTTTCACATTTTAGCTCATCAACAAGTTTGTTAGACAAAACAAGTTTAGCATCCAAGTTCATATTCAAACATTCAAACTCTTTCAGCTCTTCAAGAGAATTTTCAGCAAGTTTCTTATATTTTTCAACCAATTTGTTGGATTCATTGAGCTTAGCAATCAAATCATCCTTTTCACACAATACCTTGCTCAAATCCTTATTAAACTTCTTAGCCTTTTTCTTCAAGAGTTTGATGTTAGGAATATCAAAAACATCCAAAGATTCATGTAACATAGTATCACAATCATGAGGATTATCACTCATAGAGGCATTTTCACAAACACATGGCATGTTACATTCATCAACATCCAAAACATGCATAGAGGCATACAAAGCACTATCCATGGAAAATAAACACAAGGGGTCAATGATCACACTCAGGTATTTAAACCAAAACAAGTGTACCCGCTCTGATACCAATAAAAAGTTCAAATAGCGTATAAAACTCTATGAAGATTTAGACCCCCAATTACAAAATTATCAATTCAAGCTTAATGTCAAACAATATATGTGCAGAAAATGAACATAAGATAATAACAGAATTGATAAACAATCTAAACCAATTAAAATCACATCCACAGCAGAAATTAAATGGAAAATATTAAGGGAAGAGAGATGCAAACACAAGGAGAACACATCGATGTGTTATCGAAGAGGAACCTGAAGTCCTTGGTGTAAAACCTCTCCGCCGCCCTCCAAGCGGTTAATAATCCACTAGAAAATGAATTTGGGATACATGAATAGCAGAAGACCCTCCAAGTCTAATATACCCAGTGTACCTAAGCCCTCCAAACTTCTTGCTCCAACGAGGTTACGCCGAACCTTTGTCTTTTCTAGCTTACCGGATTCCGCTATAACCCATAGCATCAACCAATAACCATTGGTCCCTTCCTAATTGCTTCCCAAAGCACTAAAAAGCATTCTCACATATGTGGATATGGTGAGAAGAGGATTTGGCCAAGAACCTCTTAAGGATGTAACAATGGAAAGGGTGAGAGCAGAGGAATTTGAAGAGTCTCTATGTAAAGACTGTCGATGAGTCAATCTTGTTTTTCTCTAGGGTTTCTCTCTCAAAATTCTCTTTGGAAGCTCTTTACATTTCATGGGTATAAGGGGTATTTATACTAGGGAGAGAAAGGAATGCGAAGAGTCTGTTTTTCCAAAACAGAGCTGGCTGGCGACTTGGCCTCGTGACTTGACTGAGTCGCGAGTTCAAACCACAAGCTAAGTGAATGGCCAGTCTGGACTTTTTGTCCTATAGTGCTACAGCTGGCATGACGATTCAGTTTCTCTACATGCTTCGCTCATGTGCATCATCTAATGGCTTGCTAGTCACGATCCACCCGCAAGATCCAATCGCGAGTCCTTGCTTCACTGCACAGTCTTGAGCCTTTCTTCACACTCTCTCACACACTACCCTTACATGATTCCTACCTAAATACAAGGTTTCTAAATGCTGAATTACAAGAAAATTTGGCATGGAATAAAGCCAACAAAATGGTTGATTAAATTCAATCTTACATAAACAAAGAAACAGAAGCTCAAAAAACATACAAGATCATAACAGAAGCATATTATGTAAAAGAAACAAAGAAACAAAATAAAAAAAACTCGGATTAGGATTTTTGGACACAAGCAATCATGCGCATACATAGGCCTGCATACGCAAGCTAGTTGTATGTGTACGCATACTTCAAGCCTGTGTATGCATGCAGAAGCATGCACATGCAGATACTCCCAGAAGAACCCTAACCTAGAAAACTAGAATAGAAAAAGAAAGAACAACAAATCTAACAACATTGCATGCTTTAAAATAGAAAAC
This sequence comes from Quercus ilex subsp. ballota, assembly GCA_032727855.1. Classification (NCBI taxonomy): domain Eukaryota; kingdom Viridiplantae; phylum Streptophyta; class Magnoliopsida; order Fagales; family Fagaceae; genus Quercus; species Quercus ilex. The sequence goes on from CM064917.1 coordinate 34,924,836, forward strand.
AACTAAAGCCTAAACTTAAAAAAACATGTTAATGCACAAACAAAACAAAGAAACAGGATTAAAAGCAAGATTAAAAGTAGAAATGAAAGAAAAGATGTTAAAACATATACCTCAAAGCAAAAGCTCTTTAGCTTGATTTTAACCGTTCCTCTCAGTCAAATCTATTCACAACCAAACAAAAATGATTAGTAAACTTCAAAACTCGAGGATCAAGACCAGAAAAGGTCCTAACCAAAATAAAATTGACTTGAGGATGTATTGTGAAAATCTCCCTTTTTGATTCACTATTTCTAGGGAATCTTAGGTTTTCCCTTAGGATTTTCTATGTGTCTTGAAAAGGTGCCATGTATGGCTTTATGTAGTGAGAGAATAGGGGTTTAGAACGGCTCCCAAGCGATGTGGGATTCATTCCAAATCTCAACATTAATGCAATAAACTTACCTTTCATAGGTTTCTGAAACCCTAGCTACGTGCGTAGGTCCGTGCCTGTGTACGCATGCATCCGACCTACGTATGTAGGTCTTGGCCTGCGTACGTAGGCTAAGGGTTTTCTTGGCCTTTTATTTTCCAAAAATAGATTTATTTTCTCATAAAAAGTGATATTTTCCATTTTAACACCTCTCAAATCAATTCGTAATTTGATTGGGCTCTAAACCAACATTGGACCTTAGAATTTTGGCATTATTAGGGAACAGGGGCCCAAGTCATAAAGGGTATAAAATGCAGTGTCTATAGGTATCTCTCTTCAGCCCCCCTAAGTGCTTGGCTAGTGTAGTAAATAGACTGCACGTGGTCTTCCTCTCAAATAGGAGCTAAGCTGACGGCAGTTGGAGATACAGTCAGGTAGAGGGAGAGTTCTTTATTGGGCTTAGATGGACTGAGTAGTAGTGGAGGCACTAGGTATGCCTTTAGCTCCTTGAAGGCCTTCTAGTATTCATCGGTCCATTTGAAGGCTTTCTTTAGTGTTTTGGAGAATGGTAGACATTTGTCCATCGCCCTAGAGATGAACCTATTGAGAGCTGCAACCCTTCCATTTAAACTTTGCACCTCTTTAATGTTCTTTGGAGGCATCATCTCTAATATGACTTGAATTTTGTCTGGATTGGCCTCAACACCCCGTTGGGACACCATGATGCCAAGAAAATTGACGATACCCCAAACACACACTTGCCGGGATTAGGTTTCATGTCGTAAAGATGAAGGGTCTCAAACGTTTCCTGAAGATCGTCCAGGTGGTGATCTTCCTTCTTACTTTTCACTAGCATGTTGTCCATGTATACTTCAACATTTCGTCCAATTTGTTGGACAAAGATCTTGTTCACAAGTCTTTAATACGTCGCCCTTGCGTTTTTCAGTCCAAACGGCATAATCTTGTAGTAAAAGAGCCCTTGGCTTATGACAAATGAAGTCTTCTCTTGGTTGGATTTATCAAGCTTGATTTGATTGTAGCTAGAGAAAGCATCCACAAAGCTCAGCAACTAATACCCAGTAGTCAAGTCTACAAGGAGGTCATTCCTTATGAGTGGATAGCTATCCTTTAGGCAGGCTATGTTCTGGTCGGTGAAGTCTACACACATTCTCCATTTACTGTTTGCTTTTTTGACTATTACCAAGTCGGCCAACCACTACGAGTAGTAGACTTCTCGTATAAAGCCTGCTTCTAGTAGCTTGCGAACCTCTTCAACTATGACTTTATCCATTTCGTAGGTGAAAACTCTCTTCTTTTGCCAGATGAGAGGGAAGGATGGAGAGACGTTGAGTTGATAAACCATTGCACTTGGATTAATTCCTGGCATGTCCTTATTGCTCCAAGAAAAGATGTCTAGATTACTATTTAGGAAGAGGGTGCGCTCTTTGCAAACCAAAAGGTTGGCTTGTGAGCCAATATGAGTGACTCGGTCCAAACAACTGTCATCTAAAGAGATTCACTCCAAGGCTTCCGTTGGTTCTTCCGTTACCCATTGCTCTTCAATGTTTAAAGTTAGTATAAGATTTTACATTTCTAACATCGCGGTGTAGCACTCACGAGCCGCTATTCTGATCCCCCCGTGCCTCTCCTATCCCATACTCCATTGGGAATTTTACTAGCAGGTGGTAGGTAGATGTGGTTGCTCACCATGCATTGAGTGTAGGTCGCCCAATGATGGCGTTGTAGGTGAAGGAACAGTTGACAACCAAGAAGTTGATCTTCTTGGTGAGCTACTGAGGATACGTACCAATGGTCATCGATAAGGTGATGGTCTCGACGGGGAAAAATTTGGTACCACTGAATCCTACAAGTGGTGTGTTTGATGGTAGAAGACGCTCTTTATCAACCCTCATTTGCTTAAAGGTAGGGTAGTAGAGGATGTTAGCTGAGCTTCCATTGTCTACTAGGACTCGTCAAGTATTGAAATCAGCAATTGATAGGCTGATGACTAAAGCATCATCATGAGGGCGGTGGAGTCGTTGGGCATTTTCTTCTGTAAAACTTATAGTTGGGTCATTAATCGTTGTTAGCTTGGGCAAATGATTGGTGATTAGTACACTTTGCACCATTCACAGGTAGGTCTTTCTTGTTTTCTTGGACGAGCCAACCATTTTACTTCCTCCTACAATTACTTGTATCTCCCTAAGGAAAGCCCTCGGTAATTCTTCGACCTGTTGATTGGGATCCGGGTCTCTTAGTGGGTTCTTCCTGTCTGTTTCTCTCACGATGAATCGTTGTAACTTCCCTTACTTGATGAGGGCCTTTATCTACTGTTTTAAGTCATAGCATTCAGAAATGTCGTGTCCATGGTTTCGATGAAAACGGCAATACTTGTTCCTGGGCCTTTTGTTTAGGTCACCCTTCAACTTGTCCGGCTATGATAGCGCTGGGTCGTTCCTTATAAACATGAAGACCTAGTCAAGCGTTGTGTTTAGTGGGTTGAAATTGGCCATCCTGCCAGGTGGAGGCCTTGATCTTCTCTCATCTCTACGTTCATTCATCCAAGCAGACTTTCTTCCTTTGTCTTGACGGGGTCATCTTGCTTTTCCCTTTTCTTCGATGTACCCCCTCGTGCTATCATGGCGTCCTCAGCGTTCATGTACTTCGTGGCTTTGTATAACATGTAAGCCATTTTCTTTGGGTCATTTTTTGTAAATGGAGAAAAGAAATTCTTTGGATAGGAGTCGTTGGTAAAAGTGGTGACAAGAACTGTAACACCCCAAACCCATACCAAGGATTTAGATGCACAACTTGTCTTATAAATAATCAACAATAGTATAATGGAATAGAGCGTAATTAAATATCCACAAATATACTTTAAACCATCAAAATCTTTCCTTTGAAATCCATAAAACAAAAATTTTAACAATAAATTCTCCAAATACAATCTCAAAGAGTTCCACAAATGCCAAACTCACTATCCTAAGAAAATATACTAAAACAGTCCATCAACTAACATAGCTCCAAAAGAAGTCTTCAATCTATGTCTCCAATGATCTACCACCAAAAGATATTCCAATGCTCTAATCTGAGAGGGTGGAGAAAGGGGGGTGAGTTAGAAGCCCAATAAGAGACTACATAACATGAGGATGTCTTTCAAAACAAAACATTAGTATCATTGACAAAATATAGTCTTTACAAAACATTTACAAATAGTTTTAACAGTAATACAATATATTCTATAAAACTGTCAAGAATAGAACATTTAACTATAATGTTGTAATCATTAAATAAAATAATAACCACTTTAATTAGCCAAAATACACCAAATAGGCAGAAACAATATATTATAACGATAAACAATTTTTCCACTCATAAAGATCAATAACAATATAACAGTAGTTTGATATGGAAAACATTAAACATTAGTCAGACAAAGACATAAGCTGCTAAACACTCGGTGGGTGATTCCCATGGGAAACAATAACACTAACCTCAAAGAGGCAACACTGGCTTCGAAGAGCAAACAATAACACTGCACCACACCACAATAACACTACATCAACCGAAGACTAACACTTAACCCTGTGTTGGCAAAGGTTGCAGACTGTCTAGCTGATTATTTGAAAACATTCTAACATGTACAGTTTCATAATAATATACAATAAATAATAAAATTCTGATATATATTATGCATTTACAATGGTATAAGTTTTTGGAAACTTCACTTTTGCAATTATGTATATATATATATATATATATATATAATTATACCAAATATATATATATATATATATATATACATGTCTTGAGAGACGTTATGTTCTATAGTCCACTTACTTCTAGTTGCTAAATCAAGCTTTACTTCAATTGTTCGAAATGATGTCAACTAGAACCTAAATAACACCAAAGATAGGTCCATCAATACACAATTTCCCACTTAAAATCAGTTTTCACACTTAAATAGATAGTGCAATAATATAGTTCTGCCAAATCAATCTTAGAGCCAATAGAGGACCATATGACTATACATACTATTCATACATAATCAATTTCAAAGCTTGGACCATACGGCTATATAAACAATTCCTATTATAATATTGTAATCATCAACCCAAAGACCCAAAATCCAGTACACGACTGAACTAGTGTGAATGCATATTAACCGGTCAACAATTGAGGCTTAAAAGGTGAGGGTCAATCGGTCAACAATCAAGGCTATGTGTGAATGCATATTAACCACAAGCATCCTTTGCCCATTAAAATAGTCATAGTTTAGATCCAAGATGGCCATATACGGATATACATATAAACCCACAAAGCAACATTTTACCTTTCACATGATGACAAAGTCAAAGCTTATTACTCTATTTGGTTCAATTTCAATGTCTTCCTGACATACAACCATATTTACCCTTCTTAATCAAATGTGTCCAACGATATCAATAAGGCTTGCATAAAAATAGATGCTTACCTCAATACAACAAATTTGCTGGCTGCCCCTAGTAGTGCCACAGTCTTCTATCCCTTCAATTTTGAGAAACCCTAATTCTCTATTCTTAAACTTTCACGCAGGAAGCCCTATCTTATTTTTTAGCTTTACACGTTAAAACTGTTTCCACTAGGGTTGGAATTAAAACCTACTACACTTAAATAAGCTTTCAAGACTTTAATTTCCACTAAAACTCATATTAAGGTTGTTTAGATAGGATAAAACTCTAAAGAATTTCAATAACACTTAAACACCTAATCCAAATAGGAAATCTCTTATCCTTTTCCTTAACTAATAAGGAGGCTAAAAGCTAAATATGAATAATTCACAAAAATAACTCTCACGTTACATCTTCTTTTATTTATTTTCTTTGTAGTAACCATAATATAAAATAATATCACCTTCAGAATAAATTAAATAATTCATCAATTCCACTCTAAAAGCAATTAAAGTGAGGCGGGTGTTATAAGAACTTTGTCGTTGGCCTCATCAATTAGTAGAGCCTATTTGTTGAATCGAGTCATGTAAGACCCCAAGCTTTTGTCCTCCCGTTGCTTGATGTTCAGTAGGCTGGCCGAAGACCTCTTGTACCTTTATCCTCCAATGAAGTGGGTGATGAAGTGTCTGCTTAGTTCCTTGAAAGTAGAAACGGTGTTAGGGGTTAACTTACTAAACCACATTCTTGTGGGTCCCTTGAGTGTGGTGCGGAACGCTCTACACATGATTTCATCCTGAACCCTTTCTAGATGCATTAGGGTTTTAAATGTTTCTAAATGGTTAAGCGGATCCTTCGATCCATCGTACACTTCTACTTGCAGCATCAAGAACTTAGCAAGAAAGGGGAAAGAGGTGACATTCACTATAAAGGGTGAGTTAGTCCACTGTACTAGTTCGTCCAGGTTGGTAGGCACTTGTCCTCTCATGGTATTCATCATCATATCCATCTTCTTTTTCGTCATCTGCATGTCTAGTGCCATGCGTATTGCACCACTTCTAGTTTAGATGGCCAGTCCGTGTCCTTCTACTGATCTCCCCTGCTGGCGGCGGTGCCCTCTTCCTAGTCTTCCCTTTCCTACTGATTTCCTGCTGGGGGCTGGCTGTCGTTCCACTCTTCATTGTCCTGTTCATCACGTTAGTCTTTAGGACGTCATTCGTTCGTCTAGTTCAATTGCTGCTCTAACTCCTAATTGGCTAGGTGAGCCACTCGGCTACTGTAGCGAGGTTTTGCACTTCTACTTACGGCATCCGAAACTTAGCTAGAAGGGGGAAAGAGGTGACATGAGCTGTAAAGGGTTAGTCAATCCATTGGACTAGTTCGTCTAAGTTGGTAGACACTCGTCCTCTTATGGCGTTCATCATCATGTCAATCTTCTCTTTCATCATCTACATGTCTAGTGCCATGTGTATCGCACCATTCCAGTTTGGATGGTCGGTCCGTGTCCTCTTGCTGATCCTGCCTGTTAGCGGCGTTGCTCTCTTCCTAGTCTTCCCATTCCTATCGATCTCCCGTTGGGGGGTGGCTATCATTCCACCCTTCATTGTCCCATTCATCACGTTGGTCTTTGGGACGTCGTTCATTCCTTTAGTTCAATTGTTTCTACAACTCCTGATTGCACTAGGTGATTCGCTCGACTGCAGCGGCGAGGGTTAGCACTTGTCTTTCCAGGGCATCAGATGGGTTTCCGATCTCTTGGTTGATGGTGGCCATTGATTGTGTCTAGACCATGCAACTCTTTGTCTTAGAAGTAATAATATGGCTAATTACTCGTATTCCCACAGACACCATCAACTGATGATGCACAAAAATCGTCAGTGAGTTAATCGTCCACATGCACTCCAATGGATGATCTCCCATTGGAGGGTGGCTGTTGTTCCGCTTTTTATTGTCCCATTCGTCATGTTGGTCCTTGGGACATCGTTCATTCCTCTAGTTCAATTGCTGCTCCAACTTCTGATTGCGCTAGTTGAGCTGCTCGACTGCTGCGGCGAGGGTTTGCACTTGTCTTTCTAGGGCGCTAGATAGGTTTCCGATCTCCTGGTTAATGGTGGCCATTGATCGTGTCTGGACCATGCAACTCTTTGTCTTATAAGCAATAATATGGCTAATCACTCATATTCCCACAGATAGTGCAAATTGATGATGCATAAAATTCGTCAGTGAATTAATCATCCACACACACTCCAATGGACAATCTCTCGTTGGGGGGTGGCTATCGTTCCGCTCTTCATTATCTCGTTTGTCACGTTGGTCCTTGGGACGTCGTACATTCCGCTAGTTCAATTGCTTCTCCAACTCCTGATTGCACTAGGTGAGCTGCTCGGCTGCTGCGACGAGGGTTTGCATTTGTCTTTCTAGGGCGCTAGATGGATTTTTGATCTCTTGGTTGATGGTGGCCATTAATCGTGTCTAGACCATGTAACTTTTTGTCTTAGAAGTAGTAATATGGCTAATCACTCGTATTCCCATAGACGGCGCCAATTGATGATGCACAAAAATCATCAGTGAGTTGATTGTCCACACACACTCTAATGGATTGTACCTGGAAGACAAAAGAATAAAGAACCAACGGAGTGCACTAGTGGGGTGGCGACCAAAGACCCTCTGAAGGTTAAGTCGATGATAGAAGAATCTCTTATAACTCCAAAAGTGTCAGAGCTAGGAAATTGCACGTACCGTAGTTCAAAGGAGGCTTGGTGCTTATATAGTGGTGTAGGGCTGACCAAGATCCATGAACATAGAATTTTTCCTTGTATGGAGGATACAGAGTTAATGTTCCGAGATCTCGAGGCCTTACTTCCCATATTGGGAGGATACAAGCGTGTAGAAGGGTCTTTGGACGTGGTGTGCAAGTTATTGCCATATAGGGATTTATGAGTGGTGTGCATGCAAAGTTTTGTGGGACCTATGGACCAACCGTCGGGATTAGGATCATCTGCCCGTCGAGCTTATGTCTTTAATTATCGAGCTCGTCTACCCCATACGCGAGGTATCCTACTATTCGTTGGCATAGGCCTACTTCCATCCCTCAGTATGAGCCTAGTCCTGTTTGTTGGTTACATGAATAGTCACTTGGTAGTACCTCTGGAGAAGAAAGGATGGTTAACTCATCGGGACCCGTCCCACTTAGCCCAACAGATCCTGATCCTATGGAACCCATTAGGGGGGAACATACATCCTTACGGATGGGAAGTTTCGTAGGTGTAAGGCCAAACAAAAATGCCCTTATCACTATAGGATTACAACAAATTTGTCTCTAAGATACAACTAAGCCTATTGGATCATAAAATTATACAAATAGCAATTTCAGAGAGACCCACAAGATTTATTGTGTTTATTGAAAAATTTTTATTTTCACAACAAAGTCAATGTTACTTTAAAATGAGAGTTTAAACAATATGAATATATAGAATGTGAAAGGTCACAAATGAAGTGATGCAAACTCTTAACACGAAATTCTACAGAATCACAATCTCCATAATCTTGTCTAAAACTTGCTCGGAGCGAGTGTAGAACGAAACACTATGCAAAAACATTCCCCTTATTTGGTTACTCCCTTGTTAGTCATTCACTCAACCTTATGTCTAACAAATGACTAATAAGGGACTAATATCTGACGAATGACTATTGAAATTCCAATAAATGCATTTTCCACTTTCCTTTGCTATTGTTTTTCTTCACTCTATCTCTTCTAAAGAGATAAGTGGCATTAAACTTGGCCAACATTGCCAAATATCACTCTTTTCTAAACTATATTGCAATCTACCAATATTTCAAAAATATTTAGCAATCTACCACTTTTTTAGTACTTGAGCTTTATGAAATCGAGTTTTTAACAGTACTCGAGTTCTAAGAACTCGAGTTCCTCTTGAGTTTGCCAACATGGCAGTAGTTGAACTGGAGTTTTGCACATTAAAAATGCCACCTTGAACTCAATGTCCCTAACCTCGAGTTCTATGTTGACCAAACTCGAGTTTAGAAGACTCGGGTACCATGTTATTAACTACACAGTACTCGAGCTTAGTAAACTCGAGTCCGGCTTGGGTACCATGTTATTTTACTACACTATACTCGAGATCTATGAAGTCGAGTATGGCTCGGGTACCATGTTATTACTACACCGTACTCGAATTCTGTGAACTCAAGTATGGCTCGAGTATCATGTTATTTTACTACACCGTATTCGAATTTTGTGAACTTGAGTACCTTCTTAATGTAACTTGAATCCTCCAAACTTCTGCAGCTGAGTCTCTTCCTCGATCTCACCTGAAATACAAATTCCACATCAGTGACTTAGTCTGTCTCCCGGCAACAAATTTAGTTGATGCCAAAATGTAGTTGATGCAAAAATCAATTTTTTTGCAAAACATGTGGGGATCTATGAAACGATCCATTACGATTTAACAGAAAAATGTACGATTCTGAAGTGGCCATTGGGTTTAATTTAAATTTTGTTGCTAACGTTGATGCAAATATTCAGTATTGGTGAAAAAAAATATTTCAGGTTATTTGAGGTATTTGTATCCAATTCAAGTTTGGATGTTTATAGGTGAGAGCTAATCTTTCATATTATGGAAAAAACATCAGCATTGAGAAACAGACCCTAGCTTTCAATACAAAATCAGCATTGAGAAACAACAAAACTACCAAGTCCAGGTGGGGGGCAAACCTTACGCAAAGAACCTCTCTTCCAAGACCCAGTCCAATTGACTGAACCAAAAAATTGTATTTACAAAATACAGGCATATACAAAGAAAGGAAAGATGATATACAAAAATAAAAACAAAATAAAAATGTTTGCTTGTAGGATTGCATTCTTCTGTAGACAAACTTAATCGAAGCTTGATGAGCGGATCCATCTCCCATGCAGACAGTCATCTAATGAGACACTTTGCTCAATTCCACTACTGGAAAGGGACATGATAAATCCCAAAAATTTATGGCTTTATCACTATGTCCAGTTATGTACATGTTTTTAATCTTCAAAAATCCATTGAAGTGGGCCGAATTCAATTGGATTCCATCTTTCTGTTTTATCTCAGAGGGCAGAAGTAGTGGAATATTTCTTCCCATCACAATGTAATCCTAAATGACAAGAGAAAATATAAGGCCATACCACTCAAGTATTTGATAGTCACATATATGCCTGAAGAAAAAAAGAATAGAATAATTACATAATGTTAAGGATAAGAACAGATTTGAGCCTGTAAAGGAAAATTAGAAATTGCATTACCTCATCTGCAGGACTAATCATGCATTGATTGTCTGTGGTAAATTTTGCTATAGTTATGCTGGAATCCACAAATTGCATCTTCAACATCATCTCCTTCGGGAGTGAGGGTGGGGACCTAGATTGGCATTGTAGAAGATACTTTTCAATCAAGCAATCATCATAGGCATAAACATGTCATGATATTCCAAGCAAAAGGAGACAATCTTGCTTATGCTTGCTTTGCTCACTGCTTGAAATGATCTCCATGTCAATACAAGCCTCAGGCAAATGAAGTCGTAGCTTAATTGTGCGGGATTCAGCATGCTCATTCAACAAGACCACCTGCCTCATCAAAATAAAATTTTTACAATTTAATCTCAAATTTTGACTATAATCCAAAAGCTGTATGTATATATTGCAGAATTAGCATCAAAATCTTGATCCAAACAAACCCAAGAAGGGGAAGTTAAGGTGACATTTTCATACAGAATGTTGATCTGCTCATTGTGATACACTCGTGTCGATGAATTGGTCTGAAAAATACTAATCCTATCAGACCTTGTGGTGGCACTGAAGGTTTCAGACTACTTCATTCAACTAAAAATATTTATTACAAAATCAAGAAACTTCTAAAAAATTATTCAGCATACTTCTTAAATATAATTCATGTATAGGTTTTTTAGAAAGACAGACTCCCAAGTCAAAAAAATAAGCATACTTGCTTCATTGACATACAATGATATTGCAATAGTAATTGCCAAATACCTGCAACAAGTTCATTGACACAGAGTTGGAGGCACCTATTAGGTTAAGATAGCTTGACCCCGGTTAATTAATTCAATTACCCAAGTTGATTAATTAGGTTAAATTGTATGCAAATCATGGAGGTACCCACAAATCACCTAATAAACTAAATGCAGCAGAAAATAAATTTGACATGGTGATTTGTTGACAAATGAGGAAAACCTCTTGTAAGGCAAAAACCCTAGCGGGTGATTTTAAGGTCACCACTCCTAAGAATCCATTAATCAATAATCAAGCGGTTACAAATATAAGGAATCCTAAAAACTACCCTCGCCTATCCCAAAATACCAACCTATAGTTGAACCTTTGCTACAATACCCAATTGAACTTGATCTTGTAGTAGCCTTCTTTCCTTTGATGAACAAATGTCCAATTTGTGACTAACCCTTTGCACGGATCCTAGTATGTGACTAACTCCAACAACTTGAACAATGATGTTGGCTGCAAAGTTCTTCACTTTATCAACAATGAAGATCAAGAAGCACTTGGTTACAAAACCCTATAGCGTTGAAACACAGTAGCTTCCCATAGAGAAAATAAATTTCTTGGTCTCTGTATCCGTGTGTGACGGCTCTTAAAGTAAGCCTTATATATGTCTAGAGTTGTGAGAAAAGAAAACCTAAACAAATACATAAGCTTGGGCCAAATTTCAGATCTGGAAAACTGAAAATTGTAATTCTTGATAGATCGAGCTTCTGTTGAGCTATCTATCGAGCTTCACATTAAGTCTTAATAGTAGGCATCTATTGAGCTATCTGTCGAGACTTAGTGAACAGCTTTTCTTCACTTGTTTCTTGGACCAATCTTCTTGTCTTTTAATACAAACACTTGATATGCTTGAACAACATATTTCTTGATGTATTAAACCTTTTTTAGATCTACCCAATTACAAATAGAGTGCATTTTGTCAAATGATTAGCCAATTACATAAAATATGACCCTAATAGCACCCATAACATATAGTTGACTTGCTTTCCCATCTGTATAAGCCCATTTTAATGATGCTATAGGATTTTTCTCTATATTGTACCCAAAATTGAGTTTGCATATAGAAACATTTTGAGAACCACGGTTTGATGCTTCTGTACTTGGATTTGCAGTAGAGGGAATACTCTAGATGAAAATCTCTCCATTGTTGTACCCAACAACAACTTTACTTCCAAAAGGGCATGCCTAGCATGCAGAAGTCACTTTCTTTGCTTCATGATATTGTAATTGCAACATATTTCCTCCTGTTGTGACAATGGATTTGCTTTCTCTAATATCCCATAATGAAATTAAGCCATCTTTATATATTATAACAACTCTGCATGGAAACAGATAATATAAGAGAAAAATGAGGATTTCATAAATTAATCAAGATGAGGAAAAAGCTAGAAAGGTTGGTGCAACTACCTTTTACTTTCAATTGTTGGTTGAGGTAGTATATGCAGCACAACATTATCACTAGAAACTTCAGTTACATTCCCTAAACAAGATGATTAAGTAGGTTAGATATTACAATAAAAAAATGTTTTGCAAAAAATGTAAAGAAATAAATAAAAAAATTATCAGACAATGTCAAATACAAATTAGCCTGTAGTTTACAACTGTTAGTTTACTATTCTGATTGATCAGATTCTTTTTTCTTTAAAAGTCCTACGGACAAATTCCTTGAACAATACCAAATTTACATATTAATAGGTACAATATGCATAGCAGTGTATGGTAATCTAACACACACCAATTCATTAGAAAAGGATAGATGAATAGATCATCATAATGATTGGACCAAAACATATCTCACCATGAGAAGCTGAGAGAGGTATGGTGTACTTCATTTGTACTGATATGGTTTTTCATCAAGCTTCAAAACTGATATATTACCATCAGAATATCCAATATATCTACCAAAAAAGATTAGTTGTTGGCTCATAACTTAGTTTGAAATAGTGTAGAGTCCCAATTTGAAAGCAATAAACACTTAAATAAAGAGACTATGTTGCATGACTGTAAAGGAGGTAATTCTCCCTTAAAAACGTGCATGAGATAACCGCTTCTCGTCTATGTCCCAAACCTAGTAATAATATGGTTTGCAAATCAATTCCTAAAAATAGTATTCCAAAGGTAATGCATTAAACATAGATTGACAGCAGGTTTTGATCTTTAAAAGCATAACAAAATTGACATGCCCTCTCATCAAACAAAGAAAACTAGCAGGATTATAAAAAATCAACAATTGGTCTAGTGAAATAACTTGCCTCAAGGTGATTGGAAGTTGCATTTAGAATGATGCCTTGGTTCAAACTTAGTGTACCTAGTCTGCGAGACCACCACTCCTCAGTAACTCATTCCGCTTAGGGCATGTTCTTCGGTTATGCCTCTCTTTGCTACAGAACCCACATTACACCTTCCTCCCCCTTCCTTCCATGGTGTGGCTCTCGCCTGTTTCTTGCTCTCGTCCATCTCAATCCTAATTCATGTTGATACAGGGCAACCTTTCTCTCGAATCAATCAGGGGCTAGGGACTGTTAGGTTCTAAAGACTTAGGATTTCATGTATTTAGAATTCTAATTTGTATTGTTGGCAAACCATGATCAAAACAGGTTGTTTAGTCTTGTTTAGACGTGCTTAAAGTTGTGTTGTTCATATAAAATTGGAATCGAGCTGATGCAGAATTTAATGTGGATCTCGGCCTGGCTTGATTGATCGAAGCTTAGGCTCGATCAATTGAATTTCGCACAGATGCGTTTTTCTACAGTTTTTCCAACTCAGCCATAACTCCTAAAACGTTTAGCGTTTTATGTTTTTGCCCTAGGTATATAAGGCAAACCCTAGCCACGTTTTAGATGTTGCTCATATTGCTGTTTGTGTGAATCTCTTGTGAGATCTGTGAGGAACTTTCCTTCACAAAAGCTTAGGATTATCAAGAGGAGATTTCTTCAACATCTTGATGATCATTCAGTTGCTGCCATAAGAGCTTAAAGATACACAAGCGGGTGTGCTTGTACTTACTGGAGAATCCAAGAAAGAAGTAGTCTATGGTCTCGGAGCTTGCACGTGGTCGTGTCAGTAAGTTTTACTGGTGGGTAGCAATAAGAAGTCAAGCGTGGGGGTTTGTAAGTCTTATTGTATGAACTTCGATTCTTTCAAGATAGTGGATTCAAGTTTACCTTGAGGATAGCTAGGTTAAATCCTCCTCAGGTTTTTACCAGTGTGGTTTCCTGGATCATCATATCTTTGTGTTATTTATTTTTCCGCTGCTATATACTTGATATGATTGTTTGATTGTGATAACCTAGATTTGCATAATTTGACTAAGTTAATCACTTGGCTAATTAACTAGGTTAATCTAGTTGTGTTAAGGGGTCTAAAAACCGTTCAATTTGTATCAGAGCGGGTAGCTCTCTTGTTGTAGATCTTTTGATCTCTGAGCTGATCCTTGACCCCTGTTGCCATGGAACAAAACACTCTCTGGTTATTCCTCCTCACTTTGATGGGAATAATTATGCTTATTGGAAAGTAAGAATAAAAGCATTCCTGAAATCAATTGATGAGAGAGTCTGGAACTCTGTTGAATACGAATGGGAGAAACCCACTCCTCCTGTGAGTGAGTGGCAAACTTCTCAAAAAGAAGCAGTTGGGTTCAATAGCAAAGCTATGAATGCCATCTTTAGCACTGTTTCTATGGAGGAATTTAAGAGAATCTCTAATGTTGAGGTTGCTCACACTGCATGGAAAATCCTCTAGACTGTGCATGAAGGCACTAAAGCAGTTAAAATTAATAAGTTACAGCAGTTAACATCTATATTTGAAAGCATTAGGATGTCTGATGATGAATCTTTTGATGAATTCTATGCTAAACTAAATGACATTGTTAATTCTGCATATAATTTGGGTGAAATCTATGATCAACCTAAAATTGTTAGAAAGATTCTTAGATCTTTGACTGAGGACTTTAGACCCAAAGTGACTACCATCACTGAGAGCAAGGATGTGGACTCCATCCCTGTTGATGAACTTGTAGGATTTCTTCAGTCCTATGAGTTGAACCTACCCAGAACTAACAAATCCAAGTCAATGGCTTTTAACTTAGTTGATGATGTTGATGGATTTGATGATGAGCTCTCTGCTACAAAGATTGCTTACCTTACCAAGAACTTTAGAAACTTTCTTAGGAATAATAATAGAAAGGCAAGAGGTACAAACACTGCTGAACCTAGAAACTTTAGGAAGAATGATCCCACTAAGTTTAATAACAATGAAAAACCTAGAGAAAAAGTTAGTCAATCTTTAAACAATTCTATGGGTCCTTAGTGTTTTGGATGTCAAGGGTATGGTCACATGAAATCTGAATGTCCCACATATTTGAGGTCTAAGGGGAAGGCTATAGCTGTAACCCTTAGTGATAATGAAGTTTCTGATGATGAGTCCGGATGTGACGAGGAGGGAAACTTCATTGCTTTCATTGCTACTGCTGTAGTCAATGAAAGTGTATATGTTGAAGAGAACCCTTCTGATGGGGAACTCTCTGAGGATGTAGATCTTCAAGAAGCCTACAATAAAATTTGCAAAGTTGCTGCAAAGGATGCCATGAATGTTGAATTAGGCTTAAAGAAAATTGCTTCTCTTGAGTTTGAAAAGAAAATTTTGCTTGTTAACTTGTTTGATGCTAATGAACTTTTGAACAATGTGAAAACTGAGAATATGCTCTTGCTTGATAAAGTTAAATCTTCGGAACATGATTTATCTGTTGCTAGATCTGCTAGTTCTAAACTTGATCAAATGTTGAGTGTTCAAAAGTCTCCTTCTGACAAATCTGGATTAGGTTTTGTTGAGAGCATCTTGTGTCTGCATCCCATTCCACAAACTTTGTTCCTTCTTCTTCCTTTGAACCCCCTGTGAGTGAGGTCGTGAGAGAGACTGCTAAACCTGTAGAGGTCACACCTCTTAGGAAGATTAGGATTGATCTGAAAGAGTCTAAACCTAAGGAGTTTATCCTCTCTAACGACAAGATGCATGGTAAGCCTTTTTGGATTTGTCATTTTTGTGGAAAGTCCGGACACATTCGTCCAAATTGTTATAAGCTGCAAGCAGCTAAGCGAGCAAATAAGCCAAAAGTGTCTGTGCCTCAAGTACAAGATCCTATGGCACTAATTGGTGAATTGGTAAAGGCTCTAAACCTTTATTCCAATCCTAGAGTTAGAAATCACTCTAATGTGAATATGAACTCCAATGCTCGTAATGCATCTAAGAGATTTTGGATGCAAAAGGCTCGATCTAATTGAGTCTTTCTGATATGGTCCTTATGTTTCATTACTATATCTTTTGTGACCTTTGTTCTTTGGTTTCTTTTACCTTTTTGTTTCTAGGTTTTGCATTGCATAACATTCATGCATTTCATTCTAGGATTGCTTTTGTTTCTTCTTTTCAAGAAAAATAAAAAATAAAAAAAAAGGAGAAAAAGGAAAGCAAATTGTGTTTTGTATTTACTCTCTTGGTTTTTGAAAACAAGGTTGATCAATTTATTTTCACATAACATGTCTGTGTACTTTGTTTAGCTTTGATGAGCTTATTTATTGCATTTTACTAGCTGAAGCTTTGTAGTGTATGTTGTGTGGGAAAGATGTTTATGGTTTTTGATCATTTAGTCTTGATTTTGAAGTCACATGTCTTTAACTGTCGGACTTGAACCTTTTGAGAAAGGCATAAATAATCATCTCACCACTGTTCACTAGCTAATCATGAACACCTTAATGCATATCGTAAGATTCTATGCTCGGTTTAATTTCTTAATGCTTAAAATTGGTGTGTACTATTAGGCTTGATGCCAAATCACATAATTAAAATTGGTGTGTACATTATTCTGGCTTTTTAATAAGTTTCTGAATAAATTAAAATTGGTATGTATAATATGAGGCAAAATTCAAGAAACTTACATGATTGTAAGCTTATGTTCTAGGAGATGTGAGAGTTATATGATGTAACTCTTTAGGTGACAGTCTCTTTTAAATTCTATGTGATGAATTTTGTAGACTTTGTTGTTGATTTCTGTTCACATATCACCTCACATGTATCTCAAGCTTTTGCTAATTGTACACACTACACGAGTTACTCTTTGCTAAACATTGTACATGTTATTGTGTGTGTTTTGGTCTGACTAACCAAGTTTGAAAATATTTTGAGTTTTTATGCAAAATAGTTTTATTGCTTGAGAATTTAAAGGGAGATTGGTTTGCAAATCTTAAATTTTGGGAAAAATGGGTTTAAAAATTGTTTTTTGAAAAGCATTTCATATCATACTCATGCATTTTGTTCATCTATTTCAATGCTTTGAGGAATTTTGTGCCCAAAATGTGTTTTTGTTTTTCAAAAACTATGTTTTTTCTCTCAAAAATTAAGTGAACCTCTATCTGTTTCGATTGATCCAATCTGCTTTTCGATCAATCGAATTTGTTTTAAAAATTCTTTATGAAGTTTCTGTCTGATTTGATCGATTGAAACTATTTTTCGATCAATCGAATATCGTGAATCAGGTTTTTTAAAAGATTAGATTTGACTTGTTCAAACTTCACTTTTTCAAAAGTTTTTCACTTTTCTCTCTCTCTCCGATTTGGACAAGCTCACTCATCAAGGTTTTTGTCATTTTCCTCCCAAATATTTGCAAGGTTTTTCTCCTTTAAGGCCGGTAAGTCCATTATACCCTTCTTTTTAAGTTTATTTTCATGTTTCCATGCATAAATTTATGCATTTGATTGGGATTTTCGGACCTTTTAGAAATTGGGATTTGTGTTGTTTCAAGCATAATTTTTTGAAATTGATCAATGGGTTTTTGTGCTATGATGTTATAAACTTGATCTTGATGGGTTAATTTAATCAATTTTGTGTTTTGTGAGAAATTAAAAATTCTAGGGCTTGAAATTAAGCCGAATTGGGGATTTTGTTCTAATTGGGTAAAATTGATGAAATTGGCTTGATTAATTGATGTAATTGATCATTCTAAACTGTTTGTTGTGTTGTGTGATGATCAATTGGTCAATTTGTTTTACAAACAAACAAGTGGCTTTTTAAATTTTAGGGTTTTTCATAGAAATTCTTTGCTCAAGCCAAACTTTGTGAATTTGACCTTAAATTGAACTTAGTTTCACTGCATTAGAGCATGCATCATGACATTTTATTGTTCATGCATCATATAGATTATTGTTCTATATCTGTTTTGTGCTAACTTGCAGTCTGCCCTTGGTTTTTCTTTTTCTGTTCTTTCTTGGTTCTGCTGTGTGTCCTTGTCCTTTCCTTAGCACCATGCCTAGGAAAACTAGAGCCCATAGGACTCCCTCCTCTTCTTCTGAGTCTCCCTCTAGGAGTGAGTTGTTTAAGGATGCCAAGAGCAGAGAGGCATTTGATAAGCTGAACAGTAAGCGGAAGATTTGGGGTAAGCATTCTGTGCTGCTAGATGAGTTAGATCCTACCATTAGGGCAAACTTTGAGAGTCGAGGTTGGCTGTCTTTGTTGGAGATAGATCATCCACCTCTGACTGCCCTAATTAAAGAGTTCTATTCGAATCTCTCTTGCCACGGCTATGATTCCAACACCCTTGTTAGAAGTTGGATACAAGGTGTTGAGTTCACCATTACCCCTAGGGTAGTGGCTGAGGCTCTTGGGGTCCTGGTTGTTACGCAACCTAACTATCCTTATGAGGAGTCTCCACCTCTTGGTAATGTCATGTCATACATCACCGGGTCTTCTATCTAGTGGGGTTCTGATCCTCGGATCACGTCCGCTGAGCTTCCTGCGACTACCTATCTTTTTCTTAGGATAGCGTGTCATTCTTTGTGGCCTATCTCTCATCTCCACACCATCCCTACTGAGCGATGTGTGCTTTTATATGCCCTTGTCTCTGGTGCTTCTATTTCTTTTCCTCATCTGTTTCTTTGTTCTTTGAACGAGATTCATAGGAGTAGCGTGATTGGTCATGCTCTTATCTATCCTATCTTCATTCATAGGATTTTGTTGTTTTTAGGTTTAGATGGTTTCCCCGCTTTTGAGCCCGTTCATATTACTGGTCCCATAGGTGCCTCTTTTCTTCTTCTGAGAGCTGCACATATAAGGCCTCCTCGTGTTCAGTCTTCTATAGGTGATGCATAGGCCGAGGCGTCTGGTGCTGCTGCTGCTGCTGCTGATGTTCCTCCACTGACTACTTCGGATGATTCAGACATTCAACGTACGTTGGATCATGTCTTGACTGTTCAGGTGGCTCATGGACAGATTTTGGTGGACTTGCTCGATGAGGTTCGTGCTTTGCGTGCAGAGTTGGCACATTATAGACGATCTCCTTCGCCACCTCCTTTTGATGATGGATTGTGATTGCCCTTTGGCATTCCGTCACAAAAAGGGGGAGTAGCTTTTGGATTAGCTTGTAGAGTTTTTGTTGATAGGGGGAGTTTTTGTTTCTTTGGAGCCTATGTTGATTAGATTGTATCTAAGAGCTGTATCTTGTTTTTACATTCTTTTGGCTCTAGATGTATTTGTGTTGGGTTTTCATGTTAGGGGCAGATACATTTTGGCTATTCATTGATATATGTCTTTATTTTGTGTTTTGGTGAAATCAAGAATTTATTTTGTTTACTAGTATTTTCCACACATACGTTTATGCGTTTGTTGAGTATTTCAGGAAATACAGATTGTTTCAATTGAGTTGCTGTCTACACTTGCAACTGATGGATAGTAGCTAGGATTGGATTGTTATGTAAAGGGCTTTATTTTGTAAACTTTGAGATTTTAGTTGAGTTTTTTCACGGATTGCCAAAGGAGGGGTTTGTTAGGTTCTAAAGACTTAGGATTTCATGTATTTAGAACTCTAATTTGTATTGTTGGCAAACCATGATCAAAACAAGTTGTTTAGTCTTGTTTAGACGTGCTCAAAGTTGTGTTGTTCATGTAAAGTTAGAATCGAGCTGATGCAGAATTTAATGTGCATCTCAACCTGGCTCGATCGATTGAAGCTTAGGCTCGATCAATCGAATTTCGCATAGATGCATTTTTCTACCGTTTTTCCAACTCAGCCCTAGCTCCTAAAACGTTTAGGGTTTTACGTTTTTGCCCTAGGTATATAAGGCAAGCCCTAGCCACGTTTTAGATGTTGCTCATATTGTTATTTATGTGAATCTCTTGTGAGATCTGTAAGGAGCTTTCCTTCACACAAGCTTAGGATTATCAAAAGGAGATTTCTTCAACATCTTGATGATCATTCAGTTGCTGCCATAAGAGCTTAAAGATACACAAGCGGGTGTGCTTGTACTTGCTGGAGAATCCAAGAAAGAAGTAGTTCGTGGTCTCGGAGCTTGCACGTGGTCGTGTCAGTAAGTTCTACTGATGGGTAGCAATAAGAAGTCAAGCGTGGGGGTTTGTAAGTCTTATTGTATGAACTTCGATTCTTTCAAGATAGTGGATTCAAGTTTACCTTGAGGATAACTAGGTTAAATCCTCCCCAGGTTTTTACCGGTGTGGTTTCCTGGGTCATCATATTTTTGTGTTATTTATTTTTCTGCTGTTATATACTTGATATGATTATTTGATTGTGATAACCTAGATTTGCATAATTTGACTAAGTTAATCACTTGGCTAATTTACTAGGTTAATCTGGTTGTGTTAAGGGGTCTAAAAACCGTTCAGGGACGACTCTTTTAGTTTCTTCAGGATTTGGCCAGGTTAATCTATCTTCCAATGCTAGGAAAACAGGTGCATAGCTGCTGAACAATGCGTTCACACTATAGCATGGGTCAATTTACTGCTTTACATCGTGTTGATACCTTCTACAACTTGCAATGACATGTGAACATGGTATCTTTTACAATTTCCATTTCTCACATGTGTAAGTTCTCTACAGGGTTCGTTTGGATACAATTTATTGTTGCTGAAAGTTGTTGAAAACTGATTGTTGCTGAAAACACTATAGCAAAATAATTTTTAAATGTGTGAATAGTACCGTGGGACCCATTTTAAATATTTTTTAATGGGTAAACAGTATATAAACAGTGCGTGAACAGTGCACGCACTGTTCATGCACAGTAATTTTTGTCCCACAAAGTCAACAAAAGCTGGCAAAAAAAAAAAAAAGAAAACGTGCAGTACAAAATGCACCGCAACTAACCACGCTATCCAAACCCTCACACAGTAGATTAACTCCAAGCGTGTGATCCCCCCTTCCCCCACCAACTCTTCCTAGATTATGCGGTGTATCTACTTGAAAGGATTCTTGTTGCGTGCTCAATCTCATCACCCTGTGATACTCCACCTTCGCATTATTTCTCATGAAGATATCTAAAGCATATTTACACCATTTTTTCCCTGAAGTCAATTGCTCCATGCTCTTATTGCGACGATCATCAAAGTAAGCATTAGTTTGAAAAATGTGTATTTCACCATTGCTGTAATGGGTAGGCTGCGAGCACCCTTTAGAACACCATTAAAGCACTCGGAGACGTTCGTGACCATCGCTCTTGTTAGAAAATTTGGTTTTGTATCTCATACAAAACACACAGCAGAAGCAACAAACATGGATCTACTTCAATTATGACATATAACAATAGCCTTGAATTCTAGAAGAAAGAACAGGATGCATACCTTGATGCAGTGAATTTCAAAACCATGACTTGAGAATACCTTTAATTTGTTGGAAAATTTGGTTTTGTATCTCATAGAAAACACACAGCGGAAGCAACAAACACGGATTTACTTCAATTATGAAAGATAACATGTAACCATGAATTTTAGAACAAAGAATAGAAAGCGTACCTTGATGCAATGAATTTCAAAACCAAGACTTGAGAATATTTTTAATCTTCATCTCAATTCCACATGGTGCCCAAGATGTGTGGTCTCTCAATCAGTCTTTTGTACATAGACTTTCAAAGACAAATCCATCTTCTTCTCCTTTTGGAGAAAAACTGATTTCTTTTTCTTTTCATCATACATACGTTAAAACTATTCTCATAGTTTCTTTATTTAATAACTCTTATTAAATAATGACTGATTATCTAATCGGGTTAGCTTTTTAGGCTTACCCAATTGGGTTTTAGTTTGTGGCTTGAGATGGGACCAAAGGAAACAAATAAGACTCTAGCTCCAATGGGCATTGGGCTTTTCTGTCAACTTTTGGCAAGTCCAAAGTTACCATTAATTATATTCAATACTACTATAAGAATATAATTGCACTCTAGGCCTTATTAATAAATTATATCCCAAGACTTTATTATACAGACAACTCATTCATTAAAATATTTGTAGTAATACAAAGTCATAAATATAGACTGCCACTTTGAAGATTACTACATCTTAATCCTTGAGTACCCGGTTTAATCTTTTATGTTATGCATTATATATTTATGAAATCCAATTTCATAAATATATACTTTAGTAACTCCTTACTAAAGTAGTTAGGCTCAACACTCTGAATAGCCCAACCTATTAAACTTATCTCAAGAGAATATTTTATATCTCCATTAAGATATTATGAATTCTATCTTGAGAATATATGTTTCACCCACACTAAATGCGGATACTGAGGTTTTGACCGTAACTTATAAATCTCACTCCTGATATATCAAAGCAACCTACATCTCATGATCAGGTCCATTATTCTCTCAGGATTTAAAGTTGATGTAAATAGAAGTCGTGAGATTTATTATTTATTTGACAGTCGTTAGGAGAATAATAAATCTCATAGTGGTCCAGTTCAATATGTCTTAACTCTTAAAACATATCAACATATCAATTAGAAGTCTCCCTTTCCATGATCAAGACAAATCATCTTAGTTGATATATTATAGTCTTCGCAGATGAAATGCCCAATTTCATCACCGGCGACGAACTAAAATTTTGAGTTTACAAAGAACTTGTGATTTATATCTTCTGTGACTAAATCACATAAATCACATACTATGCATCTCATAGACTAAGATAATGTCCCATTAGTTCATTTATAGATAATTTCATATAATTAAACAATTTAATTATTTATGACATGCCAAAAAATTGGATTTTAGGGCACAAACCCTAACAATCTCTCACTTACCCTCAAAGACAATTTACAATATATCCGACACTTATCTCCCTTTAGCGTAATTCATAGTCACTTTAAGGCAAGGTTTGGAAACAAGTTTCAGCCATATTTATTACATAAATTATCTTTTCTACTACTACTTCTCACGTACTCATATTTCTCTAATGAGAAAATACTTACGCTTAATGTGTATCTTCACCACTTAGGATGAACACATATCTTGAAGTCCAACTTCATGAATCACAATTAAACTACAAGTCAATATTTGTACAACCAGTAACCATCAAATCCTCCCTTTGGTGGACAAGCATATAATCCCTCATTCTCCTAAGATATTTGAGTATATGCTTTACTCCCACTAAATTAAGTGATCTTTGATTCAATTGATATTTGCTTACCATGCCCACCACAAAATAGATATTTAGCCTAGTATACAGCATAGCATAAAGACTTTCTATTGATATGGTATAAGGAATCGTCTATATGCTCTTCCTTTTATATGTCTTAGGACTATAGTCCTATATAAAAGAACTTCAAACTTAAAAGGAAAGAATCTTTTTTTGAAGCAATACATGCTATACTTGGCTAGAATCTAATCTATTTAAGCAGTTTAAGATAGACTCAACATCGTAATTTCTGAATTTTAACGAAATTTAATTCTTAGGATGACTAGTCTTTCTCAAGTACTTTATATCAAACTGGACTAGACAACAAAAAAATTCCATTGATAACAATAACTCTATATCATTCTAAATGATTAGAATGTCATCAACATACATTAAGAAATTTATTATTCTATATAACTTTTACACACATAAGGCTTCAAATACTTGATCAAAATCAAACAATTTGATTGCTTGATCAAATATGATATTTTATGATTTGGATGTTTGCTTTAGTCCATAAATGGACATTAAGCAACTTGCATACTAAATACTACTGGTTCTTTGCTATGAACAAGTCTAGTTACATCATATAGATGTCTTCCTCAAGATTGCTACTAAAAGAAGCTTTCTTGATATTCATTGCCATATTTCATCAAATGAAATATAATGAATAAGAGAATCTAGATATAGTCAAACTTGACTATTGGTGAAAAAATCTTTTCATAATCGAACCATTTCTTTCTGAATAAATCTTTTCATCACTAGTCTTGACTTTAAAGGTTTGCACCTTCAAATCTATCAATCTCATTTTCTTATAGACCTATTTGAAAATAATAGGTTTATTGCCATTAGGCTCCTCTACAAGTTCTAGACTTTAAATAGAATCTAATTCTATTCACATAACCTTGATCTAGTAATCCATATTCATATCATCTATTGCCTTTACGTAGGACCGAGGATCAAATTCATATCCTTGTGGAATAACTACAAAAGTTTATTTCAAAAGTATGAATTTATTTGGTAATCCTCCCACTACGATGTTGTACTAGTGTAATAGTTATCTATAGAATAATGTCTTCTGGTGTATCTAATACAACCATCTTTTTTCTAAATGTATTTTATAGTTGTCCTACAACAAATTCTAATATTTTTCTTCTAGAACAATCTATGATTTTCTTTAAGATTATTCACATAGTCATCATCAAGAATTTGTAAACGTCTTGTCTTCTTTATGATTACCAAAACAATCTTTTGCAATTCCTTTTGGATGTCCATCATAAAACACACATTTTTCTACCTTTTGATTTCAATTTGTTAGACTTCCTTTCTTAGCACAAGTGCTGGACATCTCCAAAAATGGAAGTATCATATACTAGGTTTTCACCCAATCCACGATTTGACAGATGTCCTAGGAACAAACTTTTGAAATCAACTTTAGAAAATGTATAGTAATTATTAGAGTATATCTCCAAAAGAAATAAGCAAATAGAAATACTTATCATGTACTTTACTATTTCTAAAAGAGTCTTTGTTAGGTTTTGAGTTTGTAATGTTGGCAAACCATGACAAAACATGACAAAAACTAAGTCTCATTAGTTTAGAATGGTTTACATTGAAGCCTAAGACAAAAAACTCAAGTTCGGGATAAAAAAAAATGAGTTACAAGCTGGTTGGTTCGATTGATGCTAGGGATTTTTGATTGATCGAAAATCGCATATCAGCAAAATCAGCAAACGTAAAAAGGCCATAACTTATCCGTTTGAAGCCCAAATCGCGAGCCATTTTTTCCAGTATTTAAAAGACATCATAAGCTAACCCTAGGTGGGGTTTTGAGAGTTTTTTAGAGAGATTAGAGTGCATCTTGTACCTCTTTTTTAGATCTAGGGTTTTTGTACCCAAAAGCTCTCTTATGTTTTCTACCGGTGTTATTCCATGAAGAATCTCAAGATCCGGTGTGGTAGAAGTTGCTGCCTTCTCTAGTCACTAAAGGTGCTGATGATCTAAACCTTTAAGGGTGGTCTTGGAGTCACAAACTGGTGAGTTTGTGTTGCTAAACCTTTGAGTGGGATTTCAAAGTCACAGACGTGGGTGTTTGTTTTTTGCAAAGGCCAAAGAAAGAAGGAGTCCATGTATTCGGAGTTAGCACGTGGTCGTGTCAGTAAGTTCTACTGGTGGGTAGCAATAAGAAGTCGAGCGTGGGGGCTTGTAAGTCTTATTGTATAAACTTCAACTCTTTCATATAGTGGATTTTCTTTTTACCTTGAGGATAGCTAGGTTAAATCCTCCTCAGGTTTTTTACTAGTTTCGTTTTCCTGGGTCATCATATCTTTGTGTTCTTTATATTTCCGCTGCTTTATATCTTGATATGATTAATTGATTGTGTTAACCTAGATTTGCATAATTTGACTAAGTTAATCACTTGCTAATAAACTAGGTTAATCCAATTGTTGTGTTTTAAGGGGTCTAAAAACCTAACAGTCTTATTCCTCCTTCATGTATGCACTGACTTAAATAAGTCATTAACACTATATTCCTTTACAATAAAGGAGCTCTAGATCTTATTATCCTCTAAATAGAATTCATAGACTGGGAACATAATAAAATTATGGTTATAAAAGCCCATCTTTCATCAATCTTGAATATCATTTAGATTAACAAGATCTATAGACATAAGTGCCAAAACTTACATTTACAAAGGATGGAAACTTTCTCTTTAAAAAGTAAAACATGTAAATTTCTATCTAGAAGACAATCATGGACAAAGTTTAGCTTTACCAAAATAGAAATACTTTTATTTTGGTCATTCTTTTGAGTCTAATTTCCTTTTGGTAACTACTAGGACAACTATCTTGTCCAACTGTTTGGTACTATAATTCCTCTTTTTACCACCCTTACCTTTCGGTTCAGGCTAAGAATTCTAATTAAATCATATTGATCTTAGCCTTAGCTTTTAGGATGTCTTCCGCTACGTAGAAGTCACTTATCAATTCAGATAATATAAAAAGAATTTATTTTCAGAACAATTTGAATTGATTAAATGATTCTAACAAGGACTTGTGGATCATATCCAAATAAGATTAACATTTAATCTCTACATCCAAGAATTCCAATTCATTTCAAAAAATTTTTTTTTTTCATAAAATGGCATAGAATTGGAACTCCTTAAGCCTTTCATAGCACTCAATATAATTTATACCAAACATCTCATTTAGACTTAATATAAAGTCTAAGTCTTGTACTATCTCTTGCATCTCATGCTATAGCACAATTGAGATAGAAGCCAATGAACATTTTAGCATTTCAATGGAGACTATGATCATATCATAAGCTATCTTCCATCAATGCATCATGCATAGGAAATTATGACAATGCTGAATCAAAACATATTTGTGTACTTCGGCTCCTTTAAGCACCATGTCCATAATTATTTCTTAGTTGATGTAACTCACTTAAAATAGTAGCTAGAGAACAAAAATTTATGACAACTTTATTTTGAGACTATGAACATAATTACAAGGACATTATATTTTGCATCCATAACCATATAATATGAAACCCGAAAAACATACTATACTAGGTGCAACGACAACCCAATCCATGTCTATAATTCCTTGGTAGCAAGTTTATTATAAACACATTAAGTGGTTGAGAACTATTCTCATTACTAATGCTATCATGGTAACTATTACCAAACAAAAATAATTTGCCGTTTTTCCTTTAGCCTCTAAGTAATAATGACATAGCCCCTTTGGGAGGTTAATATTACATTTAGTCTAGTGTACACCATTATCTAGAATCATGTGTAGCCACATTTCATCTCCCTTTATAGTGTTTAAACTTATAGTACCATGAATCAAAACACCCTCCTTTGGGATCGCCAGGCATATACGCCAAAATGAGGTGCTTGTTCACACTACTTTAAACGGGTAAGTTCAATCTTGTAGTACTATGAAGTAAACACCCTCCTTTGGGATCACGAGGCATATACGCCAAGACGAGGTGCTTACCCACACTACTATGAACCGATAATGGAGGCCGTGAGAACCAACCCTTGTATCTCTCTCCCACTAGAAATTTTAAAACAAGTGAATTGTCATGAAATCATTGTGATCTAATCACAATTATAACCCTACACATTAAATGTGTTTAATTGTTTAAATTCAATGTGATGTAACTAAGTTACGTCACAATAGTGTAACGAACATTCATGTTATCACAAAGAAGTTTAACCTTGTAATTCGTGAAATAAATACTCTCTGCATGGAATGCAAGACTCGAAGTCAAGACAAGGTATCTATTCACTTTACAATAAACTTAACAAAAGGGTTATTTTAGCACTCCCACTCATTATTTGGGTTTTTCTTTAAATAATTGTGATCCCATCACAACTAATAACCTTGCACTTGATAAAGACTCTAATCTCATTAGAATCACTAACTAAAATGGAAGTCCTAAACAATTTAGGATTCTTTAAGTTCTAATGGATCAAAAATTAGTTATATAGAACTCTATCCTTAATTAACTAGATAAAGTATTCTAATCTAGTTAGAAACTATATACCTTTTAATTAGAATTTTAATCTCATTAAAAACCTCTAATTAAAATAAATTAAGAACTTTTAATCATAAAACAATTTAGGACTAAGAGTTCGATTTAACTAACATCTTAGATCTCATTAGGTCTTTTAGTTAGATAATAATTAATAAATGTCCTTAACTTTTAAGGACTATAAAATTAATCACATAGCCTTACTTTTTTTTATGTGAAAAACAAGTGCCAGAATTTTTGGCGACTCGTTTTGGCGACTCATTCCAGTCGCGAGTTTTGGCAACTTGTTTTGTCGACTCGTCCAGTCGCAAGTTCATCTAGAAGCTCTGGCGACTCACTAGCGACTTATCTCGCAACTCGTCAGTCGCAAAAAAACCCAGAAATAGCCATTTTTTCTGTTTAACTGTTTTTGACGTTTTTAATGATCAAAACACATTCTTAATGATCAAAAACGATGAGATTAAGATTAAAAATTGAATTTCATTGATGTTAAAGTGTTAAAATTCAATTTTACATGGTTAAAATCAAACTTAAATAACATCATAACATCAAAATCAGTTTTAATCAAACAATAGTTTCAAAAACTATAATATGCAGAAAAATGACTGCAAAATTTTCACAACTATGAATCCACATCGTAGATCACGATAAATAGCAAGTTTCCCACGCACTACCAAAAACCAAAAAACAGTAAATTCTTTGATTCGGACACCAAAACAAAGACAAACATTTTGGCTTTCCTCATTCTTTGATCAAGAATGAACAAGGGCGCCTAGTGCAGAAAGCAAAAACGATTTCATACAATTCTCTTCTTGCTATCTCTTATCAAAACATATAGAAACATGTTCAATTCTTAATCTAACAATAAATTAATAAAACCCAACGTGTATCTATATCAGACCATACGTGCAACAAGTATGTAGAAAATTTTACTGTAGAAAACTAAAACACCAAGAAAATGGTTTTCTTTGATTCTAAAACCCAATCACATGTTATACAAGCATGATATTGAAGACCGCTCTGATACCATTTGTTGGAAAATTTGGTTTTGTATCTCATACAAAACACACAGCGGAAGCAACAAACACGGATCTACTTCAATTATGAAAGATAACATGTAACCATGAATTTTAGAACAAAGAATAGGAAGCGTACCTTGATGCAGTGAATTTCAAAACCAAGACTTGAGAATACCTTTAATCTTCATCTCAATTCCACATGGTACCCAAGATGTGTGGTCTCTCAATCAGTCTTTTGTACATAGACTCTTAAAAAAAAATCCATCTTCTTCTCCTTGTGGAGAAAAACTGATTTCTTTTTCTTTTCATCATACATATGTTAAAACTATTCTCATAGTTTCTTTATTTAATAACTCTTATTAAATAATGACTGATTATCTAATCGGGTTAGCCTTTTGGGCCTACCCAATTGGGCTTTAGTTTTTTGCTTGAGATGGGACCAAAGGGAACAAATAAGACTCTAGCTCCAATGGGCCTTGGGCTGTTCTGTCAACTCTTGACCAATCCAAAGTTACCATTAATTATATTCAATACCACTATAAGAATATAATTGCACTCTAGGCCTTATTAATAAATTATATCTCAAAACTTTATTATACATACAACACATTCATTAAAATATTTGTAGTAGTACAAAGTCATAAATATAGACTGCCACTTTGAAGATTACTACATCTTAATCCTTGAGTACTCTTTATGTTATTCATTATATATTTATGAAATCCAATTTCATAAATATATACTTTAGTAACTTCTTACTAAAGTGGTTGGGCCCAACACTCTGAATAACTAAACCCATTAAACTTATCTCAAGGGAATATTTTATATCTCCGTTAAGAGATTTTGAATTCCATCTTGAAAATATATGTTCCATCAACATTAAATGTGGCTGCCCAATATACTGAGATTTTGACCTTAACTTATAGATCTCACTCCTGATATATCAAAGCAACCTACATCTCATGACCAGGTCCATTATTCTCTCAGGATTTAGAGTTGATGTAAATAGAAGTCGTGAGATTTATTATTCAATTAATAGTCGTTAGGAGAATAATAAATCTCATAGCGGTCCAGTTCAATATGTCTTAACTCTTAAAACATATCAATATATCAACTACAAGTTTCCACTTCCATGATCAAGACAAATCATCTTAGTTGATATGTTATAGTCTTCGCAGATGAAATGCCCAATTTCATTATCGAGTGCAGGGATGAAAGCACTCCATATACTCGTCATTGTACCTCATCTCCCCATCAAAGAGTGGTGCACCGACAACTGTGGCATGCGTAGCCCATTTAGCAATATGCGAGGCATGTTCTACAACCTAGTCTCTTTCATGCTTGCCCTGGTGTGTTATTTTATGAAGAGCAGTTGAAGTATTGATGACTGGTATGCCCTGCTTCATCCCAAACTGTCGGATAATGCATTCGGGGTGATGGCCTTCAACCACCCAAAAATGTATGAGTGGCACGATAGACCTCTATATGTGTTGGCCTGTCATACAAAAGGCGGGCGGGGAACCTATCACAGACTTATGTGGCTCCCACAAAATCTACAATAATCCAACAAATGCAAACAACTGTATTAAAAATATAATTAGAAAAAAGGTGTAACGAATGTGAAAAATACATAATACGAAGATGTATCACTACTCTAAAAAGTTTAACTCCAAAATAAAAAATGTTTATTCATGGTTGGATTTCAAGTGAATTGTAAGTAGAACAACTACATACCAAAGCGACCCCAACAAAGGTAAGATACCTGATTTGGCCGTAGTAAAGCAAGTGACCTATGATAGGTGTGTAGGACGTGTGTTGCATGTTCAATTGTGCACTTAGCCCCTTTTACATCTAGCAAACAACACAGACATAACCTTCATATTAGTTACTTACATAATCCCCATGCGGAAAAGTTAATGCGGAAATATAAACAGTAACTATCTAAGATCCTACATACCTAACAGCAAGTGGACTTGGGGGTAGTGCCTGGTGTAGATGCCTCATTACAGGACATATGTGTGAAAACTTGGCATATGCCCACAACTGCACCAATAGCAGTGCACTGGCAATCTGCTTGGCTTTCTTCTTTGACGCCTTACAGAGGTGTCTATATAGCCAACTTAGTGCTGAACTACCCTATACTTCTTTCCATTGCTGATTGGATTGAAAAACTGTAGATACATGACTGAGAGCCATTCGCTAGACTTGTCCATAAACAACATATCACCTAACATCTCTAGTATGTAAAACTGAGCATATCACTGCACAAGTAAGTTAGTAGTGCCAGCTGAGAGAGGGTTGCTAAACCGTGACTCGAGCTAAGACACTCTTAACCTCACCCCACACAACACTATCGTGTTCTCATTAGCACTAACATCTTTGCTTGAAGGCCTATGGCCTAGCAAATCAGTGCATAAGTCACCCTAGTCCCGCATATGGGAAAATCCCACCACCGGCAAGCTGTTTACATGTACCCCCATTATAATATCCATGTCTTGTAGCGTGATGGACATCTCACCATGGGGCAAGTGGAATGAATGCATCTCCGACCACCATCTCTCCAACAACGCCGTGATCAGTGCGTGGTCGAGCTCTATATCTGGGACCCGAAGTAGCCCACCTAACCCCGCATCTGTGATATAAGTGGCAACCCGTGGATCTAACCCACCTTCTGGCACACCACTAAATCAGTAACGACAAGTTAGTACACCTGGCAATTCCTACAAACGGAGTAGCGTTGTATTAATATAGAATTCAATAAGCAAGTAATAATTATGCTTCAAACTTAAATGCCAATGCTAAGGACAAGTGCATAATAAGAAAAATCTTTGTAGTACATATGTTGAGACAAGTGCATACCTCACCTTCTGAAGGACCATCCCAAAGCAGCCTTGAACGATGCTTAGCCTGTCTCGTCAAGATAGTACTCAAATGGGGTCCCGCTAGATGTAGGTCCATATCTGGCATAAATTAAAGGTAATTAATGGCCCATTACTTGACTACTGGCCAAGTACACACAGTAGTTATGCCAAATTAATTTCATAATATAGAATGAAATAGTTAGAGAAATAGTTTGAAGTACTAAAGTCAATCCCACTAAAAAACTCATCATGCTCACAAACTTAATTCACTAACTATTGCAAGAAAACTGATTACTGTTAGGACATATGTGAGAATTGTTAGAGACATATGTTATGTAAATTGGCTAATCCTTTGATAAAACGCACTTTACTTGTCATTGGGAAGATTTAAGATGGGTTTGGTATTTCAAGAAACAAGTATTCAAGTTTAGTATTGAAGCTATACAAGTCTGACCAAGAGACAAGTGAAGAAGTGCTGCTCATTAAAGCTCCACAAATGTCTCGACAGAATCATTTCTATAGAGGATTAATGTTGAAGCTCGATAGAAGTCGTATCTGTTGAGAATTACGAAATTAGAATTTCCAGATCTGATTTCATGCTGTATCATCACTCTCATTCTCTGTAGTTGGTGGAGCACCCATGACAGCTTGTCGTGGTGCAATATAACCAACTATTGGGATTAGTACCCTTAAATCCTTTCGTATGATGCTATGTATGATATTGTTTATGACATGATGTATGACTTAATATTGTGATTAATAAAGTTGTTTTATTATCATCTAAAATAATGGTAACATGAATATTCAGACATTATCATATAGTCTATGAGATGCATAGTATGTGATTTATGTAATTTAGTCACAGGAGATATAAATCATAAGTTCTTTGTAAACTCAGAATTTGGATCGTAGTCAGTGATAAAATTGGGCATTTCATCTGCGAAGACTATAACATATCAACTAAGATGATTTGTCCTGATCATGGAAGTGGTGACTTCTAGTTGATATGTTGATATGTTTTAAGAGTTAAGACATATTGAACTGGACCGCTGTGAGATTTATTATTCTCCTAACGACTGTCAATTGAATAATAAATCTCACGACTTATATTTACATGAACTCTTAATCTTGAGAGAATAATGGACCTGATCATAAGTGTAGGTTGCTTTGATATATTAGGAGTGAGATCTAAAGTAACGATCAAAACTTCATGTAAGGTTGAATTTAATCAACCATCTTATTGGCTTTATTCCATGCCAAATTTGCTTGTAATTTAGCAATTAGTAAGTCTATTCCTGATAAAGTTAAGGCTGAAAAGAAGAAGAATGTGGCTGATCAACAGGTGTTAAATACATTCCGTAATCAATCAGAAGTCAAACGTGAAGCTAGAGGAAGATCACTTCCAAGATCACAACGGGGTCCTAGAACAAATCATTTTTGTCACCATTGCGGATTGCAAGGACATACCAAACCAAATTGCCATATGCTTAGAGCATTGAAGAATGCTTCTAACCAAAGGTCAAGAGGACCAAGAAATGATAAGAGGACTTGAGCTGTTGAGCCATCAAGAGGTCGAAATGGTGATCTCGATGTGATGGACATGATGAAGATGATTGGTGCATTCACCACTTGCTTGGAGAACTTCACTAGAAGGTTTGAAAGTCCTAACTCTCGCACCTAATCCTATAGGGATATCACCCCAAACACACGTGACGTGTGGGTGAAGAGGGGTACTCATGCATAAGCATTACAACATGTCCATGCATTAATACTTCCTATGCTTTGTGAATATGCTTGGTTGTATGCTTTTTGCTTGTTTGAGTTGAAAATTGTTTGGTTATTAATTTTTTTGTTTTAATGTTTTTACATTGTTTTTTATCAATCTTTTCTTGCTTTTATGTCAAAAATTCAAAAACACATAAAAAGTAGAAAATCCAAAAAGTTTGATCGACTTTGTTGAGTTTTGTCTCAAAACATGTTTTTGCCTTGTACCTTTGTACTAATGGCTGTGTGCATCTCTACGAGCTTAGCTTGTTCCCTATGCACTCATATCATTGTGGAAGAAATCTTGAAATCTATGTGACTGTTGTAAATAAATCTTCAACCTTTTCATAAATGATTAGTGAATGGTTTATTTGATCTTGAGACATGCATAGACTTGTGCCTATATATCTTCTCACTTTTATTTTATTTCTTTACTCAAAGAGCTCACCAAATGTAAATCTCCAAATGAAAAGAGATATTGAGCTGCAAAAGCCTGTCGTACATACTAGTATTTGACTAGGAAAAGGGAAAGAGACCAAAAATAAAATGTATGATGCCCAAAAAGCCAAAGGCTAACTCATCAAAGTGAAATATCAAAAATATAAGACATCGATCTCACAATGAGATGTGTTGATTCACAAAGATCAAATGATATGTTGAACATGGAGCCAAATGAAAAACTTCAAAGTTTTTGTACTCAAGTTTATGTGGGAGGTCATATATGCATATTTCTATAATTGAGATGGGTCACATTATCTAGTGCTAGTTGTGTATGTCTTGATTGAATTGATCATTGAAGCTTCACATTAGACTAAGGTCTATCTCATTTTTTATATTCACACACAACACACAAGTGTATGTTCAATGAATGCCATATTCTTTGAGTGTTTTACCTTGTTTTTGGAAAGTATTTTGTTTTTACAAAAGTGTCAAATTTTCAAAAACAGTGTTTCCCTGTTCTAGCGACTCAGTCGTGGATTGGTCCAGCCACATGCCCTAGTCGTGAATTTTACTCAGAAGGTTTTCGCGACTCATTGGCGACTTACTGGCGGGTAAATGCCCTAGTCGCAAAAAATACGTAGAATACTTTTCAAAATGTGTGTTTTTATGGTTCTCGCGGCTCAATGTGGCGACTTGTTCGCGGATGGAAGGTCCAGTAATGAGGGGTACATAGAGATTTTCGCAGCTCACCTTGCGACTCTCTCGCAAGTAGACCTTCCAGTCGCAAAAAACACTTAGAAAACTTTTCATGAATCTTGGTTTCAAAGTGTTTTGCAGCTTACCCTGGCAACTTGACTCAGTAGCGAAAAACGTGTGTTTTGCGTTTTAAAGATAGTTTTTAAATTTTTTTTTTCAGTTTTTCCCTTGAATTTGTGACTGTTCATTGTCTTCCCCATTTCAAACCTCTCTCAAACTCACCGTGTCTCTCTCAAAAACCTCCATCTTTGCTTCATTTCAACCACCAATCTTCAAGAAAAAGGTATGGGTTTTCTCATTTTCTTTAAATTCTTCATGTTTATAACCTTCTTTTCTTGGATCTGTGTGTT
The DNA here is from genome assembly GCA_032727855.1 of Quercus ilex subsp. ballota. NCBI lineage: Eukaryota > Viridiplantae > Streptophyta > Magnoliopsida > Fagales > Fagaceae > Quercus > Quercus ilex. The sequence goes on from CM064917.1 coordinate 34,959,916, forward strand.
GTGTTTTGGTTTTGAGATATATGTGGATTTGAACATGGTTTGGGTTAATGTTTATTGAGTTTTAGTGTTCGGTTTTGGTAATATCTTGTGTCTAGTATTCTAAATATGACTGTTATCATGATTTAATTTCTTTGATAGAGGTTGAAAAATGTTCTGTGATTGTTGTTGGGATTAGTGCCCTAGAATCGTATTGTATGATGTTATGTATGATATTATGTATAACATTATGTTTGACATGATGTATGACTTAATATTGTAATTAATAAAGTTGTTTTATTATTATCTAAAATAATGGTAACATGAATATTTGGACATTATCATTTAGTCCATGAGATGCATAGTATGTGATTTATGTGATTTAGTCACAGAAGATATAAGTCACAAGTTTTTTGTAAACTCAAAATATTAGTTCGTAGTCAGTGATGAAATTGGGCGTTTCATCTGCGAAGACTATAACATATCAACTAAGATGATTTGTCTTGATCATGGAAGTGGAGACTTCTAGTTGATATATTGATATGTTTTAAGAGTTAAGACATATTGAACTGGACCGCTGTGAGATTTATTATTCTCCTAATGACTGTCAATTGAATAATAAATCTCACGACTTATATTTGCAAGAACTCTTAATCCTGAGAGAATAATGGACCTGATCATAAAGTGTAAGTTGCTTTGATATATCAGGGGTGAGATCTAAAGTAACGGTCAAAACCTCAGTATGTTGGGCAGCCACATTTAGTATTGATGAAACATATATTCTCAAGATGGAATTCATAGTCTCTTAACGGAGATATAAAATATTCTCTTGAGATAAGTTTAATGGGTTCAATTATTCAGAGAGTTAGGCCTAACCACTTTAGTAAGAAATTACTAAAGTATATATATATATATATATATATATATATATATTTATTTATTTATTTATTTATGAAATTAGATTTTATAAATATATGGTGAATAAGTTAAAAGGATTAAACCGGGTACTCAAGGATTAAGATGTAGTAATTTACAAAGTGGCAGTCTACTTTCATAACTTTGTATTACTACAAATATTTTGTGAAAGAGTTACATGTATAATAAAGTCTTGGGATATAATTTGTAAATAAGGCCTAGAGTGAAATTATATTTATATAGTGATATTAAATATAATTAATGGTAATTTTGGACTTGTCAAGAGTTGACAGAAAAGCCCAAGGCCCATTGGAGCTAGTGTCTTATTGGTCCCTTTTGGTCCCACTCCAAGCCACATACTAAAGCTCAATTGGAAAGGCCCAAAAGGCTAGCCCAATTAGATAATCAGTTATTAGGAGAGAAACATACAGAATTACAATATACAACAACAAGTTTGTGACATGGTGTATGTGTGAGTGAAGCCACTCAATTACTCTCCCTTGGAAACTGATTGAGAGACCACACATCTTGGGCGATAGTGGAATTGGAGTGAAGATTGAAAATGTTCGAACTTCTGATCTTTGGTTTTGAAATTCACTACACCAAGGTACACTCTCTTGTTTATTCTAAAACTTACTTAATGCATGTTATCAATTCTGAATGAAGTAGATCTGTTATTTTTCGGCTGCGTACATGTATATTTCCAACAATTGGTATCAGAGCGGTCTTCATTTTCGAATCTGTATAATATGTTTAGTGAGTTTTAGAATTAGAGAAAACTATTTTCATAGTTGTGAAAATTTTGCAGTCATTTTTCTGCATATTATAGTTTTTGAAACTATTGTTTGATTAAAACTAATTTTGATGTTATGATGTTGTTTAAGTTTGATTTTGACCATGTAAAATTGAATTTTAACACTTTAACATCATTGAAATTCAAGTTTTAATCTTAATCTCATTGTTTTTTATCATTAAGAATGTGTTTTGTTCATTGGAAACGTCAAAAACGGTTAAATAGAAAAACGGCTATTTTTGGGTTTTTTCGTGACTGGCGAGTCGCGAGTTAAGTCGCCAGTGATTCGCCAAAGTTTCTGGATGAACTCGCAACTAGAATCTCGTGACTGGGCAAGTCGCCAGAACAAGTCGCCAAAACTCGCGACTGGGGCAAGTCGTCAAAAATTCTGACACTTGTTTATTGCATGTATAAAGAGCAAGGCCATGTGTAATTAGTTTATATATGTATTAAAAAATTAAAAACCTTTATTTTAAAACATCTAGTGGGAGAGAGATACAAGAGTTGCATCTCATGGCCTCCATTGTTGGTTTATAGTAGTGTGATTATGCACCTTGCCTTGGCGTATATGCCTTGCTCCCTTCGGAAGGTGTTTAATTCATGGTACTACAGGTTAAACTTATTAATGATGGATGAAATGTGTTTACATTGAGAATGACCACGCTTCCGTGGAGTTACTTGGTGACTCACATTGATTCTAGGCAATGGTGTACACTAGACTAAGTATAATGTTAACCTCCCTTCGGAGCTATGTCATTATTACTTAGAGGCTGAAGGAAAAACGGCAAATTATTTTTGTTTGGTAAGAGTTACCATGATAGCATTAATAATGAGAATAATTCTCACTTAATCATAGTGATTAGTATGACCTCGCTTCCGAGGAATATTAATTGCGGGATTGGGTTGTCGTTGCATATATTATATTATGGATTAAGGTTCCATACTATATTTTATATGCTAAATTGATAATGTCTAGTTACTTATTATATTCATGTTTATTGTTTTCAGATTTGAATATGGAATCATTTAGCCCACTTGTTACTATTCTTAATCAAAACAAACTGACTGGATCCAACTATGTTGACTGGAAAAGAAATTTGGACATAGTTCTCACAACTGAAGAGCACAAATATGTGCTTACTAAACCATGTCCTAGCTTTCCTTCATTAGATGCTCCTCCTGAGGAAAAACAGCGATATGATCGTTGGCAGAAATCTAATGAAATGGCCAAGTGCTACATCCTAGCATCTATCTCAAATGTTCTATAACATCAAATGCAGGATGTAGAACTAGCTTCGGACATAATGCTAAGTCTGAAGGAGATGTTTGGTGAGCAAGGCCGTTCTAATACCAAAATGGTTGAAGGTAATTCAATAAGGGAGCATTGTCTTACAATGATCTCTAATCTGAATACATTGGAGGTTTTAGGTGCTGATATTGATGGAGAATCCCAAGTGGATATGATACTCCAGTCACTACCAGAATCATTCAAGGAATTCAGACTCAATTATAATATGAACAAAAAGATTTACTCTTTGTCTAAATTAATGAATGAATTGGTAGCGGCGAAAAGCATCCTTGGTACTTCTAATGTTGAAGCCAATGTTGGTGAAGCTTCTACTTCTCAACCTAAGTCGAAAGGCAAGGGTAAGAAGAAGAAGAAGAAGAAGGACTTCACCAACCAAGAGGGTAAACAAATTGTCTTAGGGGTTGCTGACAAAGGAAAGAAGCTCAAAGGAAAATGTTTCCATTGTGGTGAGAAAGGACATTGGAAGAGAAAGTGTCCAAAATTCAAGGCTGCCAAAAATAAGGGTATGAATAGTTCATTCCTCCTTGAAATATGTTCGGTACAAAATCTCACAGATTCCTGGTGTATGGATTCAGGTTGTACTAATCATATCTGCAATTCTTTGCAAGGGTTCCAAGAGACCAGAAAGCTTAATGAAGGGGAATTGTTTCTTACTTTGGCTGATGGAAGTAGGATTTCGGTTGTAGCTGTTGGTGTTTATAATTTATGTTTTGAGTCAAGGGTTTTAATATTAGATGACTGTTTGTATGTACCTAATGTTCGTAGGAATTTAATTTCTACAACTTATTTAGGTAAACATGGATATTGTGTTATCCTTAAAGACAATGTTATAATAAAGAAGGGTAAAGTATTTATCTGTTCTGGCAATATTGTGGATGGTCTTTATATTTTAACTCCTGATAAGCATGAATTATATAATTCTGAATTAGATAATAACTCTCATGTAAAATCATTAAAGAGAAAGTTTCCTTCTACTAATGATGCATATCTTTGGCACTTGCGTTTAGGTCATATTAATCCAAACAGAATTCAAAGATTGATCAAAGATGGACTCCTAGAGTCATTGGACTTTGATGAATTTTCAGTTTGTGAATCTTTTTTGGAGGGCAAAATGACCAAACGACCTTTTAATGCAAAAGGTAGAAGATCCCAAGAGTTGCTTGAATTAGTTCATACGGATGTTTGTGGTCCTATGTCAACCCAAGCAAAAGGAGGTTATGAGTATTTCATCACTTTTACCGATGATTACTCAAGGTATGGTTATGTGTACCTAATGAAACAGAAGTCTAAAGCTTTTGAAAAGTTCAAAGAGTTTAGGGTTGAAGTTGAGAATCAAATAGGTAAGCGCATAAAAACCATTCGATCTGATCGTGGTGGTGAATACCTTATTGGGGATTTCAAGGATTACTTAACTCAAAATGGGATTGTATCTCAATTGACTGCACCTGGAACTTTATAACAAAATAGTGTAGCAGAAAGAAGGAATATGACTCTTTTAGAAATGGTTAGGTCCATGATGAGTTACTCAACTTTACCAATTTCTTTTTGGGGTTATGCCTTAAATATAACAATACATCTTTTGAATTTAGTTCCATCAAAATCTGTTCCCAAAACACCCATGGAATTGTGGAGTGGGCGTAAGCCTAGTATGAAATATCTCCACATTTGGCGTTGTCCTGTACATGTGTTAAAAGGGAAGCCTGATAAATTGGAACCAAAATCAGAAGTATGTTTGCTTGTAGGTTATCCAAAAGAAACTAGGGGTTATTTATTCTATAGTCGTAAGGATAACAAAGTTTTTGTTAGTACAAATGCTAGATTCTTGGAAAATGACTATATGAATAGTTTCACTCCTGGAAGTAGAGTTGTATTGGCTGAAATGAATGAACCTGTAGTTGAACAACCAATAGATGAAACTAGGGATGATGTGGTTGTATTGGATACACCACAAGATACTACTCATGAGATGCCTAGTACACAGATGCCTAGTCGTAGTGGGAGGAATGTTAGGCCACCTATAAGGTTTATAGGTCTGGGAGAAACTTATGAAGCTATCTCAGAAGAGGCTGAAACTGATCCTTACATTTACGAAGAAGCAATGAATGATATAGATGCGCATCATTGGGTTAAAGCTATGAAATCTGAATTAGATTCAATGTATTCCAATCAAGTTTGGGATCTTGTAAAGGCGCATAATGACATTAAACCTGTTGGTTGCAAATGGGTTTACAAGAGGAAGTGAGGGATAGATGGAAAGGTTGAAACCTTTAAAGCAAGGCTAGTGGTGAAAAGGTATACTCAAAAGGAAGGTATTGATTATGAAGAAACCTTTTCACCAGTAGCAATGCTTAAATCTATCAGAATTCTCTTATCCATTGTTGCTTATTATGATTATGAGATTTGGCAAATGGATGTCAAGACTGCATTTCTCAATGGCAATCTTGAGGAGGAAATCTATATGATACAACCATAAGGTTTCATAGCAAAGAACCAAGAGCATATTGTATGCAAGTTGAAAAGGTCCATTTATGGACTTAAGCAAGAATCTAGGTCATGGAACATCAGATTTGATCAAGCAATCAAGTCATTTGGTTTTGAACAAAATCTTGATGAACCATGTGTGTATAAAAGACATCGAGATAAAGTAGTAATGTTCCTAGTGCTTTATGTTGATGATATTCTACTCATTGGAAATGATGTAGGGGTAATGTCATCCGTAAAGGTTTGGTTGTCTAGTCAATTTGATATGAATGACTTAGGTGAGGCTAACTTTATTCTAGGGATCAAGCTTTGGCGAGATTGCAAGAATAAGATGTTAGGCTTATCACAAACTGGATATATAGATAAGGTTCTAGAACAGTTTAGCATGCAAAACTTCAAGAAAGGATTGCTTCCTTTTAGACATGGAGTTCCTCTGTCTGATGACCAAAGGCCTAAGACTCAAGAGGAAATAGAAATGATGAGACAAGTTCCTTATGCATCTACAGTGGGAAGTCTTATGTATGCCATGCTATGTACTAGGCCAGATATTTGTTATTCAGTTGGCATGGTCAGCTGATATCAATCAAATCCAGGACCAAAACATTGGCAAGTTGTAAAGCATATTCTCAAGTATCTACGGAGAACGAGAGATTATATGCTTGTTTACCGTAGTGAGAATTTGATTCCCATTGGCTATACAGATTCAGACTTTCAATCAGATTTAGATTTCAGAAAGTCCACATCAGGATGTGTTTTCACCTTGGGAGGTGGAGTCATAACATGGAGGAGTGGCAAGCAATCTTGTATTGCAGACTCCACCATGGAAGCAGAATATGTTGCTACTTATGAAGCAGCAAAAGAGGCTGTATGGCTTAAGAAATTCCTTTCTGACCTTGGTGTAATAAAAGTGGAACAAGTTCCCATCACATTGTTTTGCGACAATAGTGGTGCAGTTGCACAATTAAAAGATCCAAAGAATCATAAGAAAGGAAAGCACATTGAGAGAAAATACCATATCATTCGAGACATCATTGCTTGTGGAGATGTAGTGGTTGCAAAGATTGAAAGTGCAAATAATCTAGCAGATCCCTTTACCAAAGCCTTGCCTCAAAGGACCTTCGAGTCGCATTTGGAGGGAATGGGAGTTAGATTAATGCACAATAGTCTTTAGGGCGAGTGGGAGATTGTTGGGATTAGTGCCCTAGAATCCTATTGTATGATTTTATGTATGATATTATGTATGACATTATATTTGACTCGATGTATGACTTAATATTGTAATTAATAAAGTTGTTTTATTATTATCTAAAATAATGGTAACATGAATATTCGGACATTATCATTTAGTCCATGAGATGTATAATATGTGATTTATGTGATTTAGTCATAGAAGATATAAGTCACAAGTTCTTTGTAAACTCAAAATTTTAGTTCGTAGTCGGTGATGAAATTGGGCGTTTCATCTACGAAGACTATAACATATCAACTAAGATGATTTGTCTTGATCATGGAAGTGGAGACTTTTAGTTGATATGTTGATATGTTTTAAGAGTTAAGACATATTGAACTAGACCGCTGTGAGATTTATTATCCTCCTAATGACTGTCAATTGAATAATAAATCTCACAACTTATATTTGCGTGAACTCTTAATCTTGAGAGAATAATGGATCTGATCATGAAGTGTAGGTTGCTTTGATATATCCGGAGTGAGATCTAAAGTAACGGTCAAAATCTCAGTACGTTGGGCAGCCACATTTAGTGTTGATGGAACTTATATTCTCAAGATGGAATTCATAGTCTCTTAATGGAGATATAAAATATTCTCTTGAGATAAGTCTAATGGGTTCAGTTATCCAGAGAGTTAGGCCTAACCACTTTAGTAAGAAATTACTAAAGTATATATATATATATTTATTTATGAAATTAGATTTCATAAATATATGGTGAATAACTTAAAAGGATTAAATCGGGTACTCAAAGATTAAGATGTAGTAATTTACAAAGTGGCAGTCTACTTTCATAACTTTGTATTACTATGAATATTTTATGAAGGGGTTGCATGTATAATAAAGTCTTGGGATATAATTTGTAAATAAGGCCTAGAGTGCAATTATATTTATATAGTGGTATTAAATATAATTAATGGTAACTTTGGACTTGTCAAGAGTTTACAGAAAAGCCTAAGGCCCATTGGAGCTAGTGTCTTATTGGTCCCTTTTGGTCACACTCCAAGCCACATAAAAAAACCCAATTGGAAAGGCCCAAAAGGCTACCCCAATTAGATAATCAGTTATTATGAGAGAAACATACAAAATTACAATATACAACAACAAGTTTGTGAAATGGTGTATGTGTGAGTGAATCCACTCAATTACTCTCCCTTGGAAACTGATTGAGAGACCACACATCTTGGGCGATAGTGGAATTGGAGTGAAGATTGAAAGTGTTCTTGAGAACTTCTGATCTTTGGTTTTGAAATTCACTACACCAAGGTACACTCTCTTGTTATATATTCTGAAACTTACTTAATGCATGTTATCAATTCTGAATGAAATAGATCCGTTATTTTTCGGCTGCGTACATGTATATTTCCAACAATTGTTTGTTATATCTCATACCCATGTTGCTATTTGTTCAGATTTATTGTGTTTCACTGTGTGAGTGAGTTTGGCTGGTTTTATATTGTTGTGTTGTGATGGCTTGGTTATAATCTCCATTTTATTCACATGAAAATGTGTCTCACAGACATTTTACTTGGTATAGTATGTGTTTGGGTATGTACTCCAGAGAGCTCTTGGTTGTTTAATTGTGTTCTATGTCACAATGTGTTGTGCATTATATTGTTGATATAGTACTCTATTATGTTTTGATTTGTGTTTTCTCTTTTACTGACTGTCTCTCAACTGAATGATGGTAAAACAACATGTTTCTTACCTACTACTAATGTGTGAATTTCATCCATTGTGCTATGTCTTGTTGTGGCCTCTTTTGCTTGTTCACAGATGGCTCCCTCACCTACAAAGAAGAAGACTCCTGCTAAAAAAGCTGACAAAAGATTGAAAATGGACCACAATCTGTTCAGATCTGTTTATCATTTTGAGAGATACAAAGATTCTTTCATGAAGGGAACAATTATCCAGGAAAGGTTTGTGGATTTAAGGGACTTGAAGGATACTTTCATTCCAAACTGTTTTGAGGGCAGAGGATGGGATAAGTTGCTAAGTGACCTACCTCCAGTTTTTAAACCTTTAATTAGGGAATTCTATGCAAATGCTATTATAAGGGAGGATGAGCTGAATTACTGGATCAGAGGTCATGAATTCACCATAGATGCACATGATATTGATGAGGTTTTAGGGCTTGAGGGTTTAGATGATCATGATTTCACTAATTACAAAGACAGGATGCTATCTATAGAAACTGTCCAGACTCGGATTTGTAGTGTTAAAGAGGGGAGATGTCTTAACACTAATGCCTTCCCTGCTGACATGAGGTGTCTGACCACCATCATGATGTTCAACTTGTATCCAATAAGGAAGCTGACTACACTCACTAATGCTAGAGCTATCTTCCTCATGGTGCTCAAGGATAAAACTTTCATTGACATCAGCTCTCACATATTGACACAATTGTGGATGAGACTAGAACTACCTCCAGGCCCAAGCTGAACTTTCCTAGCCTTCTCATGAGACTTTTCAGAGCAAAAGGTGTTGCAATCCCTCAAGATATTAGTCCCATGACTCCACTATCAGCCATAAACAAACTAACCATCACAAGGATACAAGTTCATCTTCCAAGTGATGTAGAGGAGGGTGATCAAGAAGAAGGTGATCCAATGGAAACTGAAGCAGAGGCTGCAGGACAGACATCCACACCCAGAAGCAGAGGCAAAAGGAGCAGAGCTTCAACTTCATCAGCCGCACCTCTAGATGCATTTCAGATCATCCTGGAAAGGATTGATGGAATTAGAGTTATTCAAAATGAGCATACTGACAGGATGGTAGCAATTCATGATCAGCTCAACGTGCCTTCAGCTAAGTTTGACAGCATCAACACCCAGCAGTGATCCTTTGGCCATTTCGGTCAAAAGGGAGGAGAATTTTTGAGGGGCAGCTCTTGAGGGGGAGTGCCATTTTGAGGGGGAGCACACCAAAAATAGTGTTTATCTAGTTTATTGTTCAGTTTTTATATTATGTTTATGGCTATGATTATGGTGTGGTATTATGTTTTTGAATACTATTTACATTATGGGCTTGATACAATGTGTGAAACTATGGTTTATCTATATATTTATGTTATGTTAGTTTGTATGTGTTAAGGGTTTGTACCTGTTGCTTTTGTAAGCTTTTAAGGTTTATGTACTCATGCTTTGTAGCTTTAGCACTTGATGTTAAATTTCATGCATTTTCTTTAAGTACATCACTCATTGTGCCCTTTGTTGGATTTTTATCCTTAATGCAACTATCTTGAGTTGTTGCATTGGTTGAGTGTTGGACATGCAAATGATACTTTGCAATTGAGCTTATTAGCTTGCATGTCCGGATGTTCATTCTTTTTGTGAATGAACATTGTGATCACTATTTATAGTGGTTGTTTGTTTTTGGTCAAGCCATGGTTCATTTCTTATTTCCATTTTGCTTGATTGCATTGTGCTTGCTCCATTTGCATTGCAAGTTTTCTGCATACAATGATCATACTCTGTTGTTGTGTTTAAGGAGATACTTGTTCTTATGGTTCAGGAGATACTTGTTCTTATGGTTCAAGAGCTTCACAGATTCTAGAGTTAGGTGTGAGTGAGTTTTGATCAACTGTTCCCAACTCATGCATTAAGTCTACAGTTTGTTGTAGGGTTTTGTCACAGAATAGCCAAAGGGGGAGATTGTAAGGTTGAATTTAATCAACCATCTTGTGGGCTTTATTTCGTGCCAAATTTGCTTGTAATTTAGCAATTAGTAACCCTATATTTAGGTGGGAATCATGTAAAGGTAGTGAGTGAAAAAGTGTGAAGAAATGCTCAAGATTGTGCAAGGTTGCAGAGATTCGTGGTTGGGACTTGCGGGTGACTTGCGATTGGCAAGCTGCCAAATGCAGCACACGAGTGAAGCGTGTGAAAAGATGAACAGTCGCGCCAACTGGAGCACTACAGGACAAAAAGTCCAACCTGGTCATGCTGTTCTCTCGCGGCTTGAACTTGCGACTCAGTCAAGTCGCGAGGCCAAGCTGCTAGACCACCTTGTTTGGGAAAAACTGACTCTTCGCATTCCTTTCTCACCAAAGTATAAATACCCCTTAAACCCACGAAATGTAGAGATCTTCCAGAGAGAATTTTGAGAGAGAAACCCTAGAGAAAAACAAAATTGATTCACCCACAATCTTCACATAGAGACTCTTCAAATTCCTCTACTCTCATCCTCTTCATTGTTACATCCTTAAGAGGTTCTTACCCAAATCCTTTTCTCACCATACCCATATCTGTGAGAAGGCTATTTAGTGCTTTGGGAAGCAGTTAGGAAGGGACCAATGATTATTGGTTGATGCTATAGGCTATAGCAGAATCTGGTAAGCTAAAGAAGAAATAGGTTTGGCGTAACCTTGTTGGAGCAAGAAACTTGGAGGGCTTAGGTACACTAGGTAGATTAGGCTTGGAGGGTCTTTTGCTGTTCATATATCCTAACTACATTCTTTAGTGGATTATTTACTGCTTGGAGGGCGACGGAGAGGTTTTACGCCGAGGGCTTCGGTTTCCTCTTTGATAACACATCGTTGTGTTGTCCTTGTGTTTGCATCTCTCTTCCCTTTATCTTTGCCATTTAATTTCTACTGTGGATGTGATTTTAATTGGTTTAGATTGTTTATCAATTCTGTTATTAGCTTATGTTCATGTTCCGCACATTTATTGTTTGATAATAAGCTTGAATTGGTAATTTATAATTAGGGGTCTAAACGTTCATAGTGTTTTCAACGCTATTTGAACATTCACCTCAGTATGTTGGGCAACTACATTTAGTGTTGATGGAATATATATTCTCAAGATGGAATTCATAGTCTCTTAACGGAGATATAAAATATTCTTTTGAGATAAGTTTAATGGGTTTATTATTCAGAGAGTTAGGCCTAACCACTTTAGTAAGACTAAATTATATATTTATGAAATTGGATTTCATAAATATGTGATGAATAACATTAAAGGATTAAACCGGGTACTCAAGGATTAAGATGTAGTAATTCACAAAGTGGTAGTGTATATTCATGACTTTGTATTACTACGAATATTTTATGAAGTGGTTGCATGTACAATAAAGTCTTTGGATATAATTTATTAATAATGCCTAAAGTGCAACTATATTTACATAGTGGTATTAAATATAGTTAATGGTAACTTTGGACTTGTCAAGAGTTGACAGAAAAGCCCAAGGCCCATTGGAGTTAGAGTCTTATTTGTTCCCTTTTGGTCCCACTCCAAGCCACACACTAAAACCCAATTGGAAAGGCCCAAAAGGCTAACCCAATTAAATAATCAGTTATGTAGAGAGAAACATACATAATTTTATGTACAATGAATGAAATGGAATGTATATAAGAAATAGACACTCTTTGATTCTCTCTAGAACACACACATAATTGATTGAGAGACCACACTTCTTAGGCATCAAGTGGAATTGGAGTGAAGATTAAACATATTCCCAAGTGCTTTTGATTTTCGGTTTTGAATTTCACCATACCAAGGTACACTCTCTTGATCATATATTATGAAATTTACATAGCACATGTTATCAATTGCAAATGAAGTAGATCCGTTAAATATTTCCGCCGTGCATGTTATTTTCCATCACCAACACGGGTGTTCACTTGACACAACTCATCACTGAGAGTGTCAAGGTGAGCATCCATGTGCACAAGCTATGCCATGATGACCTTGAGAGTCACTCCACCTGCAAAAGAAGAAGGAGCGGAGGTGGATGGAGCAAAAGAAGCTAGAGGAGTCGTCGTCTCAATCTGTGGCCACCTCGGTCGAAGCTGGGCCTCACTCCGTCTAATGGTAGCAGCGTCTATGGCACACATAACCATAAAATGAGGAGACTTTGGATAGGAGACAGAAAAATAGTGAAGAAGCTTCGTGATAGCTGAAGGAAAAATGAGCTTATCACGTGTTGTCGTATCCTTATAGACATCTATAAGGGAGAGTATGAAGTGAGAGGGAAAATCTATGGTAAGCCTTTCAAGAAGAGACAACAAAAATCGAGCACGAGGCCCTGTAATAAAGTTATAGTGAAACAAAGGATGAAGGACGAATGTCATCACCATGTTAAGGAACCCTGGACCTTTTGCAAAGCCCAAGCAAGGGGTGTTTTAACGGTCACCCCAAAAAGAAGGTGTCTCACAGAAAAGAGACGAGAGTTCATCTTTGGACACAGTCCTCCAACGATTGCAATGCGCTACCCTAGAATCATGTAGTACCTCGAATACAATATTTGGAGTGACTACGATGCGCGTACCTCGAACACGAGTGATAAAATGAGGTGCTGAATAGTTGAATTCGTGCATATTGGAGTAGAACTCCTGTATGATCACGGAGGGACAAGTGACCGAGATTCCACATAATGACTCCTAACCCCGACACTACCTTGAGTGACACCGAGCTTGAGATTGTATCAGATAACAGTGATAATAAGGGAATTTTAAATGCCTTAACTGCTATAGTTGATCCTAGTGAAGGGGTTACAAAAACAGTAGGTGATGAAGAGGACTTGTTGGATTCTAAGTTTGAGAAAATGGATGATCAAGATGACATCCATAAAGCCTATGCAAAATTGTACAAGATTTCTGAGAAGCATGAGAAATTGTATAGGTTGGCCACCAAAAAGTTAAGTGATGTTGAGCTATATCGAGATGAGCTATCTACTAAGGTTGATGAAGCCAATCAAACCATTGGAGCACTGCGGTTTGAAAACAACTTCCTTGCTGAAAGCAGAACTATTCCAGGTCAAAGCTCAATTGGAGAGGACTTCTAGTGCAAAGCTCGATGAGATGCTAAGCTTTTAGAAAGCTATTTCTGATAAAACTGGCTTAGGGTATGATTTCTCTTCTCCTAATACTGCCTCCTCCAGTACAACTGTGTTTGTCTCACCTGCTAATAATGTTAATTCTGAAAACAATGAATGTAAAATTGAAATAGCTAGTGAGAACTTAGACAAGGGCAAATCTATTCTAGGAGCACCCCCTACGGTTGAAAAGAAAGAGACTAGGAACCCTAGGACTAAAAAGGTAAACAACAAAAAGGCTCAACCAAAGAAGCCACATCTTTGTCATCACTGTGGAGCTTCAAGGCAAACTCGTCCAAATTGCTACAACTGGTTAGCCACTCAACAAAGCAATAGTTTGCTCTTGCCCGAAAACCAAAATCAATTTCCATCCTCTTTTTCTCCTCTTGGAGATCTTCCCCCTCACCACTAGATCAAAGGCTCGCTCAAATGAAAGGTTCTTCCAAGGTGTGGAAGGAAAAAGGCTCAAAGTGATGTAGTCACTTTTTCTCTTTCTCGCATTATGGTTAAGCATTACTTGTTTATTTTGCTTTCTTGTTTTTGAGTCAGTCTAGTTTTATGCTTTGCTTTGTTTAATATGTTTTTGTTTGTTTATTTTCAGTTTATGCTTCATTTTGTTTTTCATAAAAATCAAAAAAAAAAAATCAAAAAAATTGAAAAATCAAAAAAATACAAAAATAGTGTGTCTGTGTATATTGGTAGTTATGTACCTTGGATGGCCTTTGAAACAAAGTTTTCTAAACTTTGTATTTTTTGTAGCTTAGATGAGCATCTCAATGCACAACTAAGCAAGTGAGTTTTGTGGCTTGTGTTTGTGATGAGTACGATTAAGTAATCTCTTATACTTAACACTCATATTGAAAGTTTAAAATGGGTATGAAACACCCTTGAACGTTTAGACCCCAAATTACAAAATTACCAATTCAAGCTTTATATCAAACAATTAATGTGCGGAACATGATAACAAGCTTATAACAGAATTGATAAACAATCTAAGCCAAATATAAACTCATCCACAGCAGTAAATATAAGGCAAAGATAAAGGGAAGGAAGATGCAAACACACGGACAACGAACGATGTGTTATCGAAGAGGAAACCGAAGTCCTCGGCGTAAAACCTCTTCGCTGCCCTCCAAGCGGTCAAATAATCCACTAAAGAATGTAGTTGGGATACATGAACAGTAGAAGACCCTCCAAGCCTAATCTACCCAAGTACCTATGCCCTCCAAGCTTCTTGCTCCAACGAGGTTATGCCGAACCTATTTCTTCTTTAGCTTCCCGGATTCCGCTACTAGACCATAGCATCAACCAATGTATATTGGTTCCTTCCAAACTGCTTCCCTTAGCACCAAATGAGCCTTCTCACAAATGTAGGTGTGGTGAGAAAAGGATTTGGTCAATAACCTCTCAAGGGTATGACAATGGAGAGGGAAAGAGTAGAGGAATTTGTAGAGTCTCTAAGGTAAAGATTGGAGATGAGGCAATCTTGTTTTTCTCTAGGGTTTCTCTCACAAAATTCTCTCTGGAACCTCTCTCAATTTAGTGGGTATAAGGGTCTATATATAGTGGTGTGTATTTAGAATACGAAGAGACAGTTTTTGCCAAACAAGGCTGGTTGGCGGCTTGACCTCGCGGCTTGTCCAAGTCGCGAATTCAAGCCATGACGTAATGGCCTGGCTAGCCTGGGACTTTTGTCCTGTAGTGCGACAGCTGGCGCAACCCTTTAGCTCCCCTATGTGCATCTCACGTGCCAGCATTTGGCGGCTTGCAGCTGCAAGCCCCCCGCAAGTCCTAGCCGCGAAACTCTACCTCTTTGCACATACTTGAGCTTTTCTTCACATCTTCTCACACACTACCCTTACAATAATCCCACCTAAATACAGGGTTACTAAGTGCTTAAATTACAAGCAAATTGGCACGGAATAAAGCCAACAAGATGGTTGATAAATTTTAACCTTACACATATCACTCTTTTTGAAGGGAAGGACTAAAAAAATCCTAAGAGAAAGGCATAAATAACCAACTCACCACTAAAACCCGCCAATCATGTATAACATCTCTGTGCTTCGGCATAGCAAGCGTGTTTCTAGGAGATGTTGAAGTTATAGGATGTACCTCGAAGGTGATAGTCCTTATTTAGCAATTATGATTGTGTGTGAGTGAAATTGATTTTCTCATATCTCAAATCATCATAATATGAGACACTTATACACTCTTGCTATGTTTTCACACACAACACGTAAATTCTTTGCTACTTTTGATACATGTGTAGGTACAATGTGATTTGGCCATTACAAGGAATATATGTGTTAATATATGCTCACTAAACTGTCTTAACTTGTTTTTAATATATAAAATTGGTTAGACTTGTTTAGTGTCTATGTGTTTTGGATCTTGAATGCTTTGCATACATGTTGAGAGATGTTTTGAGAGCTTAATATGTTGATTGGATCTACGTTTGAGTAGCCTGCTTGTTGCATTCATCTCTTTGTGGTTTTCCTCCTTAAAAACTCATTTTCTTCAAGATCGACCGCTTCTTGACAGATCCTTGACAGATTCTCTTTTATCGAGCCCTTCCTTCTTCTTGTCTAGATAGATCTTATCTTGATCCATCGAGGTTTCGGGGTTTCTTCTCTACAGATGCTTGACAATTTCTTCGATCCACCAAGAAACTTTCTGTCTGGCCAATAGATTCTCGACAGCTTCTCAATCCATCGAGTTACTTTTTTCGTCGACAGATTCTCGACAGTACCTCGACTGATTTCATTTCTTCTTCTCTCTCTCGACAGAAAACCTTTTTCTCTCGCCCCAAACACTTCTCTCTCACTCAAAACCTTCTACCCTTCTGCTTTTTGGCCTATATCAAGATCAAAACACTTGGTAAGTGTTCTAATCTTCTTTCTTTTCATGCATTTTAGACCTAGGTTTTGGGGTTTTTCAAAAAAATTTGGTTTTTTTGAGTTTTTCTTGAAATTTTTGGGTTGGGCTTTGTGAAATTGTCATTATATGCTCATGCATTGCATTCTCATTGCATTTTAACAATGTTTCATGCATTTAGAAGTGTGCTTGATTATTGGAGTGTGTGCTGGTAGGTTTGGATTGGGTTTTACCCACGATGCGAGTTATATTTTGCACGTAACATCTTCATGCATATTTCATGCATACGTATCCTTTCATTTCTCTATTTCTGGTTGTGATATGTTTTTCTCTCTCCCTCTTGGATAAACTATGCATGGCATATAAACGCAAATCCATTCCAGCTCGGAACCCTCTTAGTTCTGAGCCTTCTTCTTCTAATCCTTCTGTTCCCCCTTTTCACGTTTGGTTCTGGGATGGGAAGGCCCAAACGAACTTCCTTGAGAACTTTCAAAAATGTGGCGTTCATCTAGAGTGCCATCTTGCTTTGTCAGACTTTTCTAACACTCCTCTTCCTGCAGTCATTCGGACCGAGGCTGGGAATCTCTTTGTGAGAGACCCTTGAGGTGTCCCATCGTGTTTATACAGGAGTTTTACTCCAATATACACTGTATTGATGCCTCTGTACCTCAGTTTGCCACAACATTTTGAGGTGCACGTATCATAGTTACCCCAGATCTTATATTTGAGGTACTACATGTTTCGAGGGTAGCACATCCTGACTACCCCGGCTGTAAACATCTTTAGACTATGTCCAGAGACGAGATTCTATCTCATTTTTGTGAGATGCCTTCCATATAGGGTGGGAAGCAAAACATCTCATGCTCGGGCTTTGCAAAAGGTTCGAGATTCCTTAACATAGTGATGACTTTTGTTCTTACTCCACTATCTCAGTATGACTCTATCATTGAGCCTCATGCTCGTTTTCTTTTGTCCCTCTTGGAGGATCTTTATATTGACTTCCCCTCTCATTTTATCACTTCTATCCTTGATGTCTATCAGGATACGGCGACCTGTGATAAGCTCATCTTTCCTTCAACTATCACGTGGATCCTTCGCCATTTTTCCATCCCTATTCCTGATTCTTCTTATTATACCACCATGGGTACCATCGATGCCGGCTTTATTCGATGGAGTGAGGCTCAGCTTTGACCGAAGCAGCCACGTATAGAGTCTGCTAGTCCTGCAACGTCTGCTGTTCCTTCCACCTCCGCTCCTTTTTCCTCGGCAAGTGATGTGACCTTAGAGGCTATCATGGCACAGTTTCAGCGCATGGATGCTCATCTTGACACTCTCATTGACGAGTTGTGTCAGGTGAACACCTGTGTTGGTTGTATAGCACGATGACAGGATCGCCTTGGTGGTTTTGCCACTTCTCCATCTCCTTCTCTAGAGGCTTCGGCAGATAAGGATGGTGATGATGGTGATAATGATTAGGATAAGGATGCTAGCTCTTCCAAGGATGATGAGATGACGACCTCTCAATGACTCACCCTTTGTCATTCATGACAAAAAGGGGAAGTAGTTTTGGGATGAGAGTAATCTTGTATTTAGGGGGAGAATTAGCATAGGATTTTTTTTGATAGGGGGAGTGTCTATTCTTTTTTAGGGATGTAGTGAGAATTTTATGTACTTGTCTTATCTTTCTTTTTTAGTTATATTATCCTCTTGTACACCGGTCTTGTGACCATTTATTTATGATATACATTGTATTTATTTTCATAAATACGATGATGCATGTTGTTCTTCACCTATCTCTCCATGTGTTGTTTCTTTTCTCTCTTTATACACATGTTTCTTTATGTATGCAATCTTTATTTCTGTTTCACACTAAGATGCCTTGATGAGTTTTGTTTAAAGTGTTTCAGAAATACAGGTTGTCAAAGTTTACTTGCCATAAACTCTCTTCTTGCAAAGTTTTTCAAGAGTTTGTGTTAGGATAGATTTTATTGTATTCAACAAGTGAATATGAGTTGAGTGATTTATGACTTCTCTCATATGTTCATTTGTTTGTTGTGGTTTTGTCACGGATTGCCAAAGGGGGAGATTGTTAGGACATATGTGTTTCACTTTTTAAGAACATATGTCATTACTTTTATGTAATTGGCTAATCCTTTGACAAAACGCACTTTGCTTGTAATTGGGTAGATCTAGGATGTGTTGAAATACTTCAAGAAACTATGTTTCAAGATCACGTGTGGAAGCCTTCAAATCTGCCAAGAAAACAAGCTGAAAGTGCAAGGTTACTAAAACTTGACAGCTAGTATGTGTCGAGGTTTAGAAAGTTGTTCCAGCCCGTAAGCTCAACACCTGCTCGATAGCTGTTCGACAGCTTCTATCTGTCGAGGTTTATAAAAATCAGAATTCTTATCTGATTTCTTGGGATCCGTGAATGTGTCTTTGGGCCTTCTTTTCTCCTAACCCTAGACATATAAAAGGATTATTTTAAGGGCCGTCAAAAGTACACAAGTTGCACAAGCATTGAAGAAAACTCTGTTGAAGCAAATTGTGACTAGAGACAAAGTTTTGCCCTAGTTCATCTCTTCTGAAGAAGTTGCTGTGTATGTGCACCTTTGGGTTTTGTGACCATGTTTATTCTTGATCTTCATCGTGTAGGATGAACTGAAGAACTTTGCAGCCAACCTCTCTTTCAGTTGGTGTTGAAGTCACGTACTAGGATCTGCGCATTGGTTAGTCACGTACTTGAGAGCCGTGCATCAAAAGGGGGAACTGTCACTACAGAACAAGTCCAATTAGGTATTGGGGTAGGGGTTCAACTGTAAGTTGGTAAAATATTTGGGATTCCTTTACTTGTAACCGCTTGTTGTGATAATAGTGGAGTTTTGGGAGTGGTGACCTGAAAATCACCCGTTGGAGTTTTTGCCGTCAGGTTTTCCCCATTCGTAAACAAATCACCGTGTAATTTAATTTCCGCTACATATTTAGTTATTTGGTGATTTGTTTTTGCTACCACGCGTTTGTATGTTAATTAACTTAATTAATTCACTTGGCTAAATTAATTGGTTAATTTATCACAATGGGTCAATTCATTTTTGGCCTATCACTAAGTTTAGTGATTTAAGACTTCTCTCATGATTCATTTGTTTGTTGTGGTTTTGTCACGGATTGCCAAAAGGGGAGATTGTTAGAACATATGTGAGAATTGTTAGAGACATATGTTATGTAAATTGACTAATCCTTTGACAAAATGCACTTTACTCGTAATTTGGTAAATCTAGGATGAGTTTGGTATTTCAAGAAACAAGTGTTCAAGTTTAGTATTGAAGTCATGCAAGTCTAACCAAGAAACAAGTGAAGAGGTGTTGTTCATTAAAGCTTGAGAGATGTCTCGACAGAATCATTTCTATCGAGGATTAATGTTGAAGCTCAACAGAAGCTCGACAAAAGCTATATCTGTCGAGAATTACGAAATTAGAATTTCCAAATCTGATTTTATGCATATCCAGGAGTATTTGTGTAAGGTTTCTTTTCTCACAACCCTAGACAAATATAAGGATTATTTTAAGGGCCGTCTTGAGTGATGCAAGGTGATGCAACTTGATGCAAAGTAATTGTGGATGCAAATTGTGACCAGAGACATTTTGCCCTTGTTCATCATATTCTTCCTAGAAGCTACTGCGTCTTTACGCCAAGAGTTTTGTAACCAAGGACCTTCTTGATCTTCATTGTTGGATGAAATGAAGAACTTTGTAGCCAACATCTTCCTTAAGTTGGTGTGTTAGTCACATACTGGAATCTATGCATCATTGGTTAGTCACGTACTAGGAGCCGTGCATTGAAAAGAGATATTACCACTACACTACAAGTCCAATTGGGGTATTGGGGTAAGGGTTCAATTGTAAGTTGGTATTAGGTACTAGGATTCCTTTTCCTTGTAACTGCTTGTTTTGATAATAGTAGATTCTCGAGAGTGGTGACCTTAAATTCATTCAGTGGGATTTTGCCTCGATGGTTTTCCCCATTCGTAAACAAATCACCTGTGTCAAATTTATTTTTCCCTGCATTTGACTTAGTTGGTGATTTGTTTATGCTTATTGCATGTAATTGAATCTAATTAATTCACTTGAATAATTAATTGATTAATCTACCAAAGGGGCTAATACATTGTTGGCCTATCATAATTCATTAAAAGAAAAGAAAAGTGAACTAGCTAGTTAGATTTCTTCTTTAAAATTTGATGCCTTCGTGACTATTGGTCTTTCATGATCAAGCATGTAAATAAATGTGATAGGCCAGGAATGTATTGACCTCTTGGGTAAATTAACCAATTAATTAGCCAAGTGAATTAATTAAGTCAATTTGACATGCAATACGCGTGGTAGCATAAAAAAATCACCAAATAACTAAATGCAGTGAAAATTAAATTTGGCACAGGTGATTTGTTTACAAATGGGGAAAACCACCGAAGCAAAACCCCACCAGGTGAATTTAAGGTCACCACTCCTGAGAATCCACTATTATCAAAACAAGCAGTTACAAGTAAATGAATCCCAGTACCTTATACCAACCTACAGTTGAACCCTTACCCTAATACACAATTGGACTTGTAATGTAGCGACAATCTCTCCTTTCAATGCATGACTCCAAGTACGTGACTAACCAATCGATGCACGGATCCCAATACGTGACTAACACACCAACTTGTGAAAAATGTTGGCCGCAAAGTTCTTCGATTCATCCACAAATGAAGACCAAGAAGCTCCTTGGTCACAAAATCCTATGGTGTACAAATGCAACAGCTTCTTTAAGAGAAAGATAAACTAGGGCAGATTGTTTCCGGTCACAATATGCATGTAACAATAAGTGCAACAACCTCATGACGGCCTTTAAAATAATCCTTATATATGTCTAAGGTTGTGAGAAAAGAAAACCTAAACACATAGCTTGGATATGCGTGAAAAAAAGATCTGGAAATCTAAATTTCGTAATTCTCGATAGATACAGTTGTCGAACTATCTGTCGAGTTTCGAATAATTCGAACTCGATAGATACATCTGTCGAGCTATCTATCAAGGTTTAATGAACATCACTTCTTCACTCGATTCTTGGACAGATTTGCATGGCGTCAATACTTGGACTTGAACTCTTGTTTCATGAAGTATTAAACACATTCTAGATCTACCCAATTACAAGTAAAGTTTGTCAAAGGATTAGCCAATTCTATATGACATATGTTCATAACATGTTCCACATATGTCCTAAAAATCTCCCCCTTTGGTAATCCATGACAAAACCATAACAAACAAATGAAATATGAGAGAAGTCATAAATGACTCAACTCATACTCACTTGTTAAATACAATAAAATCTACCTTAACATAAACTCTTGAAAAACTTTTGCAAAAAGAGAGCTCATGGCATGGAAGATTTTGACAAAATGTCTTTCTGAAACACTTTAAACAAAACTCATCAAGGTATCTTAGTGTGAAACAGAAATAAAAGATTGTATACATTAATAAGAAACATGTGTATGAAGAGAGAAAATAAACAACACATGGAGAGATAGGTGAAAATGTGATGACAACATCATCAAATATATATATCCAAGATAAATACAATGTTTGCTATCGCTAAGTGATCACAAGACTGATGTACAAAAAACAATGTATCTAAAAGAGAAAGAAAAGAAAAGATACAAAAGTCCTCACTACATCCCTCAAAAATAAAAACACTCTCCCCCTAACAAAAATATCCTATATTAACTCTCCCCCTAAGTACATGACTACTCTCATACCCAAAACTACTTCCCCTTTTTGTCACGAATGACAAAGGGCAAGTCACGGAGAAGCAGTCATCTCCTCATCATCGAATGAGCTAGCATCCTCATCCTCATCAGCATCATCATCACTAGAGCCAGCATCATTGTCCTCGTCCTCTGATGCCTGTGGAGATGGAGATGGAGACGCGGTGAAACCACCCATAACAGCCTATCGTAGTGCGATACGACCAACACGGGTGTTCAATTGACACAACTCATCACTAAGAGTGTCAAGGCGAGCATCTATGCACACAAGCTATGCCATGATGGCCTCTATAGTCACACCACCCACGAAAGAAGGAGTGGAATGGGCTGGAGGAGTTGCTATCTCAGTACGTGGCCGTTTCGGTTGAAGCTGGGCGTCGCTCCATCTAATGGACACTGCGCTAATGGCACCATGATGGAGAAATGATTAGACTCGGGATAAGGAACAAAGGAGTGGCAGATGATCCTCTTGATAGCAGAAGGGAAGATAAGCTTATCACGGGTCACCGTGTCTCTATAGACATTAATGAGAGAGAGAATAAAGTGAAAAAGGAAGTCTATGGTGAAGTCCTCGATAAGGGACAACAAAAGGTGAGCACAAGACTTAGTAATAGAATTATAGTGAGAAAAGGGATGTAGAAAAAAATGTCTTCATTATATTCAGGAACCTCGGACCTTTGCAAAGCCTGAGCATGAGGTGTTTTGACAGTTACCCCATGATGAAGGTTTCTCACAAAAGAGAGACAAGAGTTCATTTTTGGACACAATCCACAGACGAGGACATCTGGGGTAGTCACAAAACTCCACCCTCGGAACGTGTAGTACATCAGAGATAAGCTCCAGTGTGACTACAATACGAATACCTCAAACAGAAGTAATAAAACAAGGTATAGATGAATTGAAACCATGCATATTGGAGTAGAACTCATGTATGATCACAGTTGGACAACTCACAGGTATCTCACATAGAGATTCCCATCCCCACCTATGAATGATAGTTAGTAAATCAGTATCAGAGAAGTTCGATAAGATAACGTGGCATTTCGAATGAATGCCACGTTTGGAGAAGTTCTTCGAGAAGTCCTGACAAGCCTTTCTCATCACGAAATCTGACATGAAGTGGAGTAGAGTTGAAGAAGATGATGCCCCGAAATGAAGAAGGTTCTGGGACGGAGTGGATTTGTGCTTGGGTGCCATGCACAAACTATGAGAGAGAGAGAGAGAGAGAGAGAGAGATAGACAAGCAGAAAAGCATAAATCAACAGATATACCAAAAAGAGAGAAAAGAATGGTATGTATGCATGAATAATGCATGATCATGTGACATGCAACAAGAATATCATCATGGGCTTAGCCCAATCCAAGCCTACCAACACACAAGGTTCCAACATAGAAAACACACATCTATAATGCATGAAATATTCTTAAAAATGCAAATAAAATGCAATGCATGAGTATATAGGATCATATAAGCAAAACCTAACCCAAAAATTTCACAAAATGCTCATCAATTTATAAAAACCCCAAAAAATTTTCAAAAACCCAAAAACTAGGTCTAAATGTATGAAATGCATGAAGAAAGAGAGAAAATAAGATCATACGAGTGAAGGAAAGATCACTCTAGGCCAAAAATCAAATGGGTTTGAGGTTTAGAGAGAGAGAGAGAAAAGGGTTTAGGAGGTGAAAAGACACAAAACTGTCGAGAGAGATCGAAGAAAATGAAGTCTAAAATCACGTTGGATCTAGTTATAAAAAACGCGTCTCGATGGATCGAGAGCTATCGAGAATCTGTCGAGCACTAATTCTTGACAGATGAATCTATCAAGGTGCTGTCGAGAATCTGTCAATGGCAAAATACCTCGATGGATCGAGAATCTATCGAGAAGGTATCGAGACAAATTCTAGAAAGCTTCGATGGATCAAAGATGCGATAAGATTTGTCAAGAAAAGCAGTCCAAGGGTCTCGATAAATGGCTATCTGTCGAGAAGCTGTCGAGCTTGATAAAAACAGTTTTTCAAAGGAGAGAAAAACAAAGAAATGAATGCAATCAAGCAAGCTACTCAACCAAAGATCCAAACAACATTTTAAGCTCTCAAAAACATCTCTCAACAAGAAAAATGTGAAGCATTTAGATCCAAAACACATACACACACACACTAAACAAGTTTAACCAATTTTATATTTCAAAAACAAGCTAAGAGAGTTTAGTAAGCATACATTAACACATATATTCCTTGTGACGGCCAAATCACATTATACCTACACATGTATCAAAAGTAGTAAAGAATTTTGGGTGTTGTGTGTGTAAAACATCATAAAAGTGCATAAGTGCCTACATGTTATGACGATTTAAGATATGAGAAAATCAATTTAACTCACACACAATCATAAATGCATGATGGGGACTATCACCTTCGAGGTACATCATATAACTCCCACATCTCCTAGAAACACACTTACAACCATATTTAAAAGCATTTTGATTCTTTTTGGTTTTGATTTTCATTGCATATTTTTTTTCTTTTGAGCATATCATGCATGGGTATATAAGAGAGAGAAGAAAATACTCAATTATGTTAAGCTTTGACATTGCAATTTTGCTATGCCAGAGCATACAGATGTCATATCATGATTGGCGGGCAACAATGGTGAGATGGTTATTTATGCATTTTTCTTAGGATTTTCTAGTCCTTCCCGTAAAAAAGAGTGATATGAGTGTTAAGTACAAGAGATTAATTAATCTTACTCATCACAAACACAAGTCACAAAACTCACTTGTTTAGTTATACATAGAGATGCTCATCTAAGTTACAAAAGATACAAAATTTAGAAAACTTTGTTTCAATGGCCATCCAAAGTACACAAGTATCAATGTACACATAACACACACTGTTTTTGTATTTTTCTGATTTTTAAATTTTTTCTTTATTTTTATGAAAAACAAAATAAAGCAAAAACTGAAAACAAACAAACAAAAACATGTTAAACAAAACATAGCATAAAACTAGACTAACTCAAAATAAGAAAGAAAAACACACAAGTAATGCATAAACAATAAGAGAGGGAGAGAGAAAAAGTGACTGAATCACTTTGAGCCTTTTTCCTTCCATACCTTGGAAGAACCTTTCCGTTGAGTGAACCTTTGATCTAGAGGTGAGGGGGAAGAATTGAAACCGTTCAAGTTTGAAAGGAACATGAGGGCCTTAAGAAGATCTCCAAGAGAAGCAAAAGAGGATGGAAACTAATTCTGCTTTCTAGATGAGATCATTCTGTTGCTCTGTTAAGTGGCTAACCAATTGTAGCAATTTGGACGAGTATGCCCTGAAGCTCCACAATGATGACAGAGATGTTGCTTCTTTTGTTTAGACTTTTGATTGTTACTCTCCTTAGCCCTATGGTTTTTAGTCACTTCCTTTTCAAGCTTAGGGGGTGCTCCTAAGATAGATTTACCATTGTCTATGTTCGCACTAGCTAAAATAGTTTTCACATCATTATTCTCAGATTCAACATTATTAGCAGGCGAAACAAACACAGTAGTACGAGAAGAAGCAATATTAGGAGAAGAGAAATCATACCCTAAACCGGTTCAATCAAAAGCAGATTTCTGAAAGCTAAGCATCTCATCAAGTTTTACACTAGAAGTCCTTTCCATTTGAGCTCTGACTTGGAACAGATCCACTTCAAGCTTCTTGGTCTTCTCAACCAAGAAATTGTTTTCAAACTGCAAAACTCCAATGGTCTGATTAGCTTCATCAACCTTTGTGGAGAGCTCTTCTTGGTCAAGTTCCACATCACTCAGCTTCTTGGTGGCCAGCCTATAAAAATTCTCGTGCTTTTCAAAGACCTTGTACAACTTTGCATAGGCAATATGAATGTCATCCTGTTTATCCATTTTCTCAAACTTATACTCCACCAAGTCCTTTTCTTCATCTACCTCTTCAACAATCCCCTCAGTAGGATTTACCATGGCAGTGAAGGCATTCAAGATTCCCTTGTCATCATTATCTGAATTATCCTCAGGCTCGGTGTCACTCAAGGTAGCAGCAAGGGCTTTGCTTTTCCCAATGGTCTTGAGATAAGTTGGACATTCTTGTTTCATATGTCCAAAGCCTTGACACCTGAAGCATTTTGGTCCAGAGGGAACAGTGTACAAACCGCCATCCCTAGCATCCTTCTTCCCTTTATCATGGCTCTTAAACTTGAAGAACTAGATTGCTTACGGTCTTTGTCGAATCCTTTCGCATTGGCATTCTTCATGAACTTTTTGAATTGCCTTGTGATATAGGATTTCATCTTAGAATCTTCATCATTCGAAGACTCATCGATGTCACTGTTTTTGGCCTTTAGTGCCATGCTCTTGCTCTTGCTTAATTTCCCGATACTAGACAAACCCAATTCATAGGTTTACAGGTTGCCAACCAGCTCTGTCAAAGGAATTTGATCAATGTCCTTTGATTCCTCAATAGCATTGATCTTGGCATGGAATCTCTCCAGAAGAGATCTGAGCACCTTTCTCACAATCCTAGATTTGGGAATGGTTTCTCCAAGATTAAATGCAAAGTTCACTATGTCCTTGAGCTTGGCATAGAACTCATCAAATGACTCATCCTCTTCCATCTTAATCTATTCAAAGCTCGTAGTAAGCCTTTGAAGCTTTAAATCCTTGATAGCCTTAGTCCCTTCATTGGTTGTCTGGAGGATAGTCCATGCTTAGTAGTTTCACTTGAGGATATCCTCTTGAACTCTTCATTGGTGACCACACTGAATAAAGCATTCAATGATTTGCTGTTAAAGTTTACCGCTTTGATCTTAACATCATCCCAATCAATCGGCACTTCCTTTGGCTTGTTCCAACCTATTTCCATAGCTTGCTACACCTTCTCTTCTAAAGACTACAAGAAAGCTCTCATGCATACTTTCCAGTATGCATAGTTAGTGCCATCAAATAAAGGAGGTATAATTAAAGATTGTCCTTTATTCATGACAAACAGGGATCAATGGATCACACAAAAAAGATTAATCGAAATCAGAGTGTGCCTCCTCTGATACCACTTAATAGGCCAAGAATGTATTGACCCCATAGGTAAATTAACCAATTAATTAGCCAAATGAATTAATTAAGTCCATTTAACATGCAAAACCCAACTGGGGTGAATTAACTAAATGTAGCGAAAATTAAATTTGACACAGGTGATTTGTTTACGAATGGGGAAAACTACCAAGGCAAAATCCAACTGGGTGAATTTAAGGTCACCACTCTCGAGAATCCACTATTATCAAAACAAGCGGTTACAAGTAAAAGAATACTAGTACCTTATACCAACATACAATTGAACGCTTACCCCAATATCCAATTGGACTTGTATTGTAGTGACAATCTATCCTTTCAATGCACGGCTCCAAGTACGTGACTAACCAATCGATGCACGGATTTCAATACATGACTAACACACCAACTTATGAAAGATGTTGGCTGCAAAGTTCTTCAATTCATCCACAAGATGAAGATCAAGAAGCTCCTTGGTCATAAAACTCTATGGCGTGCAAACGCAGTAGCTTCTTTAAGAGAAAGATGAACTAGGACAAATTGTCTCCAGTTACAATATGCATGTAACAATAAGTGCAACAACCTCATGACGGCCTTTAAAATAATCCTTATACTAGCATTTGGCCCGCACAATGCACGGGGACATTTTACATACTGAAAAAAAACAATCAACTTAATATAACAATACAATGTATTATAAAGTACATTATAATTCGACTGGGCAATGTACTTTAATTTAACTAATTGCTAAAATAAACTAAAATTAGACTTTAAAATAAAACTTATATCATAAAAAATTGAAAGGCGTATACAAATGTTATAAGGAATAATAGAATTAGTTTTAAAACTAAGATAACTATACCACCCTAAGTCTATCTTCATCTTTTGATAAAGACAAAAACACATCAGCTAAATTTTTTTATAATACAAATTGTTTACAAATATTAAGTATGAGTGCTTGGCTAAACTCTTCTTAATATGGAGACCCTCAACAAATCCATGAATACGTATAAGAAGTGTGACACATTTGTCCCATGCAATATTTTTCAATTAAACAAAACCTAACATTTTAAGTTAATATCAAAACCATAGATCTGGCGTAGATGCTGATTCGAATGTTGAATCAATTGTTGGTGTTACAACCTATGCTACCTTCTCTCTTGCTACCGGTGCTTATTTGATTGGGCATTGGAGTGCCATTACAGTGCTTTGTAGATGACATACAATAAGTTGTGTAAAGAAGCATCAAATATGTGGGGGGCGGGGGGCGGGGGGGGGGGGGGGGGGGTGGAACTAATCAAGCATATTGATAAAAAAAATAAAAATAAAAAACTCAAATAGGGTCTACCAAGTACTCCAATCAACCACAAAAATTAGTAACAGCCATCTAGGTGTCTCTTATGAAAGAAGAATTTAATTCTATTTTATGGGGAAAAATACTAATCAAGCCCCCAAAAAAAAAAAAAAAAAAAAAAAGAAGAAGAAGAAACTTGAGGAATATTAAGAGGAACAAAACTACTTTCTATTCTTCTTAAATAGCATTTAAATTTACATATACAAAAAATAGGTTTTTTGAAAATACTCCAGAATATTTTAAAAAAATAAAAATAAAAATCAAATTCTATAATTAATTATTTCACTCAAACAGCAAAACGCTACAATACCCATTTGGGACATACTTATACCTATTGGGGAATAAGTAATGGGAAGCCTAGTAAGCATTCCGTTTCTTTACAGTGAAATCCCAAATTTATTTTCATTGTAGTAATTTGTAAAACATAACAAATGCAAATATAATTTAATAGGCTTATTGTAAATTAAGTCGAGAAAGACAGATTTAGAGAGATGAAAAAATCAAATCAAAACCTATTGTAACCCAAATACCTAAATAAAAATCAATTCAACCAAATTACTCAAAACTAATTCATATTTCATACCCAGATCTAAGAAAGATGGGGGGGGGGGGGACTTTACATGTAGTAGCTCAGATTGACACTCCCTCTCACTTTGTCATCACACCACAAACCAACTCATGTGGGAAAATCTAGTTTTGTATCTCATACAAAACACACAGCAAAAGCAACAAACACGGATCTACTTCAATCACTGCAAAATAACATGTAACCATGAATTCTAGAATAAAGAATAGAAAGCGTATATTGATGTAATGAATTTCAAAACCATGACTTGAGAATACCTTTAATCTTCATCTCAATTCCACATGGTGCCCGAGATGTGTGGTCTCTCAATTAGTCTTTTGTACATAGACTCTCAAAGAAAAATCCTTCTTCTTCTCCTTATGGAGAAAAACTGATTTCTTTTCTTTTATCATCATACGTACGTTAAAACTATTCTCATAATTTCATTATTTAATAACTCTTATTAAATAATAACTGATTATCTAATTAGGTTAGCCTTTTGTGCCTACCCAATTGAGCTTTAGTTTGTGGCTTGAGATGGGACCAAAGTGAACAAATAAGACTCTAACTCCAACGGGCCTTAGGCTTTTCTGTCAACTCTTGACAAGTTCAAATTTACCATTAATTATATTCAATACCACTATAAGAATAAAATTGCACTCTAGGTCTTACTAATAAATTATATCCCAAGACTTTATTATACATACAACCCCTTCATTAAAATATTCATAGTAATATAAAGTCATGAATGTTGACTGCCACTTTGAAAATTACTACATCTTAATCCTTGAGTACCCGGTTTAATCTTTTATGTTATTCATCATATATTTATGAAATCCAATTTCTTAAATATATACTTTAGTAACTCCTTACTAAAGTGGTTGGACCCAACACTCTGAATAACTAAACTCATTAAACTTATCTCAAGGTAATATTTTATATCTCCATTAAGAGATTATGAATTCCATCTTGAGAATATATGTTCCTTCAACACTAAATGCGGTTGCCCAACATACTGAGATTTTGACCGTAACTTATAGATCTCACTCCTGATATATCAAAGCAACCTACATCTCATGATCAGGTCCATTATTCTCTCAGGATTTGGAGTTGATGTAAATAGAAGTCGTGAGATTTATTATTTATTTGACAGTCGTTAGGAAAATAATAAATCTCATAGCGGTCCAGTTCAATATGTCTTAACTCTTAAAACATATCAACATATCAACTAGAAGTCTCCACTTCCATGATTAAGACAAATCATCTTAGTTGATATGTTATAGTCTTCGCAGATGAAATGCACAATTTCATCATTGACTACGAACTAAAATTCTGAGTTTACAAAGAACTTGTGATTTATATTTTTCTATGACTTTTTGCATAAATTACATACTATGCATCTCATGGACTAAGATAATGTCCCATTAGTTCATTTATAGATAGTCTCATATAATTAAAAATTTTAATTATTTATGACATGCCAATAAATTAGATTTTAGGGCATAAATCCCAATAGTCTCCCACTTGTCCTCAAAGACAATTTACCATATATCCAACACTTATTTCCCTTTAGAGTAATTCATAGTCACTCTAAAGCAAGGCTTGGAAATAAGTTTCAGCTAGATTTATTGCATAAATTACCTTTTCTACTACTACTTTTTACGTACTCATATCTCTTTAATGAGATGATACTTACGCATAATATGTATCTTCACCACCTAGGATGAATACATATCTTGAAGTCCAACTTCATGAATCACAATGAAACTACAAGTTAGTATTTGTAGATCCAGTATTGATCAAAACTTCACTTTTGTGAACAAGCATATAATCTCTCATTCTCCTGAGATATTTGAGTATATGCTTTACTCCCACTAAATTAAGTGATCTTTGATTTAATTGATATCTGCTTACCATGCCCATCGCAAAATAGATATTTAGCCTAGTATATAGTATAGCATAAAAACTTCCTATAAATTTGATATAAGGAACCGTTTTATTATGCTCTTCCTTTTATATGTCTTAGGACTATAGTCCTATATAAAGGAATTTCAAACTTAAAATGAAAGAATCCTTTCTTGAAGTATTACATGCTATACTCGGCTAGAATCTAATCTATTTAAGTAGTTTGAGATAGACCCAACATCCTGAATTTTAACAAAGTTATAATTCTTAGGATGTGACTAGTCTTTCCCAAGTACTTTATATCAAACTAGACTAAACAACAAAAAATTCCATTGATGACAACAACTCTACATCATTCTAAATGATTAGAATATCATCAACATACATTAAGAAATTTATTATTCTATATAACTTTTACACACATAAGGCCTTTTAATACTTGATCAAAATCAAACAATTTGATTGCTTGATCAAAGATGATATTTTATAATTGAAATGCTTGCTTTAGTCCATAAATGGACTTTAAGCAACTTGCATACTAAACATTACTGGTTCTTTGCTATGAATAAGTCTAGTTACATCATATAGATGTCTTCCTCAAGATTGCTACTAAAAGGAAGCTTTCTTGATATCCATTGCCATATTTCATCCAAATGAAATATAATGAATAAGAGAAGCTAGATAGAGTCAAACTTAATTATTGGTGAAAAAATCTTTTCATAGTCGAACCAATTCTTTCTAAATAAATCTTTTCGCCACTAGTCTTGACTTTGAAGGTTTGCACCTTCAAATTTATCAATCTCATTTAATTGTAGACCTATTTGAAAACAATAGGCTTAATGCCATTAGGCGCCTCTACAAGTTCTAGACTTTAAATAGAATCTAATTCTATTCACATAACCTTGATCCAGTAATCCATAATCATATCATCTATTGCCTTTATGTAGGACCGAGGATCAAATTCATATCCTTGTGGAATAACTACAAAAGTTTATTCCAAAACTATGAATTTATTTGGTAATCCTCCCACTACGATATTGTACCAGTGTAATAGTTATCTATAGAATAATGTCTTGTGGTGTATCTAATACAACAATCTCATTTCCAAATGTATTTTATAGTTTTCCTACAAAAAATTCTAACAATTTTTCTTCTAGAACAATCTACCTTTAAAAGAGCCCTATTCCTCCTTTATGTATGCACTAACTTAAAGAAGTCATTGAAACTTCATTCCTTTACAAAAAGGAGCCCTAGATCTTATTATTCTCTAAGTAGAATTCATAGATTGGGAATATAATAAAATAATGGTTCTAGAAGCCCATATTTCACCAATCATGAATATCATTTAGATTAAAAAGATCTATAGACATAAGTACCAAAACGTACAATACCAAAGGACGGAAACTTTCTCTTTAAAAAGTAAAACATGTAAATTTTCATCTAGAAGACAATCATCTACAATGCTTAACTTTACCAAAAAAGAAACACTTTCCTTTTGGTCATACTTTTGAGTATAATTTCTTTTTGGCAACTATTAGGGCAACTAACTTGTCCAACTGTTTGGTATTATAATTCCTCTTCTTACCACCCTTACCTTTCGGTTTATGCTAAGAATTTGAATTAAATCATATTGATCCTAGCCTTAGCTTTTAGGATGTCTTCCGTTGCGTAGAACTCACTCATCAATTCAGGTAACATAAAAAGAATTTATTTTCAAAATAATCTGAATTGATCAAATGATTCTAACAAGGACTTGTGGATCATATCCATATGAGATTAACATTTAATCTCTACATCCAAGAATTCCAATTCATTTTAAAATTAAAAATTTAATAAAATGATATAGAATTGGAACTCCTTAAGCCTTTCATAGCACTCAATATAATTCATACCAAACATATCATTTAGGCTTATTATAAAGTCTAACTCTAGTACAAATTCTTGCATCTCATGCAATAGTACAATTGAGATAGAAGCCAATGTAACATTTCAGCATTTCAATGGAGACTATGATCACATCATAAGCTATCTTCCATAAAAGCATCATGTATAGGAAATTATGACAATGCTGAATCGAAACATAAAAATGGACTTCAGCTCCTTTAAGCACCATGTCAAGAATTATTTCTTAGTTAATGTGATTCAATTAAATTAGTAGCTAGAGGACAAAATTTACGACAACTTTATTTTGAGACCATGAACATAATAACCAAGACATTATCATTTTGCATCCATAACCATATAATATGGAATCCGAAAAACATACTATACTAGGTGCAATGACAACCTAATCCCGCGACTAATATTCCTTGGAAGCGAGGTCATACCAATCACTATGATCAGGCGAGAATTATTCTCATTATTAATGCTATCATGGTAACTCTTACCAAACAAAAATAATTTGTCGCTCTTCCTTTGGCCTCTAAGTAATAATAGCAAGAACTCAGCATAGAGGGTACTATCAAACTTAGTCTAGTGTACACCATTGCCTAGAACCATGTGTAGCCACATAACTCTACCCTTGTAAGGTTTAATCTTGTAGTACCATGATGCAAAACACCTTCTGCATGGAACGCAAGGCTTGAGGCCAAGACGAGGTGCTTGCCCACACCACTATAAATCGGGAAGTTCAATCTTGTAGTACCATGAAATAAACATCCTCTGCATGGAATGCAAGGCTCGAGGCCAAGACACGATGTTTACCCCACACCACTATGAACCGACAATGGAGGCTGTGAGATCCAACCCTTGTATCTCTCTCCCACTAGAAATTTTAAAACAAGTGGGTTGTCTTGAAATCGTTGTGATCTAATCACAATTTTAACCATACACATTAAATGAGTTTAATTGTTTAAATTCAATGTGATGTAACTAAGTCACGTCACAATAGAGTAACGAACATTCGCACAATCACAAAGAAGTTTAACCTTGCAATCTGTGAAGTAAATACCCTCCGCATGGAATGCAAGACTCAAATCTTATTAGAATCACTAAATAACCTTGCACTTGATAAAGACTCTAATCTTATTAGAATCACTAACTAAAATGGAAGTCCTAAACTATTTAGGATTCCTTAAACTCTAATGAATCAAAAATTAGTTATATAGAACTCTATCCTTAATTTATTAGATAAAGTATTCTAATCTCGTTAGAAACTATATTACTTTAATTAGAATTTTAATCTCATTAAAAACCTCTAATTAAAATAAGTTAAGGACTTTCAATCATAAAACAATTTAGAACTAAGAATTCTATTTAACTAATATCTTTGATCTCATTAGGTCTTTTAGTTAGATACATGTGTAATCTCATCACACATTGCCTTACACCTTATACATTTGAAAAAATTTAGAAAAAATTCAAAATTCCCTTCAAATGCATTTTCGCGAGAATTTCGCGACTAAGCTCTTCCCGCGAAAATGGGTTAAGGCAAAATAGTGAAAACTCGTGTTTTCAGTTTTTCAAGGGCAAAACTGAATTGTTTTCAAAACTTTCAAGTAATCATTTTTGACATCTTCATTGTTCTTCCATCAAAAACACTTTTAATTTTATCAACAAAGATTTACAGATCAAACATTAGGGCTTTCAATATCAAGATCAAGAACCATAATAATGCTAGAAACCCTTGAAAACATAATCCTAATCTCATTAGGAATAAATTTCATAATCCTAGCATTAACATATTGTTTGATCATAAAAATATATTACTAGACTAACATCTGTACATGTACATCCAGAAAAAAAATATAAACCAACAAGCATTAATAGCAAGTTATATGAAACATAGGTCCCACTATATTCATACCATGATATTCATCCAATAGCTATGACCAATTGCCAATTATATCCAGACTATACGAAATAAAAGTTTACACCGTGGACATGATGCAATTGTCTTATATTAGATATCAATAAACCTAGCAATATATGTCGGCAGCGTGCACTCCAATAATCGGACTACAAATTCACCGCACTTAATGATAGAAACTACCATTGCTTTTATGAATTGTGTCAGACCCATATATTTAAGATACGGATTCAATGAAAACAGTATCATAACTTGATGCATAATCATGGGTCATTGATAATACAAACCAACATGTATATCTCATTTACAAAAACATGGCATATATTAATCAATTCACGCAGGGCTTAATTGCACAATAAATCTAAAAAAAATTATGCAGAAACTTTACTGAAGAACATTAAAATAACAAGAAAATGGTTTTCTTTGATTCTAAAATCCAATTACATGTTATACAAGCATGATATTAAAGACCGCTCTAATACCATTGGTTGGAAAATCTAGTTTTGTATCTCATACAAAATACACAACAGAAGCAACAAACACGGATCTAGTTCAATCACTGTAAGATAACATGTAACCATGAATTTTAGAATAAAGAATAGAAAGCGTACCTTGATGCAGTGAATTTCAAAACCATGACTTGAGAATACCTTTAATCTTCATCTCAATTCCACATGGTGACCGAGATGTATGGTCTCTCAATCAGTCTTTTGTACATAGACTCTCAAAGAAAAATCCTTCTTCTTCTCCTTATGGAGAAAAATTGATTTCTTTTCTTTTATCATCATACGTACGTTAAAACTATTCTCATAGTTTCATTATTTAATAACTCTTATTAAATAATAACTGATTATCTAATTGGGTTAGCCTTTTGGGCCTACCCAATTGAGCTTTAGTTTGTGGCTTGAGATGGGACCAAAGAGAACAAATAAGACTCTAGCTCCAATGGGTCTTGGGCTTTTCTGTAAACTCTTG
The DNA here is from genome assembly GCA_032727855.1 of Quercus ilex subsp. ballota. Taxonomy (NCBI): domain Eukaryota; kingdom Viridiplantae; phylum Streptophyta; class Magnoliopsida; order Fagales; family Fagaceae; genus Quercus; species Quercus ilex. The sequence goes on from CM064917.1 coordinate 34,995,769, forward strand.
ACAAGTCCAAAGTTACCATTAATTATATTCAATACCACTATAAGAATATAATTGCACTCTAGGCCTTATTAATAAATTATATCCCAAGACTTTATTATACATACAACCCCTTCATTAAAATATTCGTAGTAATACAAAGCCATGAATGTTGACTGCCATTTTGAAAATTACTACATCTTAATTCTTGAGTACCCGGTTTAATCCTTTATGTTATTCATCATATATTTTTGAAATCTAATTTCATAAATATATACTTTAGTAACTCCTTACTAAAGTGGTTGAGCCCAACACTCTGAATAACTAAACTCATTAAACTTATCTCAAGTGAATATTTTATTTCTCTATTAAGAGATTATGAATTCTATCTTGAGAATATATGTTCCATCAACAGTAAATGTGGCTACCCAACATACTGAGGTTTTGACCGTAAGTTATAGATCTCACTCCTGATATATCAAAGCAACTTACATCTCATGATCAAGTCCATTATTCTCTCAGGATTTAGAGTTGATGTAAATGGAAGTCGTGAGATTTATTATTCATTTGACAGTCGTTAGGAAAATAATAAATCTTGCAGCGGTCCAGTTCAATATGTCTTAACTCTTAAAATATATCAACATATCAACTAGAAGTCTCCACTTCCATGATCATGACAAATCATCTTAGTTGATATGTTATAGTTTTCGCAGATGAAATGTCCAATTTCATCACCGACTATGAACTAAAATTCTGAGTTTACAAAGAACTTGTGATTTATATCTTTCTATGACTTTTCACATAAATCACATACTATGCATCTCATGGACTAAGATAATATCCCATTAGTTCATTTATAGATAGTCACATATAATTAAACAATTTAATTATTTATGATATGCCAATAAATTGGATTTTAGGGCATAAATCCCAACAACTCACACGGAAATGAAAACAACACAGCCATTGTCAAATTCCAATGTATATAATGAAAGTTTTTCATAGAAACATACATTGATACACAGCTCTAGGAACTATATTAAATCTTTCGCTCTATGACTAATTATGTATCTTTAATAAGAAAAAGAAAGAAGCATAGATTTGATATTTTGAATGGAATCAAAAATATAATCAAGGGCCATATTGATGGAAGAAAGGGTACCTAATGATGGCCTCCATTTTTGCCTCACCTTTAAACTGATTTTGAAGAAGTTTGAGTCAGTGGGATCTTACGAACTGTATCTATGTCTCTCTCTATCTCTGCCTCTATATTTTTCTGTAGGGCAAAACTTCTACTTTTATATATAGCTAGCCTAATACCTATGCTATGCATGGGGTACCCTTCTATTCAAAGAAACCATTTCTAGATAGATGCTAAGATTTGAAAATATTTTACCCAATACACTAACATATTCCATAAAGTTTCAATTCCTATAAAAATCAAATGCCTTTATCTAAAATCTGAAATTTCCAAGCAAATAAAAGAATTCTTGAAATTTATTTCTTCTCTCTTATTATCAACAAAAATAACTTGAGACGCAAACAAAAGGGATTAATAAATTATTCAGAGGAAAAAAAAATCCAAAAATGACATATAAAGACTAAAGCAAACTTTGTCTAGCTTTTGGCATGTAATAATAAAAAATCTATTCAAAATTTTCATGAAATCATAAAATTAAACATGATTATGGTTTTTTTCAACCCACATGTTGATGCTAATTGCATCAAGTTCACATGTAGAATGTAGGATGCTCCTTTCCTTCTTCTAGCTTTTACCTTTGCTTTATGGTCTACATAATAATCCAAACATATATTATGGATAAGACACTTGGAAAATTTTTATAAAGTAAAGGAAAAAATACTAACACCTATATTAATATTGTACAACATAACCAAGCTCAACCATAATGAGCATCTCCTCCAATGCCTCAAAGCACTGTCTTCCCTATCTTCAACACTACCAAACACTACAATAACAAGCACCAAGTTGATGACCTCTAAACAATTGCTCTCTCTTTGGCCACCTGAAATTTCTTCACACCATGCTGCTAGCATTGCAGTGACATCTAACACCCTTAACAATTATCACCATAGCTATTATCATTAATGTAACTTTTTCTCTTATTTACATATGTACTTACTAACTATGATTTTTTTTACACACTGAAACAAAAGGCAAACAAATAAATATTTTAAGTAAAAATAAAAACTTTCAAAAGGGTTAACTAATTGGTGCCTTCATAGAACTTACCTCTGTGTTGCAAAATAAGCAGGAAATGCAACAACAACACCCTATAAAAGAGAACTAAACAAAGTAAGGCAAAATGACATATCTCACCTTATAAATGACATTTTGTAATAAGAAGACTACCTAAAACATCATTAGTTCAAGCTAAAATTTCATGATAATCTTTTAAAACAACTTTTAAAAAAATTAAAATATAATGTAGCAGAAAAACTACTTGGCAATATGGTATTTCTTTCATGGATCAGTTTCAAGCGTGTAAAAACTGAAACCCAAATGCCGCATCTCACCTGAACGTTAAACCCAATCATTCAAGACAAAAGAAAACACCTTCCCTCCATCCTTTCAATATTTACTACAACTGCCATATGATCTAGTGCTTTGCTACTCTGCCCCATCTCTTCTCTGCAACATTATTTTGTAAAATCTGAAAGTTTAAAGTGTATAGCAATTTATAATGTTTTCTAAGTGAAATTATGGTTTTCTGGTTTTCTATATTGCAATTTGTTATGATTCTAGTTTCATAACATAATTGAGAGCACTAACATACCATACACAAAGAACACAATTGAAGGATGATTCTTTCATGGACCAATCTAATTACGATTCTAATATCATAACATGATTGAGAGCACTAATAGAACATACACCAATACTACTTTTTTTTTTCTTTGCAAAGATATCCAAGTGAGAGGAATTTAAAAAACAGGGCAACCATAGTAAATCTAATTTGTATAAAATTTCACTGTAGATTTCCATTGGCTTTTAAAAAGGGACCATTCAGAAACAACAGACCAAAAATATAAAATTTTTAAATAAAACTTTGGTGTGGATTTGATTATTAAAGATTTGTGTTTTGAGTGACTGAGCAAATGTTCATTTACGCAAACTGAATAATCCCTTGAGTTATACTCTTTAAAGAAAAATAACAAATAATAAAGCGTATATAATCACAACTTTCTTGAGAAAGAAACAGATAAGGAAAGCAAGAGAGAAAAAGTGGATTAGGGCAAGAAGGAAAGAACCAAACAAACAACATCAAAATATGAAATCCACAAACCGTAACAGAAAATCCCAAGACATCAAAGAAAATATCTAAATCTATACCTATCCAACCCAAAAACTAAGCCATTTTAAATACCCAGATATAAAAAAAGGGGAAAAAAATAACCGATGGCAGTTTCAGCGATCTGATGATGGCAGGTAAATGGCCTGATCGGCGGAGTTAATAGCACTTAGATTTCTCTCCCTCAATATAAATTCCTGTGTGTGCCTGCGGTTTCGGTGTTCTGAGTCTAGTAAGGGAACGGATGGAGGCAAAAAAACTGACAATAATCGTGTTTTGATTTCTTATGCCCAATCGATGTACTCTTTACTGTTCTGCCTCTTTCTCTTCTCTATTTCTCTCTCCGTGTCCTAGGCCTCATTGCCTCCCTCTATTTCTATCTGTGTATCATATTTCTATCTCTGTGTGTATCATATTTCTCTCTCTCTCTCTCTCTTTCTCTGCTTCTTTCTATCTCTCTTTCGTCGCCTCTCTCTCTCTCTCTCTTTCATCGCCTCTCTATTTCTATTTCCGTGTATCCTTTCATTTTAACCGGTTATTTTTTGTTATTTATAATGAGAGGTTTTTAAATAGTGGTGTAGCATTACTTAACAATGTAATTTATCACTTTTTAACTTAAACGTGTCTGAATTTTAGATAGACACTTTTCCTATGTGTCAGCACAGCCTTAATTGTAGAAATCAACTTTCTCTCAGTTTCTGCTATTATATATAGTATATGATATGTCTAGGGTTATGAGAAAAGAGAACCTAAACAGCTATCGAGCTATCTGTCGAGCTTTGAATAATTAAACCTTGATAGATACATCTATCGAGCTATCTGTTAAGCTTTAATGAACAGAACTTCTTCACTTGATTCTTGGACAAATTTGCATGGCTTCAATACTTGGACTTGAACTCTTGTTCCTTGAAGTATTAAACACATCTTAGATCTACCCAATTACAAGTAAAGTGCATTTTTGTCAAAGGATTAGCCAATTCTATATGACACATGTTCATAACATGTTCCACTTATGTCCTAACAAAATGTAGAAAAGTACAATTTGAGTCAGAATTAGCATAATTCACCCCTTCACTTCCTAGCAGCAATACAAAACTATTAACCTAACCTTTTTTTAAAAAAAATGGCATAATTTCAAATATAGAAGAGTCCTTCTTCAACACCTGACCTTTTCAATGTAATGTAAAATTCTGTTCTATTCTATTCTATATCAAATTTTAGGAAAGCATTAATTAATTTAAACCATAATTCATTCTAATAACTGACTTACTTAGTATTGGTCCTGCATAATTTGTAATGTTCATATATTTTCTTCCCATAGTTAAATTCCACTTTATTGGAGCAGTTATATTTTAATTTAATATTAAAGAAATATGATTAAAAGGGCTATTATGAGCACTATGAAACACCTCCTACACAAAAAAGAAACTAATTAGTGTCTTAACCTAATGGTAAAAAGTAAACATTATAGAGCAAATACCATAGTTTTCAAATCCTGTTGAATCTATTCAAAATAAAAACTACATAATAACTTCAACAAGAGTATATAAGTTAGGCATCTTCATAATAGCATGCATATAATAGACCACTTTTTCATGTTACAAGACCACAAGATCATTAGAAATACCAAATTGACCAAATAGAGTCAACCACCTCCTTTTAGTTTTTTCCACTACCTTAGTTTCACTACATATTTTCCCATTTTTTCTTTCAGCTACAAGTATGATTAGCTCCCTAACAAGGCAGAACTCTATGTCAACATCCATCAAACAACAGTGCACCACACTCAGTAGAAAAGCATCAAAAGCACTTGAGTAGGAAAAATGAATGCTCCAAGAAGCCTAGGTTATAATAGTGACCCAATAACCCTAACCCCCAAATTCCTCCCTCTTTGATCATAGTGACTTATCCAACATCCAAATATTACAAATAACCCTAACCCCCAAACTGTAGTATTCGCCCTAACCAAATGGTCAAACAAAGATTGAGAATGAGATTGAGTATGTACCTTCTAATTTGGAATTGAAGATGTAGATCACCAATTGAAGAACTTGATATCTTCAACATCGAGATTAAGAGGGAACCAGAGAGTGAGAGCGAGAGGGACAGTGAGATTGAGTGAGACTGAGTTTGAGAATGCAAGTGAGATTTAGAGTGAGATGAAATTAGGTGGGAGCAAGATTGAGAGTGAGAGGGAAGGGGAGATTGTAACTAAAAGTGAAAGTAAGAAGGAGATTGAGAGTGAGACCGAGAGTGGCAAATGGGGCAGCATATAACATGGTACTTGAGAGTTAAAAACTCGGTTATTTACTTACATAGTATTCGAGTTCATAGAACTCGAGTACAGTGTAGTAAAATAACATGGTACCTGAGCCGAACTCGAGTTTATTAAGCTCGAGTACTGTGTAGTAAAAAAAATTTGTACAGTTTTTTAACCTCTTAACACAACCGGATTAACCTAGTTAATTAGCCAAGTGATGAACTTAGTCAAATTATGCAAATCTAGGTTATCACAATCAAACAATTATATCAAGTATATAGCAGCGAAAAAGTAAATAACACAATGATATGATGACCCAGGAAAACCAAACCGATAAAAAACCTGGGGAGGATTTAACCTAGCTATCCTCAAGGTAAACTTGAATCCACTATCTTGAAAGAATCGAAGTTCATACAATAAGACTTACAACCCCCCATGCTTGACTTCTTATTGCTACCCACCAGTAGAACTAACTTACACGACCACGTGCAAGCTCCGAGACCACGGACTCCTTCTTTCTTGGATTCTCCAGCAAGTACAAGCACACCTGCTTGTGTATCTTTAAGCTCCAATGGTAGCAACTGAGTTGATCATCAAGGTGTAGATAACATCTTCTCCTTGAAAACCCTAAGCTTTGTGCAAAGGAAAGCTCCTCTAGATCTCACAAGAGATTTACACAAAACAGCAATATAAGCAACCTAAAAATGTGGCTAGGGTTTGCCTTATATACCTAGGGCAAAAACATAAAACTCTAAACATTTTAGGAGCTAGGGCTGAGTTGGAATTCTGCAGAAAAAACGTATCTAACCCAATTTTCGATTGATCGAGCCTAAGCTTCGATCAATCGAACCAGGCCGAGAAGCACTATTAAATCCTGCATCAACTTGTTCCAACTTTACATAAATAATACAACTTTGAGCAAGTCTAAACACGAATAAATAAACCTGTTTTGATCATGGTTTGCTAACAATACAAATTAGAGTTCTAAATACATTAAATCATAAGTCTTTAGAACCTAACAAACTTCCCCTTTGGCAATCCGTGACAAAACACAACTAAAAGCTCAAAGTTTACAAAATAAAGCCCTTTACAAAAAAAATGCTCATAACAACAAATTCAATCCTAACTACTATCCATCAGTTGCAAGTGTAGACAGCAGCTCAATTGAAAAACTCAATATTTCCTGAAATACTCAATAAACGCATAAACGCATGTGTCACAGAAAAACAGTAAAACAACAAATATGTAAACTAACTCTCCCCCTAAGTTAGATACATCAAAAACAATGTTAACTCATTTTTAAACAAAGCATTCTTGTATTTTCCACACAACACAAAATAAAGACATATATCAATGAATAACTCATAAATATAAATCAATAAGCAGTGAACACAAGAATCATATAAAACAATAAATGTAACTGGAAGTAACATGAAAAACCCAACAACAATTCATCTAGAGCCAAAAGAATGTAAATACAAGATACAGCTCCTAGATACAATCTAATCACCATAGGCTCCAAAGAACACAAAAGTCCCCTTAACAACAAAAACTCTTCAGGCTAATCAAAATCTACTCCCCCTTTTTGTGATGGAATGCCAAAGGGCAATCATAACCCATCATCAAAAGGAGTTGGCGAAGGAGAACATCGAAAATGCGCCAACTCTGCACGCAAAGCACGAACCTCATAGAGCAAGTCCACCAAAATCAGTCCATGAGCCGCCTGAACGATCAAGACATGATCCAACGTACGTCGAATGTCTGAATCATCCAAAGTAGTCAGTGGAGGAACATCAGCAGTAGCAGCAGCACCAGATGCCTCAACCTGTGTATCACCTGTAGACGAGGAAGGAGGGGGTGCAACACCAGAAGACCGAACACAAGGAGGCCTCAAATGTGCAACCCTCAGACGAAGAAAGGAGGCACTTATGGGACCAGTAATATGGACGGGCTTAGAAGCAGGGAAACCATCTAGACCTAAGAACAAAAAAATCCTATGAATAAAGATAGGATATACAAGGGTGTGACCAACTGCGCTACTCCTATGGATCTCGTTCAAAGAACGAAGAAACAAATGAGAAAAAGAAATAGAAGCACCAGACACAAGTGCATACAAAAACACACATCTCTCAATGGGGATGGTGTGGAGATGAGAGATAGGCCACAAAGAATGACACATTATCCTAAGAAAAAGATAGGTAGTCTCAGGGAGCTCAATGGACGTGATCCGAGGATCAGAACCCCACTGGGTAGAAGACCCAGTGATGTATGACATAATGTCATCAAGGGGTGGAGACTCCTCATAAGGATAGTCAGGCTGCCTAACAACCGGGACCCCAAGAGCCTCAACCACTACATCAGGAGTAATGGTGAACTCTTCACCTTGTATCCAACTCCTAACAAAGGTGTTGGAATCATAGATGTGACAAGAGAGGTTCAAGTAGAACTCTCTAATAAGGGCGGTCAGAGGTGGATGATCTATCTCCAACAAAGATAGCCAGCCCTTACTCTCAAAATTTGCCCTAATGGTAGGATCAACCTCATCTAAAACTACAGAACACTCAGCCCAAATCTTCCTCTTACTGTTCAGCTTATCAAAGGCCTATATGCTCTTAGCATCCTTAAACAACTGACTCCTAGAGGGTGACACAAAAGAAGTGGAGGGAGTCCTATGGGCTCTAGTTTTCCTAAGCATGGTGCTAAGGAAAGGACAAGGACACACAGCAGAACAAAAAAAAAAAAACAGAAAAGGGAAAAACCAAGGGCAGACTGCAAGTTAGCACAAAAACAGATATAGAACAAAAATCTATATGATGCATGAACAATTAAATGGCATGATGCATGCTCTAATGCAGTGAAACAAGGTTCAATTTAAGTTCAAATTCACAAAATTGGCTTGAGCATAGAGTTTCTAACAAAAACCCCAAAAATTTGAAAACCAATTGTATGTTTTTAAAGAAAATTGACCAATTGATCATCACACATGATAGAAAATAGATAATAATGATCAATTACATCAAAACAACAAGCCAATTTCATCAATTTTAACCCAATTGAACAAAATCCCCAAATCGGATTCAAAACAAACCCTAGAATTTTTAATTTTTCACAAAACTCCAGATTGATCAAATTAACCATCATAGATCATGAATATATCAATATATCTACAAAAGCCATTGATCAATTTCACAAAATAAGGCATGATTAAACAAAAATCCCAATTTGTGCATAGTCCGAAAATTTACCCAAAAACCATGAAAAAATGCATGAAATCATGAAAAACAATGCAAAAGAAAGGGTATAAAGGACATACCGGCTTATGGAGAGAGAAACCTTGCAAGAAATTAGGAGGAAAACGACAAAAATACCACTTGTACAGTTTTTAGACCCCTTAACACAACCGGATTAACTTAGTTAATTAGCCAAGTGATTAACTTAGTCAAATTATGCAAATCTAGGTTATCACAATCAAACAATCATATCAAATACATAGTAGCGGAAAAGTAAATAACACAATGATATGATGACCCAGGAAAACCAAACCGGTAAAAAACCTAGGGAGGATTTAACCTAGCTATCCTCAAGGTAAACTTGAATCCACTATCTTGAAAGAATAGAAGTTCATACAATAAGACTTACAACCCCCCACGCTCGACTTCTTATTGCTATCCACCAGTAGAACTAACTGATACGACCACGTGCAAGCTCCGAGACCACGGACTCCTTCTTTCTTGGATTCTCCAACAAGTACAAGCACACCCATTTGTGTATCTTTAAGCTCCAATGGCAGCAACTGAGTTGATCATCAAGGTGTAGATAACATCTTCTCCTTGAAAACCCTAAGCTTTGTGTAAAGGAAAGCTCTTCTAGATCTCACAAGAGATTTACACAAAACAGCAATATGAGTAACCTAAAAACGTGGCTAGGGTTTGCCTTATATACCTAGGGCAAAAACATAAAACCCTAAACGTTTTAGGAGTTAGGGCTGAGTTGGAATTCTGTAGAAAAAATGCATCTGATCCGATTTTCAATTGATCGAGCCTAAGCTTCGATCGATCGAACCAAGCCGAGAAGCACTATTAAATCCTACATCAGCTTGTTCCAACTTTACATAAATAATACAACTTTGAGCAAGTCTAAACACGACTAAATAAACCTGTTTTGATCATGGTTTGCCAACAATACAAATAAGAGTTCTAAATACATTAAATCCTAAGTCTTTAGAACCTAACAAAATTAATAATTTTTTTATCCTTAAAAAAATTTGTGATCGCCCTAAAGTTTTTTAGGCCCAATATAATTTTGCTTTGGACAAGGTTTGGTAGCAAACTTTGTTGCAAGCTAAGGTAACTATAGACACTCGATTTTGCACTTATAATTTTATTTTGGAAGATGACTAAAATGACCATTTCATATACCCAAAAAATCATAGATGCATTACATACATTAAATCATTCATTGCATATCACAAAGTGATCTTGAGATTCTAATAGTCTCGACGATATGTTTGATTCCTAAATCAGACCGTTGGATTAAAAGATATCACAAGATCAAATGTTCACGATCTGCATGCACTGTATAGAGATGAAACCGATCACATGTGATTAATTGAAATTAATTATGATTGGTTAAAAAATTAAAATTAATTAAATAATTTTGTGATTGGTTGTTGATTCTTATCAGAAATAAGCCCGCTTACATGGGAATAAAATGGATAATTAGATAACAATGGAATTTTTGATAATTAAGTCTTTTTAGAATATTTATCTATTAGATAATTATTGTTTTAAAGACTTGATTATCAAAATAAAAGGGATTAATTTTAGAATATGAGTTAAAAATACGTTCAGGTGCAATTCCTGACTCTGAAAATCCTTAAAAAAGAGTCCAAATCGAACCAAAACTAGAAATTGGGCTCGGCACTTAGAGGGCTAATTGGCACTTGATGATGCTGAGAAATTCACCAGTGAGCCACACGGTACCTATGCGCTTGAATGTGAACCTACACAACACAAAGAAAGAAACCTAGCAGAGAGCACCGGTGTGGTGCCGGCCAAACACCCTCCAAAGGTTAAGTCAGAAATATTCTCACAACTCTAGAGTGCTAGAAAGGGTAAAATATGCGTACCTCGATTTGTGAGGGTATTGGGGCTTTTATAGTAGTAGAGGGTGGACCTCTCTTCCTTGGAGTAGAAGTCTTTTTCTTATAGGAGTCCTTATGAGCGTAGATTGCGGAATCCTTTCCTTATAGGACTCTATGAAGTGTGTCGCAAGTATCACATACCAAGGGCCTTTCTGCCTTCCTCATGGGCCTCAGACCCGCTGATACTTCATACTGGACTCTTTCCCATAGACTTGTGATAATGGGCCCGCCCTCTATTGGACCACAACAGATAACCGTCAGACCCATCTCAAGCCCAAATTCAGCCTCTTCAGTTGCCCCCTTCACCCTATGGGTCCGTCATCCTTTAGTAGAGGGAAACATGGGGTGACGGTAATCATTAATTGGGGTGACGGTTGAGAGGCTTGTGGGTCGTCGGCTCCAAGTCGTTAAGGTTGACGGCTCCAAGGTACACCGTCAGTAATTACTGATGCTGACAAGATCTGGAAAGCATTAATGGTTCATAACATGCGTCACTCTTCTAGAGGCCATTGTATGGGATCGAAAAGTCGCTTCGTCTTCCGTGCACCTTCCCTATAAATATCAGACCTTCGACTCTCATTTTCCATTTTCATCAAAAACTCAATTGTCAGAGCGCAATCCGTCATCTTTGTCAGAATACACCGTACAAGTGTAGTGTCCGTCACCATCAACTTTCCTCCGTTCACGTATCAACTGGTAAGTACACTCTTTCATATATTTCTCCCGTCGTATTACTTTTATAGTCCAAAAACTTTACTTCCGTTATCCATTCTTAGACCTGTCAGAGTCTTAGGTTTTGTCGTCACTCGTAGGCAATGTCTAGTGCCTTAAGTAATCAGTCGATTGTCCGTGATGGGGCAGATTATGAGGAGGTATACCCGTCAAGTCTCAAAGACCAAGAGAGTCCAAGTGAAAAGAGGAGTACGTCCGCCTCTTCTCCGTCCTCAACAAATGAGGATACGTGGTTAGATGAACCGGGGGAAGGTTCTGATGGCGAGGAACAAATAGGATCCGTCATAGGAGCTGGTGGACCAAGGAAGTTCATTATGCTTAAAGAGTGGAAGGTGAATGATTTCACATCCACTATCAAGGAGACTCACTTCAAAACACTTAGGGCTAACTACCAGATTCCAGATAACATTCCCATCCATCTGCCTTATCCATCAGAGAAGTGCTATTATGAAGGCGTACAAGGCCTTGGAGTGTATGAGCAAATGTTGAAGGCAGGCCTCAGATTTCCACTGAGTTTGCTCCATCACGAATTACTTAAGTATCTGGGTCTATCCGTCAACCAAATATCACCCAATGCCTGGAGGGTCTTCACAGCAATGGAGGTCCTGTACGGGGCTTGGTCAGACGGATCAAGGAGGTTGACGGTGAGAAAGTTCCTTCATTGCTACCGTCCAGATGAAATTGACAAATCTAGGGGTATATACAGTTTTGTAGCTAGGAGTCCGTTATTAAAGGTAATCTATGAAACTCCAGACTCCAACAGAGACTGGAAGAGTCGTTATTTTTTCTTAGAGGGTGACGAGTGGATGTGTCGTCCAGGGGAGACGGATCACATGCCCGTCGACATTACTTGGGGCATATTACCTCAAGCTGGTACGTATCCGTCTCAATATGTACAGATTTTCATATCCGTTCAGTTTAATAGGTTTTAAGCGTCCTCTTCTTTGCAGTGCGACGGCATCCACAAGTTAACCTTGAGGAGTACAGTTTTTTGGAGATGATTTTTAAGAAAACCACGCCGGAGGAAAGGACCTGGGCAAAGTTGGTCAATCTTAACACAATCCATTGGTACTATGATGGTCCAGAACCATCAAAACCAGTGATTAAGTACGAAAATCGGATCCGTCAACGTAAGTCCGTCGTTCCAAAATGTGTTTGACCCGTTATTGTTATACTTAAAGAAATTAACTTTGTCCGTTTGTCTTCGCAAAAATGGACGATGCAAAAAGAAGGTCGATTATCAGGGCAAATGCTGCCAAGAATAGGGGGACGGGTGACGCTGATCCCAAGGAGACGGGTGCCATCAATCCGTCAGCAAAGAGAAAGCAACCCACCAAAGGAGACCGTCCTCCCAAGAAGCCCAAGATTCCTTTGGAACCCGTCGTGGGGCTTATAGCGGAGGGTGCTAAGGCCGTCACCCTAGCCAAATATGGGGCCAGTAAGGGCCTCATGAAGGGTTCGTCTACAAGCGAGAAGAAGCCACCTACCCTTCTTCGAGACAACCCTAAGTACGCCTTGAAACAACTTTCGTCCATCATGACCTCTGAGGACTATGAGGACCTGAGTAATCACTCGACGGAAGCGATGGGTGAGACGGGGCTGTTTAGCATCTCCCAGGTAACTTTGTCCTCCTATTTCTTATCCGTCTATTCATTTGCCTCTGCTTGAGACTAATTTATCCCCATTGATTAGGCAATGGTCATGGTGAAGGTTCTGTTTGGACGGTGCTTAAACCATGAGACTACCTTAGGCCGCATACGAGAGAAGGCAAAGGTGACGGAGAACGAGTTAGCCGAGCTTCGGGCCTGGAAGGTGATCCAAGATAAGAAGCTCAGGATGGCCAAGGAGGCGTGGGACCAGTACCTTAAGGTGACGGAGCAATTGAAGAAGGTTGTTGAGAAGAAGGAAGAAGCACTCCGTCAGGCCAAGGAAGTTGCTGTGCTGGAGTACCGTGATTCTGACGCCCTCCTGTCCAAATTAGGAGTTTCATATGCCGACGGTTTTGACGAGGCCATCCGTCAGGTGAGAGCTCTACATCCTCAGCTGGACTTGTCGTCCATCAGTATCAACGCTGCGGAGCAAACGTCCGTTCAACCTACTCAATCTGAGGATACGGACGAAATCTTCGGCGAGAAAGCTCCCCCCGACGCCCCTCTCAACTAGGTTGTGGTTGAAAGTGATCCAAAAGATGGTCCCTTCCGTCGTAGTGAAGAGAAGGAAGCCCCCGTCGTAGGATAATTTTAATTTTATTTAGTTCTTATGCTTCTGTAAAATATTTGGAGAACAATTCATGACTCCGTCATGTTTCCATCTTTTGTAAAGACTTTTTATTTTTGGGTATGTACTCTGTTTAACTTTGCTCTTTTTAAGTTAAAAAGTGGTTTGACATACTCCGTTGGGTGGAATTCATCCGTTCACATTATTTTAAAGTTTGATTTTCGAATGACACCGTTAACATGGACGAGTTTAGACGGGTGTTGTCCTCTGGATGTGATTTCGTCGATTCATTACCGTGGTGGGACAAGTAGGTCAAGGGGACCTTGTCATGTATCCGTCCGTGTTTGGGGACTTAGGAAGCTTACAAGGACTATCTATTTTGAGGACCCAGTATCCGTCCATGTTTGGACAAAGTAATAACCGTCCGTTTTGTGGAATTTTGTATAATCCTGTTTTCTTTATGGACTTTGTAGGATCTGTCTGCTTTGTTACATAATATTTTTTATCCGTCTAAATTGATTTCGCAGATAGTATTATTACTCATTTAGGTTTCCTCGTCCACTTTGTTGAATTGTATCCGTCTACTTGCGGATTTCGTAAATAAGATCCTCTTTTGGGATGATCTGTCCGCTTTGCGGCAAGACGTGAAAAAGACCATCTTTTGGGATGCTCCGTCCATCCAGTCTACTGAGTTTGATCCGTCCATAGTGTGGACTTTTTGAAAATTTATTATCCGTCCTCTATGGGACTTGGGATTTTCATCCTCTTGGGATGATTCGTCTAACTTGTGGACTAAGTTTTATCCGTCCACTAGGGGACTTGGGTTTTTCATCCTTTTGGGATGATCCGTCCAACTTGTGGACTAAGTTTTATCCGTTCTCTATGAGACTTGGGATTTTCATCCTCTTGGGATGATCCGTCTAGCTTATGGACTAAGATTTATCTGTCCTCTATGGGACTTGGGATTTTCATCCTCTTGGGGTGATCCATCCAACTTGTGGGGATTTTCGTCCTCTTGGGATGATCCGTCCAACTTGTGGACTTGGTTTGATTAAGCAGGAAACATAGTAGTGTCTGAATACTTCTGTTATGGAAAGAAAACCATGCAGAAGAAAAAAAGATACCTGCCCCTTTGGGCTTAAAAAGGTACTTGTAGAATTGTTTGAAGTAAAAACTAAAAAATGGAGAAAAAATTGTTTGAAGCAAAAGCTACTAAAAACCAAGTAATAAACTGGAAGTTGGGGGAGCATCGATGCTCTCCATGTCGTCTCTACTGGTAGTATCTCTGTAGGTGCTCCGTGTTCCATGGGTGTTGAAGCTTCTGTCCGTCCAGAGTTTCGAGGTGGTAGGTTCCTTTCCTTTTCCAAGATGAGATCCTGTATGGTCCTTCCCAGTTGTGGCCGAGCTTTCCTTGCGAAGGATCTCTAGCAGCTCCCATTACCTTCCGTAGCACAAGATCCCCGACCTGGAAGTCCTTGTGTCTGACATTGGAGTTGTAGTATTTTGCCATGAGGTTCTGATATCGTGCCATCCTTTGCTCTGCTGTAGCCAGGACCTCATCCACCAAGTCCAGCTGAAGCCGCATGGCTTCTTCGTTTCTGTCCTCCTTGTAGTTCTCCACCTGATAGCTCGTAAGCCCTACCTCCGCAGGGATGACAGCGTCACTTCCGTATGCTAGCCTAAAAGGTGTTTCTCCTGTAGGTGTTCTTACTGTAGTACGATATGCCCATAAGACGCTTGTCAGTTCGTCAGGCCAGATGCCCTTTGCCCCCTTGAGCCGGGTCTTAATTATCTTGAGCAAGGACCGGTTCGTGACCTCGACTTGTCCGTTGGCCTATGGGTGCGCGGGCAAAGAGTAATGATTCTTAATACCCAGCTCCGAACAGAAGTCCCTAAATGCATTGTTGTCGAATTGTTTTCCATTGTCGGAGACAAGCACTCTTGGTATCCCATACCTGCAGATAATATTCCTCCACACAAAGCTTCGAATGTTCTTCTCCGTGATAGTGGCTAGGGCCTCTGCTTCCACCTACTTGGTGAAGTAGTCGATACCTACTACAAGAAATTTTAGTTGCCTTAGTGCTGTCGGGAAGGGGCCCATGATGTCTAATCCCCATTGGGCAAAGGGCCAAGGGGCCATCATGGGTGTCAGCTCCTCGGTTGGTTGCCGGATCAGATTACTGAACCTCTGACATTTGTTGCAAGTTTTGACGTAAGCTTGCGCATCCTTTTGCATCGTAGGCCAATAGTACCCTGCTCGGACCAATTTGTGCACTAAGGATCGCACCCCTGAGTGGTTTTCGCAAATACCCTTGTGAACTTCTCTCATCACATAATCTGCTTCCTCGCTGCTTAAGCATCTTAAGTACAGTCGGGAGAATCCTCTTTTGTATAAGATATCTTTGATCAGCACAAACCGTGAGGCTCGTACTTTTAGCTTCCTCGTTGCGTCTTTCTCATCCGGCAAAGTGCCTGATCTTAGGTACGCCATCAATGGCGTAGTCCAATTGTCCCCAGAACTGACTTCCTGTATGTTTGTTCCATCATTAATAAGCGAGGAGTGTTGTACGAATGATGATACCTGTTCGGGAACGAGCATAAGTTTTGCCGAGGCTGCTTTTGCCAGACGGTCGGCGCACTCGTTTTCTTCCCTTGGGATTTGGACGAATTTTACTTCGAGGTTGCCGATCCGATTCTTCACTTCCTCCAAGTACTTCTTCATCCTCTCACTCTTGCATTCATAGCCTTCGTCAATGTGATGTATTACAACCTGGGAGTCGTAGTGTACGACTACGTTTTTAGCACCTGCTACTCTTACGAGGTCTAGTCCCGCTACCAGCGCTTCATATTTGGCCTCATTGTTCGTCGTGGGGAAGTCGAGTCAGATCATGCACTCGATTTTATCCCCTTCTGGGTTTGGATGACTACACCAGCTCCTCCAGCCTTTTTGTTTAACAATCCGTCCGTGTGGATGTTCTATTGCGCGGCTACCTTCTTCTCCTCATCCTCCAATTGTGCGAATTCTGCAATGAAGTCAGCCACAGCTTGCCCTTTGATTGCAGCTCGTGGGCGATATTGTATGTCAAATTCACTCATCTCAATTGCCCACAAAGCCATTCGTCCGGCTGCCTCGGGGCTACCTAAGGCTCTTATCAGGGGTTGGTTCGTCAGGACTATGATAGTATAGGTTTGGAAATACAGCTTTAGTTTTCTTGCCGCTGTTACCAATGTGAAGGCCATCTTCTCTATTGGCGGATACCTTTCTTCTGCTCCTCGGAACGCTCGACTTGTAAAGTAGACGGGTTTTTGGGATCCGTCTTCCTCTCTTACTAATGCCGCGCTGATCGCCGCTTTTGAAACAGCTAAGTAGAGGTAGAGTTCTTCTCCTGGTCTGGAGGGGCTGAGCAATGGCGGGGATGTGAGGTACCTCTTTAATTCTTCAAAGGCCTTCTAGCATTCTTTCGTCCATTCGAATGACTTTCTAAGTATTCTGAAGAATGGTAGACATTTGTCCATCGCTTTCGAGACAAACCTGTTCAAGGCGGCAATTTTGCTGTTCAGTCTTTGCATGTCTTTGATCGTCTTTGGTTGTTCCAAGTCCATGATGGCCCGAATCTTTTCTGGATTAACCTCTATCCCTCTGTAAGATACCATAAACCCCAAGAACTTTCCTGCCGTTACCCCAAACATGCACTTAGCTGGATTAAGCTTCATATTATAAGAGCGGAGAGTGTCGAAAGTCTCCTGGAGGTCCTTCAGGTGATCCTCTTCAAGTAGGCTCTTCACAAGCATGTCGTCGACATAAACTTGCACGTTCCTGCCGATTTGGTGTGCGAACATTTTGTTCATCAGTCTTTGGCATGTTGCGCATAAGTTCTTGAGTCCAAACGGCATCACTTTGTAACAAAAGAGCCCTTGGCTAATGACAAAAGAGGTTTTCTCCTGGTCAGCTTCGTCCATTTTAATTTGATTATAGCCCGAGAAGGCATCCATGAAGCTTAGGAGCTGGTGTCTGGCCGTGGAGTCAACCAAGGTATCTATCCAAGGCAGTGGGTAACTGTCCTTTGGGCATGCTTTGTTGAGGTCTGTGAAATCGACGCACATTCGCCATTTTCCGTTAGCTTTTTTGACCATCACTACGTTCGCCAGCCAGTCGGGGTAGTAGACTTCCCAGATGAAGTTCGCTTCTAGTAGCTTCTTCACCTCTTCCGCTATTGCCTTGTCTCGTTCCTGTGCAAACACTCGCTTTTTCTGTCTGATTGGCGAGAATGATGGATTTACATTCAGCCTGTGAGCTATGACCGAGCTTTCGATTCTTGGCATGTCTTCGTGGCTCTAGGTGAACACATCCTGATTCATTCTTAGGAATGCTATGAGGGCTTGACGGATTGTCTAGCTAGCCAGTGTCCCCACTCTGGTAGTCCGTTCAGGTCTTGATTCATCAAGGGTTATTTCCTCTAGTTCCTCCACCGGCTCTGCTGTCGTCCGTTTGTCCTCTATGCACATGGTTTGCTACTAGTCCTCCATCTCCAGCATGGCAACGTAGCACTCACGGGCAGCCACCTGGCTCCCTCATAATTCACCAATCCCATATTCTGTAGGGAATTTGATCATCAGGTGGTAGGTTGATGTTGCCGCCTTCCATGCATTGAGGGTAGGTCATCCGATGATAGCGTTGTATGCGGATGAACAGTCGACCACAACGAACATCACATCTTATGTGATCTGTTGGGGGTAATCCCCTACCGTCACCGAAAGTGTGACCACACCTAGTGGAAACACTCTTGTTCCTCCGAAGCCAACCAACGGAGCGTTTGTTGGTGTCAACCGATCCCTGTCAATTTTCATTTGTTGGAATGCGGGGTAATAGAGAATGTCTGCTGAGCTACCGTTGTCCACCAACACTCTGTGCATGTTATACTCTCCCACCCGTAGAGTGACCACTAATGCATCGTCATGTGGGTGGTGAAGACGTCGTGCATCTTCCTCTGTGAATCCGATAACTGGGCTGTCTCTCCGTGCTATCTTTTGTGCTGAACCTGTTAGCTGGACGTTGTGGATCATTCGGAGGTAAGTCTTTCGGGCCTTCTTGGACGACCCGGTGGTTGATGTTCCCCCTACAATCATCCTTATGTCTCCGATTGGGGGTCTAGGACGCTCGTTATCCCTTCGGAGCTGCTGCTCTTGAGGTGGCTGGTCCGTCCTCTCCTTTCTGACGAACTTTTGTAATTTTCCCTGTCTAATAAGGGTCTCTATCTGTTGCTTCAAGTCATAGCAATCTGCTATATCGTGGCCGTGATCGCGGTGGAAACGGTAATATTTATCTCGTGATCTTTTGCTAGGATCTCCTTTCAGCTTTCCTGGGAAGGTTAGGGCACCTTCGTCCTTGATTTGCATTAGGACTTGTTCTACCGGAGTAGTCAACAGGGTGAAGTTTGTGAACCTCCCCCCTGGTGGCCTAGAGCACCGCTCATCCCTTCTGTCTCCCGTTCTAGGCCTTTTCGACCTTTGGTCCCGTCGTTCGTCTTCCTGCCACTCCCTTTTCCTTGGTTTCTCATCTCGGGCCTGCAATGCGTCTTCAGCATTCATGTATTTGGTTGCCCTATAGAGTACTTCTGACATGGTCTTAGGGTCGTTCTTGTACAAAGAGAATAGAAACTTGCCCTTCCGCAATCCGTTCGTGAAGGCCGCCACCAGGATTTTGTCGTCGACTTCGTCTATTGAGAATGCTTCTTTATTAAAGCGCGTTATGTAGGTCCTCAGTATCTCGTCCTCCCGTTGCTTGATACTCATCAAACAGGCTGTGGACTTCTTATACCTGTCCCCCTCCAATGAAGTCCATAGTGAACTGAGCGCTCAACTCCTTGAAGGTGCTGATGGAGTTTGGCATCAGTCGGTTGAACCATACCTTGGTGAGGCCTTTGAGCATGGTGGGAAAGGCCCTGCACATGATCTCGTCTGCTACTCCCTGAAGGTGCATTAGGGTTTTGAAAGTTTCTAGATGGTCCAGAGGGTCCTTCACTCCGTCATAGCTGTCTATATGAGGCATGCGAAATTTATGGGGCAAGGGGAAGGAGTTCACGGCCGTAGTGAAAGGCGAGTCGGTGCAGTTGACTAGATCGTCAAGATCACTGGAAACTCGCCCCTTGAGCGCGTTCATCATAACCTCCATCTGTTCCCTCATCGCCTGCATCGCTGCTACAATATGCGGTGGAGTTGCATCCGTGAGGGATGGCATGCTCAAGTTCTGCCTTTCTGGTTTGCTTGGGGCGTGGCTGCCTTTAGGTTTCTCTTGATTTTTCCTTGGAGCGCTAGTCCCTTCCTGATCTTCTTGTTGGTTATTCGGTGCCGTATTCTTCTGACGCAGCTGTTCTTCTAAGTCGTGGTTTTGTTTGGTGAGACATTTCACAGCGGCACTGAGAGTCCGAACTTGTCTCTCGAGGGTAGTTGTAAGTGGTTCATCTCCTTGAACGTCGTTAGTAGTTGCCATCGAGCGAGTGAGTACCATGCAACCTTTTAGTCCGAGAAACGATAGTATGGCTTATGAATCTCAACTTCGAGTCCCCTCAGACGGCGCCAACTGATGATGCTGAGAAATTCACCAGTGAGCCACACGGTACCTATGCGCTTGAATGTGAACCTGCACAACACAAAGAAAGAAACCTAGCAGAGAGCACCGGTGTGGTGCAGGCCAAACACCCTCCGAACGTTAAGTCAGAAATATTCTCACAACTCTAGAGTGCTAGAGAGGGTAAAATATGCGTACCTTGATTTGTGTGGGTATTGGGGCTTTTATAGTAGTAGAGAGTGGACCTCTCTTCCTTGGAGTAGAAGTCTTTTCCTTATAGGAGTCCTTTCCTTATAGGAGTCCTTATGAGCGTAGATTGCGGAATCCTTTCCTTATAGGACTCTATGAAGTGTGTCGCAAGTATCACATACCAAGGGCCTTTTTGCCTTCCTCATGGGCCTTGGACCCGCTGATACTTCATACTGGACTCTTTCCCATGGACTTGGTGATAATGGGCCCATCCTCTATTGGACCGCAGTAGATAACCGTCAGGCCCATCTCAAGCCCAAATTCAACCTCTTCAGCACTCTTGAAGTGCTGATTGGCACAACTTTGAGGCTCAGCCCGGAAACATTCTGATTAAGATAAAACGCATCCATTTCAAATTTTTAGGGATAAGGTCGTAACTCAATTCGTATCTGATCCAATTCAACTTATTTTTCAAGCATCCAACCTCTATAAATAGAATATATATATATATATATTTCAGAAATCAAGGCCCCTATTTTTCTGACTTCTTTGCTCCCTTTACATTAAAGACGTTCTGGAAGCCTTGGCTTTAAGAATTTCTTTTCTGTAAGTGAACATATTTTAGATCTCAAAGAGGCTAAACTTCTTTGATTTCTAAAGTATTTCTTTCATTGAAGGGTACATTCATGCAAGTGGGTCTTTACTCTTACTCTTTGTTTATTCTTTTCTCTCTTATCTGATATATGTGTTTTGTTCATTGCATGATTTTCAAGAATGTATGTTTGATTTTATTCATTGTTTTTACAATCTTGTTCATATTTTTTTTATTTTTTGCTATGTTCAAATGTTTAATTTGTTGTTTAATAATTGATTAGCACGTTTAAGATTTAGTTCTCCTTTAAATTTCAAGATCTGCAATAAATTATTAAAAACATTTTTTTAAGAACAACAACAAAACTGATCTGTATTTTTCATTAAATACAGATCTAAAATTTTTCAACAACAAAAATTGCTAGGTTCTAAAGGTTTAGGAATTTATGTATTTAGAACTCTAATTTGTAATATTGGCAAACCATGATCAAAACAATATGTTTAGTCTTGTTTAGGCTTGCTCAAAGTTGATTAATTATTGTAAAGTTGGAATCGAGTGGCTGCAGAATGCATTGGTGCATTTCGGCCTAGCTCGATCGATCGAAGCTTAGGCTCGATCGATCAAATCTCGGGTCAGATGCGTTTTCTGCAGAATTTTCAACTCAGCCCTAACTCATTAAACGTTTAGGGTTTTATGTTTTTGCCCTAGGTATATAAGGCAAAACCCTAGTCACGTTTTTAGTGTTGCTCATGTTGTATTGTTGCTCATACATTGCTGTTTTGTGTAAATCTCTTGTGAGATCTAGGGGAGCTTTCCTTTACACAAAACTTAGGGTTTTCAAGGTAGAGATTACTTCAACATCTTGATGATCAACTCGGTTGCTGCCATTGGAGCTTAAAGAATAACAAGCGTGGGTGCTTGTAGCTGATTGAAGAATCCAAGAAAGAAGGAGTCCATGGATTTGGAGCTTGCACGTGGTCGTGTCAGTAAGTTCTACTAGTGGGTAGCATTAGGAAGTCGAGTGGGGAGCTTGTAAGTCCTTTTGTATGAACTTCGATTCTTTCATAATGGATTCAGGTTTGCCTTGAGGATCGGTGGGTCAAATCCTCCCTAGATTTTTACCGTGTGGTTTCCTGGGTGATCATATCGTTATGTTTTTTATATTTTCGCTGCATTATATTTCTGATATGATTGTATGCTTGTGATAACCTAGAATTGCATAAATTGACAAAGTTAATCACTTGGCTAATTAACTAGGTTAATCTGGTTGTTTTAAGGGGTCTAAAATCGTTCAAGTGGTATCAGAGCAGGTAGCTCTTTTCTTGTAGATCTTTTGATCTCTGAGCTGATCCTTGACCCCTGTTGTCATGGAACACAGTCACTCTCTGGTTGTTCCTCCTCACTTTGATGGGAATAACTATGCTTATTGGAAAGTAAGGATGAAAGCATTCCTGAAATCCATTGATGAGAGAATTTGGAATTCCGTTGAATACGGATAGGAGAAGCCCACTACTCCTGTGAGTGAGTGGCTAACTTCTCAAAAAGAAGCAGCTAGATTCAATAGCAAAGCTATGAATGCCATCTTTAATGCTGTTTCCATGGAGGAATTTAAGAGAATCTCTAATGTTGAGATTGCTCATACTGCTTGGAAAATCCTCCAAACTGTGCATGAAGGCACAAAGGCAGTTAAGATAAACAAACTACAGCAATTAACTTCTAGGTTTGAGAGTATTAGGATGTCTGATGATGAATCCTTTGATGAATTTTATGCCAAACTGAATGACATTGTTAATTCTGCTTTTAATTTGGGTGAAATCTATGATCAACCTAAAATTGTTAGGAAGATTCTTAGATATTTAACTGAAGACTTTAGACCCTAAGTTACTGCCATTACTGAGAGCAAGGATGTGGATTCCATCCCAGTTGATGAGCTTGTAGGATCTCTTCAGTCCTATGAGTCTGACCTACCCAAAGCAAACAAATCCAAATCAATGGCTCTTAAGTCTGTTGATGATGTTGAGGTTGGTGGATTTGATGATGAGCTCTCTGCTACAAAGATAGCTTACCTTGCCAAGAATTTTAGAAACTTTCTGAGAAACACTAACAGAAGGGCAAGAAATACAAACACTGCTGAACCTAGAAACTTTAGGAAGAATGATCCCACTAAGGTAAATAACTTTGAAAAACCTAGAGAAAAAGTAGGTCAATCTTCAAACAATTCTTTGGGTGCTCAGTGTTTTGGTTGTCAAAGGTATGTTCATGTTAAATCTGAATGTCCTACATTCTTGAGGACTAAGGGTAAAGCTATGGCTGTAACCCTTAGTGATAATGAGGTTTCTGATAATGAGTCTGGATGTGATGAGGATGGAAACTTCATTGCTTTCACTGCTACAGCTGTAGTCAATGAAAACTTGTCTGTTGAGGAGAACCCTTCTGATGGGGAACTCTCTGAGGATGCAGATCTTCAAGAGACCTATAATAAACTTTGCAAAGTTGCTGCAAAGGATACTATGAATGTTGAACTTGGCCTGAAGAAAATTGATTCTCTTGAGCTTGAAAAGAAGAATTTGCTTGTTAAACTTTTTGATGCTAATGATCTTTTGAACCTTGTGAAATCTGAGAACATGCTTTTGCTTAATAAAGTTAAAACTTTGGAACATGATTTATCTGTTACTAGATCTGCTAGTTCTAAACTTGATCACATGCTGAATGTTCAAAAGTATCCTTCTAATAAATCTGTGTTAGGTTATGTTGAAAGCATCTCTGTGTCTGCTCCTAATTCCACAAACTTTGTTCCTTCATCTTCTTCTGAACCTACTGTGAGTGAGGTTGTGAGTGAAACTATCAAACCACCTGTGAGTGAGGTTGTCAAACCTGTAGAAGTTTCACCTCCTAAGAAGATTAGGGTTGATCTAAGAGAGACTAAACCTAAGGATTCTACCCTTTCCAAGGACAAGATGCATGGTAAACCTGCTTGGGTCTGTCATTATTGTGGAAAGTCTTGACTCATTCGTCCTAACTGTTACAAGTTTCAAGCTGCTAAGAGAGCAAACAAACCAAAAGTGTCTGTGCCTCAAGCACAAGATCCTATGGCACTTATTAGTAAATTGGTAAAGGCGTTGAACCTTTATTCCAATCCTAGAGTTGGAAATCACTCGAATGTGAATAAGAACTCCAATGCTCGTGGTGCATCTAAAAGGTTTTGGATGCAAAAGACTCAACCTAATTGAGTCTTTTTGACATGGTCCTTGTGCTTCACTACTCATTCCTTTATGACCATTGTTTTTTGGTTTTTGTTGCTTTTGTTTGTTTCTAGGATTTGCATTGCATTACATTCATGCATTTCATTCTAGGATTTATTTGTTTTCTCTTTTAAAATAAAAAAAATAAAAGAGGAAAAGTAAATTGTGTTTAGCACTATTTTTCTTGGTTTTTGAAAACAAGGTTGGTCAATTTATTTACACATAACATGTCTTATGTACCTTGTTTAGTTTTGATGAGCTTATTTATTGCACTTGACTAGTTGAAACTTTGTAGTGCATGTTGTGTGGGAAAGAAGTTTATGGTGTTTATCACTTTGTCTTAATCTTGAAGTCACATGTTATTTGACTGTCGGACTTGATCCTTTTGAGAAAGGCATAAATAACCATCTCACCATTGTTCACTAGCCAATCATGAACACCTTAGTGCATATCATAAGATTTTGTGTTCGAGAAAGTGTAGCACATGCACAAAAAGAACATAAGGTGTAGCCTCGGCTTAATTGCTTAATGCTTAAAATTGGTGTGTACTATTACGCTTGATGCCAATTCACATAATTAAGAGGCTAAATTCAAGAAACTTACATGATTGCAAGCTTATGTTCTAGGAGATGTGAGAGTTATAGGATGTAACTCTTTAGGTGATAGTCTCTTTTAAATTCTATGTGATGAATTTTGTAGACTTTGTGATTGATTGCTATTCACATATCACCTCACATGTATCTCAAGCTTTTGCTAGTTGCACACACTACACAAGTTACTCTTTGCTAAACACTGTACATGTTATTGTGTGTGTTTTTGGTCTGACCAACCAAGTTTGAAAATACCTTGAGTATTATGCAAAACATTTTTCTTGCTTGAGAATTAAAAGGGAGAATTGGCTGAAACTTTCTTTGGAGAAACTGGGATTAAGATTTGGATTTTTGAAAAAGCATTCAATTTCATCTCATACTCATGCATTTTGTTTCATTGATTTCAATGCTTTGAGGAGTTATTTTTCAAAAACTGGTTTGAGTTTTTCAAAACTATAATTTTTCTCAAAATACTGTGAGCCGCTGCCTGTTTCGATCGATCCATTCTGTTTTTTGATCGATCAAAAATACTTAAAATCTCTTTAAAAATTTCGGAGTGATTCGATCGATCGAAAGTAATTTTCGATCAATCGAAAGTCGTGAATTAGGTTTTTAAAACAGTATTCTCTGACTGATTCAACATACTTTTTCAAAAAGTTTTTCAACCTTTCTCTTCTCTCTCCGACTAGGCAAGGTTCTACAGCCTTTTTTTGTTGTTTTCCCCCGGATTTTTTTGCAAAGAATCTCTTTCCTCAAGCCAGTAAGTCTCTTTTGCCCTTCCTTTTTGAGTTTATTTACATATTTCATGCATCTTTCATGCATTTATCCTCAAATTTTCAAACCTTTTTCTTTTTGGGATTTTTGTTGATTCAAGCCCAATTTCGTGCAATTGATCAATGGGTTTTTGTGGGGACATGCTATAAACATGACCTTGATAGTTTAATTTGATCAATTTTGGGTTTTATGAAAAATTGAAATTTCTAGGGTTTATAATTATTCCGAATTGGAGATTTTGTTCAATTAGGTTGAAATTGATGAAATTGGCTTGTTGATTGGATGCAATTAGGCATTATAATCTATGTGTTGTGTTTTGTAATGCTTAATTCATCAATGTGCTTCAAAAAATTTCAAGTGGTTTTCAAATTTTTGGGGTTTTTGTTAGAAACTCTATGCTCGAGCCAATTTTGTGTAATAGAACTTAATTTGAACTATGTTTACTGCATTAGTTCATGCATCACAACATTGTTATTGTTTATGCATCATATAGATTTTTGTTCTATATTTTTTTTGTGCTAACTTGCAGTCTGCCCTTGGTTTTGTTTTTTTTATTTTGTTCTTTTGGTTTTCTCTTGTGTCTTTGTCCTTTCATTAGCACTATGCCTAGGAAGACTAGGGCTCGTAGGACTATTTCCTCATCTACTCCTTCCCCTCCTCCCTTTGACCGAGAGAGGTTTCCTAGTGAGAAAAACCAAGAGTTTTTTGATACCCTGATCCTTAAGAGGAAGATATGGTCTGAGCGTTCTGTCATCTTAGATGAGCTTGATCCTGCCATTAGGGCAAACTTTGAGCGTAGGGGCTGGTTACCCTTGGTGGATATTTCTGATCCTCCTCCACCTGCTACCTTGATTAGAGAGTTCTTTTCGAACATCTCTATCCGCGTCTATGATTCCAACACTTTGGTAAATAGTTGGATACGAGGCATAGAGTACACCATTACCCCTAAGGTAGTGGCTGATGCTCTAGGGGTACCTTTGGTATAGCATCCTGTCTACCTATATGATGAGTCTCCTGTCTTGAGTGATGTCATGTCTTACATCACTAGGTCATCTATCCAGTGGGGTTCTGATCCTAGGATCACCACTGCTGAGCTTTCTGAGTTACACTATCTCTTCTTTAGGATAGCGTGTCACTCTTTCTGGCCCATTTCTCATCTTCACACCATTCCTCTCGAGCGGTGTGTATTTTTGTATGCTCTTGTCACTGATGCTCCTATCAGTTTTCCCCACTTGTTTCTTCGTTCTTTAAACGAAGTTTGTAGGAGTTCATCTATTTCTCATGCCCTTGTTCATCCTATTTTCATTCATAGGATTTTGCTTTATCTTGATCTTATTGGTTTCCCTTCCTCTGAGCCTGTTCATGTGATTGCTCCCATAGGTGCGTCTTTCCTTAGACAAAGGGCTGCTCACCTTAGAGCTGGCTCTAAACACCCTAGGTCTGCACCTTCTAGTAGCGCACCTCCTCTTTCTTCTTCTACAGGTCCTGCTGGTGAGGCTGTTCCTGATCCTGATGCTGCTGTTGCTGTTGCTGATGCTGTTCCTCCACCTCCTTCAGACGACTTTGATATATGTCATACCTTGGAGACTGTCATGACCGTTCAGGTGGCTCATGGTCAGCTTTTGGTGGACTTATTTGACGAGATCCGTGCTTTGCGTGCTGATCTGGCGCATCTGCGTTCGCCTTCACCACCTCTTATTAATGATGGCTTGTGATTGCACTTTGGCATTCCGTCACAAAAAGGGGGAGTAGAGTTTTGACTTTGTAGAGGAGTTTTTGTAGTTAGGGGGAGTATTTTTTGTTTTTGAGGAGTTAGTGGAGTTTATAGATTGTATCTAGGTGCTTCACTATGTATATCATTTTTTTTGGGATATTCATGTTAGGGGGAGTAACATTGTTTTTGTTATACATGATATATACTTGATTCTTGTTGCTTTGTGATCCACTACTTATTGATTTATATTTATGAGTTGTTCATTGATATATGTCTTTATTCTGTGTTGTGTGAATCTTACAAGAATGTTATACCTGTTGTTTTACTCTTTTCTGTCACACATGCGTTTATGCGTTTGTTGAGTATTTCAGGAATATACAAGTTGATTCAATTGAGCTGCTGTCTACACTTGCAACTGATGGATAGTAGTTAGAATTGAATTTGAGTTTATGAGCATTACTTTTGTAAAGGGCTTTGTACTTGTAAACTTTGAGCTTTTAATTTGTGTTTTGTCACGGATTGCAAAAGGGGGAGTTTGTTAGGTTCTAAAGGTTTAGGAATTTATGTATTTAGAACTCTAATTTGTAATATTGGCAAACCATGATCAAAACAATATGTTTAGTCTTGTTTAGGCTTGCTCAAAGTTGATTAATTATTGTAAAGTTGGAATCGAGTGGCTGCAGAATGCATTGGTGCATTTCGGCCTGGCTCGATCGATCAAAGCTTAGGCTCGATCGATCGAATCTCAGGTCAGATGCGTTTTCTGCAGAATTTCCAACTCAGCCCTAACTCATTAAACGTTTAGGGTTTTATGTTTTTGCCCTAGGTATATAAGGCAAAACCCTAGTCACGTTTTTAGAGTTGCTCTTGTTGTATTGTTGCTCATACATTGCTGTTTTATGTAAATCTCTTGTGAGATCTAAAGGAGCTTTCCTTTACACAAAACTTAGGGTTTTCAAGGTAGAGATTACTTCAATATCTTGATGATCAACTCGGTTGCTGCCATTGGAGCTTAAAGAATAACAAGCGTGGGTGCTTGTAGCTGATTGAAGAATCCAAGAAAGAAGGAGTCTGTGGATTCGGAGCTTGCACGTGGTCGTGTCAGTAAGTTCTACTGGTGGGTAGCATTAAGAAGTCGAGCGGGGAGCTTGTAAGTCCTTTTGTATGAACTTTGATTCTTTCATAGTGGATTCAGGTTTGCCTTGAGGATCGGTGGGTCAAATCCTCCCCAGGTTTTTACCGTGTGGTTTCCTAGGTGATCATATCATTGTGTTTTTTATATTTCCGCTGCTTTATATTTCTGATATGATTGTATGCTTGTGATAACCTAGAATTGCATAAATTGACTAAGTTAATCACTTGGCTAATTAACTAGGTTAATCTAGTTGTTTTAAAGGGTCTAAAACCGTTCAAAAACTAATCTACATTTTCATTAAATACAGATCTAAAATTTTTCTATATTAAAAACTGATTTGTATTTTCATTAAATGCAGATCTAAAAAAAAAAAATTCTAAATAAAAATTGATCTGTATTTTTATTAAATAAATATCTGAATTTTTCTGTATAACAAAACTTATTTGTATTTTCATTAAATACAGATCTAAAATTTGTTTGCATATAAAAACTGATCTGTATTTTCATTAAATACAGATCTAAACCCTTTTTTATAATAAAAAATGTTTTATTCAATGTAAAATATCCCCACTTTTGTGTTTCTTCTTAAATAAAAATTGTAGATTTTGAAGATTATCAAGACCCACTAGCTGATATCTTTAAAAGAGAAAATTTCACAAATTCTCAAGTGATTTCACAAATTATCAAGTGACTTAATTTTTTTTTTTTTCGTAAGCTCCAAACACTCCCTTTGTTTGCTTCCAACAAAAAATAACTCTCAAGAGAATAAAAGTCTCAAAAATTTTCAAATCTTCAAACTTAGGATTTTTTCCTTTCTTGCTTATTCCCAACATATGTTATTTCCAAGCGTTTCATTTCTTTGATTGTCTTTAGGGACATAATCTAAAAATTTTCAAAATGAAGAAGCAAATTTGATTACATGTTTTTAATGATTTCAAATCCTTCCTAGCCAATGAGATCGAGTTAACAATTAAGCATTATAATTGATCAAAGAGGTTGTTCAAAGGATCACCTTTTGTTCATTTGAAAAAGATAAAATTTCAAAAGATCACATTCTAATTAAATCGCTTTTTTTTTTCAAAAAAAAAAAAAAAAAAGAGACTCATTTCAAAAAAAATTTCAAAACTTTGTTCAAACTACATTTGGACCTGATCCTCCATGAGAGAGGTACGTAGGCAGACTTTCCAAAGGCCCAGTCACAATCACTTAAAAAAATATTTTTTTTAAAGTTTCAAAATCAAGACATTTTTTGTGTAAATTTAGGCTAGGAGCATCTGTTTTGCATTAAGCATATCATCAATTTTCTGTGCAAGCATGTCTAAACTAGGGGCATTGGCCCAAAACATTTTTATAATAACTGATTACTAATAATCATGGAAAGAATCTTTTGCAAGAGGTGGACAAGGATCTTTCATCTACTCAACGTTCACCATCAATCTTCAGTTTAGATGCTACCATATGTCCTAGAAAAGAGGCTGAAAACGTGACAATTGGATAAGGCCCAAGTTATGCCAATTGACACTCCAACAATGCCAATTGGCCCATCATTCCAGCTGTCCTTGTTTTGCCCAATTTCGTGATTTTGATCTTGTTCTACTCAAATTTCGCTTTATTGAAGGTCCCTACACAATAAGATTTTTCAAAATTCACATTGATTGTTGAACTAGGGACATTTGGCCATGCCTCATTCATTTTCTAAAGAGAGAGAGAGAGAGAGAGATCATCATCATCATCATCATCTTTTAAAAAAAAAAATCAAGATTTCCAAAAATCATGCTTCCATTTCTAAACTAGGGGAATTTGGCCATGCCTTATCCCCCTTTTCTAAAACAAATCAAGTTAATCATCTCTTTTCCCAAAAAAAAAAGGGAAAGAAATCTTTTTTTTCAAAATAAAAAATCATCATGCATAAGTTTTCAGACTAGGGGCATTCAACTGTGCCTCGTTCAGGTGAGTACTACTCACATCAGAAGTGGTCAAATATATTCAGATTGTGTACTACAAAGCTTCATCAGGTGAATTCTAAGCTTTTCTCATCTAAGTTTCAGCGAGGCTAAAAGCAATCCAAAGACAAAGAGCTAAAAGTGGAAGTTAGGACAATTTTATGACTAAGAAATATTTTCATCTTTGTAGGAAAATTAAAATACAAGTCAAGCACCATTCAGACTTCGAGTTTGCCTGCAAGAAGACCTTCTAGACCCACCCCTAGAGGAGCTACTCTCTGTGTCTCCTTCTTGACTTGCATAAAACTGAGATTCTTGTTACCGGTTCTGAAATTCAAGATTTCTAATTCTCTCTTCCAAGGATCTTGTGTTCACTTCAGTAATTGCTATTCGATTATTTTGAAAAATTGTTAGAGACAGGTGTTAAATTCATTGCCATGGATTTCAAGCAAAAATCATTAAGGGAGCATCATCCCTTACCCAATTCACTTCATTGAGCACATATTAAAAAGATTGAGTGCATGACACCAGTTGTAAACCTCCAATCATCCGCATGCTTTCTTCCACAAGATCAACACTAACCTGGAGCACAAAGCCGCAAGTTCAAAAATAACTCAATGGACAAAAATGAGAACAAAAGACTAAAGGATTTAGGAGTATACCAGGTCAATCCAAGGGACGTTTAGGGTATACTCTAGCCGGTCTAGATCCACAGAGCTGAAAGATCCATCAGGGTTCATTACCTCATATTGCCATGCTGGGAAATGAGGATATGTCTCCATGAAGGAACTAGAAGAACCATCAGCATTGCTAGGAGGATGAATCTCCTCTTCAAAGGATGAAGCCTAAAAATGGGAAATGAGGATATGTCTCCATGAAGGAACTAGAAGAACCATCAGCATTGCTAGGAGGAGGAATCTCCTCTTCAAAGGATGAAGCCTAAAAATGCAACATATAGATATCTTCACAAGAGGCAAAACAAAGAAAATAAAAGATGATGATGCAAGTTGATTTGGGAAAGAAAGAAAGCTATCGATGTTCCAGAGATGTTAGCTAAGCAACCCTGCAATTGAGCCTGGACAAATTCAAGATAGTCTCCTGGTGCCCCAGGAACAGTGTGGCCAACCCAAGCACGAGCAATTTCTTCATTAACCAAAAGGTTTGCCAACCGGATGGAAGGACAGGGATGGGCAGAACTCGTTTCAAAAGGGTACATGTGTTGAACCTAAGCCAGTACTCAGTCACCAAGAGACCAATATCTCCCATGAACACATTCAAACAATACTTGATGACCATTCAACTCTTGAGCCCATGCACATTCCACATGCTCCTCACGTCCAAGCCAAGGATTTAAGGACATCTAAAAATCACAAAGCAACCAGAATGAAAAGAAGCCATACCCATAAGAAGAAGAAGGAAAAAAAAACAACAACAACAACAAAAATCACCTCATCGGCAGCTAAGCCATTGATTATCATACTTCAAGCTACAAAGAACATTTGGGAGGCACTGACAGGTGATACTTAGGTAGCCAGCGAAGAAACCTTAGAAACATATCATCAACATCTTCCAAAAGTTGTGGACTAACCCTGAAATATTCATACATCCAGACTGGGAAAATTAGCACACATCAACAACAACACAACAATACAAAATAACCCTTACAAAATACACCTGACCAAGAATTTAAATCCCACCTACCATACAAATGGCGCACCTCCTAAGCTTGAAATACTACACCAAGAAAGCTAAGTCATGAAGTGCAAAAGGGTTGCATAAGCCATGCCACCCCAATCATAATTTTTTATTTGATTAATATCCCTCAAACTCCATAAGTAACGTAAACTCATAGTGCTCCCCAAGTCTAGACATAAGAGAGTTCCAATAAAGAGAAGCATGAACATACGAGTGCCAGTTGCTATAGTTTAGCACTTGTCAATATTGGAGTACAGCCACATCAAGGGTACATTATTACTCCTGATTTATGGAGGATCACACCCAAAAGACCTCTAATTTCCACTGATGAGATGGAATCATTAACTTCAATTCTCTCACCACCCAATTTTAAGCCAGTAATGGTTGAGAAGTCATAGGGTGTTAGCATCACCTCACCAATATCTGGAAAATGAAAAGTGCAAGTGGTATCCCAAAATCACTCTGACAATGCGAGAAGCAATTGAAGGTCCTTATACTCATTGGTGTCGTGGTCCAACAATGCTTTAAAAAAGGTTTGAAAGCTGGCTTCATTATTGACATTTTTAATGTCTGGGGACAATGCCGCCCACCTGTACTTCAACAACTAGAGGCTACCTCGGCTCTTGAGATTCTACAAAACAAAGCTTAGCCACTCATATGATATTCACAAAGATGCCCTATTCAAAATACTCACTCCAAAATTCCAACCAACAAAATAATGCCCCTCATCAAAAAATTAGCCGAATCCAAATGCCATTTCACCAAATTCAAATTCCACGACATCCTAACAATATCCCAATCAACCCTAAAAATCCTTCATCTCCATAAATTCATTCAACAATGACTCACACATATGTCCGACCCAAAGAAAAATTCTCTTTTCATACCCACGAAAATAATACCCACAAAAATTTCCATACCCATGAAAATAATGCCTACACATCCCAACAAAATTTCTGCACTCATCAAAAATGGGTTTATTTAGTCATGCCTACACATCAAATTCTCATAAGTTCATGCCCACCCAAAAAAAAAAAAAAATCAAGTCAAAATTCATCCAACAATACTTAAAGCTACATACAATGCAATCATAAACCATCAACATTGTCCAGACCTCACAACATCAAACAACTCAACAATTCAAAAATGCCCCAAAATAAAAAATCAACATGACCACACAATGATTTCCAACCAAATCATACAATGCACCAAAATTCCCACAAAAGCAAACAACAGCAAAATGACAATGCCCCACCATAAATTTCTCAACAAAACATGAAACCAACAAATTTACCAACAAAAAAGAAAAATAAATAAATAAATAAAAAATGTGCTCACCTTGAAATCTTTCTTGGATGAGTGTGAAGCATGGTTGCTTAGGTCTGGAAGGATCCCCACTTCATCATTTCATTCTAGGGATGGATGATACTTCTTCCCATTGAAAGTAAGAAAGTAAGTTGGTCCATGAGGAGATGCCATGGACATGCAAAGATGAAGGTTTGAAAATGGGTTTCAAAAGAATGGGTTTTGCAAGGATGATCAAAAACTTAAGGATCTGAATAGATATTTTAAGGGATGGTAGAAATCAAGTTTAGAAGCCTAGAGAAGTGATTTTCCAAGCAAGAAATGGTGTGGAAATGAAGAAAATGCAAAAGGAAGAAGTTTATGATTTGTGACAATGGAGGAAGAAGAGAGAGTGAAGTGACACACAAAAAGGGAAAAAAAAAAAGTTTTGAAAAAAAAAATGAAATGAAAAAAAAAAAATTTCAAGGATTTCCAAAAAAAGAAGGTTTTCATTTGGAGGAAGAAAAATGAAAAAGTTTTCAAGGATTTCCAAAAACAAAGGGTTCAAATTTCAAAAGAAAATTTCAAATTTCATGAAGAAAAATTTGTAAAGGACCCCGAAAAAAATTAATGGTTCTTCCCTTTAAAGAGAAATTGAAATCTTAAAGCAAAAAAGAAGAAGAAGAAGAAATTTGCACATCTCAAATAGTTGAGCAGTAAAGCACCAATCATTCAAATTCTAATTCGAAACTTTGGTCTTTTGCA
The DNA here is from genome assembly GCA_032727855.1 of Quercus ilex subsp. ballota. Lineage (NCBI taxonomy): Eukaryota > Viridiplantae > Streptophyta > Magnoliopsida > Fagales > Fagaceae > Quercus > Quercus ilex. The sequence continues at coordinate 35,029,899 of CM064917.1, forward strand.
GGCAAAGTTCACATTTCCAGACTAAGCTGAATAGCCTCTATAATTCTAGACCGAGCCAAATATAGTTCTCAATCGCCTCCAGAATTCCAGATTGAGCCATATATAGTTCTCAGTCACCGCTAGAATTCAAGATTAAGCCGAATATAGTTCTCAATAGCCTCTAGAATTTCAGATTGAGCCGAATATAGTTCTCAATTTACTTCCAGATCGGGCAAATACAGTTCCTAGTTACCTTACCTCAAATTGAGCCGAATATAGTTCTCAATCAAGCGAATATAGTTCCTAGTTACCTTACCTCAGATTGAGCCTAATATAGTTCTCAATCTACTTCTAGATTAGGCGAATACAGTTCTTGGTTACCTTACTTCAGATTGAGCAATATTTTTCTCAATCTACTTCCAAATCAAATGAATACAGTTCATGGGTACCTTACCTCAGATTGAGCTAAATATAGTTCTCAGTCTACTTCTACATCGGGCAAATAGAGTTCCTGGTTACCTTACTTCAAATTAAGCCAAATATAGTTCTCAATCTACTTCCAGATTGGGTGAATACAGTTCCTGGTTACCTTACTTCAAACCATGCTGAATATAGTTCTCAGTCTACTTCCAGATCAGGCAAATACAGTTCCTGGTTACCTTACTTCAAACTGAGCCAAATAGTTTTCAATCTACTTACAAATCGAGTGAATACAGTTCCTGGTTACCTTACTTCAGATTGAGCCAAATATAGTTCTTAGTCTATTTCTAGATCGAGCAAATACAGTTTCTAGTCATCTCTTTCTAGATCGAGTGAATATAGTTCTCGATTACCACATCAGCATTCAAGATTTTATCCAAGTTCATCAATTATCAAGTAGATTAGGTGTCCATCGTTCTCACTTTTAGTTAAACAATAAAACACTAGTTCTACACCCAAAGGTTCTAGGTTCTAGGGCTAGGAAATCTTTGAAAAGTCAACCTCGATTAAATCATGGTTGCTAAAATTAGTGTCTTTGTTTTACATTGACATTCACTTTGCAAGCTCTATTAATGAGAGCCATTTTGTAGACACTTGATTTTGCACCCATAATTTAATTTTGGAAGATGACTAAAATGACCATTTCATATACCCAAAAAATCATAGATGCATTACATGCATTAAATCATTCATTGCATATCATAAAAGTGATCTTAAGATTCTAACGGTTGCGACGGTATGTCTGATTCCTAAATCAAACCGTCGGATTGAAAGGTATCACAAGATCAAATGTTCACGGTCTGCATGCATTGTATAGTGGTGAAACCAATCACATGTGAACAATTGATATTAATTTTGATTAGTTAAACAATTAAAATTAATTAAATAATTTTGTTATTGGTTGTTGGTTCTTATCAGAAATAAGCTTGCCTGCATGGGAATAAAATGGATAATCAAATAACAAGAGAATTATTGATAATTAAGTCTTTTTTAGAATATTTATATATCAGATAATTATTGTTTTAAAGACCTGATTATCAAAATAAAAGGGATTAATATAGAAGTTAAAAATACGTCCAGGTGTAATTCCCGACTCAAAAAATCCCTAAAAAAGAATCCAAATCGAACCAAAGTTGGAAATTGGGCTCGGCACTTGAGAGGGCCAATTGGCACTCTTAAAGCGCTGATTGGAACTTCCCAAGTGCCGATTGGCACAACTTCGAAGCCTGGCCTGAAAACGTTCTAATTAAGATAAAACGCATTCATTTCAAATTTTTAGGGATAAGGATACAACCCAATTCGTATCTGATCTAATTCAGCTTATTTTTTAAGCATCCAACCTCTATAAATAGGGAAAAAAACATAATTAAAAAAAAAATCAGGGCCCTTCTTTGTCTGACTTCTTTACTCTCTTTACGTTAAAGACGTCCTGGAAGTATTGGCCTTAAGAATTTCTTTTTTGTAAGTGAACATATTTTAGATCTGAAAGAGGTTAAACTTCTTTGATTTCTAAAGTATTTCTTTCATTGAAGGGTACATTCATGCAAGTAGGCCGTTACTCTCACTCTTTGTTTATTCTTTTCTCTCTTATCTGATATATGTGTTTTGTTCATTGCATGGTTTTCAGGAATGTATGTTTGATTGTATTCATTGTTGATACAATCTTGTTCATTTTTTTATTTTTTTTTCCATGTTCACATGTTTAATTTGTTGTGTAATAATTGATTAACACGTTTAAGATTTAGTTCTCCTTTAAATTTCAAGATCTGCAATAAATTACTAAAAGCATTTTTTTTTTCAAGAACAACAACAAAACTGATCTGTATTTTCATTAAATACAAATCTGAAAATTTTCAACAATAAAAACTAATCTGTATTTTCATTAAATACAGATCTGAAATTTTTTCTGAATAAAAACTGGTCTGTATTTTCATTAAATACAAATCTAAAATTTTTTCTATGTAAAAACTTGTCTGTATTTTCATTAAATACAGATCTGAAAATTTTTTCTGAATAAAAACTGATTTTTATTTTCATTAAATGCATATCTAAAAAAATTTTCTGAATAAAAACTAATTTGGATTTTCATTAAATACAGATCTAAAAACTTTCTGCATAACAAAACTGATCTATATTTTCATTAAATGTAGATCTAAATTTTTTTTTTTTTAATAAAAGCCGACCTGTATTTTCATTAAATATGGATCTAAATTTTTCTGCATAGCAAAACTTGTTAAGTTATGATTTTTCTCATAACATTAGTGTTGGCTTATTCCATGACAAAAAGTGTTTTGATTGCATAAATTTGTTTCCTTGTATTTTTGTGGGATTTTATTGTATTGGGTTTAGTATTAAGTTGGAGAAGACTCAAGCTTAATTGAAGATCAAGTGGATTTCATGAGAAGCTCGCAAGAAGCTAACCCACGAAAAAGCCATGTGAGAAACACATGACTAGCAGCTGAAGAGTCGTGCCAAGCTGTCAGTCGTGCCAAGCTGGTGAGGCTTGGCGGATGCAATCGAGCATATTGCGTGATCCAAAAAGCTAGAGAAGACAAGGTTTCGTTAAGTAGCTCCTGGTACATTGGGTAGACTAGGCTTAGAGGGTCTTTTGTTATTTGTGTACTCCTAACTTTATTCTCTAGTGGATCGATTTACCGCTTGGAGGGTGGCAGAGAGGTTTTTCACCGAGTTCTTCGGTTTCTTCTTCGATAACACATCGAGATGTTATCTTGTGTTTGCATCTCTCTTCCCTTACTCTTGTGCTTTACTTTTATTATTAGTTATTCATGTTTATGCACTAGAGTAGTTATTGGTTTATTGCGCTTCATTTGTTCTTGTTCCGCACTTAGATAAGTTAGAGTAAAAACAATCTAGTCGTAATTTTTAATTGGGGGTCTAAACAAGCTCTTGTGTTTCACACAAATTCGAGCTTTTCAAAACTGATATGTAATTTCATTAAATACAGATCTGAAATTTTTTTGCATATAAATAATGATCTGTATTTTCATTAAATATAGATTTGAACCCTTTTTATATTGAAAAAAATGTTTTCTTCAATGTAAAATATCACCAATTTTGTGTTTCTTTTGAAATAAAAATTGCAAATTTTGAATCCTTAAAGAATGAATTAATCTTAAATTTTAGGATTTCAATACGTCATTGTAATGTCATGCATCATTTAAATGGTTATATAAATGGTCATTTATAGTCTAGAAGACCAGCCTTCGTCTAGGTAGAATGGGTACTTAACACCTTCCCATTTTGTAACCTAGCTCTCAAATCTAGATTTGGTTCGTAGGATAGTGCGTTATCTTTTCTGTTTTTTAGATTGTAATCTAGGAAACAATGGCTTGTAATTTTCCATTTTTTAGATTGTAATCTAGGAAACAAAACTTTGTAATTTTTTTACTAGATTGTAATCTAGGAAATAAGGCCATGTATATTTCATTTTATTAAATTGTAATTCATTCAAATTAATGAGAGGTTGTGTTATTCAAGCATTTACTTTGTGTATATTTTTTTTAATATATATTTTTTGTAACAAAAAATAAGTGGTGACTCCACACATAATCCGAAAAAGGGAAGGTGAAGATGCCTCACCCCTTTTCTGAAAGCACCCTAGTTTTCCGATCTCTCACAATAACAACTCCACTCAATATTATTTTTTTTACTAGATGTGAATTTTGACAAATACAACATTGGATTACAGTTTCTTTTTATATCTTCCATAGTTGCAAAATTTTAAGAAAATCAAAGATCAATAGCTATGTCATCAATCAAAATTTTAAATATCAAGTTTTTGTGGTCTAAAATAATACGTAAAAAATAAGTTTATAGATTGAATTGTAAATAACGTCCGATTGGCATGAAATTTGACATGTGTTTTAAGAACATAAAGAACATACAATTCAATAGTTAGATTTTCAAATATGTAGCCATCTTAATTTGTTTAGGAAGAGATGTAGCCAAACTTAGTCCTTAAACTTTGGTCCCTTTAACAATATATTAGGTCCTTACAAACAAAAAGAAAAAGCCCAAGAAAAATTTTATTTAACTAAAATTTTGAAAGATTTGTTAGCTTGTAGCATTTTAATAACGAGACTATCATGCAATGATTTCAAAATAAGAAAATTCGTAGAAGGAAGTTGTGAGACTTTGTGTGTGTGTGTGTGTGTGTGTCTATATATAAAGTTTTCTTTTTATTAGATTTTATATAATTTAAGTTTTTTAATGACTACCCTGAAAAAAATATCCTAAAGCCACAACTGTATTCAAAACTAAATTTTTTTATATAGATTTTATTGGGACTTATTTACATCCCTAAATATTAAACAATTTTTTTCCATGGACAAAACGCATTGTCCTCATTCTTGTTACTTTCCCCTCTCGATTCGTGTGTGTGTGTGTGTGTGTGTGTGTGTGTGTGTGTGTGGGGGGGGGGGGGGGGGGGGGGGGGGGGGGATAATATAGGCGTGTATAAAATGAACTCAGATCCATTTACTTGTCAAAAATCGAAAGGTAGAAAAGAAAAAATAATGACTATGCTAAGGGCATGTTTGGTAAAATGATTTTTGTTTTTATTTTCAAAACAGTATGAAAATAATTTTCAAAAAGTTGAAATTGAAACTAGTTTTCAGATTATAATTTTTACATTATTTGTGTTTGGCTCCCATTTTTATGAACAATTTTCAAAATACTGAAAAATAAATGTTTGGGAGACCATTTCTATTTTTGAGATTTCTTTTATTTTTTTTTATAAAAAAAAAGTAACGTGTAGAAAGATTACTTTTTTTTTTTTTTTGGATAATGATAAGATAATAAAGCTCATGTAAATGTTTTTTAATTATTATTATAATGATAAATTTCAAATTTGAAGTGTGAGAATTTTTTTTTTGTTTTTTTTGATAAAGATAAACTCCTTAATTTAAAAGATAGAAGAGTTTGGACAAATCTGTGGGGTCCACTATTTTGAGTGTTTTCAATTTATTTACAACTATGCCATTAAAAACATTTTCTATATCTTGAAAATATCCCCTCGGCCATTTTCAAAATGCTGTTTTGAACAAGGAAAATAGGATACAATTTTTTGAAAATTGTATTTAGAGAACATCAGCCAAACAATAAATTCAAATGTGGGGCACACCATTTTATGGATTGCAAAACAAAAAACTAAATTATTTAAATACCCTTACCAAATAGACCATAATATTTCCCATATAGTTTTGGCTTTATTTTTCTTAGAGGTTTCAACTCCTAGATCTCTATTTCTTTGCTTTACACTATATCGATTTCTTCCATTCACGACTATTAATCTTTATCTTTTACTGAGAAGGGTGAGGGTCAATCTCCCTCCACCAACGTCATGAACCATCATTGCCAGTTTGATCTCACACTCTAACTTATTAGCCATTGATTTGTCGATCTTCTATCTTCCTCTGCTTGGTTGCCACTATCGATCATCATTTGTAACTAGCGTGTAACCTCGTGCAAATGCACGGGTACAACTAAAAACAAGGCAGAAATACTATTTTCGTCCTTACATTTTGATCCTATTCTTGTTTTGGTCTCTACTTTTTTATTTTACTGCTTTTAGTCCCTAAATAAAAAAAGCGTTCCATTTTGGTCCTTACTGTTACTCACTTAACAGAAATATCCTACATGACAAACAGAGTGCACTGTTGGCACAATAAATGCTGACATGTCCATTAAAATAATATCAAAAAATTATTTGCCTTTTTAAAAATGCCATGTCAACAATTTAATTTTAAAAAAAGCCACGCAGATAAAAACAATAAAAAAATTTCTAACCTTCTTATTTTTAAAAAGAAAAGAAAAGAAAATAGTTAAATTAATAAAAATTTATGAAACACAGAGACATTCAACAACTACACAAAGAAATTCAACAGGATTTTCTTATGATTTGAAACCAAACATAAAAACACAAAACTCAAACCCAGATTTTAACCCCCATACACAACCAAACACAAAACTCAAACTTTAGATCAATGAACAAGACCCTTGATTAGAAACCACAAATAGCCTTATAGCCTTAAATCCGACAACCCACATGTTAGGAACAGAGTTGCTAAAGAGTTGAATTCGAGGTCAACCAATCCTCCAAGAACAGAGAGAGAGATGAATATAGAAATAGAGAGAAAATTAGAGAGAGAAATTGAGAATAGAATTGAGAATTAGAATTAAGAATCAAGTTCTGATACAAGCTCTTCTCTTCCTAGCCTTTTAATACTCTCTCCTGGCCTTGCTCTCTTACTGCCTAACTGCCAAGCCAGCTGCCAACATTCTAACAACTAACCGTATTTAACTAACTCTTATTTGGGTACAATCACTAATGCCAACTCAGCATATAATGCCAACTAAGCAATTACACATTATTCTAATAACAGGTACACCTTGGCACAACCACCTGATGCACCACCTGATGCCCACCTCATCAGCTACTCCTGCGTGCCTCATCAGCTACCAACACCCTCACCTCACCAGCACTCCACATGCAGCATCACACGTTTCCTCATGCAGCAACATACACATAACTAACCATCACCACACACCATCCATTAGTAACATAATCACACTACACAGTCACACATTCTAACAATTTCCTCCCCTTCAAAACACCTTGCCCACAAGGTGAGGGAACTTCTGTTGCAGCACAAAAAGACTCTCCCAAGTAGCATCATCCTTGCTTTCATCTTGCCACTGCACCAGCACCTGAGTGATAAGTCTACTCCTTAACTGATGTGACCTGGTAGCTAAAACAGCCACTGGTTCAGGGTTAGGAATCTGATCCACAGTCACAGTAGGTAAAGCAGGCCTAGTAATCACTTGAGCACCCAATTTAGCCTTGAGATTTGAGACATGGAACACAGGATGGATTTGAGAACCTGCAGGCAAATCAAGCTTATAGGAAACCTCTCCAACCTTTTGCACAACCTGGTATGGTCCATAAAAACGAGGGGCTAGCTTGCCAAACTTCTTGGACTGAATTGAGGACTGCTTATAAGGTTGCAATCTAAGATACACCCAATCTCCCACAGCAAAGGACCTATCCACCCTCTTCTTATCAGCAAACCACTTCATTCTCTCCTATGCAGCCTTCAAATTGTGCTTGAGCAATGAAAACAGTTGCTGCCTATCCTGCAGAATTGAATCAACAGCTGCCACTCTTGTAGTTCCTGGAACATAATCCACAAGCTTAGGAGGAGGATATCCATAAAGAGCTTCAAATGGAGTCAGCTTAAGAGAAGAATGGAAGTTAGTGTTGAACTAGAACTCAGCCAAAGGAAGCCAGTCCACCCAAGCTTGAGGTCTGTCAGCAGCAAAGGCCCTCAAGTAATGCTCCAAACTTTTGTTCACAACTTCAGTTTGGCCATTAGTTTGAGGGTGGTAAGAAGATGACATGGCTAAACTAATACCTTGCAATTTCATCAATTCAAACCAGAACTTAGAGGTGAGTACTGGGTCCCTATCACTTACAATGGTGGAAGGCAATCCATGTAACTTAAAAACGAATTGCATGAACAACTGAGCCACCTTAGCAGCAGTGTAAGGGTGAGCCAATGGAATGAAGTGAACATATTTAGTGAATCTGTCCACAACAACAAACACCACTGACTTCTGCTGAGATTTAGGCAGCCCTTCCACAAAATCCATGTTAATGTCAAGCCAAGGCCTATCTGGAATGACCAAGGGTTGTAACAAACTAGCAGGGAAGCAAGTCTCACTCTTCAACCTCTAACATACATCACATTCCTTAACCAAATTCTTTAAGTCCTTTCCCATACCAGACCAATAGAAGTCCTTCTTGAGTCTATGGAAGGACTTTAAATATCCAGAATGACCCCCTAAAGGGCTATCATGCACTTGCTGCAAGACAAGAGTTTTTAAAGTCTGGTTTGAACTTCCCAAGTATAGCCTTCCCTTGTAAAACAACAAATCATTACAAAGTGTGAACCCCACTGGAACATTCTGCCCTGACTTAATTGCCTGAATTGTTGGCTGGATGGCAGGATCAATGTCATAGCTTGCTTTGAGATCATCAAGCCAAGTAGGAGTAGGGAAGGAGATAATACATAGAGTACCTACTTCACTACCAACAGCATCAACATTCCCAGTAGCTTCTCTTCTGGAAAGTGTATCAGCAACTAAATTTTCTTTACCATGCTTATACTCAACTATAAAAGCATAACCAAGTAATTTGGTAATCCACTTTTGCTGAGCAGGGGTCCTAATCTTTTGTTCCAGCAAATATTTCAGACTTTGATGGTCTGTCTTGATTACAAAAGGTCTTCCGAAGAGGTAGGTCTCCACTTCTTCACAGCCACCACTAAAGCCAACAATTCCTTTTCATAAGTGGAAAGGGCAAGTGCTTTTCCCTTCAAAGCTTGACTGTGGAAGGCAATGGGCCTTTGGATCTGCATCAAGACATCACCAACACCCAACCCAGAGGCATCACATTCCACAACAAATGGTTTGGTGAAGTCAGGTAAGGCTAGCACAGGTGGACTGCACATAGCATCTTTGAGCAATTGGAAGGCATGTGAAGCTTCCAGAGTCCAAATGAAGGAGTCTTTCCTTAACAAAGCAGTTAAAGGAGCTGCAATTAAGCCATAGCCCTTCACAAACTTCCTATAATAGCCAGTCAAGCCCAAAAACCCCCTCAAAGCCTTGACATCATGAGGAATAGGCCATTGCTGCATAGCAGCAGTCTTCCTTGGATCTGTTTTCACCCCTTCACCAAAAATTATATGTCCTAAATACTCTACCTCCTTACAAGCAAACACACATTTTGATTGTTTGGCATATAATTGATGATTCACCAAAGTTTCCAACACCAATTTAAGATGACCAACATGAGTAGCCAAATCCTTACTATACACAAGTATGTCATCAAAAAACACCAGTACAAACTTCCTTAAGTAAGGTTTAAAGACTGAATTCATAAGTGACTGAAAAGTTGAGGGTGCATTGGTTAACCCAAATGGCATCACCAAGAACTCATAGTGACCCTCATGAGTCCTAAAGGCAGTCTTTGGAATGTCTTCCTCCTTCATTCTAATTTGGTGATATCCGGATCTTAAATCCAATTTAGAAAAAACAGTGGCACCAAATAGTTCATCTAACAACTCATCAATGACAAGTATGGGATACTTGTCTTTGATGGTCTCTTGATTTAAGGCTCTATAATCCACACACATCCTCCAAGAACCATCAGCCTTCCTAACTAGAAGAACAAGTGAAGCAAAGGGGCTGCTACTATTTCTAATAAACCCCACAGCCAACAACTCCCTAACAATGTTCTCAATTTCTTTCTTTTTTGTTAGTAGGGATACCTGTAAGGCCTCTGAGACACAGCTTGAGCTCCCTCCTTCAAGGTGATATGATGTTCATGATCTCTTAAGGGAGGCAAACCCTCAGGAGTAGCAAAAACAGCCTGGTACTCCATTAACAAGGCAGCAATAGCCTCAGGAATTTGTACCTGTCCTTCTGCAGACAACATTTGAGGCTGCAACTGAACTGAAATCTGGAGGATCAATCCTTTCTTCACTGACTGTTTCAAAAAACTGTCACCATCTTGCAGTTGAGAATTAGCACTCTTCAACCCTTGTAATTGAACATGCCTGTGACCATAAGAGAAATTCATTGTGAGCAGTTTAAAGTCCCACTAGATTACTCCCAAGGTTCCTAACCATTGAGTGCCCAAGACTAAGTCACATCCCCCCATTGGAAGCACATGTAAGTGTACCAAGAATTCCTCTCCTTGCAACAAGATAGGTACTACCTTGCAAACACCTTGAGTTTTAATTACATCACCATTAGCAACCTTCACTCCCAGAGTTTAAGAAGTATCTACCTGAATATGTAACTGTGGAACCAGAACAGCATCAATAAAATTATGGGTACTCCCTGAATCTATCAGGATAACAAAGGACCTCTGATTAATCTTTCCCATGACTGTCATCGTTCCTGAAGTAGGAGTGCCACTCAATGCATAGAGAGTAATCTCTGCATCTTCTTGATCTTGTCCAAGCTGTCCAATCTGTTCTGCATATCCCTTTTCCTCCAATTCAGTTAAGTGAATTCCAGAATTTACATTTCCCTGAGCCAAGTCTACATGATCCAACAGGAATAACATGGCATTCTTGCACTTGTGGCCAGGAGCCCACTTTTCATCACAATTGTAACACAACCCCTTCTTCTTCCTTTCCTCCATTTGAGCAGGAGAAATCCTCTTAATTGGTAGCCTTGGTTTAGACTCTAGAAGAGAAGGAACTTTTGGAGGAGCTCCCAGAATTGAAGGCCTTCCTTGATCCCCTTGAATCTTGGAAAACTTCCTACAACTCCCATTATACTCTTCCTGAATTTTTGCCAATCCAAAAGCCTCATTCAAGGATTTAGGATTAAGCATCCTCACTGGCAGCCTTATCTCATCTCTTAATCCGCTTAAAAAACAACTCAATTTGTGAGCAGCAGATAAGCCCTTAATCCTATTTGACAACACCTCAAATTGGGCCTTATACAATGACACTGAGGCAGTTTGTCTTAGTCTAGTAAGCGTTTCCATAGGATCATCATAAGCCATAGCACCAAATCTGATGTGCAAAGCTTGAATCAATGACTCCCAATCCGCAAAAAGACCTACCTCTTCACTATCTTGAAACCATATTAGAGCCTCACCATCCATATGGAACGAAGCTAGCATCAATTTCTCAGCAACTGGTGTATTATAATACTTGAAGTATTGGTTGGCTTTGTAAACCCAACTTGCAGGGTCTTCTCCAAAGAACCTTGGAAATTCCAATCTCACCGGGCGAGCCATAACCATTGTTGATGAATTTGCATTCTTGTGTTCACCAAATGTTGGAGATTGAGACATTCCACCTTGATCAGAACCACTTCTCTGTACCAGAATTGCTAATTGCCGATTCATCTCATTCATTGTACGTGTATGCACTCCTTGGACAATACGAATTTCTTGAATTTCTTTATCATGATGGCTACGCATTTCCTGAATTTCCTTATCATGATGATCACTTGAAGTTCTCAGTAAAGCTAGATCCTCCTGAATTGCAGCAGTAGTTGAACGTGTTTCTGCCATGGCCAAGGAAAGCCTTGCTCTAATACCAAATGTTAGGAACAGAGTTGTTGAAGAGTTGAATTCGAGGTCAACCAATCCTCCAAGAACAGAGAGAGAGATGAATATAGAAATAGAGAGAAAATTAGAGAGAGAATTGAGAATAGAATTGAGAATTAGAATTAAGAATCAAGTTCTGATACAAGCTCTTCTCTTCCTAGCCTTTTAATACTCTCTCCTAGCCTTGCTCTCTAACTGCCTAACTGCCAAGCCAGCTGCCAACATTCTAACAACTAACCATATTTAACTAACTCTTATTTGGGTACAATCACTAATGCCAACTCAGCATATAATGCCAACTAAGCAATTACACATTATTCTAATAACAGGTACACCTTGGCACAACCACCTGATGCACCACATGATGCCCACCTCATCAGCTACTCCTGCATGCCTCATCAGCTACCAACACCCTCACCTCACCAGCACTCCATATGCAGCATCACACGTTTCCTCATGCAGCAACATACACATAACTAACCATCACCACACACCATCCATTAGTAACATACTCACACTACACAGTCACACATTCTAACAATCACCACCTCTAACCCCAGATCCAAAAGCTAGCGCTGATTTAGTTAGTCCACGGCTTTAGAGAGAAAGCCACCACTGGTTTCAGCCATGGATTTAAAGAGAGAAAGTTGGGTTTTCTGCCATGGTTTTAGAGAGAGAGCTGAGTTTTCGGCCAAGATTTAGAGAAAGAGAGGGTTGGGTTTTCGACCATGAGTTTAGAGAGAGAGAGAGAGCTAGGTTTTCAACCAAGATTTAGAGAGACAGAGAAAGCACACCTTCAGGGACCTTCAGTTAGCCTGTAGAGACAGAGAGCTTGAGAGATTTCCATTTGTTCTTGGACATTTTTGTAGAGAGAGAGAGAGCTTGGAGTATTTCATAGAGAGAGAGAGAGCTTGGAAAATATGAGTTGGGTCATATTGTTAAGAAGAAGTTAATATGAGCTTGAGTTCAAATGTTGTGTTTGGTAAGGTTACCAAGAAAGTTTCAGAAAAATTGAAAAAGTTATGCAAACAATTTTTGCCTAATCTTTAAAACTGATTTTTTTTTTGTCAATTTAAATTAAAATTAAGAAATTAGAAGTTTTTTATTTTTGAATTTTTTAAAATTAAATTTCTAACATGGAATTTTTAAAAAAGGCAAATAATTTTTTTTTATATTATTTTAATAGACACGTCAGCATTTACTATGCCAACAGTTCACTCTGTTTGCCACATAGGTTATTTTTGTTAAATGAGTAATAGTAGAGACCAAAATGGAACACCTTTTTCATTTAGGAACTAAAAGCGGTAAAATAAAAAATTAGGGACTAAAATGGGAATAGGGTCAAAATGTAGGGGCGGAAATAAATAGGGTCAAAATGTAGGAGCGAAAATATTATTTCCGCCTAAAAACAATTACAATCATACGGTTCAAATTATATATATTTTTTGAGAAGATATACAAATTATACATGGTATTAGCTTACACTTTTATAAACCATACATTTCTAAAATATGTAATGGTTTCTCATTATATATACTAGCTTGTAACCCTATGCATATGCATGGATATACTTAAAGATATATAATAAGATGCATAATATAATTTATATATATATATATATATATATATAATTTAAATATTATTGATAATCATTTTTATATTTTGTTAACTCTTTAAAAAATTTTGTAAGGATATTATTAGGTATAAAATGTAAATTGTCTTCTTTCTTCTTCTTTTTTAATTATTGTGAAGCACTTTTTTTTTATTTTTTATTTTTTATGATTCATTTATTCTAGACTCTTTGGTTTTTGTACTTAATAACTTACTTGGATAAATATTTATTTATTGATAGGCCATAAATGTATTGACCCCTTTGGGAAATTAATTAATTAATTCTCCAAGTTAATTAATTAAATTCAATTACATGCAATAATTATGGTAGCACAAAACAAATCACCAAATAACTAAATGTAGCAGAAATTAAATTTGACATGGGTGATTTGTTTGCGAATGGGGAAAATTACCGAGGCAAAACTCCATCGGATGAATTTAAGGTCACTACTCCCGAGACTCCACTATTATCAAAACAAACAGTTACAAGTAAAGGAATCTCAGTATCTTATACCAACCTATAGTTGAACCCTTACCCCAATACACAATTGGACTTGTAATGTAGTAACAATCTCTCCTTTCAATGCACGACTCTCAGTACGTGACTAACAAATCGATGCACAGATCCAAATACATGATTAACACACCAACTTGAGAAATATGTTGGCTGTAAAGTTCTTCAGTTCATCCACACGATGAAGATCAAGAAGTTCCTTGGTTACAAAACCCTTGGTGCACAAACGCAGTAGCTTCTACAAAGAAAGATGAATTATGGCAAACTGTCTCCTGTCACAATTTGAGTGAATAATTACTTTGCATCAAGTTGCATCATCTTCGACAGCCCTTAAAATAATCCTTATATATATTTAGGGTTGTGAGAAAAGAAACTCTACACAAATAGCTTGGATATGCATTAAAAACAAATTTGAAAATCTGAATTTCATAATTCTTGATAGATACAGCTTCTATCGAGAGCTATCAAGAATCACATATTAAATCTCGATAGATACATCTGTCGAGATATCTGTCGAGTTTTAATAAACAGCACTTTTTCACTTGATTCTTGGACAGATTTGCATGACTTCAATACTAGACTTGAACTCTTGTTCCTTGAAGTATTAAACACATCCTTAATTTATCCAATTACAAGTAAAGTGTGTTTTGTCAAAGGATTAGTCAATTCTATATGACATGTTCTAACAAGTTCTACATATGTCCTAACATTTATGATGTGGTCCCACATTTTATTCTAAAATTAAGAAATAAAACTCTTTAAGAATAAATAATTTAGAACACATAGCGCAAAATTGGAATTCAAATTTGGAATTCTAATTTGATTTTCTCTCAGTTTCACCTATATATATATATATATAATATAGAATTTAATTGGTCTTAAATTCTTTGGTTTTTGCAACCAATAAGTCACTTGCCACAAAAATTAAAAAGTTAGATGTACACATGGCAAAAAATTGGACTCCAATTAAAATCTAATTTAGAATCTATAAGGTTGAATTTATTCAACCATGTGTTGGCTTTATTCCGTGCCAAGTTTTCTTGTATTTCAACAATTAGATACCCTGTATTTAGGTGAGAATCATGTAAGGGTTGTATGTGAGAGAGTGTGAAGAATTCAAATGTGTGTGCATTCAAGAGGATTCTCGCTATTGGATCTCGCGAGTGACTCACGACTGTTGACTTGCCAAAATGCCACACGTGTGAAGCATGCAAGAAACTGAAGGGTCACGACAACTAGAGCACTACAGGACAAAAAGGCCAGTCTGGCCAGTCAGTTATTTCATGACTCAAACTCGCAACTCATCCCGATCGCGAATGAGTCGCCAGAACACCCTGTTTTGCAAAAAAAAAAAGTCTTTTCATATTCCTCACATACCCTACTATAAATACTCTTATACCCACGAAATGTAGAGGTTTTCCAGAGAGAATTTTGAGAGAGAAGCCCAAGAGAACAACAAGATTGACTCATCCACAATCTTATATCTTTAATTCTCAAATTCCTCTACTCTTATCCTCTCCATTGACATACCCTTGAAAATTTTCATTAGCCAAATCCTTATCTCATCATACCCATATCTGTGAAGAGGTTATTTGGTGCTTGGGAAGCAGTTCAAAGATGACCAATTCATTTGGTTGATGCAATGGGCTTATTGCAGGATCCGGAAAGCTAAAGAAGACACGATTAGGCTTAACCTTGTTAGAGCAAGAAGCCTGGAGGGCTTAGGTGCATTGGGTAGATTAGGCTTGGAGGGTTTATTGCTATTCGTGTATCCCAAATTTATTCTTTAGTGGATCATTTTACCGCTTGGAGGGCGGCAGAGAGGTTTTTCGTCAAATTCTTCGGTTTTCTCTTCGATAGCATGTGTCGGTGTTATCTTTGTATTTGCATCTCTCTAATCCTTACTCTTTACCTTTAATTGCTGCTATGTTGTGATTAATTATGGTTTAGAGTAGTTTGTTTATTTGGGTATTACTTGTACTTATCATTCTGCACATATATTGTTTGAGTATAAGTTTGTGTTTGAAAGCTCGAATTTGTGTGAAAACACAAGAGCTGTTTAGATCCCTAAATTAAAATTACGGCTTGGTTGATTTTACTCTAACTTAAACTAAGTGTGGAATAGAGTAAATGCAAGCAAATAAACAATATAACTACTCTAAGTCATGTTCATCATATCACAACAGTAAAATGAAAGCTAAAAGAGTAGGGAAGAAGAATGCAAATACAAGATAACACGGCGATGTGTTATTGAAGAGGAAACCGAAGAACTCGATGAAAAACCTCTCCACTGCCCTCCAAGCGGTAAATCGATCCACAAGAGAATAAGTTGGAGTACATGAATAACAAAAGACCCGTCAAGCCTAGTTTACCCCATGTACTCAAGCTCTCTAAGCTCCTTCTACCAACTGACTTAATGAAGCCTTGTCTTCTCTAGCTCTGCGAATCACGCAATTCAGCCCGATTGCATCCACCAAACAAATTGTTTCTTCCAATGCTTCCCAACAGCACCAAAACCTCACTTTATACTCAGGATGGGTGTGGTAAGTGTTTGGGCTATCAACCTCTCAAGGATTTGGAAATGGAAAGGTATGAGTTGAGGAAAATCATAATGGATTGTGTAGAGAATTGTGGGTATGATAATCTCTCACTTTCAAGGGTAATGGCTAGGGTTTTCTCTCTGAAAAGTACTTCTCTCAATATGTGGGTAATGTGGGTATATATAGTGTGGGTAGAGATAAGGTTTATCAGATATGACAAACTGGCAAAACAGAATGTTTCGTGGGTATCTCACAAGAAGGCTTTACCCGCAAGACACTCGTGAAAACCAACTGTCACCATCTGTCATGACTCTTCACATTCCAATCATGTGCTGGGCACATGCTTCACTTCGCGGGAAGGCTTCTCGCGAGCTACTCACGAAAACATCTTTGATCTTCAATGAGTCTTAAGTCTTCACACTCTCTCACACACACAACCTTTACAATGAAATCCCACATAAAATATAGGATATAAAAGATTGAACAAAATTACAATCAAATTTGGCACGAAATTAAAGCCAACACAAAAATAGTTGTAAATCACAACTTTACAGTGTTGGTTATTTTGAAATTGGAGGTCTAAACATTTACTAGTGTTTTATACACCAAATGAACTTTCAGAATCTAATTGGATTAGGACTCTTTGATTTTTACACTCAATAATTCACTTGACCCAAAATTAAAAATTAAACGAGACACATGATGCAAAGTTGAGAATCTGATTAAAATCTAATTAAAATTTCTCTGATCTTTTACTATGAATATATATATATATATATATATATATATATTAATTAAAATCTGATTAAAAATTTCTCTGAGCTTTAATTATTCATTTTTTTTTTAAAGGTTTTTATACCAATTTTTTTAGTAACATTTTAAATATATATATATATATATATATTTATAGTTATAAGATATTATTGTGTTTTTTTTTTTTTTAATAAAAAAATATTTTTAAATTACTCGGGTTAAACAAACAATGTCTTAGGCAGTCCATGCATAATCCTACTAATATTTCGTCTTTCTAGATAAAATTTTATAAATTTGGTTCTCGTTATGTTTATATTATTTCACATTTTATATACTACAATATGTGCACACAAGGTTAATATAAAAATAAATAAAATAGAGATGTTTATCCCACATTGGTTGTGTGTGTCTAGTGACCGCTATTTATAACCTCAGTCTACAACTGCAAAAGTTAGGCCCTTTTGTAGTTGTACTCTAGTTATATAATATATTATAAATTCAGTTTAAAATACTAATATTACTATTTTCATGTGTGTTCTAATAAGTATTATTGTTTACTAAAAAAAAAGTTAATATATATCTTACAACAATCAATTTGTCTTTTATTCTTTGATCAAAGTATTATAGACTAGCGAAAAATGGATTGTAAAATTCAAGAATTTATACATTATTTTATTTTATTTTTGAGTATTTTTATTTGTTTGTTCTGTTATTTTGAAGAGTAATGCTATGAAGTATGAATGCGGCAAAAATTCATAATAACTTCATAATATTTTCAAATTAGCATACCAAAAAATTTTAAATGGAGATTGTAATAGACTCATGGATGAGTTGGCATGCTAATTTAGAAATGTTATGAAATTATTGTGACATATTATTGTATCCTTGACATTACTCTATTTTGAAAGGACAAAGAGTTAATGTTCTAGTTTCTTTTTTATTTATTAATTTTTTTTTATATACTACAAAATCATGGGTCAAGTCCCTACCTTAAAAGTCACGATGACTTCTTAGTAGAATTTGTGGTATAACTTTATGTTACAACCTCATTCTCACTCTTTTGTGTGTTTGTTTTTTTAAGAGCATTAGCATCATATGTACTAAATGCTAAATTTTTAGCATTTAGCACACTAAACACACCCAAAAAAAAAAAAAAAAAAAAAACCTTCTACATCAAATTTGCCAAATGTCAAAAAATTTAGCATGGATCTATAGTACCATTCCATTAAGAGCACTAGCATCAGCTCTGCTATGCTAAATGCTATTTTGACACACTAAAACCTACTCTTTTTATTTATTTATTTTGCCATATCATTTTACAATACACTCTATATCACATGTTCTATTTTAAAATTTTAACACATTAAAATAATCTTAAAAACACT
This sequence comes from Quercus ilex subsp. ballota, assembly GCA_032727855.1. Classification (NCBI taxonomy): domain Eukaryota; kingdom Viridiplantae; phylum Streptophyta; class Magnoliopsida; order Fagales; family Fagaceae; genus Quercus; species Quercus ilex. The sequence continues at coordinate 35,048,313 of CM064917.1, forward strand.
CATCTAAATAAAAACGAAAAAAAAAAAGTACAAATCAGCTTTTTTCGAAAGAGAATAGTGGTGTGAGAAAGAGAAGAAAGATGTCTCATAAAGGTGATGTGACACAAGGAGAGAGAAAAAACCAATGAAAATTTATAGCATTTTGACCAAACCATGCCATTTATAAAATATCACTGTAGCTCCCTGCCATTTCTTTTGACATTTGGCACATTTCATGAAGTAAGGATTCTGGTGTTTGGTGTGCCAAATGCTAAAAATTTAGCATTTGAATTTTTAGCATTTGGCACACTTGATGGCTGATGCCAATGCTCTAATGGAAAGGTATGGTATAAATGCTAAAAATATTTCCTCTTATTTTATTTTACTTTTTACTCTCCTCTCTCTCTCTCTGTTTGAGCCACGCTGCCAACCTTGCTGCGTCGTCCACCATGCCATAGTACTAACCTCCTACGTAATCCGAATCTCTATAATTTAGACCTTCAGATCTCTCTCTCAATCAGTCAGTTGTGGGTGTATATGGGTTTCTAGGCTTGTTTAATTTTGGAATGGGTTTTGAGATTTATGAATGTGGTGGGTTGTGGGGGTAGTGTGTGAATTGGTGGGTTTTGATGTGAATGTGGTGGTTTGGGTTAATTCTAAGCGGCAATGGTTATTACAATAGTTGTGGATGTGGTTTTTTTTTTTTTTTTTTTTTTTTTATGTGAGTTGTTTTGTTTTTGTTTTTTGTTTTTTGTTTTTTGTTTGTGGTTGTGGGTTGAATTTAATGAGTTGTGGTGGGTTGCAATATTATGGGCTGATTTTGGTGGATATGATTATGGCTGCTAGTGGTAGGTGGGTTGATTTTGGGTTTTGGTTACGATAATCGGTGGTGGTGATATTGTAAGTTCTGTATTTTTTTTATTTGATATTGTAGTTATATTTTTAAATTATTTTAATGTGTTACATGAGGAATAAAATATGTGATGTAGAATATATTATGTTAAATTAGATAAAATAATTTTTTCATTGTATAAAAATATGTTTTTTATTTTTATTTATTTTTTTATTTATTTTAGAATAATTGATGTTGCCGCTTAAAAAAAGAAAAAGAAAAAGAAAAGAAAAGGCCATATCTTTTTTTTTTTTTTTTTTTTTTGATGGTAAAAATCGTAGTTTTTTTTTTTTTTTTAAATGGAAAAAATCGTAGTTTTTAAGTATGATTAATTTGATCTAATCCTGTTTGATCTATAGACTATACCCGTCTGATATGACCCAAAGCTCTAGCGAGTAGCTGTGTAACTGGCATGGCGTGGCCACCCCATCCATTTTATTCATCTACTAACTATTAACTACTTGTATTGATTGAGCAGATAGCTCACAGTTGACTCTATCTAGGACACGCTAGTATTATCTCTCTATCTCTCTCTGCATAAAAAGTAGTTCCTATATTCTATTCCATTTTATCTTTTCTATGTAGATGTGGCGATATGCTATGTACAATATACAAAAAAAAACCAAACGACTCTATTTTTAGTTAATTGGTACTACTATCGCATACTATTTTGCCAATTATTTTTCACAATTTGATATAACATATTTAAGTGATTGCCTATTATTTATACATATATCAACTATATTTTCTCAATTATTTACACTTTGTTACAGCACAGTTCTAGAACAATTGTAATAAAAAGCTATGAAATAATTTATAGTTCTAAATTTTTTAATGCATTATTATTGTTATTTTTAAAATGTTTTATCTCTAACAATCTCACACTATTTTATATCATACGTAAAGTGTCAATATTTTTGAAAAATGTAGAGCCCTCAATTATTATGATTATTATTATTATTATTATTATTATTATTATTATTTGAAAACGACATCAAATATCATTCATTGATTAAAAACGATGAGAGTCAAAATACAATGCCTCAAGTGCTGGTGTTGGGGATTCCTCTAGCCAAACTAATTCATCCTCTACATTCTTAGCAAAACGAGCAAGTGCATGTGCTACACCATTTGCACTGCGTTTGACAGAACTAACATAATAGCTTCGAAAACCTGTAGCAAGGCACTAGATGTCCTCATAGGTATGACCCAAACGTGATCTATTGGCTTTCCCAGTTGAGATAGCCCGCATCACGTTCAAGCTGTCTCCCTCTAGCACCACGTCCATAAAGCCAGTGTCAAGAGCAAACTCCAATGCTTTACAACATGCAAGCAGTTTCGCTTCTTCACTATCCTATACCAATGGACCTTTGGCTGCTAGGGATGCCATAACTTCAGCCCTCTCATTGCGCACCACCACTCTGAAACCTAAAGCATTTATCTCTGCGAAAACCGCTGCGTCGACGTTAATCTTGTAAGAGTAACCCGTTGGTAGCTCCCACTGCTTCACCTGTTCAACCCGAGATGAGATAACCAAATGCTCTTGCGTCTCATTATACTTATCCAGTATGCCCGCAGCTCGCTAAACTAGATGAGTAGGATCCTGCACAGAACCTCCGTGTAAGATAGAGTTTCTTTGGTTCCAAATGAGCCAACATTGCACCAGAAAAGCTTTGAGCTCCTCCCCGGACAGCCTATCCATTAATTCCTCAAACAAATGAATAAAATTTGCTTGTCCACTTGTAATTTTCTTCAATCTGCCCTTGCTGCCCACCCAAATACCTCTAGCTACTCCACAATCCCACAAGACATGGATCCCTGTTTCTGGACCTTGCTGATAAAGCTCACACATGTTATCCTCTGTGATTTTTCACCGGACCAGATTCTCTTTTATTGGCAAAATATCATGGCAAGCTCTCCAACCAAATATTTTGATCTTATTTGGTAGGTGAAGCTTCCACAACCGTTGCCAAATCAACCTCCTATTCTGCCCAGTCGAACTTCCTACCATGCCATCAGTTTCTTTGGTGAGCAACCTAGCAAAAACATACCCCGATTTAATTGAATAGCCACACTACAGAGTCCGGTACCTCTCTTTTGCTTAATGGAATGCGAATTATTGCTTCTGCCTCTTCCCTAGAAAACATCTCTCTAATCAACACTCGATCCCACTCATGCCTTGTCTCATCTGTAAGGTTGAATTTAATCAACCATCTAATTGGCTTTATTCCGTGACCAATTTGCTTGTAATTTAGCACTTAGTAACCCTGTATTTAGGTGGGAAAATTGTAAGGGTAGTGTGTGAGAAGATGTGAAGAAAAGCTCAAGAGTGTGCAAGAAAAACAGAGGTTCGCGACTAGAGCTCGCGGGTGGATCGCGACTGGCAAGCCGCCAAACTCTGGCACGTGAGAGGCACACTGGGAAGCTGAAGGGTCGCGCCAGCTGTCACGCTACAGGACAAAAGTTCCCAGGCTGGCCAGGCCGTTACGTCGCGACTGGAACTCGCGACTTGGACAAGCCGCGAGGTCAAGCCGCGAGTTAACCCTGTTTGGCAAAAACTGACGTTTTGCATTCCCTTCTCACCCTACTATATATACACCCTTATACCCACTAAATTGAGAGAGCTTCCAGAGAGAATTTTGTGAGAGAAACCCTAGAGAAAAACAAGATTGCCTCATCCCCAATCTTTACCTTAGAGACTCTTCAAATTCCTCTACTCTCTTCCTCTCCATTGTCATACCCTTGAGAGGTCTTTTACCAAATCCTTATCTCACCACACCCACGTCTGTGAGAAGGTCCATTTGGTGCTTAGGGAAGCAGTTTGGGAAGGAACCAATATACATTGGTTGATGCTATGGTCAAGTAGCGGAATCCGGTAAGCTAGAAAAGAAAAAGGTTCGGCGCAACCTCGTTGGAGCAGGAAGCTTGGAGGGCTTAGGTACTTGGGTAGATTAGGCTTGGAGGGTCTATTGCTGTTCATGTATCCCAACTACATTTTCTAGTGGATTATTGACCGCTTGGAGGGCGGCGGAGAGGTTTTACGCCGAGGGCTTCGGTTTCCTCTTCGATAACACATCGAGTGTTGTCCTTGTGTTTGCATTTCTCTTCCCTTTATCTTTACCATTTAATTACTGCTGTGTGTGTGATTATTTATGGTTTAGATCGTTCCTCAATTCTGGTATAAGCTATTTATCATTTTCCGCACATACGTTGTTTGTTAAATAGCTTGAATTGGTATTTTTGTATTTGGGGGTCTAAACGTTCAAGGGTGTTTCATACCCATATTGAACTTTCAATTGGTATCAGAGCGGGTGCACTCTTTGTGGTTTGATTACCTGAGTGCGATCCTAGACCCCTTGGCTATGGATGCAGCTGTAAAAAGGGTCATGCTGAATTGTGGTTTAAGTGTTTGTGATAATAACTCTGTGAGTATATTTGAGGGATACTCTAAAAATGAACTCTTAGAGCTAATTAAATCCAGGAAACATGCTAGGATGTTCATTCATATGCTGAAATATTTTGAAAGCAAGAACCACATTCTTCACAATAGTCTATGTGAGTCTAACTCTTTGATTGAGAAATACAAAAGAAGAAATAGATCATTGTGTGAAAAGGTTGATAATCTGAAAAGGAAAACTCAATCTGGAATAAGCATTGAGAATAACAATGAATTTTTGTTTGATGGTCAAGAATGCTTGTCTCATGCTTGTATGTTTGTGCACACCTCATTGAAGGTATTTAATTCATGTCTATGGTACCTTGACAGTGGATGTTCTCGTCATATGACAGGAGATAAATCACTGTTTAAGACTCTTAAAGAGAAAGCATGTGATTATGTGACTTTTGGTGATGGGAGTCATGCTCAAGTTCTCGGGAAAGGGACGGTTGAAATACCGGGATTACCTTTGTTGAAAGAAGTTCTATACATCAAAGGATTGAAGGCAAATCTCCTAAGTATTACTCAAATATGTGATGAAGATTTTCTTGTTCAATTCTCAAAGAAGGGGTGCATAATCATTGATGAGAAAGGGATTCAAGTCTTGGAAGGAAATAGGACTACTGATAACTGCTATGGAGTAGTGCCTACGACACCTATTTCGTGTAGAAGTGCTCGTGTTGATATGCTGAAACTTTGGCATCATAGGTTTGGACATGCGAACTTCAAACAAGTATGTAAAGTCTCTAAACTTGAGGCCGTTGAGGGACTTCCAAAGTTTGGAAAGGTGGAGAAGACTATATGTGGAGCATGTCAAATGGGGAAACAAACAAAAGCAAACCATCCCAAGGTGAATGTGATTGCTACCTCACGATGTTTGGAACTTCTTCACGTAGATCTAATGGGGCCTACAAGGACTGAAAGCCTAGGGGGAAAGAGATATATTATGGTGATAGTTGATGATTTTTCAAGATACTCTTGGGTGGAATTCCTTAGAGAGAAGTCTGAAGCATGTGATAAACTGCAAAGATTATGCAAGAGATTGCAAAATGAAAAAGGGGTTCCCATAGTCAAAATCAGAAGTGATCATGGGAAGGAATTCGAGAATGCTAAATTTGAATCATTTTGTGAAGAGCATGGCATCAAGAAGGAATTTTCAGCTCCAAAGACTCCACAACAAAATGGAGTGGTCGAAAGAAAGAACCGGGTGATCCAAGAGATGGCTAGAGTCATGCTACTCAACAAAAACATACCTCAAAGGTTCTGGGCAGAAGCTGTGAACACATCTTGTCACATTTGTAATAGAATTTATTTCCGAGCGGGGACAAAGAAGACGTCATATGAAATATGGAGAGAAAAGAAACCCAAGGTGAAGTATTTCAGAGTATTTGGGAGCACATGCTATATTCTAAATGACAGGGAAAATCCGGGAAAATTTGATGCTAAGAGTGATGAAGGAATACTCCTAGGATACTCCACGAATAGCCGAGCTTATAGAGTGTACAACAAGCGCACTAAGACGGTGATGGAGTCAATCAATGTGGTCATAGATGACACCATATCTGAAAAGGAAATTGATGATGATGGCAAGGGGCTCAAACTCAAGGAGAATGAGGATGATGATGATATGCCTTTAAGTGATGATGCTGAGAAAGTAACACCCGAAAAGGAGACCACACCTCTTGTATCAAGAAGAGAGACTAGATCAACACAAGAAGTCTCAAGTCCACTTACTCCTCCAGAAATTCAAACCCCAATTTCTCGTGATGAGGAACTCTCAACTTCCAAGAAACCTTCATCAAGAGTGACACTTAATCACCCATCAAGTAATGTTATTGGGGATGTGAACGAAGGACTTCGTTTGAGAAAAGGGCTAAAGTATACTGCTAACCATGTAACATACAACTGCTATCTTGCTCAATTTGAACCCAAAAAGGTGGAAGAAGCACTGAAGGATGAGAATTGGGTAGAGTCCATGCACCAGGAGCTACACCAATTTGTTAGAAATGATGTGTGGGAATTGGTTCCAAGGCCTGAAGATACACATGTGATCGGCACCAAGTGGATTTTTAAGAACAAAACAGATGAAGATGGTGAAGTTATCAGAAATAAGTCTAGATTGGTGGCTCAAGGGTATACTCAGGTGGAAGGCATAGATTTTGATGAATCTTTCGCTCCGGTAGCAAGATTAGAATCCATTCGGATTCTCTTATCCATAGCATGCATCATGGATTTCAAGTTGTACCAAATGGATGTAAAGAGTGCCTTCTTAAACGGCTTTCTCAATGAAGAAGTTTTCGTTGAACAACCAAAGGGGTTTGAAGATCCTCACTTTCCGGGTCATGTACTAAGACTGAAGAAAGCTTTGTATGGGTTGAAGCAGGCGCCAAGAGCATGGTATGACCGTCTCACTACCTATCTATTGGATCGTGGGTTCAAGAGAGGTCAAGCAGATCGCACATTGTTTGTTAAAAGAGATGAAAAATCCCTTCTTGTCGCTCAAGTGTACGTGGATGATATTGTATTTGGATCCACAATTGATAAACTAGCTCATGAGTTCTCGGAAGAAATGAAAAGGGAATTTGAAATGAGTATGGTGGGAGAGTTGAACTACTTCCTAGGACTTCAAGTAAAGCAACGGAGAGATGGAATATTTATTTCTCAAGAAAAGTATGCCAAAAATCTTGTCAAAAGATTTGGTCTGGACACCAAGAAACATACCTCTACTCCCATGAGTTCCTCGGCAAAGTTGAGCATAGATGCAGCCGGTGTTGACGTTGATCCAACCCTTTATCGGAGTATGATTGGCAGCCTTCTCTATCTCACAGCAAGTAGGCCGGATATTGCATTCAGTGTCGGAGTCTGTGCAAGGTTTCAAGCCGCTCCTAAAGAATCCCACTTAACAGCAGTTAAGCGAATCATTCGCTATGTAAATGGCACATCTGCCTATGGGATTTGGTATACAAAAGATTCGAATGAGTGTTTGGCAGGATATTCAGATGCTGACTGGGCAGGGTGCATAGATGATAGAAAAAGTACTTCTGGCGGGTGCTTCTATCTTGGAAATAACTTGGTTTCATGGATAAGCAAAAAGCAGAATTCAGTATCGCTGTCAACGGCTGAAGCTGAATACATTGCAGCAGGAAGTTGTTGTGCCCAACTGTTATGGATGCGAAAGCTATTGCATGACTATGGCATTTCTCAAGACACTATGTGTGTGTTCTGTGATAATACGAGTGCCATAAACTTGTCAAAGAATCCGGTTCAGCACTCCAAATCAAAGCATATCGAGATCCGCTATCACTTCATTCGGGATTTGGTAGAAGACAAGACAGTATGTCTAGAATTCATCAATACTGACAATCAAAAAGCAGACATATTCACCAAACCTCTTGATGGCCCAAGGTTTGAATCCTTGCGTAAGACAATTGGTGTCGGTATCATTCCTTAAACTCAATCCTCCATGATATCTTATTGTGTTTTTAGTTGCTTTGTGTGGTTTGTTTTGTGTGTCTTCTGTTTGTTTATTTTTTTTGTCAAATTTGTTTTGTGTCAAAAATCCAAAAACACATAAAAATTTGAAAATCCAAAAGGTTTGATCACTTTGTTGAGTTTTTGTCTCAAAGCATGTTTTGCCTTGTACCTTTGTACTTATGGCTGTGTGCATTTAACGAGCTTAGCTTGTCTCTCATGCACTCATATCTTTGTGGAAGAAATTCTGAAATCTATGTGATTGTTGTAAATAGATCTTCAACCTTGTCATGAATGATTAGTGAATGGTTTTGTTGATCTTGAGACATGCATAGACTCATGCCTATATATCTTCCCACTTTTTATTTTTATGCTTTAAAAGAGCTCTCTAAATGTAAATCTCCAAATGAAAAGAGATATAGAGCTGCAAAAACCTGTCGCACACACTAGTATTTGACTAGGAAAAAGGGAAAGCGACCAAAATAAAATGTGTGATGCTCAAAAAGGCCAAAGGCTAATTCATCAATTGAAATATCAAAAATTTCAGGCATCTATCTCACAATGAGATTTTCTTTGCTCAAAAGTTGCAAATGATATGTTGAATATGGAGCCAAATGAAAAGCTTCAGAGAATTGTTATCAAGTTCTTGTGGGAGGTCATATATGCATGCTTCTATAATTGAGATAGGTCACATTATCTAGTGCTAGTTGTGTATGCCTTGATTGAATTGATCATTGAAGCTTCACATTGGACTAAGGACTATCTCATTTTTGATATCCACACACAACACACAAGTCTATGTTCAATGAATGCCATATTCATTTGTGTGATTGTACTTGATTAAATGTGTTTTCACATGCTCAATCTTTGTTGGTCAAACACAAAAAGATTTTTGAGAGTTTTGTTTTGTTTTTTGGAAAGTACTTTGCTTTTACAAAAATGTCAAATGTTTTCAAAAACAGTGTTGCCCTGTTTTGGCGACTAAGTCGCGGGATGGCCCAGTCGCATGTCCCAGTCGCGAGCTCACTCAGAGATTTTTCGCGACTTACTGGCGAGTCAGTACTCTAGTCGCGAAAAAGACTTAGAAAATTTTTTCAAAATTTGAGTTTTTGCACTTTTTGCGGGTCAGTGTGGCGATTGGTTCACGGGTGGAAGGTCCAGTCGCGAGAGGTACTCAGGGATTTTCGCGGCTCATATCGCGACTATTTCGCGGGTAGACCTTCCAGTCGCGAAAAACACTTAGAAAAATTCTCAAGTTTTTTTCTTCACAGTGTTTCGCGGCTTAACCTGGCGACTTACTGGCGACTTGATCCAGTCGCGAAAAACGCGTGTTTTGCGTTTTAAAGACAATTTTAAAATTGCTTTTCAATTTTTCCCTCGTACTTGTGTGACTGTTCATTGTCTTCCTCATTTTACTCTCACAACCACTCCGAGTTTCTCGTTGAAAATCTTCCATTTCTGCATCATTTTCTCTCAAATCTTCAACAAAAAGGTATGGGTTTTCTTCCTTACCCTTCATTCTTCCTGATTTGGGCAATTTTTTTCATTTTGTGAAGATGTTGTTGTGATTTGTGATTTCTCCTGTTCGAACATGGGTTTCTGATTTTCGGAGTATAATGTATGTTTGTGCTGGTCCATACACTGATCATCTCTATCTTGTGTACTTTTTATGGTGTTGATTGTTTACATACACTCATTGTCATGTTTTGATCTTAAATTTCAAGTGTTTAGGGTTTCCTCCATTATCCATGGTATGGCACTGACAAAATGCTAATAATGTTTGCTGTCGTGTTTGGTGTTTGTGTATGTATTAAATCATAGTGCAGAGTGAAAATGTCTCCATTCAAGAGATCAGCTGTGAAAGGAGGAAGCAGCAAAGGAAAGGAACATGTCATTGAAATTGATGATTTCTCTCCTAGACCAAAGCGGACTCGTTCTCCATCTGGTGTGTTCGATCCCAACAGGTTTCGATCGTATGCTGCCTTTCAGACTCATGAAAATTACTTCAAAAAGGCGACACCTCTGATTGAAAGAGTCTTTGACCAACATTCTCTATTTGACACCAACATTCCTCAATGGTTTGCTCGCAAGGACTGGAATTATCTCCTCTCTGACCTTGATGATGCATTTGAAGATCTGGTAAAAGAGTTTTATGCCAATGCAATTGTTGAAGGAGATGAACTTAAGTGCTGGGTTCGAGGAAAAAGTTTCTCGGTCTCTCCCGCATATCTAGCAGAGATTCTGCACATCAACAGGCCGATACTTGGGATCTCACCGGTCTATGATGATCTTCATCCGGATGAAGAATTACTTAAAGCAGCTCTTGGGGACAATCTGGAATTTTCCTCGAAAGGAAACTCAGTCAGTGTTTCATCTCTTCCTCCAAAATTGAGGGTGCTCACGATCGTCATGTTTCACAACCTGTATCCCCTATCCAGCACAGGGTATATGAATCTCGGGCGTGCATTGTTTCTTCATGATCTGATTTCTGATGTCGAGATTGACATCTGTGCACATATATTTCATATCCTTCGCAAAACTGTTCTCCGAACAGAATCAAGGATGTGCATCCCATTTTGCTGTCTCATCTCACGGATTCTGAAGCGTAAAGGGATCCATCCGTCTGAGAATGAAGTTCCCTGCACAACACCATGTCCAATCAACATGCGCACTTTCAACGCTAGCATTGGTCATAGCAAGAAGGGAATCAAAACAGAAGCTTCCGCGTCCCACAGTGGCTCGCGCTCCAGTTCACTCCCAGCAGACGAGAAGCTAGACTCTATTGTAGCTTCTGTTCATGAGCTGAGTTCAAAGATGTCCGATCTTACTTCCATCTTGCATCATCTCAACTTTCGATGGGATACGAAGTTTACTTCGATTCAAACTCAATTGGATGAAATTCAAAGGAAGCTAGAAGATCATGACGACTAGCTATTCCATGACAAAAAGGGGGAGATGCTGTTGGCAGGGGGAGAGCTCAACGAAAGGGGGAGATTTCAGCTAACAGATTTTTGTTTACTGTTTTTCTTTAGTTTTTATCATAGTTCTGTATCCATCTTATATCTTTCAGCTTCTGTACTGTATGTTGTTGGTCTGTATCCCATTGTTGCTTTTGTAAGCTTTGAGGGTTGTTTCTTGCACTTATGCATGTTTGTAGGCTTTTATGGTTTGTGCCATGTATTTGCAAATCTTTGCTTATGCAGCCTTTATGCTTTGTGTTTTGGTACTTGTTAATGCCTTGCATTATCTTAAGTACAACACTCTTGTGCCCTTGTAGGATTGTTCCTAGATGCATATATGTTTGTATGCATTGGTTGAGTGTTGGACTTGCAAATGATTCTCTTCAATTGAGTTTATCAGTTTTGCATGTCCGGATGTTCATTTCCTGTGTGAATGAACATAGTAATCACTTTTGCTTAAGTGACTACTGTTGTTGATCTTGCCATGAATTATTGCTTTTGTGCTTATGTTCATTTTTGCTTGATCATGCTTATTTTGCTCCATATGCTTATTAAGTTTTCTGCATACAATGATATTGTTATGTTATTGTGTTTCAGGAGTTACTTATTCATATGTTCAAGAGCTTTACAGATTCTAGAGTTAGGTGTGAGTGAGTTTTCCAACTGTTCCCAACTCACGCATTAAGTCTAGAGTTTGTTTTAGGGTTTTGTCACGGAATAGCCAAAGGGGGAGATTGTAAGGTTGAATTTAATCAACCATCTAATTGGCTTTATTCCGTGACCAATTTGCTTGTAATTTAGCACTTAGTAACCCTGTATTTAGGTGGGAAAATTGTAAGGGTAGTGTGTGAGAAGATGTGAAGAAAAGCTCAAGAGTGTGCAAGAAAAACAGAGATTCGCGGCTAGGACTCGCGGGTGTGTCGCGACTGGCAAGCCGCCAAACTCTAGCACGTGAGAGGCACACTGGGAAGCTGAAGGGTCGCGCCAGCTGTCACGCTATAAGACAAAAGTTCCAGGCTGGCCAGGCCGTTACGTTGCGACTTGGACAAGCCACGAGGTCAAGCCGCGAGTTAACCCTGTTTGGCAAAAACTGACGTTTTGCATTCCCTTCTCACCCTACTATATATACACCCTTATACCCACTAAATTGAGAGAGCTTCCAGAGAGAATTTTGTGAGAGAAACCTTAGAGAAAAACAAGATTGCCTCATCCCCAATCTTTACCTTAGAGACTCTACAAATTCCTCTACTCTCTTCCTCTCCATTGTCATACCCTTGAGAGGTCTTTTACCAAATCCTTATCTCACCACACCCACGTCTGTGAGAAGGTCCATTTGGTGCTTAGGGAAGCAGTTTGGGAAGGAACCAATATACATTGGTTGATGCTATGGTCAAGTAGCGGAATCCGGTAAGCTAGAAAAGAAAAAGGTTCGGCGCAACCTCGTTGGAGCAGGAAGCTTGGAGGGCTTAGGTACCTGGGTAGATTAGGTTTGGAGGGTCTATTACTGTTCATGTATCCCAACTACATTTTCTAGTGGATTATTGACCGCTTGGAGGGCGGCGGAGAGGTTTTACGCCGAGGGCTTCGGTTTCCTCTTCGATAACACATCGAGTGTTGTCCTTGTGTTTGCATTTCTCTTCCCTTTATCTTTACCATTTAATTACTGTTGTGTGTGTGATTATTTATGGTTTAGATCGTTCCTCAATTCTGGCATAACCTATTTATCATTTTCCGCACATACGTTGTTTGTTAAATAGCTTGAATTGGTATTTTTGTATTTGGGGGTCTAAACGTTCAAGGGTGTTTCATACCCATATTGAACTTTCATCATCTATAAGCTCGTTGACTCTCCTTTCTCCATCCATTTTAGGTGGTTGCTGTAATACTTGGTTGCTAGGGTGATTTGGGATCCACTTTTCATGCATGATTCGAATGGAGTTACCATTCCCTACCCTCCAGCAGCTTCCCTTCTTTAGCAATGGTTGGGCTGCCATTAAACTTTTCCAAATAAAAGAACTATTAGGCACATCTGAAGCTTCCAAGAAACTGCTATGTGGAAAATACTTAGCTTTAAAACATCCATACACCAACGAATCCTCTTCCTGTAATAGTCTCCATCCTTGCTTGGCCAACATTGCTAAGTTAAAACTCCGTAGGTCACGAAACCCCATTCCCCCCTCCTTCTTAGATAGTGTTAGTGCATTCCAGCTCTTCTAATGGATTTTTCTTTCATTACCGATCTGTCCCCACCAAAACCTTGCACACATTGCATTCAGGTCATTGCACAGCCTCACCAGTAGAAGAAAAACTCCCATAGTGTGTGTAGGGATAGACTGTGCTACTGCTTTAACAAGAATTTCCTTCCCTACTCTTTATAACAATTGCCCCTTCCAACCCTGGATCTTCTTCCATACTCTGTCCTCGATAAAAGAGAAAGTTTGATATTTAGCATGGCCAACCAATGTGGGCAACCCCAAATAGGATTCAAACTTGTCCACCTCACGAACACCTAACTCCCCCTTAATTCTCTCCCTTTGATCCGTGGCTGTATTTGTACTGAAGTAGATTGAGGACTTATCAAAATTAATGCATTGTCCTGAGGCATCTGCATACGTCTGCAATAATTCAAAGATAACCTGCACCTCCCCTTGGGTGGCCCTACAAAACAATAAAGAATCATCTGCAAATAACATGTGAGATATAGAGGGTGCACGTCTACACACGACCACCCCATGGATACGCACTTCATTTTGTGCTCTAGCTAGAAGTGATGTAAAACCTTCTACACAAAGAAAGAACAAATAGGGTGATAAAGGGCCCCCTTGTTGAATCCCTTTGGAAGGGCGAATATTACCATAAGCTTTTCCATTAATACGCATGTGGATGTCACACAACACATAACTCTATCAATCCGTATATCTGGCAAACCCATTTTAGACATAATGCTCATCAAAAAACCCCACTCAACCCTATCATATGCTTTACTCACGTCCAATCTTAAAGCAAGAGAGCCTTTTTTACCAAATCTCTTATTGTTTATAGCATGCAAGGTTTCATATGCAACTAACACATTATCAATAATCAGGCAGCCAAGGACAAAGGCACTCTGTGAAGGAGAAATTAACCGTGGGAGTATCATCTTAAGTCTATTGGCCAAGACCTTTAAAATAATTTTGTATATCACATTGCAAAGACTAAATTTAGAAGTTATGAATATTGAATGGAATGAAGTAGTGTCTATCATAGATAATGAAACGATAATTTTACAAAAATGAAAAAAAGAAAGATGTCTGATTTGATTTTTATATTATTATTATTATATAAACGTATGTCAAATCAATGCCAATGTAAGAGACGGAACCAAATTGGCGAATGTTAATACGGGTCGGTTCTGGTATTAAATGCCTCTACCAACATCCACCAATGTTCATTAATTGTGACAATAAAAATATGGCAAATCATCTCCCAACTAAATCTATCTCTATCTTTCTTTCTTTCAAATTAATTTGCTTTTGTCACTGCTTTGAGGATCTAAAGGGCTAAGGCAATGAGGAATGGGGATTATAAATTTATAATTCTCTACTCATTCTGAGGAAAAAAGAAAATATTAGCTAGAGCTTCCTCTCGTCAGTTTGTCACACAAAAAAGCAAGCTTTTCTTATGGCCGTTTTTGCATGGGTTACCTCTCTTGTCTCTTCCTAATTGTTTTTTCTTCCTTCAGTCAAATTCACAAATTACAACCCTCCCTCATTCAATTCCCATTTCCTCCTCCTTTACAACTTCACAACTTTTTGCTCAATAGCACCTCTCTCCATATTTCTTTCTTTCTTTCTTATAGTCTTTCTTTATAGATAAACAGCTGGGCTTTGCCATAAATACTTGACATCCATTTAGAGCTTTCTATATTGGGTTGTAAAAACCTTTTTGGGCAACTTTTGGTTTTGAAGATATATATATATATATACATAACTGATCGAATGATATAGAGAGAAGATGAGCAACTATGGAGCAAATCATGAGATGAGGGAGATAGAGGCAAACAAACCAGCAGTGAATAATGGGATGGTAGTTGGCATAGTAGCAGGGTTAAGCCCTCTGAGTGAGACTCTTTGGAGGGACAAAGCTAACACAGAGTTTGTAGGAGACGTGTCAGCGAGGCTCACTTGGAAGGATCTGACTGTGACGGTCAGTCTCAGTAATGGAGACACTCAAAAGGTTTTGGAAGGACTCACTGGTTATGCTGAACCTGGAACCCTCACTGCACTCATGGGTCCTTCTGGTTCTGGTAAATCTACGCTGCTTGATGCTCTTTCTAGTCGTCTTGCTGCCAACGCTTTCCTTTCTGGTACCATACTCCTCAATGGTCGCAAAACAAAGCTCTCTTTCGGGACTGCAGTGAGTTTTTCTTTAGTTTCCAAGAAGAAAAAGTGTGTTTTCATTGTTTCCTTACTGTGGTTAAAACCTATAGATTTGTCTTGGTTTGGCTGCTTTGTGTGGGTGCGTGTGTGTGTGTTTATCTATGTTTTGGTATATCATGCTTGTTATGGTTATTGATAAATTG
This sequence comes from Quercus ilex subsp. ballota, assembly GCA_032727855.1. Taxonomy (NCBI): domain Eukaryota; kingdom Viridiplantae; phylum Streptophyta; class Magnoliopsida; order Fagales; family Fagaceae; genus Quercus; species Quercus ilex. The sequence continues at coordinate 35,063,612 of CM064917.1, forward strand.
TGGATTGATTGTTCTAAAAGAGTAAGCCATTAGAGAAGGGCGAATTTACTCTAACGCTTGCCAAGCAGGCTATTAATGGTGATGTTATTATGTGATGTAAACTCAGGCCTATGTGACTCAAGATGACAACTTGATTGGCACTCTAACAGTACGGGAGACGATTTCATATTCAGCTCGCCTGCGTCTCCCTGATAAGATGCCTTGGTCAGAGAAGCGTGCACTGGTTGAGAGTACCATCATAGAGATGGGTCTCCAAGATTGTGCTGACACAGTTGTAGGAAACTGGCATTTGCGTGGAATCAGTGGAGGAGAGAAACGAAGAGTCAGTATTGCTCTTGAGATCCTGATGAGACCCAGATTGCTCTTTCTGGACGAGCCAACTAGTGGACTTGATAGGTTAAACTCTAAAAACTTTCCTCTCCCTGTTATTGCCAAATTTTTTTTTTGGAAGTGCAGAGTGCCTCTGTTTTTAGTTTTATATATTTATATATTTTTAGAAGAGAATTAGACAATGTCAGTGTTGTCTTGTCGTCTTCTGCTTCTCGTATATCATTTATTAATTAATATGATTTTTTTTTTTTAATTCATGTGTACTATGAATTCATTACTATTGCAAATACCACATTGTAGACTTACAATTCTGTTTTATCAATTGTTTTACCTTCTACCTTTTAGAAGTAGATAGAACCCGTGTGTTTGGTATTTTCCCAAATTAATTCTTTGTTAATATTACACTTTTTGTCCCTTGAAATGTGGCATGGGTTTGAGTTTAGTCCCTGAAATTTAAGAAGTTCAGATTTTATCCCTCCATCTATTTTCTGCTTATGTGACAAACGGATATTGAGACCAAATTTAAACCAAAGCTCATATTTAAAGGATAAAATCTAACCAAACTCATAGACATCGGGATGAGTTGTTCTTTTATTATTTTTTAATTCTAGGGAACAAATCTTAACTTTTTATATTTGAAAGACCAAAAATTGAACTAATCACAAATTTAAGGGACCAAAAGTATTGTTCACCCATAATTTTTTTATATATAGTTAGTGTTAGATTTTATGTTGGGATTGACAATGAGAGGGAAAAGAGAGAAAAATAGAGTGGAAGCAAAATTAGAGTAGTTTGGTCCGTAGCAGAAGATCATAAATGGTTACAACTAAACTATGTTTACTTGTTCTGTTATAATGAGCCCATTGAGAGTATATATGGAGAAAATAAACCTAGGCTAATGATAGACTAACCTTAGGATGTTGTACAAGTTAGGCTTCCAATACAAGTATTGTTGTACTAGTAATACTACCTAGCTAAATATCTGTAAAATCCTCCTCAAAGGATACCATGAGTTTGGAAAGAAAGTGTGATCGTGTAGAAGAGTGTGATCATGCAGAATCAGATCAAATGTAGAATGGATTAAGAATGATGTGAGGTGGAATGCATGGGATAGCTATTGATAGCAGTGAACATTGACGGTTGCAATAGATGGAGGCTAGAAGATGACTACTATTGGCTAGAGCTAGGATGGTTGCACTAGTGACCTACGGATGGCTACTATGGTTGAAGAAGAAATACTTGGCTTGACTTGAGTGACAGTGGCTTAAGGATGGCAAACACGAGACAAATACTAGGTGTAGTGGTGGTTAGTGACGAATGGTTGTTGGAGGATTCAGAATCTGACAATCAAAGGAAAGCGACGCCATTTTCCGGAAAGACATCATTTGAGGATAGTTTCGCGGGTGTTAAAATAAAATAGGCCAAGGACAGATTTGTGATGTGGTGAGTGAGCACGTTGGCAGCCATTGGGGAACTAAGAAGGGGTTGAGCTCAGTTATCATGTTAGAATATATTTTGTGGGATAGAAAGTGAAACTAGAATTGACATGGTTAGATTTGATGACCTATGTCCACAGTAGAAAGCATTAAGTGGCTAAATCTTTACTATGTTGAATTGCTCTATTATAACAAGCTCATTGGGGGTCTATATAGAAAGATTAACCCTAGGCTAATTGTTGGTTGGTGGCTTGAATGAATGCACGTGAGCGCGTCACTTGGGGTTATAGCTTTTCCTTATATGGCTAAGCTTTGGATTTCAAATTGTGTTCTTTATTACTTTTTGGTGTAAGACAAGCTTTCCAAAATTGATCAAAGTACTATATATATATATATTAGGCCATACTTAGTTTTACGAAACACAAACAACTTTGGTCTTTTGCATACCAGATTTAGAGAATTAGAAATTCTTGTGATGAAAAAGAGCTCCTTGGGTGTATTTGGCGTATGGGTGGTATGAGAGCCTTTGTGACATTTTTGTAATCAATCTATTTTCATAGTGAAACTTTCCCCTCAATGTCATCTGTGGACATAGGCCTAAGGCCGAACCATGTAGATCTTTGTGTTCCTAATGTGATTGTTTCTTATATTTTTCTATTTCTTTTATGCATAAATCTACTATTATTGGCTACACTCACAACAACATCATATGAAATCTTCAGCTATTTCAAAACTAACAGTAGACTAAACCTATATTATAGTAGTACAAATTAGGCTTACAGTACAATTATTGTAGTGCTAGTAGAAAAATGAACCTTGATAGATATCCATAACAGTCAATACTGTCATCTTCTTGGCCGTTGGCTGGTATCTTTTTTTATGTTCTTTGTCTATATGATGGTCTAAAATTATATTAATGTATGTAGTTTGACTTCATTTTTATAGAAAATATTATAATATCCTATATACTATCTGTCCTGTCAATTTTATTTTTCTTTTTAAGAATTTATTACCATTGTCTTCAAAACTCTTGTTATATGTTTCTAAATTACTTTGGTTCTACCGCAGTGCTTCAGCTTTCTTTGTTACACAAACATTACGTAGTCTGTCAAGAGATGGGAGAACCATCATAGCTTCAATTCACCAGCCAAGCAGTGAAGTCTTTGAACTATTTGATCAATTGTACTTGCTTTCTGGGGGCAAAACTGTTTATTTTGGCCAGGCTTCAGAAGCATATGAGGTGGGAACTCTCTCCCTTTGCATTACACACATTTGATTTTTTGTAGGAATGGAGCTCTTATATAGGCAGGTGTTTGCAGTTCTTTGCACAAGCTGGGTTCCCCTGCCCTGCTTTGAGGAACCCATCTGATCACTTCCTTAGATGCATCAATTCTGACTTTGATAAAGTTAAGGCCACTCTAAAAGGATCCATGAAACTGCGGGTATGACATTTTTCTCCTTTTGCTTTGAATTATATACATATTAGTAGCTATAAATGTTATTGTAATTCAGTCATTAGAAGTTATTACTACTCTTAGCTTGCAGTGCACACAATGCATTAATGTGTTCACCCATGCAATTCTGGTGGAGGTAGTGTAAAAGAGTAAAGATAGTGACAGCAAACAGTATAATCATGGAGGTAAAAATGATTAGGTGGTACCGGTGATGGTTGCAGGTGTGGAATTGGGCATTAAGGGGGCTGGGTGATAGAGTTTAGTATGGTGTGGAGATGGGCATAGGTTGGTTGTCATCAGTGGTTATGGTGAGAATTGGTTTGGTTTTCTTCAAAGCAAAATCTACTTGCACTGTGATCTTTTGCTCCATTGAATGTTGGGTACTAGTGTATTGCCAAACTTATCATTGGATTGATTGGTTTAGTTTTATAGTACCTTTTATGAAAATTGTTATGCAATCATTTAGTTAATGTTATCATGAAATGCGTCATAATATCTGAGCCCCCCCTCTTGGGGGAGAGGGGGTTGGTAAGGCTGCACTTTGCTTTCTACTTTTGTTCCTTTACTAACTGTGGCTTTAAATTTGGTTTCTGCTCAGTTTGAGGCAACTGATGATCCACTAGAGAAGATTACCACAGCTGAAGCTATCCGAACACTTATTGAATATTACCATACCTCTCAGTACTACTATGCAGTGAGAGAAAAAGTTCAGGAGATATCCAAAGTTGTAAGTTGATCATTGGCAGCATGATTTTTTATGGGCATTTTTGGTAAACATTGTAATGATATTGGAATGCTATATTGAGAGCTGCAATTTTTTGCACATGATACAGAGAGGAACTGTTCTGGATTCAGGAGGTAGTCAGGCAAGTTTCTTGATGCAAGCCTTTACCTTAACCAAGCGTTCATTTGTCAACATGTCAAGGGACTTTGGATATTACTGGCTTAGGCTTGCAATTTACATTGTAGTCACTATCTGCATTGGGACCATCTATTTGAATGTCGGGACAAGCTACACTTCAATTCTGGTACTTTTGTTTGTTCTTTTTTTTCCCTTTCACTATTTAATCTGAGTGACAGCTGCAATTCCTTATATCTAAAAGCAGTGAATGGAGAAGTTGAGACAAGGATACATGAAGAAAAAGCTTGTGCTTTTTATAGAAAATTTGAGGGCGATAATCCCTCTCACATGCCACTTCTATTTGACAAGAAATCCATGAAATGATGTGTTGAAACCAACTAATAAATAACCATAAGCATGAGGAAGCTCAAATTCAATCCTTTACTAAGATTTCTTTCTTTTTTTTACTTGATATGGTGCAGGCAAGGGGTTCATGTGCATCTTTTGTGTTTGGTTTTGTAACATTCATGTCGATTGGGGGCTTTCCTTCATTTGTAGAAGATATGAAGGTTAGTTTCATAATCTTGTGGACCTATTCACATAATCCATTCACTTAGATGAAGATGGTAATGTTCTGATTTCTCTGCTGATATTCATAGGTTCTCCAAAGAGAGAGGCTGAATGGCCACTATGGTGTAACTGCATTTGTTGTCAGCAACACACTCTCTGCAATGCCATTCCTGATATTGATCACCTTTCTCGCTGGAACTGTTTGTTACTTCATGGTCCAACTCCACCCAGGATTTGAACATTATGTGTTCTTTGTACTATGCCTTTATGCAAGTGTCACTGTAGTCGAAAGCTTGATGATGGCCATAGCCAGTGTTGTCCCTAACTTCCTTATGGGTATCATCATAGGGGCAGGAATTCAGGTTTGTCTATTCCTGCTACATTGATAGATTGCATACATAGTAAATCTGCATTATGGGAAATGCAAAAATGTGAACTACTTAAAAATGTTGAAACATACTCCACCCTTTCATATATTACTTGGTGTCTAAGTTCATATTCATGCTATTCCAACAAGATCTCTTGTGAGAGATTCAAGTGTTCATTATAAATGTTTATTTCAACTTTTTAGTTATAAATGATGAGTTATTTGTTGTATTCCTCACATGTCAGGGCATATTCATGCTAGTCTCTGGGTACTTTAGGCTTCCAAATGACATACCAAAGCCTGTGTGGCGCTATCCCATGTCATACATCAGCTTTCATTTCTGGGCTCTGCAGGTAAAATGCTACTACAATTTACTGGTTGATGATGATTTGCTGCCAAGATGGTTCAATGACAAACAATGAAAACTTTTCAGGGACAATACCAGAATGATCTCGAGGGCTTGTTGTTTGACAACCAATCACCAGAACTTCCCAAGATACCTGGAGAGTACATCTTGGAGAATGTATTCCAGATTAATGTGCACCGATCAAAATGGGTGGATCTGAGTGTCATCCTCAGCATGATAATCATCTACCGCATCATCTTTTTCATCATGATCAAAATTAATGAGGATGTCACCCCCTGGCTCAGAGGTTACATAGCTAGGAGAAGGATGCAACAGAAGAATGGCAACCAAAATACCACAGTTGCTCCGGACGGTCTCACCCAATCTCCTTCATTGAGGACCTATGTCGCCAATCGGACAACTGGAACTCATAAAAGGTAGTCAAGAGACAGTACTATTGCATAGAATAAAAGAAGTTAAAAAGTCTTCACTTTTATGTTAGAACATCGAATGTAGCAAATGCTTGGAGACATAATTTGGTCCAGCTTTTAACATTTTTTACTTCCATTTTAAGCCATAACTATTTCTAGTTATCTCAAGTTACAAGTTACAACTTTGTGCTGATGATAATGTTTAACAGAAAATTTCCTATAAACTCAACTATTGGAATCAGTTTCATGAATCTTCTACTTTGTTGTATCTATGGTAATTAAGACCAGACTTCTCTGCATTTGTAAAAGCAAACAGTTTACAGAAGGCACCATACTAGAAATTACTTGAGCTGATGAAATTTAAAATGGCATGTCTGCTCAGCATATATCAGGTCTCATGCATCAGATGTGTAAGGCATTTCAGTAAGGGAAAAAAAAAAAGTAACTCCGCAGCAAAAATTATGGACCTTGAAGTGCCCAACATTACGTTACTTAGGTTTTTTTTTTTTTTTTTGAGAAACAAATTTAATTTAATTAGCAAATCTTGTAGACATTGCGTAGAATCTTGTAGCTTAACAAGAACCTCTTTGTGTTTCTAATAATGATGTCCTAAGTTCAAATTCCACTCTCTCAACTATTGAATTACCACCAAAAAAAGAAAAAAAAAAAAGCAGTCATCAGAGTTTTATACTCAATCAAAGACCATAGAATTATTATGAAACCATCCCATGAGATAATAATACATCATTAGATACCGTAAAGATAATGTTGTATAAAAAAACAAATTATGAGAAAGTATGTATAGAACTAAACCATTAGGTGAAAAAAAAGAACAAAAAATAAAATAAAATAAATAAACTATTTAAAGATGCAAGCAAGCTGATGTGTAGTAAGTTTTTGAGGATAAACGGCAGAGATGTGTAGTAAGATAGTTAACTTATGATTTACTGAGAATTAAATACCTCATTTCTTCCTTCTTCGAATCTCTAAAAGAACAAAATTACCTCATTTCTTTCTTCTTCGAATCTTTAAAAGAACGAAATTCTAGCTTACATGGCCTTCAAAATATTGCAATAGCTAATTTTGTACCATTATAATTAATTGCAAATTCGGTTAAGAAAATATTTAGAAATTGTACAATTGTTTTTATCAATGAAGTATAGAAAGTTATAATGTGAGCACATATTTTTATTTATTTTATTTATTTTTTTCTTTTGGAGAAGAAGCGAGCATATATATATGTGTGTGTGTGTGTGTGTGTGTGTGTGTGTGTGTGTGGTGATTCGTTCCCAATAACTTTGAGCTGTTGGGTCTAGAACCCCAATTTATTTATACTTTGGATTGGGCTTATCCTACAATGGAAGCTCCAAAGAAGTGATTGGTGGTGTCACTGATGGTGTTACGATTTTTCCTCACTGCTAAACGACCTTAGTTTTAGCTCGGCCGTGAAGGCTACTAAGCAGTTGAGCCTCCTCCCTTAAATCCAAACCAAACTTCCTTCTCCCTAGAATGTGTTTTCCTCACTTCTTTCTAGGCATGACAATTGCTACCCGACCCGCGAAATAGTAGGGTCAGGTCTAGGTTTTTTAAATAAAACCCAAAGCGAGTTCAGGTTAGGTTTGGGTTTTAGTGATACTCACCCCAAACCTGGACCCGGACCCGACCCGTTAAACTAAAATTACCAAAAAACCTAATATATATATATATATATAAACTTATTTAGAAAACTCTAATCTTATCTCAGTCTCTCAATCTTATCTGAGCCACCACCCACCCTCTCTTAATCTCTAGTCACTCTTACCCACATAGCCACACAGCCACACTCATGGCCTCACCACCACCCCCCTCAATCGCTCCCACTCTCCCTCCTCCTTGCACTTTCACCTTGCCGTCGATGCCGACTCCCCCTTTATCATCGACTCATCGACTCACCCTAACTCACTCTCAATGATTTGGATTTGTTCTCCACCAGTTTTTTTGGGTTCGTTGCCATTCTTATTTCTCAATGATATTTTCTTCTCTCTTTTTTTCTTTTTTTTTTCTTTTTTTTTTGTTGTTGTGATTTTTGTGTTAGAATTTCTGTGTTTGTGTTTGTGATTTTGAAAGGGAAAATCTTAAATCTGAAATTTTTGTTTTTGTGATTTCTGTGTTTGTTTTTGTGTTAGGATTTGTGTTTGTATTTGTGTTTGTGATTTTGAAAGGGAAAATCATAAATCATAAATCTAAAATTTGTGTTTTTGATTTTTGTGTTTGTGTTTGTGTTTGTATTAGGATTTGTGTTTGTGTGTTGTGATTTTAGGTTAGGCATGATGGGACGAGGCCCGCGGGGGCTCGACGGGGCAGGTTTGGGGGTTTAAAATAAAACTGTCTATTAAAGGGGTGGGTTCAGGTAACGGGGGTGGGCCCGTAGGGTGGGTTCGGGCATAAAGAAACTCGCCTCGAACTTGACCCGTTGCCATTCCTACTTCTCTCGTGTCTCTCTCCCCAATTTTATTCCAACCTTTTATTTCCCTTACCCTCTCTCTAATTATACCATTCTTTGAGTGGGGGAACCATAATGAGCAAATATTTTGAGCCAGTGGTCCCCATCGTTTAGTTGGTATGAGTGGCTTTTTTAGTAAGGGTCACTGTTGCCTAGGGTCAAATCCTGTGTCAGTGAAATGACCCACTTTCTGAGGTGGAGGCGACCTCCTAGTAACTTGTGCCTAACATCGGGTTCATGCTCAGTGAGCGGAATTCCCCAAGGCACTATCCAATGTCCTCAGCTATAGGGATTTGTAGAGGTGCGAATTGACAAGTCCCCGTCCTAGGCTCCCTCCCAATATGTTTTTCGGCTGTATGGGCCATGATAGGGTCGAAATCGTAATGAAAAGGGCCCAATTACTTTGGGGAGTGGCCCACAGTTCTTGGTAAACCACAATAGCCCCCCATGATTTCATCTTCATGTCTTGAAGGTGGGATTGTGATCATGTTAGTCTATATTCTCGACATGTGGGAGTACGTGCATAAGTTACCATCATGTCTCAGGAGTGTTAAGGGTCAGGCTATAAATGCGCCAGATGTGACAACTCCTTTCTCTAGCACGCACCTGGCTAGCTATCAAGATCCAACAACTGCGATTGCTTGCCCATTGGTCTCTCAAGGCATGCGGAGATCAAAGGCGACGTGAACTATGATTTTCCCCACCCAATGCATCTAATTCCCCTCTATAAATATCTGCTTTCTCACTTAAACCGAATTTCTTCACTTTGTCAACTCCTGGTCTTAGAGCTCTCCTTTCCCAAGCCTATTTATCAGACTTTCCTCTTCTTGAGAATGCTCGTCTTCCCAGTAAGTATCCTATCCTTATCTCTTTAGGCTGTTTCTTTCCATCTATTCAATTCTTAGCAATGGGGTTTGCTGGGTTACTTAGTTCTCAGGCCGCCGTAGAGGCTTTTAAGGCTATGTTCCATATCCCTAGGGAGACATAGAATCCAAAAGAGAGCCTAGGGTGATATTTATTCCCTTGATGGCCTTGTTCAAAAGGGGGTCTGGTTCCCTTTAGATCCTCTTATACTCATCTTAGGTTTTATGATCTAAGCCCCAACCAGTGTCACCCAATTTTTTACTGGGTTGTCAGCTGCGTTGGTTGGCTAAGTAGATTGTTCGACCTAAAACTCACCTAATATGACCAAATATGACATAAACTTCATATATAGCTGTTGTGGTAGCCTCGACAAAGGCCACTACTTCAAAGTTAGGAATAGTTGAGTAAGGCTCATTTCATGTCTCCCTGATTCCAACAAGAATTCCCAAGGGGAATTCATAAAAGTGAGTGGGAATTGGCTCGGCAATAAACTCACTTGTCCGACCCCTCCAAAAAAGGCAGGTCGGTAATTTTATGAGGAATCTCTCCCTTCCCCTTTTTATTCCATTACCGTTGTTTGTTGATTCCATTTTTATACTTCCCAGTATTGTTCACTACCCCCACATCAGCTTTGTGGAAGTCGCCGATCTGAACCAGATTCTTAGGTTGGAGGTTTTCATTCATTATGACGGACAACTCTGCACCACCCACCTGGTTCTGGGTTATATTCCCTTGTACTCCAACTTCCAGGATCCAAGGGACTAACTTTGAGCTAAGAACTCCTTGCTAATGTATATTGATGTTCGGTTACTAGGGTTTTTACTAAAGCAAGCAGAAAATAAAGCTCGGCAAAAGAGGCCAAGAAGAAGAAGAAGTACTTCCCAGAACCCTTTTCTGACGGTTCAACCGAGATGGTATTTTGCGACGAGTTCTCGTGACCAGTTCTAAAGAGGAGGAAGAACAAGAAGAGCGAGAAGAAGAGGAAAAAGAAGGAGAAAAAGGAGAATGAAGAGAAGAAGAAGAAGAAGAAATAGAAGAAGAAGAGGAACAGGAACAGGAAGAATAAGAAGAGGAACAGGAAGGAGAGGGAGCAGATAAATCACCTTATTGTATGCGCACGCATGCACGAGCATGCGTACATAGCTAAGGTTCTAGAAACTATGTAAGGAAAGATTTTTTGTAATAAATCTGGTTTGGAATGAATCCCACATTGTTTGGGAGCCACCCTAAACCTTTATTTTTTGACTATATAATGCCATAAATGACACTTTTTTAGGGAGGGCAAAAAATGGTGGTAAAAACACACATGATTCGCTAGAAAATAGTGAACCGAAGATTGAGTTTTTCACAAAACATCCTTAAGTCAATTTTTATTTGATTGGAACTTTTTTTGGTTTTGATCTTCAAGTTCTAAAATTTACTAACTCATTTTGAATTGGTTGTGAATTGACTAAGGGGAATGATCAAAATCAAGCTCTAAAGAGTTCTAGTGTTGAGGTAAAGTTTCTAACTTTGGCTTTTCATTTTTTTTCTTTTGTTTTTCTTTGTGTGTGTGTGTGTGTGTGTGTGTGTGTTTATGTGTGAATGTTCAAATAGCGTTGAAAACTCTATGAATGTTTAGACCCCCCAATTACAAATTACCAATTCAAGCTTATTATCAAACAATAAATGTGCGGAACATGAACATAAGCTAATAACAGAATTGATAAACAATCTAAACCAATTAAAATCGCATCCACAGCAGAAATTAAATGGAAAAGATTAAGGGAAGATAGATGCAAATACAAGGACAACACAACGATGTGTTATCAAAGAGGAAACCGAAGCCCTCGGCGTAAAACCTCTCCACCACCCTCCAAGCGGTCAATAATCCACTAAAGAATGTAGTTGGGATACATGAATAGCAGAAGACCCTCCAAGCCTAATCTACCCAGTGTACCTAAGCCCTCCAAGCTTATTGCTCCAACGAGGTTGCGCCAAACCCTTATCTTCTTTAGCTTACCAGATTCCACTATAGCCCATAGCACCAACCAATAGTCATTGGTCCCTTCCTAACTGTTTCCCAAAGCACCAAATAGCCTTCTCACAGATATGGGTATGGTGAGAAAAGGATTTGGGTAGGAACCTCTCAAGGATGTAACAATGGAGAGGGTGAGAGTAGAGGAATTTGAAGAGTCTCTATGTGAAGATTGTGGATGAATCAATCTTGTTTTTCTCTAGGGTTTCTCTCTCAAAATTCTTTCTAGAAGCTCTCTACATTTTGTGCGTATAAGGGGTATTTATACTAGGGTGAGAATGGAATGCGAAGAGTCAGATTTTTCAAAACATAGCTGGTTGGCGACTTGGCCTCGTGACTTGACTGAGTCGCGAGTTCAAGTCGTGAGATAACAGAACGGCCAAGCTGGGCTTTTTGTCCTGTAGTGCTCTAGCTGGCGTGACTGTTCATCTTCTCTGCACGCTTCACTCGTGTGCTGCAGTTGGCGGCTTGCCAATCGCGAGTCCCAACCGCGAGTCTCTGCATCCTTGCACAATCTTGAGCATTTCTTCACACTCTCTCACTCACTACCCTTACATGATTCCCACCTAAATACAGGGTTACTAATTGCTAAATTACAAGCAAATTTGGCATGGAATAAAGCCAACAAGATGGTTGATTAAATTCAACCTTACAATGTGTTTATAACATGCCTGTGTAGTCTAGGTTTACTTTGTGCTCATGTTACAAGCATGCTAGGTTGCTACATTTTGTGTTTTCTAATTTTGTGTTTTTTGTTTTTGGGTTTTTGTTTTCTGGGTATGTATGTGTGCGCATGCTGAATGCATGCGTACGTATACTTGTGATGTGCATACCCATATAATTGGATTGCGCACACATGCCCTATGTATGCACACGCATATCCCTGCCTAAAAACCCTAAATCCTTTCCTGCTTGTTTTTCCTTTGTTTTCTTCATGATTTTAGTCTCTGTTTGACCTAGTTTATATATATGTAAGCCTCTGTTTCTCTGCTTTTTTTTTTTTTTAATCTTTTTTATGCTTGTTAATGTTTTAGATTGTTTGAATGCCATGAACATGCATATGAATATGAACATGTATTGATGCATAGGTGCTATGATGTAGTGAGGTAAGTCATGCATAATCACATGAACATGCATTGGTTTTTAAATGGTGAGTATGATGTGATTGATGAACATAATGTGCTTGGTTGAATATCATGAGTTTGTTGGCTTAGATGTTTACATGTGTTTATCCAGCTTTGTTTGGTGATGTCTCTGCCCTTGTTAATGTATGTTTAAATGCCATGATAAATGAATGTTAGGTTTTGGGATGATTAAGCTATTTTTTATATTTTAGATACATGCTAGTGTGTGTGTGTGTGTGTGTGTGTGAGTTAGGATACATGTTAACTTTGCCTTTAATGAGATTAAGACTTGGAACACAATGAGTGGAAGCCAACCCACGGGTTGGGTGGGATTGGGTGCCTAACACGTTCCCATCTCCATACCTAAACTTCAAACACGTACTCTGGTAAAGATTAATCCTTCCACGAAAGGCGCTATATTTATGGTTCCTTGACCTAAACTTGGTGGCAACTCCATTTACAGTCTCCACCATTGTCTACCCTAGGCCAAGGCGTATTTCACGAAAAGGATGATCAGTCGCGGGTGCTTGCACCCACAGTGGCGACTCTGCTGGGGATAGAAAGTTTGATTTCAATGTGTTCCATTTCTTAATCATGATAAAGACTTGTTTAATATTTTTTGCATACACTTTCACTTGGTCCTTTTGTCCCTTTGCCATGGTTGGTGATGAGTAGGAAAGTGGAGGCTCCATTCAGGCCAAGACTTTCTGGAATTCATCCTACCAACTCACAATCTGTGCCATTGCCTATGATGGGCTTTGAGTACATTAATGGTTTGCCACTAATCCATTACGGTCCATTTAGGCCTAAGGTTGGAATCATGGCCCACCTAGTTGTGAGTGACCTATTGATCTATCCATTTTGTTTTAAGGAGCTTACCCACACATAGAGAGATCTTAGATCCTATCAAAAGAGGGTACCCTTTATATCTCTTGTTTGTTCAACCATATATCTTGTGTTCACCAAACTCTAAAGGACAAATAAAAGATGTAAAAATGGAAAGGATGACCCAAAAGTTATGGCGTACCCTAAGACATTAGGATAAAAATAAAAGAAGTTCTCACATATAAGAGGCTTATACCAAAATCCAAATGTATATCTTAACTTGAAAGGTTCATAAGATCATAGTCTAGTTGCTACTGTAAGCTCAAAATCAAAAGACCTCTTGAAAAAGAAAGTCTTGAGCCTAAAGTAACAAATATGCTATGGTCCTAGAATCCACGATCCTACAAAGTCAATATGAATTTCCCTAATCTTAGGCCTCCTTATTGCATGTAAAGGCCTAAAATGATGAGAGATTTGTGGGCCTTGACAGGAAGGTCACAATATATTCTAGCTAGAAGGCTACTTCAAAAAAAGTGATAATGAATATAAGAAAAGAAGAGCCCAATGGTGATGAACACATTGTGGCCCATATTTGAGACAAAGGATTGAAAATCTCTAAGCACATCCTAACGAAAGCCCATGAGTGTAAGATGAGAACATTATTGTAAATGGATTAAGCCCTATTGAAACAAGGGCAACGCTCATGAGAGGAAAGAGAGTGATTTTGTAATGGACTTTCATTAAGATGGACTTAAAGAATTTCTAAGAACATCTAAATAAAAGAAGCTTTTAATTGGGACATGGGCTTAATAAAAGTGGGACTTCTTTTCAGGCATCGATTGCACTATCAAAATCAAGTAAGCAATGTCCCTACCTTAACTTGGGTTCGAGAGAGCAACGGAAGACGCTTGGTCAAGATTGATATCACACCTTAAGAAGAAATACTTCAAGAAGAGATATCTCAAGAAGAGATACCTCAAGAAATGGCTGCTCCAATTGATGACACACTTGCACAAAAGATACACAAAGCCTTGGAATATCAAGGTAAGGCTCTCAAAAAGATGGGAAGTAGTCTATCCAAGCTAGATGAGAGCAAGATTAAGAATCTTGTACATGTGGAGATAAACGAGGAAGAAGAAAAGGAAGAATGGGACGAGAAGGATAAGGTTGATTATGATAGTAACAAACAATTTGAGAAGCTTGCTAAGGATACCGTGGCTATAAAGGAAAAGATGGAGAAGATGCAACTAGCCTTTCGCAAGGTTTAATGGATGGACGATTGTCTCTACAACATGGGTGGTCTAAACTCCAAGGCTTCTATTGCATTACCTTCCAAGTTCAAAATTTCTAATGCTGAAAAAGTTTGATGGGACTAGAGACCTAAAGCAACATGTTTGGAGATATATAAGCATAGCTGAAATGAAGGGGTTGGATGAGAAGCAAACTTTGCATGCATTCCCTCGTTCACTTACGGGAGGAGCATCGAGATGGTACTATAGCTTGGATCCAAGCAAAACCAAAGTATGGAATGAGCTAGTGAAATCATTTGTGGATCAATTCATCTTCAATACCATGACTGATGTAACTTTGAGAGATTTAGGGACTACTAAGCATGGAGTGGGGGAGGGGAAGGCTTCCAAAATGGTTAATAGGCCAAATGAGAAGGACCAAATCAATATGATTATCAAGAACTTGCTTTTGGCATACAATAGTAGGCTCTTGCCATCACTTATTAGTTCTTTTGGGAAATTGTGTGATTCTAGGACTAGGATCAAGGATGTCATCAATAATGGACAATTAGAGAAAGGTGAAAATAAGCCTCCAATCAAGAAGACATATAGGGGAGGAGGACCCACTTCTAAAGCACCTAACCCTGTGAATGTGAATGTCATCATACCTCAACAACCTCTAGCCTATCAAAGCTTCACAAAGAAATCCCACCGAGATTTTTCCGACCTAGGAATGAACCTTACCCAAGCATATGAGAACCTAACTTCCAAAGGATTCCTCAAGCCTTTAGATCCCACACCAATGCCTAATACTGTCCCTCCTTGTAGACACCTCATTTTGTACCCCCGTTAATAAATTTTGGTCCCCGACCCCAATATGAGCTTGAAATATGTCAACCAAGGATATTTAATTGTTTTCAATACTTGTAAGCATTATATTATATATTATGATATTGATAATTGGTACTGTATTGGGCTGTTATGTTGGAGCAAGCGGGTAGCTTGCATGATGTTATAAGGTGGTTTAAATTCATATTGGGAGTGTTTCTTATTTTTTGGAATTGTGGATGAATATTGTTGAGTTACTTTTGTTTGGTTATATTAACGTATTTTTCAATACTTGTAAGCATTAAATATTGTGATGTTAATGACTGGTATTGTGGTGGGTTGTTGTGTTAGAGCAAGCAGGTGGCTTACATGATATTATAAGGTGGTTTAAATTTATATTGGGAGTATTTCTTATTTTTTGGAATTGTGGATGGATATTGTTGAGTTACTTTTGTTTGATTAATTATATTAATGAGTGTTTTCAATACTTGTATGTGTTTTATATTGTGATGTTAATGATTGGTATTGTGGTGGGTTGTTGAATTGGAGCAAGTGGGTGACTTGCATGGTATTATAAGGTGGTATAAATTGATTTTGGGAGCGTTTGATTGTTTTATGTATATTTGTTTAAGTATTAAGGTCTATATAGAGTTGTGTATTCATAAATGGGATAGGACTTTATGTAAGTAGCTTATAGACTTAATTGTTAGAATATATTATGCATGAGTTGTCATTATTTTGCTAAAGTAACATTCACCTTGCATTTGTAGTCAAACGTGGATAAAAGTTGGATGGCAATGGGTAAGATACCTGTTGGCAGATTACGTCGTCTATATATTATTGGGGTTAATGCATTTATTAATTTTGCAAGGGCAGTTGTGGACTCGAGTGGTAATATTTTGTGCCCGTGTATTCACTGTGTAAATTGCTATCTAAAATCTCTTCATATTGTGCATATCCATTTGCTTCATCGTGGGATTATGCAATCTTACATTAAATGGTATTGTTAGGACATATGTGTTTTCACTTGTTAAGAACATATGTCACTTATTTATGTAAATTGGCTAATCCTTTGACCAAAACGCACTCTACTTGTAATTGGGTAGCTCTAGGTGTTTTTAATACTTCAAGAAACAAGGTTTCAAGATCAATTGTTGAAGTCATCAAGTCTATCCAAGGAAAACAAGCTGAAGTGCAAAATCATTAAAGCTCGACACCTTCTCGATAGCTCCTCGACACCTGCTATCTGTCGAGATTTATAAAATCAGATTTTCTGATCTGATTTCTTAGGATTCGTGAATGTGTCTTTGAGCCTTCTTTTCTCCTAACCCTAGACATATAAAAGGATTGTTTTAAGAACCGTCAAAGAAGACACAAGTTACACAAGCATTGAGCAAACTCTGTTCAAGCAATTTGTGATCAAAGACGAAATTCTTGACGTAGTTCATCTTCTTTGAAGAAGTTGCTGTGTATTTGCACCAAAGGGTTTTGTAACCAAGCATCTTCCTGATCTTCATCGTGTAGGATGAACTGAAGAACTTTGCAGCCAACCTCTCCTTCTAAGTTGGTGTTTGAAGTCGCGTACTGGGATCCGCACATTGGTTAGTCACGTACTTGGGAGCTGTGCATCAAAAGGGGGAACTATCACTACAGATCAAGTCCAATTGGGTATTGGGGTAAGGGTTCAACTGTAGGTTGGTAAGGTACTTAGGATTCCTTTACTTGTAACCGCTTGATTTGATAATAGTGGAGTTTCGGGAGTGGTGATCTGAAAATCACCGGGTGGGGTTTTTGCTGTAAGGGTTTTCCCCATTCGTAAACAAATCACCGTGTCATTTAATTTTCGCTGCATATTTAGTTATTTGGTGATTTGTTTGTGCTTCCACATATTTGCATGTTAAATTGATTAATTAATAACTTGGCTAATTAATTAATTGGTTTAATCACAAGAGGTCATTCAATTTGATTGGACTTGGCTTCGGGTAGGGAGACTCATCTTCCGATTGATGAATGCCTTTGAGTTTCAATATTCTTAAAATGAGGCAGCAAAAAGGAATACAGATCCTTGATTCAGTTCTTGTAATATTTTTGCACAAAATATGAAAGATATGAGCGTAAATATCGATTTCTTCATCAGTAATAAGATCATGAAGGAATAAAGCTCTCCCGAGATTCATGCACCCGGTGCTGGATAAAGGATATAGACTGCGGAACATGATTATTGTAAGCACTCTTAGTTCCGGGGAAAGTGAGGAAACACTGATTGAGTTCCCATTTAGTGAGAACTCCAAGTTCCTTCCAAGAGCATCCTAAAGTAAATCCTCATCCGGATTCAAATCATCATATACCGGTGGATTAGTAAACATCGGCCGGTTGATGTGTAGGATTTCTACCAGATAAACGTAAGTCATTGAGAAAATCTTTCCTCTAACCCAGCATTTTAGCTCCTCTCCCTCAACAATGGCATTAGTATAGAACTCTTTCACCAAATTCTCGTACGCATCATCAAGGTTGGAGAGAAGGAAGGCCCAATCCTTGGTGGCAAACCATTTAGGGACGTCGGTGTCTAGGAGAGACGGTTGGTTAACAGCCCTTTCAACCAGCAATGAGGCGTCTCAAAAGTAGTTCTCATAGGTTTGAAAAGCAATATAAGATCTGAACTTGTAAGGGTTATACACTCTTATCGATGATCTGGTCCTCTTTGACCTAGGAGAAAGATCATCAACATCAATCACAGGCTCTTTCCTTTTGCTGTTGCCTCCTTTCAACACTGATCTTTTGAACGGAGACATTGTCAATTTGCATCATGTTACACCAAAGAGCAACAGAAACCACACAAGACAACAAACTCTATTGGCATTAAGTTAGTCCTAAAACAGCAATATTGAAGAAAACCCTAAAATCATGAGATTAAGGTCTCAAACATATCACTGAATGTGTGTGTTCCAAAAAAAAAAAAACCACTTTGAGCAACCAAAAACAGTGTGTAACACCACATAGCCAACACAACCCACACAACAATCTCACCAAAGCATCAAATATCCATATTCAACCATCATACTCACAGCTATCATCAAAAACACCCAATACAAGAAATCTTTGGTAGGAAATGTGAAATACATTGAGAAAGAAACAGAAACCATACCTTTTCTTGAAAATTGGTGAAGAAGTGAGGAAGAATATGGTGAGTTTGTGTATGAACACGGTGATTTTGAAAGAGGGAAAGACAGACAAGAAGATGAATAGTCATGAGATGCGAAGGAAAACTAAAAAGTTTTTGAAACTATCCTGAAAAAGACCCTTAAAGCGCAAAACACGCGATTGGATTAAGTCGCTAACAAGTTGCCAAAGCAAGCCACCATAAACCCTTGTAACAAAATTTGGAAAAATTTGTCGAAGTGTTTTTCACGACTGGAAGTTCCACTCGCGAGTTAGTTGCAACATGAGCTGCCAAACCTTTTGAATAACCCTCGCGACTGGAGCTTTCACTCACAAACAAGTCACCAAACTAAGTCGGGAGAAATCTAAAAACTCATATTTTTGGAAAAATTTCTAAGTCTTTTTCAAGACTGGGACTTTGACCCACCAGTGAGTCATGAAAACCTTCTGTGTAAGCTCGCAACAAGGGCATGCAACTAGAGTGACCCGTGAGGCAAGTCGCCAAAATAGGGTTGCACAGTGTTTGAAATTTTTGACATTTTTCAAAATAAAAACACTTTCCAAAAACAATTATGTAAAGTTGTTATTTACAACTATGTGTTTTTGTTGGCTTTTATTCTATGACAAATTTGATTGTAATTATTGTTCAATCTTTTGTACCTTGTATGTATTGTGGGATTTGATTGTAAGGGTTGTGTGATAGAGAGAGAGAGAATGTGAAGACTCAAGCAATTGAAGACTGAAGTGTTCTCACAGGTATCTCGCGACTAAGCATCCCGCAAAGTGACTCACGTGCCTTGCACATGCTGGAATGCGAAGAGTTAGGTCAGGATGGAGACAGCTGTGTCTCGTGAGTATCTCGTGGGTAAGGCCTTCTCGCGAGACACCCGCGAAACATTCTGTTCTGCTAGCCTATCCATTCCACACACTTTCTGTGCCTACGCTATTTATATCCACATTACCCATAAATGTTGAGGAATGCTTTTGAGAAAAAACCTAGCCAAACACCTTGAGAGTTAGAGATTGTTATACCCACAATCCTCTACACATTTGCTTGTGGAATTTCCTCGACTCCTACCTCTCCATTTCCATACCATTGAGAGGTTGATAGCCCAAACACTTACCACACCCTTTCAGAGTGTCAAGTGAAGTTTTGGTGCTGCTGGGAAGCATTGGAAGAAGCCAAGGATGGTAGATGCAACGTGGAGCTTGTTGCGGGATCCGGAGAGCTAGACAAGACACGGTTCCGAGAAGCCTTGTTGGAGTAAGAGCTTAGAAGGCTTAGGTACATCGAGTAGATTAGGCTTGGAGAGTCTCTTGCTAACCCATGTATCCCAACTGATTGTCTAGTGGATCGATTACCGCTTGGAGGGCGGCGGAGAGGTTTTTCGCCGAGTTCTTCAGTTTCCTCTTCGATAACACATCGGCGTGTTATCTTGTGTTTGCATCTTTCTTCCCTACTCTTTTACTTTCCATTTTACTGCTGTGTTGCCTTATATATGGATTAGAGTAGCTTGTTTGTTTATTCATTCGCTTTTACACTATTTCGTACTTAGTATTAAGTTAGTGTAAAATCAATCGAGCCGTAACTTTTAATTGGGGGTCCAAACAGCTCTTGTGTTTTCAACACATTTTCGAGCCTTCAGATTAAAAAGTCAACTTTTTAAGTATCACTAGTTAGAGTTTTTAGTCTAACTCTTGCCAGAAATGGTGAAATTGACTTCGGATTTTTGCATCATCGTCCGATTGGGGTAAATTATGTTACTTTTAATTTATTCCCCACTTTTGGCTTTAAAAATCATGGTTTTCACCCTTTTTTGAGCTTTAAAGCATTATTTTGATGCGTTAATTGAGGTCGGACAAAAATTGGTATTGACAGAGGGGCAGGGCCCCGCAAAGCCCTAAGGAGTAGGGATGGGGCAAGGCATGTCACCTTGCCATGTGGGCCGGGGCGGGTATAGAGTAAGACAAAGCCACACGGTACAAGGGTGAAGACCCCGTCCTTCAGCCTCGCCCCGCCCTGCCCCACCCCATTGCCATCTATCCCTAGGTACAAATGTCGTTATAATATAACTGGTACCTTATACATGGGAATCTTAAAATTAAGCAATAATAATTAACTTGTTTTGACTTTGAGAACAAAACCATACATCCCACGCACCTTTTACTAATTTTTATTAACATTTGGCCAATGTTTGATAGGTCAAAACTCAAAAATCCGGCAAAAGATTGATTTACCGAAAAAAAAAAATTCCTCAATAGTTATGTATATTTTCCATTGACAATGCAGTGTAGCTAAACAATATCTTAATAGAAAACGGCCACACACACACACACACACACACACACACACACACATATATATAAGACTTTGACCAATCTTTATACATAAAACATTCAAACCCGCAAAAAAATCAAATAAAAAATAAAAGTCAGAGTTCTTTTATTTATAATAATATTATTATTAGATGATATTTGTTCCACATAACTTAAAATTGGTGCCACCTTCAATGCATTTTGCTACTGTGTTTATGTTTATGTGAGTGTGACAGTATACAGTGCAACTCTAATCCTTGTTAAGAATACAATGCACTTTGACTCTGTGATGTTACCTGCCATCAACTGTCAACTTCCAACGGCCATTAAAAAAATTAAAGTCAAAACTATATATAAACATGGATGACATTTTCTTTGCTCATTGTCTATAAATAGATTGAAGCTTTATTTATTTGAAAACCTTAAGACACAAGAACAAGTGAGAAGAGATCGAGCAAGCAAAGCAACAAACAATGCCTTCTCAAGAACAGCCCAAACTTCCTATTATAGATTTCTCTCCTAACAAATTGAAACCACGTACAAGTCACTGGGTATCCATATGCAACAATGTCCGGCAGGCTCTTGAAGATTACGGCTGTTTCGTAGCATCATATGATGATAAAGTCATCTCCTCGGAGCTTCACAATTCTGTTTTTGATTTGTTAGTGGATTTACTTGATCTCCCTTTGGAAACCAAAACCCAAAACACTTCTGGCAAACCTTACCATGGCTATTTTGGCCAAAACCCATATATGCCACTCAATGAAAGCATGGGAATTGAGGACGCACAAATTCTCAGCAGAACTCAAAACTTCACAAATCTCATGTGGCCTCCGGGAAACAAACGCTTTTGGTATAACTATATTTCTATATTTAATTGTAATCCTAAAAACTTTATTATTTATTTTTAGTGTGTATATATATATATATATATTACCTAAATAATTATTTGTTCCTGATTCTTTAGTGACACCATATACTCCTACTCAAGGATTGTTTCCCAATTGGAACGTTCGGTGAAAAGTATGGTATTTGAAAGCTATGGAGTGAACAAGTACTCTGATTCTTACATCAATTCAACCACATATCTTCTTCGGCTCATCAAATATAGTGTGCCCAATGAGAACGAAAGTAACATTGGCGCCATGTCTCATACTGACAAGAGCTTCTTGACCATACTACACCAAAATGATGTGAATGGTCTAGAGATCAAAACAAAGGATGACAGGTGGATTCATTTTGAGCCTTCCCCTTCTTCCTTCATATTCATGGCTGGAGAGGCATTCACAGTAAGTGTTACAGTCACCAATTTTAGCTCAATGCTAGCTTGTGCAAGATATTTCATATAAACAAGTTCAGTCGTGAATGAGCTATGTTTGACTTTTTAATTCCTCCAGTAATGAAATATTTGTAGGTTAATCCTTTAGGAAATTACAATTCAATTGGTTTTTGGATACAGTAAAATTTTCTTTTCATTGATGATAATGAAGATACGAAATTATCGTCAAAAATAAAAATTAAAAAGAATGAAAGAATAAACAATTGATAGGGTGCTAACAAATACTTGTTTTGATTGGCCCAGGCTTGGAGCAATGGCAGGATATATTCCCCTCACCACAGGGTTGTTATGAGAGGAGACAAAGACAGGTATTCGCTTGCATTGTTCTCATTCAATAGCGGGACAATTCAAACACCAAAAGAGTTAGTCGACGATGAAAATCCACTACAATTTAAGCCATTTGATCATCAAGGATTTCTTCGTTTCTACAGCACTGATGAGGGCCAAAGGCATCCGTGTACAATCAAGGCCTACTGTGGTGTTGCCTTTTGATCTAAAGAAGCTCATGGTTAAACTCTATTGATTGAAGAGAACTTTGGGGAGAAAAAACTTGATTAGAATTGCATTTGAAAAGTAAATGGAATTTTAAGGGGCGTGTTGTGTGCAGTATGACTTACCCTACCATCCCTTAAATGTTACCATAACTTTTGAGTGGATTTTGTGGTGTGTCTTTATATTAGAACTTATTTTCTCAGCCTTGTATGTGTGTGTGTTTGTTTCTCAATTTAAAAAAAAAAAAAAAAAAATAGAAAGAGAGTCATAAAAGATATACTGGAATTAATTGATGTATTTGTAAGATAAAAGGTTGACACGGGCTTGTTACCTTGATTTGAGGAGTCATGATAACTTGATGGATCGCATGCCATCTTGCCATGCATCATTAAAATATCTGTCCTATCAAAATTTTACTTTCCAATTACAAATATATTGATTAGAAATAATCTCTACTTTGGATTTATTTTAGTCAAAGTATTGTAATGTTTCTTTTTTCTTTTTCAGTGTGAGCATACCAAGTTGTCATTGTATGTAATGCTCTATTTGTTTCATAGTAATTTTTTAATGTAATTCTCAATTTTATCAAAATCTTGAGCTTTCGTTATGTTTCTTGAGCTATGTATCGATCAAGTATGATTATGGAAATACAAAACATACGGGTAATATATACTATATTAAAAGGATGCATCAAATCGTTCCTCCAAAAAAAAAAAAAAAATGTTACTGCTTAGCCATGGGCTCTTGGGCCTACTAGGCCTATTATATTCTAGTAGCTATATTGACTCGTGAGAGAGCAAATTGAGTTTGAAGACAAGATCATGAAAGTGGGATAGTGGATGCAATATTAGGTTATCAACTATTTGATCAACAAGTTACTGGAAATGGTTTTTCTCTAAGAATTGAGTAAAAAAAAAAAAAAACGTTTTATCAATGATTCGAGGAAATATCTTAGATATGAAGGGGGGACAAAATGTAATTGCAGCGTTGTTATATCTAGCAAGTGGTGAAGAACGAAGTGATAATTAATCTAATATGTTTGATACGCTTATAAATGATGCCATTGAAAGTAATTTCAATAGCGTTTTGATTCTCATAGTAAAAAATTGTTATTATAGTAGAGCATTCAACACCTAAGGCTTATAGGAGGCAAGCAATGGCACATGTATAAACCTAGGGTGTAGACACCTCATATTGTACTCAGTTAATAATCTTTGTCCCCAACCCCAATGATGAGTTTGATATGTTAAAAAAGGGTAATTGAAGTGTTAGGGTTTGTGCCCTAAAATCCAATATATTGGCATGTTATAAATAATTAAATTGTTTAATTATATGAGACTATTTATAAATGAACTAATTAGACATTATCATAATCCTTGATATGCATTGTATGTGATTTATGATATTTATGTGATTTAGTTACAAAAGATATAAATCGCAAGTTCCTTATAAACTTAAAATATAGTTCGTAGTCGATGATGAAATTGGGCGTTTCATCTGCGAAGACTATAACACACCAACTAAGATGCAGTTTGTCTAGATTATGGAAGTGGAGACTTCTAGTTGATGTATTGATATATCTTAATTGTGTAAAACATATTGAACTAGAAATTAACAACGATCACATGAATAATTAATCTCACGACTTCTAGTTTCATAAACACTCAATCCTGAGAGGATAGTGAACCCGATCATGAAATGTAGATTACTTTGATATATTAGGAGTGAGATATAGTTTAACAGTCAAAACCTTAGTATGTTGGGTAACTACATGTAGTGTTGAGGGAACACATATTTTCAAGATGGAATCCAAATCTCTTTCTATAGAGATACGAAATATCCCCTTGAGATAAGTTTAATGGGAACTGGTTATTCAAGGCCGGCCACTTTTGTGAGAGTTACTAAAGTTTATATTTTATGAAATCAAATTTCATAAATATGAATAACTAAAAGATTAAACTGAGTACTCAAGGAATAAAATAGTTGTTTACAAAGTGACAACTTATTATGACTTTGTTCACTATGAATATTTCATGGAGGGGTCAAATGATATCATATTAGAGTCTTGGGATATAATTTATTAATAAGGCTTAGAGTGCAATTATATTTCTATAGTGGTAATTGTTATATAATTAATGGTAACTTTGGGCAGAGTTGACAGATAAGTTTAAAGCCCATTGGAGCTAGAGCCTTATTAGTCCCTTTGGTCTTATCCCAAGCCACACACTTAAGCCTAATTGGGTTGGCCCAAAAGGCTAACCCAATTAGATAATCAATTTTTATTTAATAAGAGTTTTTAAATAAAGTAACTGTCATGGCAGTTAATATGTACGTATGATTAAAAGAAAATAAAATATTTTTTCTCTACAGAATCTTGAAAATACACTTTTCCACAGGAAAATCAATGTACACAAGAACTAATTAAGAGACCACTCATCTTGGGCACCATGGGGAATTGGGATTAAGATTGAAGCTATTCTCAAGTTTTGTTTTTGAATCTCACTGCATTAAGGTACGCTTTCTTTTCTTTGTTTTATAATTCAAGGTTACATGTTATCTCTCATGGATGAAGTAGATACTTGTGTTGCTTCTGCTGTGTATAAGTTGCAAAACTAGTTTTTCCAACAAATTGGTATCAGAGCAAATTTCAATATCATGCTTGTATAACATGTGATTGAGTTTTTAGAATCAAAGAAAATAGTTTTCTTGGTGATTTAATTTTCTGCAGTAAAATTTTCTACATAGTTGTTGAACATGTGGTTTAATATAGATACATGTTGGGTTTTATTAATTTATGTTAGGTTCTAATACTTTAGGAACTAATGTATTAGAACTTGAATTTGTGCATGTTGGCAAACCATGATCAAAACATTTAGTCTAGGCTTAGGCTTGCTCAAAGTTTGGATTGATGTAAAGTTGGAATTGAGTAATTGTAGGAATTACTATTCAAAATCTGCAAGGCTCAATCGATCGAACCTCGTGCATCAGTAATTTTCTGCAGAATTATTAAACCATCCCAAGCCTATATGACATGTAGGGTTAAGTGTTTCCCTCCAAGTATAAAAGGAAAAACTCTAGCTACATTTTAGATGTCTTTGCTAAGTTGTGTGTTGAATCTTTTGTGAGATCTGAGAGGTGTTTACCTTCATACACACACATAGAGTTATCAAGATCAAGATTTGCATCAAGAACTTGATGATTACTTCAGTTGCTGCATAAAGAACTTTAAAGAAGATTTGAAACCTTTGAGAGGTGTCTTAAAGTCACAAGTAGGAGAACTTGTGGTTGCTGCAAATCAAAGAAAGAAGTAGTCCGTGGACTCAGAGCTGTCAAGTGGTCAAGGTAGTAAGTTTTCTACATGAGATAGCAATAGGATGCTAGTGGTCTAAGTCTTAATGTACAAACTTCAATTCTTTCATAATGGATCTGTTTTTTACCTTGAGGATAGCTAGGTTAAATCCCCCCTAGGTTTTTTACCAGTTAGGTTTTCCTGGATCATCAGGTTTGTGTGTTCTTTATTTTTCGCTTTATATATGTTTTACACATATTGGTTTAACCTAGATCTAATTAACAAACTTGTTAATTAACATGGCTTAATATTAGGTTAAACATATTGTGTTAAGGGGTCTAAAAACTAACAATTTATTGTTAGATTAATAATTGAACATGTTTCTATATGTTTTGTTTGAGAAAGCGAGAAGGGAACCGTATGAAGTTGTTTTTATTTTCTGCACTATGCGCCCACGTTAATTCTTTATTAAAGTATGAGGAAAGCCAAATTGTTTGTGTTAGGTTCTAAAACTTTAGGAACTAAATGTATTAGAACTTTATTATGTATTATGTTGGCAAACAATGATCAAAACATAGAGTCTAGGTTAAGCTTGCTCAAAGTGTGTTTATTTGTAAAGTTGGAATCAAGTGATTGCAGAATTTATTGGACTAAATCTGCAAGGCTTAATCGATCAAACCTCTTGTAGATTAATTTTTCTGCGGAATTTCCAACTCAGCCTAAGCTCGTTTAACGTG
The DNA here is from genome assembly GCA_032727855.1 of Quercus ilex subsp. ballota. Classification (NCBI taxonomy): domain Eukaryota; kingdom Viridiplantae; phylum Streptophyta; class Magnoliopsida; order Fagales; family Fagaceae; genus Quercus; species Quercus ilex. The sequence continues at coordinate 35,090,088 of CM064917.1, forward strand.
TAGGGTTTTATGTTTTACTCCTAGTATAAAAAGAAAAACCCTAGCTACATTTTAGAAGTTTTTGATGTGCTGTGCGTTGAATCTCTTATGAGATCTAGAGGTATTTACTTTCATACACACTTAAGGTTATCAAGATCATGATTCATGTCAAGAACTTGGTGATCGCTTCTGTTGCTGCATAAAGAACTTAAAAAAGTTCTGAAACCTTTGAGTGGAGTCTTAAAGTCACAAGTGGGAGTACTTGTGGTTGTAGTGAATCAAGGAAAGGAGTAGTCCGTGGACTCAGAGCTGTCATGTGGTCATGGTAGTAATTTTTCTACTCGATGTAGCAGTAGGATGTTAGTGGTCTAAGTTCTATTGTACAAACTTCAATTCTTTCATAGTAGATCTGTTTTACCTTGAGGATAGCTAGGTTAAATCTTCCCCAGGGTTTTTTATTGGTTTGGTTTTCTTAGGTTATCATATAATGTGTTCTTTATATTTCCGCATTATTTACATGATATGATTTGAATGTGTTTACTTAGATCTAAATAATTTATCTAAGTTATCACTTGACAAAATAACTAGGTTAAACAACTTGTGTTTTAAGGAGTCTAAAAGCATACAAGTAGTATCAGAGTGGGTTAGCTCTTGTATTTAGATCATTTGATCAAAGAGTTGATCATTGACCCCTGTTGTCATGGAACATGGTCACTCTCTTGTGATCCCAACTTACTTTGATGGGAACAACTATGCCTACTAGATAGTAAGGATGAAAGCATTCCTGAAATCTATTGATGAGAGGGTTTGGAATTCTATTGAATACGAATGGGAGAAACCGACTACTCTAGTAGGCGAGTGGTCAACTTCTTAGAAAGAAGCAGCCGCTTTTAATAGCAAAGCCATGAATGCTATTTTTATTGTTGTTTCTATGGAGGAATTCAAGAGAATCTCTAATGTTGAGGTTGCTCATACTTCATGGAATATTCTCTAAACTGTGCATAAAGTCATAAAGGTAGTTAAGATTAATAAACTGCAGCAGTTACCTACCAGATTTGAAAGTATTAGAATGTCTTATGATGAATTTTTTGATGAATTCTATGCTAAACTGAATGATATTGTTAACTCTACTTATAATTTGGGTGAAATTTATGATCAACCTAGGATTGTTAGGAAGATACTTAGATCCTTGACTGAGGACTTTAAACCCAAGGTGACTGCCATTACTGAAAGCAAGGATGTGGACTACATCCCTGTTGATGAGCTTGTAGGATCTCTCCAGTCCTATGAGCTAGACCTACCTAAGATAAACAAATCCAAATCAATGACTCTCAAGTTAGTTGATGATGTTGATGGGAATGGATTTGATGATAATCTCTTTTCTACAGAGATTGCATATCTTACCAAGAACTTTAAAAACTTTCATAGAAACAACAACAGAAGGGCAAAAGGTAAAAACAATGCTAAACCTAGAAATTTTAAGAGGAATGAACCCACTAAAGTGAACAATACTGATAAATCTAAAGAAAAAGTTGGTCAAATCTCTAATAATTCACTTGGTCAACAATTTTTTGGTTGTTAAGGGTATAGTTATGTGAAATCAGAATGTCCTACATTCTTGAGATCAAAGGGTAAAGTTATGGCTGTAACCCTAAGTGATGATGAAGTTTCTGATCACGAGTCTGGTAGTGATGAGGATGGAAACTTCATTACTTTCACAGCTACTACTGTAGTTGATGAAAATGTTGTGGTTGAAAAGAACCCTTCTGATGGGGAACTCTCTGAGAGTGCTGATTTGCAAAAGGCTTTTAATAAGCTTTGCAAGGTTACTGCAAAGGATGCAATGAATGTTGATTTAGGTTTAAAGAAAATTGCTTCTCTTGACCTTGATAAGAAAAATTTGTTGTTGAAATTTTTTGATGCTAATGAATTGATTGATAAGGTAAAGACTGAAAATATGTGTTGCTTGATAGGATAAAGAACTTAGAACTAGAACTATCTGTTGCTAGAGAACAAACTAATAGGTATGCTAGTTCTAAACTTGATCACATGTTAAGTGTTCAAAAGTCTCCCTTATACAAAACTGGTCTAGGTTTTGTAGATAGCATCTCTGTGTTTGAAACTCATTCCACAAACTTTGTTTCTTCTTTTGAGCCCCCCAAGAGTGAGATTGTCAAACCAATAGAAGTTACATCACCTCTTAGGAAGATTAGGGTTGATCTTAAAGAGTCTAAGCCTAAGAATCCTACCTTCCCTAAGGATAAGTTTCATGATAGACCTTTATAGGTTTGTCATTTTTGTGGAAAAACTGGGCATATTTGTCCAAACTGTTTCAAGTTGCAAGCTGCTAAGATAGCAAATAAGCCAAAAGTACCTATGCCTCAAGCACAAGATCCTTTGGTACTTATTGGTGAGTTGGTAAAGGTGTTAAACCTTTATACCAATCCTAGAGTTGTTCATCATTCTAATATTTATAATAACTCCAATGCAATAGTTGCATCTAAAAATTTTTGGATGCAAAAGGCTCAATCTAATTGAGTTTTTCTAATATGGTGCTTGTGCTTCATCTCAATACTCTTTGTGACCATTCTTCTTCTACTGCTTTTTTTTTTTTTTTTTTTTAAGGATTTGCATTGTATAACATTCATGCATTTCATGATAGGTTGTTTTTGTTATTCTTATATATATATATATATAAAAGAAGGAAGGAAGGAAAAATGTGTTTTGCATTATTTTTCTTGGACTTCTAATCAAGGCTGGCCATATTATCTTTACCTAACATGTTTGTGTACCTTGTTTAGCATGGATGAACTTATTTTACTACACTTTGCTAGTTGTAGCTATGTAGTGCATGTTGTGTGAGAGTTGTTTATAGTTTTTGATCACTTGATCTTAATTTTGAAGTCACATGCTTTTGATTATTAGGACTTGAACTTAATGAGAAAGGTATAAATAACCATCTCACCACTGTTTACTAACCAATCATGAACACCTTAGTTCATATCATTAGATTTTGTGCTTGAGAAAGTGCAGCACATGCACAAAAAGAACATAAGGTGTAGCATCAGATTAAAGCTAAAATTAGTGTATACATTATTGGACTATAATAAATTCACAATGAAATAAAATTGGTGTGTACATTATGAGGCAAAACAAGAAACTTACATGATTGTAAGCTTGTTTTCTAGGAGATGTAAGAGTTATATGATATAACTCTTTAAGTGATAGTCTCTTTCAAAACTTATGTGATGAATTTTGTAGAAATTGTGGTTGATTATTTTCCACATATCACCTCACATGTATCTCAAGCTATTGCTAGTTGCACACACTACATAAGTTATTCTTTACTAAACTTAGTACATGATATTGTGTGTGATCTTATTGCGGCCATCCAAGATTATATGTTCCTTGATTTTAATGCAAAATATGTTTAATGTTTAAGTTTGAGGACAAATTGATTGAAAAACTTGTTTTTAGAAGATCTGGGTTGAATTCAAGTGTTTTTGAAAAACTTTTAATCTCATACTCATGCATTTCATTCATGAAACACTGTGCTTTGAGGAGTTTCTGCATAAAATTGCACTATTTTTAAAATTTTGAGTTTTCTAGATTTTCAATTGATCGAATCTGTTTCTCGACCGATCGAAAATGCGATAAAAATTTTGGTTTGAATCTGCCTGGCTCGATTGATACTCGATTGATCAAATTTAATTTTCCACCGATCGAAGCTAATTTTCGACCGATCGAAAATCGGTTAGTGGGCGTTTTAAAAAGAAGTTTTTCACGTGTTCTTCATTGTTTTCAAAACTTTTCAAACACTCTTTTCACTATTCTTCCTCGACCGATCCAAGCTAAGCTATTTTTGTCACTTTCTGCCTCAAATCTTTCAAGGGTTTTTGTCTTCTAGCTTGAATAAGTCTGTTTTACCCTTTCTTTTTCATTAAAATCACATTTTTCATGCATTATCAAGCATTTTCATTGAAAATTTTGAACCACCCATTTTTTGGATTTGAGATCATTTCAGTTGTTTTTAATCAAAATAAATCACTGGGTTTTTGTTCTTAGATGATATTAATATGATTCCTGGACATATGTGGTTCACTTGTTAAGAACATATGACATTCTTTTATATAATTGGCTAATCCTTTTGACAAAACACACTTTACTTGTAATTGGGTAGATCTAGGTGTTCTTAATACTTCAAGAAACTGTGTTTCAAGATCAAGTGTTAAAGTCATCAAGTTTGTCTAAGAAACAAGCTGAGAAGTGCAAGGTTACTAAAGCTCGACAGCAAGCATATGTCGAAGTTTAAGAAGTTGTTCAGCCCGTGTGCTCAGCAGCTGCTCGACACCTCCCATCTGTCGAGGTTTAAGAAAGAAACAGAAATTCTAATCTGTTTTCTTGGGATCCGTGAATGTGTCTTTGGGCCTTCTTTTCTCCTAACCCTAGACATATAAAAGGATTGTTTTAAGGGCCGTCAAAGAGGACATAAGTTGCACAAGCTTTGAGAAAAGTTTGCTTAAGCAACTTGTGACCAGAGACAAAGTTTTGCCCTAGTTCATCTCTTATGAAGAAGTTGCTGTGTTTGAACAGCTTTCTTAAACTCGATAGATGCAACTGTCGAGACAGCTGTCGAGAAGGTGTCAAACTTTAATGAAATTGCACTATCAGCTTGTTTTTCTTGGACAAACTTGTTGATTTCAACACTTGATCTTGAAACCTTATTTCTTGAAGTATTAAAAACACCTAGAACTACTCAATTACAAGTAGAGTGCGTTTTCTCAAAAGGATTAGCCAATTACATAAAAGAATGACATATGTTCTTAATGAGTGAAATACATATGTCCTAACAAGGACAAACCGAGAAAGAGAGAAAAAAAATTATCGTTCCGGACCGTTCATACCTGACCCAAACTAGAGAATTCCTAAAAAAATAGCAAAAAAATTCAAAAAATTAAAAAACAACATTCTGGCATTATTTCTAGCCATAACGGATCGGAACAAGTCCAGAAACAGAGAAAAAGAAATATTCGTTCCGGACCATTCCTACTTGACTCTGGACCGTTCCTACCCGACCCAAACTAGAGAATTCTGAAAAAAAAAATAGCAAAAAAATTCAAAAAAATTAAAAAACATCATTCTAGCATTATGTCTTGCCAAAAGGGGTCGGGACAGGCCGAGAAAGAGAGAAAAAAAATTATCATTCCAGATCGTTCCTACCCGACCCAAAATAGAGAATTCCTAAAAAAATTTAAAAAAAAATTAAAAAACATTATTTGGGCATTATTTCAAGCCAAAACGGATCGGGCCAGGCTAAGAAAGAGAAAAAAAAATAATCGTTCCGGACCGTTTATACCCGACCCAGACTAGAGAATTCCTAAAAAAATAGCAAAAACATTTAAAAAAAATTAAAAAACATCATTCTGGCATTATTTATAGCCAAAACGGATCGGAACAGGCCAAGAAATAGAGAAAAAGAAATATTTGTTGTGGACCGTTCCCACCCGACCCAAACTAGAATATTCCGAAAAAAATAGAAAAAAAAAATTCAAAAAAAAAAAAAAAAAAAACATCATTCTGGCATTATATGAAGCCAAAACAGGTCGGGACAGGCTGATAAAGAGAGAAAAAGAAATTTTCAATCCGGACCATTCTCACCCAACCCAAACAAGACAATTTCGGAAAAAAATAGCAAAAAAATTTAAAAAAAAAAAAAAAAAAAAATCATTCTGGCATTATATCAAGTCAAAATGGGTCAGGACAGGCAAGGAAAGAGAGAAAAAGAAATTCTCGTTCCGGACCGTTCCTGCCTGACCCAAACTAGAGAATTCCGAAAAAAAAAATTCCAAAAATTAAAAAACATCATTCAGGCATAATTTCAAGCCAAAACAAGTCAGGACAAGCCGAGAAAGAGAGGAAAACAAATTCTTGTTCTGGAGCGCTCCTACCGAACCCAAACTAGAGAATTCCTAAAAAAATAGCAAAAAAATTCAAAAACATCATTCTGGCATTATTTCCAGCCAAAATGGATCGGAACAAGCTGAGAAACAGGGAAAAAGTAATATTCGTTCCGGCCCGTCCCTACCTAACCCAAACTAGAATATTCCCAAAAAAAAAAATAGCAAAAAAATTTAAAAAATTAAAAAACATCATTTTGGCATTATATCAAGCCAAAACGGTTCGGGATAGGCCGAGAAAGAGAGAAAAAGAAATTCTCATTCTGGATCGTTCCTACCCGATCCAAACTAGACAATTCCGAAAAAAAAATAGCAAAAAAATTCAAAAAATAGAAAAACAACATTCAAGCTTAATTTCAAGCCAAAACGGGTCAAGACAGGCCGAGAAAGAGAGAAAAAGAAATTCTTGTTACGGATCGTACCTACCCGACCCAAACTAGAGAATTCTGAACAAAATAGCAAAAAAATTCAAAAAATTAAAAAACACCATTCTGGCAATATATCAAGCCAAAACGGGTTAGGACAAGCCGAAAAAGAGAAAAAAAAAAATTATCGTTCCGGACCGTTCATACCCGACCCAAACTAGAGAATTCCTAAAAAAATAGCAAAAAAATTCAAAAAATTAAAAAACAACATTCTAGCATTATTTCAAGCCACAACAAATCGGAACAAGTCGAGAAACAGAGAAAAAGAAATATTCGTTCCGAACCGTTCCTACACGACTTTGGACCGTTCCTACCCAACCCAAACTAGAGAATTCGGAAAAAAATAACAAAAAAATTCAAAAGGGGTCAGGACAGGCCGAGAAAGAGAAAAAAAAATTATCATTCCGGACCGTTCCTACCTGACCCAAAATAGAGAATTCCTAAAAAAAATTAAAAAACATCATTCGGGTATTTTTTTCAAGCCAAAACGGATCGGGCCAGGCTGAGAAAGAAAAAAAAAAATCGTTCCGGACTGTTTATACCAGACCCAAACTAGAGAATTCCTAAAAAAATAGCAAAAAAATTAAAAAAAAAAATCTTAAAAAACATCATTCTGGCATTATTTATAGCCAAAACGGATCGGGACAGGAAGGGAAACAGAGAAAAAAAAATATTCATTGCGGACCGTTCCCACCCGACCCAAACTAGAATATTCCGAAAAAAGTAGAAAAAAAATTGAAAAAATTAAAAAACATCATTCTAGCAATATATGAAGGCAAAACAGGTCAGGACAGACCGATAAAAAGAGAAAAACAAATTCTCGTTCTAGACCGCTCCTACCGGACCCAAACTAGAAAATTTCAAAAAAAAATAGCAAAAAAATTCAAAAAATTAAAAAACATCATTCTGGCATTATTTCTAGCCAAAACGGATCAGAACAGGCCAAGAAACAGAGAAAAATAAATTTTCGTTCTGGACCGTTCTCACCCGACCCAAACAAGACAATTTTGGAAAAAAAATAGCAAAAAAATTATTAAAAAAAAAAAAAAAAAACATCATTCTTGCAATATATCAAGCCAAACCGGGTCGGGACAGGAAGGGAAAGAGAGAAAAAGAAATTCTCGTTCCGGACAGTTCCTACCTGACCCAAACTAGAGAATTCCGAAAAAAAAATAGCAAAAAAATTTCAAAAATTGAAAAACATCAATCAGGCATAATTTCATGCCAAAACGGGTCGGGACAGGCCGAGAAAGAGAGAAAAACAAATTCTCGTTCTGGACCGCTACTACCGGACCCAAACTAGAGAATTTCGAAAAAAATAGCAAAAAAATTCAAAAAATGAAAAACATCATTCTGGCATTATTTCTAGCCAAAAAGGATCGGGACAGGCCAAGAAACAGAGAAAAAGAAATTTTCATTCTGGGTTGTTCCTACCTGACGCAAAATTGAGATTTCCTATAAAAATAGCAAAAAAATTCAAAAAATTGAAAAACATCATTCGGGCATAAATTCAAGCCAAAATCGGTCGAGCAGGCCGAGAAAGAGAGAATTTCTAAAAAAATTAAAAAAAACATTAAAAAACATCATTCTGGAATTATATCAAGCCAAAACGGGTCGGAACAGGCCGAGACAGAGAGAAAAAAAATTATTGTTCCAGACCGTTCCTACCCGACCCATAATAGAGAATTCCTTAAAAAATAGCAAAAAAATTCAACAAATTAAAAAAACATTATATTTCCATTATTTCAAGCCAAAACAGGTCGGGCTTGGCCAAGAAAGAAAGAAAAAGAAATTCTCATTCGGGATCGTTCGTACCCGACCCGAACTATAGAATTCCTAAAAAAATAGCAAAAAAATTTGAAAAATTAAAAAACATAATTCTGGCATTATTTCAAGCCAAAACGGATCGAAACAGGTCAAGAAATAGAGAAAAAGTAATATTCGTTCCAGACTGTTCCTACTCAACTCCGGACCGTTCCTACTCGACCCAAACTTGAGAATTCCGAAAAAAATAGCAAAAAAATTCAAAAAAAATTAAAAAACATCATTCTGGCATTATGTCAATCCAAAACAGGTCGGGCCAGGTCGAGAAAGAGAGAAAAAGAAATTCTCGTTACGAACTGTTCCTACCTGACCCAAATTAGAGAATTTCGAAAAAAAATAGCAAAAACATTCAAAAAATTGAAAAACATCATTTTGGCATTATTCAAGCCAAAACGGGCCGGGACGGACTGAGAAAAAGAGAAACAGAAATTCTCATTCCGGACTGTTCCTATCCGACCCAAAATTGAGAATTCCTAAAAAAATTCAAAAATTAAAAAACATCATTCTAGCATTATATCAAGCCAAAATGGGTTAGGACAGGCCGAGAAAGAGAAAAAAAAATTATCGCTCCAGACCGTTCCTACTAGTCCAAAGTTAGACAGTTCAAAAAAAAATAGAAAAAAAATTCAAAAAATTGAAAAATATCATCTTGGCATTATTTCAAGCCAAAACGGGGCGGCACAGGAAGAGAGAGAAAAAAATTATCGTTCCGGACCATTCATACCCGGCCCAAACTAGAGAATTCCAAAAAAAAAATAGCACAAAAATGCAAAAAATTGAAAAACATCATTCGAGTATAATTTCAAGACAAAACGGGTCGGGACAAGCCGAGAAAGAGAGAAAAAGAAATTCTAGTTCCGGACAATTCCTACCCGATCCAAACTAGAGAATTCTGAAAAAAATAGCAAAAAAATTCAAAATATTGAAAAACATCATTCGGGCATAATTTCAAGCCAAAATAGGTCGAGATAGGCCGAGGAAGAGCAAAAAAAAAAATAATCGTTCTGGACTATTTATACCCGACCCAAACTAGAGAATTCCTAAAAAAAATAGCAAAAAAATTCAAAAAATTAAAAAAAAAAAAAATCATCTTGGCAATATATCGAGCCAAAACGGGTCAGGACAAGCCGAGCAAGGGAGAAAAAAAATTATCGTTCCTACCGTTCCTACCCGACCCAAACTAGAGAATTCCGAAAAGAAAATAGCAAAAAAATTCAAAAAATTGAAAAACATAATTTGGGCATTAATTCAAGCCAAAACGGGCCAGGACAGGTCGAGAAAGTTAGAAATATAAATTCTCGTTCCAGACCGTTCCTACCTGACCCAAACAAGAGAATTCCGAAAAAAATAGCAAACAAAATTCAAAAAATTTAAAAAAACATCATTCTGGCAATATTTCAAGCCAAGACGGGTCGAGATAGGCCAAGAAAGAGTGAAACAAAAATTTTCGTTGCAGACTGTTCCAACCCGACCCAAACTAGAATATTCCTAAACAAATAGCAAAAAAATTCAAAAAATTAACAAACGTCATTCTGGCAATATTTTAAGTTAAAACGTATCGAGACAGGCCGAGAAAGAGAGAAAAAAAATTATCATTCCGGACCGTTCTTACCCGACCCAAACTAGAGAATTCCAAAAAAAAATAGCAAAAAAAATTCAAAAAATTAAATAACATCATTCTGGCATTATTTCAAGCCAAAACGGATTGGAACAGGTTGAGAAATAGAGAAAAAGAAATATTTGTTCCGGACTGTTCCTACTCGACTCCAGACCATTCCTACCCGACCCAAATTATAGAAATTCGGAAAAAAAATAACAAAAAAATTCAAACAATTAAAAAACATCATTCTAGCATTATGTTAAGCCAAAAGGGGTCGGGACAGGCCGAGAAAGAGAAAAAAAAAATTTATTGTTACGGACCGTTCCTACCCGACCCAAAATAAAGAATTCCTTAAAAAATAGCAAAAAAATTCAAAAAAAATTAAAAAACATCATTCTAGCATTATATCAAAGCAAAACGGATCAGGACAGGCTGAGAAAGAGAAAAAAAAAATTATCACTCCGGACCGTTCCTACCCGTCCCAAACTAGATAATTCAAAAAAATAGCGAAAAAATTAAAAAAACTAAAAAACATCATTCTGACATTATTTCAAGCCAAAACGGTAAACGGGTCGGCACAGGCCGAGAAAGAGAGTGAACAAAATTATTGTTCCAAACCGTTCATACCCGGCTCAAACTAGGGAATTCCTGAAAAAATAGCAAAAAACTACAAAAAATTGAAAAACATCATTCGGGTATAATTTCAATTCGAAACGGGTCGAGATAGGTCAAGAAATAGAGAAAAAGTAATATTCGTTCCGGACTGTTCCTACTCAACTCCGGACCGTTCCTACCCGACCCAAACTTGAGAATTCCGAAAAAAATAGCAAAAACATTCAAAAAAAAATTAAAAAACATCATTCTGCCATTATGTCAAGCCAAAAGGGGTCGGGACATGCCGAGAGAGAAAAAAAAAATCATCATTCCAGACCGCTCCTACCCGACCCAAAATAGAGTATTCTTAAAAAAATAGCAAAAAAATTCAAAAAATTAAAAAACATCATTCGGGCATTATTTCAATCCAAAACAGGTCGGGCCAAGTCGAGAAAGAGAGAAAAGAAATTCTCGTTACGGACCGTTCCTACCTGACCCAAATTAGAGAATTCCGAAAAAAATAGCAAAAACATTCAAAAAATTGAAAAACATCATTTTGGCATTATTTCAAGCCAAAACGGGCCGGGACAGGCCGAGAAAAAGAGAAACAGAAATTCTCATTCTGGACCGTTCCTATCCGACCCAAAATTGAGAATTCCTAAAAAAATTCAAAAATTAAAAAACATCATTCTAGCATTATATCAAGCCAAAATGGGTTAGGACAGGCCGAGAAAGAGAAAAAAAAAAATTATCGCTCCAGACCATTCCTACTAGTCCAAAGTTTGACAGTTCAGAAAAAAATAGAAAAAAAAATCAAAAAATTGAAAAATATCATCTTGGCATTATTTCAAGCCAAAACGGGGCGGCACAGGAAGAGAGAGAAAAAAATTATCGTTCCGGACCGTTCATACCCGGCCCAAACTAGGGAATTCCAAAAAAAAAAAAAAAAAGCACAAAAATGCAAAAAATTGAAAAACATCATTCGAGTATAATTTCAAGACAAAACGGGTCGGGACAAGCCGAGAAAGAGAGAAAAAGAAATTCTAGTTCCGGACAATTCCTACCCGATCCAAACTAGAGAATTCTGAAAAAATATAGCAAAAAAATTCAAAAAATTGAAAAACATCATTCGGGCATAATTTTAAGCCAAAATAGGTAGAGACAGGCCGAGGAAGACCAAAAAAAAAAAAAAAAATCGTTCTGGACTGTTTATACCTGACCCAAACCAGAGAATTCCTAAAAAAATAGCAAAAAAATTCAAAAAATTAAAAAAAAAAAATCATTCTGGCAATATATCGAGCCAAAACTGGTCAGGACAAGCCGAGAAAGGGAGAAAAAAAATTATCGTTCCTCCCGTTCCTACCCGACCCAAACTAGAGAATTCCGAAAAGAAAATAGCAAAAAAATTCAAAAACATCATTTGGGCATTAATTCAAGCCAAAACGGGCCAGGACAGGCTGAGAAAGTTAGAAACATAAATTCTTGTTCCAGACCGTTCCAACCTGACCCAAACAAGAGAATTCCGAAAAAAAATAGCAAAAAAAATACAAAAGATTTCAAAAAAACATCATTCTGGCAATAGTTCAAGCCAAGACGGGTCGAGATAGGCCAAGAAAGAGTGAAACAAAAATTTTCGTTGCAGACTGTTCCAACCCGACCCAAACTAGAATATTCCTAAAAAAATAGCAAAAAAAATCAAAAAATTAACAAACGTCATTCTGGCAATATTTTAAGTTAAAACGTATCGGGACAGGCCGAGAAAGAGAAAAAAAAAATTATCATTCCGGACCGTTCTTACCCGACCCAAACTAGAGAATTCCAAAAAAAAATAGCAAAAAAAATTCAAAAAATTAAATAACATCATTCTGGCATTATTTCAAGCCAAAACGGATTGGAACAGGTTGAGAAATAGAGAAAAAATAATGTTTGTTCCGGACTGTTCCTACTCGACTCCGGACCGTTCCTACCCGACCCAAATTATAGAAATTCTAAAAAAAAAATAACAAAAAAATTCAAACAATTAAAAAACATCATTCTAGCATTATGTTAAGCCAAAAGGGGTCGGGACAGGCCGAGAAAGAGAGAAAAAAAAATTATTGTTACGGACCGTTCCTACCCGACCCAAAATAAAGAATTCCTTAAAAAATAGCAAAAAAATTAAAAAACATCATTCTAGCATTAGATCAAAGCAAAACAGATCAAGACAGGCTGAGAAAGAGAAAAAAAAAATTATCGCTCCGGACCGTTCCTTTCCGTCCCAAACTAGATAATTCAAAAAAATAGCGAAAAAATTAAAAAAATTAAAAAAACATCATTCTGACATTATTTCAAGCCAAAATGGTAAACGGGTCGGCACAGGCCGAGAAAGAGAGAGAACAAAATTATTGTTCCAAACCGTTCATACCCGGCTCAAACTAGGGAATTCCTGAAAAAATAGCAAAAAACAACAAAAAATTGAAAAACATCATTCAGGTATAATTTCAAGCCGAAACGGGTCGAGATAGGTCAAGAAATAGAGAAAAAGTAATATTCGTACCGGACTGTTCCTACTCAACTTCGGACCGTTCCTACCCGACCCAAACTTGAGAATTCCGAAAAAAATAGCAAAAACATTCAAAAAAAAATTAAAAAAACATCATTCTGCCATTATGTCAAGCCAAAAGGGGTCGGGACATGTCGAGAGAGAAAAAAAAAATCATCATTCCACACCGCTCCTACCCGACCCAAAATAGAGTATTCTTAAAAAAATAGCAAAAAAATTCAAAAAATTTAAAAACATCATTCGGGCATTATTTCAATCCAAAACAGGTCGGGCCAAGTCGAGAAACAGAGAAAAGAAATTCTCGTTACGGACCGTTCCTAATCGACCCAAATTAGAGAATTCCGAAAAAAATAGCAAAAACATTCAAAAAATTGAAAAACATCATTTTGGCATTATTTCAAGCCAAAACGGGCCGGGACAGGCTGAGAAAAAGAGAAACAGAAATTCTCATTCTGGACCGTTCCAATCCGGCCCAAAATTGAGAATTCCTAAAAAAATTCAAAAATTAAAAAACATCATTCTAGCATTGTATCAAGCCAAAATGGGTTAGGGCAGGCCGAGAAAGAGAAAAAAAAATTATCGCTCCAGACCGTTCCTACTAGTCCAAAGTTAGACAGTTCAGAAAAAAATAGAAAAAAAATTCAAAAAATTGAAAAATATCATCTTGTCATTATTTCAAGCAAAAACGGGGCGGCGCAGGAAGAGAGAGAAAAAAATTATCGTTCCGGACCGTTCATACCCGGCCCAAACTAGAGAATTCCAAAAAAAAAAAATAGCACAAAAATGCAAAAAATTGAAAAACATCATTCGAGTATAATTTCAAGACAAAACGGGTCGGGACAAGCCGAGAAAGGGAGAAAAAGAAATTCTAGTTCCGGACAATTCCTACGCGATCCAAACTAGAGAATTTTGAAAAAAATAGCAAAAAAATTCAAAAAATCGAAAAACATCATTCGGGCATAATTTCAAGCCAAAATAGGTAGAGACAGGCCGAGGAAGAGCAAAAAAAAAAATAATCGTTATGGACTGTTTATACCCGACCCAAACTAGAGAATTCCTAAAAAAATAGCAAAAAAATTCAAAAAATTAAATAAAAAAAAAATCATTCTGGCAATATATCGAGCCAATACGGGTCAGGACAAGCCGAGAGAGGGAGAAAAAAAATTATCGTTCCTGCCGTTCCTACCCGACCCAAACTAGAGAATTCCGAAAAGAAAATAGCAAAAAAATTCAAAAAATTGAAAAATATCATTTGGGCATTAATTCAAGCCAAAACGGGCCAGGACCGACCGAGAAATTTAGAAACATAAATTCTCGTTCCAAACCGTTCCTACCTGATCCAAACAAGAGAATTCCGAAAAAAATAGCAAAAAAAATTCAAAAAATTTAAAAAAACATCATTCTGGCAATATTTCAAGCCAAGACGGGTCGAGATAGGCCAAGAAAGAGGGAAAAAAAAATTTTCGTTGCAGACTGTTCAAACCCGACCCAAAGTAGAATATTCCTAAAAAAATAGCAAAAAAATTCAAAAAATTAACAAACGTCATTCTGGCAATATTTTAAGTTAAAACGTATCGGGACAGGCCGAGAAAGAGAGAAAAAAAATTATCATTCCGGACCGTTCTTACCCGACCCAAACTATGGAATTCCAAAAAAAAATAGCAAAAAAAATTCAAAAAATTAAATAACATCATTCTGGCATTATTTCAAGCCAAAACGGATTGCAACAGGTTGAGAAATAGAGAAAAAGAAATATTTGTTCCGGACTGTTCCTACTCGACTCCGGACCGTTCCTACCCGACCCAAATTATAGAAATTTCGAAAAAAAGTAACAAAAAAATTCAAACAATTAAAAAACATCATTCTAGCATTATGTTAAGCCAAAAGGGGTCGGGACAGGCCGAGAAAGAAAAAAAAAATTTATTGTTACGGACCGTTCCTACCCGACCCAAAATAAAGAATTCCTTAAAAAATAGCAAAAAAATTCAAAAAAAATTAAAAAATATCATTCTAGCAGTATATCAAATCAAAACGGATTAGGACAGGCTGAGAAAGAGAAAAAAAAAATTATCGCTCCGGACCGTTCCTACCCGTCCCAAACTAGATAATTCAAAAAAATAGCGAAAAAATTTAAAAAATTAAAAAACATCATTCTGACATTATTTCAAACCAAAACGGTAAACGGGTCGGCACAGGCCGAGAAAGAGAGAGAACAAAATTATAGTTCCAAACCGTTCATACCCGGCTCAAACTATGGAATTCCTGAAAAAATAGCAAAAAACTACAAAAAACTGAAAAACATCATTCGGGTATAATTTCAAGCCGAAACGGGTCGAGACAAGTCAAGAAATAGAGAAAAAGTAATATTCGTTCCGGACTGTTCCTACTCAACTCCGGACCGTTCCTACCCGACCCAAACTTGAGAATTTCCAAAAAAATAGCAAAAACATTCAAAAAAAAAATTAAAAAACATCATTCTGCCATTATGTCAAGCCAAAAGGGGTCGGGACATGCCGAGAGAGAAAAAAAAAATCATCATTCCAGACCGCTCCTACCCGACCCAAAATAGAGTATTCTTAAAAAAGTAGCAAAAAAATTCAAAAAATTAAAAAACATCATTCGGGCATTATTTCAATCCAAAACAGGTCGGGCCAAGTCGAGAAAGAGAGAAAAGAAATTCTCGTTACGGACCGTTCCTACCCGACCCAAATTAGAGAATTCCCAAAAAAAATAGCAAAAACATTCGAAAAATTGAAAAACATCATTTTGGCATTATTTCAAGCCAAAACGGGCCGGGACAGGCCGAGAATAAGAGAAACAGAAATTCTCATTCCGGACCATTCCTATCCGACCCAAAATTGAGAATTCCTAAAAAAATTCAAAAATTAAAAAACATCATTCTAGCATTATATCAAGCCAAAATGGGTTAGGACAGGCCGAGAAAGAGAAAAAAAAAATTATCGCTCCAGACCGTTCCTACTAGTCCAAAGTTAGACAGTTTAGAAAAAAATAGAAAAAAAATTCAAAAAATTGAAAAATATCATCTTGGCATTATTTCAAGCCAAAACGGGGCGGCACAAGAAGAGAGAGAAAAAAATTATCATTGCGGACCGTTCATACCCGGCCCAAACTAGAGAATTCCAAAAAAAAAATAGCACAAAAATGCAAAAAATTGAAAAACATCATTCGAGTATAATTTCAAGACAAAACGGGTCTGGACAAGCCGAGAAAGAGAGAAAAAGAAATTCTAGTTCCGAACAGTTCCTACCCGACCCAAACTAGAGAATTCTGAAAAAAAATAGCAAAAAAATTCAAAAAAATGGAAAACATCCTTCGAGCATAATTTCAAGCCAAAATAGGTCGAGACAGGCCGAGGAAGTGCAAAAAAAAAAAAATAATCGTTCTGGACTGTTTATACCCGACCCAACCTAGAGAATTCCTAAAAAAAAAGCAAAAAAATTCAAAAAATTAAAAAAAAAAAATCATTCTGGCAATATATCGAGCCAAAACGGGTCAGGACAAGCCGAGAAAGGGAGAAAAAAAATTATCGTTCCTGCCGTTCCTACCCCAAACAAGAGAATTCCGAAAAGAAAATAGCAAAAAAATTCAAAAAATTTAAAAACATCATTTGGGCATTAATTCAAGCCAAAATGGGCCGGGACAGGCCGAGAAAGTTAGAAACATAAATTCTCGTTCCAAACCGTTCCTACCTGACCCAAACAAGAGAATTCCGAAAAAAATAGCAAAAAAAATTCAAAAGATTAAAAAAAACATCATTCTGGCAATATTTCAAGCCAAGACGGGTCAAGATAGGCCAAGAAAGAGTGAAACAAAAATTTTCGTTGCAGACTGTTCCAACCCGACCCAAAATAGAATATTCCTAAAAAAATAGCAAATAAATTAAAAAAATTAACAAACGTCATTCTGGCAATATTTTAAGCTAAAACGTATCGGGACAGGCCGAGAAAGAGAGAAAAAAAATTATCATTCCCGACCGTTCTTACCCGACCCAAACTAGAGAATCCAAAAAAAAATAGCAAAAAAAATTCAAAAAATTAAATAACATCATTCTGGCATTAGTTCAAGCCAAAACAGATTGGAACAGGTTGAGAAATAGAGAAAAAGAAATATTTGTTCCGGACCGTTCCTACTCGACTCCGGACCGTTCCTACCCGACCCAAATTATAGAAATTACGAAAAAAAAATAACAAAAAAATTGAAACAATTAAAAAACATCATTCTGGCATTATGTTAAGCCAAAAGGGGTCGGGACAGGCCGAGAAAGAGAGAAAAAAAAATTATTGTTATGAACCGTTCCTACCCGACCCAAAATAAAGAATTCCTTAAAAAATAGCAAAAAAATTCAAAAAAAATAAAAAACATCATTCTTGCATTATATCAAGGCAAAACGGATCAGGACAGGCTGAGAAAGAGAAAAAAAAAAATTTATCGCTCCGGACCGTTCCTACCCGTCCCAAACTAGATAATTCAAAAAAATAGCGAAAAAATTCAAAAAATTAAAAAACATCATTCTGGCATTATTCCAAACCAAAATGGTAAACGGGTCGGCACAGGCCGAGAAAGAGAGAACAAAATTATTGTTCCAAACCGTTCATACCCGTCTCAAACTAGGGAATTCCTAAAAAAAATAGCCAAAAACTACAAAAAATTGAAAAACATCATTCGGGTATAATTTCAAGCCGAAACGGGTCGAGACAGGTCAAGAAATAGAGAAAACGTAATATTCGTTCCGGACTGTTCCTACTCAACTCCGGACCGTTCCTACCTGACCAAAACTTAAGAATTCCGAAAAAAATAGCAAAAAAATTCAAAAAAAAATTCAAAAACATCATTCTGGCATTATGTCAAACCAAAAGAGGTCGGGACATGCCGAGAGAGAAAAAAAAAATCATCATTCCAGACCGCTCCTACCCGACCCAAAATAGAGTATTCCTAAAAAAATAGCAAAAAAATTCAAAAAATTAAAAAACATCATTCGGGCATTATTTCAATCCAAAACAGGTCGGGCCAAGTCGAGAAAGAGAGAAAAGAAATTCTCGTTATGGACCGTTCCTACCCGACCCAAATTAGAGAATTCCGAAAAAAATAGCAAAAACATTCAAAAAATTGAAAAACATCACTTTGGCATTATTTCAAGCGAAAACGGGTCGGGACAGGCCGAGAAAAAGAGAAACAGAAATTCTCATTCCGGACCGTTCCTATCTGACCCAAAATTGAGAATTCCTAAAACAATTCAAAAATTAAAAAACATCATTCTAGCATTATATCAAGCCAAAATGGGTTAGGACAGGCCGAGAAAGAGAAAAAAAAATTATCGTTCCAGACCGTTCCTACCAGTCCAAAGTTCGACAGTTCAGAAAAAAATAGAAAAAAAATTCAAAAAATTGAACAATATCATCTTGGCATTATTTCAAGCCAAAACGAGGCGGCACAGAAAGAGAGAAAAAAAATTATCGTTCCGGACCGTTCATACCCGGCCCAAACTAGAGAATTTCAAAAAAAAAATAGCACAAAAATGCAAAAAATTGAAAAACATCATTCGAGTATAATTTCAAGACAAAACGGGTCGGGACAAGCCGAGAAAGAGAGAAAAAGAAATTCTAGTTTCGGACAGTTCCTACCCGATCCAAACTAGAGAATTCTGAAAAAAAAATAGCAAAAAAATTCAAAAAATTGAAAAACATCATTCGGGCATAATTTCAAGCCAAAACAGGTCGAGACAGGCCGAGGAAGAGCAAAAAAAAAAAAAAAATCGTTCTGGACTGTTTATACCCGACCCAAACTAGAGAATTCCTAAAAAAATAGCAAAAAAATTCAAAAAATTAATAAATAAAAAATCATTCTGGCAATATATCGAGCCAAAACGAGTCAGGACAAGCCGAGAAAGGGAGAAACAAAATTATTGTTCCTGTCGTTCCTACCCGACCCAAACTAGAGAATTCCGAAAAGAAAATAGCAAAAAAATTCAAAAAATTGAAAAATATCATTTGGGCATTAATTCAAGCCAAAACGGGCCGGGACAGGCCGAGAAAGTTAGAAACATAAATTCTCGTTCCAGACCGTTCCTACCTGACCCAAACAAGAGAATTCCGAAAAAAAATAGCAAAAAGAATTCAAAAGATTAAAAAAAAACATCATTCTGGCAATATTTCAAGCCAAGACGGGTCAAGATAGGCCAAGAAAGAATGAAACAAAAATTTTCATTGCAGACTGTTCCAACCCGACCCAAAATAGAATATTCCTAAAAAAATAGCAAAAAAATTCAAAAAATTAACAAACGTCATTCTGGCAATATTTTAAGCTAAAACGTATCGGGACAGGCCGAGAAAGAGAAAAAAAAAAATTATCGTTCCGGAACGTTCTTACCCGACCCAAACTAGAGAATTCCAAAAAAAAATAGCAAAAAAAATTCAAAAAATTAAATAACATCATTCTGGCATTAGTTCAAGCCAAAACAGATTGGAACAGGTTGAGAAATAAAGAAAAAGAAATATTTGTTCCGGACCGTTCCTACTCGACTCCAGACCGTTCCTACCCGACCCAAATTATAGAAATTACGAAAAAAAATAACAAAAAAATTGTAACAATTAAAAAACATCATTCTGGCATTATGTTAAGCCAAAAGGGGTCGGGACAGCCCGAGAAAGAGAAAAAAAAAAATTATTGTTACGAACCGTTCCTACCCGACCCAAAATAAAGAATTCCTTAAAAAATAGCAAAAAAATTCAAAAAAATTAAAAAACATCATTCTAGCATTATATCAAGGCAAAACGGATCAGGACAGGCTGAGAAAGAGAGAAAAAAAATTATCGCTCCGGACCGTTCCTACCCGTCCCATACTAGATAATTCAAAAAAATAGCGAAAAAATTCAAAAAATTAAAAAAATCATTCTGGCATTATTTCAAGCCAAAACGGTAAACGAGTCGGCACAGGCCGAGAAAGAGAGAACAAAATTATTGTTCCAAACCGTTCATACCCGTCTGAAACTAGGGAATTCCTGAAAAAAATAGCAAAAAACTACAAAAAATTGAAAAACATCTTTCGGGTATAATTTCAAGCCGAAACGGGTCGAGACAGGTCAAGAAATAGAGAAAACGTAATATTCGTTCCGGACTGTTCCTACTCAACTCCGAACCGTTCCTACCCAACCAGAAAAAAATTATCGTTCCGGACCGTTCATACCCGGCCCAAACTAGAGAATTCCAAAAAAAAAATGGCATAAAAATGAAAAAAATTGAAAAACAACATTTGGGCATTAATTCAAGCCAAAACGAGCCGGGACAGGCCGAGAAAGAGAGAAAAAGAAATTCTAGTCCCGGATAGTTCCAACCCGATCCAGACTAGAGAATTCTAAAAAAAAATAGCAAAAAAATTCAAAAAATTGAAAAACAACATTCAGGCATAATTTCAAGCCAAAATAGGTCGAGACAGGCCGAGGAAGAGCAAAAAAAAAAAAAAATCGTTCTGGACTGTTTATACCCGACCCAAACTAGAGAATTCCTAAAAAATAGCAAAAAAATTTAAAAAATTTAAAAAAAAATCATTCTGGCAATATATCGAGCCAAAACGGGTCAGGACAAGCTGAGAAAGGGAGAAACAAAATTATTGTTCCTGCCGTTCCTACCCGACCCAAAATAGAGAATTCCGAAAAGAAAATAGCAAAAAAATTCAAAAAATTGAAAAACATCATTTGGGCATTAATTCAAGCCAAAACGGGCCGGGACAGGCCGAGAAAGTTAGAAACACAAATTCTTGTTCCAGACCGTTCCTACCTGACCCAAACAAGAGAATTCCGAAAAAAAATAGCATAAAAAATTCAAAAAAAAAATCATTCTGGCAATATTTCAAGCCAAGACGGGTCGAGATAGGCCAAGAAAGTGTGAAACAAAAATTTTCGTTGCAGACTATTCCAACTTGACCCAAACTAGAATATTCCTAAAAAAATAGCAAAAAAATTCAAAAAATTAACAAACGTCATTCTGGCAATATTTTAAGCTAAAACGTATCGGGACAGGCCGAGAAAGAGAAAAAAAAAATTATCGTTCTGGACCGTTCTTACCCGACCCAAAATAGAGAATTCCAAAAAAAATAGCAAAAAATATTCAAAAAATTAAATAATATCTTTCTGGCATTATTTCAAGTCAAAACGGATTGGAACAGGTTGAGAAATAGAGAAAAAGAAATATTTGTTCTGGACCATTCCTACCCGACCCAAATTATAGAAATTACGAAAAAAAATAACAAAAAAATTGAAACAATTAAAAAAACATCATTCTGGCATTATGTTTAAGCCAAAAGGGGTCGGGACAGGCCGAGAAAGAGAGAAAAAAAAATTATTGTTACGGACCGTTCCTACCCGACCCAAAATAAACAATTCCTTAAACAATAGTAAAAAAAATTAAAAAACATCATTCTAGCATTATATCAAGGCAAAACGGATCAGGACAGGCTGAGAAAGAGAAAAAAAAATTATCACTCCGGACCGTTCCTACCCGTCCCAAACTACATAATTCAAAAGAATAGCAAAAAAATTCAAAAAATTAAAAAACATCCTTCTGGCATTATTTCAAGCCAAAACGGTAAACGGGTTGGCACAGGCCGAGAAAGAGAGAACAAAATTATTGTTCCAAACCGTTCATACCCGTCTCAAACTAGGGAATTCCTGAAAAAAAATAGCAAAAAACTACAAAAAATTGAAAAACATCATTCGGGTATAATTTCAAGCCGAAACGGGTCGAGACAGGTCAAGAAATAGAGAAAAAGTAATATTCGTTCCGGACTGTTCCTACTCAACTCCGGACCATTCCTACCCGACCAAAACTTGAGAATTCCGAAAAAAATAGCAAAAAAATTCAAAAAAAATTTAAAAACATCATTCTGGCATTATGTCAAACCAAAAGGGGTCGGCACATGCCGAGAGAGAAAAAAAAAATCATCATTCCAGACCGCTCCTACCCGACCCAAAATAGAGTATTCCTAAAAAAATAGCAAAAAAATTCAAAAAATTAAAAAACATCATTCGGGCATTATTTCAATCCAAAACAGGTCGGGCCAAGTCGAGAAAGAGAGAAAAGAAATTCTCGTTACGGATCGTTCCTACCCGACCCAAATTAGAGAATTCCGAAAAAAATAGCAAAAACATTCAAAAAATTGAAAAACATCATTTTGGCATTATTTCAAGCCAAAATGGGCCGGGACAGGCCGAGAAAAAGAGAAACAGAAATTCTCATTCCAGACCGTTCCTATCCGACCCAAAATTGAGAATTCCTAAAAAAATTCAAAAATTAAAAAACATCATTCTAGCATTATTTCAATCCAAAACAGGTCGGGCCAAGTCGAGAAAGAGAGAAAAGAAATTCTCGTTACGGACCGTTCCTACCCGACCCAAATTAGAGAATTCCGAAAAAAATAGCAAAAACATTCAAAAAATTGAAAAACATCATTTTGGCATTATTTCAAGCCAAAACAGGCCGGGACAGGCCGAGAAAAAGAGAAACAGAAATTCTCATTCCTGACCGTTCCTATCCGACCCAAAATTGAGAATTCCTAAAAAAATTCAAAAATTAAAAAACATCATTCTAGCATTATATCAAGCCAAAATGGGTTAGGACAGGCCGAAAAAGAGAAAAAAAAATTATCGCTCCAGACCGTTCCTCCTAGTCCAAAGTTAGACAGTTCAGAAAAAAATAGAAAAAAAATTTAAAAAATTGAAAAATATCATCTTGGCATTATTTCAAGCCAAAACGGGACGGCACAGGAAGAGAGAGAGAAAAATTATCGTTCCGGACCGTTCATACCCGGCCCAAACTAGAGAATTCCAAAAAAAAAATGGCACAAAAATGCAAAAAATTGAAAAACAACATTTGGGCATTAATTCAAGCCAAAACGGGCCGGGACAGGCCGAGAAAGTTAGAAACATAAATTCTTGTTCCAGACCGTTCCTACTTGACTCAAACAAGAGAATTCCGAAAAAAAAATAGCATAAAAAATTCAAAAATTTTAAAAAAACATCATTCTGGCAATATTTCAAGCCAAGACGGGTCGAGATAGGCCAAGAAAGTGTGAAACAAAAATTTTCGTTGCAGACTGTTCCAACCTGACCCAAACTAGAATATTCCTAAAAAAATAGCAAAAAAATTCAAAAAAATTAACAAACGTCATTCTGGCAATATTTTAAGCTAAAACGTATCGGGACAAGCCGAGAAAGAGAAAAAAAAAAATTATCGTTCCGGAACGTTCTTACCCGACCCAAACTAGAGAATTCCAAAAAAAATAGCAAAAAAAATTCAAAAAATTAAATAATATCTTTCTAGCATTATTTCAAGTCAAAACAGATTGGAACAGGTTGAGAAATAGAGAAAAAGAAATATTTGTTCTGGACCATTCTTACCCAACCCAAATTATAGAAATTACGAAAAAAAATAACAAAAAAATTGAAACAATTAAAAAAAACATCATTCTGGCATTATGTTCAGCCAAAAGGGGTCGGGACAAGCAGAGAAAGAGAGAAAAAAATTATTGTTACGGACCGTTCCTACCCGACCCGAAATAAACAATTCCTTTAAAAATAGCAAAAAAATTCAAAAAAATTAAAAAACATCATTCTAGCATTATATCAAGGCAAAACGGATCAGGACAGGCTGAGAAAGAGAAAAAAAAATTATCACTCCGGACCGTTCCTACCCGTCCCAAACTAGATAATTCAAAAGAATAGCGAAAAAATTCAAAAAATTAAAAAACATCATTCTGGCATTATTTCAAGCCAAAACGGTAAACGGGTTGGCACAGGCCGAGAAAGAGAGAACAAAATTATTGTTCCAAACCGTTCATACCCGTCTGAAACTAGGGAATTCCTGAAAAAAATAGCAAAAAACTACAAAAAATTGAAAAACATCATTCGGGTATAATTTCAAGTCGAAACGGGTCGAGACAGGTCAAGAAATAGAGAAAAAGTAATATTCGTTCCGGATTGTTCCTACTCAACTCCAGACCGTCCCTACCCGACCCAAACTTGAGAATTCCAAAAAAAATAACAAAAAAATTCAAAAAATATTAAAAAAACATCATTCTGGCATTATGTCAAGCCAAAAGGGGTCGGGACATGTCGAGAGAGAAAAAAAAAATCATCATTCCAGACCGCTCCTACCCGACCCAAAATAGAGTATTCCTAAAAAAATAGCATAAAAATTCAAAAAATTCAAAAACATCATTCGGACATTATTTCAATCCAAAACAAGTCGGGCCAAGTTGAGAAAGAGAGAAAAGAAATTCTCGTTACGGACCGTTCCTACCCGACCCAAATTAGAGAATTCCGAAAAAAATAGCAAAAACATTCAAAAAATTGAAAAACATCATTTTGGCATTATTTTAAGCCAAAACGGGCTGGGACAAGCCGAGAAAAAGAGAAACAGAAATTCTCATTTTGGACCGTTCCTATCCGACCCAAAATTGAGAATTCCTAAAAAAATTCAAAAATTAAAAAACATCATTCTAGCATTATATCAAGCCAAAATGGGTTAGGACAGGCCGAGAAAGAGAAAAAAAAAAATTATCGTTTATGACCGTTCCTACTAGTCCAAAGTTAGACAGTTCAGAAAAAAATAGAAAAAAAAATTCAAAAAATTGAAAAATATCAACTTGGCATTATTTCAAGCCAAAACGAGGCGGCACGGGAAGAGAGAGAAAAAAAAATTATCGTTCCGGACCGTTCATACCCGGCCCAAACTAGAGAATTCAAAAAAAAAAAAAAATAGCACAAAAATGCAAAAAAATGAAAAACATCATTCGAGTATAATTTCAAGAAAAAACGGGTCGGGACAAGCCGAGAAAGAGAGAAAAAGAAATTCTAGTTCCGGACAGTTCCTACCCGATCCAAACTAGAGAATTCTGAAAAAAAATAGCAAAAAAATTTAAAAAATTGAAAAACATCATTCGGGCATAATTTCAAGCCAAAATAGGTCGAGACAGGCCGAGGAAGACAAAAAAAAAAAAATAATCGTTCTAGACTATTTATACCCGACCCAAACTAGAGAATTCCTAAAAAAATAGCAAAAAAATTCAAAAAATTAATAAAAAAAAAAATCATTCTGGCAATATATCGTGCCAAAACGGGTCAGGACAAGCCGAGAAAGGGAGAAACAAAATTATCGTTCCTGCCGTTCCTACCCGACCCAAACTAGAGAATTCCGAAAAGAAAACAGGAAAAAAATTGAAAAAATTGAAAAATATCATTTGGGCATTAATTCAAGCCAAAACGGGCCGGGACAGGCCGAGAAAGTTAGAAACATAAATTCTCGTTCCAGACCGTTCCTACCTGACCCAAACAAGGGAATTCCGAAAAAAAATAGCAAAAAAAATTCAAAAAAACATCATTCTGGCAATATTTCAAGCCAAGACGGGTCGAGATAGGGCAAGAAAGAGTGAAACAAAAATTTTCGTTGCAGACTGTTCCAACCCGACCCAAACTAGAATATTCCTAAAAAAATAGCAAAAAAATTCAAAAAATTAACAAACGTCATTCTGGCAATATTTTAAGCTAAAACGTATCGGGACAGGCCGAGAAAGAGACAAAAAAATTATCGTTCCGGACCGTTCTTACCCGACCAAAACTAGAGAATTCCAAAAAAAATAGCAAAAAAATTTCAAAAAATTAAATAACATCATTCTGGCATTATTTCAAGCTAAAACGGATTGGAACAGGTTGAGAAATAGAGAAAAAGAAATATTTGTTCCGGACCGTTCCTACTCGACTCTGGACCGTTCCTACCCGACCCAAATTATAGAAATTTCGAAAAAAAAATAACAAAAAAATTCAAACAATTAAAAAACATCATTCTGGCATTATGTTAAGCCAAAAGGGTTCGGGACAGGCCGAGAAAGAGAGAAAAAACATTATTGTTACGGACCGTTCCTACCTGACCCAAAATAAAGAATTCCTTAAAAAAATAGCAAAAAAATTAAAAAAAAAATTAAAAAACATCATTCTAGCATTATATCAAGGCAAAACGGATGAGGACAGGCTGAGAAAGAGAAAAAAAAATTATCACTCCGGACCGTTCCTACCCGTCCCAAACTAGATAATTCAAAAAAATAGCGAAAAAATTCAAAAAATTCAAAAAATCA
The DNA here is from genome assembly GCA_032727855.1 of Quercus ilex subsp. ballota. Lineage (NCBI taxonomy): Eukaryota > Viridiplantae > Streptophyta > Magnoliopsida > Fagales > Fagaceae > Quercus > Quercus ilex. Next base: position 35,116,153 of record CM064917.1, read on the forward strand.
TTCTGGCATTATTTCAAGCCAAAACGGTAAACGGGTCGGCACAGGCCGAGAAAGAGAGAGAACAAAATTATTGTTCCAAACCGTTCATACCCGGCTCAAACTAGGGAATTCCTTAAAAAATAGCAAAAAACTACAAAAAATTGAAAAACATCATTCGGGTATAATTTCAAGCCGAAACGGGTCGAGACAGGCCAAAAAAGAGAAAAAAAGATATTCTCGTTACGAACCGTTACTAACTGACCCAAACTAGAGAATTCCTAACAAAATAGCAAAAAAATTTTAAAAAAAAAAACATTATTCTGGCACTATTTCAAGCCAAAACGGATCGGGATAGGCCGAGAAAGAGAGAAAAAGAGATTTTCATTACAGAACGTTCCTACCAGACGGAAAATAAAGACCTACCCGACCCAAACTGGAGAATTCTGAAAAAAAAAATAGCAAAAAAATTCAAAAAATTAAAAAAAAAAAACATCATTCTAGCATTATGTCAAGCCAAAACAGGTCAGGATAGGCCGAGAAAAAGAGAAAAAGAAATTCTCGTTACGGAACGTTCCTACCAGACGGAAAATAGAGAATTCCTAAAAAAATAGCAAAAAAATTCAAAAAATTGAAAAACATCATTCGGGCATAATTACAAGCCAAAACGGGCTTAGAAAGAGAGAAAAAAAAATTCTTGTTCCGGTCCGTTCCTACTTGACCCAAACTAGAGAATTCCGAAAAAAAATAGCAAAAAAATTCAAAAAATTGAAAAACATCATTCGGGCATAATTTGAAGCCAAAACGGGTTGGGACAGGCCGAGAAAAAGAGAAAAAAAAAATCATTCCGAACTGTTTGTACCTGATCCAAACCAGAAAATTCCTTAAAAAATTGCAAAAAAATTCAAGAACATGATTCCGGCATTATTTCAAGTCAAAACGGATCGAGACATGCCGAGAAAGAGAGAAAATGAAATTTTCGTTCCGGACCGTTCCTACCATACCCAAACAAGAGAATTCCGAAAAACATAGCAAAAAAAATGAAAATAAAATGAAAAAACATCATGCTGGCATTATGTCAAGCCAAAAGGGGTCGGGACAGGCCGAGAAATAGAGAAAAAAAATTATCGTTTCGGACTGTTCCTACCTGACTCAAAATAGAGAATTCCTAAAAAAATAGCAAAAAAGTTCAAAAAATTAAAAAACATCATTTGGGCGTTATTTCAAGCCAAAATAGGCCGGGACAAGCCGTGAAAGAGAGAAATAGAAATTCTCGTTCAGGACTATTCCTACCTGACCCAAAATAGAGAATTCCTAAAAAAATTGCAAAAAAATTCGAAAAAACATAATTCTAGCATTATATCAATCCAAAACGGGTCAGGACAGGCCGAGAAGATAGAAACATAAATTTTCGTTCCAGGCCGTTCCTACCCGACCCAAACTGGAGAATTCCGAAAAAAATAGCAAAAAATTTAAAAAACATTATTCGAGCATCATATCAAGCCAAAACAGGTCAAGACAGGCCGAGAAAGAGAGAAAAAGAAATTCTCGTTCCGGACCGTTCCTACCCGACCCAAATTAAAGAATTCTGAAAAAAAAAATAGCAAAAAAATTCAAAAAATTAAAAACATCATTCGGGCATAATTTCAAGCCAAGACGGGTTGGGACAGGCTGAGAAAGAGAGAAAAAAAAAAGTAATAGTTCCGGACTGTTTATTCCCAACCCAAACTAGAGAATTCCTAAAAATATAGCAAAAAAATTCAAAAAATTAAAAAACATCATTCTGACATTATTTCAAGCAAAAACGGGTTGAGACAAGCCAAGAAAGAGAAAAAAAAATTATCGTTTCGGACCGTTCATACCCGACCCAAACTAGAGAATTCTTTAAAAAAAAAAGCAAAAAAATTCAAAAAACTCAAAAACATCATTCTGGCAATATTTTAAGCCAAAATGGATCAGAACAGGCTGAGAAACAGAGAAAAAGAAATATTCGTTCCTGATCGTTCCTCCCCAACCCAAACTAAAATATACCAAAAAAATAGAAAAAAATTCAGAAAATTAAAAAAAATATCATTCCGGCATTATATCAAGCCAAAACGGGTTGGGACAAGCCAAGATAGAGAGAAAAAGAAATCCTCGTTCCGGACCGTTCCTACCCAACCCAAATTAGAGAATTCCGAAAAAAAATAGCAAAAAAATTCAAAAAACTGAAAAACAACATTCAGGCATAATTTCAAGCCAAAACGGGTCGGGACTAGCCGAGAAAGAGAAAAAAAATTATCGTTTTAGACCGTTCATACCCGACCCAAACTAGAGAATTCTTTAAAAAAAAAGCAAAAAAATTCAAAAAATTCGAAAACATCATTCTGGCATTATTTTAAGCCAAAACGAATCGGAACAAGCTGAGAAACAGAGAAAAAGAAATATTCATTCCGGACCGTTCCTCCCCGACCCAAACTAAAAATATACTGAAAAAAATAGCAAAAAAATTAAAAAAATTAAAAAAATATCATTCCGGCATTATATCAAGCAAAACGGGTTGGGACAAGCCAAGATAGGGAGAAAAAGAAATCCTCGTTCCGGACCGTTCCTACCCGACCCAAATTAGAGAATTCCGAAAAAAAATAGCAAAAAAATTCAAAAAATTGAAAAACAACATTCGGGCATAATTTCAAGCCAAAACGGGTCGGGACTAGCCGAGAAAGAGAGAAAAAGAAATTCTCGTTCCGGACCGTTCCTACCGAACCCAAACTAGAGAATTCTGAAAAAAATAGCAAAAAAAATTCAAAAAATTAAAAAACATCATTCTGGCATTATTTCAAGCCAAAACGGGTTAGGACAGGCCAAGAAAGAGCGTCTGGAAGGGGCGAAAAAGAGGAGAAAAAAATTTCGCTCTGATTTCTGTTCCCACCAGACCCGAGCTAGAATACTTCAAAAAAAAAAAGTACAAAAATTCAAAAAATTAAAAAGCATCATTCAGGCTTCATTTCTAGTCAAACCAAACCGAGAGTGGTCGAAAAAGAGGCAAAAAAACATTTCGTTCCGATTTCCTTTCCTAACCTTCTTAAGCTAGAAAATTTCGACAAAAATAGAATAAAAATTCAAAAAAAAAAAAAATCATTTTGGCTTCATTTCAAGCCAAACCGAGCCAGGAGGGGCTGAGAACGAGACAAAAAAATAATTCCGTTCCAATTTTCGTTCGAACTCGACCAAAGTTACAAAAATCCCAAAAAAATTGTATAAAATATAAAAAATTAAAAACCATCAACATGGCTTCGTTTCTAGCAAAACCGAGTCGGGATGGGCTAAAAAAGAGGCAAAAGAAATTTCGTTCTAATACCCTTTCCTATCCGACACTAGGTAGAAAACTCCCAAAAAAATAGTATAAAAGTTCAAAAAATTCAAAAACATCATTCTGGCTTCATTTCTAGCCAAACCAGGTTGGGAGGGGCTGAAAAAGTGACAAAACAAATTTCGTTCCGATTTCCGTTCCTACCTGACTCGAGTTAGAAAATTTCGAAAAAAATAGTATAAAAATTTTAAAAATCATTTTGGCTTCATTTCTAACCAAACTGAGTCGGGAGGGACTGAAAAAGAGGATAAAAAAAAATTGTTCTGATTTCCGTTCCCACCCGACCTGAGCTAGAAACTCCCAAAAAAATAGTTTAAAAATTCAAAAACATCATTTCGGCTTCATTTGTAGCCAAACCGGGTTTGGAGTGGCCGAAAAAGAGACAAAAAAAAATTCCGTTCAGATTTCCCATCCTACCCAACTCGAGCTTGAAAATTCCAAAAAAAAATAATATAAAAATTCAAAAAATTAAAAAGACATCAATCTGGCTTCGATCCTAGCCAAACTGGGTCCGGAGGGGCCAAAAAAAGGTAAAAAAAATTATTCCGATTTTCGTCCCCACCCGACATGAGCCAGAAAATTAAAAAAAAAAATAGTATAAAAATTCAAAAAATTAAAAAAACGTCATTCTGGCTTCTTTTCTAGCCTAACCATGTCGGGGAGGGGCCGAAAAAGAGGCAAATAAAATTTCGTTCCAATTTCCGTTACTACCAGACCCAAGGTAGAAAATTCAAGAAAAAAAAAAGTATAAAAATTGAAAAAAATTAAAAAAAAAACATCATTCTGGCTTCATTTCTAGCCAAACTAAGTCGGAAGGGGCCGAAAAAGTGGGAAAAAAATTTCGTCCCGATATCTGTTTCTAACCAACATGAGAAAGAAAATTCCCAAAAAAATAGTATAAAAATTCAAAAAAATTCAAAAACATCGTGCTGGCTTCATTTCTAGCCAAACCAAGTTTGGAGGGGCCGAGAAAGAGATAAAAAAAAAAAAAATTCATTCAGATTTCCGTTCCTACCCAACCCGAGCTAGAAACTTCTAAAAAAAAATAGTATAAAAATTCAAAAAATTCAAAAAACATCATTCTAACTTCTATTCTAGCCAAACTGGGTCCGAAAGGGCCGAAAGAGAGGTAAAAAAAATTCCGTTCTGATTTTCGTCCATACTCGACCCGAGCTAGAAAATTCCAAAAAAAGTAATATAAAAATTCAAAAAACTAAAAAACATCATTCTGGCTTCTTTTCAAGCCTAACAGAGTCCGAAGGGACTGAAAAGGAGGCAAAAAAAATTTCGTTCCGATTTCCGTTACTACCCGACCCAAGGTAGAAAATTCCAAAAAAAAAAATAGTATAAAAATTGAAAAATTTAAAAGACATCATTCTATCTTTATTTCTAGCCAAACCGGCTCCGGAAAGGCTGAAAACGAGCCAAAAAAATTTCGTTTCGATTTTCGTTCTTACTTGACCCAAGCTAAAAAATTCCCAAAAAAATTGTATAAAAATTGAAAAAATTAAAAAAATCATTTTGGCTTCATTTCGAGCCAATCCGAGTCGGGATAGGTTGAAAATGAGGCAAAAAAAATTTCATTCCAATTTCCTTTCCTAACCGACACTAGCTAGAAAATTCCCAAAAAAATAGTATAGCAATTCAAAAAATTCAAAAATATCATTCTGGCTTCATTTCTAGCCAAACTTAGTCGGAAGAGGCCGAAAAGAGGCAAAAAAAATTTCGTTATGATTTCTGTTCCTACCCGACACGAACTTGAAAATTTCGAAAAAAGTAGTATAAATATTCAAAAAATTAAAAAAGGTTATTCTGGCTTCATTTCTAGCCAAATCGAGTTGGGAGGGGCCGAAAAGAGGCAAAAAAAAAATTCGTTCCGATTTCCATTCCTAACCGACATGAGCTTGAAAATTCCCAAAAAAATAGTATAAAAGTTCAAAAATTTTAAAAACATCATTCTAGCTCCTTTTCTAGCCTAACCAGGTCAGAAGGGGCCAAAAAAGAGGCAAAAAAAATTTCGTTCCGATTTCCATTACTACCCGACCCGAGGTAGAAAATCCCAAAAAAAAAAAATAGTATAAAAATTGAAAAACTAAAAAACATCATTCCGTCTTCATTTCTAGCCAAACCGGGTCCGGAAGAGCCGAAAAAGATGCAAAAAAAATTGTTCCGATTTCCGTTCCTACCTGACCCGAGTTAGAAAATTCCGAATAAAATAGTATAAAAATTCAAAAAATTAAAAAATCATTCTGGCTTCATTTCTAACCAAACCGAGTCGGGAGGGGCCGAAAAAGAGGCCAAAAAACTTTTATTTTGATTTCATTTCCCACCCGACCCGAGCTAGAAAACTCCCAAAAAAATAGTTTAAAAATTCAAAAACATCATTTTGGCTTCATTTGTAGCCAAACCGGATTTGGAGGGGCTGAAAAAGAGACAAAAAAAAAAATTTCGTTCAGATTTTTCGTTCCTACCCGGCCCGAGTTAGAAAATTTCAAAAAAAATAGTATAAACATTCAAAAAATAAAAAAAAAAATCATTCTGGAATCATTTCTAACCAAACCGAGTCGGAAGGGGCCAAAAACAATGCAAAAAAAAAAATTTGGTTCTAATTTCCGTTCCCACCTAACCCGAGCTAGAAAACATCCAAAAAAAATAGTTTAAAAATTCAAAAAATTCAAAAACATCATTTTGGCTTCATTTGTAGCCAAACAGGATTAGGAGGGGCCGAAAAAGAGACAAAAAAAAAATTTCGTTCAGATTTCCCTTCCTAACTAACCCGAGCTTGAAAATTCCAAAAAAAAAATAGTATAAAAATTCAAAAAATTAAAAAAAAAAAAAAAAAAAATCATTCTGGCTTCTATTCTAGCAAAAGTGGGTTCGGAGGGCCGAAAGAGAGGCAAAAAAAAATATTCCGATTTTCGTCCCCACCTGACATGAGCTAAAAAATTAAAAAAAAAAAAAAAAAACAATATAAAAAGTCAAAAAATTAAAAAACATCATTCTGGCTTCTTTTCTTGCCTAACCGTGTCAAGAGGGGCCAAAAAAGAGGCAAAAAAATTTCTTTCCGATTTTCGTTACTACCAGACCCGAGGTAGAAAATTCCAAAAAAAAAAAATAGCATAAAAATTGAAAAAACTAAAAAACACCATTCTGGCTTCATTTCTAAACAAACCGAGTCGGGAGGGGCCAAAAAAGTGGGAAAAAAAATTTCGTCCCGATTCCCGTTCCTAACTGACATGAGCAAGAAAATTCCCAAAAAAATAGTATAAAAATTCAAAAAATTCAAAAACATCCCGCTGGCCTCATTTCTTGCCAAACTGGGTTTAGAGGGGTCGAGAAGGAGACAAAAACAAAATTTCGTTCAGATTTCCGTTCCTACCCGACCTGAGCTACAAAATTCCAAAAAAATAGTATAAAAATTCAAAAAAAAAAAAAAAAATCATTCTGGCTTCTATTCTAGCCAAATTGGGTTCGGAGGGGCCGAAAAAGAGTCTAAAAAAACTTCGTTCCGATTTTCGTCCCTACCAGAACCGAGCTAGAAAATTCCAAAAAAAAATAATATAAAAATTAAAAAACATCATTCTGGCTTCTTTTCTAGCCTAACCGGGTTGGAAGGGGCCGAAAAAGAGGCAAAATTTTTTTTTATCCGATTTCTGTTACTTCCCGACCGAGGTAGAAAATTCCAAAAAAAACATAATGCTGGCTTCTTTTCTAGCCAAAACAGGTTTGGGAGGGGGGGGGCCCGAAAAAGGGATAAAAAAAATTTTTCATTCAGATTTTCGTTCCAACCCGACCAAAGCTACAAAATTCCCAAAAAAATTGAATAAAAATTCAAAAAATTAAAAAACATCATTTTGGCTTCATTTCTAGCCAAATCGAGTTGGGAGGGGCCGAAAAAGGGGGAAAATTTCGTTCTGATTTCCGTTCCTAACCGACATGAGCTTAAAAACTCCCAAAAAAATAGTATAAAAATTCAAAAAATTCAAAAACATCATGCTGGCTTCTTCTCGAGCCAAACCGGGTCGGGACAAGCAGACAAAGTGCCAAAAAATATTCAATTTGATTTCCGTTCCCACCCAATCCGAGCTTCAAAATTCCTAAAAAAATAGTATTAAAATTTTAAAAATTAAACAAGATCATTCTAGCTTCATTTCTAGCAAAACCGGGTTTGGAGGGGCCGTAAAAGAGGCAAAAAAAATTTCGTTTCGATTTTTGTTCCTACCCGACCCGAGGATGAAAATTCCAAAAACAAAAATAGTATAAAAATTGAAAAAACTAAAAAAAAAAAAAAAAAATCATTCTGTCTTAATTTCTAGCCAAACCGGGTCCGAAAGGGCCGAAAAAGAGGCAAATAAATTTCGTTCAGATTTCCGTTCCCACCCGACCCGACCTAGAAAACTCCCAAAAAAATAGTTCAAAAATTCAAAAACATCATTTTGGCTTCATTTATAGCTAAACTGGGTTTGGAGTGGCCGAAAAAGGGGCAAAAAAAAATTTCGTTCAGATTTCCGTTCCTACGCGACCCGAGTTAGAAAATTCCAAAAAAATAGTACAAAAACTAAAAAAAAAAAAAAAAATTCTGGCCTCATTTCTAGCCAAACCAAGTCGGGAGGGGCCGAAAAAGAGGGAAAAAAATTTCGTCTCGATTTTTGTTCGTAGCCGACATGAGAAAGAAAATTCCGACAAAAATAGTATAAAAATTCAAAATAATTCAAAAACATCATGCTGGCTTCAGTTCTAGCGAAAATGGGTTTGGAGGGGCTGAAACAGAGACAAAAAATGTTTCTTTCTGATTTTCATTCCCACGTGACCCAAGCTAGAAAACTCCCAAAAAAATAGTTTAAAAATTCAAAAATTCAAAAACATCATTCTGGCTTCATTTCTAGCCAAACGGGATTGGGAAGGGCTGGAAAAGTGGCAAAAAAAAATTCGTTCCGATTTTCGTTCCTACCTGACCCGAAATAGAAAATTCCGAAAAAAAAGTATAAAAATCAAAAAAATTAAAAAAAATCATTTTGGCTTCATTTCTAACCAAACCGAGTTAGGAGAGACTGAAAAAGAGGATAAAAAAAAATCGTTCTAATTTCCGTTCCCACTCGACCTGAGCTAGAAAACTCCCAAAAAAATAGTTTAAAAATTCAAAAAATTCAAAAACATCATTTTTGGCTTCATTTCGTTTAGATCTCTGTTCCTACGTTACTCTAGTTAGAAAATTCCCAAAAAAATAGTATAAAAATTCAAAAAAATAAAAAGCATCATTCAGGCTTCATTTCTAGCCAAACCGAGTCAGGAGGGGCCGAAAAAGAGGCAAAAAAAATTTCGTTCCGATTTCTGTTCCGAACCGACTCAAGCTAGAAAATTCCCAAAAAAATAGAATAAAAATTAAAAAAATTAAAAAAACATCATTTTGGCATCATTTCAAGCCAAACCGAGCCGGGAGGGGTCGAGAAAGAGGAAAAAAAAAATTATGTTCCGATTTCCGTTCCAACCTGACCAAAGCAACAAAATCCCAAAAAAAATTGTATAAAAATTCAAAAAATTAAAAAAAAAAAAAAAAAAAATCCTTTTGGCTTTATTTCTAGCAAAACCGAGTCGGGATGGGCCAAAAAAGAGGGAAAAGAAATTTCGTTCCAGTTTCCGTTCCTAACCGACACTAGGTAGAAAATTCCAAAAAAAAAGTATAAAAATTCAAAAAATTAAAAAACATCATTTTGGCTTCATTTATAGCCAAACCGGGTTTGGAGGGGCTGAAAAAAAGATAAAAAAAAAATTTCGTTCACATTTCCGTTCCTACGCGACCCGAGTTAGAAAATTCCGAAAAAAGTAGTACAAAAATTCAAAAAACTAAAAAAATAATTCTTGCCTCATTTCTGGAAAACCAAGTCGGGAGGGGCCGAAAAAGAGAGAAAAAAATTTTCGTCCTGATTTCCGTTCCTAGCCGACATGAGAAAGAAAATTCCCACAAAAATAGTATAAAAATTCAAAAAAATCATGCTGGCTTCAGTTCTAGCGAAAATGGGTTTGGAGGGGCTGAAAAGGAGACAAAAAAAGTTTCTTTCTGATTTTCATTCCCACGTGACCCGAGCTAGAAAACTCCCAAAAAAATGCTTTAAAAATTCAAAAAATTCGAAAACATCATTCTGGCTCCATTTCTAGCCAAACGGTGTTGGGAGGGGCTGAAAAAGTGGCAAAAAAAATTTCGTTCCGATTCCCGTTCCAACCTGACCCGAGATAGAAAATTCTGAAAAAAATAGTATAAAAATTAAAAAAAATCATTCTGGCTTCATTTCTAACCAAACTGAGTCGGGAGGGACTGAAAAAGAGGATAAAAAAAAATTGTTCTGATTTCCGTTCCCACCCGACCGGAGCTAGAAACTCTCAAAAAAATAGTTTAAAAATTCAAAAAATTCAAAAACATCATTTTCGCTTCATTTCAAGCAAAACTTGCTTTGGAGGGGTTGAAAAAGAGACAAAAAAAATTTCGTTCAAATTTCCGTTCCTACCCGACCCGAGCTAAAAAATTCCAAAAAAAAAAAATAGTATAAAAATGAAAAAAATGAAAAAAAAAAACATAATTCTGGCTTCTATTCTAGCCAAACTGGGTCTGGAGGGGCCGAAAAAGAAACAAAAAAAATCTCGTTCTGATTTTCGTTCCTACCAGACACGATCTGAAAAATTCCCAAAAAAATAGTATAAAAGTTCAAAAAATTAAAAAAAATCATTCTGGCTTCATTTCTGACCAAACCGAGTCGGGAAGGGCTGAAAAAGAGGGAAAAAAATTTCATCCCGATTTCCGTTCCTAATCGACATGAGCAAGGGAATTCTAAAAAAAAAAAAGTATAAAAATTCAAAAAATTCAAAAACATAATGCTGGCTTCTTTTCTAGCGAAAACGAGTTTGGGGGGCCGAAAAAGAGATTAAAAAAAAAAATTTCGTGTTAGTCACGTCCTGGGATCCATGCATCATTGATTAGTCACATACTAGGATTCGTGTACTGAACGGAGAGATTGCCGTTACATCACAAGTCTAATTGGGTATTGGGGTAAGGGTTCAACTATATGTTGGTATTACGTACTGGGATTCCTTTTACTTGTAACCGCTTGTTTTGATAATAGTGGATTCTCGGGAGTGGTGATCTTAAATTCACCTAGTAGAGTTTTGCCTCGGTAGTTTTCCCCATCCGTAAACAAATCACCTATGTCAAATTTATTTTCCGCTGCATTTAACTTAATTGGTGATTTGTTTGTGCTACCACGCTTATTGCATATAATTGAATCTAATTAATTCACTTGAATAATTAATTTACCAAAGGAGTCAATACATTTTTGGCCTATCAAGTGATATTAGAGCGGACACACTCTAATTAGGTTTAATCTTTGTTGTGTGATCCATTAACCCCTGTTTGTCAACCCATACCGAGTCGGGAGGGGCCGAAAAGGAGGCAAAAAAAAATTTAGTTCCGATTTCCTTTCCTAACCTACTCTAGCTAGAAAATTCCAAAAAAAAAAAAAAAGAATAAAAATTCAAAAAATTAAAAAACATCATTTTGGCTTCATTTCAAGCCAAACCGACCAGGGAGGGGCCGAGAACGAGGCAAAAAATAATTTCGTTCCAACCCGACCAAAGCTACAAAATTCCCAAAAAAAATTGTATAAAAATTTAAAAAATTAAAAAACATCATTTTGGCTTCATTTCTAGCAAAACCGAGTTGGGATGGGCCGTAAAAGAGGCAAAAGAAATTTCATTCCAATTTCCGTTCCTAACCGACATCAGTAAGAAAATTCCCAAAAAAATAGTATAAAAATTCAAAAAATTCAAAAACATCATGCTAGTTTCATTTCTAGCTGAAACGGGTTTGGAGGGGCCGAAAAATTTAATTTTTTGAATTTTTATACTATTTTTCTAAGAATTTTCTAGCTCGGGTTAGGTAGGAATGGAAATCGGAACAAAATTTTTTTGCCACTTTTTCAGCCCCTCCCAATCCAGTTTGGCTAGAAAAGAAGCTAGAAAGATGTTTATTTTTTGAATTTTTATACTTTTTTTGTTTTTGGAATTATCAAGCTCGAGTCGGGCAGGAACGAAAATCTGAAGGAAATTTTTTTTTGCCTCATTCTCAGCCCCTCCGGGCCCGGTTTTGTTAGAAATGAAGCAAAAATGATGTTTTTGAATTTTTTGAATTTTTTGAATTTTTATACAATTTTTTTGAGAATTTTCTACCTAGTGTCAGTTAGGAACAGAAACTGGAACGAAATTTCTTTTGCCTCTTTTTCGGCCCAACCCGACTAGGTTTTGCTAGAAATGAAGCCAAAATGATTTTTTTAATTTTTATACAATTTTTTTAGGAATTTTGTAGCTTTGGTCGGGTTTGAACGGAAATCTGAATGAAAAAATTTTTTCCCTCTTTTTCAGCCCCTTCTGACTCAGTTTGGCTAGAAATGAAGCAAGAATGATGTTTTTTAATTTTTGAATTTTTATACTATTTTTTTGGGAATTTTCTACCTCGAGTCGATTAGGATCGAAAATCGAAATGAAAATTTTTTTTTGCCTCTTTTTCGGCCCTTCCCAACACGGTTTGGCTAGAAATGAAGTCTGAATGATGTTTTTTAATTTTTAGAATTTTTATACTATTTTTTTGGGAGTTTTCTAGCTTGGATCGTGTGGGAATGGAAATCAGAACGAAATTTTTGTTGCCTCCTTTTCGGCCCCTCCGGACCCTGTTTGGCTAGAAATGAAGCCATAATGATTTTTTTTAAAAAAATTTTTGGAGTTTTTATGCTTTTTTTTTAGGAATTTTCTAGCTCGGATCGAGTAGGAACGGAAATCGGAACGAAATTTTTTTTGCCTCTTTTTCGGCCATTTCGGACCTGGTTTGGCTAGAAATGAAGACGGAATGATATTTTCTAATTTTTTCAATTTTTATACTTTTTTTTTTTGAAGTTTCCTCCCCGGGTCGGGTAGGAACGGAAATCGAAACAAAAAATTTTTTGCCTCTTTTTCGGCCCCTCCCCACTCGGTTTTGCTAGAAATGAGGCCAGAACGATGTTTTTTAATTTTTTCAATTTTAATACTATTTTTTTGGAAATTTTCTAGCTCGGGTCCGGTGGGAACGACAATCAGAACGAAATTTTTTTTGGCTTTTTTTTGGCCTGTCCCGACCTAGTTTGGCTCAAAATGAAACCAACATGATGTTTTGAATTTTTTGAATTTTTATACTATTTTTTTGGGAAATTTCTAGCTCATCTCGGGTAGGAACGGAAAATTGGAACGAAATTTTGTTTCCCCTTTTTTGGCCCCTCCCAACTCGGTTTGGCCTTAAATGAAGCGAGAATGCTGTTTTTTAATTTTTATACTATTTTTTTTGCAATTTTATAGCTCGTGCCGGGTAGGAATGAAAATCAGAACGAAATTTTTTTTGCCTCTTTTTCGACCCCTCCAGACCCAGTTTGGCTAGAATATAAGCCAAAATGATGTTTTTTTTAATATTTTGAATTTTTATACTATTTTCTTGGAATTTTCTAGCTCGTGTCGTGTAGGAATGGAATTCTGAACGAAATTTTTTTTGCCTCTTTTTCGGCCCCTCCAAACCCGGTTTGATTAGAAATGAAGCCAAAATGATGGTTTTGATTTTTTTAAAAATTTTTATACTATTTTTTTGGGAATTTTCTAGCTCACGTCAGTTAGGAACGAAAATCGGAACGAAATTTTTTTTGCCTCTTTTGTGGCCCCACACGACTTAGTTTGCCTAGAAATGAAGCCAGAATGATTTTTTTTGAATTTTTATACTATTTTTCTAAGAATTTTCTAGCTCGGGTCGGGTAGGAACGGAAATCGGAACAAAATTTTTTTGCCACTTTTTCAACCCATCCTAGCCCAGTTTGGCTAGAAATGAAGCAAGAAAGATATTTTTTCATTTTTTGAATTTTTATACATTTTTTTTTTTGGAATTATCAAGCTCGTGTCGGGTAGGAATGAAAATCTGAAGGAAATTTTTTTTGCCTCATTCCCAACCCCTCCCGACCCAATTTTGTTAGAAATGAAGTCAAAATCACGTTTTTGAATTTTTTGAATTTTTATACTATTTTTTTGGAAATCTTCTAGCTCGTGTCGATTAAGAACACAAATCGGAACGAAAATTTTTTTGCCTCTTTTTCAGCCCCTCCCGACTCGGTTTGCTAGAAATGAAGCCAGAATGATGTTTTTGAATTTTTTGAATTTTTATACTATTTTTTTGGGAATTTTCAACCTAGTGTCCGGTTAGGAACAGAAACTGGAACAAAATTTCTTTTGCCTCTTTTTCAACCCATCCCGACTCGGTTTTGCTAGAAATGAAGCCAAAATGATGTTTTTTAATTTTTTAAATTTTTATACAATTTTTTTAGGAATTTTGTAGCTTTGGTCGGGTTTGAACGGAAATCTGAACGAAATTTTTTTTTCCCTCTTTTCGGCCCCTCCAAACTCGTTTTGGCTAGAAATGAAGCCAGCATGATGTTTTTGAATTTCGTCAATTTCTATACTATTTTTTTTGGAATTTTCTTACTCATGTCGAATAGGAAGAGAAATCGGGACGAAATTTTTTTCCCTCTTTTTCGGCCCCCACGACTCAGTTTGGCTAGAAATGAAGCCAGAATGATTTTTTTGAATTTTTTGAATTTTTATGCCTTTTTTCTAAGAACTTTCTAGCTCGGGTCGGGTAGGAACGGAAATCGGTACGGAATTTTTTTTGCCTCATTCTCGGCCCCTCCCAACCCGGTTTTGTTAGAAATGAAGCCAAAATGACGTTTTTGGATTTTTTGAATTTTTATACTATTTTTTTGGAAATTTTCCAGCTCGTGTCGTTTAAGAACGAAAATTTTTTTGCCTCTTTTTTAGCCCCTCCCAACTCAGTTTGGCTAGAAATGAAGCCAGAATGATGTTATTGAATTTTTTGAATTTTTATACTATTTTTTTCAGAATTTTCTACCTAGTGTCGGTTAGGAACGGAAACTGGAACGAAATTTCTTTTGCCTCTTTTTCGGCCCATCCCAGCTCGGTTTTGCTAGAAATGAGGCCAAAATGATGTTTTTTAATTTTTTAAATTTTTATACAATTTTTTAGGAATTTTGTAGCTTTGGTCGGGTTTGAATGGAAATCTAAACGAATTTTTTTTTGTCTCTTTTTCGGCCCCTCCAAACCCGTTTTGGCTCGAAATGAAGCGAGCATGATGTTTTCGAAATTCTTCAATTTCAACACTATTTTTTTGGGAATTTTCTTGCTCATGTCGAATAGGAACAGAAATCGGGATGAAATTTTTTTTCCCTCTTTTTCGGCCCCTCCCGACTCGGTTTGGCTAGAAATGAAGCCAGAATGGTATTTTTTTAATTTTTTGAATTTTTATACTATTTTTTTGGGAGTTTTCTAGCTCAGATTATGTGGGAGCAGAAATCAGAACGAAATTTTTTTTTGCCTCTTTTTCGGCCCCTACGGACTCGGTTTGGCTTGAAATGAAGCCAGAATGATTTTTTTTAATTTTTTGAATTTTTATACTCTTTTTTTGGTAATTTTCGGGTCGGGTAAGAACAGAAATCAGAACAATATTTTTTTTCCCTCTTTTTTGGCCATTCCGAACCCAATTTGGCTAGAAATGAAGACGGAATAATGTTTTTTAATTTTTTCAATTTTTATAATTTTTTTTTTTGGAATTTTCCTCCTTGGGTCGGGTAGGAACGAAAATCGGAACGAAATTTTTTTTGCCTCTTTTTTGGCCCCTCCCGACTCGGTTTTGCTAGAAATGAGGCTAGAATGATGTTTTTTAATTTTTTGAATTTTAATACTATTTTTTTGGGAATTTTCTATCTCGGGTCGGGTGGGAATGAAAATCGAAACAAAATTTTTTTGGCTCTTTTTTCGGCCCGTCCCGACCAAGTTTGGCTCAAAATGAAACCAGCATGATGTTTTCGAATTTTTAGAATTTTTATACCATTTTTTTGGGAATTTTCAAGCTCATGACGAGTAGGAACGGAAATAGGAACGAAATTTTTCTCCCCCTTTTTCGGCCCCTCCCAAATCGATTTGGCTTGAAATGAAGCCAAAATGATGTTTTTTAATTTCTTGAATTTTTATACTATTTTTTTGGTAATTTTATAGCTCGTGTCGATTAGGCACGAAAATCGAAACGAAATTTTTTTGCCTCTTTTGCGGCCCCTCCCGACTCAGTTTGGCTAGAAATGAAGCCAGAATAATTTTTTTGAATTTTTATACTATTTTTTTGGGATTTTCTAGCTAGTGTCGGTTTCGAACGGAAATTGGAACGAAATTTTTTTTACCTCTTTTTCAGCCCATCCCGACTCGGTTTTGCTAGAAATTGAGCCAAAACGATGTCTTTTAATTGTTTGAATTTTTATACAATTTTTTTGGGAATTTTGTAGCTTTGGTCGGGGCGGAACAGAAATTGGAACGAAATTATTTTTGCCTTTTTTACAGCCCCTCCCGACACGGTTTTTCTAAAAATGAAGCCAGAATGATGATTTTTAATATTTTGAATTTTAATACTATTTTTTTTGGGAATTTTCTCGATCGGGTCAGGTGGGAACGGAAATCGGAACGAAAATTTTTTTTGCTCCTTTTCGGCCGCTTCCGACCCAGTTTGGCTAAAATGAAGCCAGCATGATGTTTTTGAATTTTTTGAATTTTCAAACTATTTTCTTGGAAATTTTCTAGCTCGGGTTGGGTGGGAATGGAAATCGGAACGAAAATTTTTTTGGCTCTTTTTCGTCCTATCCTGACCTGGTTTGGCTAGAAATAAAGCCAGCATTATGTTTTTGAATTTTTTTATTTTTTATACTATTTTTTTGAGAATTTTCTAGGTCATGTCGATTAGGAACGGAAATCAGAAAGAAATTCTTTTTGCCTATTTTTCGGCCCCTCCCGATTTGGTTTGGCAAGAAATGAAGCGAGAATGATGTTTTTTAATTTTTTGAATTTTTATATTATTTTTTTGGGAATTTTCAAGCTCGTGTCGGGCAGGAACGGAAATCGGAACTGAATTTTTTTGCCACTTTTTCAACCCCACCCAACCCAGTTTGGCTAGAAAAGAAGCCAGAAAGATGTTTTTTAATTTTTTGAATTTTTATACATTTTTTTTTTGGGAATTTTCAAGCTCGAGTCGGGTAGGAACGGAAATTAGAACAGAATTTTTTTTGCCACTTTTTCAACCCCTCCCAACCCAGTTTGGCAAGAAAAGAAGCTAGAAAGATGTTTTTTAATTTTTTGAATTTTTATACATTTTTTTTTTGGAATTTTCAAGCTCGAGTCGGGTAGGAATGAAAATCTGAAGGAAATTTTTTTTGCATCATTCTCGGCCCCACCTGACCCATTTTTGTTAGAAATGAAGCCAAAATGATGTTTTTGAATTTTTATACTATTTTTTTTTGGGAATTTTCTAGCTCATGTCGGTTAAGAACGGAAATTGGAACAAAATTTTTTCTGCCTCTTTTTCGGCCCCGACAGACCCAGTTTGGCTAGAATATAAGCCAGAATAATGTGTTTTTAATTTTTTGAATTTTTGTACTATTTTCTTGGAATTTTCTAGCTCGGGTCGAGTAGGAACGGAAATCTGAACGAAATTTTTTTGTCTCATTTTCTGCCCCTCCAAACCCGGTTTGGCTAGAAATGAAGCCAAAATGATGTTTTTGAATTTTTAAACTATTTTTTTGGGAGTTTTCTAGCTTGGATCGGGTGGGAATGAGAATCCGAACGAAATTTTTTTTGCCACTTTTTCAGCCCCTCCCTACCCAATCTGGCTAGAAAAGATTCCGGAATGATGTTTTTTAATTTTTTGAATTTCTAAACTTTTTTTTTTTGAAATTTTCTAGCTCTTGTCGGTTAGGAACGGAAATCTGAACGAAATTTTTTTTGCCTCTTTTTCGGCCCCTCCAAACCCGGTTTGGTTAGAAATGAAGCCAAAATGATGTTTTTGAATTTTTATACTATTTTTTGGGAATTTTCTACTTCGTGTCCGTTAGGAACGAAAATCGGAACAAAATTTTTTTTGCCTCTTTTGCGGCCCCTCAACTCAATTTGGCTAGAAATAAAGCCAGAATGATTTTTTTGAAATTTTATACTATTTTTTTGGGATTTTCTATCTAGTGTCGATTTGGAACGGAAATTGGAAAGAAATTTTTTTTGCCCCTTTTTCGGCCCATCCCAACTCGGTTTTGCTAGAAATGGAGCCAAAACAATGTCTTTTAATTTTTTTGAATTTTTATACAATTGTTTTGGGAATTTTGTAGCTTTGGTCGGGGTGGAACGGAAATTGGAACGAAATTTTTTTTGCCACTTTTTCAACCCCTCCCTACTCGGTCTGGCTAGAAAAGAATCCAAAATGATGTTTTTGAATTTTTTGAATTTTTATACTATTTTTTGGGAATTTTCTAACTTTAGGACCGGAAATTGGAACGATATTTTTTTTCCTCTTTTTTGGCCCCTCTCGACTCAGTTTGGTTAGAAATGAAGCCAGAATGATTTTTGTGAATTTTTATACTATTATTTTGGCAATTTTCTAGCTAGTGTTGGCTAGGAACGGAAATTGGAACGAAATTTATTTTGCCACTTTTTCGAACCATCCCGACTCGATTTCGCTAGAAATGTTGCCAAAATGATGTTTTTTTTAATTTTTTGAATTTATATACAATTTTTGTGGGAATTTTGTAGCTTTGGTCGGGTTGGAATGAAATTTTTTTTTCCTTTTTCTCAGCCCCTCCCGGCTCGGTTTGGCTTGAAATGAAGCCAAAATGATGTTTTTCATTTTTTGAATTTTTATTTTATTTTTTTGGGAAATTTCTAGCTCGAGTCGGTTAGGAACGTAAATCGGAACTTGCCTCTTTTTCGGCCCCTCCCAACTCAGTTTGGCTAGAAATGAAGCCTAAATGATGTTTATTAATTTTTTGAATTTTTATACTATTGTTTTGAGAATTTTCTAGCTCGGGTCAAGTAGGACGGGAAATCGGAAAGAAAATTTTTTTGCCTCTTTTTTGGACCCTCCAGACCCTGTTTGGCTAGAAATGAAGCCAGAATGGTTTTTTTTTTTTTTTTTTTTAAACTTTTTGAGTTTTTATAATTTCTTTTTGGAATTTTCTATCTCGGGTCGGACAAGAACGTAAATCGGAACGAAATTTTTTTTGCCTCTTTTTGGGCCTTTTCGGACCTGGTTTGGCTAGAAATAAAGACAGAATGATGTTTTTTAATTTTTTCAATTTTGATACTATTTTTTTTTTTAGAATTTTCTACCTTGGGTCAGGTAGGAACGGAAATCAAAACGATTCTTTTTGCCTCTTTTTCGGCCTCTCCTGACCCAGTTAGGCTAAAAAAGAAGCCAGAATGATGTTTTTGAATTTTTTGAATTTTTATATATATATTTTTTTGGAACTTTCTAGCTCGGGTCGGGTAGGGACGAAAATTAGAACGCAATTTTTTTTCCTCTTTTCGGCCCCTCCAGACCCAGTTTGGCTAGAAATGAAGAGAAAATGATGTTTTTTTAAACTTTTTTCAAATTTTATACTATTTTTTTTTGCAATTTTCAGCCTCGAGTCAAGTAGGAACGGAAATAAGAAATGAATTTTTTTTGCCTCTTTTTCAGCCCCTCCTGACCCAATAAGGCTAGGAAAAAAGTCAGAATGATGTTTTTAAATTTTTTGACTTGTTATACTATTTTATTGGGAATTTTCTAGCTCGAGTCGGGTAGGGACAGAAATCGGAACGAAATTTTTTTGCCTCTTTTTCGGCCCCTCCCGACTCGGTTTTGCTAGAAATGAAGTCAGAATGATGTTTTTTGTTTTTTTGAATTTTAATAATATTTTTTTGTGAATTTTCTAGCTCAGGTCGAGTGGGAATGGAAATCGGAACGAAATTTTTTTGGCTCTTTTTCGGCCCCTCCCGACCTGGTTTGGCTAGAAATGAAGCCAGCATTATGTTTTTGATTTTTTTTAATACTATTTTTTTGGAAATTTTCTAGTTCATGTCGATTAGGAACGAAAATTAGAACAAAAATTTTTTTTGCCTATTTTTCGACCCCTCCCGATTCGGTTTGGCTTGAAATGAAGTCAGAATGATATTTTTTGCCTCTTTTTCGACCCCTCCCGATGCGGTTTTGCTAGAAATGAATCTAGAATAATGTTTTTTAATTTTTTGAATTTTAGTACTATTTTTTTGGGAATTTTCTAGATCGGATCGGGTGGGAACGGAAATCGGAACGAAAATTTTTTTTTGCTATTTTTCGGCCCCTTCTGACCCAGTTTGGCTAGAAATGAATCCAGCATGATGTTTTTGAATATTTTGAATTTTTAAACTATTTTCTTTGGAATTTTCTAGCTCGGGTTGGGTGGAAATGGAAATCAAAACGAAATTTTTTTTGCCTCTTTTTCGGCCCATCCCGACCTAGTTTGGCTAGAAATGAAGCCAGCATTATCTTTTTGAAATTTTTTTATTTTTTATACTATTTTTTTGGGAATTTTCTAGGTCATGTCGATTAGGAACGGAAACCAAAACGAAATTTTTTTTGCCTCTTTTTTGACCCATCCCGATTCGGTTTGGAAGGAAATGAAGAGAGAATGATGTTTTTTAATTTTTTTAATTTTTGTAATATTTTTTTGGGAATTTTCAAGCTCGTGTTGAGTAGGAACGGAAATGATAACGAAATTTTTTTTGCCTCTTTTTTGGCCCCTTCCGACTCGATTTGGTTAGAAATGAAGACAGAATAATGTTTTTTATTTTTTGAATTTTTATATTATTTTTCTAAGAATTTTCTAGCTCGGGTTAGGTAGGAACGGAAATCGGAACAATATTTTTTTTGCCACTCTTTCAGCCCCTCCCAACCCAGTTTGGCTAGAAAAGAAGCTACAAAGATGTTTTTTAATTTTTTGAAATTTTATACATTTTTTTTTTTTGGAATTTTCAAGCTCGAGTCGGGTACGAACATAAATCTGAAGGAAATTTTTTTTGTGTCATTTTCGGCCCCTCCTGACCCGGTTTTGTTAGAAATGAAGCCAAAATGATGTCTCTGAATTTTTTGAATATTCATACTATTTTTTTGGGAATTTTCTAGCTTGTGTCGGTTAAGAACGAAAATTTTTTTGGCTCTTTTTCAGCCCCTCCGGACTCAATTTGGCTAGAAATGAAGTCAGAATGATGTTTTTGAATTTTTATACTATTTTTTTAGGAATTTTGTAGCTTTGGTCGGGTTTGAACGGAAACCTGAACGAAAATTTTTTTTTGTCTTTTTTTTGGCCCCTCCAAACCCGTTTTGGCTCGAAATGAAGCCAGCATGATGTTTTCGTATTTCTTAAATTTTTATACTATTTTTTTGGGAATTTTCTTGCTCATGTCGATTTGGAACGGAAATCTGAACGAATTTTTTTTTTGCTTTTTTTCGGCCCCTCCCGACCCAATTTGGCTAGAAATGAAGCCAGCATGATGTTTTTTAATTTTTTGAATTTTTAAACTATTTTCTTGGGAATTTTCTAGCTCGGGTTGGGTGGGAATGGAAATCGGAACAAAATTTTTTTGGGTGTTTTTCAGCCCATCCCGACCTGGTTTGGCTAGAAATAAAGCCAGCATTATCTTTTTGAATTTTTTTTATTTTTTGGGTAAAATATCATTTTCGTCCCTAAACTATCACAAAAGTTCGTTTTTCGTCTCTAAACTTTCAAAAGTTCGTTTTTCATTCCTAAACTATCACAAAAGTTCATTTTTCGTCCCTAAACTTTCAAAAGTTCTATTTTCGTCCCTAAACTTTTCCAAACGTATTGATTTTCGTCCCTTCACATCCGCACATCGTCAAGGCCACGTCAGCACTCCGTTAAACGGAGGGACGAAAATCAATACGTTTGAAAAAGTTTAGGGACGAAAATAGAACTTTAGAAAATTTAGGGACGAAAAACGAACTTTTGAAAGTTTAGGGACGAAAAACAAACTTTTGTGATAGTTTAGGGACGAAAATGATATTTTACCCTTCTTTATACTATTTTTTTGGGAATTTTCTAGGTCAGGAACGGAAATCAGAACGAAATTCTTTTTGCTTATTTTTCGGCCCCTCCCGATTCGGTTTGGCTAGAAATGAAGCGAGAATGATGTTTTTTAATTTTTTGAATTTTTATAATATTTTTTTGGGAATTTTCAAGCTCGTGTCGTGTAGGAACGGAAATGATAACGAAATAATTTTTGCCTCTTTTTCAGCCCCTCCCGACTCGATTTGGTTTGAAATGAAGCTAGAATGATTTTTTTTTAATTTTTAAAATTTTTATACTATTTTTCTAAGAATTTTCTAGCTCGGGTCGGGTAGGAACGGAAATCGGAACAGAATTTTTGTTGCCACCTTTTCAATCCCTCCCAACCCAGTTTGGCTAGAAAAGAAGCTAGAAAGATGTTTTTTAATTTTTTGAATTTTTATACATTTTTTTTTTGGGAAATTTCAAGCTCGAGTCGGGTAGGAACGGAAATCTGAAGGAAATTTTTTTTGCGTCATTCTCAGCCCCTCCTGACCCAGTTTTGTTTGAAATGTAGCTGTTAGGATTGTTAGAATGTTGTTAGGATTGTACCAATTAATAAAAGGTTGTAATTGTAACTGAGAAGTGGGAAAAGGGGTACGGATTGTAATTGTTGAGAAACGTTGAAGTTGTTTGTAATTGTTAGGAGTACAGCTGGCACTAGTCAGTTAGGAATTCTGAAAGTTAGTTAGAGGGCGGGAAGGTTATATAACCAGGAGAGTTGGGCTGTACTGGGGGTATCAAATAAGCACCATATTAATTCAGTTTCTTCTCTATTTCTCTCTGCTCTCGTCTTTCTTCTTCTGGAGGACCAGCTGGCCTCGAATTCAGCTAGAGATTCAATCACCATTTCTGTTCTATCAAATTCCATTTCTCTGTTTTTATCAATTGGTATCAGAGCATCGTTCCTGAGCTACCATGACTAAAACAAGAGCTGCGGCCATGAGTACAGTGAATGAAGCTATTGCTTCTCTTCGTACTTCGTCTGATCATCATAACAGAGATATCCAAGAAATGCAAACGATTCAAAGCATTCATACCAGGACAATGAATGAGATGAATCAGAATATCAATTCGATGAATCAGAATATCAATGTCATTTTACAAAAATTGAATTCCATAGATGTGAATCAAGATCCTTCGCAGAGAAATGTGCAATCAAATTCCATTCCAAGTTCTTCAACTTCGTCTTTTGCCAGGTCTGTGAGGTTGGATTTTCCACGATTTTTAGGTAGTGATCCAGCTAATTGGGTTTACAAGGCGAATCAGTATTTTGTGTACTATCAAACTCCTATTACAGAGAAGCTATTGATAGCTTCCTTCCACATGGATTTGGAGGCATTGATTTGGTTCCAGGAAGCAGAGGAGGCTAGGGTGTTCACGGATTGGGAATCCTTGGTGCCAGCATTGCATGTGAGATTTGGAACAAGTGCCTACGATGATCCTATGGAGGTTTTGACCAGGATGAGGCAAACTACAACAGTGGCTGTGTATAAGGCAGAATTTGAAGCTGTATCTAACCGAGTCAAAGGCCTTTCTCCCTTACACAAGCTTAGCTGTTTCCTGAGTGGTTTAAGAGATGAAATCAGGTTACCTGTAAGAATGCTCAACCCTCAGTCCTTGAATGAAGCTTTTGGGTTGGCCAAAATTCAAGAAGAATATGTGTGGAGCAGTAGGAAGAGCATAAGGACTCATCAGGAACCAGGTAACACTTCAATTCTTGGTTTACCTAAAAGTAATGCAATGTTAGACAATTGTTAAGTTCTAAGGTCTTAGGATTTTATGTATTTAGAACTCTAATTTGTAATGTTGGCAAACCATGATCAAAACATTGTATTTAGTCTTGTTTAGCCTTGCTCAAAGTTGATTAAATATTGTAAAGTTGGAATCGAGTGGCTGCAGATGTATTGGAGCATTTCGGCCTGGCTCGATTGATCGAAGCTTAGGCTCGATCGATCGAATCTCGGGTTAGATGCGTTTTCTGCAGAGTTCCAGCTCAGCCCAAACTCTATTTAAACGTCTTGGGGTCCAAGTAAAACACTCCTATATATAAGGAAAACCCTAGAACGTTTTTGGGACTTTTGAGAGAGAGATTAGAGTGCCTCTTGTGCCTCCTTTTATTTTTAGGGTTTTGTACCCAAACCTCTCTAAGTCTTTGTTGCTCATATTTGCTGTTTGTGTGAATCTCTTGTGAGATCTTTGAGGAGCTTTCCTTCACATAAACTTAGGGTTGTCAATAGCTTGATGATCAACATAGTTGCAACCATTGGAACTTAAAAGAAAAGCAAGCGGGGAGCTTGTAGCTGATTGAGGAATTCAAGAAAGAAGTAGTCCGTGGATTCGGAGCCTGCGCGTGGTCGTGTCAGGAAGTTCTACTGGTGGGTAGCATTAGGAAGTCGAGCGGGGAGCTTGTAGTCCTTTTGTATGAACTTCAATTCTTTCATAGTGGATTCAGGTTAGCCTTGAGGATAGGTGGGTCAAATCCTCCCCAGGTTTTTACCGTGTGGTTTCCTGGGTGATCATATCTTGTGTTATTTATTTTCCGCTGTTTTATATTCTTGATATGATTGTTTGGATTGTTTTAACCTAGAATTGCTTAATTTGACTAAGTAACAACTTGGCTAATTAATCTAGGCTACGCAATCTGGTTGTTTAAGGGGTCTAAATTCCCGTCAACAATAAACCAAAAATACCTGTTAAAAGACTTACTCCTGCTCAAATGGATGATAGGAGGAAGAAAGGGTTGTGTTATAATTGTGATGATAAATGGGGGCCTGGGCATAAGTGTAAGAATGTTAAACTGTTTATGTTAGAAGGAATTGATATAACATCTAAGGTGCAATCTGGAGTTCAGGTTACAGAATTAGATGAGGAGTTTGGCAATACTAAACCAATAGAACAGGAAGAAGATATGGGAATTACATTGTATGCTTCAACTGGGACTCCTACACCGGGCACTATGAGGGTTAGAGGTAGGATTAAGAGCAGTGGGTTGGTGTTATTGGTGGACACGGGTAGCACTCATAATTTTGTGGATGCCCTATTGGTCTCTAGTTTACAGTTACAGGTTGATACTTCAAGAATTTTGGAGGTTAAGGTGGCCAATGGCACTGTGGTAAGAACTCAAGGCTTTTGTAGTAGTGTAACCGTGTGTATCCAAGAAGTGGAATTTTGTGTCCAATTTCATGTGCTAGCATTGGGAGGATGTGATGCTGTGTTGGGCACTCAATGGTTGAGTACCTTGGGTATTATACAATGGGATTTCCAGTTGTTAACTATGAAGTTCCATTACAAGGACCAACAAGTTTTGTTGTAAGGTTTAAGTCCCTCTTCAAGCACTTCCTTCATTGATTGTCATCAGTTACTTAAGGGATCAGTAAGGAAAGGGTTGCTACTTCAAATCTATTCTGCAGCTGAGGAGGTGTTGGATGAGAGTGTACCTGCAGAAGTGGAGTTGTTGTTGCAAGAATTTGGAAGGGTTTTTGAGACTCCTACAGGGTTACCACCTATGAGGGGTCATGAGCACCAGATTTCTCTCATGGAAGGCTCTCAACCAGTATGCCAGAGACCTTATAGATACCCTTTCTATCAAAAAAAATGAAATTGAAAACATTGTGAGGGAATTGTTGACTGCTGGGTCCATCAAAAACAGCACTAGTCCTTTTGCTTCACCTGTTTTGCTAGTAAGGAAAGCAGATGGGTCTTGGAGAATGTGCATTGACTATAGGGCATTGAACAATATTACTATAAAGGATAAGTTCCCAATTCCAGTCATTGATGAGCTGTTAGATGAGTTGAATGGAGCAACTGTTTTTTCAAAGCTTGATCTTAGGTCCAGTTACCATCAAATCAGGATGAAGGAGGAGGATGTGCCTAAAACAGCATTCAGAACACATGAGGGGCATTATGAGTTTTTGGTAATGCCATTTGGGTTAACCAATGCTCCATCAACCTTTCAATCCTTGATGAACCAGGTTTTTAAGCCTTATCTCAGAAAATTTATTTTAGTTTTTTTTTATGATATCTTGGTCTATAGCACTTCTCTATCTGAACATGTGGACCATCTGAGATCTGTTTTAGAAGTGTTATCCTTACATACACTATATGCTAAGAAGTCTAAGTGCAAATTTGCTTGTAAAGAAGTGGAGTATCTAGGCCATGTCATCACTAGTGCAGGGGTTCACACGGATCCTAAGAAGACTGCAGCCATGCAACAGTGGTCTACCCCCAATAATCTTAAGTCTTTGAGAGGGTTTTTGTGGCTCACAGGTTATTATAGGAAATTTGTTAAAGGATATGGACAGATAGCTGCTCCTTTAACTGCTCTATTGAAGAAGGATGCATTTTCTTGGACTGAAGAGGCTGATCAAGCTTTCCAGAAATTAAAAGCTGCCATGGTTGAACCACCTGTGCTAGCTCTACCAAATTTTGATCTACCATTTGTCATAGAATGTGATGCCTCAGGTAGGGGTTTGGGGGCTATGTTGATGCAACAAGGGAGGCCTATTGCCTTTCATAGCCAAGCCCTCAAGGGTAGGAACCTGGACTTATCTACCTATGAAAAAGAGTTATTAGCCCTGGTTGTTGCTGTCAAGAGGTGGAGATCTTACTTGATTCATAGGCCTTTTATTGTGAGAATTGATCAACAAAGCCTTAAGTACCTACTAGAGCAGAAAATTGGTACTCCTACTCAACAGAAGTGGTTTGCCAAGTTATTAGGATATGCCTTTGTGGTTCAATACAAAAAAGGTAAAGATAACCTTGTGGCTGATGCCTTGTCCAGAAAGGTTGAACCTAATGAAGAATTGAATACTGCTAAACCTTCCATTGCTGTTGGTTCTGATGATCTTACCCTTGGGACTGAATCGGATTCTTCAGAAGGGGTTTTGTGTATGATCTCATTTCCTTCTCCAACTTGGCTTAGTGATCTCAAGGCAAGCTATGCCTCGGATCAACAGGTGCAGGGCATTATGCAGGCTTTGGGTGCAGGACAAGTTGCTCCTCAAGGTTATTCTCTGCAGAATGGGTTGTTGTTGTACAAAGGGAAGGTTTACTTGGGCACTTGTGATGCTTTACAGAAGGCTGTGTTGCATCAGGTTCATGACAGTCCATTAGGGGGTCACTCAGGTTTTCTTAAGACCTTGCATAGGGTGAAAAGGGACTACTATTGGCTTGGTTTGAGGACTGATGTGAGGAAGTTGGTAAGAGAGTGTGATACGTGTCAGAGATTAAAAAATGAGACTTGTCACCCAGCTGGTCTTCTGCAACCTTTGCCAATGCCAGAAAAGCCTTGGAAGGATGTTAGTATGGATTTTGTTGAAGGGCTGCCTAAATCTCAGTTCAAGGATGTGATATTAGTGGTGGTGGATAGGTTCACTAAATTTGTTCACTTTGTACCCTTGTCTCATCCTTACTCTGCAGCCAAAGTAGCTCAACTTTATATGCAATATGTCTTTAAATTGCATGGGCTGCCTGCTTCCATTGTGAGTGACAGAGATCCAATCTTTACTTCCCAATTTTGGAAGGAATTGATGAGACTTCAAGGGGTTCAGCTTGCCATGTCTACAGCTTATCACCCCCAAACGAATGGCCAAACAGAGGTTGTAAACAAGAGTTTAGAGCATTATCTAAGGGCTTTTGCTGCAGACAAACCAGGATCTTGGGTGGAGTGGTTACCCTTAGCAGAATTTTGGTTCAACACCAATTTCCATGTTTCTCTTAAGATGACACCCTTTGAGGCCTTGTATGGGTTTGCTCCACCAAGACTCTTGGATTATATCCCTGGCCCTACTAAGGTGGAGAGTGTGGAGGTGCATTTGAGAGATAGACAACAGCTGATTGCACTACTGAAGCTAAATTTGGTGGCTGCTCAGGAGCGAATGAAGGTTAATGCTGACAAGCATAGAACTATGAGAGAGTTTGAAGTTGGCGATTAGGTTTATCTTAAGCTGCATCCTTACAAACAAATGTCCTTGAAGCAGAAACGTTTGGGAAAGCTATCACCTAGATTCTATGGTCCTTTCCAGATATTGCAAAGGATTGGTCCTGTCTCATACAGATTGGACTTGCCACCTGAATCCAAACTGCATCCCACATTCCATGTCTCTTGTTTGAAGCAACGATTAGGTCAACATGTGGTGCCCTTACCTTCATTACCATTGGTGGATTCTGAGGGCATTCTTAAACCTGAACCTGTTGCTGTGTTACAAGAAAGGACTCATCATTTGCACAGCAGATCTGTTACTCAGGTCTTAGTTCAGTGGCAGGGTGAGCGAGTGGAAGATGCTACTTGGGAGAGTCTCTATTTGCTGCAGCAACAATTTCCACACCTTGTGGGCAAGGTGTTTTAAAAGGGGGGGGGGGGGTATTGTTAGGATTGTTAGAATGTTGTTAGGATTGTACCAATTAATAAAAGGTTGTAATTGTAACTGAGAAGTGGGAAAAGGGGTACGGATTGTAATTGTTGAGAAATGTTGAAGTTGTTTGTAATTGTTAGGAGTACAGCTGGCACTAGTCAGTTAGGAATTCTGAAAGTTAGTTAGAGGGCGGGAAGGTTATATAACCAGGAGAGTTGGGCTGTACTGGGGGTATCAAATAAGCACCATATTAATTCAGTTTCTTCTCTATTTCTCTCTGCTCTCGTCTTTCTTCTTCTGGAGGACCAGCTGGCCTCGAATTCAGCTAGAGATTCAATCACCATTTCTGTTCTATCAAATTCCATTTCTCTGTTCTTATCAGTAGCCAAAATGATGTTTTTGAATTTTTTGAATTTTAATACTATTTTTTTTGGGAATTTTTTAGCTCGTGTCGGTTAAGAACGGAAATTGGAACGGAATTTTTTTTGCCTCTTTTTCAGCCCTTCAGACCCAGTTTGGCTAGAATGTAAGCCAGAATGATGTGTTTTTAATTTTTTGAATTTTTGTACTATTTTCTTGGAATTTTCTAGCTCGGGTTGAGTAGGAACGGAAATCTAAACGAAATTTTTTTTGTCTCTTTTTCGGCCCCTCCAAACCCGGTTTGGCTAAAAATGAAGCCAAAATGATGTTTTTGAATTTTTAAACTATTTTTTTGGGAGTTTTCTAGTTTGGGTTGGGTGGGAACGGAAATCCGAACGAAATTTTTTTTGCCACTTTTTCAGCCCTTCCCTACCCGATCTGGCTAGAAAAGAATCCAGAATGATGTTTTTTAATTTTTTTGAATTTCTAAACTTTTTTTTTGGAATTTTCTAGCTCATGTCGGTTAGGAACGGAAATCTGAACGAAATTTTTTTTGCCTCTTTTTCGGCCCCTCCAAACCTGGTTTGGTTAGAAATGAAGACAAAATGATGTTTTTGAATTTTTTGAATTTTTATACTATTTTTTTGGGAATTTTCTAGTTCGTGTCCGTTAAGAACCAGAATCGAAACGAAATTTTTTTTGCCTCTTTTGCGGCCCCACTCGACTCAGTTTGGATAGAAATAAAGCCAGAATGATTTTTTTTTGAAATTTTATACTATTTTTTTGGGATTTTCCAGCTAGTGTCGATTTCGAACCGAAATTGGAACGAAATTTTTTTTGCCTCTTTTTAAGCCCATCCCAACTCGGTTTTGCTAGAAATGGAGCCAAAACAATGTCCTTTAATTTTTTGAATTTTTATATAATATTTTTTTGGGAATTTTGTAGCTTTGGTCAGGGCAGAACAGAAATTGGAACGAAATTTTTTTTGCCACTTTTTCAGCCCCTCCCTACCCGGTCTGGCCAGAAAAGAATCCAGAATGATGTTTTTGAATTTTTTGAATTTTTATACTATTTTTTTGGGAATTTTCTAACTCGTGTCAGTTAGGACCCGAAATCGGAACGATATTTTTTTTGCCTCTTTTCCGGCCCCTCCTGACTCAGTTTGGTTAGAAATGAAGCCAAAATGATTTTTTTGAATTTTTTGAATTTTTATACTATTATTTTGGCAATTTTCTAGCTAGTGTCGGTTAGGAACGGAAATTGGAACTAAATTTCTTTTGCCACTTTTTCGGATCATCCCGACCCGGTTTCGCTAGAAATGTTGCCAAAATGATATTTTTTTTAATTTTTTGAATTTATATACAATTTTTTTGGGAATTTTGTAGCTATGGTCGGGTTGGAATGAAATTTTTTTTTGCCTTTTTCTCGGCCCCTCCCGGCTCGATTTGGCTTGAAATGAAGCCAAAATGATGTTTTTCATTTTTTGAATTTTTATTCTATTTTTTTGGGAAATTTCTAGCTCGAGTCGGTTTGGAACGGAAATCAAAACTTGCCTCTTTTTCGGCCCCTCCCAACTCGGTTTGGCTAGAAATGAAGTCTAATTGATGTTTTTTAATTTTTTGATTTTTTATACTATTTTTTTTTTGGAATTTTCTAGCTTGGGTCGAGTAGGACGGGAAATCGGAACGAAAATTTTTTTGCCTCTTTTTTGGACCCTTCAGACCCTGTTTGGCTAGAAATGAGGCCAACATGATGTTTTTGAATTTTTAAACTATTTTTTTGGGAATTTTCTAGCTCGGGTTGGGTGGGAATGGAAATCGGAAATAAATTTTTTTGGCTCTTTTTCAGCCCATCCCGACCTGGTTTGGCTAGAAATAAAGTCAACATTATGTTTTTGAATTTTTGAATTTTTTATACTTTTTTTTTGGAATTTTCTAAGTCATATCGATTAGGAACGGAAATCAGAAAGAAATTCTTTTTGCCTATTTTTCGGCCCCTCCCGATTCGATTTGGCTAAAAATGAATCCAGAATGATGTTTTTTAGTTTTTTGAATTTTTATACTATTTTTTTAGAAATTTTCTAGCTCGAGTCGAGTAGGAGGGGAAATCGGAACGAAATTATTTTTGCCTCTTTTTCGGCCCTTCCGAACCCTGTTTGGCTAAAAATGAAGCCAGAATGATTTTTTTTAATTTTTTGAGTTTTAATATTTTTTTTTTTTTTTTGGAATTTTCTATCTCGGGTCGGGTAGGGATGAAAATCGGAACGAAATTTTTTTTGCCTCTTTTACAGCCCCTCCCGACACGGTTTTTCTAGAAATGAAGCTAGAATGATGTTTTTTAATATTTTGAATTTTAATACTATTTTTTTGGGAATTTTCTAGACCGGGTCGGGTGGGAACGGAAATCGGAATGAATTTTTTTTTCTCCTTTTCGGCCGCTTCCGACCCAGTTTGGCTAGAAATGAAGCCAGCATGATGTTTTTGAGTTTTTTGAATTTTTAAACTATTTTCTTGGAAATTTTCTAGCTCAGGTTGGGTGGGAATGGAAATCGGAACGAAATTTTTTTTGGCTCTTTTTCGGCCCATCCCAACCTGGTTTGGCTAGAAATAAAGCCAGCATTATGTTTTTGAATTTTTTATTTTTTATACTATTTTTTTGAGAATTTTCTAGGTCATGTCGATTAGGAACGGAAATCAAAACGAAATTCTTTTTGCCTATTTTTCGGCCCCTCCCGATTCGGTTTGGCTAGAAATGAAGCGAGAATGATGTTTTTTAATTTTTTGAATTTTTATATTATTTTTTTGGAAATTTTCAAGCTCGTGTCGGGTAGGAACGGAAATCGGAACTGAATTTATTTTGCCACTTTTTCAGCCCCTCCCAACCCAGTTTAGCTAGAAAAGAAGCAAGAAAGATGTTTTTTAATTTTTTGAATTTTTATACTTTTTTTTTTGGAATTTTCAAGCTCGAGTCGGGTAGGAATAGAAATCGGAACGGAATTGTTTTGGCCACTTTTTCAGCCCCTCCCAACCCAGTTTGGCTTGAAAAGAAGCTAGAAAGATGTTTTTTAATTTTTTGAATTTTTATACATTTTTTTTTGGGAATTTTCAAGCTCGAGTCAGGTAGGAAGGGAAATCTGATGGAAATTTTTTTTTGCGTCATTCTCGGCCCCTCCTGACCCAGTTTTGTTAGAAATGAAGCCAACATGATGTTTTTGAATTTTTTGAATTTTTATACTACTTTTTTTGGGAATTTTCTAGCCCATGTCAGTTAAGAACGAAAATTGGAACAAAATTTTTTCTGCCTCTTTTTCGGCCCCGACAGACCCAGTTTGGCTAGAATATAAGCCAAAATCATGTGTTTTTAATTTTTTGAATTTTTGAACTATTTTCTTGGAATTTTCTAGCTTGGGTCGAGTAGGAACGGAAATCTGAACGAAATTTTTTTGTCTCTTTTTCAGCCCCTCCTAATCCAGTTTGGCTAGAAATGAAGCCAAAATGATGTTTTTGAATTTTTAAACTATTTTTTTGGGAGTTTTCTAGCTCGGATCGGGTGGGAATGGGAATCCGAACGAAATTTTTTTTGCCACTTTTTCGGCCCCTCCCTACCCGGTCTGGCTAGAAAAGATTCCAGAATGATGTTTTTTAATTTTTTGACTTTCTAAACTTTTTTTTTTTTGGAATTTTCTAGCTCTTGTCGGTTAGGAACGGAAATCTGAACGAAATTTTTTTTGCCTCTTTTTCGGCCCCTCCAAACCCGGTTTGGTTAGAAATGAAGGCAAAATGACGTTTTTGAATTTTTTGAATTTTTATACTATTTTTTTGGGAATTTTCTACTTCGTGTCCGTTAGGAACGAAAATCGGAACAAAATTTTTTTTGCCTCTTTTGCGGCCCCTCTCGACTCAGTTTGGCTAGAAATAAAGCCAGAATGATTTTTTTGAAATTTTAACTATTTTTTTGGGATTGTCTATCTAGTATCGATTTGGAACGGAAATTGGAACGAAATTTTTTTTGCCTCTTTTTCTGCCCATCCCGACTCAGTTTTGCTAGAAATCGAGCCAAAATGATGTCTTTTCATTTTTTGAATTTTTATTCAATTTTTTTGGGAATTTTGTAGCTTTGGTCGGGGCGGAACGGAAATTGGAACGAAATTTTTTTTGCCACTTTTTCAGCCCTTCCCTATCCGGTCTGGCTAGAAAAGAATCCAAAATGATGTTTTTGAATTTTTTGAATTTTTATACTATTTTTTGGGAATTTTCTAACTCGTGTCAGTTAGGACCGAAAATCGGAACGATATTTTTTTTGCCTCTTTTTCGGCCCCTCTCGATTCAGTTTGGTTAGAAATGAAGCCAGAATGATTTTTTTGAATTTTTATACTGTTATTTTGGCAATTTTCTAGCTAGTGTCAGTTAGGAACGGAAATTGGAACGAAATTTATTTTGCCACTTTTTCGGACCATCCTGACTCGGTTTCGCTAGAAATGTTACCAAAATGATGTTTTTTTAATTTTTTGAATTTATATACAATTTTTTTGGGTATTTTGTAGCTTTGGTTGGGTTGGAACGAATTTTATTTTTTTCCTTTTTCTCGGCCCCTCCCGACTCGGTTTGGCTTGAAATGAAGCCAAAATGATGTTTTTCATTTTTTGAATTTTTATTTTATTTTTTTGGGAAATTTCTAGCTCGAGTCGGTTAGGAACGGAAATCGGAACTTGCCTCTTTTTCGACCCCTCCCAACTCAGTTTGGCTAGAAATGAAGCCTAAATGATGTTTATTAATTTTTTGAATTTTTATACTATTTTTTTGAGAATTTTCTAGCTAGGGTCGAGTAGGACGGGAAATCGGAACGAAAATTTTTTTGCCTCTTTTTTGGACCCTCCGGACCCTGTTTGGCTTGAAATGAAGCCAGAATGATTTTTTTTTTTTTTTTAATTTTTTGAGTTTTTATAATCTCTTTTTGGAATTGTCTATCTCACGTCGGGCAAGAACTTAAAATTGAAACGAAATTTTTTTTGCCTCTTTTTGGGCCCTTCCGGACCAGGTTTGGCTAGAAATAAAGACAGAATGATGTTTTTTAATTTTTTCAATTTTGATACTTTTTTTTTTTTTTTTGGAGTTTTCTACCTTGGGTCGGGTAGGAACGAAAATCAAAACAATTCCTTTTGCCTCTTTTTCGGCCTCTCCCGACCCAGTTAGGCTAGAAAAGAAGCCAGAATGATGTTTTTTAATTTTTGAATTTTTATTATTTATTTTTTGGAACTTTCTAGCTTGAGTCGGGTAGGGACGGAAATCAGAACGCAATTTTTTTTGCCTCTTTTCGGCCCCTCCAGACCTAGTTTCGCTAGAAATGAAGACAAAATGATGTTTTTTAATTTTTTCAAATTTTATACTATTTTTGTTGCAATTTTCTGCCTCGTGTCGGGTAGGAACGAAAATCAGAAATGAATTTTTTTTGCCTCTTTTTCAGCCCCTCCTGACCCAATAAGGCTAGGAAAAAAGTCAGAATGATGTTTTTAAAATTTTTGACTTGTTATACTATTTTATTGGGAATTTTCTAGCCGAGTCAGGTAGGGACAGAAATCGGAACGAAATTTTTTTGCCTCTTTTTCGGCCCCTCCCGACTCGGTTTTGCAAGAAATGAAGCCAGAATGATGTTTTTTGATTTTTTGAATTTTAATAATATTTTTTTGTGAATTTTCTAGCTCAGGTCGAGTGGGAATGGAAATCGGAACGAAATTTTTTTTGGCTCTTTTTCGGCCCCTCCCGACCTGGTTTGGCTAGAAATGAAGCCAGCATTATGTTTTTTATTTTTCTTTTTTATACCATTTTTTTGGGAATTTTCTAGGTCATGTCGATTAGGAACGGAAATTAGAACAAAATTTTTTTTTTGCCTATTTTTCGACCCCTCCCGATTCGGTTTGGCTTGAAATGAAGGCAGAATGATTTTTTTTTCTTTTTGGATTTTTATACTGCTTTTTTGGCAATTTTCTAGCTCGAGTCGAGTAGGAGGAAAAATCGGAACGAAATTATTTTTGCCTCTTTTTCGGCCCTTCTGGACCCTGTTTGGCTAAAAATTAAGCCAGAATGATTTTTTTTTTTAATTTTTTGAGTTTTTATATTTCTTTTCTTTTTTTTGGAATTTTCTATCTCGGGTCGGGTAGGGACGAAAAGCGGAACGAAATTTTTTTTGCCTCTTTTTCGGCCCTTCCTGACGCGGTTTTGCTAGAAATGAATCTAGAATGATGTTTTTTAATTTTTTGAATTTTAATACTATTTTTTTGGGAATTTTCTAGATCGGATTGGGTGGAAACGGAAATCGGAACGAAAATTTTTTTTGCTCTTTTTCGGCCCCTTCCGACCCAATTTGGCTAGAAATGAATCCAGCATAATGTTTTTGAATATTTTGAACTTTTAAACTATTTTCTTGGGAATTTTCTAGCTTGGGTTGGGTGGTAATGGAAATCGAAACGAAATTTTTTTTGCCTCTTTTTCGGCCCATCTCGACCTAGTTTGGCTAGAAATGAAGCCAGCATTATCTTTTTGAATTTTTTTTTTATTTTTTATACTATTTTTTTAGGAATTTTCTAGGTCATGTCGATTAGGAACGGAAATCAAAATGAAATTTTTTTTGCCTCTTTTTCGACCCATCCCGATTCGGTTTGGCAAGAAATGAAGAGAGAATGATGTTTTTTAATATTTTTAATTTTTGTACTATTTTTTTGGGAATTTTCAAGCTCGTGTCGAGTAGGAACAGAAATTATAACGAAATTTTTTTTGCCTCTTTTTTGGCCCATTCCGACTCGATTTGGTTAGAAATGGAAGACAGAATGATGTTTTTTATTTTTTGAATTTTTATATCGTTTTTCTAAGAATTTTCTAGGTCAGGTCAGGTAGGAACGGAAATCGGAACAGTATTTTTTTTGCCACCTTTTCAGCCCCTCCCAACCCAATTTGGCTTGAAAAGAAGCTAGAAAGATGTTTTTTAATTTTTTGAAATTTTATACATTTTTTTTTTTTTGGAATTTTCAAGCTCGAGTCGAGTACGAACGGAAATTTGAAGGAAATTGTTTTTGCGTCATTCTCGGCACCTCCTGACCCGGTTTTGTTAGAAATAAAGCCAAAATGATGTTTCTGAATTTTTTGAATTTTCAAACTATTTTTTTGGGAATTTTCTAGATTGTGTCGGTTAAGAACGAAAATTTTTTTGGTTCTTTTTCTGCCCCTCCGGACTCAATTTGGCTAGAAATGAAGCCAGAATGATGTTTTTGAATTTTTTGAATTTTTATAATATTTTTTTAGGAATTTTCTACATAGTGTCGGCTAGGAACAGAAACTAGAACGAAATTCCTTTTGCCTCTTTTTCGGCACATCCCGACTTGGTTTTGCTAGAAATAAAGCCAAAATGATGTTTTTCAATTTTTTAAATTTTTATACAATTTTTTTGGGAATTTTGTAGCTTTGGTCGGGTTTGAACGAAAACCTAAACAAAAAATTTATTTTTGTCTTTTTTTCGGCCCCTCCAAACCCGTTTTGGCTCGAAATGAAGCCAGCATGATGTTTTTGTATTTCTTGAATTTTTATACTATTTTTTTGGGAATTTTCTTGCTCATGTCGATTAGGAACGGAAATCGGAATGAAATTTTTTTTTTGCTCTTTTTCGACCCCTCCCGACCCAATTTGGCTAGAAATGAAGCCAGCTTGATGTTTTTTAATTTTTTGAATTTTTAAACTATTTTCTTGGGAATTTTCTAGCTCAAGTTGGGTGGGAATGAAATTCGAAACGAATTTTTTTTTTTTTGGCTCTTTTTCGGCCCCTCCTGACCAGGTTTGGCTAGGAATGAAGCCAGCATTATCTTTTTGAATTTTTTTTTTATTTTTTATACTATTTTTTTTGGGAATTTTCTAGGTCATGTCGATTAGGAACGGAAATCATAATGAAATTTTTTTTGCCTCTTTTTCGTCCCCTCCCGATTTGGTTTGGCTAGAAATGAAGCCAGAATGATGTTTTTTTAATTTTTTTAATTTTTATACAATATTTTTGGGAATTTTCAATCTCGTGTCGAGTAGGAACGGAAATCATAACGAATTTTTTTTTGCCTCTTTTTTGGTCCCTCCGGACCCAGTTTGGCAAGAATAGAAGCCAGAATGTTGTTTTTCTAGTTTTTTGAATTTTTATACTATTGTTTTTTGGAATTTTCTAGCTCAGTTCGGGTAGGAACAGAAATCTGAAAGAAATTTTTTTTGCCTCTTTTTTGGCCCCTTCCAACCTAGTTTGGCTAGAAATGAAGCCAAAATGATGTTTTTGAATTTTTTAAACTATTTTTTTAGGAGTTTTCTAGCTTGGTTCAGGTGGGAACGGAAATCAGAACAAATTTTTTTTTCCTCTTTTTCGTTCTCTCCCGACTAACTTTGGTTAGAAATGAAGCCAGAATGATGTTTTTTAATTTTTTGAATTTTTACACTATTTTCTAAGAATTTTCTAGCTCGGGTCGGGTAGGAACGGAAATCGGAACAGAATTTTTTTTCCACTTTTTTAGTCCCTCCCAACCCAGTTTGGCTAGAAAAGAAGCTAGAAAGATGTTTTTTAATTTTTTGAATTTTTATACATTTTTTTTTTTGGAATTTTCAAGCTCGAGTTGGGTAGGAACGAAAATTTGAAGGAAAATTTTTTTGCCTCATTCTCGGCCCCTCCCGACCCGGTTTTGTTAGAAATGAAGCCAAAATGATGTTTTTGAATTTTTATACGATTTTTTTGGGAACTTTCTAGCTCGTGTCGGTTAAGAACGAAAATCGGAACGAAATTTTTTTTGCCTCTTTTTCAACCCCTCCTGACTCAGTTTGGTTAGAAATGAAACCAGAATTATGTTTTTTAGTTTTTTGAATTTTTATACTTTTTTTTTTTGGAATTTTCTACCTAGTGTCGGTTAGGAACGAAAATTGGAACGAAATTTCTTTTGCCTCTTTTTCGGCCCATCCCAACTCGGTTTTGCTAGAAAAGAAGCCAAAATGATGTTTTTTAATTTTTTAAATTTTTATACAATTTTTTTGGGAATTTTGTAGCTTTGGTCGAGTTTGAACGGAAATCTAAATAAATTTTTTTTTTGTTTCTTTTTCAGCCCCTCCAAAACTGTTTTGGCTAGAAATGAAACCAGCATGATGTTTTTGAATTTCTTGAATTTTTATACTATTTTTTTGGGAATTTTCTTGCCCATGTCGATTAGGAACGGAAATCGGGATGAAATTTTTTTCTTTCTTTTTCTGCCCCTCCCGACTCGGTTTGGCTAGAAATGAAGCCAGAATGATATGTTTCAATATTTTGAATTTTTATTCTATTTTTTGGAGAATTTTATAGCTCGTGTGGGGTAGGAACGGAATTCAGAACGAAATATTTTTTGCCTCTTTTTCGGCCCCCCCGAACCCAGTTTGGCTAGAATAGAAGCCAAAATGATGTTTTTTTTTTTTGATTTTTTGAATTTTTATACTATTTTTTTTGGAATTTTCTAGCTCGGGTCGAGTAGGAACGAAAATCTGAATGAAATTTTTTTTTGTCTCTTTTTCGACCCCTCCAACCCGGTTTTGCTAGAAATGAAGCCAAAATGATGTTTTTGAATTTTCTGAATTTTTAAACTATTTTTTTTGGAGTTTTCTAGCTCCAATCGGATGGGAACGGTAAACAGAACGACATTTTTTTTGCCTCTTTTTCAGCCCCTCACGACTCGGCTTGGTTAAAAATGAAGACAAAATGATTTTTTTTAATTTTTTTAATTTTTATACTATTTTTTTCAGAATTTTCTAACTCAGGTCGGGTAGGAATGGAAATCTGAACAAACTTTTTTTTTTTTTGTGTATTTTTCGGCCCCTCCAAACCCGGTTTGGCTAGAAATGAAGCCAAGATTATGTTTTTGAATTTTTTCAATTTTTAAACTATTTTTTTTGGAGTTTTCTAGTTCGGGTTGGTGGGAACGGAAGCCATAACGAATTTTTTTTCCGCCTTTTTTCGGCCCCTCCCGACTCGGTTTGGTTAAAAATGAAGCCAGAATGATTTTTTTTTTAATTTTTTTAATCTTTATACTATTTTCTTTTTAAATTTTCTAACTCGTGTCAGGTAGGACCCGAAAGTGGAATGAAATTTTTTTTGCCACTTTTTCAGCCCCTCCCAACCTAGTTTGGCTAGAAACAAAGCCGGAAAGATGCTTTTGAATTTTTTGAATTTTTAAACTATTTTTTTGGTAGTATTTTAGCTCGGGTCAGGTAGGAATGGAAATCTGAACGAAAATTTTTTTTTTCTCTCTTTTTCAGCCCCTCCAAACCCGTTTTGGCTAGAAATGAAGCCAGCATGATGTTTTTGAATTTTTATACTATTTTTTTGAGAATTTTCTTGCTCATGTCTGTTAGGAACGGAAATCGGGACGAAATTTTTTCCCCTTTTTTTCGGCCCCTCCAAACTTAGTTTGGCTACAAGTGAAGCCATAATGATTTTTTTTAATTTTTTTAATTTTTATAGTATTTTTTTCAGAATTTTCTAACTCAGGTCGGGTAGGAACGGAGATCTGAACGAATTTTTTTTTTGTCTCTTTTTCGGCCCTTCCAAACCTGGTTTGGCTAGAAATGAAGCCAAAATGATGTTTTTGAATTTTTTGAATTTTTATACTATTTTTTTGGAAGTTTTCTAGCTCGAGTCAGGTGGGAACGGAAATCAGGAAAAAAAAAATTTCCCTCATTTTTGGCCCATCCCGACTCGGTTTGGCTACAAATGAAACCAGAATGATTTTTTTTTTTTTGAATTTTTAAACTATTTTTTTTAGAATTTTCTAACTAGGGTCAGGTAGGTACGAAAATCGGTACGAAATTTCTTTTGTCGCCTTTTCGGCCCCTCCCGACTCAGTTTGGCTAGAAATAAAGCTAGAATGATGTTTTTGATTTTTTTGAATTTTTATACTATTTTTTTTTGAAATTTTCTACCTAGCTTCGGTTAGGAACGGAAACTAGAATGAAATTTCTTTTGCCTCTTTTTTTGCCCATCCCGACTCGGTTTTGCTAGAAATATAGCCAAAATGATATTTTTTAATTTTTTTAATTTTTATACAATTTTTTTGGGAATTTTGTTGCCTTGGTCGGGTTGGAACGAAAATTGGAACGAAATTTTTTTTGCCTCTTTCTCGGCCCCTCCCGGCTCGGTTTGGCTTGAAATAAAGGCAAAATGATGTTTTTTTAATTTTTATTCTATTTTTTTGGGAATTTTCTAGCTCGAGTCGGTTAGGATCGGAAATCGTAATGAAATTTTTTTTTTG
The DNA here is from genome assembly GCA_032727855.1 of Quercus ilex subsp. ballota. Classification (NCBI taxonomy): domain Eukaryota; kingdom Viridiplantae; phylum Streptophyta; class Magnoliopsida; order Fagales; family Fagaceae; genus Quercus; species Quercus ilex. Next base: position 35,155,501 of record CM064917.1, read on the forward strand.
CCTCTTTTTTGGCCCCTCCCGACTCGATTTGGCTAGAAATGATGCCTGAATGATGTTTTTTAATTTTTTGAATTTTTATACTATTTTTTTAGGAGTTTTCTAGCTCTGGTCAGGTGGGAACGGAAATCAGAATGAAATTTTTTTTTGCCCCTTTTTTGGCCCCTCCGGACCCTGTTTGGCTAGAAATGAAGATGGAATGATGTTTTTTAATTTTTTCAATTTTTATACACCTTTTTTTTTTGAAATTTTCTAGCTCAAGACGGGTAGGAACGAAAATCAGAACAAAATATTTGTTGCCTCTTTTTCGGCCCCTCTTGACTCGATTTTACAAGAAATGATGCCAGAACGATATTTTTTAATTTTTTGAATTTTAATAATATTTTTTTGGGAATTTTCTATCTCGGGTTGTGTGGGAACGAAAATCGGAACGAAATTTTTTTGGCTCTTTTTCGGCCCATCCTGACCCGGTTTGGCTTGAAATGAAGCCAGCATGATGTTTTTGAATTTTTTGAATTTTTATTTTTTTTAAAAAAAAAATTTCTAGCACATGTTAGTTAGGAACGGAAATCGGAACAAAATTTTTTTCTACCTTTTTCAGCCCCTTCCGACTCGGTTTGGCTAGAAATGAAGCCAAAATGATTTTTTTAATTTTTATACTATTTTTTTGGTAATTTTATAGCTCATGTCAGGTAGGAACGGAAATCAGAACGAAATTTTTTTTGCCCCTTTTTCGGACCGTCCAGACCCAGTTTGGCTAGAATAGAAGCCAGAATGATGTTTTTTTTTTTTTTTTTTTAATTTTTATATTTTTTATACTATTTGCTAGAAATGAAGCCAAAATGATGTTTTTTAATTTTTTGAATTTTTATACAATTTTTTTTGGGAATTTTGTAGCTTTGGTCGGGTTGGAACAGAAATTGGAACGAAATTTTTTTTGACTCTTTCTCGGCACCTCCCGGCTTGGTTTGGCTTGAAATGAACCCAAAATGATGTTTTTTAATTTTTATTCTATTTTTTTTGGAAATTTTCTAGCTCGGGTCAAGTAGGAACGGAAATCTGAACAAATTTTTTTTTGTTTGTTTCTTTTTCGGCCCCTCCAAACCCTGATTGGCTAGAAATGAAGCCAAAATGACGTTTTTGAATTTTTTGAATTTTTAAACTATTTTTTTGGAAGTTTTCTAGCTCATGTCGGCTAGGAATGGAAATCTGAATGAAATTTTTTTTGCCTCCTTTTTCGGCCCCTCCAAGCCCAATTTTGTTAGAAATGAAGCCAAAATGATGTTTTTGAATTTTTATACTATTTTTTTGGGAATTTTCTAGCTCGTGTCGGTTAGGTACGGAAATTGGAACGAAAATTTTTGGCCTCTTTTTCGGCCCCTCCCGACTCAGTTTGGCTAGAAATGAAACCAGGATGATTTTTTTTTTTTTCCTTAGTTTTTATACTAATTTTTTGGGAATTTTCTAGCTAGTGTCAGTTAGGAATGGAAATTGGAACGAATTTTTTTTTGCCACTTTTTCGGCCCATCCCGACTCGATTTTGCTAGAAATGAAGCCAAAATGATGTTTTTTAATTTTTTGAATTTTTATACATTTTTTTTTTGGGAATTTTGTAGCTTTGGCTGCGTTGGAACGGAAATTGAAACGAAATTTTTTTTGTCTCTTTCTCAGCACCTCTCGGCTCGGTTTGGCTTGAAATGAACCCAAAATGATGTTTTTTAATTTTTTTTAATTTTTATTCTATTTTTTTGGAAATTTTCTAGCTCGAGTCAGTTAGGAAAGGAAATCAGAACGAAATTTATTTTTGCCTCTTTTTCGGCCCCTCCCAACTCGGTTTGGCCAAAAATGAATCCTTAATGATGTTTTTTAATTTTTTGAATTTTTATACTATTTTTTTGGGAATTTTCTAGCCCAGGTTAAGTAGGAAGGGAAATCGGAACGAAATTTTTTTTGCCTCTTTTTCGGCCCCTCCGGACCTTGTTTGGCTAGAAATGAAGCCAGAATGTTTTTTTTTTTTTTTTTAATTTTTTTGTTCTTTTATACTATTTTTTTTGGAATTTTCTAGCTCGGGTCGGCTAGGAACAGAAATCGGAACGAAATTTTTTTTGCCTCTTTTTTGGACCATCTGGACCGTTTGGCTAGAAATGAAGACAGAATGTTGTTTTTCAACTTTTTCAATTTTTATACTTTTTTTTTTTTTGGAATTTTCTACCTCGAGTCGGGTAGGAACAGAAATCGGAACGAAATTTTTTTGGCCTCTTTTTCGGCCCCTCCTGACTCGGTTAGGCTAGAAGAGAAGCCAGAATGATATTTTTTAATTTTTTGAATTTTTATATTATTTTTATTGAAATTTTCTAGCTTGGGTCGGGTAGTGACAGAAATCGGAACGAGATTTTTTTTTACCTCTTTTTCGTCCCCTCCGAACCCAGTTTGGCAAGAAATAAAGACAAAATGATGTTTTTTAATTTTTTTCCAAATTTTATACTATTTTTTTTTTTTGGAATTTTCTACCTCTAGTTGGGTAGGAACGGAAATCAAAAACGAAAATTTTTTTGCCTCTTTTTCAGTTCCTCCTGACCCGGTTAGGCTAGAAGAAAAAAAAAACCAGAATGATATTTTTAAATTTTTTGAATTTTTATACTATTTTTTTGGGAATTCTCTAACTCGGGTCGGGTGGGAACAGATATCTGAACGAAATTTTTTTTTACCACTTTTTCGACCCCTCCAGACTCGGTTTGGTTAGAAATGAAGTCATAATGATTTTTCTTTTCTTTTTTTTGAAATTTTATACCATTTTTTCCAGAATTTTCTAACTCGAGTTAGGTAGGAACGGAAATCGGAACGAAATTTTTTTTGCCACTTTTTTCCCAACCCGGTTTGACTAGAAAAGAATCTAGAATTATGTTTTTTAATTTTTTAAATTTTTATACTTTTTTTTTTTTGGAATTTTCAAGCTCATGACCGTTGGGAACGGAAATTTGAACAAAAATTTTTTTGCCTCTTTTTCAGCCCCTCCAAAGCCGGTTTGGTTAGAAATAAAGCCAAAATGATGTTTTTGAATTTTTTGAATTTTTATACTATTTTTTTTAGTAATTTTCTAGCTCTTGTCGATTAGGAACGGAAATCGGAACAAAATTTTTTTTGCCTCTTTTTCGGCCCCTCCCGACTCAGTTTGGCTAGAAATGAAGCCAGAATGATTTTTCTGAATTTTTTGAATTTTTTGGGAATTTTCTAGCTAGTATTGGTTAGGAACGGAAATTGGAACGAAATTTTTTTGCCTCTTTTTTGGCCCAGCCCAACTCGGTTTTGCTAGAAATGAAGCCAAAATGATTTTTTTTAATTTTTTGAATTTTTATACAATTTTTTTGGGAATTTTGTAGCTTTGGTTGGGTTTGAACGGAAATCTGAAAGAAACTTTTTTTTTGCTTCATTCTCGGCCTCTTCCGGCTCGGTTTGGCTTGAAATGAAGCCAAAATGATGTTTTTTTTTAATTTTTTGAATTTTTTTTCTATTTTTTTGGGAATTTTCTAACACGAGTCTGTTAGGAACGGAAATCTGAACGAAATTTTTTTGGCTTTTTTTTCGGCCCCTCTCGACTCAGTTTGGATAGAAATGAAGCCTGAATGATGTTTTTTAATTTTTATACTATTTTTTTTGGGGAATTTTCTAGCTCGAGTCGAGCAAGAGGGGAAATTGGAACGAAATTTTTTTTTTGCCTCTTTTTCGGCCCTTCCAGACCCGGTTTGGCTAGAAATGAAGACAAAATGATGTTTTTTTCAATTTTTATAGTATTTTTTTTTTTGGAATTTTCTACCTTGGGTTGGTAGGTACGGAAATCGGAACGAAATTTTTTTGCCTCTTTTTTGGCCCCTCCCAACCCGGTTAGGCTAGAAAAGAAGCCAGAATGATGTTTTTTAATTTTTTGAATTTTTATATTATTTTTCTTGGAACTTTCTAGCTCAAGTCGGGCTGGGAGGAAAATCGGAACACAATTTTTTTTGCCTCTTTTTCAGCCCCTCCGGACCCGGTTTGGCTAGAAATGAAGACAAAATGATGTTTTTTAATTTTTTTTCTAATTTTATACTATTTTGTTTTGGAATTTTCTATCTCGGGTCGGGTGGGAACAGAAATCAAAAATGAAATTTTTTTTGTCCTTTTTCAGCCCCTCCGGACCCAGTTTGGCTAGAATAGAAGCCAGAATGATGTTTTTTTTTTTAGTTTTTTGAATTTTTATACTATATTTTTTGATATTTTCTAGCTCGGTTCGGTTAGGAACAGAAATCTGAATGAAACTTTTTTGCCTCTTTTTCAACCCCTCCCAACCCGGCTTGGCAAGAAATGAAGCCAAAATTATGTTTTTGAATTTTTTGAATTTTTAAACTATTTTTTTGGGATTTTCTAGCTTGGGTCGGGTGGGAACGGAAATCAGAACAAAAATTTGTTTTGCCTCTTTTTGGGCCCCTCCCGACTCGGTTTGGTTAAAAATGGAGCTAGAATGATGTTTTTTTAATTTTTTCAATTTTTAGACTATTTTTCAAAGAATTTTCTAGCTCGGGTCAGGTAGAAACGGAAATCGGAATAGAATTTTTTTTGCCACTTTTTCAGCCATTCCCAACCCAGTTTGGCTACAAAAGAAGCCAGAAAGATGTTTTTTTTAATTTTTATACATTTTTGTTTTTGGAATTTTCAAGCTTGAGTCAGGTAGGAACGAAAATCTGAAGGAAATTTTTTTTGCCTCATTCTCGGTCCCTCCTAGCCCGGTTTTGTTAGAAATGAAGCAAAAATGATATTTTTGAATTTTTTGAATTTTTATACTATTTTTTTTGGAATTTTCTAGCTCAAGTCGGGTAGGAACGAAAATCGGAACGAAATTTTTTTGCCTCTTTTTCAGACCATCCGAACCTGATTTGGCTAGAAATGAAGACAAAATGTTGTTTTTCAATTTTTTCAATTTTTATACTTTTTTTTTTTTGAAATTTTCTACCTCAGGTCGGGTAGGAACAGAAATTGGAACGAAATTTGTTTGGCCTCTTTTTCTGCCCCTCCCGACCCGATTAGGCTAGAAGAGAAGCCAAAATGATGTTTTTTGATTTTTTGAATTTTTATATTATTTTTATTGGAATTTTCTAGCTCGGGTCGAGTAGTGACAGAAATCAGAGCGAGATTTTTTTTACCTCTTTTTCGACCCCTCCGGACCCAGTTTGGCCAGAAATAAGGACAAAATGATTTTTTTTTTTTTAATTTTTTTTCCAAATTTTATACTTTTTTTTTTTTTTGGAATTTTCTACCCCAAGTTGGGTAGGAACGGAAATCAAAAACGAAAATTTTTTTGCCTCTTTTTTGGCTCCTCCTGATCCGGTTAGGCTACGAAAAAAAAAAGGCAGAATGATATTTTTAAAATTTTTGAATTTTTATACTATTTTTTTGGGAATTTTCTAACTCAGGCAGGTGGGAACGGATATTTGAACGAAAATTTTTTAGCCTCTTTTTCGGCCCCTCCTGACTTGGTTTGGTTAGAAATGAAGCCATAATGTTTTTTTTTTTTTTTTTAATTTTTTTAATTTTATACCATTTTTTCCGGAATTTTCTAACTCGAGTTAGGTAAGAACGGTAATCGGAACGAATTTTTTTTTTGCCCCTTTTTTAGCCCCTCCCAACCTAGTTTGACTAGAAAAGAATCTAGAATTATGTTTTTGAATTTTTTGAATTTTTATACTTATTTTTTTTTTTGAAATTTTCAAGCTCATGACCGTTGGGAATGAAAATCTGAACAAAATTTTTTTGCCTCTTTTTCGGCCCCTCCAACCCGGTTTGGTTAGAAATGAAGCCAAAATGATGTTTTTGAATTTTTTTGAATTTTTATACTATTTTTTTTAGTAATTTTCTAGCTCTTGTCGATTAGGATCGGAAATCAGAACGAAATTTTTTTTGCCACTTTTTCAACCCCTCCCGACTCAGTTTGGCTAGAAATGAAGCCAGAATGATTTTTCTGAATTTTTTGAATTTTTATACTATTATTTTGGGAATTTTCTAGCTAGTGTTGGTTAGGAACGGAAATTGGAACGAAATTTTTTTGCCTCTTTTTTAGCCCAGTCCGACTCGGTTTTGCTAGAAATGAAGCCAAAATGATGTTTTTTTAGTTTTTTGAATTTTTATACAATTTTTTTTTGGGAATTTTGTAGCTTTGGTCGGGTTTGAACGGAAATCTAAATGAAAATTTTTTTTTGCTTCTTTCTCGGCCCCTCCCGGCTCGGTTTGGCTTGAAATGAAGCCAAAATGATGTTTTTCAATTTTTTTTAATTTTTATTCTATTTTTTTGGGAATTTTCTAACTCGAGTCGGTTAGGAACGAAAATCTGAACGAAATTTTTTTTGCATCTTTTTCGGCCCCTCTTGACTCGGTTTGGATAGAAATGAAGCCTGAATAATGTTTTTTAATTTTTTGAATTTTTATACTATTTTTTTGGGAATTTTCCAGCTCGGGTCAAGTAGGAGGGGAAATCGGAACGAAATTTTTTTTGCCTCTTTTTCGGCCCTTCCGGACCCGGTTTGGCTAGAAATGAAGACAAAATGATGTTTTTTTAGTTTTTTCAATTTTTATACTATTTTTTTTTTTTTTGGAATTTTCTACCTTGGGTCGGGTAGGTACGGAAATCGGAACGAAATTTTTTTTGCCTCTTTTTCGGCCCCTCCGAACCCGGTTAGGCTAGAAAAGAAGCCAGAATGATGTTTTTGAATTTTTTGAATTTTTATATTATTTTTCTTGGAACTTTCTAGCTCAAGTCGGGTAGGGACGAAAATCAGAACACAATTTTTTTGTGCCTCTTTTTTAGCCCCTCCGGACCTAGTTTGGCTAGAAATGAAGACAAAATGATGTTTTTTAATTTTTTCTAATTTTATACTATTTTGTTTTGGAATTTTCTACCTCGGGTCGGGTAGGAACGGAAATCAAAAATGAAATTTTTTTTGCCTCTTTTTCAGCCCCTCCGGACCCAGTTTGTTTAGAATAGAAGCCAAAATGATGTTTTTTTTTTTTTTTAATTTTTATACTATTTTTTTTGGAATTTTCTAGCTCGGTTCGGGTAGGAACAGAAAACTGAACGAAATTTTTTTTGCCTCTTTTTCAGCCCCTCACGACTTAGTTTGGCTAGAAATGAAGCCAGAATGATGTTTTTGAATTTTTTGAATTTTTATACTATTTTTTTGGGAATTTTCTACCTAGTGTCGGTTAGGAACGGAAACTGGAATGAAATTTCTTTTGCCTCTTTTTCGGCCCATCCCGACTCGGTTTTGCTAGAAATGAAGCCAAAATGATGTTTTTTAATTTGTTAAATTTTTATTTTGGGAATTTTGTAGCTTTGGTCGGGTTGGAACGGAAATCTAAATGAAATTTTTTTTTTTGTCTCTTTTTCGACCCCTCCAAACTCGTTTTGGCTAGAAATGAAGCCAGCATGATGTTTTTGAATTTCTTGAATTTTTATACCATTTTTTTGGGAATTTTCTTGCTCATGCCGATTAGGAACGGAAATCGGGACTAAATTTTTTTTCCCTCTTTTTCGGGCCCTCCCGACTTGAAGAAAATATTAAGGGAACTTGAATACAAAATCTTTGTTGGTAATTTCGTATCTTATAAAGCAAGAAAAATATTTTTAAAAAATTTGATAAAAAAATTTAAATAAAAATTTATTAATTAATATTATAATATGAAAAAATGCCTCACATAACATTGTTGCCTTAGGCCCCACAATGTATTGAGTCAGCATTAAAGGATCCATTGCATGTTCTAGTTGGGCCTATTAATAGAGCAAGATCTAAGAAGATCAAAGAAGCACTTAATGGGCTGATTCAACAGATTTTCACTGATTCAAGAGATTTTCGTTGATTCTAATATAGGACATTCCAAGCTTGGCCCAAAGGAAGATGAAGGCGTAATAAATTTAATCCAAGCTTTTGAGGGTTGATCTAGCTTAATTGGACGTGATTTATGGAGTGGATTAATGGCTGATTAATTTTCCAGCTCCATACCAATTAATAGATATTTTCCCTATTTTGGAGTTGCTAATTTCAGACCAAATCTACCTTAATTTTAGGCTTTTATTATTTAGAACGTTTTTTAGCTATTTTCCTATTTTGGAGCTGCTAATTTCAGACCAAATCAACTCTAATTTAGGCTTCTATTATCTCTTTTTTATATTTTCCTATTTTCAGTCATGTCTTATAAATAGCATGCACTTATAGATGATTATTGAATAAAAATTAGAAAAAACATGAGTTTTTGCTTCTTCTCTTGTGGCGTTCAAATTTTATATTTTTGGTTAGTGATTCAGTTATAATAATTAGGTCGGGGTCTATTACTTATACATTTGATTCGCGTTTCATTTATGAACATCGGGCCAGGGTTTCTATCAAAATCTGAATTTTAGCTTTCTTGAACAAATATTTCAATATTATTTGTTGGGTCTCAAAGTGTGTCGATTGAGTTTCGCATCAATAATAGTGGCTACAACTATTGTACCAAACTTATATAAGAGGGCCAGATACATAACTTAACTCAAGAGACATGCCAAATAGGAGGTTTACCGAGATACATATTTCTCCATAAAAGGGAATTTATGTCTAAAAGACATGGAGTTCGGAACCCCTCTCGATGGATTGACAATTTTTAGGAGCTTTTAGAAGTAATTATGTTATGTGTATGCACTTGTACCTTAGATAGCACCCACATTAAAGCTTGGCTCAACATCTGTTAAAGTAGACAACTTCATGGCGAAAAAGAGAATGGTGGAAGTGTAGCTAATATTTCAGAGTTCTATGACAGCATTTTTTTTTTTGGCGTATGATCTGTTTCCAAAATGATTGAACTGGATTAAAATGTTTCCAAATATATATATATATATATATATAAATATATATGTTAGGTTCTAAAGACTTAGGATTTAATGTGGTTAGAACTCTAACTTGTATTGTTGGCAAACCATGATCAAAACAGTTTATTTAATCTTCTTTAGATGTGCTCAAAGTTGTGCTGTTTATGTAAAGTTGGAATCGGGCTGATGCAGAATTCACTATGCATCTCGGCCTGGCTCGATTGATCGAAGTTTAGGCTCGATCAATCGAATTTTGCACAGATGCGTTTTTCTGCAGTTTTTCCAACTCAGCCCTAACTCCTAAAACGTTTAGGGTTTTATGTTTTTGCCCTAGGTATTTAAGGCAAACCTTAGCCACGTTTTTAGGTTGCTCATATTGCTGTTTTGTGTAAATCTCTTGTGAGATTTAGAGGAGCTTTCCTTTACACAAAGCTTAGGGTTTTCAAGGAGAAGATGTTATCTATACTTTGATGATCAACTCAATTGCTGCCATTGGAACTTAAAGATACACAAACGGGTGTGCTTGTATTTGCTGAAGAATCCAAGAAAGAAGGAGTCCGTGGTTTCGGAGTTTGCACGTGGTCGTATCAGTAAGTTCTACTGGTGGGTAGCAATAAGAAGTCAAGCGTGGGGGTTTGTAAGTCTTATTGTATGAACTTCAATTCTTTCAAGATAGTGGATTCAAGTTTACCTTGTGGATAGCTAGGTTAAATCCTCCCCAGATTTTTATCGTGTGGTTTCCTGGATCATCATATCTTTGTGTTATTTACTTTTCCGCTGCTATATACTTGATATGATTGTTTGCTTGTGATAACCTAAATTTGCATAATTTGACCAAGTTAATAACTAGGTTAATCCAATTGTGTTAAGGGGTCTAAAAACCGTTCAAGTGGTATCAGAGTAGGTAGCTTTCTTGTTGTAGATCTTTTGATCTCTGAGCTGATCCTTGACCCTTTTGTCATGGAACACGGACACTCTTTGGTTATTCCTCCTCACTTTGATGGGAATAATTATACTTATTGGAAAGTAAGGATGAAAGCATTCCTGAAATCAATTGATGAGAGAGTCAGGAACTCCGTTGAATACGGATGGGAGAAGCCCACTACTCCTGTGAGTGAGTGAATGGCAAACTTCTCAAAAAGAAGCAACTGAGTTCAATAGCAAAGTTATGAATGTCATCTTTAACGCTATTTCTATGGAGGAATTTTAAGAGAATCTCTAATGTTGAGATTGCTCACACTGCATGGAAAATCCTCCACACTGTGCATAAAGGCACAAAGGCAGTTAAAATTAATAAGTTGCAGCAGTTAACATCTAGATTTGAAAGCATTAGGATGTCAGATGATGAATCTTTTGATGAATTCTATGCTAAACTAAATGACATTGTTAATTCTGCATATAATTTGGGTGAAATCTATGATCAATCTAAAATTGTTAGGAAGATTCTTAGATCTTTGACTGAGGACTTTAGACCCAAAGTGACTGCCATCACTGAGAGCAAGGATGTGGACTCCATCCCTGTTGATGAACTTGTAGGATCTCTTCAGTCCTATGAGTTAGACCTACCTAAAGCTAACAAATCCAAATCAATGGCTCTTAAGTCAGTTGATGATGTTGATGTTGATGGATTTGATGATGAGCTCTCTGCTACAGAGATTGCATACCTTGTCAAGAACTTTAGAAACTTTCTTAGGAATAATAATAGAAAGGCAAGAGGTACAAACACTGCTGAACCTAGAAACTTTAGGAAGAATGATCCCACTAAGGTTAATAACAATGAAAAACCTAGAGAAAAAGTTGGTCAATCTTCAAACAATTCTATGAGTCCTTAGTGTTTTGGATGTCAAGGGTATGGTCACATGAAATCTGATTGTCCCACATACTTGAGGTCTAAGGAGAAGGCTATGGCTATAACCCTTAGTGATAATAAAGTTTCTGATGATAAGTCTGGATGTGACGAGGATGGGAACTTCATTACTTTCACTACTACTGCTGTAGTCAATGAAAGTGTGTCTGTTGAAGAGAACCCTTCTGATGGGGAACTCTCTGAGGATGCAGATCTTCAAGAAGCCTACAATAAACTTTACAAAGTTGCTGCAAAGGATGCCATGAATGTTGAATTAGGCTTAAAGAAAATTGCATCTCTTGAGCTTGAAAAGAAAATTTTGCTTGTTAACTTGTTTGATGCTAATGAATTGTTGAACAATGTGAAAACTGATAATATGCTCTTGCTTGATAAAGTTAAATCTTTGGAACATGATTTATCTGTCGCTAGATCTGCTAGTTCTAAACTTGATCAAATGTTGAGTGTTCAAAAATCTCCTTTTGACAAATCTGGATTAGGTTTTGTTGAGAGCATCTCTGTGTCTGCACCCCATTCCACAAACTTTGTTCATTCTTCTTCCTCTGAACCCCTTGTGAGTGAGGTTGTGAGTGAGACTGCTAAACTTGTAGAGGTCATACCTCCTAGGAAGATTAGGGTTGATCTGAAAGAGTCTAAACCTAAGGAGTTTACCCTTACTAAGGACAAGATGCATGGTAAACCTGTTTGGGTTTGTCATTTTTGTGAAAAGACTGGACACATTCATCCAAATTGTTATAAGTTGCAAGCAACTAAGCGAGCAAATAAGCCTAAAGTGCCTGTGCCTCAAGCACAAGATCCTATGGCACTTATTGGTGAATTGGTAAAGGTTTTAAACCTTTATTCCAATCCTAGAGTTGGAAATCACTTTAATGTGAATATGAACTCCAATGCTTGTAATGCATCTAAGAGGTTTTGGATGTAAAAGACTCGATCTAATTGAGTCTGTCTGACATGGTGCTTATGCTTTGTTGCTCTATCTTTTGTGACCTTTGTTCTTTAGTTTCTTTTACCTTTTTGTTTCTAGGATTTGCATTGCATAACATTCATGCATCTCATTCTAGGATTGCTTTTGTTTCTTCTTTTCAAGGGGGGAAAAAAAAGGAGAAAAATGAAAGCAAATTGTGTTTTGTATTCATTCTTCTGGTTTTTGAAAACAAGGTTGGTCAATTTATTTTCACATAACATGTCTTTGTACCTTATTTAGCTTTGATGAGCTTATTTATTGCACTTTACTAGTTGAAACTTTGTAGTGCATGTTGTGTGGGAAAGATATTTACAGTTTTTGATCACTTTGTCTTGATCTTGAAGTCACATGTCTTTGACTGTCTGACTTGAACCTTTTGAGAAAGGCATAAATAACCATCTCACCACTGTTCACTAGCCAATCATGAACACCTTAGTGCATATCGTAAGATTCTGTGCTTGAGAAAGTATAACACATGCACAAAAAGAACATAAGGGGTAGCCTCGGTTTAATTGCTTAACGCTTAAAATTGGTGTGTACCATTAATCTTGATGCCAAATCACATAATTAAAATTGGTGTGTACATTATCCCGGCTTTTAATAAGTTTCTGAACAACTAAAATTTGTGTGTACAATATGAGGCAAAATTCAAGAAACTTACATGATTGCAAACTTATGTTCTAGGAGATGTAGGAGTTATATGATGTAACTCTTTAGGTGATAGTCTCTTTTGAATTCTATGTGATGAATTTTGTAGACTTTGTGATTGATTTCTATTCACATATCACCTTACATATATCTCAAGCTTTTGCTAGTTGCACACACTACACAAGTTTCTCTTTGCTAAACATTGTACATGTTATTGTGTGTGTTTTTGGTCTGACCAACTAAGTTTGAAAAATACTTTGAGTTTTATGCAAAACTGATTCGATGCTTGAGAATTAAAAAGGGAGTTCTGTTTGAAAATCTTAATTTTGGAAAATTGGGTTTAAAATCTTGGGTTTGTGAAAATCATTTCATCTCATACTCATGCATTTATTTCATATATTTCAATGCTTTGAGGAGTTTTGTGCCCAAAATGTTTTTTTTTAAACTGTGTTTTTCTCTCAAAATTAAGTGAGCCTCTGTCTGTTTCAATTAATCCAGTCTGTTTTTCGATCAATCGAAATTGTGCTTAAAATTTTAGGTGAGGCGCTGTCCTATTGGATCGATCGAAACTGTTTTTCGATCAATCGAATATCGGGAACAAGGTTTTTAAAAAATTTTGATTTGACTTGTTCAAACCATTTTTTCAAAAACTTTTCAAAACTTTTTCTCTCTCTCCGACTCGGCAAGGCTCCACAACAAATTTTTGTCATTTTCCTCCCAAATTTTTGCAAGGTTTTTCTCCTTTAAGGCTGGTAAGTCCATTATACCCCTCCTTTTAAGTTTATTTTCATGTTTTCATGCATAAATTCATGCATTTGATTGGGATTTTCAGACCTTTTATAAATTGGGATTTTTGTTGTTTCAAGCATAATTTTCTGAAATTGATCAATGGGTTTTTGTGCTATGATGTTATAAACTTGATCTTGATGGGTTAATTTGATCAATTTGGAGTTTTGTGAGAAATTAAAAATTCTAGGGCTTGTATTGAATCCGAATTGGGGATTTTGTTCAATTTGGGTGAAATTGATGAAATTGGCTTGTTGGATTGATGTAATTGATCATTCTAATTTGTTTTCTACCTTGTGTGATGATCAATTGGTCAAATTTCTCTAAAAACATACAAGTGGTTTTCAAATTTTTGGGGTTTCTTTTAGAAATTCTATGCTCAAGCCAATTTTGTGAATTCGAACTTAAATTGAACCTTGTTTCACTGCATTAGAGCATGCATCATGACATTTTATTGTTCATGCATCATATAGTTCTTGTTCTATATCTGTTTTGTGCTAACTTGCAGTCTGCCTTTAGTTTTTCTTTTTTTGTTCTTTCTTGGTTCCGTTGTGTGTCCTTGTCCTTTCCTTAGCACCATGCCTAGGAAAACTAGAGCCTATAGGAGTGAGTTGATCAATTGATCATCACACAAGGTATTTGATAAGGATGCCAAGAGCAGAGAGACATTTGATAAGCTGAATAGTAAGAGGAAAATTTGGGCTGAGCATTCTGTAGTTTTAGATGAGGTTGATCTTGCCATTAGGGCAAATTTTGAGAGTAGGGGCTGGCTATCTTTGTTGGAGATAGATCATCCACCTCCAACCGCCTTCATTAGAGAGTTCTACTCCAACCTTTCTTGTCACGTCTATGATTCCAACACCCTTGTTAGGAGTTGGATACGAGGTGTTGAGTTCACCATTACCCTTAGGGTAGTGGTTGAGGCTTTTGGGGTCCTGGTTGTGAGGCAACCTGACTATCTTTTCGAGGAGTCTCCACCCTTTGATGACGTTATATCATACATCACTGGGTCTTCTATCCAGTGGGGTTCTGATCCTCGGATCACATCCGCTGAGCTCCCTGAGACTACTTATCTTTTTCTTAGGATAGTGTGTCATTCTTTGTGGCCTATCTCTCATCTCCACACCATTCCCATTGAAAGATGTGTGTTTTTTATATACCCTTGTGTTTGGTGCTTCTATTTCTTTTCCTCATCTGTTTCTTCGTTCTTTGAACGAGATTCATAGGAGTAGCGCTGTTGGTCACGCTCTTGTATATCCTATCTTCATTCATAGGATTTTGTTGTTTTTAGGTCTAGATGGTTTTCCCGCTTCTAAGCCCGTTCACATTACTGGTCCCATAGGTGCCTCTTTTCTTCGTCTAAGGGCTGCATATTTGAGGCCTCATCGTGTTCAGTCTTCTAGTGTTGCACCCCCTCCTTCCTCTTTTACAAGTGATGCACAGGCTGAGGCGTCTGGTACTGGTGCTGGTGTTGTTGATGATGTTCCTCCATCGACTACTTCGGATGATTCAGACATTCGACGTACGTTGGATCATGTCTTGATCGTTCAAGTGGCTCATAGACAAATTTTGGTGGACTTACTCGATGAGGTTCGTGCTTTGCGTGTAGAGTTGGCCCATTTCAGACGATCTCCTTCGCCACCTCCTTTTGATGATGGATTATGATTGCCTTTGGCAGTCCGTCACAAAAAGGGGGAGTAGTTTTTGGATTAGTCTGTAGAATTTTTGATGATAGGGGGAGTCTTGTGATTCTTTGGAGCCTATGGTGATTAGATTGTATCTAGGAGTTGTATCTTGTATTTATTTTCTTTTGGCTCTTAATATATTTTTGTAGGGCTTTTCATGTTAGGGGGAGATACATTTATTGTTTTATATGTTTTCTTGTTTCACTGCTTATTGACTTATATTTTTGGTTATTCATTGATATATGTCTTTATTTTGTGTTTTGGTGAAATCAAGAATTTATTTTGTTTACTTGTATTTTCCACACATGCGTTTATGCGTTTGTTGAGTATTTTAGGAAATACAAGTTAATTCAATTGAGCTGCTATCTACACTTGCAACTAATGGATAGTAGTTAGGATTGAATTTGTTGTTATAAGCATTTTCGTGTAAAGGGCTTTATTGTGTAAACTTTGAGCTTTTAGTTATGTTTTGTCACGAACTGCCAAAGGGGGAGTTTGTTAGGTTCTAAAGACTTATGATTTAATCTGGTTAGAACTCTAATTTGTATTGTTGGCAAACCATGATCAAAACAGGTTATTTAATTTTGTTTAGATGTGCTCAAAGTTGTGCTGTTTATGTAAAGTTGGAATCGAGCTGATGCAGAATTCACTGTGCATCTCGGCCTGGCTCGATTGATCGAAACTTAGGCTCGATCAATCGAATTTCGCATAGATGCGTTTTTCTGTAGTTTTTCCAACTCAGCCCTAACTCCTAAAACGTTTAGGGTTTTATGTTTTTGCCCTAGGTATTTAAGGCAAACCCTAGCCACGTTTTTAGGTTGCTCATATTGCTGTTTTGTGTAAATCTCTTGTGAGATCTAGAGGAGCTTTCCTTTACACAAAGCTTAGGGTTTTCAAGGAGAAGATGTTATCTATACTTTGATGATCAACTCAGTTACTGCCATTGGAACTTAAAGATACACAAGTGGGTGTGCTTGTATTTGTTGAAGAATCCAAGAAAGAAGGAGTCCGTGGTTTCGGAGTTTGCATGTGGTCATGTCAGTAAGTTCTACTGGTGGGTAGCAATAAGAAGTCAAGCGTGGGGGTTTGTAAGTCTTATTGTACGAACTTCGATTCTTTCAAGATAGTGGATTCAAGTTTACCTTGTGAATAGCTAGGTTAAATCCTCCCCAGATTTTTACCGTGTGGTTTCTTAGGTCATCATATCTTTGTGTTATTTACTTTTCCGCTGCTATATACTTGATATGATTGTTTGCTTGTGATAACCTAGATTTGCATAATTTGACCAAGTTAATCACTTGGATAATTAACTAGGTTAATCCAGTTGTGTTAAGGGGTCTAAAAACCGTTCAAGTGGTATCAGAGTAGGTAGCTCTCTTGTTGTAGATCTTTTGATCTCTGAGCTGATCCTTGACCCCTGTTGTCATGGAACACGGACACTCTCTGGTTATTCCTCCTCACTTTGATGGGAATAATTATGCTTTGATGATCAACTCAGTTGCTGCCATTGGAACTTAAAGATACACAAGCGGGTGTGCTTGTATTTGCTAAAGAATCCAAGAAAGAAGGAGTCCGTGGTTTCGGAGTTTGCACGTGGTCGTGTCAGTAAGTTCTACTGGTGGGTAGCAATAAGAAGTCAAGCATGGGGGTTTGTAAGTCTTATTGTATGAACTTCGATTCTTTCAAGATAGTGGATTCAAGTTTACCTTGTGGATAGCTAGGTTAAATCCTCTCAAGATTTTTACCGTGTGGTTTCCTGAGTCATCATATCTTTGTGTTATTTACTTTTCCGCTGCTATACGCTTGATATGATTGTTTGATTGTGATAACCTAGATTTGCATAATTTGACTAAGTTAATCACTTGGATAAATTAACTAGGTTAATCCAGTTGTGTTAAGGGGTCTAAAAACCGTTCAATATATATATATATATATTTTATGAAAGCAACATTATATATTTAAGCTTTTGCATGAGATACAATCAAACAAGTTGGGTGGAGGAGGAACATTTGGAGCTATGAACCATTAGGTTCATCTACAGCCACCAGCTCACAAACTCAAGGTGAAGAAGAGAAGATGTTGGTGGCTAGGAAGCTGATAGTGTTTGCTCAATGCCTAGACCACTTAGCCCTAGGCCTAAGGTCCCCATTAAGAATATGGTTCTATTCCCCATTCTATTATAAAAAAGCTCATAATTCATGTAGAGTGATACTAGGGAAACTAAGCTAATACAATCATGTGTCACTAAGCTAATTACAACTAACGCACATGTAGTTTGATTGAAATTTAAGTTACATACCTATGATTTGAAATTTGGCACTTTACCCACTTGAAGTTAGCTTCACTAGGCTTCCCTAACCCACCTATGACTTTTCCGTTAGAAAACAACTTTTGATATCAAAACATAATATAAAACAAATCAAAAGGCTAGGGTTTAAAGATACATTTCTCTCTCTTCTATCTCATCCAAGGAACCTATGGTCGAAACTTCTTGTACCTATGCTATTGCCATTTGCTACTACTTTGTTCACTACCACCATTTAAGATGATGGTTCTCTCAAGCCTTTGCTACAATTCCATGGCTGATTTGAGAAGGAGTTTGGGGTTTGTGTTCAGTTTGTTCACTAGTTCGTTTACTGCCACCATTTAACCCTAGCTTTTTTATTCGTTTTATATTATACTAGTTATAAGCCTGTGCGTTGCACAGTTTTATCGTAAACTTATAGAATATATATTTTCATATATAGGAATTTTTTTAAAGCTAAATGCTAATTTCTCGAGATTTGGAGAAAGGGGTAGCACATATCTTTAGGGTAGGGTGCATCCAGTGGATCTTGTATTTTTATGTTTTTTGTGTTTTAGAAGGAGAGAGACATAAAAGCGAAGAAAAATTACATATTTTAGCCATGTTTTTAACAAAGGTGGGTTACAGAACTCTAACTGAGCTAACCTCAGGTGGGTAAAGTGTCAAATTTCAAACCACATGTAAGCAACTTAAATTTCGGCTAAACTACAGGTGGGTTAGTTGTAATTTCCCCAATCTATAAAGAGTGTTGCTATTTGTAAGACCCTGCACAATGGAACTTGTATCATGAACCATACAAATATGACACAGACTCAACTATACATCAATTCTTAAAACACACATGTTTATCAATTAATGGCTTAAATACATGATTAGTCCATAAAGTTTAGAGCGATCATGTTTAAGCCCTTAGATGATGTGGTCAAACTAAAAATGCTCCGTAAGGATTAAAAACAAATCATGACTAATATCAATCACTATTAAAGTTTTTTAAGCACTAAAAATGATAGCTTTAAACCTCAGAGAAGTACTAAAATAGCTTTGGCCAAAATAAAAAAGATACGTTTAAAAGTATAAAGAAAATAAATAAATAAATGAAGCCTAGGCAATCATACTCTTATTGAATGCAATATATTTGAACACAATATATTTGAATTTTGATAGAACTACAAATAAATAAACATTCATTAGTCACTTTTTTTTCCCTTTTTTGGATTAAAAAAAAGACTAAGAAAAAAGATTATGAAATTAAATAAGAAAATAAAAATAATTAATTTAGTGTGAAGGAAGAAAATTACAAAATTTTGATAATTTTTTGTCTAATAGTAGGTGTAAATTGAGCTCTCTAATTATTGTTCAATGGTGCGGTGGGTTCAATTTTGATAGTTTGTTTGTAACCAATATTCTCCTCCATCTTTCTAAACCACCAAAAACAACCATAGCTATCTTTTAAAGGAAGAGTTTTCAAAACAGAAAAAAGAAAAACCAGAATAGTAATAAATACCTAACGTGTAATAGAAGAATCCAAAAACAACTAGGGAATACACAGAAACCTTGCTTACAGCTTTCTTTAAATTTTCACCCTGTAATTTTTCTTCTGTTCTTCTTCCTGTTGTTGCTTGGGGAAGAGAGAGAAGAAGTTAAAGGGTTCGCGGTATTGGAATAAGATTATGAAAACGCTATTTGAATGTTTTGAAGTTTGGCACTTTGCTTTTGTGTTGAAACTGGAATTAGATTACACTACGTCCACATTGCTGCAATTTAAGATGCATTAGATCTTTTTTTTTAGTGTAGTAATTAAAAGATAAGAAGAATTAGATTACACTATATTGCTGCAATTCAAGATGCATTATACCTCTTTTTTTTAGTGTAATATACGTTGCTACAATTTAAGATACATTAGACATTTTTAGATGAAGAAATTTGGATTGTAATCAAATTAAAATTTTTTTCACCTTAGAAATTATAGGAGAAGAAAAATCATATTTTTTTTTAAAAATCTAAAATTCTAAAAAAAATTATGTAATATGGTGAAGCCACTTAGTTCAACCACGGCACATTAGACCTTTTTTTTAGATGAAGAATTTGAATTGTAATCAAATTAAGATTTTTATTTACTTAGAAATTATAGGAGAAGAAAAATTATATATATTTTTTAAAATCTAAAAATCTTTAAAAAAAAATCTGCATATGGTGAAGCCACTTGGCACAACCACAACTTCGAAGCCCAACTTTTATTATATAGTATATGATTTAGATGTTAAAAGTTTTTTCTAATGGAAAAGTCATAGGTGGGTTACAAAAGTGTAACGAAGTTAACCTCAGATAGGTAAAGTGCCAAATTTCAAACCACAGATGGGTAAGTTATAATTTGCTCATAAATAATTCAAACCATTAATTATATTAGATGGTTGAATCCCACCAATCACATGTGTACATTAGTTTATATGTTTGATGAAGATTTGTAGTACCTTTAGAATTTTCCAAAATTACCACTGCGTACCCTTGTTCACTTCGTTTATTGCCACCATTTAACTCTAGCTTTTTGATCCGTTTTATATTATATTTTGATGTTAAAAGTTTTTTTTTTCCTAATGGAAAAGCCATAGGTGGGTTACGAAAGTGTAATGAAGCTAATTTCAGGCGGGTGAAGTGCCAAATTTCAAATCACAGGTAGATAAGTTGTAATTTGCTCATAAATAATTCAAACCATTAATTTATATTAGATGATTGAATCCCACCAATCACATTCATTTGTACATTAGTTTGTATGCTTTATGAAGATTTGTAGTACCTTTAGAATTTTCCAAAATTACCACTGTATACCCTTGGCGTGATGATTGCTCCACAAGTACAAGTTCTTGTGAAGGTAGGAGAAAGGGTCGAGGTTCAAGTCTCCAAGAAAAAACTCTACACACATATACACTTAAATTATACTAGAGTAAAATTTTTATCTCAGATAATATTTTTTTTTTCCAAATTTATATGATAATAAGTGGTTTAAAATATAAAAAAGGCTATTTATTATTTATTTCATCTCCAAAATGGTTTCCAAAATATTAAACCAATCAAAACTCCACCCAATTGAAATCCATAAATTGTTTAGAAAAAAAAATGTTTTGATTTTTCAATTTTTGTAAATCAATATCATATATGGTAGATTGTGAACACTAGCCATCTAATCTCCCATATGCCTATATTCCAAATGATCTCTATCCATTTCTTAATACCAAAATCAAAATTGAAAATTAGATTACAACTTTACTTCACGATATATTTTACCTTATCCAAGATGAAGTCAACCTCATTTTTAAAAGAATAATAAATTTTCATTTATTTTGGTTAAATGTTATGTTTGAACCATAATATTTGATTCTTTATATAAAATTAACTTTAGTTTGGTTAGTTTAATTTATCAAATTGCTTAGTGTTTTATTTAATCAATATTTAAACATTAACGCCAACACTTAAATTTATTGCCATAGGAGTTAGCCCCCAAACTATGAGAAAGATAGTGGTATTTTTTAAAATAGAATAGAGTCACTTTGGTCCTTCAAATTTGGGAGGTTTTCATTTTTGCCATTTACGTTTCAAAATTTCATATGAACCCTTTATATTTGATTCCATTTTCATTTTGATTTTGCCTTCCATTTCTATTAGTAATATGATCATTAAGTGCTAGTAAATGATGTTCATGAAGGTACGTCACCAATATAATGCCAGATGTCATTAGTTTATTAATAAAAATGGATGGCAAAGTCAATATGAAACAAAATTAAATATTAAGGGTTAAAATAAAAAATTTGAATACATAAAGGGTTAAAAAGAAAACAACTCTTTACTTTAAGCCTTAAAATTAAAGGTAGACTTTAATAATTTTTTTTATCTTGTATATTTTATTAAAAAAATGTAAGTAAACAATAAAAAGAAAAGGAGAATCATATCATTTTAAATTCACAATAAATATAAACTTCAAAGATAAATATGACAAAAAAAGATGGTAAACTATGTATTTAGTCCATATCATTTACACAATATTTTAATTTGGTTCTAACTTTTTAATTGTGTCAATTTAATTCTTAACTTTTCAGTATCATATTAATTAGGATCCGTTTGGTTGGAGGAGTAGAAAAGTGGGAGGATAGAAAAAATTTTATTTTCTCTCATTTTTATTTGGTTGGGAGTGGAAAAGTGGAGGGATGGAAAAAATGAGTTTGAATAAATTTACTCATATACCCTTGTTAAAGAATGATGCGAAATTAAAAAAAAAAAAAAAAAAGTGACAAATAACCACACAAAAAAGAGCAATCACCCAAAATTTTTTATAAAAATAAAAAACATGTTCCAAAAAGAATCACATCCAGTAAAAATAAAAATAAACTATCACGCCCAAGCCCAAAAAAAAAAAAAAAAAAAAAAGAGGCAATGTTATTGCCCAAGGGAAAAAAAAAGAGTGACAACTAGCAACGTGATTGCCCAAAAAAAAAAAGGCAAAAAGAGGGGCAACGTTGTTGCCTAGGGAAGAGAGAAGAAAGAAAAAAATGCAACTTAAATTGAGGGTATTTGTGTAAAGTGCATCTTTCAGCACTTTTCCCTCCTCATTTTCCTCCCAAATTGAGAGGATAAAAAAAGGTGGGCCCGAAGGGAAAATTTCCCCCCCTATTTTCTGTCTTTCTTATTTTCTCTCCTCAACCAAACAATGAAAAATGCCATTTTCCATCCTATTTTCCTCTCTCTATTTTCTATCCTCCCTGTTTTCACCCCAACCAAACATATCCTTAGTCTTTGCTGTTATTTCTTAGATGAAAATTGCTGACGTGACAAACAACCAAAATAAAAAAATTAGTTTACTCTCACATCAACGGAAGCTAATGTTTTATTTTGGCCATTAGTTACATCAGCAATTTTTACCTAAGAGATAACAGTAAGGATTAAATTGACACGACATTGAAAGGTTAGACCAAATTAACACAATTAAAAGGATAGAAACCATTTTTTTTTTTTAAAACAATGCATTCATTCATTCAATAATATGTAAGGAGTCTTGGTACAAAGCCTCCACCGCTGGTGGTGGTGAATCCTCTAACCAATACATTTCATCACTAATATTTTTTGCATACCTAGCTAATGAATGTGCCACCATATCCCCCCCCCCCCCTCTCTCTCTCTTAATACAACTAACTGAGGCATATTGCATCCCACTAAGGTAACATCAAATATCCTCATAAATATGTCCAAGTAAGGAGTTGTGGCAAGACAAATCCGAGATAGCTCTCATCATTGTGACATTATCACCTTCAACTACAAGCTTTGAAAATCCAGCTTCCATGGCAAATATCACTGCTTTTCGACACGCCAAAGCTTCTGCCTCTTCATTGTTTCTCACATAAGGCCCCTTAACTGACATCCTAACCATCACTTCCCCCTGTGCATTTCAGATTATTGCTCCAAACCCTGAACATTGATGATCCATGAACACAGCTGCATCAAAATTCAACTTGAACATATTCTGTGGGGGAGGCTTCCATTGTTGTCTGCTTGTTGTTGCATCTAAAATAGTCAAATGTTCCTGCGCCTTCTTGTATTCTTTAAGGTATTCTGCTGCTCTTTTGTTCAACCAGTGTGGATCCTTCATCTGTCCGCCGTGCACCATCGTGTTTCTCTGGTTCCACATAGTCCAAGCTTGAACAAGGAAAAGTTTCATCCCAGCTACATCTAACCTGTTCATCAACGATTCAAATAGCTGCATAAAATCATTAAAGTTAGTGGTAAATTTCTACATCACGGTGGAACTGGCAACCCAAACATCTTGGGCCACTGGAAATTCCCAAATGGCGTGAATCACCATTTCTGGAGCTCTCTGATAGCAATGGCATGTATTATCCCTAATTATATTTCATTTAGGCCTCGCTTGGGAGGAGGGAATGGAATGGAATGAAAAGAATCATTTTAAAATATTCTTCCATTCCCTTGTTTGAGAGATTTAATGGAGGAAATAGAAAGTTCATTCCCTTGTTTGGGAGTTTAAGTGGGAGGGAATGGAATGAGTAGGAGGGAACACTCATTCCTTTCTATTCCCTTAAAACCTCAAATTTTCATTCCCCCTGAAATTGGGAGGAATATGAGGGAATAGAATTAGATTTAATGACTTTTTTTTACTAAAACTCCCTAAATACCCCTATATATTCAAATCTTTATTTTAAAATAGGGGTCTAGTAGTAATATTGTCATAAAATAATTTCATTCCATTCCCTCCATACTGCTTACAAACAAGATTACTTACATTCCATTCATTTTCATTCATTTCCATTCCTTTATTTTAAAATATCTAATCAAGGTTACTTAATTGCATTTCATTCCATTCCATTCTTTTCCCTTACTTAAATGCATTCTATTTCATTCCATTCTTTTCCATTCCCTTATGATCATTACATTCCATTCCATTCCCTTCTCTTATGAACTCCCAAGCGGAGCCTATTTAAGTCAGGGAAAAGAATGGAAAAGAATGAAATAGAATGAAATTAAGTAACCTCGATTGGATGTTTTAAAATAAAGGAATGGAAATGAATGGAATGTAAGTAATTTTTTTTGGGAGCAGCATGAAGGGAATGTAATAGAATCATTTTATGACAATATTACTATTAGATCCCTATTTTAAAATAAAGAGTTGAATATATAGTGGTATTTTGGGAGTTTTAGTAAAAATATCATTAAATCTAATTCCATTCCCTCCAATTCCTCCCAATTTTTGGGGGAATGAAAATTTAAGGTTTTAAAGGAATAGAGAGGAATGAGTGTTCCCTCCTACCCATTCCATTCCCTTCCACTTAAATTCCCAAACAAGGGAATGAACTTTCCATTCTCTCTATTAAAACTCTCAAATAAGGGAATGAAAGAATATTCTAAAATGATTATTTTCATTCCTTTTCATTCCATTCAATTCTCTCTTCCCAAGCGAGACCTTAGTCCACTTCCTAAGCACCTTTCTAGCCATATGATAACCAGACCTGACTGAGTAATTTCCATCTCTATTATGCAGCCACACCACTACATTTGTCACACGCCTTTGGCTTGAAGGTGAGAAACCAAATTAAAAAAGAGAATTTCAGGAAAAAAAATCATAATTTAAATTTTAACTCAAAAAAAAACAAAAAGTAGGTGAGTATTTCCACAATTGGTATCTTATTAATCATAATCAGGCGATAAATGAGATAAGAAGTACAGCGAAATCACAATGTCAAACGAACATTCTAGAGTCCAGTTGGTCAGGTCGGCCTCATGATAAGGGTACTCCCGTAATTTCAATCATTCCCAGGCCCTCGTATACTTTCGAAACCCCACGAATCGGTAAACTCGCTTAACGCTTAAGGTTTCGATCCTATAAATTTGCTTCTCTCTCTCTCTCTCAAACAAACGAGACCGACTTTATTGCTGTCCCGAATTCCCAGAAAATAATTTAAAACTTAATTTGATTTCTTTACAAAGTACAAAAATTTAAAATATCACAACGAAAAAAAAAATTATAAAGAAATATAGAAAATAAAATAAAAGTAATTGGATGTCCATGAAATCTCAGAATCCAAACACTCACAGAGAACCCTAACCCCAAAACAAAACTCCCAAACAAAACGTTCTTCTTTCCCTCCCAGCCTCTCTCTCTCTCTCTCGCTGAAAAGTTAGACTGAACCACTTCTCTTCCTCCAGATTCAATCTCAACCGTCCGACCTAGAACCTTCAGGTCTAGATCTAGTGAGTCTTCAGATCTGATACACGCGCTATGGTTGTGAACGGAAGGCCATTAAAGAGGATGAAGAGGCGCGTGACGGCTGATCTCCACGATTTCTTGAACTTTCCTTCCTTGTCTTCCATGGAAGGTAAAGAAGGTGCGTTCGGAGGACCGTTCAGGACGCGCGTGAAGGAGTTTCTGACGAAGCACACGCTTCTCCCTCCTCCTTCGTCGCTGTTCCCTCACCTGCTTACGTGGCAGATGCTGTTCCGCGTCGGAGATGTCACCGACGGCCCTGATTCGCTCCCCGATGTGGTCTACCTTGACGTAGTTGAAGAAGATGTGGCTAGATCCAGATCTGAGTATTGCGACCAGTGCCGAGTCGTTGGTGAGTCACTCACCGTGCCAATTCACCGATTCCCTAACTCTCCCTCCCTCTCTTTATTTTCTTGTTCTATATCTTACAAATATCGTGGTCATCTCGTATTACGAGATGCTTTTTTTTGGGTGCTAAGTAAGATAATACTTACTAAATAGTGCATTCTGTGATATTATTGAGTGTTAATTAAGGGATGAATGACTGAGAATAACTTGTTGGAAGTTCTAAAAAGTTTTTTTCACTCAATTTATCGTGAGAATAAACGGCGATATGATATGAAATAAGATATTTATTATTGAGTGTTAATTAAAGCGGTGGATTTACTTGAAATAAACTGAAACAGCTGTTGGAACCAAAGCTGCGGATATTTATGTCACTCAATTTGTCGTGAAAATATCACGAGATGATGTGAATTGAGATATTTTTTAGTAAATAAAATAGTGGGGATGTATTTAGAAGAATGTGGGTCCAGTTTGACATGATAAGACAAATAAAAGTAGATATGTGGGGTCCATATGATTGAAATGGATGTTATAATGTTACCCGTTTGTCATTGGCTGCTTGTATTCTTTACACGTGGCATTCGGGTGGACCGTGTATTATTTGATTGTGATTGGAATTGGAATTGGAACAGCGTGCTTTCGCTGTTGCGTCACAGCTATCATTTCCTTATGTACCCTAAATACCCTTTAAGAAATTGGATAATTTCGTGCCTTTTTATTTTTAAATTACAATTGTTTTCTAAGGCTTTGATTAATTGCTTTGATTGGAATTTTTTTTATTTTTGAAAAAAGCTTTCATTGGAATTAGTTTTATTGATGCTTATGAATTGATTTTTGTTTTTTATTTTTTTACTTTTTATATAGACCATCACCCTATTCATTTTACTGTTTACTTTTTTATGTTTGGGCCAATGTTTGTTGTGACACGTCATGAATTCTATGCTTTTGGACATTTTGCTATTTTTTGTTTTTTGGATAGAATAAGTTTTGGGTTCACATGAATCTAAGTAGCAAGATGGGCCATCTCTTTTGTTACTACTTCTTCCTCTTCTTCTTCTTCTTCTTCTAAATATTAAGATGGACCCATGTGAGCTTTGGTTAAAATCACCTGAAAATTTGTGTTTAATTTTGTCTGTTGTTCTTTTATTTTATTTTATTTTTTTAAATGAAAAATACAACCCTGGAAATTTGACAATTTGTTTTGGGTTTTTATTAAAAAAGAAAAAGAAAAAAAAAAGAAAGGTTTTTGTTCTATTTGGTGCTTGTTTGTCACTATGCAAATCATCTTGTCTGATTTCTGAGTTGTGGGACATTGCTAAGATATAGCTTCCAAGATTGCAGTTACTAACTTATTATCAAAACTTCAGGTTGGAGTGGGCATCCGGTATGTGGGAAACGTTATCATTTTATAATAAAGGCTGATGGTAGTTCCATTGGTGGGTATCACAAGCCATGCATGTGCTGTGGAGATGTCTTGCATCTGTCAGAATCCAAGTGAGGACCGTTACTTTTTCTCCTCTTTTTGCCTATTTTTTTTTGGTATGATTGAAATGTAGTAGCTCTTATGTGGGTATCAGATATGTGATTAGTATGCTATAATCTAGCTGAAGTTTGTTTTACTTCTCTTCAATTAAATTTCAGAGGTTCAATTCAGTTATCAAGTGTTGTGACCCTAGCATATGCTGTCAAATGCACATTATGCGGAATTATGATAACTATGTCCTCAACCATATTTTCTTAGATATACATCTTTAATTGACTTTGTCATGGAGAACTATTAGGCATTTTAACTCCCTTTCCAAGTATTGGTGGTTGCTCTAAAGTGATTTTTCTATGTAATTGAGTTAAATAATGTTGTCACGATTTATAAATTAATTTTTGCAAGACTTAGTTGTGCATATGTATATAGAAACATCTATTAGGCATATAGCTTGTCATTGATGCTTATTTCTTAGAACTGAAATTTGGTTTTCTACCATTATGTTGTTAATAAATATCATGAGAGCATTGTAACAGTTGTCGTAATTTGTTCGTAAGGAACTGTATGGACACTGAATTTTATGGCCTTCTGAGAACTCTGAGATTGATTTCATTGGTGTTAAATTGGTTTAATGCAAGTATTTATACAAAAGTATATTACCTTTTTGCTGCATTTAATTAGTTTGAAAAGGATGGTATCATTATTTGTGCGATGCATGATATGCCCTTTATTGCAGGTGCAAGTCATGCAACCACGTGACTAGTACAGATGATGTTGAAGATTGGGTGTTCCACCAGTTGGAAAACACAACTCACCTTTTACATGGTGTGGTTCATTCAAATGGTTATGGTCACCTTCTTAGGGTTAATGGTAGGGAAGGGGGCTCAAGGATTCTCTCTGGATATCATATCATGGACTTCTGGGATCGCCTTTGTAAAATACTTGGAGTCAGGTTGAGATCTTTTATTGTAATTACAGCTTCTTGTTTGTTTACTAATGGAAGTGTTTCTATTATGTTTATGAGCCAGTTAGTTTCATCTCCTCAATCATTTTCTTTTAGAATTATATTTTATATATATATATATATATATATTTGCTTCCTTTTTTCCCCCTCCTTTTCCCCCCTCTTGCTATATTGTGAGAAGTTCAGTGAAACGGTATGTTTTATAATCATTTAATTGGAAGATGTACTAGAATCACATATCATATTGGCTGCTACGGTGGCTACCTCAAAGAAGGTACATTGAAGAATGCAAAGAACATGAAATTTTTTTAATATTGGTGGGGAGTTGTCTATCTATATCAATTTGTTAATTGAAGGTTCAATTAAAGACTATATGATGCTGTTTTACTTTGAGAGGATTCCTGTTTTGCTTTTCATTCGTCTCATGATGTGCTAACAAGATTGCTTGGTCTCTGTTTTTTATCATATCATATCATGTTTCATGTTTCTTTCTATTTTGCCCTTAATCTTCTGATGCGAATGTGCTGATGGATGCCTTTTTTTTTTCTTTTTTTTTTTGAACTTTTAGTCCAATGTTATTTTTTAAATTTAGCCACATCTTAAAGTCCAGTTTTATTTATTCATTCCATGTTCATACATCAACAGAAAAGTGAGTGTGATGGATGTGTCAAAAAAGTATGGGTTAGAGTACCGGCTGCTTCATGCCATCTCCAAAGGCCATCCATGGTACGGCGAATGGGGTTATGAATTTGGTGCTGGTAGCTTTGCTCTCACCCTTGATGCCTATAAAATGGCTGTTGAAAACCTCTCCAGCCTGCAGTTGTCCATCCTTCTCTCTCGGGGACAGGAATCCTGCACTCGCCTGCAGGACACGATCTCACATTATCAGTCCTTAGCAGGGCATAAGCTTGTAAATATAAGAGATCTCTTTTGTTTTTTGATGAGCTTGATACATGATGCCCACAAGTCTCTGTCTAGGGTCGATGATGTCCCCTGCAAGAAGCGTCATATCTCCACTTCGGTGGCAGTCTTTTGTTCATGGAGTGCAACTGACGTTGAACGGGTGGAAGAAGCCATTTTCAGAGTTCTTCGTGCAGTGTCTGGCTCTAATTGGGTAAATTGCCGTCTTCTTAAAGGTGCTGTTTTTAAGGTGGCTCCTCCAGAGCTCCTAGATTATTGCCTTGGGAAACTTGGAGGGAAATTGGCAGCAGATGGTATAGTTGTTAAATCCCGATGCAATCCTGATTCAGGAGCCCTTGAGTACAGGTGAGTGGTCATTCTGGTTGTTACATGCTGTGTTTGCTGTTAATTGGTTTAGTCGTTTGAGAAAAGAATCACGTGATTGTTGCGCATAGGATTTTCTTTAAGCTGTAAAAGTCTGCTTAAACTTGTGATTTGGAATAAAATATCCATCCCATTGATATGTTTATCCTTTTGTTGTGTTACTTGTTTGGACTGATTGTACTTTATCATTTTCAGACTTGAGCCTGGAAGTGGTTCAATAGGTGAAACAACTGCTTGCAGTGATTCTTCGATTTCAAACTGCTCATCTGTAGAAAATCTTCTGCAAGATCTCAGATACATGTATGAATCCTTGCTCCACCCTCAAACTATGGTAAACTACGACCCTCAGGCAACAAGGAATATTGCAATCAGCTCAGCAGAGAAGCTCCTTGACTGCAAGCACTTTGTGAAAAACTACAAGGTTGAGAACATGTCATCCATTGCAAACCCATTTGCTGTATGCCTGTCATGTCAAGTGGAGCTCATAGATGAATCTGAAGAGTTTACCACAAATCCACCGCCGGAGTTGATTATCCTTCCCCCATATGCAACAGTTTCTGACCTTAAGCTTGAAGTGTCCAAAGCATTTCAAGAGGTATATCTGATGTTTAGAAGATTTCAAGGGGAAGAGCTAGTTGGCTTTGGTGGTGTAGATGATTCCACCCAGGTCAAACTTTTGCTAGGGTCAACTGAATCAGTTCGGGTGCGAGGTAGGTGCCTTGGGAAAAATGGACTGAGTAGGTATAGAATGGAGAGGGGTGTCGAGAGGTGGACGGTGGATTGCAGCTGTGGGGCCAAGGATGATGATGGAGAGAGAATGATGGCGTGTGATGTTTGTGGTGTGTGGCAACACACTAGGTGTTCTGGTATCAAAGACTCTGATTCTGTCCCATCCAAGTTTGTTTGTCAAAGATGCAGGAATTCCAACCGAAATACCAAAGCCAGTGGACACTGCAAGGATGAGACTGTTGCTGTTGGTAGCGGAAAGAGCTTGACTGCTCCTTTTGATGTTCGCTGAGGTTTTGAACGTTTGTAAAGTTTTATTATTTTTATTTTTATTTTTTAGGAGTTTTTTCCTCGGGCCAAAACAAATGTGTACATAAGAAACAGGGCAAGAAGATTGCATTAGGGCGGTCGACTTGTTTTTGGACTCCTACCTCCTTTTATCTTGTACATATTCTACCAATGACAGTAGTCCTTAACAAGAAACGAGAAAATGAAATTAACACGAATGATCAAGAAAAAAAAACGAGTACCTAATTGCTGCATTACTTCAGTTTCTTTCTTTATTTCCTTGCCATTACTTGAGTTAAAACTTTCCACCCATTTTCTTTATAATATTTCGATGGTTACAATGACTGGGAGTTTGGATTTGAATCCTCTTCTTGCTAATTGAAGAAGTAATGTTACAGCCTTACAGGTTCGTGGAAATAAAGCTTTTAAAATGCTGTATCTATTCACAAGAAAAGATAACATAAATCATATTAAGTGGTGTAATATTTGATCCTATTCCTACATTTAGTGGTGTAACTTCAAATGGAAAGCAAAGAGTAACTCTCTTTTTTATTGTTTTCAAGAGGACGAAATTCAGAGAGTTTACTGTTTTCAAGAGGGTGAAATGTAGAGAGGGGGGAGAGAGAAAACATTAGGCAAAGGTTAGAGAGCGCTAATGCACTTTGATTCCAAATTTCTACGACAATTATAATATGACATGGTTGTTTTTCTACCCTTAGATTTAATAAGGATTAATGGTCAAGAAAATATGACTCCTTTTAAAATTATACCAAATATAATTTAAACCCATATCATATGAGGTAGAACTTTATTCAAAATTTTAAAATGCATACAAAAATGTATAGGAAGGGAAACCTTCCACTCATGTGCATGAGATCTTTTCTCAAACAAAGAAAAAGGTGCATGAGATCAGTTAGTCCTCATGTGTGACAATTACATCCATGACAAACCTTAACACAAACTAAACAAATGTTAGGCATGGCTGGTGATAATTAAGGGCCACCTAACGAGCCATGTTGGCTTATGCTACCAACAGAGGAGACCGCGACACTTAACGGGTTGGATGCCACATGTACTGTTGGTTGCTACTTGTGGAAGTCATTTAATAATATGAATTGGGATAATTAAAAGATAGATGAGTTGATTTGAGGCGACTAACTTCCTAAATTTAGAGGAAAATTAAATTTTTTATTATTATTTAATTTTCTACTTAATTTTTTCATTAACGGATTTTGTGCACGCCTAAACGAGGCTATTGGGCTGGGGCTCACTTGGGCTCACAACTTATTTGAGTAGTGGGCTTGGATTTCCTACTAGCACAGAGACTCAATGAGATCACTTTCCTCTTTTTCATTGCCTGAATCACCCTCTCTTCTTCGTTCTCTCTCTCTCTCTCTTCTCTCTTCAGCAAATTTTCAACAAAAACTCCCATTCTTCCTCCAACTTCTCATATTTATAACTCTAAGTTAGTGGGGACGCTATGATTACTTTTCTAGTTAGTGCAATGAGAGGTCTAGTATTATCAATCATAAGTGGGTGGTTAGGTGGGAGTGGAATGCGGTGAGGGTGGCCTTGGAACTTCGTTCCCACTTCCGCAGATATGCTCGACAGCGACGCTTCTAAAGGCACCGCCAGATATGCAAGGGATGGTGTGTTTGGACGCCATTCTCTCTTCATTGCTCGGGAAAGACTTGACGAGCAAGGACGAGGTGGCAAAACTTGGGCCCACAGCTTGCGCGGGTTCGGGCTGGGCTTCTGGGTAGAAAGAGACTAGCTTTATGGGCCGCATCCTCATATTGGAGTCCTAGGCCCAATTGGGCTTGGGCATGGGGTGCTGTACATTAGCCCCCCCTTAATTCGTGCTTGGACCTCAGCAAGAATCAAGGAACCAAAATGGCGCATGTTACCCAGGAGGTTTAACGAGGCAACGTCTGGGATACTTTAGAAACCCATTAATGCGTTCCTAGAAAGGTGTGTTGGATTTGGCCGTTCGGTTCAATCGTCATTATTACCTGACGGTTTGTGTACTGAGGCGGTGCAGGCGTCAGTTTGCATCAGTAGCCGTAAGGTTGGCTAATTAATCTTCATTATTGCTTAGGTAATCGTCGCCTACTTCCCTCTGGTACCTATAAATAGTTCACTCCAAATCATTCTTTTACTTTTTCACTCTCCACTCTCAGAGTTCCTTCTCCACCGTGCATTCATCCTCGCATTTATCCTTCAGCCCAGAATTTCTCCCCTTCTTAGAGCCCAAAGTAAGTTTTCTACCTATCCTCTTTATTTCCAACTCTTCGTTCATTTTTCTCGTTAGAGTTTGGGATGGGGTATTCCTTCCTTCTAGATACAGAGGCGTTCCTAGCCATTTTCAGGCAAGGTTTTAATATCCCTGATGATGTGGATGTGGCGTATTGCCACGAGAGCGAAATTGCTCTCCACAGAGGGGACATCACTGCCTTTTTTTTCCTTTGATGGCAATTTTGGAGGGCGGGGTTAGGTTTCCTGTGGACCCCCTCTTGCTTAATACTCTTAGGTACTATGGGTTGTGCCCTGACCAACTCCCCCCCAACTTTTACCAGGTAGTTAGTTGTGTGAGTAGGCTGAATTAGATATACGGTTTACAGTTATACCAGCATGACATAAACCACATGTACAGTTTATGTGGGAATAAGAACACAAATTATTACCTAAAAGTTAGAGACATGAGGGTACGGTTGATCTCCTGCCTACTCGACTCAAATAGGAATTCTGCTGGGGAGTTTGTTCGCGTGCGCGACAATTGGTTTGCTGGCGAGTTCCCTTGCCCCCTCACAAGGTGCAAAGTGGGTTCGTACTGACCATTAACTTGCTTATGTTTCCCGTTCATTACTATGTGTAGATATACATTTCGTGCTGTAATGGCTTCGCTTGCTCGGAAACTTACTCAATATTTTTTTGTTGCAGATGGTAGAGTGTTCGCCCTAGATATTAGGGTAGTGCACATACGAGATTTGAACTTTGTGCTCAGGTCCGAAATTTTTGTTCATTCGGACGGACAAATTGGAGCGTCCCACCTGATCCTTGGTGTTGATCCCGTATATTCTACTTGGCAAGCTTTCAGTCAAGCTTTATTAGTTGATAGTCCTCTCCTATCCTACATTGACGTACGGCACGCGAATTTCCTTCCTCGGAAGTTTACAGTAGGTGAGGCCCGTGAATTAGGTCCACGGTACATCTGCTCTGACGAGCGTCAGCCTGTGCGGGACGAGTCGACCGAGCATGTGTCCCGAACTCGTCGAGAACGAGCCCACGAGCAGATTCAGCAGGAAGCCCCCATTCAACCCGAAGCCCTAGTTGGCCTCGAGGCTCCTACCCAAAACACCGAAGAAGTAGTTGCTGAATTCTCCTATCTCCTCGAAACTGAATGTGACCCAGGTGAAGAGATGGTGACCCGAAAAACGATGACGATCAACCATTTTATTCTCGGAGCCAGGTCAGCCGCACAGCAACAACTGCCCTAGGGCCGCGGCTAGACCCATCCCTCGCCTTCTGCCCCGAGTCAGCAGCGGAAGAGACCTCGTAACGCCAAACAAACTACCATCAGCCCGGGTGACGCGCCCACAAGGACCCCTTCTCCACCATCAAGTGGCATCGTCAACCACGAGCCTACGGCTTAGACTGGGACGCACGTGGCGTCTTCTTCCTGGGCTGCCCCGGATTGGCAGCCAAGATTCTAGTTGGACGGCAAGCCCTTTCCCTTTGATGCATGCGTGAGAGTGTGGGAGAAGGGAGAGGGGGGCCGCGTAGGCCAATCTCTGGCACGCGGCCTCCTCCTGCCCGAGGATGTGCAAGCTTTCGAGGAGGGCACAGATGAGTCTATGGGAAGGAGGTTGCAATGGCACACTATTGCGGTAAACTTTTGCTATTGTTGTAGTTCCACCCCTTGACTTTACCATTAATGGCTCACTCTTTCTGTTTTCATACTTATTATTCTAGCTGTATCAGGCTGCGCAATTCGCATATATACTCGACGGGAGGTTGAAGGATTTGGCCGAGGATGCTGGTTGGGAAAAGGCCCTCAAAGACGTGGCTGAGGTAACCGCAAAGGAGAAAGCTGTGGCTGCTACAACAATGGAGAAAAAGGCCGCCGCGGCTGAGAAGGCCAGGGCGGTTGCAGAGAAGAGGTTTTCAGAGCTGCAGGCTAAGCTGGGGGAGACCGAATTAAAATTGGCGGAGGCGGTGAGAGCGAACACTGCACGGGCCGAGGAGCTGAATGATCTAAGGGTAGCCCTAGAATCATGCGAGAACAAATGGTATGATGAGGGATTCACTGATGCGGAGAACTCTGCTGAGCCAGTTATCAGGGATGCCCGGAAGTTGGGCTTCGAGGAAGGTTGGTTGGCAGTCTTGCAAGTCTTGGGGGTCCCCGAGGATTCTCCTTTAAGAGATCCCCGATCAGATCCCCTTCCCGAACCTTGCTCTAACAGTGCAAAATCCTTTGGGGACTGCTGACGAAGAGGAGACAACCAGTTTGAGGGAGTTGGTGGAGCAGATTGACTCTCCTGTGGAGTTAGATGAAATGGAAGCCACCAGCAACCCCCGTGATGCAGATCAGCTTGGTCAGGACCCCTTACAGCCCCCAACAAGCCTACAGCCCCGAGTGACTACTGCCCAGGAGCAGCCTGTAGACCCTTCATCTTAATTGTCGAACCTGATCCTTGCTGTTCAAGTTTTAACTTTTTCTGTTATTGAAATACTATATTTTCCTTTTTCTTTACGGTTATTTTTCCTATGTCACCGGGTTGTGGTGACCAAACAATTATTTCTTTACCAGGTTTGACGTTTACGCGGCCACTGAGTTGTGGACAAAACATTGGTTCACTTTTAAACATGATGAACTTAACTTCATTTTCTAACGTTGCACTATTGTTTTTCTTACTGCACTTTTTGATTGTTTTACGCGTGTGCTGTGGATGTCCAGGTAATCAAACCCTAATTCGTTGTGAGGCGAATTTATGGTCACTTTGAGTGAAATCATGTGTATCCAGAAGGAGTCTGTTCTTGTTTGGTAATAAGAAATCCGTACCGTGGGATTAAAAACTTTTTCTGCTCGGTGATAATAATCGATCTGAGAAGCAGGTCTCCATAATTAGGAATTGATGGAAATTGAACCGAGAAGCAGGTTTTTGTCCTTAGGAAAATTTGTAACTTAAGGTTTCCACCTGCTCGGTGATGAGAATCGAATCGAGAAATAGGTTTCTGTCCTTTGGAAAATTTGTAACTTAACGTTTCCACTTGCTCGGTGATGGGAATCGAACCCACCTGCTCAGTGATGGGAATCAAATCGAGAAGTAATAATGGAATTGAAAGAGTTTGCATGGTCAACCATCATCATCTTCATCAGTAAAACACATACGATATTACATTCATCTAACAATTTAAAGCACAGCCGATCAGTGGTAGAATTTCTTAAGATTATGGGCATTCCACGGCCAAGGGAGTGGCCTCTCGTCAGGTCCTCCAAGTAATACGCTCTTGCATCGGTGATGGCAGTAACTCTATAGGGCCCCTCCCACGTCTGGCTAACTTCTCGGCGTTTGTATCTTGCATATTCCTCACGGCTTTCCTCAGAACCAGGTCTCCGGCACTAAACTCTTTCTCCCTTATACCTCGGTTGTATCGTCAGGCCAGTCTTTGCTGATAATCTGCCAGTCGTATGGTTGTTGCCTCTCGGAATTCCTCCAGCCAATTCAAACATTCCTCCATTAGCTTGCTGTTTTAGGCGGGATCAAATCCTACGACTCGTTCGCTGCAAAGGTTTATTTCAGCTGGTATCACTGCTTCAGCTCCGTACGTCAAGGAAAACAGAGTCTTTCCCGTGGACCTCCTGGGGGTTGTTCAGTACGCCGGGTTTTTTTAGAAAATAACTACAAAACCCAAACAATATTATTAGTTAGGCAACGTTTCAAACATATTGCATTTTTAACAATTCGACTTCAGAGGAGTCGATTTTACTGTTCATATCGCCTATTTTTTGCGCCACGTAGATAAAGAAATCGAGTCATTTGGACTCATTTCTTATACATAGAAATCGATTGCTCTGGAGTTGTACTCCATACAAAGAAATCGACTTCAGTAAAGTCGATTTCTTTGTGAACAAAACGACTGCAGGGAAGTCGATTTATATAGGAACTGACCTCTATTTATTTTTTCAGTCAACCTTCGTCCTCGACGAGCTTGCAAATGCCCAATCTCGTGCACAGCCACCGACTCCAGATCGATCACTGTGTTCGACGTGGCCTTCGTGATGTCACCGGAGACAACCCAGGTTTCGGCGCCGTCTAAATGGAACCGACCGCTCGGCGGAGAAAACGCGTGGGCCAGTTGAACGGTTGTCATCGCCGTGGTCTCCGATTTGGGTTTCGTTGCAGTTCGATTTTCCCGAGTTCATGGTCGAGGTACCGTTGACGATGTCGGCGACGCCGCACCTGGGTCTTACGATTTGCTGTACGGTGAAATCGTCGAGCTCGCCGGTGACATTTGTCATCTCCGTGGTCTTACGATTTGGGTTTCGTTTTGCTTGTGGGTTTCGTTTTGCAGTTTGTCTGGGTCGCTGATTTGGGTTTCGTTTTGCTTGTGGGTTTCGTTTTGCTTGTGGGTTTCAATTCTGGGTTTCTATATAAATCGACTTCCGTGTAGTCGTTTTGTACACAAAGAAATCGACTTCACTGAAGTCGATTTCTTTGTATGAAAGGCGACTCCACAGCAGTCGATTTCTGTGTATAAGAAATGAGTCCAACAGACTCGATTTCTTTATTTACGTGGCACAAAAAATAGGCAATATGAACAGTAAAATCGACTCCTCTGAAGTCGAATTGTTAGAAATGCAATATGTTTGAAACGTTGCCTAACTAATAATATTGTTAGGCAGCTCCTTCGCCTACTGACCTTTCTCGCAGTCCAATCTTTTCTTCAGCCCATTCAGGATCACTTTATTTATGGCTTTAGCTTGACCGTTGCTTTATGGATAGGTTGGTGTGGAATACCTGTTTTTGATGCCGAGATCATTGCAAAATGCTCGAAAGGCTTTGCTATCAAATTGTAGCCCATTATCAGATATTAGTGAGTCTGGCACTCCAAATCTCATGACTATGTTTTTTCATACAAACTTTTTGACATCCACGTCCCGAATATTAGCTAAAGCTTCTACCTTCGCCCATTTGGTGAAGTAATCGACAGCCACTAATACAAATCTTCGGTTACCTGTTGCACGGGGAAAAGGACCGAGGATATCCATCCCCCACTGTGCAAAGGGCCATGGACAGCTGATTAGGTTCAGGTGACTTGCTGGCTGATGGATTAATGTTGCATGCTTTTGACACTGCTCACATTCGCACATATTCGGCAACATCCTTCTGCATCTGCGGCCACCAAAATCCTTGGTCATTGCCCGATGTGTCAACGAACGCCCCTGGACATGACTGCCACATATTCCACCATGCAGCTCGGTTAGAAGTTCAATCACCCTCTATAGACGTAAGCGTAAAAGGTACGGCTCCCCGAAAGATCTCCGGTATAGCTTGCGATCTGCCGACAACCAGTATTGAGGCGCTACTCGGCGAATCCTATTGGCTTCCTTTTCGTTGTTCGGGACACGATCCTCGGCCAAAAATTCAACGATTGGGTCCATCCAACATGGTTTGGTTGTCGTAATTATGACAACATCCACTCTAACAATGCTAATGCCCTCTGCCATACCAATGCTCGGCTCTGATATTAGCTCTACTTTGATCAGCCGAGGAATCTCCTCCATCATTGACGATGCTAGCGTGGCTAGGGAATCAGCATGTCTGTTTTAAGCCCGGCCCACTTGGGACACCTTTGCCGTGCCAAACTTGTTCATAATTTTCCTTGCTGATTGTAAGTACGCCTTCATCCTGGGATCTTGGGCTTCGAAAGTTCCCTGGACTTGGTTGACAATCAAACGAGAATCCGAATATACCTTTACATCCCTTGCCCCCATTTCCAGAACAACTCTTAACCCGACAAGTAAGGCCTCGTACTCAGCCTCGTTATTAGATGCTTTGAACCCCAACTTGAAAGAACGCTCTAGCCTTATTCCCTCCGGAGAGACAATAACGATCCCAGCTCCTGACCCCAAGGCACTTGATGCTCCGTCCACAAATACCTTCCACGGGCGACTCTCCACATGACACACCATTTCCCCGCCACTCTTGGGAGAAAACTCTGCAACAAAATCAACAAGGACCTGGCCCTTTACCGAGCTTCGTAGTCGGTAACGTATGTCGAAAGAACCTAACCGAGTCCCCCACTTAGCTATTCAGCCAGTGAAGTTTGATCTCTTCAGCAGCGACTGTAAGGGATACTCAGTCAGGACATATACAGTATGTGCTTGAAAGTAATGTGGCAACTTTCTCGTAGCATGTATCAGTGCCAGCACCAACTTTTCCAAAGGTAAGTACCTGGTTTCGGCATCAACCCAAGTCTTACTGATGTAATACACAGGCCGCTGCACTCCCCGGTCCTTGAGAAGCACGGCGCTGACTGCATGATCAGACACTGACAGGTACATGAACAGATCCTTCCCGGGCTCTGGAGCCGTCAACATGGGTGCTTGCATCAAATACTCCTTCAAATCCCGAAAAGCTCTGTCACATTCCTCGTTCCATTGAAATCCTTTCCACTTCTTCAGAAGCTGATAGAAGGGTCGGCAGCGATCAGTGAATTTGGAGATGAATCGATTTAGGGCAGCTATCATTCCTGTCAACACTTGCACCTCTTCCGGGTTGCTCGGAGGCTTTAGTCGCTTCACAGCTTCTATTTGATCTAGGTTTACGTCTATTCCCTAGTTAGTGATTAGGTATCCTAGGAATTTGCCAGCTCCCACACCGAAAGCACACTTCTCGGCATTAAGGCGTAGCTTATGCTGCCAAAGAACTTCAACCACCCCCCGAAGGTCCTCTATATGCTACGCCTCCTACTTACTTTTCACCACCATATCATCAATGTACACTTCGACCGTCCGTCCTATTTTATCCCGGAACATCCTTGTCATCATTCGCCAATAAGTAGCCCCGACATTTTTTAACCCAAAAGGCATCACCATATAATGATAACTGGCTTCCGGGGAGATGAATGCCATCTTCTTTCGATCCTCGAGGGCCAGGGTGATCTGGTGATACCCCTGAAAGGTGTCCAGAAAGCTCATTCTCGGGTGTCCGTACGTGCTGTTAACCAACTGGTTAATCTTCGGCATGAGAAACAGATTTTTCGGACATGCTCGGTTTAGATTCGTAAAATCTACGTAAACCCTCCATTTGCCGCTCTTCTTCTTCACTACCACGGTGTTCGCTAACCATTTCGGGAAGTAGATTTCCCTTATTGCCCGGGCCTCCTTCAGTCGTTGAACTTTCGCCTTTACTGCCTCAACGTGCTCTTTGGCTAACCTTTTCGGCCTCTGCTTTTTAGGGTGGAACGAGGAGTCTACGTTAAGTCTATGAACAATAAACTCAGGATCCACTCCAAGCACCTCATATGGACTCCATGCAAACACATCCACATTCTGTATAAGGAATAACAACATCTCTACCTTATCTTGATCCCTCAGTCCTTCTCCTACTTGGAAGTACCTACCCACGTCCGGCAATATTCTTACCTTCACCATCTCCTCTGCAGCTCCACCCCCCTTTCCTTCTTATGAATCTTGTAATTGCTATAAAGGGGTCCCCTATGACGGGTCTTTTACTCGGCATGATTCCTCCTGTCGGTTCTTTCTTTTTTCCAATTGACTATGACGACTAAGCATTGTCTGGCAGTTTGCTGGCTTCCCCGTACTACAGCAATACCACGCTCAGTAGGAAATTTGACTTTTACCTGTAGGGTGGACAGAACAGCCCCCATTGCGTGGATCCACAGCCTTCCTAGTATCGCCGTGTATGGGGAGAACGAAGCAACCACTATAAATGTTACCACCACCTCCTTGCCTTCCATATTCACGGGCAGGGAAATTTGTCCCTCGGGAACTACCAATTTGCCATCGAACCCGACCAAAGGTGTAGCATACTTGGAAAGATCCTCGTCCTTCAATCCGAGCCCCCTGAATAGATCTGGATACATCACATCGGCCCCGCTCCCCTGGTTTATCATCACTCTCTTCACTAGGAAGCCACTTATCCGAGCAGTGACTATTAGCGCGTCGTCGTGCGGTTGAATCGTTCCTTCCAGATCGTTAGCGATAGGTTCCCGGGCGAGTTTTATCTTTTTTTTGGATGGCTGCATGTCCGAGTTGCCTTCCACTAGTGCTACAGATAACACCCCTTTCTTTCTTGTCGCGGCGAGGCTTCTCGGAGGAGCATGAATAACCTCAATTATCCTGAGAGGGGGTGGGAGGGTGTTGCCCCTTTGTAGAGCCCCTTGCCCCGTTCCTCAATCCTTTGTGTCTACCACAAACTAATTTAAATACTCGGCCTTGGCCAGCTACTCGAGATTATCCCTCAACACTTTGCACTGCTCGGTATTATGTCCCTTATCTTTATGGTAAGTGCAGTATAAGTTTTGATTCCTTCTAGAGGGGTCACCACCCATCCTGTTCGGCCACTTGAAGTACGGCTCGTGTTTAATCTTGTCTACAATCCTATGTACCGGCTCCTTAAATGTCATGTTTACCTCCCCTGCAGGCGCCTCCGGCTCTTGAATCCTTAAATTCCCCTAGGTCCTTGGTTGAAAGCCACTCTGCCGAGGACAATTTGTCATTAGCACTTTTCCTTTGCTTTGCAGTCGATCATTTTCCAGCCGTTTATATTCTTCAATGCGCCTCATTAGCTACCTCATATCCTCAGGATGCTTCTTAGTCAAGGATTCCCTCAGCCCGGAATCCTCGGGCAATCCCATTCTAAAGGTGCTCGCAGCAATCTTCTCTTTCCCTCTGCCGATCTCGTTGTAAAGCTCCCAGTACCGACTAGCGTAACTACGAAAGGTCTCCCCTACCCTCATTTTCATAGACAACAGTGCATCTACCGGTTGTGGCACCCGGCTACAAGTTACAAACCAGATTTCGACCTCCTATATTAGCTCGGCGAAATTGTGGATGGAGCCTTTCCGTAACCCATTAAACCATCTCAACGCGGTGGGGCCGAGGCTTAAGGGAAAAACCTTACACATCAGTGCGTCATTGTGGGTATGCAGAGACATCATTTGGATATAGTGGCTAACGTGCTCTACCGGGTCCGTTTTCCCATCATAGGAGTTGAACGAAGGACGCGTAAATCTGTCCGGCATAGGAGCCTGCTCGATGTCAACTGAAAATGGAGACCGAGCAGCTTTGCGTAACGCACGTCTCATTGCATCCATGGCCGCATTATGGGGCCGCTATTCTTCTGGGGAATCTGAACCTCAGTCTGCGTATTCCTGTGAATGCGAATGATCTCGGTGTTGACGAGATTCCCGCGAATGCGAACGTTCCCCACGCCGACGGGATTCCCATGAATGGGAACGTTCTTGGCTGTTGTGGGATCCAAATTGGTTGGATCCCGTCTCATGACGGTCTCCCTCGGTATTAGATCTTCTTTCTCGGTTATCCCGGTCCCTTCTACAGCGCTTGTTCTCCGCGTCCAACTCCAGATCTCTCACCAGCTTGCGCAACCGTTCAAGCTCTTCATCCCTTTCGTCAAACTGCCTGTGCCCTGAAGTGTTGGATGCTGTTCGTTGTGTTTGGTATGACCCCTCTCCAAGGCCAGACCGTTCTTCCTCTCGTTCCTAATCCTTGTCCTTGCGCCTCTTATGTCTCATTTCTCGCCAGGAGGATCCCCGAGAAGATCCCACTAAACCACTTTCAGCGTCACTACTAGAACGTCTCCTAGACATCCTCTCGGGATTGAGTCTCAGTAGAACCACGATGTTGTAGGAGATTCCCACAGATGGCGCCAATTGTGCACGCCTAAACGAGGCTATTGGGCTGGGGCTCGCTTGGGCTCACAGCTTATTTGAGTAGTGGGCTTGGATTTCCTGCTTTGGGTTGTTCCCGGCACAGAAACTCAATGAGATCACTTTTCTCTTCTCCATTGCCTGAATCACCCTCTCTTCTTCGTTCTATCTCTCTCTTTTCTTTCTTCAACAAATTTTTAACAAAAACCACCTTTCTTCCTCCAACTTCTCATATTTATAGCTCTAAGTTAGTGGGGAGGCTATGATTACTTTCCTAGTTAGTGCAATGAGAGGTCCAGTATTATCAATCATAAGTGGTGGTTAGGTGGGAGTGGAATGCGGTGAGGGTGGCCTTAGAACTTGGTTCCCACTTCCGCAGATATGCTCGGCAGCGACACTTCCAAAGGCACTGCCGGATATGCAAGGGATGGTGTGTTTGGACTCCATTCTCTCTTCATTGCTCGGGAAAGACTGGCCGAGCAAGGACGAGGTGGCAAAACTTGGGCCCGCAGCTTGCGCGGGTTCGGGCTGGGCTTCTGGATAGAAAGAGACCAGGTTTATGGGCCACATCCTCATATCGGATTCCTAAGCCCAATTGGGCTAGGGCACGGGGTGCCGTACAGATTCAATTTACTTATATAGTCAATGATGAAATAATCTTATCTCAATCTAATCCTAAAAAATAGGAACCAATTTATATTTAAATACAAATTGAAAATAACACAAAGTTGAACATAGTTTATACTACTAATAAGGCAAAAAATAACCAAATACGGGGTTGGCCAAAATTTTTAGCAATTTACCACTGTTTTGGAAATATTTAGGGAGAACCACTTTTTTGAAACTCGAGTTATACAAACTTGAGTTCGATAAAAAAGCTACCGCAGCACACGCTGAGGTGGATTTTTTAATTAAAAAGTGCCTCATGGAACTTGAATTTTTTAAAATTGAGTTCCTAGTAAAAATAATCGCCCTCTTTAAGCTTGAGTTATTCAAAATTTAAAAACTTTAAGTTATTTGCAAATTTCTATTTGTACTTTGAGTTTGCAAAGCTCGAGTACTGTGTATGACAGACTAAAAAGCAAAATGTAAAAAGAAGATGGTTGATTATATTACAAGCTGAAACATCAAATAAAACGCCAAATAAAATGCAAATACAAGAGCTCCTTCTCTTGCAGAAACTCAAATTGAAGCTGAGTCACTCTTTCTTTGCATCTTCGACCTGTTATGTTGACAAAGATCACACATTTTTTTCTTACCAAAACTTTACAAACAGCTCCTTCTCTGCTTGAAACATAAAAAAGCAGAGGCCATGTAAATGCACGACTTTTGCGAAAATCAATTATATTTTATTGTAATAGCAAATAGAGAAGATTTATAATGTTTATTTTAATTTATATCAATGAACTGCGTTGACCATACATCAGAGTGAGTGCCGTGCATTTTGTGAAATTATATCATACATAGTACTCGAGTTCTACAGACTCGATTATCAATAAAAATTAAAACTTAAGTTCCATGTTCAAATTTGAACATTTTTAAATAACTCGAGCTTAAAGAGGTTGAGTTTTGTTTACAGGGAACTCGGTTTTACAAAATTCGAGTTCGAAGTGGCATTTTTTAATTAAAAAAATCCACCTCAACGGGTGTTACGGTGGCTATTTTTATGGAACTCAAATTTTCATAAACTCGAGTTTTAAAAAGATGGTACATTGCTAACTATCTCGTAAAAGTGGTATATTGCTAAAAATTTTGGCCAATAGTAGTATTTGGCCATTTTGGCCCTACTAATAACGTGATTCTCTGTTTGAGTTTCATCATTTTACATACTAAAATACTCTTAAATTTATATGTTTAGAAAATTTAAATAATAGAGTTAGATATGTAAAATTACTAATCAAACACTCCTAAAATTTAGATAAATGAAAAAAAAATAGTTTTTTTTTTTTTTTTTCACTATATCTCTCTCACATAAGTTTTTTTTTTAGCTAACTTATTTTAATTCAACCATAACCCCTTATCCATATCTCTTAAAATCAGGTACTTCTATCTCTTCTTAAAATCAAGTACTTCCATCTCTTAAATTTTAGTAATTGACTTGTCATTCAAAAGGAGAGAGGTGCTATGTCCACAACATTTTTACAAAATTTTCACAATAAATCCTAAGTGGTAGGTTGTTACTGTAGACACTCGATTTTGCACCCATAATTTAATCAATGAAGATGGCTAGAGTGACCATCCATATACCCGACATTTAGAGTTGCATTACATGCATTAATTCATTCACTGCACATCATAAAAATAATCTTGAGATTCTAATGGTCACGACGATGTGTCCGATTTCCAAATCGGACAGTCAGATTAAAAGATATCACATAATTAAGTTTGCACGGTCTACATGCATTTTGTTTGGGTGGAGCCGACCACGCATGATTAATTTAAATTAATTCTGATTGGTTAAACAATTGAAATTAATTAAATAATTTTATGATTGATTGTTAGTCAGTGTCAAAAATAGACTTGCTTGCGAATAAAGTGGATAATCAGATAACAAAGAAGTTGAGGATAATCAAGACTTTTTGGAATATTTATCTACAAGATAATTATCACTTTAAAGACCTGAATATCCAAAAAAAGTGATTAATTTTTAGAATACGGATTAAAAATGCGTTTAAGTACAATTCCCGGCTCAAAAATCCTCAAAAAATGAGCCAAAATTGGACCAAAACTCAAACGTGGACTTGGCACCCAAGAGGGCCATTTGGCACTTTCCAA
Organism: Quercus ilex subsp. ballota; assembly: GCA_032727855.1. Lineage (NCBI taxonomy): Eukaryota > Viridiplantae > Streptophyta > Magnoliopsida > Fagales > Fagaceae > Quercus > Quercus ilex. The sequence goes on from CM064917.1 coordinate 35,200,159, forward strand.
GTGCCGATTGGAACAAATTGTTGGCATGGCCTGAGGACTCCCTGATTGAGATAAGACCTATCTTGTACGATTTTTTTAGAGATAAGGACGTGTTCCAATTCGTATATGGTCTAATTTTTTAAGCATCCCAACCTCTATAAAAAGAGGAAACAAATCAGAATTAAGGGCTCTTCTCTTCTGACTTTTGAATTCCCCTTACGTTAAAGATGATCTGGAGGCTTTTGCTTTAGGAACTTCTTTTTTGTAAGTAAAGTATTTTACGCTTCAAAGAGGTGAACAAATTTCTTTGAATCCTAAAATATTCTTTCATTAGAAGAGCACGTTCATGCAATAGGTATTCTGTTTTTCTTCTTTCATTAATTTTGGTTATTGTTTGATGCATGAATATGTTTAGCATATTTTATTATGTTTAGTTCTTGATATGGTTACTATGCTTAAATACGTTGCTAGAATTTTTTTTTTAACATGTGCTTAGGTGATTGTTTATTGTAACTCTTTTTCTTAAGTTTCAAAATCTGCAATGGCTAACAAAAATTCTTTTATGAAAACCAAAAATTTATTTGTATTTTCAAATATGATTTTCTCTAAACTCAAAACTTGATATGTATTTTTCAGATCTGGTTTTTTAGTGAAAAACTAATCTGTATTTTCAGATCTAACTTTCTCCAAACACAAAAACTGATCTGTATTTTCAAATATGATTTTTTAGCTCAAAAACTTATTTGTATTTTCATTAAATACAGATCTGATTTTTTATAAACACAAAAACTGATCTGTATTTTCATTAAATATAGATCTAATTTTTTTAGAAAAAGTTTTTTTTTTTTTTTTTTTAACATATGATGCATGTATAATAAATTTATCTCATGAATGTGGATCCTTTTTCAAAAAATATTTTTTTTTATTTCTTTTACATCAAAAAAATAGGTCTGATTTTTCTTGATAAAATCACTTTTCTTTTTTTCTTTTTTTACTTTACACAACAGATCTAATACTTTTTAACAAAAATCTTATTCTTTATTTTACATTTAAAAAATCTGATTTTTCTTTACAAATCCTTTTCTTTTTTATTCACAAAATAGATCTGATTTTCTTCACAAATCCAATTTTTTTATTCACAAAACAGATATGATTTTCTTTACAAATCCAATTTTTTTTATTCACAAAACATATATGATTTTTTTTTTTGGAAAAAGAGGACACATCCATAAAGCAAATTTATTTAAATTAATTTTGTCAAGTGTGCGTCATGTGCGTTCAACATATCATTTAACATCATGCAGAAAAGGTTTATATTGGTCATTAGAGTCTACAAGGCCAGACAGAGCGGAATGGGTGCCTAACACCTTTCCATTCCGTAAACTAGCCCCCGAGCTTAGGGTTTTTGGATAGGTAGATTAGTGTTTGGTCTATTTGATTTTGGTAAATTGTAACTAGGACCAAATCTTTGTATTCTTTTGTATAGATTGTAACTAGGACCCAAAGCCTTGTAAGTTTTAATTTACCAAAATTGTACTTGTCTTTATTCAATCAATGATGAACAGTTTTTAGACCCCTTAACACAACCGGATTAACCTAATTAATTAGTCAAGTGATTAACTTAGTCAAATTATGCAAATCTAAGTTATCACAATTAAACAATCATATCAAGTATATAGCAGCGGAAAAATAAATAACACAAAGATATGATGATCCAGGAAACCACACGGTAAAAACATGGGGAGGATTTAACCTAGCTATCCTCAAGGTAAACTAGAATCCACTATCTTGAAAGAATCAAAGTTCATACAATAAGACTTACAAGCCCCCATGCTTGACTTCTTATTGCTACCCACCAGTAGAACTTACTGACACGAACACGTGCAAGCTCCGAAACCACGGACTCCTTCGTTCTTGGATTCACCACCAGATACAAGCACCCACGCTTGTTTTTCTTTAGGCTTCAATGGCAGCAATTGAGTTGATCATCAAGGTGTAGATAACATCTTCTCCTTGAAAACCCTAAGCTTTGTATAAAGAAAAGCTCCTCTAGATCTCACAAGAGATTTACACGAAACAGCAATATGAGCAACAAGAGCTACTCTAAAAAACGTGGCTAGGGTTTTCTTTATATACGAGGAGAATTAGATCTGAAACCCTAATCCTTAATGGGCTTAAGCTGCTATTTGGGCCGACTTAAAATTCTGCAGATACGATTTTCGATTGATCGAGCCTGTTCTTCGATCGATCGAACCAGGCATAATATGAAGTCTTCTTCCTGCACTTGTATGTTTTTGAATCTTGACTTGAATCACCTTGAGTATTGTCTAATAAAACCTATAGACTCTAAGATCTATATCTAGACAAGTTTGTGTTCACGATTTGCCAATTGTTCTAAACATTTAGAACCTAACAAATGACATTTGGAGAATTTTGAACATGTAACTATATTTATTTTTTCTTATTTTTTGTATATAAAAAATAAGTGGCGACTCCACACCACTTACCTAAAAAGAGAGGTGCCCTTTAAAAGCACCTAAATCTCTTTTTTGAGAGCACCCAATTTTCCAGTCTCTCATAGTGGCAACTCCACTTGGGATATTGAGGGCTAAGCTTCTTGTTAGACTTTAAGTGACCAGCTATATACCCTTGTCTTTTGCATGATATTGTTGTTTGTTTGTTTATTTATGTCTTGAGATGTTTGTATGATTTTTTTTTTTTTATTTTAACTTTACACAATACATATCTGATACTTTTTAACGAAAATCTTATTCTTTCTTTTACATAAAAACAGATATGATTTTCTTTACAAATCCAATTTTTTATATTCACAAAACAGATCTAAATTTTCTTGAAAAAGAGGACACATCCATAAGGCAAATTTATTTAAATTAATTTGGTCAAGTATGCGTTGTGTGTGTTCAACATATTATTTAACATCATGCAAAAAATGGATATATTGGTCATTAGAGTTTTGAAGACCAGACTCTGTCTGAGCAGAATGGGTGCCTAACACATTCCTATTCCATAACCTAGCCCCCGAGCTTAGGGTTTTTGGATAGGTAGATTAGTGTTTTGTCTATTTAATTTTGGTAGATTGTAACTAGGACCAAAGCTTTGTATTCTTTTGCATAAATTTGTAACTAGGGCCCAAAGCCTTGTAAGGTTTAATTTACCAAAATTGTACTTGTCTTTATTCAATCAATGACATTTGGAGAATTTTGAACATGTAACTATATTTATTTTTTTCTTATTTTTTGTATATAAAAAATAAGTGGCTACTCCACACCTCTTACCCAAAAAGAGAGGTGCCCTTTAAAAGCACCTAAATCTATTTTTTGAGAGCACCCAATTTTTCGGTCTCTCACAGTTACTAGTTGTTATTGTTAGGGCAACAACGTAATCTTAATGTTAGGTTCAAATTTGAACCAATAACAACTAATGACCTATGATTTGTTGAGAAAATGTTGTAGACGTAGCGCCTTTCTCCTTTTGAATGACAAGTTAGTTACTAAAATTTAACATAAATAAATGCCTCTCTTCCTTTGTTTAATCTAAAAAAAAAAAAAAAAAAAAAAAAAAAAAAAAAAAAAACCCTTTTGTTTCTCTCAAAGGAAGGATTAGTTCTTTCCTATAAGATAATTTTTTTTTTAGTGTTTTATTTTATTTTTTATCATTTTATTGCTCATATGATTTTTAGTTGCTTCTTTTTCTTTTATTTTTCTGAAATTTTTTGAAACTAAACCAAAAAAAGGCCTCATCACACATGCAAAGCGCGTGTGGTGAGGCTAGTTTCAGATAATATCTTAATATGCAATTGAAAAATTATTTAAATTTCAAAATTTGAATTGGTAAGTTGATGAGACATAACATATATGAACAGTAAACACTAACACATTATGAACATTAAATACTATGTTTGGTTGGAGGGAAGATGAAATAAAAGAAAATAAGGGGAGGGAAGGAAAACTATTCTCCCTTTTCTCTCTCCCTCTTCTTTTCTTACTTTTTATCTGTCGTACCCCTATTTTGCCAAACATAAAGTAACATTTTCGACTGCAAAGTTGTAGGAAGCGTCGGCTAATGGACTAGCTATAGTGCATTGACTCGTACCCGGAAAAAAAAAAAAATGGTACCAATACCACACACGTGGAGTTACAGTACACAGACATGCATTTGGAATATGAATGATACCAGCAGCACTTGAGTTAGGCGTGTGCATAGCACTATATAATGAAGTGTTGAATTTCACGAGCAATTCCAACTTTGATTGGAAAATAAGTTTCCATCACTTCACTTTCACTGGACAAGAAAAGATGGGCCAGATCTTCCTTTCTCAATGGAAGCCAGCTGCATGCACTTTTTAATCCCACCACCCCCACTTTCATTTGCCTTTCACTGTTGTCTTTCCTTACGTCGGATTGAGATCACCCCACTTTCATTTGCCTTTCACTGTTGTCTTTCCTTGTATCAGATTGAGATCTAAGGTATTGCACCGATACAATACCTGTAAATGGTAGAAATTGATAGTTGCAAAAAGTAACTTCCAATCTCAACCATCAATATGAATAGGGTAAAATATCATTTTCATTCCTAAACTTTCATAAAAGTTTGTTTTTCATCTCTGAATTTTCAAAAGTTTGTTGTTCGTCTCTAAATTTTACAAAACGTTTTATTTTTTATCATTCTGTCTATGTCCGTTAATTTATGTCCTATGTAGCCTAATAGAATGATGATGTGATATCTGACTTGGACCATATTATTTTATTTATAAAATTATGGACACATGGCAAAGAGTTATTGACACATGGATTAAAAAAAAAAAAGGTCATATTTTAATGTAAGCATTTATCAAGATCTAAAATAAAAATTCAAAACACCAAAAATATCAAAATCCTTTATATATAAGCCGACTATTCATCTCCTCCAATCTTTCACTGACGGCATCGATTCAAGCTCTATTCTTCAGTAACCACCAGCCACCCATGTTCTCATTGGTTTCATTTCCATCCATCCAAATGTTCATCCTTTTTTCTTTTTTTTTTTTCTTTTTTTTTTTTTTTTTTTTTTTAAATGATGACGAGCACTAGAGAAAGAAGAAGGGTCAAGGATGACGACAATGACAACAAAGTAGTGGGTTTAGCAACCAATAAACAGTGGCTTTTTACGAATTACAAAGACTTTCATTGTTGTCCATAAAAAATCTGCCCTCACTTGCACACCAGTCCACGCTACAAGGGGGTCTACTGTTTTCTTAAAAAAAAAAAAAAAAAAAAAAAATTCAAAGATCTTTCATTCATTTTTGATATTTTGATGGTTTTCATTTTTTTTTTTTTTATACAAGATTTGAGAAGTTTTGGTTGGACGTCATCGGAGATGGACAACTTAAATTGGGATTTTTTTTTCTTTTAATGTTTTGGTGTTTTAAGTTTTTATTTTAAATCCTAATAAATTCTTAAAATAATTACGGGATGGAATTTTTTTTTTTAAATGCCTTGTCAGTTTGTAAGGATGCCATGTCACAAAATATTTAACCTATGTGTGCCAATAACTCTTAGCCATATGTCCATAATTTTAAGAGATGTATTACGTTCACGACATTTTAACAGCAAATCATAGGTGGTTAATTGTAATTGGTTCAAATTTGAACCTAACACTAAGATTACTTTTTTGCCCCAACGATAACAACCAGTAACAACCTGCCACTTAAGATTTGTTGTGAAAATGTTGTGGACATATCATTTCTCATAAATAAAATCATTTGGTCCAAGTTGGTTTGTAAGGATGCCATGTCACAAAATATTTAATCCATGTGTGCAATAACTCTTTGTCATATGTCCATAATTTTATAAATAAAATCATTTGGTCCAAGTTAAAATACTACGCATCATTCTAATAGGTCATTTAGGACATAAATTAACAGACATAGACAAAAGGATGAAAAGTAGAACAGTTTGTAAAATTTAGGGACAAAAAATAAAATTTTGAAAGTTTAGGGATAAAAAACATACTTTTATGAAAGTTTAAGGACGAAAATGATATTTTACCCATATAGATATCAACCCAGTTGCTCACACATTATTAATTTATTATTAGCTAAACTAAGGGAAGTCAAATTAGTAAATTCAACAAATAAAAGTTCAAATTCTTTAATTAATTTATTTATAAAAATTAAAGTTTCAACTTCTAGAAATTATTAATTAAATAATTTGTTGTCTTGCCAATCCTAGAAATTTCCATGTCAAAGCGAGGATATCAATCTTAATATCCTAATTTAATTTCTTCAAAGAAATTAATTTAATATTTCCAAAGTAATGTTCTCTAATTCTCTCATAAATGATGGACCACATAATGATATAATTAGTAAGAATTACTATTATTTGAAATACTTAATAAAAACTCTAAGTTTTTATTTTTTATTTTATTTTTTTAGAGTTTCAACCTATGTCGTCTGCTCCTGATGATAGCTTTTTATCATCAGACAAAGACACTAATTAGTTTTTGGTGTAGGTGGAAATTGAACTTCAATTCTTTTATTCAACTATCAAAAACTTTACCAGTTAAGTTAACTGAAATCCACATAAATACTCTTAGTTAGTCTAGAGATAAATCTGAGAGAGAGAGAGAGAGAGAGAGAGAGAGAGAGAGAGAGAGATTGTGTTTTTGGGAATTAAAAAAAATCGTTTTCTATCGTTTTCTTGTTTTCTTTCCTAAAACTTGATGATTACTAGTTTTTTTTTTTTTTTTATTCCTTTTGTTTTTTAAAAAAAGATCATCACCTCCAACCACAACATTTTTAACAATCTCACTAGCACAGTCTTCACATTCATAAATAATTTTATAGAGGAAGATGATAAATAAATAAATAAATAAACATTCTTTCCACAATCTCATCACCAACCCTTTGTAAAATTTTGATGTTTATCATTCTTGTCATGAGTCTTTTCGTTCAACTTACACTTCTTATTGTTTCCAACATAAACATCTAAAGTTCAAATTCTCTTCCTCCATTATAACTATTGAATTAAAAAGGAAAAAAGAAAATACACACATATACACACTAGGAATGATAAGGGTATTTTTGAAATAAAATTGGAATCCTTAAACAATAAAGCCTGTCAAGAAAAAGGTATTGTATCAACAATAGAGCCGACGACCTCAAAGAACCTTTGGCCCCAAAGAAGCCATCGATTTCATTAGGAACCATCTGGGACCTTGCACCCTACGCCAACAGGAACACTGACGGTTACATAGACAGGTCCAAATGAAGCTGATGGGCGCGTCCCCCTACTAGACCGACGGATGACCCCTACTGACGGAGAAGCATACTAACAGGTCCTACATGGCATTACGTGGTCTACACACATATTCATATATGGAAACATCTTGCGCACCATGCACAAAGACCCTACCACATGATTTTCACTTTCCCAGAATGGAGAGTATCCCCAAGATCTTGATAGTATTAACTCTACCTTCTCTATAAGGAAAATCCTTGTATTTTAGGGATCTAGGTCTCCTCCCCACCGCTATATAAGCATCAATCCTCCTCATTTCTCAGGTACGCAGAAAATCCCTAACTCTCTTACTATAAAGTTCTTAGAGATTTTTCATTCACTAACTTAACCTTCATAGGGTCTTAGGCCGGTACCCCATTAGTGCCTTCTGTTTGGTTCTTGTTTTCTTATTCTTCAGGTACTCATCGTTGTGATCGGGAGCCATAAACTCATTAACGATTTTCATGCATCATCAGTTGGCGCCGTTTGTGGGAAATGAGTGATTAGCCATATCACTGCTTCTGAGACAAAGAGTTGCATGGTCTAGACGCGATCGATGACCACCATCAACCAGGAGACAGGGAATCCCTCCAACGCCTTGGAGAGGCAAGTACAGACCCTGGCAGCAGCAGTCGAACGGCTTACCCAACTTAACCAGGAGTTGGAGCAATAACTAAACCAATGGAATGAGCGATGTCCCAAAGACTAGCGTGACAAAAGGGACAACGACGAGCAGAACGATAGTTATCTCTTGACGGGGGACTGCCAGGAGAGGGAAGATTAGAACAAAACAATGTCCTCATTTGATGGGACGGACTAGAGGACACCAACTGCCCATTGGAATTGGAAATCAGCGCAATGCGCATGGCCTAGGATATGCAGATGATGAAGGAGAAGATGGACGTGATGATGAATGCCATGAGGGATCCACTAACCTTTCACAGCGTAGGTGACTTCCTTCCCTCTCCCTGCCAAGTTCCAGATGCCGTAGGTGGAAACATATGACGATTCATAAGACTCGCTCGACCATCTAGAGTCATTCAAAACCCTTATGCACCTAAAAGGGTTTCCGGATGAGATTATGTGCAGGGCGTTCCCTACTACACTTAAGGGGCCAACAAGGGTATGGTTCAGCAAACTAGCCCCTAACACCGTCACCACCTTCAAAGAATTGAGCGCATACTTTGTCACCTACTTTATTGGAGGGCAAAGGTACAAGAGGTCCTCAACAAATTTGTTGAACATTAAGCAACGGGAAGATGAGAGCCTAAGGTCATACGTGACCCGTTTCAACAAGGAGGCCCTTTTGATTGATGAAGTCGATGACAAAGTTCTGGTCACCGCATTCACTAACGAGCTGCAATCCGGAAAGTTCCTCTTTTCCATTTACAAGAACAACTCGAAGATGATGGCCGATATGTTGTATAAAGCCACGAAGTACATGAATACTGGAGACACCATGATTGCCCAATGGGGCAAGCCAAAGAAAAGAGAAAGACAGGATGATCCCCGTCCTGACAAAGGAAGAAAATCTACCTGAACAAGCGATCGAAGGGACAATAGGAGATCAAGACCTCCGCTTGGGAGGACTATCAACTTCACACCCCTAAATACCCCGTTGGATGTCCTTATGCAGATTAGGGACGATGCGATGCTGACTTGGCTGGACAAGCTGAAGAGCGATCCAAAGAAAAGGCCTAGAAACAAGTATTGTTGCTTCTATTGAGACCATGGGCATGACAATTCTGAGTGTTATGAACTCAAGCAGCAAATTCAAGCCCTCATCAAGTAAAGAAAATTACAACGGCTTGTTAGGGGCAGAGAAAACTTGCTAAGGGACCCAGAGCCTATCTGATGGGTCAAAGAAAGGTCTAAGGCCCCGCTTGGAGAGATAAGGGTGATCGTAGGAGGGAATACAATGGCTGGCTCCTCCAAGAAGGCAAGGAAGACATACTTGTAAATGGTGCAAAATGTCTAGATTTCTAGATGACCGCCAAAAATGATTAGGGTTGGCAACCGAGCCATCAGCTTCATAAAAGAGAATGCCTGATGACTCCACTACCCTCATAACGATTCCCTGGTCATCAACTTGTCGATTGCAGACTTCGACACCCAATAGGTGCAAGTGGACAATGGGAGTTCAGCAAACATCCTCTACTACCCTGCATTCCAACAGATGAGGATCAACAAGGAATGTCTCCTGCCCTTGGATACATCGCTAGTCAGATTTGGCGGTACTAAGGTCTTCCCTGTCAGGACTATCACTGTACCAGTAACCATTGGAACATACCCTCAGCAGCTCACTAAGGAGGTCAGCTTCCTAGTCGTCGATTAATCCCAGTGTCATGGTCCACAAACTCAACGTATATCCGTCCTTCCCTCCCGTCTGATAGAAGAAGAGAGTCTTTGCCCAGGAAAGGGACAAAGCCATAGTTGAAGAAGTCTACAAGCTACTAGAAGCAGACTTCATCAGGGAGGTATATTATCCTGAATGGTTGGCCAACATAGTGATGGTAAAAAAGGCGAATGGCAAGTGGAGGATGTGCGTAGACTTCACTAACCTAAACAAGGTGTGCCTTAAGGACAGCTACCCACTCCCTCGTATCAACCTCCTCGTGGACTCAACAGCTGGACACTAGCTATTGAGTTTCATGGACGCATTCTTTAGATACAACCAAATCGGGTTGGACAAAACTGACCGGGAGAAGACCTTATTTGTCATGAGTGGGCTCTTTTGTTACAATTTCATGCCATTCGGGTTGATAAATACAGGGGTGACATACCAAAGGCTTGTGAATAAAATGTTCATCCAACAGATTGGGTGGAACGTTGAAGTATACGTAGACGACATGCTTGTAAAGAGCACGAAGGAGAATAGTCACCTGGATGACCTTCGGGAAACATTCAAAATGCTACGCCTCAACAACATGAAACTTAATCCCAGCAAATACATGTTTAGGGTATCATCGGGAAAATTTCTAGGCTTTATGGTGTCACAGAGAGGTGTGGAGGCCAACCCTAACAAAATTCAAGCCATATTGGAGATGACACCTCTGTAGAATGTCAAGGAGGTGTAAACCTTAAATGGTAGGGTGGCAGCTCTTAACAGGTTCGTCTCTAGGGTGACAGACAAGTTCTTACCTTTCTTCAAAACACTAAAGAGGGCTTTCGAATGGACTGACAAATGCCAGAAGGCTTTCAAGGAACTGAAGGCATACCTTGCGTCCCCACCATTACTCAGTCTGTCCAAACCTGGTGAATAGCTTTCCATCTACTTGGTTCTGTCCCCAACGGCCATTAGCTCAACTTTCATTCGAGAAGAAGATCGCATACAATCACCCGTCTACTACACCAGCCGAGTGCTCCAGGGAGTGAAAGGAAGGTATCCTCTCATGGAAAAGCTAGCCTTTGCCTTGATCACGATTGCTCAAAAACTCAGGCCGTACTTCCAAACACACACTATAGTGGTACAGACGGACAAGCCATTACGAAGGGTGATGAATAATCCAGAGGTAGCTGGACGATTGGTTTTGTGGGAAATAGAGCTTGGTGAGTTCAACATATATACCGATCAAGAGCTACGATAAAGGCCCAAGCCTTGGCTAATTTTGTTGCCAAATTCACAGCAAAAGAGGATAAAGATGAAGGACCAGCAACATGGATGATATGGACAGACGATTCATCCAATCAACACGTTAGAGGAGTTGGTGTCGTCCTGCAGTCGCCAGAGGGAGATATAGTAGAGTACATCCGTCTCCAATTTCCAATGACCAACAATGAAGCCGAGTATGAAGTGGTCCTATCGGGCCTCGACCTGGCTAAAGCAACAGGGGCCTCGTCAGTAGTCATACACTACGATTTGCAAGTTGTTGTCAGACATATCAACGGAGACTACGAGGCCAAAGAGGAACGGATGAAAAAGTATCTAAGCATGGTCAAAGGGAGGGTGAGCCAGAAGCTCTTGGCCAAATTTGTGCAAATCCCGAGGGAAGAGAATGAGCAAGCTGACCAAATAGCTAAGGCTGCATCTGCGGAGCACATGGTCATCACTGGTCAGGTACTATCCTTCGTCCAATACTCCCCTTCCATTGACAAAATAGATGTACATGTGATTCTCATTAGAGCCGATTGGACAACACCAATCGTATCCTACCTCAGGAACTGGACACTCCTGGAAGACCATAATGCTTCTCGCAGGCTGGAGGTGTAGTCATCACGTTTCGTACTAATTGGGAATGTCTTTTACAAAAGGGGTTTCTCTCATTCGTACCTAAGATGCTTAATCCCCTACGAAGCAGACTATGTCATGAGAGAAATCCACAAGGGAGTATGTGGAAACCACTCAGGAGCACGCTTGTTGGTCCATAAGTTGATACGTGCAGGGTACTATTAGTCCACTATGCATAAGGACACATAGTCCTACATAAAGGCATGTAATAAATGCTAATGCTTCAACAACATCATACAGCAACCGTCAGAGTAGCTTACCCCAATGAACGCTCCATAGCCATTCGCTTAGTGGGGGCTTAACATAATGGGACCCTTCCCCATAACAATCTGGCAACTCAAGTTCCTTGTCGTAGAAATCGACTACTTCACTAAATGGGTCGAGGTAGAACACTTGGCCACTATCATCAAGAAGAATGTCCAAGACTTTGTCTGGAAGAACATTCTTTGCTACTTTGGCATCCCTAGAGTTTTCATCTCTGACAAGGAAAACAATTTGACAACGATGCATTTAGGGACTTCTACCAACAGTTGGGAATCAAAAACTACTATTCGTCACCCGCCCACCCACAAGCCAATGGTTAAGTTAGGGTTACAAACCGATCTTTGCTTAAGATTATCAAGACTCGGCTCGAGGGGGCAAAGGGGATATGGCTGGATGAACTGCCAAGTGTGTTATGGGCATATCGGACAACAGCTCGCACGCCTACAAGTGAAACACCCTTATGCCTTGCATTTGGGAATGAAGCCATCATCTTGGCATAAGTTGGATTAACTATCTACAAGGTGGCCTACCATGACAAAAAAAGGAATGAAGAAGGAATGCGCTTGCAGTTGGACCTTTTAGATGAAGTTAGGGTGATGACGGAGCAATGGATCGCACTTTATCATGACCTAATGGCAAAACACTACAATACCAAGGTCAAACCTCGGCACTTTCAGGTCAGGGGCCTAGTCTTGAGGAAGGTGATGATAGCTACCAAAGACCCCGTGCAGGGCAAGTTAGGCCGCAACTGGGAAGGACCTTACAAGATCGTTGACTGCCATAGAAAAGGGACCTACCACTTGGAGACCCTCAACAGACAAAGACTCCACCCATGGAATACCGAGCACCTATAGAGATACTACCAATAGTAGACGACTACAAACTATGTTATTGTTGTTCTTTTCTTTATGTTGTTAAAGTAGGATATTAAGTTTTTTTACTATTGAAATGAAACTCTTGAGAATTATCAGACACATTATTTATGTTTTTCTACACCATTCGTATTTTTTAAAGATCTACGCTTTAAGAGATTGTCAACAAAATTACTAAGTCGTACGGGATGGATGGATGACCAAGGATATTGGCGAGTACTTGGGCACAAAAATTACTAAGTCCTACCTACTGGATGGATGGATGAACAAGGATACCGACGGGCACCTAGTCACAAAAAATTACTAAGTCCTACCTACGGGATAGACGGATGACCAAGGATACTAATGAGTACATAGTCACAAAAGTACTAAATCCTACCTATAGAGTGGACAGATGACCAAGGATACCGACGGGTACCTAGTCACAAAATTACTAAGTCCTACCTATAGAGTGGACGGATGAACAAGGATACCAATGGGTACTTGGTCACAAAGTTAATAAGTCCTACCTACGGAATGGGCGGATGACCAAGGATACCAATAGGTACCTGGTCACAAAATTACAAAGTCCTACCTACGAGATGGACAGATGACCCAGGGTATTGACGGGCACCTGGTCACAAAAATCACTAAGTCCTTCTAACAGAATGGATGGGTAATCAAAGACACCAATAGATACCCTGATTTTTTGAAATTTATCAAAACCTACCTTGGGGTGAAAGGGTCCCTAAGGACACCGACGATGCCTGGGTCCAAAAAAATTACTAAGTCCTACCCACATGCCTAAATTATTCTATGTCCTAAGGAACGCACGGTACTACCACCGAGTGGACGGATGTAAGAAATATATAATACCAATGAGTAAGCGAACACACAGGCATAGTCAAGTCTTTACAACAGATAAGGGGCATATGGACAATTACAATAGACAAACAAAGCGAAAGCAATAAGCAACAAGTGAAGTAATGGATAAAAAAGCAATAAATATAAACTTAACGGGGATAAGCATTTGTACATAAAGCCCAAAATAGGGCCCATCATTGTCTCAAAATTAGTTTTACAAAAAGCATCAAGGCAACAATAAAAAAGATAAAACTAGGACGGAGGAACGTCGGAAGGAGGCTGGTCTTTAGTAGCAGACAGGCCCTTAAGGGCAGATGACCTCAGGAGCAGTTAGATTGTTAGGAATGGTTTGGCCCTCAGGAGCATGCTAGTCAACGGCCTCAACATTAGGCTCCTTCACCTCCTCCTCGATCGTGTGGACAGAGCCGTCAGCTTTGTCTATGATGGTGTCGGCACCTTCAGGAGCTGGCAGGACGGTATCATCGATGACCATCTGAGACAGGTCCAAGTCAGGGTAGACGGCAGCCACCTGTTTGAGGCAATCATCGAAGCTGTCGCCATAGAAGCCGTCGCACTTGTCATAGTACGACTAAGAGGTCCGGGGCCTTAGCTCACTAAATTTGCTCGTGGAGGGCAACCAACTCCATTGTCAAGTTGGTGTTCACCTTGGCCAACTCCTCACGGCGACAATTCTCTTGCTCCAGCAAAGCAATATTCCCTGTTAGTTCCACGTTGAGAATACGAGAAGTTTCCTTATATTGCTCTAGCTGCTAAGCCTCGTATTCCAGACGTTTCCATTGCCGACGAACCACCCCCTCCTTGGCCTCACACCTGTCTTGAAGGGCCTTCTTCCTCACCATTGCCTGCAAAAAGATGACAATTATAATGGGGAAGAATGAAAAAAAAAAAAAGAAAAAAGAAAAAAAAAAGGGAAAGTAAAGTGGACGGATACTTACCCTCATTAGGTCGAAGAGGCTAGAAGCCTCTAGGTCCTTAGTGGGGTGCTCACCACATTCGTCCAAGTCTATGTCCTTGATGATCGATTTGACTATTTCAACGGTGTACTCCTTATGGCTCACCAGCCTCTAGAAAGGGCCAGAAATGACGGGACCATGGGCCGACATGAGGCCCTTGCCAGCCCCATGATAGGGAGGTGGAAGAGATTTCTGCAGTTGCTCCTCTTGGACTGCTCAATCAAATTGACCCATCACCTTCTTGGCAAGATGGTCATCCTTTCCCACGCCCTTCCTCTTGGGAGCCACTTTAGAAGGGAGTGTCGTTTTAGGGGCAGACGCTGATGCCTCCCTTTGCTGCTTAAGGTGAGTAGTAGCAGACTTCCTCACTATGGCCCTTTGCCTGCCAGCATCCATCTCTGAAAAACAATAATAAAATAAATAAGGAAAATGGACGGACTAGAATGGACGATCAGAAAGATAAGTGGACGGACAGAAAAAAAAAAAAAAAAAAAAAAACTTACATTGACTAAAGAAAGCGTCTAATTGTCGGGCTTCGGCAATTAACTCTAAACTACCACAGAAAGCGTGACTAGATCCTTCCACTTACTCTGCTCAAGCAAAATCTCCCAAACTCAACTGAGGAAACTCTCCTGCTTTTCGCTTATTTCCGGATGGGCTTGAGCCGAAAATAAAAAAGCAGTAGGTCAGTTACATAATCAAAACTATCGGGATAAAAGGATAACAAACGCCGATGACTCACCAGACTCCCTTAAAACACCCCAAGTGTTATTAAACCCATTAGGCATGTTACCCCACTCCTTGGGTTTACATACATAGTCCGTCCCCTAGACAAAGAAATACTTATTCTTCCAATTCCTATTGGAGTCAAGCATGTTTAACACCAACCTAAACAACGGCTTCCTTGCCAAGAAGTGATAGATGTCTTTCGACGAGTATATTTACTGAGACTTGTAGCAGTAGACGAACTCGTTGAGAGTAAGGCGACAGTTACTGCCACTTAATTGGCCCCATATCACCTTGGCCCCAACAAAGATCCTCCATGCATTTAGAGCAATTTGGCTGACAGTGTAGCTTCGTCAACGGCAACCTCAATCCAGTAGTAAACATGGGATCATACATACCGACATTCGCCGTCCTACCCGAATAACACTTCTCAAACTTCCTTGGCAATCGCAGGGGGATGTGTTTAGGAATCTGGTAATGGTCACGAAGATTGTTGAAAAACTTCGAGGACATGGTTAGTTAGAAATCATTCACTGTCCATATTAAGGAAATGATGAAGGGTCTGTGACCACCACCGTCTACCTGGCTGACGGCCCTATCACCTTCCCCATGATCTCCTCCCTTGTCACGGTCGCTTTCTTCTTCACCCACACCCTTTTCCTTTTTCTTTTCCTCTTCTCCTTCCTCCTCATCCCTTTCGTATTCATCCTCTTCCTTATCAATAGGAGAATGGGTAAACTCCCTTTCTGGGGACCAAGTCAAATCCTCTATGGGCTCACACCCTAACGGATAGATTTTGTTGTAGCCCGCACCCTCACGGACTGACGATGACTATTCACTTGTCGCTTCTCTATCACCTGACATCTATTCAGCTATAAGCGACGGATGTATTCTAAGAACCTATTCGTGCGATGGATCTCTAAAAAGCGACGACCAACCAGAAAAACAACAACTAAGAGCGAATACCAACCAAAAAAACAACAACTAAGGAAGCGAAAAGAAAACTTACTTAAGGGGTCGACAGTTGCTCGATGGTTAAAACAACGGATGAAGATGGACACGGAAGCAGCAACAGAAGGGCTTAGAATTCCAGCACTCCAGAGGTGAAAATAAAATAAAAGGAGAAAACTAAGGAAGAGGAACTATTTATAGGATGAAGGAGTGCAGTATAAGAAGCGATGCTTTTGATTAAAAACAAGGCCAATCGACAAGTGTCATGTGTCATTTAGCATTCATTGCAAAGACTACCTACCCCATTAATGACACACTCTTCAATAGATCAATCAATACCCATAAAAACCCTTATTATTCCAAGACCCTTCAGGCATAGCCGATGGGGACCACAGAGTAGGAGGCACCTAGTAAGGGTATTTTTGTAATAAAATTGGGATCCTTAAACAATAGATCCCATCAAAAAAAGGTATCATGTCAACAATAGAGCCAATGGCCTCAAAGAACCATTGGCCCTAAAGAAGTTGTCGGTTTCATTAGGAACCGTCCAGGACCCCGCACCCTACACCAACAAGAATGCTGACGGTTACATAAACGGGCCTAGATGAAGCTGACGGGTACGTCCCCCTACTAGACCAACGGATGACCCCTACTGACGGAGAAGCATACCAACAGGTCCTACATGGCATTACGTGGTCTACACATATATTCATATATGGAAACATCTTGTGCATCGCACACAAACACCCTACCACACGATTTTCACCTTCCTAGAATGGAGAGTATCCCCAAGATCTTGATAGCATTAACTCTGCCTTCTCCCTATAAGGAAAATCCCTGTATTCTCAGGATCTAGGTCTCCTCTCCATCGCTATATAAGCACCAATCTTCCTCTTTTCCTAGGGATGCAGAAAATCCCTAACTCTCTCCTTATAGAATTTTTAGAAATTTCTCATTCACTGACTTAACTTTTGGAGGGTCTTTGGCCGGTATCCCATCGGTGCCTTCTGTTTGGTTCTTGTTTTCTTATTTTTCAGGTACACATCAGTGTGATCATGAGCCATCAACTCACTGATGATTTTCGTGCATCATCAAGGAAAATTATTAAGTACTCTCAAAATATGATGATGTGGTGCTCTTTATTCTCATATTTATGATAGATTACCCCATGAATTTAATAAGTGGCTCATACTATGAATGTGAGAGAAATAAATATCATGTCTCCGTACTCAGAACCATTTAAGAAGAGCACCTAAGTTATATTCCACGTCTACACACCAACCCACAGTACCACAATCCTCCAGAAAAGAAGGAGAAAAAAATTCCACCGATCATCCCTAACTCAATATGGCCAAATTGACTCACACACATTGTGATCATTGGGACGGTTGCAACAACGAAATGGCAAACCCACATTAATATGTATTTGTTGTTTTGTTCTTAAAAGTTGCTTTCTACGTGTGGAGGTGCCAATGCACCAACAACACTCTAGACAAATCTCAAAAGTTGAATATAATGTTAGAAAAGAAGAAGGAGAAGAAGAAAATTTTAATTATTTAAACATTAATATATTGTTTTTTTCTTTCTTTCTTTTTCTTCTCATATGGGCTCAAATTTCTTTTAATAATTGAAATCTAACTCATGAGATTTTTAACTTTTTAAAAAAGAGGTCAAACATAGATAATGTTTAAACTTATAACCATTTAATGATCCCAAAAACTATGCTGTTATAAAAAGATAAATTAAATCATTTACACATCCTTCTAATATTAGCAGGGTAAGCCACATGATAGAAGACAATATTTTTTTTAGGACAAAGTTTGGTTACAAAATTGGTTATATCCTAAAGTTACAACTCTTATAAAAAAAAAAAAAATATTACTACATATTTTGAAAATTTAATCGTTGAATTGTATGCATTTTATGTTCTTAATACACTTGTTAAATTTCATGAAAATCAAATGTTATTTATTATTTGATCCGTTAACTTATTTTTTAGGAATAATTTTATACTGTAAAACTTGAAATTTAAACATTTGATTGATGATATAGTTATTAATTTTTGATCTTCTAGAAATTTTGTAAATATGAAAAATATTATATTATATATATAATCAATTTGTAGATTTGTCAAAATTCATATCCAATAAAAATATATTAAATAGAGTTGTAAGTTTAAGCTACAACCAAATTTATAGCTAAATTTTGTCTAGCTTTTAGTTTTTTTGCCATTATTTTTAGGTAAATAGTAGAGAAATATTTTATAATTTGATTGAAAATAGTGGAGAAATCTTGAATCCTATAAAGCCTCGAGAGTAAAGATTTCAAGAACAAACCTCCACTAGTAGCGTTCATTTATTAAGCCAACTTATCAGAAAGAGCCGAGTGGAATCCTTTGCATCATCATTTTCTCATCAAGCTAATGGAGCACATCTTTTATTTTTGACTTTTTCAACTAATGTCAGGAAACTTTGCTTGAGATATAATTCTTTATACAATGTGGTCATAACAGTGAACAATCTTAAGTCTCATGACAAGTTCTGATATGTCCATTAGTCAAAAGTATTCTTTTCATTAAAATTTCTTAATTTTCCTCATGTAAACTTTTCAAAAATACTTTGTATTGCAACGTGCATGAATTTGAATGAATGATTTGGCTCATACAGATTTGATAATCACTAATTATAAATTAATTTGTTACGTGCTGACCTAAGCTATTTGCAAGGTGCATGCAATAAGGTTATTATCACCGTACACCTTTGGTGTAATGGTCACTTTATAAGAATAAGTACTTATGAAGTATGAAGAGGCAAGGGCTGGGGTTCAAGTTTTTAGGAGGAGACTTTACACACATATACACTTTAGAGTAGAATTTCTATCTTGTAAAAAAAAAAACAAAAAATAAAAATTGGCAAAGAACATGATACACACAAGAAGCCACTAACTTCAACTTTTTCATTTCCATAATGTTTTTTTAGGCAACTCATTCCAATCATTTGCATTTATATATAGATTGCTTGCTCTCCACCCTTCATATACTACAAACTCCATTCCTCCCCACTATATCAAGATTTTTCCTTTTCTCAGACTCATATTCCTCAGTTCTTTTGTTTTAGCTACCTTATTTACGTTTTAAACATATTCTAAAAAGATCTCTAAGTTTTGTTAAGATGGTTATTCGCAAATTCTTTGGTGTAATTTTAGTAATAGAGTTGATAGTGAATGTTTTTAGAGTAGCAGATGGTTTGAGCATGCAATATTATTTGATTAGTTGCCCATTTGCTGAACAAATTGTGAGGAATACAGTTACCAGAGCCTTGCAAGCCGATCCTACACTAGCTGCCGGCCTTGTTAGAATGCATTTCCATGATTGTTTCATAGAGGTACTCTCTCTCGCTCTCTCTCTCTCTCACATGATTGTTTTCCTAGGCTTGGTTATTTTCAAACTCGGATTGAAAGATTAGGTTATGGTTTCTTGATCTTAGAATTTCTTATTTTGTTCGATTAAGTAGGGATGTGATGGGTCGGTTCTCATTGATTCAACAAAGCAAAACACAGCAGAAAAAGACTCCCCTGCAAATTTGAGCTTGCGAGGATATGAAGTTATTGATAAAGCAAAAGAGGAGCTTGAAAAACGGTGCCCGGGAGTAGTCTCATGTGCTGATATACTAGCAATGGCTGCTAGAGATGCAGTATTCTGGGTAACCAAATATTAACAGTTCTTCTGTATATGACTACACGCTTTTGCTACAACTTTTGCACCACTCACTTTGCTACAGATTTTGCCATGATTTGTTGAAGTGGTTAACCGTGAATGGTGAACCAAAAAAGAAGATAAGCTTCATCGGATTGGAATCAATAACTTAAGCCTATGTTTTTTAGGGGGTGAACAATATGTCAAGTTGAGGAAGAACACTTTCACATGAACCAACTATTTTTTTTCCACTGCTCATAGTTGACTTCGTTAAAGTTCTGCTAAAGTGATGAATATTTATTTTGTCATTTTTTTATCATTTTAATTTTTTCATCTTCATTTAATGATTGAGATCTAATTGTTATGGTGTTATTGATTTTAAAGGCCGGGGGTCCAGTTTATGACATACCTAAGGGAAGAAAGGATGGTAAGAGGTCTAAAATAGAAGACACAATCAACCTTCCTGCACCTTTCTTCAACGCCTCTCAGCTGATTAACATGTTTGGGCAGCATGGTTTTAGTGCCCAAGAAATGGTGGCCCTTTCGGGTAAACGTGTTACTAACTACATACTTTTGAAAATGATTAATTCTATGTGATTATGTTACATATTTCTTGTCCCTCACGCCAAGATTAGTGTAATTATTATTAGGAACATGTTACAACTTACAAGTTTCTTGTTCCTATATACAAAATTATTGTGCACACTCACTTGAAAGCTGCTTGCTATCTAATTTTATTTGTAGTCTTGGTTTGCAGGGGCGCATACACTAGGAGTGGCAAGGTGCTCATCATTTAAGAGCCGATTGAGTAGCCTGGATCCAAATTTAGATTCAGATTTTGCAAAGACATTGTCCAAAACATGCAGTGCTGGTGATAATGCAGAGCAATCCTTTGATGCCACAAGAAATAATTTCGATAACCTTTACTTTAATGCATTGCAAGGAAAAAACGGAGTGCTTACTTCAGATCAAACATTGTATGCATCCCCACAAACTAACAGAATTGTGAATGGTTATGCATTCAACCAAGCCAAGTTCTTCTTTGATTTCCAACAGGCAATGCTGAAAATGAGTTTGCTTGATGTTAAAGAAGGTTCAAAAGGCGAAGTGCGACAAAATTGTCATAAAATTAATTGATAATAAAGTTTCTATTAAGTAAATTAAGCCTTTGTCTTTAGAGTGTAATTGTAAAATTATGTTAGCAAATTAATAAAATGGTCCGTACCTTAGTGTGCTTTGCGTTCCCTTTTTTTATTGTTGGATGAAAGCTTTGTGTTCCTTTTAGATTGTAACAATTGCTTATCCTTCGCAGCTCATGTTTTAGTTTACTGGAATTTACTAAGCAAAGATGAAAGACAATGAAACTCGGTACAGTGATGGCACTTGTGGGGTTGGAATGAAGTATGATCTTCTTAGTCCCATGGATACTGACATGGGTACGGATATGATTTAAATACGAGTATGGGTTACGATACTTCTTGAAAAACTAGTGTATGACATGCCTAGGTTATGACAATTAATTAATATTTTTAGGTATATTATAAATATTTTGGACATATATAATATATTTATTTTAGATTTTAAAATTAAGGAACAACAATAAAATTCTTGAAAACACGTCTAAAATTAATTACCGGACAAATATAAATGAAAAAGAAATAAATGGACACATAAAATGTTGTCTAAAGTACAAATTAAGAGTTCAAATAAACTAAACACCTAAGTTGCACAAGTAAGACATGGGTATGGTTACTTGGCCATTTTAACTGTGTTCATGCAACATGGATGATCTTCCTCCACAGACATGTAAATTTTACCACCACCACCACCAGCAGATGTGTGCAATAACATCTTTAGTTGGAAAACAAATTTTCCCCACTTGACAAGAAAAGAATATGGATCTTCCTCTCGAAATGGACCAGCTAGCTGCAAGCACTTCATATTCCCACCACCCCCACTTCCATATGCTTTTTAACCAATTCGTATTTGTCTTATGTCTATATTAATAACCTGAGTTACTCACACATTATTAGTCAAAGGGAAGAAAACTGAACAAAATAAAGTTTTTTATTTTTATTTTTGTGGATAAATTCAGTAGATGTAACAGGGGAAGAGGGATTTGAATCTTGATTGTCTTCATTATAAACACCAAATTGTGTCAACCAATTGAGATATAAAATTCTTGACGAACAAATTAAACATCAACTGCTAATAATTATTATTTAAATATTATGTAGTCTGCCACTACCTTCTAGCAATAGCGAGTATGTTAACCCTAAGTCCTAATTAATTAAAAAGTATAAGCAGAGCTAGAGCTCTCCGAGTTGAGTATGGGAGACAAAGCTGTTTCTGATAAGAAACATAGAACAATGAGATTATATATATATATATATATATATACACAATGGTACTGAATTTCATTCTCTTTAGAAAAATTATATTTATACTTCATTAGTTAATACAACTGTGTATTTAAGTTTAACTAGAGAAAATTGGCCGTTGCCCCTTTCGCACAAAAAATCCAGCATTTTGCCCCCTTTCCCAAACTAATTAGAGAAATGCCCCTATATTGAAACTCGATTTTCTCAAAATCGAGTTTCAATGAAAACTTGATTTGTAGAAAATCAAGTATGGGGCGATCAAACTTAAAATAAAAAATAAAAATAAAAACTTGCATGGAACTCGAGCTCGAGTTCCATTTAAAACACCACTATAGGACTCCCTGAACGCAACTATAGGTATGAGGAGACCAAACTAAAAAAAAAAAAAAAAAAAACATGAAACTCAAGTTCATGGAGCTCGAGTTCCATTTAAAATGCCACTATAGAACTCCCTAAACGCAGCTATAGGTATGGGGTGATCAAACTTTAAAAAAAAAAAAAATTAAAAAAAAAAAAAAAACTTGCATGAAACTCGAGTTCCATTTAAAACGCTACTATAGGGCTCTATGAATGCAGCTATAGGTATAAGGCGA
The DNA here is from genome assembly GCA_032727855.1 of Quercus ilex subsp. ballota. NCBI lineage: Eukaryota > Viridiplantae > Streptophyta > Magnoliopsida > Fagales > Fagaceae > Quercus > Quercus ilex. Next base: position 35,222,941 of record CM064917.1, read on the forward strand.
TCAAACTTAAAAAAAAAAAAAAAAAAACTTGCATGGAACTCAAGTTCCATGAACTCGAGTTCCATTTAAACTGCCACTATAGGGCTCCTTGAATGCAGCTATAGGTATGGGGCGATCAAACTTTAAAAAAAAAAAAAAAAAAACTTGCGTGGAACTCAAGTTCCATGAACTCGAGTTCCATTTAAATCGCCACTATAGGGCTCCTTGAACGCGGCTATAGGTATGGGCAATCAAAAAAAAAAAAAACTTGCATGGAACTCGAGTTCCAAAATTTTTTTTTATTTATTTATAATTTTCAGTTTGTTATAACTCGATTGTCCAAAAATCAACTTTTAAATTGAAACTCGATTATTAAAAAATTGAGTTTCAAAATAGGGGCATTTTTCTAATTAGTTTGGAAAAGGGGGCAAAATGCTAGATTTTTTTTAAAAAAAAAAAGGCAAAAGCCCATTTTCTCGAAGTTTAACTAGCAGATGTTTTATGCAATGCACAAGTACATTATAATTTCATATTGATATATTTTGTAAAACATTATTTTTATAGTTCATGTATAAGTATGGTGTATATTTGAGAATTAATTATTAACATATAAAAACTTATTGTTTGAATGAAATTACAAATATTTACTTATTTTAACTAACTCAACCTTATAATTGTTTTTCATATATTTTTTAATATTGGAAGTATTATTACATATTACAAATCAAAAATTTTGTTAAAAAAATAGAAATATTAGAAAAATATTTATATAAATTACCAAGATCCTTCTGTCTATGTGATATTGCCCCGGAAAAGACAAATTTAAATCATCCCTCCAAACTTATTGTAAGCAAAAAAGAAAAAAGAAAAAGAAAAAGAACTATGTAAATTCCTTTATTATATTAATAATTAGTGCACCAACCATTACAACAAACTTTGGACGATAATGATGAAATCTAGAGAGAAAAAATAATTTCATTTCTAAATAATAACATTCAGTGAGGAAAAACAAAATTCGTCACCGAATATTATAAAACTTTTAAATATGGTGACGAAATCAATATTTTGTCTCTAAAGATATTCAAATTGGTGACGAATTTTTTTTTTTTTTTAAAAAGATTAGACGAAATATGTTTTTCATCACCATATATTTTAAGCGACAAAATAAGGAAATTTTGTGATGACAAGTTTTGTCACTATAGGTCTTGTTTATTGTAGGTAACTATTAAAAATTAATACTTAGAAATGATGTACACCTCATTAACCACCTTACAATAAATTAATATTATGCCATTAAAGAAATCTTATTATTTTTTTACTGAATAGAAAAGAATACTAAAAATAATTCAACAAATGATTAATAGTTTTGTATTTAGTGGAAGGTTAAATGAATAATACCTGTTTCTCTTGAAAAGAAAAGTGACACATGGCACTATTGAAAGATGAGTGGAATGCTAAATAAAAGAATTCTTAAAAAAAAAATGTGATACATGACATTATTAAAATATGATGTAGAAGGCTAAATGAAAGAAATCTAAAAAAAGTCGTCATATGGTATAACAGCATAATCTTGCGCACAAACTTTCTACTTATATTTAGTTATATACATACATATTAGAGAATAAGAACTATACATAAGTTTCGGTAAAAAAAACTATATTTAAGTTCTACCATTTTTGTCTCAAAGCTGGTTGAAGTAATTGAAGACAAGATACATAAAAATTTTAAAAATCACTACTCTATTATTAATTGCAAAAGACAAAGAACATAACATGTGATGGCTAAGGGTGTCCACGGGTTTGTCCGGGTTGGGTTTGTGCCTAACCCGCAACTAACTAGACCAAGTTGGGTGGACATTTTCCAGACTTGCCGCTGATTGGTGAAGGAGTTAGGTTGGATTGGTCAAGTCTTTGATAGATGGCGATCGGTCTCTATCGAGTCAGGGAGGAGGAGATCTGGCCAAAACTTGCCAAATTTGGCGAAATCTGACCAAGGAATTCCATTGATGGTGAAGAACGACGACCTTTTGGTGGTGGAATCAATCGGGTCAATTGAAATCGGGTTTCAATGCAACAACTTGCCAACCAATTTGCCAATATTAGGTTTTGGACTTTGAAAATTGCCTCCGACAGCCACAGGAGTAAAATCGGGCAGTTTGCGGATCAGGTCTGTCGGTTTGGGCGGGTGGGTCAGGTCTGTGAGTGATTTGAACAGCCCTAATATAGAATGAAGTAAGAGAGAGAGAGAGAGAGAGAGATATTAAATTTAAGCCTACTTTTCGGAAAGTTTTGATTGAAATCTTTTTAAAAATTTTCTCAGAAAAGTCGATACAACAAAATTTAAAGACATTTTCAAAATAATCATATTTTGAGTTGTGATGGGTTTGAATAAAATCTTATTTTATTTTTTAGCTTATGATGTATTGATAGGTCAATTTATCATGAAAATATTTTGAAAATTTGTTATAACTATAGAAAAACTCCATTTTTTTATAGCAAGCTAACTAAGCATTGACTTATAAGAATACAAATTTTTTGTCCTAACTTTTAGGTTCCACTCTTTTACTAATTATAATCCCTTATTGTTGGCAAACTTTTTGCTTGAGATATAAAATGTAATCATGACGGTGAACACTCTTAATATTCTCCCAATGATATTCTTAGACTCCGTTAGTCTTATTTTTCGATAAACAAACTCTTACACTCTATTTGTTTTGACGTAAATATTTGCAGGGAAATTTTTTCTCATTTTACGGTGTTTGTTTTACAGTAAAACATTTAGTTAAAAGTAAAATATTTTCAGTCAACCAAATCAAACCAAGCAAATTTGTGTAAAATATTTTACACTTAAAATTTTGGTAAAATATTTTACAATTTCTCTCTAACTCTCACCCGACAACTCTTAGGCTATATATTCTCCCCCTTTCCCGTTATCTCTTCTCTCCTTCTCAACCTCCTTCTCTCCCAAAACCTAGTGGCACCACCCACTGACCGGCACAACCCAATAGTGGTGCCACCCACCGATTGGAGCCACTCACCGACTAGTGCTACCCACCAGCGGCGCCACCCTTGGGACTTTGACTCTCGGCATCAATGTTCCCGACGTGAATGTCGAGTACAAGGACGGTACAGATCGACGACCACTACCTTTTTTGTGGTGAAGATAGGTGATAAGGTCGATAGTGGAGTAGGTTGTCGTTAGATCTGAGTGCCGATGTCCCTCTCGGTGGTGGGGTGGGTCGTCGCTAATGGGTTTTAGTGGGCTGGGTCATTGGTGTTGGGTTTTGGTAGGTTGGGTTTGGTGTTTTCAGGTTTGGTTTTGAGGTTGGTGGCCAGAACTGCCATCGTGGGTTTTGATGGTGGCTGAATAAGAGTGGGTTTCATTGATCTTTGATTTTGGAATTTTTGTTTTAATTTGGGATTGTTGCTTCCTATTGGTGGTTGTTGTTGTGGTGGTGTGGCTATGTGAGTGGTGGTGTGTAGTCACTAGATTTTGGTGGCAGCGGGGTGGTGGTGGCATTTTTTTTTTTTTTCCAGGTTGTTAGTAGTGGTGGTGTGCTTGTATTTGGAGGCAGGTGGCTGTTTACATTTTCAAAGGTCTAATCTTGCCAAACACTTGAAAATGTTTTCACTGAAAATATTTTACATCGAAACAAATAGAGCGTTAATGTTGCATACTTGCATTCATGAATTTGAATAAATGATTTGGCTGACACAGGTTTAATAATCACTATATTAATTTGTTATGCGTCCTTCTAAAAAAAAAAAAAAAAATTGTTACGTGTTGACCTACATGCAATAACATAATTAGATTGACCATTTGGAGAAGAACATGAAGAGAAAGCAGTACTATCTTTAACCTTTTCCTTTTCCATACACGTTTTGGGGGCAACTCCTTCCAATTCTTTACATTTATATATACACATTGCTTGCTATCCACCCTTCATATACTACAAACTACAACACCTATGAAACACAGGTGCGGATTTGAGTGCGGGTGCAGGTGCAGTGCGGTGACTCGGCAATTTTTGAAAAAGTAGGGTGCGGATGTGGTGGGATACATTTCTTAAAAAATTATTAAAAAAATTTTTATTTATATTTTCTATATACTTCTAAGTATACTTTTTCATATAATTTTAAACATATACCAATTTAAAAGCAACAGTAGATAATAATTAAAACATGATGTTCAGAAATTAGAATACAACCCACAAGTTTGAAACCAAAACAAAATAAAAGATAAGTGTTCAAGACAATCAAATACAACCATCATCCTCATTGTCAAGATCAATAGCTTCACTTTGAACTTCACTTTCACTAGTAGTAACACTAGTGCTAGCATTCTCAATAACCATGGCCTCCAACTTTGGCTCATCAAGTGTAAGGGTAGGATTCTCAAGAATTCCAGCTCCTCCATGTATGTCACTCTCATTCCAAGAGTCTTTTGCAATATCTCACATCTTTGTTGCTGCATTTACATACTCCTTATGGCACCTTGACAAGAGTCAAAGATTAGAATGCACATATACCAAATTCTCAGCATGTGTAGGAACCATTTTGTTTCTTTTAATGAATGAATGAATTTGTATGTGCTCCAATTCCTCTTGGCACATGAGGATGAATGAGGTTGTCCAAGAAGTTTAAAGGCAAGGGTTTGAAGCGATGGTAATGAAGAGCCATAGTATTGCCACCAAACCAAAGGTTGTAAGACCCACCTATCTGTCAAGGCATCTGGTGAAGGAAACCTTCCTCCTGAAAATGTAGCAAACTCAACTTTCATCATCCTTAATTCATTTCATCTTCAAAGTATCACTCCAAACTTTTGCTCCTTTCTATAGAAATTTCATGATCCTGATGTGGAGGGACGAGTTTTGGATTCTTCGAAAGCCATTAATGGAGTAATACCTAGTTAAAAAATACACACACACACACATATAGATGGTGAAATGTGTGTTTTACTAGAAAGGGAAACTAAGGAAAATAGAAAATGAAAGTACTTGCTTAGGATTTAAGTAATGAGCCAAGCAATGTAGTGGTGTACAATTTTTAGTCCATCGATCAATGAGTATATCATACACCACATTAAAATATGAGCTATACTCATTTGCTTCCAAGCATTCATGCCGATATATTATTGCCTTCACCTTCTCTATCATTGAATCCCACATTTCATACACAAGATGAAGACAAGGTCTATCTGTGTCAGCTTCTTGTAGCATATCATAAATAAGTGCTGTAAATTCAATGATATAATCAACAACATCCCACCAATGATCACTTAGAATCAAATCTTTCACTTTTTGAGCTTTTCCAACATCATCCTCCCTATAAGAAGCCCATTGGTCACTAATAGTCATGGCTTGAAGGCATCTTTTTATCAACTTCAACATTTTCAGCATAACAATAACCAAAGCAAATCTAGTATCAGCAACTTGGAGCTGTTTTAATGGACAAAATTCATTAAACATTGCTAACCTTATTGAATGGTTTATGATAAAAACACGTATGAAAGATGGATCATCAACAATATGTGTAATACAACTACATTCCTCATATGTAACTTCATTCGTGTTAGAGTTTTTTACTGCATAAATATTCTTCAAAGCTAGATTGAGAGTGTGGACAACACATGGTGTCCAAAATATTTTGGGACACTCACCTTCAATAAGAGCTCTAGCAGCCTTCATCACATTAGCATTATCAGTGATGATTTAGACAACTTTTTCATGTCCAATCTCTTTTATAACATCCTTCAACACCCCAGCAATAATAAGTTTGTCTTTGAACTCACCTGACCCATCAATTGCCTTTATAAACACCGGACCTCTATCTGATGCGGCCATAGTATTAATAAGAGGCCTCCTTTGTGGATTTGATCATCCATTAGAAACTATACTTACACCATTTGCAATCCAGGAGTCTTTAATTGGTTTCAAATGTCTTTCAACATTATCTCTTTCTTTTTGCAAAAGTTTTGTTCTCAAGGCATTGTATCCAAGAGGAACATAACTCGAAATGTTATGATAATTTGGGTTCCTTGCAAAGTGAAACGGAAGCCCACCAGTATAAAACATCCTAGTAATTCTACTGTCCAATTCAGCTCTAACACTATTCTAGAATGCTCTCTTCAAAGGAGAATTTGCAATCACCTTCCTCCTCTTACCATCAACCATTGAATCTGTACTACCACTCCTTTCCTGTCTCCGAAATGAGGGAATCAGCCCATGGAAAGGTGGGCATAAGGGAATTTGACTTCTGCGTTCTCGCTCTAACTTATCATTCTTAAGCTAATCATGCACTCTCTGCATTTCCAATCTATGGCCCAGTGTCACATTCTTACATGCTCTAAAACCTTTACCACTAATTTGTGATAAATGAGCATTAACCCTAGAACAGGATCCCACAAAAATTCCATCATAATAGTTGCACTTAAAATGTGTGTTTCCACCTAATTTAGAAGTAGAACTAGGAGGTTTTTCCAATTTAGTTACATACTGTCAAAGAGGACCATTTCATGAAGGTTTTATGCTAGTAGCTTCATCCATTGAAAATTTAATAATTTCAATTTAAGTTGTTTAACCTACAAATAAATTGACAAATATATAATAACTAAAAAAGAAATTAAGTGATCAACCCAAGTCTCAACATTACAGCTTATATAAAAAATTAAAATTAAAATTAAAAAAATCAGATAATAGATACAGATTGAGGGACAGATATAGAATGAGCAATAGAGCATGTGTATAATGGAGATTGGAGGGTGAGAATGAAAGCAAAATACCTGAGTGAGCTTGGGACTTGGGTCAGTGTCAGTCAGCTTGAGACTAAGATTGAGATCGATAGATGGAGAAATTGAGACCGAGAGATGGAGAGATTGAGACATAGAGAGCTTGGGCAATGAGGTAAAGGAGAGATTCTAAGTGAGTGGTTGTGGGTTAGGGAGTGAGAGAGGGGAGACTGAGAGTGAGAAAACGAGAGAGGCAGAGAGGAATTGAGAGGGATTAGGGTTTTTTTTTGGTTAAATTTTCTTCAAAGTTCAAAATAGTGAGTTTTGCTTTTGTATAATTTTTTATTTTTATTTTTACTAGAATTTCGGCGTGAGTCAAAGTCGATTTCGGCCTAATTCGGCCCATTTCGGCCGATACGGTTCGATTTGGCACCAAATCAGAGCGAGTCGGTTCGAATCTGCAAACGAAAAAAAAAAAAAAAAACAACATAGCACGAACGCACGGTCAGCAGCGTCGACCACCACACTCCGCGTCGATGCGCATCGGGTGTGGGTGTGGCATCCAACACTCCTCAATATATTTACATTTTCCTTTTCTCAACCTCATATTAGCTACCTAATTAATTTAGGCTTCAAACACATTCTAATGAGATCTCTGAGTTTAGATGAGGTGGTTATTGGCAAATTTCTTGGTGTAATTTTTCTAATGAAGACGATTGTGAATGGTTTTAGTTTTGGAGTGGATGGTTTGAGCATGGAATATTATGGTTTGAGCATGGAATATTATCTGCTCAGGTCAGCTGAACTAATTGTGAAGACGGCAGTTATCCAAGCTTTGGAAGATGATCCTAAGCTAGCAGCCGGCCTTGTTAGACTGCATTTCCATGATTGTTTCGTATAGGTACTCTCTCTCTTTCTCTCATATGACTGTCTTTTAAGGCTTGGTTATTTTCTTTGTTGATGAAAAGATTTGGTTATACTTTCTTGGTCTTAGAATTTCCTGTTTTGTTGGTTAAGTAGGGATGTGACAGGCCGGTTCTCATTGATTCAACAAAGCAAAATATAGCAGAGAAAGACTCCCTCGGAAATTTGAGTTTGCGGGGATTTGAAGTTATTGATAAAGCAAAAGAGCAGCTTGAAAATGTATGCCCAGGCGTAGTCTAATGTGCTGATATTCTTGCAATGGCTGCGAGAGCAGTATTTTGGGTAACCAAATATTAATTTAAAGTGAATTATTTTTCACTTTTTTTTTGGGTGTCATTTTCATTATAATGATTGAGATCAATTTGTAATGGTCTTATTGATTTTAAAGGCCGGGGGTCCTCTTTATGGCATACCTAATGGAAGAATGGATGGTAAGAGGTCTAAAATAGAAAACATAATCAACCTTCCTGCACCCTTCTTCAACGCCTCTCAGCTCATTAACATGTTTGGGCAGCGTGGTTTTAGTGCCCAAGAAATGGTGGCTCTTTCGGGTAAATATGTTACAAGTTTTCAAAATGATTGATTCTATATGATTATGTTACAAATTTCGTGTCACTCACACCAAGATTAGTGTAATTAATATTAGGAACATGTCACAACTTACAAGTTTCTTGTTTCTCCAGAAAAAAAAATATATATATATATATATATATATTTATTGTGCAAACTCATTTGAAATGTGCATGCTATCAAAATTTTTGTGATCTTGGTATGCAGGGGCACATACGCTAGGAATGGCAAGGTGCGCATCATATAAGAAACGATTGATGCACGGCACTGATCCAGATTTAGATTCAGGCTTTGCAAAGACATTGTTCAAAACATGCAGTGCTGGCGATACTGCAGAGCAACCCTTCGACGCAACAAGAAATACTTTCGATAATCTTTACTATAATGCATTGCAAAGGAAAGCCGGTGTGCTTTCTACAGATCAAACACTGTATGCATCTGCAGAAACTAAAAGATATGTGAATGGCTATGCATTCAACCATGCTGGGTTCTTCTTTGATTTCCAACAGGCAATGGTGAAAATTGAGTAAGCTTGATGTTAAAGAAGGTTCAAAAAGCGAAGTAAGACGAAATTGCCATAAAATTAATTGATATTAAAGCTTTCTATCAACTAATTAGTTAGTCCCATTTTTAAAAAAAAAAGAAAAAAAAAATCTAAGTTAGGTGTTGTAAGACTGGAAATTTCTGTTTCTTAACAGATAAATGCGTGATAAAGGTCCTTACCTTAGTTTAATTTGTGTTTCTTTAGATTGTAATTAACTATCAATTAATTGCTCATCCCTGGCACCTCATGTTTTACAGTTTAGTTTACTGGAATTTTGACCTGTACCCCAACAAAACTAAAGCAAAGATGAAAGACGAAATTTGGTACGTACCACTATCCGCTACCACTGGCACTTGTGGAGTTGGAAGTATGATCTTCCTCCATAGACATATAAATGATACCACCACCATTTTTATAATTGAAATTACATACACAAATTAATCGTAATGTTGAATCGATTACTTCAATACCATAGTTTCATCTCAGGGCCGGCTGAAGCTATAGGCTACTTAGGCGGTGGCCTAAGGCCCCCACTTATAAGAGGGCCCCCAAATAGTAATAATATATTATATAATATTACTTTTTCATCTAAAAAAAAAAAAAGTGAAAATGTGAAAGCAATAAAATTTAACTCTTAAGCCATTGTCACAAACACGTTGAGAAAGTCGAATTGAAAGTGTGAAAGCAATAAAATTTCAAGTTCTAGAAATAAGAGATGCTTTGTTATAATTGGCAAAAACAAGTGAAGATCTCAAAACAAAAAGTGAAGCTGATTGTTTAACAACATATGAGATTGAAAGTTTTGAGTTTTTGCTAGCTATGACTATTTGGTATGACATATTATTTGCTGTTAATTCTGTTAGTAAAAATTTACAATCGAAAGACATGCATATTGATGTTGCTATAGATCAATTAAAAGGTCTCATGTCTTTTTTAAAAAAATATAGAGAAGATGGATTTACATCTGCTATGAATTCATCTAAAGAAATTGCAACCAAAATGGAAATAGTGCCTATATTTCGTGAAAAATGTATAATTCGTAGGAAGAAATAGTTTGATGAGAATGTCAATGATGAGACAACACAATCCGCTGAAGTATATTTTAGAATGAATTATTTTTATATATAGTAGATCAAGCTATTTCTTCAATTGAAAGTAGGTTTGAACAATTTCAAATGAAAATATTATTGGTTTTTTATTTAATTTTGAAAAACTAAAATCACTAGATGATGATAGTTTGAAAAAAAATTGTCTTAATCTTGAATGTTTTCTCAAACATGAAACTTATTCCGATATTGATGGCTTAAATTTATATTCAGAACTAAAAGTTTTAAAAGAAGTTTTGCAAATAAATGATAACTCTCCAATTAATGTACTAAATTATATAAAGAGGCTAGAATCTTTTCCAAATGCATGTATTGCTTTCAGAATATTACTAACTATACCTGTTACAGTTGCTTCCGCAGAAAGAAATTTTTCAAAATTAAAATTAATAGAACCCTATTTTTAAGATCAACTATGTCACAAGAAAGATTAAGTGGATTAGCTATATTATCAATTGAAAAAGTAATGTTAGCGGAACTTGAATGCAAAAATTTAATTAGTAATTTTGCCTCTCAAAAAGCAAGAAAAATAAATTTTAATTGAAAAAAATATATGAATTTATAATTAAATATAATAAAAGACCCCATTTAAATCTTTCGCCTAGGGCCCCCAAATTCGTTGAGCCAGCCCTGTTTCATCTAATAATCAATTTCTTGATTTATTTCAATCCCATGATTTTATCTAATAATCAATGTCTTGGTGAATGGCAAAGCAAAAGTAGTTTCTTAGAAGAACCAAGCCAAATATATCCAAACATTTTAAAGCCAAAGAATACTTTTTTTTTTTTTTTTTGGAAAACAAACTCAAACTTCATTCGTTCATGAATAGAAAGAGAATTCAAATACAGTGCCTCCAATGCTGGAGGAGGTGACTTTTACAACCATACAATATCCTCATTTACCTGCCTAGCATAACGGGCCAAAGAGTGTGCAACTGAATTCACATTTCGGCGAACACAGCTTATCTCCCCATGCCCGAGTCCCCTTAACAACCACTGAATATCCTTATAGACATTACCTAGGCGAGACATATTACATTGTGGCGAGTGGATGGCCTTCATTACTATTGTGCTATCACCTGCAATCACCAAGTCAGAGAAACCAGCTTCAATTGCAAACTCTAAAGCTTTCCTGCACGCCAATACCTCCGCCTCCTCGCTGTCTGTTATTGTAGGACCCTTAGACGAAAGCGCTGTCATGACCTGACCTTTATCATTCCGGATCACCAACCCAACTCTGAAGTCTGCCATATCTCCAAAGACTGCGCCATCAAAGTTGAGCTTGTAAATCAAACCATTAGGGGCCTGCCACAAATTCATCAACCTAATCGTCATTGGCTCTGGAACTGCCAAGTGGGATTGTGCTGCATTAACTTCTTTGATAGTCCCTAGCTCTTGCATTAAGCCGAGAAGGTTCCTTTAAATTACTACCATGCAGGAGCGAATTTGGTTGATTCCATATCAGCCAGCATTGGACCCAAAAATATTCAAGATCATCCACGGAGAGCTTGTGCATCAAGTCTGCAAATAGCTACATAATGTCATGTTGGCCACTCAAGTTTTTTTGTAATTGGATTGAACACCCAGCCCACACATCCTAAGCCGTTCCACACTCCCACAGTGCATGAATCACAGACTCTGAATGCCTCAGACATATAGGATAGCTATCATCCTCAATAATTCGACGGCAATCTAGATTTGCATGAGTTGGCAATATATTCTAACAAGCTCACCATCCGAAGACCTTTATTTTGTTTTGTAAAGTTGTGATTTACAACTGTGTTTTATGTTGGCTTTATTCCATCACATGAAGTGTTGTAATTGCTTCAATTTTATTCCTTGTATTTTGTGGGATTTTATTGTATTGGGTTTAGTATTAAGTTGGTAAAGACTTAAGCTTAATTGAAGATCAAGTGGATTTCGTGAGAAGCTCGCGAGAAGCTAACCCGCGAAGTAGCCACGTGAGAAGCATATGACTGGAAGCTGAAAAGTCGTGCCAGGCTGTTAATTTCACGAGTATCTCACGGGTAAGGCCTTTCCGCGAAGTAGTAGCAAAACATTCTGCCTAGAGGATTTTTAAGTGTGACTTTCTTACCCTTCAACCATACTATATATACCCTCATTACCCACAAATGTAAGGAAAACCATTCAAAGAGAAAAACCCTAGATAGGTTTTCTACAACACACACACCCATCTTTTAAAGAGAGAGCTACTCATCCTTAGTAAGAAATCATTGTAACATCTTCTCCTTCCTTCTCCCATTGTCATACCTTGAGAGGAGATTTGTACCCAAACACAACCCACACCCATTCAGAGTGTAAAGAGTATTTTGGAGCTTGGGAAGTTTTGGGGATTTACCAAAAGAAGCCGGTGAGGCTTGGCAGATGCAATCGGGCATATTGCGAAATCCGAAAAGTTAGACAAGACACGGTTCCGAGAAGCCTTGTTGGAGTAGGAGCTTGGAGGGCTTAGGTACATTGGGTAGATTAGGCTTGGAAGGTCTCTTGCTATTCGTGTATCCAACTGATTGTCTAGTGAATCGATTTACCGCTTGGAGGGCGGTGGAGAGGTTTTCGCCAAGTTCTTCGGTTTTCTCTTCGATAACACATCGTCATGTTATCTTGTGTTTGCATCTCTCTTCCCTTACTCTTGTGCTTTACTTTTATTGTTTATTGTTCATGTTTATGTACTAGAGTAGTATCGATTGATTGCTCTTCATGTACTCTTATTTCCGCACTTAGATAAGTTAGAGTAAAAGCAATCTAGCCGTAATTTTTTATTGGGGGTCTAAACAAGCTCTTGTGTTTTAACACATTTTCGAGCTTTCAATTGGTATTAGAGTGGGTACACTCTTTGTGGTTTAATTACCTAAGTGTGATCCTTGACCCCTTGTGTGTTTTGTCATGGATAGTGTTTTGTATGCTTCTATGGATGTTTGTGAGTGTAACATGCTATGTGTTTGTGAAAATGCCTCTATGAGTGTTAATCCTCATAATTGTGATGCATGTTACTTGAATCTATGGGTGTTGTTGACAAACTCCTGAAGAAAGGAGCTAAGAAGTTTCATAAGAATTTGAGCAAGTTTCGTTGTGAAAATGATGATTTGATTGCTAAGCTCAATGAATCAAATAAATTATTTGAAAAGTATAAGAAGCTTGCTGAAAATTCTCTTGAAAAGTTGAAAGAGTTTGAATGTTTGAATACGGACTTGAATGCTAAACTTGTTTTGTCTAACAAACTTGTTGATGATCTTAAATGTGAAAATGAATCTCTTAAGATGCATGCCAAGTGTTTGATTGCTGAACCTGTTGCTAAAAAGGAAGAAAATATATGTTGCAATCATGTTATGTTACCCGATTTTGTGTCTATTGTGTGTTCTACCTCAAAGGACAAATCGTTGTACATTCCTCCACACAAAAGAAATCAAAAAGTGGAGAGAAAGACTCTTAAGCCTAAGCCTCTGTCTAGGTCTCATCCTAAGGAATTGAGTGGATCTAAGTTTGTTCTTAATTGCCATTATTGTGGTGTGATCGGTAACATAAGACCTCAATGCCCCAGGTTTAAAAGAAAACAAACTTATGTGGCTAGATCCCTTCCCAAAAGACTTAGTGGACCTAAACACATTGTTTGTCACCATTGTGGTGCCCTTGGTTATCTTAGACCTCATTGCTCTAAGTTTCAAGCTTTTAAAAGAATCAAAAGAAAAGAGAAACTTGAGCTTCTTGGAGGTTGTGTTAAAAAGGGTAAACTGGATTTGAATGAAAATAGCATGTTGTTAAAGAAAGTGTTTAATGCTCTTAACTCCTTGTCTATGTACATCTCCGATTCTCATTCTTCCAACCCTCGTCTCACTTCTCATAAGATACTCATTTCAAACAATCATTCCGTTTGGATGAAGAAGGGTTCCTATGGTTAAGCTTTTGCTCTTTTGGTCCTTGATCTAATACTTTCAATCTTTGTAGAAACTTTCATACATTGAATGTCATATCTTTATACATTTTATTATATCTTGCATTTATTTGTATGCATTGCTTTTGTTTTTATTTTACTTTATTGGTTTTGTTTTGTGTGAGTAAAAATCCAAAACCACATAAAAAGTGAAAAATTGAAAAAGTTTGATTGTATATGTTTGAGCACATATCACATGTGAGTTTGGCCTAGTACTTTCGTACTAATGGCGTAATGTATTTACGAGATTAGCTTGTTTTGTATGCACATTTATCTTTGTGGGAAACATCTTGAAATCTATGTGTGACTGTTGTAAATCGATCTTTAAGCTTGTCATGAATAATTGGTCAATAGTTTTGTTGGTTTTAATACTTGTATAGACTTGTACCTATATATATTCCCACTTTATTTTTATGTTTTTGCTTAAAGAACTCAACAAATGTAAATCTCAAAATGAAAAGAGATAATGAGCTGCAAAAGCCGTCGCATATATTAGTATTTGACTAGGAAAAAGGGAAAGTGACTTTTTATTGAAATATATGGTGCCCAAAAAGCCAAAAGCTTATTCACAATATTGAAATATCAAAAATTTCAAGCACCGACCTCAAAAAAGATATGTATTGTTCAAAAATGATCAAATGTTATGAATTGTAATGAAGCCAAATGAAAAACTTCAAAGATATGTAATCATTTTTGTGGGAGATCATATATGTTCATTTCTATAATTGAGATAGACCACTTGATTTAGTACTAGTTGTGTATAACTTGATTAAATTGATCATTGAAACTTCACTCTGGACTAAGAACTATTTTATATTTGATATTCACACACAACACACAAGATTTTGTTCAACAAATGCTTATTTCATTTGTATGATTGTACATGATCAAATGTGATGTGCATGTGCTCAACCATATGTGGATCAAACCAAAAAGATTTTTGTTCTTTTTGTTTGCTTTTGGAAGTGATTTGTATCACCCATATTTTTCAAAGTTTTTCAATGTGTTTTTGTGTGAAAAACATGTTTTCTGGGTGTTTTCGTGATGTAAGTTCAGTCAAGACTTAAAGGGTCCTATTTTGAAGTTTTTTAGCTTTGGACAGAGAGTTTCGCGACTATTTCACGACTGTTTCGTGAGTAAAGTTTACCAGCGATATACTAACGAAATACCAGCAAAATTTCGCGGGATTCTAACTAACGAAATTACCAGCGAAAATTTCCAGATCAACTTTTAAAGGGCATTTCGTGGGTCATTTGTTTTAAACTTCTCTCATCTTCTCCCAAACCCTTATTTTAATGTTTCTACATCAAAACCCAACTAAATTCAATTGTTTTTTATTCCATTAACATCCTTAAGGTAATCTTTAACTCTTTTCATTGATTTTGATCCTTAGATTATGTTTTTGGGGGTTTTATGTTCATAGTTGGGATTTTTTTTTTTTAAATGGGAGTTGGAAAACTTAATTTTTGTTCATCTTTTTTATTGGGCTTTGTTTTAAATGTTGATTTGCTTTAGATTTTGGCCCCTTGTGGAAAAAATAACATGTATTTAGGCAAGATTTTCATATGTTCATGCATTGTTTAACATATATGTGTAGTGTGTGTACTCTATGTGTTTGATAAAATGTCCAAATGACATTTTCTCGTTATTTTGGACTTTGATGAGTACCAATTTTTGGGGATCACCATAATTATTCATGTTTATCATGTTTTGATCATTGGTGGTGTGTTTTATATACTTTGCCCCGTGAATGCTTGCTCATGCATCTCACATGCACACTAGATACACCTTTGCTGCATACACTCTAACACTTGATATGTTTTGCATTCACTTATGCTAGTTAAGCCTTTTTAGACCTTTTAGCACATATAACATGTTCTTGTGTCCTTGCCATGCTTTGATCTATATTTTGTTTCATCATCCTTAGCATGTCCTATTTTCTTTATGCTTTGTAGCATTATGTCTTTAAGATGTTTTATTTTTTGTTTGAGCTTCATTTTCTCATTCATCTTACACCCTTCATGCATCATCTTTTACCCTTGTTCATATCTTCTTTTCTTTCCCTCCTTCCTCTTGTTTGATTTGTCTATTCGTGACAAAAAGGAGTATACTAGAGAGTATACCGTGTATCGTCATTTCTATATGACTCATGCGCACATTCTTAGGGGGAGAAATTCTATCTCGTACACATTCATAGGGGGAGAAAGCCATAGGGGAGATGCATATACCAAGGGGGAGAATACATTTTTTTTTTAAACCTTGTTTTGTTTTACTTTTTGTTTGTTTTCTCGTTATTTTACAGTGCTTTGAGTTACATTTTGTATCTATCCTTTGTTACTCTCATCGCATCGTGTTTATGTGTTGGACAGGCATTTATCCTTATGCTATTGTGCTTTATTGGTTGCATGTTCGGATGATCATTTGCTTTGCTATATGATCATTATAGTCATTTCCATATGACTGTTTTGGTGTATGTTCAAGTTGCTCACATGTTTCACATCATGTTTACTTGATCACAATTTACTTGTTACATTATACTTGTCCTTTTATCACTTGATTTACCTTGAGGGTCTAATGCGTTTTGTGCAAGTGTTTTAGGTTACAGGTATGTATGTTCCAAGTTCATCACAACTTCTAGATTTAGGTGTGAGTAAGTTTTGCCATTGTTCCCAAACTCACGTTTAAGTCTAAAGTCTGTTTTATGGTGTTTTGTCACGGAATAGCCAAATGAGGAGATTGAAAAGTTGTGATTTACAACTATGTTTTATGTTGGTTTTATTCCATAACAAAAAATATTGTAATTGCTTCAATTTTGTTCCTTGTATTTTGTGAGATTTTATTATATTGGGTTTAGTATTAAGTTGGTGAAGACTCAAGCTTAATTGAAGATCAAGTAGATTTCGTGAGAAGCTAACCCGCGAAGTAACCACATGAAAAGCATATGACTGGAAGCTAAAATGTCGTGACAGGCTGTCAGTTTTGCGAGTGTGTCGCGAGTAAGGCCTTCTCGTGAGGTAGTCGCGAAACATTCTGCCTGGAGGATTTTTAAGTGTGACTTTCTTACCCTTCACCCATACTATATATACCCTTATTAGCCACAAATGTAAAGGAGGCCATTCAGAGAGAGAAACTCTAGATAGGTTTTCTACAACACACACACCCATCTTTTAGAGAGAGAGCTACTCATCCTTAGTAAGAAATCATTGTAACCTCTTCTCCTTCCCTCTCCCATTGAGACCTTGAGAGGAGATTTATACCTAAACACAAACCACACTCATTCACAGTGTAAAGAGTGTTTTAGAGCTTGGGAAGCTTTGGAGATTTGTCAAAAGAAGTCGGTGAGGTTTGGAGGATGCAATCGGGCGTATTGCAGAATCTGGAAAGACAAGACACGGTTTCAAAAAGTCTTGTTGGAGTAAGAGTTTGGAGGGCTTAGGTACATTGGGTAGATTAGGCTTGGAGGGTCTCTTGCTATTTGTGTATCCCAACTGATTGTCTAGTGGATCAATTTACCGTTTGGAGGGCGGCGAACAGATTTTTCACCGAGTTTTTCGGTTTCCTCTTCGATAACATATCGTCGTGTTATCTTGTGTTTGCATCACTCTTCCCTTACTTTTGTGTTTTACTTTTATTGTTTGTTGTTCATGTTTATGCACTAGAGTAGTATCGGTTGATTGCGCTTCATTTATTCTTGTTTCTGCACTTAGATAAGTTAGAGTAAAAGCAATCTAGCCGTAATTTTTAATTTGGGGTCTAAACAAGCTCTTGTGTTTTAACACATTTTCGAACTTTCATGTTTGGCACCTGTAGCTTCCATATCTTATCCCAGACGTGGCTATTTGACACCGGAGCTAAGCTCTCACCCTCATAGCCTGCTTCCTTCAACATTAATCTCGCAATATGGTAACCCGACTTCACAGAGTACCGTTTGTTCTTATTATGCAGCCACAACAACACATCTGAAACATACCTGTGACTTTGTGGAATTCTCAAAATGGCATCTGCATCAAACCTGTGGAAAACCGTGGCTACCAACTCCTTATTCCACTGTTAATTACTCCAATCAATTAAGTCTGAGACCCTCCATTCCCACTCCACTTCATCTAGTGGTATAAGGACCTTATTTGAACGATGGTTTGGAATTCACTTATTGTGTATCACCCGTATGGAAGAACCATTTCCCACTCTCCAACAACATCCCTTCTTTAGAATTTGTTGACCTGCAATTAAGCTTTTCCAGACATACGAGCTATTTGGGTTGTCAAATGCTTCCAGAATGCTACATCTTGGAAAGTACTTTGCTTTGAAGCACTTGTAGAGAAGTAATCCTTGGTCCTGCAATAATCTCCACCCTTGTTTAGCCAACATGGCTAGAGTGAAACTCCTTATATCCCTGAAACCCATCCCTTCTTCCTTCTTCAGAAAAATCAATGAATCCCAGCTCTTCTAATGAATCTTCTTTTCGTCTCCACATCCCACCAAAACCTGGCACACATAGCATTAAGCTCATTGCAAAGCTTCATTGGCAATTGGAACACTCCCGTTGTGTATGTGGGAATTGATTGAGCCACTACCTTTATCAATACCTCATTCCCAGCTCTAGATAGCAATCTTCCTTTCCACCCCTGTATTTTTTTCTACAAACCTTTTCCTTAAGAAAAGAAAAGGCTTGATATTTGGACTTGCCAATCAGCGTGGGCAAACCCAGGTAAGATTCAAATTTCTCCACTTGACTCCCAAAGAATTTTTAATCCAATCCCATTGTGCACCTATAGTATTGCCACTAAAGAAAACAAAGGATTTGTCCAGATTGATACATTGCCCAGAAGCCGTGGCATACAGCTAGAGGACGTCAATGATGGCCTATACTTCATCTTGTTTTGCTTGGCAAAACAAGAGTGATTTATTTGCAAATAGTAGATTTGATATGTTAGGTGCTGTCCGGCAAATAGAAACTCCATGAAGTTGTCCCTCCTCTTTTGCTTTTGCTAGCAAAGACGTGAACCCCTATGCACATAACAGAAACAGATAAGGGGATAGAGGGTATCCTAGATAGCATGGTTTTAAAAATCGAACCGGACCGGCCGGTTCAATCAAGAATCAACCTCCAATCTGGTCCGGTTATGACTAAAAACCGAAAATCATCCAAAAACCAGAAATAATAGGAAACCTGTCGGTTCAACCATTAAAACCGAAAACTGTTATGGTTGAACTAGTTATTGGCTAGTTTGCTTAAGACACCAAAATGCAGCAATTTTGACTAGATAGTAAAGATCAGAAAAACAAAGCAATCAACCATGACCATCCTTTGCCACTAAAAAAGAAAAAGAATAGAAAAAAAGAGTAGTTAAGGAGAGGGATTCTTTAATGGAGGCACCATCTGACTATCTGAGCACACACAAGAATGTCGACCAAGACAACTTAAACAAGTCTAAAATAAAAGAGAAGAAGCAGATCTAAGTTGAGAGAGAAGGGAGAAATAAACTTTAATAAAAAGAAGTGGGGATGACCCAAAGGTATCTGGCGAAAATAACAAGGAGAGAAACAAGTGGGGTAGGTTGGAAAGTGGGGTAGGGATATTAAATGGTTAATTATTAGAGTTTTTTTTTTTTTTTTTTTTTTTCAATGTTGTCTTGTAGTGTATGTAGTGTCGTTATTTTGGAGGGTGTGTTTTTTGCTTTTGGACTTTTGGCAACCTTTGGGCTATTAGCCTATTTCATGAACTTCGATACAGAGGAAAAAAGCTAAGTAACATGTTACCTACCAATTTCCAATTTTGATCATATAAATAAATAATAATAATATATAATAAATGTAGCCAAAGCATAATACATAAAAAAATGCACAATAATAATCCATATAAATTTAATAATAAATAATAGTACAATTTTTCTTTTTCTTTTTTTAAAGAATTACTAATTTATTATGTATTGTTAATTTCATACTAAATATTTTTAATACTATATAAGTTGTGGATTTGTTATTTTAATTTTCTAAATATAGGACGTGATAATTAAACTCACATTTTTTTTAATAAAAAATATATGTATTTAAAACTAATTATTCTTAGTTTTAAACTTATTACATATTTTATTATTTATATATTATAATTTAAAAATTATTAATTAATTCGACCATTGGTCCAACCACAGTCCGACCATAAAATCGGGAACCACTACCTTTTCCGATTGTTTAATTGGTCTGGTTTTTAAAACCATGCTTGATAGAGCCCCCTAGATGGCAAAATATTACCATATGCTTTCCCATTAATACAGACAGAGAAAGAGACAGTGGTAACACAACTCATAATATGATCAGTCTACACTTCAGGAAAACCTAACTTGTTCATCATGCCCTTAAGGAAGGTCCACTCTACCCAGTCATAAGCTTTGCTAATATCCAACTTCAATGCCAAAACACCTTTTTTACCTTTCTTTCTACAATGCATTGCATGAAGGGTCTCATAAGCCATAAATACATTGTCAGTGATAAGGCGACTTGGGCGGGCAAAATCAACTTGGGTAGAATTAGCTTCAATCTATTAGCCATAACTTTTGAAATTAATTTATAAATAACATTACTTGTTGATAAGTCTGTAACTTCATTAACATGTGTTATTTTCTCATGTATAACACAAATATTTTTACATAAGGTAAGTCATTACATGTAAGGTCCCAAATTTTACTAGCCCAAGCCCACTTAAAATAATGGGTTGTGCCTTTCAAACCTGACCCAAATCAATAAAATTTGTAAGAGGAGGGAAGAACAACAATAGCGAGCTCTGCCTGAGGACAACTACAAGGCAGAATTTGTGTTTGTATTTAGGAACAAATGAACATAAGGCTCTGTACAGGTGCTCCCGAGGAGACTGAATTTGTATAATAATGGTACTATTCAGCTTCTTCTCTCAATATTCTTTCTTCTGTTCTCTTCTTCTCACCCTCGATTCCTTTTTTCGATGCCCTCTGCTCTACTTATATACCTCCACCTTCATCACATCTTCACCCTCCATTTCTACTTCACCTCCCTCCTTTTTTTACACTTGTTACCTTTCACATCTGAAGCAGGTGGTGGAAGAGACCTGCTTAGCTGTGCCTTACACTGTTCAGGCCACTTCCTTATTAATGCAGCTGATAAAGCTGTTGTTTACCATTTAATGCAGATGCAACAGGCTACATCAGGCTGAAAGCTCCCCTACTGCCTACTGACTTCCACTTTCCTTAGATCCTAGCTTCCACTTAGAATACTTCAGAGTGTCATGATTCAATTCTTCTCCTCCTCAGGCAACTTCCTTCCTTGGGCCCGTGGCTAGCAGCAATTCCACGTCAATGTCGTGACCTTTCAACTTCCTCATCCGTCCTCGGGACAATGCTACGACCCTCCAACTTCATCCTTAGTCCTCGAGCCAATGCCGCGACCTTCGACCTTCCAACTTCATCCTCAGTCCTCGGGCCAATGCTACGACCTTCCAACTTCATCCTTAGTCCTCGGGTATCCACATTACAAAACAATTTTTTTTTTCCATCCAATCAATTTGTAAATTGTGATTTTTTAAATCATATCGATCATAATTAAATATTCTATAAAAATTTTAGATCAAGATTTTGTTAAATAATTTAGAGATGATTATACCAATAATAGACTATGGGGGCCTTTTCATACTGTTGGGCCTCGACCTCTTCTGTTGTACTATGACCCGTTAGTTTGAGGTAAGAGAGTTGGGATTGGCCTTGCTGGGACTATGCTTCAAGCTAGCTTGTGCACAAGTCAGGCTCACCCAATGTAGACACGTTCTGACATGAGTGCTATGGGCTAAACGTAAGGTGTGGTCACATCAGGAATAATTGTTACAAGTATTACAGCAATAATACCCTACAACAGAATAACTATGATAATAAAATGTATTAAGTAAAGCTAACATCGTGAATAAAGTTAATAGAGTTATGGCAAAATACCACAACAAGTGGGAATAATACTACAGTAGGAAAAGGTAAATAACTTAGTAATTTCTAGCCAAATAATGGGTAAATCATCCAATGGACATAACCAATGAAACAGTTTATTTGCTAGATTATGGGCTGAACTTTTCAACAAAAGCGAACCCAAGAAGGGAGCCAATCTCCAAAGCGGGTAACCTCAACAAAAGGCTCCTGCCATTGAAGTTACTCACTCTGAAGAAAGGGCCTAAGTGGTTTAAACTTCGATTTACAATCTTTAGAGAATGGGTCTATCAAGAGGGAGAGAAAATGTGGTCTATTGATGCATGCGTTTATTTCGTTCTCTTTCTTTTCTACCTCCCTTTTTTGTTCTCTCATTTTTACTATTCATGGCTACCCCCTTTAATATCGTTTGCCATTGTAGGATTTACCCCTTTTGCCCCTCAAACATTTTTGGCTTGTTGCATCTCTCCAGAATTGCCTACTAATCTGCTGGATGCCTCTGCCCAGAGTGTGTTGGTTGCACCACTCTCCATTTCTAGACAAAATTACTTGTCTTGTTTCTTACCTATCTGTGTTTTTGTTTCATCTTAAGGGATAAGGATTAAGGTATCTCACAACCTACCTCTTTGGCATGCATCAAGTGGTCCCAGCCCACACTTACCTCTATTGGGTTAAACGCCATCCCAGCAAGACATTCCCCCAAAGAAGCTTAGGCGAGAACCTTAGAATAAACCCCCCTTTCTCCCCACCGTCAAACCACACTCTCTGAATACTTTAACCTGTATCCCACCTCCCATGTATTGGCTGGGTACAAATAGGTGGTGCCCTGGTCCTTTATGCATACTCCACTTTCATCTGTGTTTGTTTCTTTATGGCCTTCACACCATTTCTGCTGCTCCTGCGTTGTCTGGTTCTGCTATGCGTGCTAGTTTGTGTTTACCCTTTGTGGCATGAAGGATGCATGGGCTTTTGGGCTCATGTTTTCTTTCTTTTATCCCATCCTAGGCTGGGTATTGTCCAAGCTTAAGCCTTTATCTCCATAGCCTACTGAGCCCATGCTTTTGTCTCTCTCCTTCATGGCTTGGGGCCTTTTAGCTATTAATCCTACAATACTACTTCATTGTTTTTGCCATATTTACCTCTTATCATTCTTATGGGCTTATTGACCATCATTCCTGTCATGTCAGCTCATTTAGTTTACGTCATGTCAGCTCATTTAGTTTACCACTTTATTCTTTGGGCATCCTCAGCCTATTTACTTCTTCTTTACCTCTTTTTACTCTCATGGGTTTATTACTTAATTCTTTGGGCTTCCACAGCCCTTTTACTATATCTTTACCTCTTATTACTCCTATGGGCTTATTGGCCATCATTCCTGCCATGTTAGCCCATTGAGTTTACCACTTTATTCCTTGGGTTTCCCCGGCCTATTTACTTCTTCTTTACCTCTCATTATTCTCATGGGCTTACCACTTCATTCCTTGGGCTTTCTCGGCCCATTTACCTCTTCTTTACCTCTTGTTACTTTCATGGGCCTGGTGGCTATCAATCCTGCCACGTCAGCCCATTGGGCTTGTTACCTTATCTCTTTACCGTTTTGCCCATCATTTTCTTCTCTCATCTTCCTTATTGTTGAGCTTCTTCTGTTGTTGGACCCTTTGTCAAAAATGGGCATCAATGTAGAGTATACTAATAGTTTTAAAATTAATAAAACATATTCAAAAATTAATCAAATTTACACATTTTAACTAATAAACGTTGCTTTACAAATATATAGAAATCAATATAAGGAAATATAACAATAATAAAAATTGAATAAAAACCTTATTTTTATAGATAACAAATACAAAAAGGATCTATAACTCTTTAACCACGAAATCTGCAATTGTCTTTTGTTTTAAAAATAAAAAATTTTGTATGCATATTTCTAATTCTCCAAATATAAAATAATAATAAAAAAATATTTTTAAAAATAATGAAGGATTACACTAATGATATTTATTTATAAATTTATAGAAACACATATCTTGAACATACTTTGATTTAGCGAGCTACGTATGATATATAACAGTATTAGAAAGGAAAAAATATGCATTAATTATTTATATAAACTTATATATATATATATATATATATTTAAAAACATATAATTTGAATCACTTTAATTTAAACACGAGTTACATATGGGATAAAAGTAATAAGTTGGAAAAAAAATGATGTATGTGTTATTTAACTAATTTATTTTTTAAATCTAGGGGCCCATTAGTTGAATTTTATATTTAAAATTTTATTTATTTTTATAAAAAAATAGGGAGGATGTGGCCTTCCCCCTCTCCCTCCGCCTCTAACCTTCATTTGGTTTTCAATATATAATATAGAAAATATATACTTTCCTACAATTTTTTTCATTTCTTATTTTTTTGGTAAAAAATAGATAAATCTTGAAACTCATAAAGTCTCGCAAATAAAGATTTGAACATGAAACCAGGGCTGTCTCAACCACTCAGGCCATGGCCTCAAACCCCAAGTGGGAGAAAGTCCCAAGTATTGGTAAAAATATTGCAAATATTAATCAATAATTAAAAAAAAACACCCAAGTATTAATTAATAAAATCTAACACACTTGTCTATTAGGCTTTGGGGATAATGGGGCTCCCGGTTTCGAGTAGTAGCCCGGGGGAAGGGGGTCGGGTAGAATGTAGATTATGTAAAGTTCTAAGTTCTAACCATAGATAAAAAATAATAATAATAATAATAAAATAAAATAAAATAAAATAAAAAATAAAAAGAGGTAGATGAAAGATTTAGGCTTGTAGGAGTATTAATTAAGCTATTAATAAATTTAGGGGTTTGGCTTACCTCCAGTACTTTTTTAACTAGACATTTCTTGTTGTTTTAAATATACAAGCCGTAAATACACTTTTGATCCCTACATTTTGGGCCATTTCTCGATTTGGTCCCTAAACTGATTTTGCTCCTAGGTCAGTCCCTGAAATCAGAAAATCAATTCTATTTTGGTCCCTGCCATCAACCCACTAACAAAAAAATCCTACGTGGCTAACAGAGTGCATAAGTGGCCTGTTAGATGCTGATGTGGCTAATAATTTAACAATAAAAATATCATGTCAGCATCCATGTCAGCATTTAAATTAATAAAAAATGCCAGGTCAGAACAAATTAAAAATAAACATTAATCTAATTAAAATATTAAAAAAAACAATAAAAAAACAAATATCTGAATTGTTAAAAGTTATTAAATTATTAAAATGTCAAAGCTAATAAAATAAAATTATTAAATTAAAAAATTTATTTTCATTCTCTCTCTCTCTCTCTCTCTCTCTCTCTCTCTATGCCGATTCACATTCTCCCTCTCTTTGATCTTTCTCCCCCAGCTGATTCTTTTTTTTTTTTTTATAAACTCTCCCAGCCGATTGAATGCTTTGAAATGGGGTTTTGTGGATTAAGTTCTCAAGCTCGACCATGGAGTTTTATGGATCAGTGGAGGCGAAGGATCGGTTTAGGGTGGTGGGTTGGTTTGGATTCATGGGTTGTGGATCTATAGGTGTGTTGTGCTGCAGTGAAACCCAAGACCGGTGGTGGTGGTGGTTGCGAAGGATCGGTTTGGGGGGAGGGGGGGTGGGTTGGTTTGGATTTGTGGGTGTGTTGTGTTGCTGTGAAACCCTAGACAGGTGGTGGTGGTGGTTGCAAAGGATCGATGGTTGAGCTGGCTATGTTGTTGTGATGGTCCCCATGGTGAAGCCTCAGGTGCAAAGCCTAGATTAGTCCTCACGGCGAAGCCCAAATTGTTTCTAACGATGAAACCTCAAGTAGTGGGTGTTGTGAAGCCTCAAGAGTGCGTTTGTGGGTATTGTGAAGCCCAGGTCAGTCCCCACGACGAAGCCACATCTCTACCTCTCCTCCATTATGCTATATTGAGAATTTTGATGGGTATTTGGGAAAGAGATGGTTTTGGATAAAAATTTTGGTTGAATATATAATTGATTTTTGTGGAAGAATTTGGGTACAAATTTTGGAATATTATGGGTTTTTATTCTTTTATTCTTGTGTTTGAATATTCTGGGTTGTTGTTCTTATGTGTTCATGATCAAGATGAACACAAATCTTAATTGATTTTATTTTTAATTTTGTTTTTCCTCTTTTTTATTTGATTAAAACTGATAAATTATTTTTTTTATTATTTAGAAACTTACGTGGAGTTGAGGTGGCATTTTTAAAAATTAAATAAATTTTGTATTATTAAATTATTAGCCACGTCAGCATCTAACATACCACTTATGTACTCTGTTAGCCATGTAGGATTTTTCTGTTAGTGGGTTGATGGCAGGGACCAAATAGAATCGATTTTCTGATTTCAATGACTGACCTAGGAGCAAAATCAGTTTAGGGACCAAACCAAGAAATGACCCAAAATGTAGGGACCAAAAGTGCATTTACGCCAATATACAATGATAAGTGATGGTGAGTTTTAATCATCACTTTTTATTTAGTAAGTAGGTGATATGGCAGTTTCTAATTAAAATAAAAGGAGATTCCAATTAAAAAATTATTTGAGGTAAGTCAAATCCTAAATTTAGGTAATGCAAGAAAATCTCTATGCTCGTAGGTGCACCTTATTATCTTACTTTTGCTCTCTTTTCATGAGATGGTTGAAACTCCCCCTTATTGTTGGAAAACTTTTTGCGTTCAGATATAATTCTTTATAAAATGTGGTCATAACTCACAACAGAGAACACCCTTACCTTAAAATCTTACGTAGCCAAAAGTGTTATTTTCTTTAAAATTGCCTAATAATATTCCTCTTGTAAACATTTCCAAATATTTAGTGTTGCAAAAACATGCATGAATTTAATGGACGATTTGGCTCATAGAGGATTAATATAATCACTAATCGTGAATTAATTTGTTACGTGTCGAACTACATATGCAATACTAGCTATAATTAGATTGACCATTTGGAGGAGAACATGATGAACGAAAAGCCACATATTATCTTCAACCTTTTCTTTTCCATACAATTTTTGGGGGGAAACTCCTTCCAACCATTTTTAATTAAATATAGAATTTCTTGCTCACCACCCTTCATATACTACAAACTCCACTATATATTAAGATTTTCCTTTTTCTCTCAGCCTCATTTTCCATACTTCTTTCGTTTTAGCTACCTTATTATTACGCGTTAAAAGTATTCTAATCAGATCTTTAAGTTTAGTTAAGATGGTTATTGGCAAAATTCTTGGTTTAATTTTACTAATGGAGATGATTGTGCATGGTTTTAGATTTGAAGTAGTAGATGGTTTTAGATTTGATGTGGTAAATGGTTTTAGATTTGGAGTAGTAGATGGTTTGAGCATGGACTATTATCTGCGCAGGTGCCCATTAGCTGAACTAATTGTGAAAATTAAAGTTATCAAAGCTTTGCAAGCTGATCCTACCCTAGCAGCCAGCCTTGTTAGATTGCATTTCCATGATTGTTTCATAGAGGTGCTCTCTCTCTCTTTCTCTCAAAAGATTATCTTTTTAGGTTTGGTTATTTTCTTTTTAAATTAATAAAAAGATTATTTGTTTATACTTTCTTGATCTTCGAATTTTTAATTTGTTCAATTAAGTAGGGATGTGACGGGTCGGTTCTCCTTAATTCAACAAAGCAAAACAAAGCAGAGAGAGACTCCCCAGCAAATTTGAGCTTGCGGGGATTTGAACTTATTGATGAAATAAAAGAGGAACTTGAAAAACAATGCCCTGGCATAGTCTCATGTGCTGATATTCTTGCAATGGCTGCCAGAGATGCAGTATGCAAGGTAACCAAATAACCAAATGTTAATTTAAAAGTGAATATATATATATATATATATATATATATTTTGTCATCTTCATTATAATGATTGAGATCAAAATTGTAATGGTGTTATTGATTAATTTTAAAGGCCGGGGGTCCTCTTTATGACATACCTAAGGGAAGAATGGATGGTACGAGGTCTAAAATAGAAGACACAATCAACCTTCCTGCACCAACCTTCAATGCCTCTCAGCTCATTAATTTGTTTGGCCAGCATGGTTTTAGTGCCCAAGAAATGGTGGCTCTTTCGGGTAAATATGTTGCAAGTTTTGAATATATATATTTGATAAATTCAATAGTTACATTGACAAAAGGTAACTTTAAACCCTAGATGTCTTCATATGAAATATTAAGACTTGTCAGCTTAGTTATAAAACTCATGACTTGAATGAATGATTAATTTTTATGATTATGTTACACATTTCTTCTCCCTCACGCCAAGATTAGTGTAATTATTATTAGGAACATGTTACAACTAACAAGTTTCTTGTTCCTGCAGACAAAATTTTTGTGCACGCTCATTTGAAAGCTGCTTGTAATCTAATTATTGTGATCTTGGCTTGCAGGCGCACATACACTAGGAGTGGCAAGGTGCTCATCATTTAAAAACCGATTAGTCGGCGGCTTGGATGCAAATTTAAATGCAGACTTTGCAAAGACATTATTCACAACATGCAGCGCTAGTGATACTGCAGAGCAACCCTTTGATGAATCAAGAAATACTTTCGATAATCTTTACTATCGTGCATTGCAATGTAAATCTGGAGTGCTCGATTCTGATCAAACCTTATATGCGTCCGCAGAAACTAAAGGAATCGTGGATAGCTATGCATCCAACAAAGTCATGTTCTTCTCTGATTTTAAACGGGCAATGGTGAAAATGAGTGTGCTTAATGTTAAACAAGGTTCACAAGGCGAAGTACGACAAAATTGCTATAAAATTAATTGATGCTAATGGCTTGTTTGGATGGAGGGGGGAAGGAGGAGTAGTAGAGGGGAGTAGTGTAGTGTTGGTTAAAAATAAGTTAATTTTACTCTACTCTACTCTACTCCCCCTCCTATTTAAAAAAAAAAAAAAAAAAAAAACTCCAAAACTAGCTTCTCCTATTTTAAAACATAAGTTAATTTTTATGGTTTTGCCTCATATAATATGACAAATAAACTACAAAAAAACAACGATATACCGAACGGACAAGCATTTTTCTTTTTCTTTAGGTTGTATGAGTGGAAAGTTCTATTAATAGATAAATGTGTGATAATGGCCCTTACCAAAGTGTGCTTAGTGTTCCTGTAGATTGAAACAATTGCCCGTCCTTGGCAGCCAGTGTTTTAGTTTACTGGAATTTTTTACCTGTTAATTATTATGTGTAGAAAAAATATGAATATAAATTTATACATTTTTGGCATTCCCTCTTTTTGGAATTGAGTGGATAATGTACCTGTCGATTTTTATGTGTAGAAAAATAAATGAATATAAATTTAAAGATTTTGTCATTCCTTTTTTTGGAATTGAGTGGATTATTGAGGTTTATATATATATAGAGATGGGTTCAAGTTACACCTAGTGTAACTCTACAAAAGTTACATCTTTTTTAAACCGTAGATTTCTAAGAAATCTAATGGTTAGAAAATCACTATAATCAATGTTTTCTTTAAAATTAATTGCTTTCCATATTAGCCAACCTAATTAATTTGAGAAAATATTATATTATTTTCTTTTTAACTTTCTTTCTCTCTCCTAATCAATTCATCCATAACCTTACACAAAAGCATATTCTCAACTTTCTTGGGCATGGAGGCCGTTGTGGTGGACTTTCAATTGTTAAAGAAGCCATTGATCAGGGATTGTGTAATGACCAAGTCTGCATATTCAAACAAAACCCTTGTATTATTGCTCTCTTGATTTATCAAAATTAACAAATACTTTTGCTAGGAATCTTTCTCAACATGCCCATTATAGCTTTTGAATGTCACATCGCTAAATCAACTGCAAAAAAATCAAACCTTTATCATTCACAATTACCTAGGGCTACATCACTAATAGCTCCAATGCTAGGCTTAAATTACAAAAAATCCTGCAACAATGCAATGGTCAGAACTACAGCTAAGCACCACCAGTGTGACGTCTATGGCATTGCTGATTAACATTCTCCACAAATTTCTAACGACAACCAGGCAGATTGATAGTATAAAATTTAGTTAAATCTCATATTCTCGGGAAACAAGGATTGTGTTCATAAAAAATAAAAGCCAATTCACCCCAAAGTATACTTTCTTCTAAGCAACTTCTTCACGCCAATGATTGGGCATGTTTCACAATCAGAGGATAGTTTTTAGAAAGTATTTACAAGAACACGAGTATGTAGAAGCCATTTGGGGGACTGTTTGTGTGTTCTCCACTTTCTAACCTCAAAAGAGTCCCCCAAAGAGTTTCAACACCATCAAGGGAGTCAAATTGTATTCCAACATATGGCTTGGATTTCAACTCACAATCACCAAAATCTCCAGGTGGTAACTCTTGCTCTAATAGCTCTGGATTGTTTGGGGCATCATATAACTCTTCACACTCCATTGGCTATTTAGTAACTATAACAACCAATATAAACAATGAACAAAAAATATAAAATATGTAACTATAACAACTAATATATTTACATAAATAAAAATTTGAATAATTCCATATCTAAAGAAATAATCACTTTGAGCCAAGTACTATTCGATTTAGTAGCCAATACCTATAGCTACAACTAATAGACCGAATATAATATCAAAGTTCCCTCTCATCAGTGTGTAAACATTCAGCTACAAAACATATGTACTATCTAAGAAATTATAACAAGGGAAAACAGATGTTATATCTAATAGACCCAATAGAAAAACTAATAAAATTTAACTTCACATGAGACAATAAAATTTGGAACAACTAATAGACCCAATAGAAAAACAAAGGTTATATCTACACATGCAGCAACTATTTTGATACATTATATTTACTTTTGCATATAAAAAGAACTAATAGACCCAATAGATTTAGTCAATAGCAAGTTGTTCTAGAAAATATAGTTGCATATAAAAAGAACTAAAAGACTACTATTGCATATAAAAAGAACGACAACAGCCACCAAAATTTTCAACGTCTTACAATATAGTTAAATACAATAAAATAGTTCTATCTAAGAAATTATAACAAGGGAAAAATAGTGAGAGACTAACCAGTTGTGCAACCAGCGACTTCTTCCTTCTTCCTTCTTTTTTTTCTTTTTTCTTTTTTTTTTTTTCCTACCGGCGACTTGGCGGTGGAGCTGGAAGAGCAGTGGAGGAGAAAGAGACAGAGAGATAGAGAGGCATGCAGTGGAGGAATTTTATTTTTTTTTTTTTTTTTTTTTGAGAAACGGTGGAAAAAAAATTAGAGAGATACGTATACTTTTTTGTGTTTTTTTAGGTTTAGAGATAGGTATGGAATATATAAATAAGGGATAATTAATGAGATACTAATCAGAATATTAGCATTAATGAGGGTTTTTTTTTTTTTTTTATCGTTAAATCTACTTAAATCCAATGGTTTAAAAAATGTGTAACTTTTTAGAGTTACACCTGGTGTAACTTGACTAGAGTTACACCCATTTTAGACTGTTGATTCTTATTAAATCTAGCAGCCAACAAAAGACTACTTCTCACATCCACCGTTGATTCTTATATAATTATTATTTGACAAGTCAACTCATTTTAATTAAATTCCCCCACATCCACCACCTCTCTCTCCTTAATAATCATCTTCCACTTATTCTCCCCTCCCACTTCTAATTCTGTTCAAATAGGAAGATAATATACGACCTTGAAATTAACAGAAGATGTATGCCGAAATAGGCCGATACCGAAATATTCCGTTCCACTAGACAAACCGAAATGGGGTCTGAAACGGAATTAATAACATTGATAAATACATACCCGTGCAATTTCGATCCAGTGTTTGTGCCAGTCCACTAACCCCAGGGGATCGGGCTTTCACCCATTGTCCTTCAAGTCCCCCTTTCTCATCCCAATTAGGATAGCGGAGGTTGCTTGTTGTCGAAGATAAGTTGGCAGGGTTACCTTAATGTTGAGATCTGTCTTAACCTTCCTTGGCTTAGTGTTGTAGCTCAAGAGTCTTCAAGACTTGTGATTGAAATGAACATTAAGACCCACGGTCTTAAAGGTGGAGTAGAAGGGCCAACTTGAGAGTGAGGCAAGTCGAGAACGAGTAGAAACTTACAATTCGAAGACCAAATCATAGACTATTGGACATGGGCTATTGGACATGCTATAAAGTGATTTTCAACAAGAACGTTGAGACTTTTCAAAAAAAAAAATTTAGCTTAATCCACCTTGTGAGGGAAGGGGGGAGGGGGTGCCACGACGAAACAAGGGAATGAAAGGCCGCTTTGCATTGGAAGCTCTTTACCCTCTCCAAGCAAAGCGGAGGCTCCAGAGGTATGGTGGTTTGTGTTGTGCCATCATTTCAGATTCATGACTGACACTAGAATAGATTTCTGCTGCCATTTCCGGAAAGTGAATGGACAGTTGCTCTTTCCCATTCTCATAATGTTCCCAAACTTCCTTTGCTCATCATTGATCGAATGAACTAAAGGTCAATCATTGTGCCACCTAATCTTGTTTGTTTATAAGTATAAAATATGGATTCTTTCATCCCCAGTCCTGTCATCCCAGAAGGAACAAGTAAGAGACAATGCTAACTAGACGAACTCCTCATATCTAAGGCAGCTTACCACAAGCACCCCCCCTACAACTAGTTGGGGGACTGTTTGTGTGTTCTCCACTTTCTAACCTCAAAAAGAGAAAATGTGTTTTCCTCTAAGTTTCTCTCTCATTCGCTTTGCGAAGTAAGCGGGCTTTGCCCCAGCTATCACTATCATTGGGAAAGCAACAAAGCTACCGGCATCGCCCATATGCTAGAGATTATCTTAAGTTCGTCCCCAAAGCATATGGGCGATGGCGGTAGCTTTGTTGCTTTCCCAAGGATAGTGGTAGCTAGGGCAAAGCCCGCTTTCTTCGCAAAGCGAATGAGAGAGAAACTTAGAGGAAAACACATTCTCTCTTTTTGAGGTTAGAAAGTGGTCCAGAACACACAAACAATCCCCCAACTAGTTGTAGGGGGGGTGCTTGTGGTAAGCTGCCTTAGATATGAGGAGTTCGTCTAGTTAGCATTGTCTCTTGCTTGTTCCTTCTAGGACGACAAGACTAAGGATGAAAGAATCCATATTTTATACTTATAAACAAACAAGATTAGGTGGGACAATGATTGACCTTTAGTTCATTCGATCAATGACGAGCAAAGGAAGTTTGGGAACATTATGAGAATGGGAAAGAGCAGCTGTCCATTCACTTTCCGGAAATGGCAGCAGAAATCTATTCTAGTGTCAGTTGTGAATCCAAAATGACAGCACAACACAAACCATCATACCTCTGGAGCCTCCGCTTTGCTTGGAGAGGGTAAAGAGCTTCCAACGTAAAGCGGCCTTTCATTCCCTTGTTTCGTCGTGGCACCCCCCCCCCCCCCTTCCCTCACAAGGTGGATTAAGCTAAATTTTTTTTTTTTAAAAGTCTCAACGTTCTTGTTGAAAATCACTTTATAGCATGTCCAATAGTCCATGTCTAATAGTCTATGATTTGGTCTTCAAATTGTAAGTTTCTACTCGTTCTCAGCTTGCCTCGCTCTCAAGTTGGCCTTTCTACTCCATCTTTGAGATCGTGGGTCTTAATGTTCATTTCAATCACAAGTCTTGAAGACTCTTGAGCTACAACACTAAGCCAAGGAAGGTTAAGACAGATCTCAACATTAAGGTAACCCCGCCAACTTATCTTCGACGACAAGCAACCTCCGTTATCCCAATTGGGATGAGAAAGGGGGACTTGAAGGACAATGGGTGAAAGCCCGATCCCCTGGGGTTAGTGGGCTGGCACAAACACTGGATCGAAATCGCACCGGTGTGTATTTATCAATGTTATTAATTCCATTTTGGACCCCATTTCGGTTTGTCTAGTGGAACGGAATATTTCGGTATCGGCCTATTTCGGCGTACCGTTTTAGGGTGTTTCGGGGTTCCTAAAAAATATATATGCATATATATATATATATATATATATATATATATATATATATGAACACACACATATACAACATAAAAGTTTCAATTTAAAGAAGTGTTACTATTATATAAAAAAATGAATTTAATTAATTTTTTAAAATTAAATAAAGTAAAATTAAAAAAAATATTTATTTATAATTTTCTACAAATAAAATTCACATTTTGAATAATCCTAAAAAAAACAATAAATGTGAAAGTCAAAGCACAAAAGTTCTTAACATTTTAATTAGTATATGAATCTTCAAACTATAATAATAAAAGAAGTGTTATGTTCACAATATTTTCACAACAAATAATAAGTGTTTAGTTGTTATTAGTTTTAATTTAAACCTAAAATTAAAATTATTTTTTTATTTACCAATAACAGCTAATAGCAACCAATACAATTTATTGTGTAAGTATTGTGAAAATGTTATTAATATTACATTTTTCTAATAATAATATTTTTAAAAAAATAAATTAATATTAATATAAAGTTATAAACCATTGTACACAATGAGGGAAATAAAAATAATACCTCTGACTGACATTTGCTTTTGGATTTTTTTTTTAACTTTCTTTGTCATTTCCAAAGTTACTCACGTGATGAGCTCAGAGAAGTTGAAATTTGAAATCAATAAAAGAGGATAAGACACCAAGACTCTCAAAAGTTAGGACAATAGAAAACAAAAGAACAAAAAACCAGTCCCACTAACCAGTGGATACAAAACGGAGAAGATGAAGATAAAGAAGAAGAAGATGAAGAAGTGGGCTGGGACGCTAGGTTCATTCAAGCAAACAGTGGGCCAACGTCATTTGGACCTTTACTGTTTTTTTTTTTTTTTTTTTTAAATAACAGGCCAAATCCTGTACCAGCCGGAATTGGCCGAAATTGGCCGGAATGGCCCGAAACGGCCCGAAATCTGACCCAAGATGGAATGTGGGGTATTCTGGTACCGGTTTGCATACCGGTACGAAAAATTCTGGTTGTTTCGACCAGAATGGAACAATATCAATAACAATGGTATTTATGTCATCACTCATCAGCCACTTGCTCGAAGAGTAGTTGGAGAATGGGCTGGCTAGGTGGAGGATGTAAATTTCTAGACTTCCCTTTCTCAAATCTAGAAATTTCTAATAGATGAAGTTTTGGTTCCGAGATCTTGAGAAAAATGGCCTAAATCAAATAGAGTTGCGCAAAATCTAATTGAAATGACATTCTATAAAGGTGGATTTAGGGCCAAAAAAAGAAATTTATTTTACTCTACATTTAAATGCCCTTAGAGGCATGATTTTCAATATGATACAAAGTAGATCCAAGTGCTTTCCCTTAGAGCGTTCGCATCCGGGGTTGTTTAAAAGTTGCTATTTTACAATCTAAAAAATTATTTTATCTATTATACTATCTCGCTTTATAATACACTCAACATCCCAATTTATATTTTTCCATACAACATAATAAAATAATATTACTACACCATAAAATATTATAAATCTCTCCTCTCTCTACCTCTCTCTACCTCTCTGTCCCTTTGTCTATCCAGCACCATTGATTCAAACGCAAGTCTCAGCCACCGAAACCAAAACCTAAGCACCACTGAAACAACCCAACCCACACTGATTCAAACAAGCTTTAGCCACCGAAACACCCCAGTACCACCGAAACAACCAACCCACATTGATTCAAAGAAGCCCAGCCACTGAAACAACATAGCACCACCGAAACAACCCAACCCACACCGATTCAAATAAGCCCCAACCATCGAAACTAACCTATTACCACTGAAATCAAGCCAAACCACACCGATTCAAACCAGCTTACCACCGATTCAAGCAAGCCCCAGCCACAGAAAATAAACTAGCACCACCGAAATCAAGCTAGACCACCACTAATTCAAACCCACAATCACCAATTTAACATCTATTCAAAGCCACAACTTCAAACCCAAAACACAACAAATCGGAACTAAAGCAACCTGTAACGGCAAACACACTGCTATCTACTTGAGAGAGAGGGCGACAATGAGGGTAGTGGTGATTTGGGGAGAGAGAGAGAAGAAACACAGACGGGAAGAGAGAGAGAGAGACGAGTGAATAAAATAATTGATTTTAAGTTTACAACTGGGTGAATAGTAGGTTGTAAATCTAGCAACTTAGGCTGCGTTTGAATTGGGCGTAAACCATTTCAAGAAATCGTTTTCCACATTTTCCACGTGTTTGGCTGTTACGGAAAATAGAATTTTCCGGAAAATCACTTTCAATTTTCCCTTACACAACGGAAATGATTTTTAGTACCTATTTTCACTTCAAAGTATTTCCGGAAAAAGAGAGAGAGAGAGAGAGAGAGGAAGGAAGAAACGGAGAGAGAGGAAGGAAGAAACGGAGCGACCCACAAACCCAGAGCCCAGAGCTGGCGACCCACCGCCACGAGCCGTCAACCCACGACCCACCGATCTTCAAACCAGAGTCGGCAACCCACGAACCCAAAGCCCAAAGCATTCGACCTAGACGTTCGACCCATCGCCTTCGACCTTCGACCTTCGACCCATCGCCTTCGACCCAGATGTCGTCGTCGACCCAGATCTCGTCGTCGACCCAAACCGAGACCCAGACCCATTGCTCTCTCATCCTCGATCTCTCAGTTTTGTTTTTTTAAAGTTTGATTGTTGTTGTTGTGGTGGTGGTGTAGTGGTGATGTTTTAGTGGTTGTGGGTTTTGATTGCCGGAATTTGCTGCCGGAATTTGTTGTTGAATTGGCTGTGATGTTGAAATTTTTTGTAAAAAAATTTGTTTGGATGCTGAGAAAATGTGAGAAAGTGATAGGAAAATAGCATTTTCAAATGCAACCAAACACATGAAAACATTTTCTAGGAAAATTTGAATAACACTGCCAAACACTTGAAAATATTTTCCTTTTCCGGAAAATAGATATTTTTTGGAAAATATTTTATGGAAACTAAACGGACCCTTACTGTAACTGGGTTGTATAATTTTTAATATATACAACCCCGGGTGTTACATATTTTGGGCCACATAGAGTGTAAAATAGCCATATGGGAGGTTTTACCACTCCTAATGCTATTGCTCTTATGTGCCAAAAAAAAGAAAAAAAAAAACCGTTGTCCTTGATCCTATATCAATAAATAATATTTAAGAACCTAAATTCAATTGATAGTTTGAAACCATAAATATTATCACCATGTATCGTGGGTATACGCTAACTTTAGGGGTAGATGCACAATGTTGGTTGGGGGGCATAATTTCTCAATTTTTTATAATATGGGCTATGACAATTTGTTGGGTTAATAATTGCATAGCCTAGTAAATCTTTTGTGTGTGTGTATAACAGGAAATCTTTAGTTGCTTAAGTGTTTTCACCCAAATTAAAAACCTTTAACTTCTATAGCTTTACCTACAAATTCCCAGCTATTCTTTCTTTTTAATTGCTAACCCCAGTATAGTACAAGTAATTTTATTGGTTACATAGAGTCTAGATACAAATGTTTTGTAAGTAGACTTTATAACAACTATTTATTATAGTACATTTTCTCTTGAGGTAGGTTACCCTTTTAAGTGGCTATGAAGAAATTCTTCAAAAGCTTTTCACTTTGTTAATGAATTCTTAAATATATACTTGTGGTGATAAATGTGATTGATTTACACTTGGGAATTCTAATTTGTTTTAATTGATCTTGCGCCTATGTGATAATCAACTTTGATAATATGTTAGGAAGTCCTATAGGTATATAGATAATAACTGTTGTAATGTTGCATTTAGTTAGTTAGTTGGTTAGTTAGTTACAAGTCCAAGCATGTTAATCACATTTAACACATATTGGAATTATTAATACACATGGGGAATAATAGGACCATTAGGATAAGGTCATATGGGCCAATAGAATAGTTTTATGGTTCTATAAATACCTAATTGTAATCACATTTTCATCATTGAAGAATAAACCAATTGCTTAGTGCATTAGTACATCTCTCTCTCTCTTAATCTTTTTCTTTCTCTATGGAAGGTGACTACCTTGAATTAAGTCAATTCCTCTACAACTTCTACTCGTCCCCATTAGGAACCACTAGGTTCCTAACAACTGGTATCAAAGCCGTCAATCTTGAGACGGATGAATGTGACCGAATAGAACTTAGGAAAGAATTACGACAAATGGTGAACAAAGTTTTAGAGGATGTCAAGGCTTTGTATGAATCTCACAATGCCGTTTTAGAGAATGTCAAGGCTTTGGCTGAATCTAACAAGGCCATGAATGAAGAGCTCTCAAGATTGCAAGAGGGTCTCGAGAACATAACGAAAGAGGATAATTCAGTGGAACTCGAAGAACAAATCAAGTTTCCAGAATCTACTGCTGTTGTTGCAAGCCAGGATGTTTATTTTTGTGTCAAAGTGAATGATGATATACATGTACACATTGCTCTTGAAGTTCAGTCCAAAGAACCAACAAAGAAGATGATGATGATCTTTCAAGAACCAACAAATGAACATTGCAAATATGCTAATGCAAGAATAGAGTTTGGAGAAAGAAATGGATAATCTGTCAAGAGGACTTTCTGTTGGTAGTTTTAATTTTGGAATTGGATCCGTTGGGTCAAAGCATATGGATGTTGCACCCACAAAGATCTTCCCTATGGATAGCTCTTATATTCCACTAGCCAAGAAAGTGGAGCTTACAGCAGCGTGTTCTTTAGCTAACCAATTTGCAACAGTGGCATGTTCTTTAGTTCCCTTTTGGTCAGTCGCTAAAGGTTACTATGAGGAGCACGGAAAGAAAAGAAATTACATGAAAATCATGTGTCCTCTAATATCTTTTCATTCAGTCTCTAAAGGTTATTATGAGAAACGTGGAAAGGAAAGAAATTACATGGAGATTATTGGCACTGACTTAAGGGAATTGACTTGGAATCAAACTCTCGCAAGTTTATTCATGGTCCAAGAAAGCTGGTTTTTTAATAGGATCACATTTGCATGCCATTTCTTAGTGTTGTTGTTGTTACTGTTTCTAAAGTGGCTTTAATTGAAGACTACAAGTGGACAACAATGGGACTTTGCAAAGTAACAACAAGGTGTCCAAGAGTGGCGTAAAATAGCTCTAGCAAGCAATTTGGGTCGTGGTAAGAGACCAAACTTTCATTAAGATGCACAACAACACCTTGGGGCAAGGTGTTTTGAAAGGGAGAGAAATGTTAGGAACTCCTAGGTATATAAATAATAATTGTTGTAATGTTGCATTTAGTTAGTTAGTTGGTTAGTTAGTTACAATTTCAAAGCATGTTAATCATATTTAACACATGTTGGAATTATTAATACACATGGGGAATAATAAGACCATTAGAATAAGGCCATGTGGGCCAATAGAATAGTTTTATGGTTTTATAAATACCTACTTGTAATCACATTTTCATCATTGAAGAATTAACCAATTGCTTAGTGCATTATCTCTCTTTCTCTCTCATAATCTCTTTCTTTCTCTATGAAGGGTAACTACCTCGAATTAAATCAATTCTCTTACAATTCCTACTCGTCCCCATTAGGAACCCAGTGGGTTCCTAACATAATAGAATAGGTAGGCCAAAACATATTTATAGGGGGTTGGCCTCTAAGACCAAAATGAAATTATATAAAACTTAAGTTATCTATACACCATTTTTTGGTTTGAAAATGTGAGTGAATTTTTTATATATTTTATTATAGATACTAAACTACAACTACAATTATAGAGAAATTCCTAATTTAATTTAATTTTAAAAAAATTAAATTGAAAAAAAATATATTTTTTGAATAATTGAAATTATATATAAGTTTTATATAAAAATTAAATTTAAATTGCATATTTATATAGTATCTGTAGGGGCACTATTTACAGCCCAAGCACAATATGTATGGGATTATGGGTTAATAAGCTCAGTATAATGAATTTGTAGAGAGTGGGTCAAAGAACTACGTCCTAGTAAACTTAACAATGGCTAGGATGGGTTTAAAAGACAATCATGCAAAAGCAAAACGCGCAAGATTGGGTGAATATATTGTCTGAGGAGACAAATGTTTGTATAGCACAATGAAACTGATTACAAGTGTAGCATTGGTTGCTACAGTGTTCTTTCTCCCTTTTTTTTTCATCTCCACATCATCTGGTTCGAGGACTTCAAGCATGATTGAGTTTCAGTTTAAACACTTATAGAAGTTGTCATTGTGTTAACCTCCCCACATCATTTGGTCCGAGAACTTCAGGCATGATTGAGTTTTAGTTTAAACACTT
This sequence comes from Quercus ilex subsp. ballota, assembly GCA_032727855.1. NCBI lineage: Eukaryota > Viridiplantae > Streptophyta > Magnoliopsida > Fagales > Fagaceae > Quercus > Quercus ilex. The sequence continues at coordinate 35,262,932 of CM064917.1, forward strand.
ATTTAAGTTGTCATTGTGTTAACCTCCCCACATCATCTTGTCCGAGGACTTCAGGCATGATTAAGTTTCAATTTAAACACTTATAAAAGTTGTCATTGTATTAACCTCCCAACATCATCTGGTCCGAGAATTTCAGACATAATTGAGTTTCAGTTTAAACACTTATAGAAGTTGTCATTGCGTGTCAATTTCCCCATAGCATCTGGTCCGACGATTTCAGGCATGGCTATGGTTCTTTTCAGGTTGTTTACATTCCACTGACGTGATATTACATGTTCATCTAAATCTTCCAGTTGCAGGGCTCTGTTACCTTCCTCATAGGAGAGATGGCTCTTACCTCGTGAGCGACTTTTACCAAATTGGACAGTGTGTACACTTCCCTCCCGATCCCTTCTACGTTCGAGGTTGACAAAAGGATTTTCACGTTGGGATCCTATGGATTCTGCCTGTTTGTGGACCTGAACCTACCATCATTAGCCTCCCCACATCCTAGCCGTTGTTAGGTTCACTAGGACCTAGTTCTTCGACCCACTCTCTACAAATTCGTTGTACTGGGCTTATTAACCCACAATCTCATACATATTGTGCTTGGACTGTAAATAGTGTCCCTACAATTGGCGCCGTCTGTAATAAGAAACTTGTGTGATAGTGAGCACAATGGCTAACGATGGTAGGTTCAGGTCCACAAACAGGTAGAATCCATAGGATCCCAACGTAAAAATCCTTTTGTCAACCTTAAACGTAGAAGGGACTGGGAGGGAAGTGTGCACACTGTTCAGTTTGGTAAAAGTTGCTCACGGGGTAAGAGCCATCTCTCCTATGAGGAAGGTACTAGAGCCTTACAACTGGAAGATTTAGCTGAACATGTAATACCACGTCCATGAAATGTAAACAACCTGAAAGAACCATAGCCATGCCTGAAGTCCTCGGACCAGATGCCATGGGGAAATTGACACGCAATGCAACTTCTATAAGTGTTTAAACTGAAACTCAATCATGCCTAAAGTCATCAGACTAGATGATGTGGGGAGGTTAACACAGTGACAACTTTTATAAGTGTTTAAACTGAAACTCAATCATACTTGAAATCATCGGACCAGATGATGTGGGGAGGTTAACACAATGACAACTTCTATAAGTGTTTAAACTGAAACTCAATCATGCCTAAAGTCCTCGAACCAGATGATGTGGGGAGGTTAACACAATGACAACTTCTATAAGTGTTTAAATTGAAACTCAATCATGCCTGAAGTCCTCGGACCAGATGATGTGGGGAGGTTAACACAATGACAACTTTTATAAGTGTTTAAACTGAAACTCAATCATGCCTGAAGTCCTCGGACCAGATGATGTGGGGTGGTTAACACAATGACAACTTTTATAAGTGTTTAAACTGAAACTCAATCATCCCTGAAGTCCTCAGACCAGATGATGTGGAGAGGTTAACACAATGAAAACTTCTATAAATGTTTAAACTGAAACTCAATCATGTCTGAAGTCTTCGGACCAGATAATGTGGGGAGGAAAAAAAAAGGGAGAAAGAACACTGTAGCAACCAATGCTGCAATTGTAATCAGTTCCATTGTACTATACAAACATTTGTCTCCTCAGACAATATATTCACCCAATCTTGCGCGTTTTGCTTTTGCATGATTGTCTTTTAAACCCATCTCAGCCGTTGTTAGGTTCACTAGAACCTAGTTCTTTGACCTACTTTCTACAGATTCATTGTACTGGGCTTATTAACCCACAATCCCATACATATTGTGCTTGGGCTGTAAATAGTGCCCCTACAATATCTATGGTATATTTTTAATGTTATTCACATGTTATGAGATAATTTTTGTTTAGTTGAAACTTTTATTTGCTTAAGCATTTGGATTTTATTTTTGAAAAAATAACTTCTTTTACCACTTACCATATTAAGAAATTTGTGGAATACACTAGATTTCTAGCATATAAAACAATTATGGGTAAAATATCATTTTCGTCCCTAAACTTTCAAAAGTTCTATTTTCGTCCCTAAACTTTTCCAAATGTATTGATTTTTGTCCCTCCCACATCCGCACTCCGTCAAGGCCACGTCAGCACTCCGTCAAACGGAGGGACAAAAATCAATACGTTTGGAAAAGTTTAGGGACGAAAATAGAACTTTTGAAAGTTTATGGACGAAAAACGAACTTTTGAAAGTTTAGGGACGAAAAACGAATTTTTGTGATAGTTTAGGGACGAAAATGATATTTTACCCAACAATTATTTGATACAAATAGCAAAGTATTACACCAATCAATAATTATTTTAAGAAATTATTGTTTCAAGAAATCTCTAAAAAAAAAAAACTTGATTTTCTTTCAAATTAACATCTCATGTAACTTTGCACTCATTTATGATCTAAAAATCAACAAAATACTGAAGTGTTTGAGTACTAAAGTAAATTAAAAAAAAAAAAAAAAACTAAGCATATTGAAGTATTAAACACACAATTTGAAAAGTGCATGGGTTGATAAAACCTAAAATTTCTTAAACAACATTTTATTACTCATACTAAATATGTATTTTATTCTGGATTTGAAATTGAATTCCCTTTAACTACATGCCTTAATAAATAATTATCATGCGCTCTTGTAAGAAAAAAAAAAAAAAAAAGAGAAAAGAAAATTATTATGTATTATTTTCACAAAAATAATAAATTTTACTATGCCTTTTATAAACTTCATATAATCTATTTATGTTTTATAATTCTGTTATTCTTTTATGGGCCAATTTATGTTTTTTGAGAGACCAATTTTACTATGCCTTTTAAAATTTTGTCCCATAGCATGGTGTACTACAAAGTCATAGACTATTTTTTTTTTTTTTAATAGAAGATAAAAATGTTACTCTAATTTAATCTAAGTGTATATATATATATATGTGATGCTTATTTTTAAAGCCTTGAACCTAGGAATGGCCATACCCATTGGATAATGGATATCCAACCCTACCCGATCCAATTATTCTGAGTAATACCCAGTTCTTAATGGGTAGAAGGTAATTGGGTAGGGTTTGGATATTATCCAAATATTTTGGGTACGGTTTGGATATTACCCATTATTACCCATTTAATTTATTAGATCTAACTCAAACCCAACTCAACCAAATTATTATGGGTAAACCTCAACCCACCCAATTAACCAATAATCAAAATTACCAAATTACCCCTAAAACTTAAAAATGACCAAATTATTCCTAAAATCCTCTAAAATTGCCAAAATGCACTTTGAACCTAAAAAATGACCAAAATACCCCAAAAATCTAAAAATTACCAAAATATCCCCAAAATATAAAAAATGACCGAAACATCCCTGAAATCTAAAAAATGACCAAAATACCCTCAAAAACTAAAAATTACCAAAATACCCATAAACCTAAAAAATGACCGAAAGACTACTGAAACCTAAAAATTACCAAAATACCCTTTAAACCTAAAAAATGACTGAAATACCCCCCATAAACTTAAAATTACCGAAATACCCCCAAAAACTTAAAAATCACCAAAAAAACCCCCGAAACATTTAAAAAAAAATTATTGAAACACCCACGAAGCCTAAAAAATAACCAAAATATCCCTGAAACCTAAAAAATAACCAAAATACCCCCAAAAACTAAAAATTACCAAAATAACCCCTAAACCTAAAAATTGACCAAAAGACCACTGAAACCTAAAAAATGACCAAAATACCCTCGAAACCTAAAAATGACAAAATACGATCAAAACCTAAAAAATAACCAAAATACCCCCAAAAACTAAAAATTACCAAAATAACCCCTAAACCTAAAAATTGACCAAAAGACCACTGAAACCTAAAAAATGACCAAAATACCCTCGAAACCTAAAAATGACAAAATACGATCAAAACCTAAAAAATGACCGAAATACCCCCGAAACATAAAAAATTACCAAAATACCCCCTGAAACCTAAAAATGACCAAAGTACCCCCCATAACTTAAAATTACCAAATACCCTCTAAACCTAAAAAATGACTGAAATACCCCCAAAACCTTAAAATTACCAAAATACCCCTAAACATATAAAATGACAAGAATACCCTCGATACCTATAAAATAACCGAAATACCCCCCCTAAATCTAAAAAATGATCAAAATACTCCTGAAACCTATAAAATTACCAAAATACCCCAAAACCTATAAAATGACAAAAATGCCCCTAAAACCTATAAGATGATAAAAATACACCCAACCCTAAAAAATGACTAAAATAACCTCAAAACCTAAAAAATGACCAAAAGATCCCAAAACCTAAAAAATTACCGAAATACACCCAAAGCTTAAAAAATAACCAAAATACCCCTAAAACCAAGAAAATGACCAAAATACCCTTGAAACATAAAAAATTACCCCTGAAACCTTTAAATTACCAAAATACCTCTAAAACCTATAAAATTACCAAAATAGTCCCAAAATATGAAAATTACCAAAATGCCCCCATAATCTAAAACATGACTGAAATACTCTTAGATTCTAAAAAATGACCAAAACAACACCAAAACCTAAAAAATTACCAAAATTCCCTCAAAACCTACAAAATGATTGAAATATTCTTGGAACCTTTAATCTTGACAAAAATACCCTCAAAACAACCAAAATACCCCAAACCTCTATTTTGGTAATTTAAGAGATTACAAATGTATTTTGGTCATCTTACAGGTTTAGGGGTATTTTAGTCACTTTAAAGGTTTCAAGGGTGTTTTGGTCAGTTTAGATATTTTCTAGGGGTATTTGGTTGTTTTAGAGGTTTATGGCTATTTTGGTCGATTTATAGGTTTCGGGGTATTTTTTGTAATTTTAGAGGTTTTGGGGTATTTTTGGTCATTTTAGAGGTTTTGAGTGTATTTGGTCATTTCACAGGTTTAGGGCGTATTTTGGTCATTTTATAGGTTTAAGGGTATTTTAGACATTTTTTAGGTTTATGTTGTATTTTTACCATCATATAGGTTTTAGGGGCATTTTTGTCATTTTATAGATTTCAGGGGTATTTTGGTCATTTTATAGGTTTTGGGGGTATTTTGTTCATTTTCAAGTTTACAGGGTATTTCGGTCAATTTTTAGGTTTTGGAGGTATTTTGGTAATTTTTAAGTTTCAGGGGTGTTTCAGTAAGTTTTTAGGTTTTTGGGATATTTCGGTCATTTTTTAGGTTTAGGGGTTATTTCGGTCATTTTTTAGGTTTTGAGGGGTATTTTGGTAATTTTCAAGTTTCAGAGGTATTTCGGTCGGTTTTAAGTTTTGGATGTATTTTTGTCATATTTTAGGTTTGGGAGGGTATTTTGGTAATTTTATGTTTCGGGGGGTATTTCAGTCGAATTTTAGGTTTTGGGGGTATTTCGGTCATTTTCTAGGGTTATGGAGTATTTTGATAATTTTTGGGTTTCAAGAGTATTTTGGACATTTTTTAGGTTTCATGGGTATTTAGTCATTTTTTAGGTTTAGGGGGTATCTAGGTAATTTAAAGTGGTTTTTGAGCATATTTGGTGATTTTGGATGTATTTTGCTCATTTTAGAGATTTTGAGATATTTTGATTATTTTAGTGGTTTTTGAGCATAATTGGTAATTTTAGAGATATTAGGGGTATTTTAGCCATTTTAGAGGCTTCATGGGCATTTTGCTCATTTTAGAGATTTTGAGAATATTTTGGTCTTTTTAGTGATTTTTGAGCATATTTGGTGATTTTATAAAAATTGGGTTTGGGTAGAGTATGGATATCCATGGGTAAATAAACTGAATAATAATTAGGTATGGATACTAATTGGATAACGTAATTAGGTATTTCTGAATAAATTAATTGGGTTAGGTATGGGTATACCCTACCCATACCCTACCTATAACCATCCCTACTTGAACCACCTTACAAATACTTATAGACTAATACTTTCTCCCCTCTCGAGTATTAAGCAAAATCATGGACTCCTGGGTCCTGACCCACCGAAATATCTAGTCCAGAGGGCCCAAAAACAGTTGTTATATTATCAAATTAATCAAGCCAAAGTTGTTGTCTCTTTCGGAACATTTTGTTTTTTCCTGAGAATTGAAGCAAAAGTTTCTCACTCCTTTACGTTGGATTCTCATAATCACAGATCCAACAACTGCATTCTTATTTTTTCTCGAGAAAGAAAGAGTGAGAAAACAATAACAAAATCAAAGTGAAGAAAAAAAGAAATGGAGAAAATGAACCAGGCGTTGGAGAAGATGAAGATGATAGTGGGAATGGAAGTGGACGAAGAACAGCAAGAAGAAGAGAGTAGCAGCTCCTTCGCTTTCATGGATGACTTCAATCGCAACTGCACCTTGTCCACCAAACAGGTTCCATTCCTTTTTCTTCTTTTTTTCCTTCTCTTTTTAAAGTCTAAAGCTCTAAACAATTATAAAGACTAAACCAAATTATGTGAATTGTGAAGAGAAAAAACTTCAAGCTAAAAACATTGTGTCAAATTGCAAGTAAATTTTATTTATTTTGGTTATGAGATGAATCTGAAATTTAATTTGCATTTTAGACTAATACGACCTAGTGTGGCAGAAACTTCTTCTGTTAAAAAATTAACCCTTATATTGTTTGCTAAGGGAAGGGACAATGTATGAGAATAATTAGAGGCTTCAGGATTTGCCTTTTGATTTGAGAAGAACATGCATATTTACTTGTGGGTTCTAGTTAACTCAACTAGTAAAGTCTCAAAGTCTCTTATGGTTAAATAAGAGATTTGGGGATCAAACCTTGTAGACACCAACAATCAATTGGTGTCTTGTATTGATAATGAAGCATGAATTACCAAAAGTTGTATGACAATCGAGTCGATTCGATGATTTAAGTTCATTACATACCTGGAGGTCCAGGACTGACTGGAATAGGGTTAGGTTATATCGAAAGTAGATGATCTTAAAGACTATTTTAAATTCAAAAGAACTGCGCAAATTTTTTTTTTTTGGGGGGGCCCGGGGGGGGGGAGGGGGGGTCCTCCCCTTGCAGGAAAATAGCTGGTTCCTTCACTCATGGGGCATTTCTATGGTTGATTTTCCATGTGAAGTGGGTGTTCAATACAAGTTATGATTGGTTAGATCTGTGTTTTTTGTATCCTTTATTTTGGGAATTTTTCATGGGTATGTTTGTATGTTTGGTTTTCAGCTGTATAGTTTCAGTTAGTATCGACAAGCTTTTATTTTTAGAGTATTCCATGTTTTGCTGATTGACCTTTGAACATTTTCTATTTGTTGATAAGATTCTTTTGAATTTATTGATCTCACTTACTCTTCTTTCGGATTAAACAGAGGTTTTATGGTTTTGCCATATGCTTTGTTGCTGGTTTGACTTGTACACTCTTGGTAAGTTTTGAACATTTATTGATTTCAGTTTAGATTTCTTTCTGGTTAGTTACTGCTGATTATTTTGAATTATATATGTGCTTTGAGTGGAAAGTTAATGGAGGTGACTTCATTTGGATAAATAGAAAGGTGGCTTATTAGGTGTTCGTTAAAATGTGTATCTCTGCTAAGAACCTTGACAACTAGTAAATGTATATTGAATGAAGGAATTATTACCTATTAAAAAAAAAAAAAAAAAAAAGCAATTTTTGGCAGACTATTGAATCTATGAAGTTTTTCTAGTTAGATACATTTGGATGAACCAGATTTTGCAGAAATGGGTAATTTCCTTTCCATCTATCCCAGTTGCTCCAATTCCCCAAATATGTGACACTTTTGTACGTAAAAACTAAATTTAGTGCTCCAAAAATTTATTTTATTTATTTATTTCTTCCTTTGGTTTGCCTTTATATAAGCTGAAGCATCAAGGGCAATAGGTTGAAATCTTAATTAGGATTTTCTCGGGAGAAAGTCAAGTAAAGTAGGGCTGTAGCATCTCAAGAGCTCATTGTTTAATAAATAAATTTAGTTTCATGCCTTCACATAACTAGAGTCTATACTTTAGAAACTTTATGCATCAGGATACTTTAAAAAAATCATTATAAATTGCATGAAAGGAAAATGAATCTCTCAATTAGAACGAGCTCATTAGTCATGACTAATTTATCTTAAAAGGCTCAACCATGCTTTGTTTGCTAACTGGTTCTCTGTGTCAAGGATTTCATTGAAGATTCTGCTGTTGCTTGTATTTTTATTTATTTTTCTATTGATAAGTAAGGATTCCTCCATGTCTCATTTCCTTAGATTTTTACACATCTCAATTGAAGTAAGTATAAATCTCGTTTATTGGTTATTGCCTTTATCTTGAGCAGCCTCTTTTGCAAGTGGTTGGGTAACATTTTCTGCACCAAAAGCACTCATTTTCTGCCAACATGTGTGGTCATTGTACCATTTCTTGTTTGCAAGCTTAAATTTTACTGTTGGGCTTGCTTTCTAGGGCCAGCCCTTTGTTAGATACCTCTTACCTTTTAATATAAATTGGCTTAGCAGAGCTACCAATTTTCAATTCAGAGATTGTCGCAGAAGTAAAAAATGTATGATAAATACATTAGGATACTAATCATTAGTTTAACCTTCCTATGCTTCAATGAAGTGGAATGATCATAAACCTTTCCACTTGGTGCTGAGATACATATGACTACAAGTCAAAATTTCTAGTGTGCTAATGATCTTTAACTCAAACGGCATTTTGACATAGTACATTGGGGAAATTTATCCATGTGCGCATGTTGTGGGTTGAGGGTTAGGAGAATTTTTGGATCTAGAGTTTAGAGATGTAGAAGAATGGGTTAGGCCTCAAAGTTGACTTGATTTTGATAAGATGGGTAAAAAGGACAAGAATACTATTTATTGAAGAAAACAAGTTGCTAGAAAATTATGGACAGCACTTGTGTTCATAATTAAAGAATGGTTTTGATGACTATTTAGTAGAGAAACTAAGTGGGCTTATATGATTTTGATAGGTAAGAGGAAGGTCTTGATTTGGGGTTGTAAGGGAGAAAGAAAAAAAAAAGAAATTTATGTTGTTAGGGGCTGTATGAATAGTATCTATAAATGATACCCTGAGACGAAGAAGAGAAGAGAGGGAGAAAAGAGGAAATAGAAGCCTTCATGCCTCAATACTCAAAAAACTAAATATATTTTTTATAAAACAACTTCCTCTTATTTTAGTACAATAACACACTTATATAGACTCTAGATCTTAACTTTTTTCTAAGAAAACTTTGAAGGGTATGAGCGGACAACTCTAGATCTGAAATTGCATTTTCTGATAACTTTGTTTGTTTGGTTGTTAGCATCAAGAAGTCTTTCTTTCTCCAGCTTATTAGAGTTTCTTGATCATTGTACACTTAGCGCTTGGTTGTGATGTACATCTAGTATACATCCTGTATAGTGTTTCCTTATTTCTAATAAAACTTATATGGGTTAACTATCTAATAAAACTAAAGCAAATCCTAATTAGACTAGTAAACTAAAACCTAATAAGGTAATAAATGGATAGCTTGGACTCAAAGAAAATGCATCTAAGATACTTAGGATCTCCTAGAAATTTCTATACTCAACTAAATTACCAAAATACCCTTATATTTCTGGAGTTACTGAAATTACTGTTTTGACCCTGAATACAGAACTTAAATTTTTGTAACTAGGGCTTTAGAACCACTACATACTTCAATTGGACTTCACATGTGGACCAAATAAAATAAATCTTGAATAGACAAATTTGCAGAGCAGTAATTAGTTAATCTTCCATCTCTGCATCACACTTTCTCCTCTCTTAAGAATGGGTGGAGGGTGGGGACTTAGGTTCAAAACCCATTGGGTGTATAACTTACAGACATCATGTGCAACTTTAACCTATTACTTTTTCACTTAGCAAAGAAAGAAAAAGGTATTACTCTTTCAAATAGATTCATAGTTGCATTCACTTGATCAGACTAGAAAATTTAGTTGGCATAAGTATCATGGTAGTCCTTGAATCACATCTAATACACCATATCTCACTTCATGTATGCTTTTTAGTGGGGGAGCTCTGAAAAATTTTATAATGGATTACTCACAATTGGAAAAGGTATGTTGTTTCACAGTTTTGCTAGAACTTGAGGTTTAGTCACTGAGAAAGAGCTACTTTTGCATGAGTTAGAAATAAGAATAATCCTGATACTTTCATGAGGATAGGACCAAGTTAAAAGGTTTAATGCACATATTCTTCGAGGGAATCAACCTCCAATAGTATCTCAAAGAGAACTAATCACTGTATTATTCTTCAATGAATTCCACTATACAATCAGTTTAGTCTTATACTCTACTGACTAGCAACAGAGTACAACAAATTACAGCTTATTCACTCAACTAACCAAGTACAAGCTTCTAATACATGTCTTAACCAACTATAACTAACTCTGAACCAGTATTTACTGTGCAAAGAATACTGCAGTAATGTATTGTACTGGAGCCTTAACAGTTTTTTCCCCTTTTCCATGCAACAGTCGATGCTCGTATTCTTCAACCCAATCAAGTTCGGAATGACATTCACAATGGGCAATCTTCTTTCACTTGGAAGGTGTGTTTCTAGATTTGTAAGCTGTATGCCCCATTTTGCTATTTTCAAATTAAATAATTAGGTGGCCATGCGTGTTTCTTTCTTTTTAATTTATTATTATTATTTTTTTCTGCCCCAGGGTGGTGGGATTGAATATGGTATTTGTACTTAATGTGGATGAGATCATGTGAATTGTTTTGGTTTTTTCATTTATTTTGGCTCTATGGATGGTCCAAATCTGATATCTTCCAATTTCCATTAAAGTATCAGATGATATCTTTTGAGCTTATACAACTTCAAATGCTTGTCTTTAAATAAATGGTATAGAAAATAAAGGAGTAGAGAAAGGCTATTGGTCATTTCATGCATGGTCTTAAATTTAGGTTTTTCTATTCACCTGCGTTTCAGATTTGAAATGTTGTGATTTCATTCCTGGTTTAAATGTAATCTTACGGTTCCAGAGCATTTTTATTTGTCCAAATTGATATGAGAGCTTTAGTTATTTTTCCACTGAATGTGGGCAGTCTTTTTTAAGAGATGAATTTCTTCTTCTTGTTCTTCTTTTGTTCCCAAATTTGGCACGTAGTGCTGGCATCCTGTTACATATTCAGATAATTGTATTGTTACTTGTGTTGATTTTTTAATTCAGCCTTTTGAAATAAATTAGGCGTGTAGCTATTTCTTTTTCTTTTTCTTTTTTTTTCTTTTTTTAATACTTACTCTCTATGGCTATTTTGTGTTCTTTGGATGCTAAGCTGCACTCGTTTGTTTGGCAGCACAGCATTTCTCATTGGTCCTAAGAGACAAGTGACAATGATGCTTGACCCTGTTCGTATATATGCCACAGCCTTATACCTTGCAAGTATGATAATCGCCTTGTTTTGTGCTCTCTATGTAAGTTGCACAGTGGCCATTTTGCTAGTTTTGTTTGTTTCTACACCACACCCCCCCCCCCCCCCCCCCCCCCAAAATCTTGTTTTGGAGTCATTCTAAAGGTGTTTTTTATTTTCTTGGGTATTGAAACAGGTTCATAACAAGTTATTGACACTTTTGGCAATTATTTTAGAGTTTGGTGCGCTAATTTGGTATGTCAAGATGCTGCATTCTTTCTCATTATACCTCTCGTCTATCCAATCTCATTCTTATGTATGGAGTTGAGATCAACATAAATTTCATGTGGCATATTGTATGGTGGACAAATTTAATTAACAAAATTGAATCACTAGCAAAACAAAATGATGATAAAAATTCATACAAGAATGAGGTCAATTTCTTAGGTTTTGAAATGCATCTTCTCTAGATTGTTGAGTGAAAATAAACTTATTAGGCATGCTACAAAAAGCAAATTACCAATTTGGATGGCTTGCAAAATTGATATTGTGGCATATCCTTCTTCACAAGTGTGGGTGCAGGGTGAGGTTGTCATTTAAAAAAAATTCAAAACCTTTAGAGGGTCTAACAAGTGACAAAAGTTTTGAACTCAGTGTTTACAGCGTAATGATATCACAACTGAATCTTGTGCTCTGCTATAGTTGATTTTTCTTTATAGAATGTGTGCTGAGTTTTTTAGTATTCTGGAGCTTGTATAGTTTTTGCCATGCTCACACCATTTGATTGCACCATCACCTGAATCTTGTGCTTGGCAGCATGTTGATATTGATAGTCTATTATAGTTGATTTCTCTGTAGAATGTGTGCAAAGGTTTTCTGTATACTGGAGTTGTATACTGTTCGCCTTGCCCACTCCATCAATTTCACTATGTGTCCAACAAACAAATGAATTCCCATATTGGCCAAAACCTACAATAAGTTTCAAGTTGTCAAAAGAGAATTGGCTTTAATTTTGAATGCTCAATTGAGATAAGAAAATAGTTTTAATCAACTGACTCCTTACTTATTTCATGGTTATATATGCCAGATCTCATAAAGAAATGGAAAGCTATTATGTTCTTTTGCGTACTCCTTCAGAGATGTGCTACTTCTCTTTTCATCTTTGTCATTGTTGCACCATGTTATTTATTTATTTTTCCATTCTGTCATGTGATTGACAGGTATAGCTTGAGCTACATTCCCTTTGCGAGGTCCATGGTTTCAAAGGTCATGGTAGCTTGTTTTGACACAGAGTTTTAGGCTAATACAGTAAGAAACTACTATTGATGTACCCTTGAAGTGCTTCTGACACGATTACCATTTATACATGTTATTGAACTATGGAGTCTTGTTCTACATAAAAACAATAACCGAGTCTTTTCACCTAGGCTGTTGAACTGTGTCTGAACCCAACTAATTGAACTGGAATTTTGTCTTTGTGAGCTGAAATTGTGGTGATCCTATGCAAATCTGTAATTATATCTTTACGTTTCTTCTATTTCTTCCATCTTATTCCCATTTTTGTTTGGGTCAAAATCTTTCCATTATTTCCCATACTTCCTGTGGTTGCAACTCTTTGTTGTGCTGGTTTGCAATTAATATTATGCATCTCAATGTTGTAGTTGTTTCTCACTAACACAGCTAATAAATATGTAAGCAACTAATTTTTGTTGCTGTTGTTGTTGCTGTATTAGTGCTGAATATCAATTTTAATACACTATACTAACAAGAAATCCAAACCTAAAGGCTTACATAAACAAGTTCATCTATTCCAGCCTAATTTTGGCAGCCGATGATGCATTTTCGAATGGAAGCATTGCTGAGCACTTGCACATTCTGGTGGAGATGGGCTCAAATATTTTTCAGACCTGTGAAATTTATCACATGTTATTCAAGGAAAGAAATTCATAATTTGATGCATTGACCATCACCATTGAATGATTAAACTAGGCTTTTTTTTTTATAATTCTAAACCATAAAGAGTTCTTTGTTATTCCTTCCATTAACTTTTATCACACGTGTTTAATTAATTGGTGCTATTTTTTTTTTCTTTTTGGGAATTTGAACCTTAGTTGTATCCATTAAAAACACCAGGAAGTGTCAGTTGGCTACAATTTGACATATCTAACTTGGATCAATACATTGAAAAAAGAAAAAAGACAAGATACACGAGATTAATATGGCATGAAATTGTTGGTCATAAACAGTGTGAAAGATCTTTTTAAAGTTTAATGATAGAAAATATAATGTTTTCATTATTTATGAACGTTTTCATTATAATGCTAACAAACAAAGTCACTTAGAAAGTATTTGTTTAGAGGTGAAATAAGGTGGATAGAAAACTTTGGAAAGAAAATAAGAAGGAAAATATTTTTTGGAGTGTATTTGGTTGGGTGGAGTGAGAGGAAAATAAATGGTAGAGTCTACGTGTTTTCTCTCACGGCCCACAAAAATATTTTCTTTTCAAAATGGGGTTGCTTAATAGACAAAAATGCCCTTGTGCATTTGCACATGGGCTTTGTCCGTACATTGTTCTTCTTCACCTTTTTTTTTTCCTCCTTTGTCTCCTTTTTTGTTTTTAGTTTATGTTGCTCATATTCTTTTTTTTTTCTTTTGCTTTCTTTTGTGTTTTTTTTTTTTTTTTTTTTGGTTGTCTGTCTTTTTTTTTTTAATTGGACATCATTTTTAATAGTATATGAGTAAATTTATACAAACTCACTTTTTTTATTCCTCCACTTCTTTACTCTCAACCAAACAAAAATGAGGAAAATTAAAATTTTTTCTATCATTTTATTTTTACACCCCTCTAACTAAGCAGACCCTTAATTTTTTCTTTGTAAGATAACATTAATCATAGATAATAGAAACCTCTGGAAGACTGTCCCTTTAAAGTTTTCCTTAATATGCCTTGTCTCGTGACTTTAGTCAATGGCAAAATGGAGCACAAGTCAATAAAATGTTTTCATTAGCGTTGTTTTTCTTCTCTCACTTCAATGAAAAGCTAAAATTCTAATTGGACTAAACGAGCATCCAAGTCTAAAGCGTGTTTTAACAATCAAAACTTTGGAGTAGTCTTAACATTAATCATATCATTGTTAGCAAAGAACATGAAGGAAATCAGGATCAGCCGCCTAGCAAATCCACTAGCCACCATTATAAAATAAAGAAATATGAGAATCAATTGCAGTGGCCTTTATATATCACAAGGATCATGGAAGCAATTAGTGCCTAGATTATCATAATTATACCTCTAATTCTAATTTTAACTTCTTTGGGTATCCTAAGCTTTAGATAAATATATTCCTCCAGTGAAGATAGATGGTAGTCAGGTCCTATTCAACCCAGTTTTTTTATTTTTGGTTAATAATTCTTTGGCCTGGTGGCATTTTTTCAAACATTCCTCAAAATTCTAGTACAAGTTGTTATTGGGAAAAAATTCAAGACAACCCAATGAACCCATGTTCAATGTTCGTAGTGTTATATATAACCAGTAGAAATTAAAGGTCATTAATCATAATTAAACTAATAAGGGAAAATGACAAAAGTGTAGGGTGTTAATGCCACTGGATTTGGCTATTATTGGAGTTTGTCATGCGTAGTCGATCGCTTCCGTGTGCTACCCAAGTTTAAGATTTGCATAAAATATATCCTAGATGGGTAGAGGGAGATCACCTAGTCTCCTAGATGTGGACTACCAGCAAATAAAACCAGAATAAAATGTTAATAACTAAGTCCATAGCAGCATAAAACACCATATCACACACACTGAACTTTTGCTTCATTTGGACAATCATTAAAAAAGGATGGCTGATTTCAATTTTTAAGTTTAAATCACTTCAATAAGGTTAAGGTGTGAAAGGACATTTTTTTATTTGATGAAGTTTATAAATCGAATTGAAATTTGCTAATATGTAAATTAGAAATTAATGAATAGATATTAAATATAATTTTAAATTTCCATTCTTTTTTTATATATGTTTGTGAGTATTGTTATATTTTTATACTAGCTGTATATATCTATGATCTTTTTTTCATCTTCTCATTTTTCTTTTTGTTACTCATATTAGAGTAGAATTGTGCCGTGCACCTATGCACATGCATGCATTACCATTCTCTCGACTCTCGTTGCATTTTTTTCACCTTCATATTAAATATTATATATATGAAGGCTCAAGCAAATATAAATGAAGTTAATTTTTTGTTCTTTATTTGTATTCCCCTTTCTTTGGACTAGCAAATAACGTTCAAAGTTTAATTTGTATTAATGGAGGCGAATTAGGAACATATTTAGGTGTTTATCAGCACATAAGAGCTATAATTATGTGATGGATACACAAGGAAAGCACTCAAACCCACATCATGTATCAAATTCAAAGTCAGTGTACAGAAGAAACCTTGCAAAGTAGAGGCGTACCCCAACTCCCAAGTGAGGATGGCCATGGAATTGAAAACTGTTCTTTCACTTAATTGTTAAAAAAAAAAAAGTTAAACACAAGGGAACAAAGCATGGAAAGCACTTTCAAGTAAGTATTTTTTTTGGGGGGTTAAAGTTTCAAGTAAGTACTAATTAAGTATACTACTTTACTAAAAAATCATTCAAGAAACCGACATCCACTGATCCACATGATTACTTTTATGGTCTCTCTCTTTCTCTCTCTCTCTCTCTCTCACACACACAGACACACAGCGAGCGGGAACACAGTCACATACACACTTGCTCGTGCATGCAGACATAGCTTACCTTTTAGTGTTACCAAGATTTATAACGAAGTGAGTAAATGGCTCATCTATCCTCTTCCATAACCTTTTGCGACTTTTTGGAGTTCGAAAGTACAATTGTCTATTTATGATCTCATTTTGGGTAAAATTCATCAGTGCATCAAAGTCTAGTTAGCTTCAAGTACATTAGCACGCTTTGTTCTATTCACAACTATGATCTTGTCATAGCAAATAAAAGAAAGGGTGGATAGCACTTTCGGGAGTCCTACAGTGAACACCCTCCTGAAAACTCTGTTGTCACATACACCACATATTATTGACTTCATTATCATTTCTTGTATCTCTAATTCAAACTGAAAAAAGAGGAACGTGTTTAGAGAGAGAGAGAGAGAGAGAGAGAGAGATGAAACAAACAAAGATGATAAAAGAAACAATTTTACAAACTTCATAAGCATGGACATTTGCCATTTGCTGAAACTGACAATCACTTCGCTAAACTAGACTAACATTTATATAACCAAAAGACAATCAGCAAATGGCAATCTTAAATGAGAAAAAGAAATAAATAAAATGTGAAAATAGTTTTGTTGCACAATAGATTCATCTAGCTAGCTGGTGGAGTTTTTTTCTTTAGTGCAAATTTGTGTTTGTTGTTGTGCATCCACACCTTGAGGACTCTCCTCTTGATCCCAGACTCTTGGCAGAACTGCTGCACAGTAGATTCTTCTAGCTTCTGCATCTTCCACCCAGCCTTCTCTGCAAAGCTCAACATCTTTTCCTTCTGTTCTTTTGTGAACTTGGTCCTAAACCTCTTTCTCACCTTTTCAGCTGGTCTTGCCACAACACCACATCCATCATCATCATCATCATCCTTCTCATCAGACTCTGAGGGGACTGATCCACTTTTGTAGGACACTATCAAGGAGTTTGCAGGGTACCCAATTGGTGACCCCAGAATTGCATTGTTGAGTATCAAAGGGGTGTGGTAACATTGAGGGGAACAGTGAGATTCTATCTCTTTCCTATGGAAGTTTCTGTGGCAGTTGCAGGCTGAACACTTGAGGGCTTCAATGGTGCCTTCATCTCCAGCACTTGGCATAAACTCACCACACCCATCAGTTGCATTCCCTCCAATTGTTGCTGCATGGTTCTTGAGGCATTCCTTGTACCTTACCACTTTCTTGTGGGGTCTGTGATCCTCCAAAGTTGGACTTGGACATGGAGGGCTTGCACTATTTGATTTTGAGGGTTGGGATTCTGAATAAGGAACTACGTGACCATTTCCTCCAGCACGAATGCAGCTTCTTGGAAATGGCATTTCCCCTTTTTGGGTTGAACTATTCATCTCTCTCTCCAATGTATTAACCGAATGGGAAGCTAATTTATCCTGGGATTCTTGGGACCCTTTGGAAATTATATTAGATCCTTTGGATCCTAGTTAACAAAAAATGAACCTTTAGTTTTCTAGTTTTAGCTGGTGGAAGAAATCCAAGGGACTTTCTTAAGAAAACTCAATTATAAATAAAGGAAGGAAGCTAAAATGATGGCCTAAATTCTTTTTTCATTGGAAACAGTATGAAATGGAAGAAAGAGATCCTAGCTAGATGATCAAATTAAGAGCATGAAAAAAATTGCTGATAGATTCTTAAGAGTTAAAGACATATGGACGAATAACATTCAACTTCTCTAAGATCTTGACCTGAAAATGACAAGTTTTTAAGAGGAATATACCTTTTTTCAGACGCGAGAGAGAGAGAGAGAAGAATAAGGACAAAAAATTGAAAGAGTGAGAAGCCTGCTGCAAGGAATAATCTCGATGCTGAATTTGGCAAGTGAAGCACCTGAAGCTCATTTATAAATGAGAAAGAGAGATTGGATCGAGTTTAAAGGGCATAAATAAGGTCTTTTTCTTTTAATGATAGCATAAAATTAAAACCTAATAGGAGGAGTACTAATTTGTTATAGGGGAGAATTGAAGGCTCTTGTCTTACAGACAAAATGGAAAGGCAGAAGGTTGTAAATTAAGGACATTTAAAAAGGTTGCTTTGCTTGCAACAATATTAGATATCAAGCCTAAACCATGTATAAATGTCCTCTTCTCTTCATCTTCTTCATTTGAATTTCACCCTACGAATAATTTGTGATCTTTTCAAAATAATTAATTCTAATTATAAATTAGCTTGCTTTTTTGGGACCTGCACTTGCATACGCATTCTCAGAAATTGGCTTGTGAGTTTTAACATATATATTTGGGAAATGCTAACAAGTGTCTTTACGACATTGGTTAATAATCTATTTAAAGAAAGATTTTATGGGAAAAAAAAAAACAATTAATGTTTTGACATTTTTTTTTATTATTTCTCATAAAAGTAGTGTTAAAACTTTTTTAAAATGAATTATTAACTAATGTTCTAAAAACATTCGTTAGCATGACCCTATATATTTTGATCCCCTCGTACGTTACTTTGGATTGTCTGACTAGAATGGGCTTGAAGTTTGGGCCGAAGTTTGCATTTTGGGCTGTTGGACTTCACACACAGCATTGGCAGTGATTGGGATTTTCTTTTCATTATTGCGACTGTGGACCTTGGGTTTAGGCCGGAATAAAATGGGGGTGTATACAATAGAGTTAATGACTCTGTTACAAAGATTAGAGATGAGTTTGAAAAAATTTTACTTGTTAAACCAAAATGTTGTTGTTTTAAAATACCCCAAAATTGTTCATGGGCATAGAGGCAGATTCTAAAACTCAGAGGGATGTAAGAGGTTTTTTTAGAATGGATAGTTGGTGATGGTAGCAAAATCCATCCCTAGCATGATGATTGGCATCCTCAAGGGGAGCTTAGCTATAATTGTGATGATCAGGCTATCTTTGCAGCAGGTAATTTATCCTTCAGCTAAGATATCTAGTTCCTTATTAGATGGGCAATGGCATTGGAGACTCCCTAGAACCCTTGACCAAAGGCTTATGCATCAGGGCTGTCAGCTTGAACAGATTTAAAGGAAGAAACTTTAGTCAGGGTTCATGCTACCAATTACTGATTTTCTTGGGATAGACGAGTTGATGTCCCCGCATAGTGCGTATATATGCTATAAGTTCATTTTGAATATTTTATTAAAAAATTAATTACTATTATAGTATTTAAGGAATTAATTCCAATTATATTATACATTTTTTTTTTTTTAGTAAACAGTAATACTTATTAGAACACACACGAAAATAGTAATATTAGTGTTTTAAACTGGGTTTATAATACTTTACATAACCATAGTACAATTACAAAATAGCCTAACTTTTGTAGTTGTAAACTGGAGTTATAAACCGTGGACATTAGACACATACAACCAATGTGGGATAAACATATTATTGTAAAGAAAGGAAATGTAAATTGTTATGATTATTATAATTAAGAATATGAAATTATTTCTTGAGTGAATCGAAAAATATTTAATTATTCTCACTAATTTTGGCACAAATATGAAGGGAATTCTATTTCTTTTTAAATAATGAGCCACAAAGCATCACCTTAGTGAATTCAAACAATTAAGTTGAAATATAATTAAAAATATGAACATATTACTTTAGTAAATTCACAATTATTTAATTATTTTGAATAATTTAAATACCTAATAATTTTTATATTCTCGATTGCATCTATTATTAAGTTTCTTTTTGCCTTTTAATGGCTTTTGTATTGTTACCAAAGCAACTTATTAACTTAACATGAGGAAGACCGTCACATTCTAAATATATTATTATTATTATTTTAGGTTGTTAATTTTTGTATTTAATGTTGACTTTATTCTGTAAGCAAATTTGATTGTATTTCATGCTTAGTTTCTTGTATTCTTGGACTTTTTTGTATTTGGGTTAGGCTTATGGATTAGAATTAGTAATGCTGCTGAAGATAATTTCGCACCTATCAAATGAAGTTGGCACCTACGAATTTGGCACATGACCGCCATTTAAAAAGCAGTTGGGACTCTTTTCGTGAGTCGCTAGGCTTGGAGTTTTTGCACCCACGAATTGCTCGTACTAGAGACAAGTCTATTACTCATATCACCTACTATTCTAGCCCCTTACCCACTACATGTACACTCTATTCCCATGAATTTTACACTAAGCACCTGCCTAAGAGTTGAGAGAATTGAGCCTATTTTTGTGAGAGCAAAACACCATTAATTCTCTACACTCATTTCTCTCACCATTGTCATCATACCATAGAGAGGAGGTTACCCAATTACAAACATCACCATCCTTGAGTGTTGTGACTTGTGAGTGTTTTGCAATGCTAGGAACCATTGGAGATTGCCTAATTTTAGCCTTGGAAGTTTGAAGGTGCAATCGGGCTTGGTTATGGGATGCGAGAGGCTAGTTGAAGAAATGATTCGGCGAAGTCAGTTGTGAGTAATCATTATCTTATCAAAGAGATTTAAAAAAATCAAAAGCCTAGAATAAGACAATGAGACATACGTAGGATTTAGGAATTAACGTATTTGGATGTTACTTGAAAGGCAGGAAACAAACAAAAGTAAAGTTTGAGATAACTCCTCTTCTTTAATCCATTTCTTTGCAATTATTTATTAAGCTAATGTTGTCAATTGGTCAAAAAAGCCACTCCCGACTACCTTAAACAATGCCAAATTGCGTCTGGCTTTGCTTTTCAAATTTCTTAAGTTTTTTTTTTTTAATGAACGTGTGATCTTGCTTCAATCATGAGACCTTTTTCAGTGACATCCCATTCAAATCATCTATATTTTTTCTTCAATTTTTTTTTTTTTTGGGTCTATTAATTTTTGTTTCACATTCATTTAATTTAGAATCTAAAAAAGAGATCGAGAGAGTACATATACCCAAAATAATAATAATAATAATAATAATAAAAAGCTAAAATTATAAATTGATCCTTAAAAGTTTTAACTTTTGCCATTTCAGTCATTTAATTTTTAATTTTGTTATTCAGTCCTTTTTAACTTTCAATTTTTGTCAATTCAGTATTATGTTAGGCCTCAATTAAGCGGTGGCATTAAGTGAGCCACCGAGAGAGTACATATATCAAAAGAAAAAAAAAATTCAAAATTGATCCTCTAAGTTTTAACTTTTGTCATTTCTGTTTTCTAAGTTTTAATTTTGTCATTTCAGTCCTTTAGCTTTGAATTTTTGTAAATTCAGTATTCTGTTAAGCCTCAATTAAGCAGTAGTGTTAAGGGAGCCAAAATAATGCCGTTTGGGCTTACTTATTTATTATTTATAATAATTTCGTAATTAAAATAAAATCAAAAACTGTTGTTTAAAAAAAAAAAAAAAAAAGAAAACAATTAACTTCCCCTGAAAATCAAGACAATCCGAGACAGAGGATTTTGGGGAGAAAGAAAGAGGGGCAAAGAGAGAGAGCGAGTCGAGACAGAGAAAGAAAGCGAGATCGAAACCGAGAGAGAGGGGGAAGACAGACTGAGAATGAGAAGAGGTTTCGCGGTGGGCTAGGTTCTACTCCGGCAGCTCGGGCTCCGATTCCGGCCAAGTGCAGCTTTGGGTAAGTTCTGAAAACCCATCTTTTTTGCTTTGTGTTATAGTCTTATAGATGGGTTTTGTGCTAGATTCTGCTGTGTGTTATGATAACTTTTGATTTCATAAATTTGGCCTCAAGAGGGGAGTGAACGAGTTCTGTAGCAATTATTTTCTTAATTGATTGGTTCTTCTTCTTTTCTTTTCTTTTTTGAAAAAAAAAAAAAAACTTCTTTTCTGCTTTTAAGATTGGTTTTATGGTTACAATTGTTCTGAAAGCCAAATCAGATGCAATATGATGTTATGGTTACAATTGTTCTGAAACTCAAATCAGATGCAAATTGATTTTATGGTTACAACTGTTCTGCTTTTGTTGGCTAGTACCTGTTCATTGAGGATTTTAGCTTTGTACTTTACTAATTTTACTGCAAATTTAGAAAGGAACACGTACTACTATATACTAAAACAAAAAATTGTAGAATTTGGTATGGCAATCTGGAAGTGTAGGCGTATTGTGGCTAATTTCTATAAGGGAGCAGTTTAATATCATATGCAAGTTGTGTTTTAGATGAATATCATATGCAAGTTAAAAACTATTGCTTCTGTCCTGATATCCACATCCTCCACACCAACACCACAACCAACCAAATTCACAGCATCAACAACACTGACATCCCTGACTAACAATTGTTTTTGAATAGGGGTTGCATGTTCTACATAAATGTCTATTTTAGGATCAATAGGGTCAAGACACTTAAATAGTTCCTGAGTATCAGCATCATTGGTCAAATATCTTAGGCCATTGTGAAGATCCAACCCAAGCACAAGAAAATAAAACTGAACATAATCCGACACCCCCAACTCCACACAATAATGCTTAACCTCCGATACAGAAAAGCTGTCTAAATCCACATTATCATAGACTTTCACCTTACCACGTATATACTTCCTCTTAACTGAGTGGTGCAATACTCCATTGCTACTAATAGAGTGGCTTTTGTTGACTCTTCTCTGATAAGGCAAGGAGCAGGGGACATGAGAGACTGGGATGTTCGTTTTATTAGGGTCTTAATGATTGAGAGGCAGAGTTGGTGGATGATTTGTTTCGGATTTTGGCAACCAATTTACCTGTAGAGGATGATGGTGACGATTTGAGATGGAAGTTGACAAAGAATGGGGATTTTAATATCCGCTCGTTTTGGAGAAGATGGAAAGGAGATTAGCAGGGTGGAAGAGGTTGTATCTATCTAAGGGGGGTAAGGTAACTCTTATTATAAGTACTCTTTCATCCTTACCTACATACTTCCTTTCCCTCCTGCCTTTACCTGGGAAGGTGGCAAATCGTATGGAGAAGTTACAACGTGATTTTTTGTGGAGTGGTATTAATGGTGACTCTAAATTACACTTACTTAGTTGGGTTCAGGTTTGTAAGCCGCTGTAGGTTGGAGGGTTGGGTATTAGGCGATTGAGGAGTTTTAATTCTGCCTTGTTAGGAAAATGGTTATGGAGGTATGGCATGGAGACCGATGCTCTATGGAGGAGGGTTATTGAGGTGACGTATGGGAATGATTGGGGTGGTTGGTGCACGAAAAAGGTGACCAGTGCTTATGGTGTTAGTTTGTGGAGACATATTAGGAGTGGTTGGATGAGTTTTTCTAAACTACTTCTGTATGATGTGGGGGATGGTACTAGAGTGAAGTTTTGGAAGCATGTGTGGTGTGGAGATCATACTCTTCAAGAGGCTTTTCCGGAACTTTATTGTATTAGAAGAACAAAGGATTCTTCAGTAGCGGAGGTTATGTGTTGATCTGGTGGGAGGATTCATTGGGATGCTAAATTTCATCGTCCTCCACAAGATTGGGAACAAGAATCCTTTGATCCGTTTATGGATATGGTAGACTCTTCAACGGTACGGGGATTGGGTGTGTTGGAAGCCAGCAAGGAGCAGAGGTTTTGAGGTTAGAGGATTCTTTCTTTCTACCCTCCTACCATCTTATCCTTCCCTTGGAAGATGATTTGGAAATCAAAGGTTCCTCCAAGGGTAGCTTTCTTTTCATGGTCTACTTCCTTAGGTAAGATTTTAACAACAGATAACCTTCGCAAACGACGTGTGCTAGTTCTTGATTGGTGCTATATGTGTAAGAATTGTGGGGAGTCAGTGGATCATCTTCTTCTTCATTGCCCCATTGCTTGTGAGTTGTGGTCGTTGGTGTTTTGTTTGTTTGGAATTCATTGGGTTATGCCTCAGAAGGTTATTGAGTTGTTTGAGTCTTGGCAGGGTAAGTTTGGACGACATAGAAATATAGAGTTGTGGAGAATTGTGCCTCATTGTTTGTTATGGTGTATTTGGCGCGAAAGGGATGCTAGAAGTTTTGAGGGATGTGAACACTCTATGTTAGAGATTAAGTATTTTTTTTTTTTTACACACTCTCCTCGATTGGAGTGTAGTCTTTTGTCATTTTTCCTGTTCTTCCCTTCCTGTTTTACTTGATCGTTGTAATCTTGGTTATTGATTTATGCCCCCATAGTACATTCCCAATGTACTCGAGTTGGCTGTTTTTCATTATTTAATAAAATTTTCGTTACTTATCAAAAAAAAAAAATATCTGCTCATTTTATCATAAGTTGCGTAATTCTTCTTCCATTGTTTTTCCATAGAAAGTTATTTGGAAGGTTAAGGCAACCCGACATGTCTCTTTCTTCGTTTGGACAGTCACTAGGGATAGGATTCTTTTTTTGATAGGTAAGAAAGATGTATATTCAAAAAACTGTTAAATGCAAAGTAGCACCAGCATATCAAAAGTACAAAAAAAGATGGAAAAGCAAAAACATAAAAAAGCACTAATTACAAAGAAGAAGAGAGCTAAGGAATAAAGGAAGGGAATCACTAGATGTGAGTCCCCAATCCCTAGCCCAATCAAAAAAGGAACCAGAAAAGAGAGCAAGCAGTTGGTCATTATATCTATCCAAATCCTCAAATGTCCGCCAATTGCGTTCCCTCCAAATACACCACATCAAACACAATGGAACTAATTTGTGGAGTAGGGGATTTGATTTTGTTGACTGGTGCATCATGTGTCGTTGTGGTGAGGAGACAATGGAATGTGTTGCTACATTGTGGGAAGGCTCATCATTGGTGGAGCTTTGTCTTTGGTGCTTTTGGGATTTCGTGGGTTTTCTCAAGATCGGTTGCAGATTTCTTTTTTGGTTGTTGGAATTGGTTGGGGAAGCATTCATCTAGCATTTGGAATTTAGCTCCGTTGTGTCCGATGTGGTGTATTTGGAGGGAACGAACCGGCAGACTTTTGAGGACTTAAATAGATCCAATGATCAGTTGCTTGCTTTTTTTATTGGTTCCCTTTTTGATTGGTCTAGGGCTTAGAGATTCACATCTAGTGAATTTCTCCCTTTGTTTCTTAGCTCTCTGTTTCTTTGTAATTAGTTTCTTTTTTTTGTTTGTTGCTTTTTCTCTTCTTTTGTAATCTTTGATATGCTTTGTGCTTCTTTGCATAAAGTAGTTTTTTGAATATACATCTTTTTTACTTAAAAAAAAAAGGTGAAATTTTGACCTATCAGCTTTCCTGTGAAAGTTGTAAATTAAAAAGTCAACAAACAACACAACACAAGTATTTTAGCCAACAAAGACATTGTTAAGTACCCCATACACGCCAAAATATTAGTAGAAAAATAAAGTGCTAACTTCTAAGTACCCCACACAACAAACAACTCCAAGTGGGGACCAACTTATTTCAAAACAATAAAACTGCACGTGAAGATGTTCAACAAACAAACAAATTAAGTAGATTATCCACACACAAAAAAAAAAAACAATATAAATTAGATTATCTCAATGCATTTAATCTCACCTATCAGTTAACAAAGTCCAACATAAACAAACTAAATGAAACAAAAATACTCTTCAACTGAAAAAGTCACCGGCTTTATATAACACACAGCAAAATCTAGCACAAAACCCATCTACTACTACCTATACCCAAAAAAACACAAAAAAAAAATTCTAGGTTTTCATCGCTTACCCAAAATTGTACTTGGCTGGAGCTGGAGCTGATGGAGTTAACCCTAGCCCGCTAGAGTATACCCTAGCCAAGGTAGTGAAAGGCGAAAGGCACCCTTAAGGCGCCAAGGCCTTTTATCGCCCAAGGTGACAAGGCGCCAAAAAGGCGCTAGCCCAAGTGAAGCGAGGCGCCAAATTCTAAATATTGTTATTTTACATATAGGGTTCCAGTCTAATGTATTTGATGTATAAGAATATTATATGAACAAATCTGACTCCATTCCTAATGGATAGTAGCTAGTCTATAAAACCAGTTTTTGGGTTTGAATCCCAACCAAAAAATAAGTCTCCATCACTAAGTGTAGATAATTATCAAATATCAACTAACTCTAAATATTAACCATAAATCACCATTTAAAAATTAGTCTCCATCCAAAAATTAGTCTCCATTTGAAGATTGAACATTTTGCCTATTAAAATAGTCTATTTAATAGCCTGAATGTGGTTGTTAGTTTTAATCTAAAGGTCATCGTCAGACTCTTCACTCAAGTTTCCATCACTTTCAAAGCCACTTGAAATTTATAACCATCAACATTCTCTTCCTCGTTCTCATCAGAATCAACATCTTCCTCTTCAATATTTGGTTTTGATGTTGAGGCCTTTGAGATTGCCCCTGATTTTGTTTGGAATCTAGTATTTTTCCTTGGTTCTCCAACACTAGCAGCTCTTGCCACTACACCCCATGTCAAACCATCATCATCATCATCATCATCATCATCATCAAAAACCAACTCATCTTCAACATTCATAAATGGTTTAGCACCCATTTCCCCCAACAACCATTCATTACTTTCATCTATATCATCTA
Organism: Quercus ilex subsp. ballota; assembly: GCA_032727855.1. Lineage (NCBI taxonomy): Eukaryota > Viridiplantae > Streptophyta > Magnoliopsida > Fagales > Fagaceae > Quercus > Quercus ilex. Next base: position 35,289,425 of record CM064917.1, read on the forward strand.
AGGAGATGGGATCAATAACATCACGCTTATCATATCATGCCTTCATCTTTTGATTATACTTCACAAAGAACAGATCATTTAGTTGTTTTTGTGCAAGTTTATTCATTCTTTTTGTGTGAATCTACAAGCATTTATGAAAACTAAGTATTAGACTATAGTGAACAATTAAACCATTGGAATTTTCTATGAAATAAAGTAACTCATCAAAGGATAAAATCTACTTATTATTCTTAAAAACTCACCTGCTCAAACACACTCCAATTGCGCTCACAACCACATGCACTATAAGTCAAGCTCAAGAGTTTTATAGCTAACTATTGCAAATTTGGAGTTGAGCTCCCATACAAACTCCACCATTCAGCTATGTTAAAAAAAAAAAAGAATGAGTAATGATATATGATATATTATAGAAGTTATATTTTTTATTTGTAAAAAGTGCCACTATTCTAGTCATTATAAGTTAGATATAAATGTTTTCTTACTTGGAGCCCTTGTCTTTCTTGATCTTTCCGCCAATTGAATGCCAAAGAGTCCTTCAGCTTTCTTATACATGGATAGCTTAGCCATGATCTTGTCTTGAATTTCAGTACTAGGATCTAACCTTTGTATACAAGCATACAATCCTGCTGTAATTTATGATTTGTCGCTATGTCAAGATCAAAATAGAAGTACTTTGGATTCAAGAAATGACCCACTGCATGCAAAGGCCGATATAGTTGGCATTCCCATCTCTCATCAATGATTTAAAAAATATTTGAATACCTTTCTTCATTCTCATTAAAAGCTTTTATAATAGCTTCTTTGGCCCTATCCATTGCCTCATATATGTAACTCATAGCTGGTTTTCTCTCATTGTCAACAAGGCAAAGAACTTGAACAAGAGGGCCCATAACTTTAAGAATGTAAACTTTAGTATTCCAAAAAGAAGGCATCAAAATCGTTTCTACTACTCGTTTAGCATTTGCTTCCTTTGCCCATCTACTACGAATCCACTCCTCAGAAGTAAACATGGCCCTTAGGTTATACTTTTGCTTATAAGTGGATTTATTGTAAGATATGAAGTGCAAAACCTAGTTTTCCCAGCCCTAACCAGCTCTCTTTGGTTTGTGTATTCTCTCATCATATTTAACACACCCCCATGGTTGTAGATATATCTAGTCAATTGAATGGCCCTTTCCAAAGTTTTTGCAATTCTAGGAATTTTCCCAATGTCCTCTAATATAAGGTCAATGCAATGTGCAGCACATGGAGTCCAATACAAATTTGGCCTTTTTGCTTCCAACAACTTCCCAGCCAACACATAATTAGATCCATTATCTGATACTACTTGGACTACATTAGCCTCCCCAATTTGTTCTACAAATGCATCAAGTATTTCGAAAGTTTTTTCCCCAGTTTTCATAAAAGATGATGCATCAATTGACTTCACAAACATGGTTCCAAATGGGCAATTCACCAAAAAGTTCATCAAGGTTCTATTGGTTCTACTAGTCCACTCATCTGACATAATAGAACAACTATATTTACTCCAAGATTCCTTGTGATCACTCAATAATTCATTTGTGTAAGCCACCTTTTTTGAGAATTAGAACTCTTAACTCATGATAACTAGGAGACTTCATATTTGGACCATACTGCCCAATAGCTTCAACTGCCCATTTAAATTCATCTAAGTGAGCAACATTGAATGGTATACCGGCTATATAAAATAGCCGGCCGATATACTGACAAGCTTGTGCTCTTTTCTCTTTGTCAAGTTTATCATTGATGTTAGTTGGCTTCATCTTACCATGTTTCTTAAGCGCAACCACTTTTTTTGGCTTTAATGTCACAAAAGAATCCATGGGACCTTTCAATTTTTTAGACTTTGGCATTAATTTCACAGTTTTCACTTGGGTGCTACTACCGACCCCTCTCTTACTAGAGCATGATTTTTTCCCTTTTTGGATAACTTCTACTTCCTCTACCTCATCATCATCTACATCCTCAATTTCAATCATATTATCTATATCATCAAAACCAGGCATCTTGTCATAGTTCTCCTTCTCACTCTTCTTCGCTGCCATATAATGTGCAAGGTCTTCTCTAACATGATCAAGACATTTTAAACACTTTGTACTGTTTTTAAAATTCCCCACTTGATGCTACTTTGCTCTATGTATCCCTCCCTTTGTGACTTTATTACAAAAGAGGCAAGTCACTACATTTTTGTCTTCAACATTAGCTAAATAATTATATTTCCATCCCGGATCTTTTCTCCTCCCATTATCTGAAACCATTCTACATATAAAAAAATAAAACCCAATACAATACATTTAATAGGATTCTATATTAAGCTAGCTATGTACCATTTACTATGGTTTAAGCTCTAAAAATTGAGTGAAGTAATGAGTTCGAGAAAAGGGAAAAATACAGGAAAAGAAAATAAAGAAAAAGATAGGGGAGAGTTGCTATAAGAAAGTCAAAGTATGAGAGAGAAGGGTAAAGGGGGGGGAAAAAAGTCAGAGTCCAAGAGAGAAGGGTAAGGGAAAAAAAAAACAGAGAAAAAACAGATAGGAGAGAGTTGCTAGAGACAGAGAGTCCAAGAGAAGAGAAAAGGGGGAAAAAAAAAGTAGAGAAGAAATAGAGAGGAAAGAGTTGCATGCTCTGAAAGTGTGGACACGGAGCATAGGAAAAAATTACCTAGGCAGTGAGAGAGAACTCAGGGAAAAAAAAAGTGTAAAAAAAAAATTAAAAGAATAGGAAAAAATTACCTGATGTTGGTTGACTGCCGGCAGCTACTGGCCCACTCTCTTCCAAACCCTAGAAGAAGAAGAAAGACCCACTGATTTGCTCTGAAAGTTGATGAAGAGGAGTGGTTCCCGAAATTTCTTATTGGATCTTTTGTTTTATACTTTTTTTGTATTAATTTATTTGATATAGTGGGTGACAGCTCATCCCCACTAAGGTAACAGTTTTAAAACCAACCTTGCACCCCTTTAAATTTACAAAACATGCCATTAGTGGCTTTAAATTGCAAAACTTACCCAGGCACTCGCCTCTCGCCTAACAAAATATATCTGGGTGAGCGCCTAGGCTCCAGAGGCGAGCACCTCACTAAAGGCGCCTCGCCTCAGTGCGTTTGAGGTGCTTTTTTGGCCCTTGCCTCGCCTAGGTGCCTAGGTGAGCGCCCAAAACGCCTTTGACTACATTGACCCTAGCCCACTGGAGTAGACCCTAGCCCGTCGCAAAATCCATCTCCTTCTCTCTCAGTCTTGATATCTCTCTCTATCTTGGTCTCAATCTCGGTCTCTCTCAATCTTGATTGCCGATCCCTAACTCTCTCTCTTTCCCCCTCTCTTTTTCCCCCAATTTTCTCAGCCAAGGCACAAATTCATCAGGTTTTTTGGTTTTGTTTTCAGGGGAAGGGGAACGACGTTGTTCCCCTTAATTTTTTTTTAATAACAATTTTTTTTTATTTTAATTACGTAATTATAAATAAATAAAAAGAGCCTAAACGGTGTTGTTTTGGCTCACTTAACAGCACCACTTAACTGAGGCCTAACGGAATATTGAATTGACAAAAATTGAAAATTAGAGACTGAAATGACGGGATATTTAGGGACTAGCATAGTAAGGGGATAGAATATAGTAAGTTAATATGCGTTTGAAAGATAATTGCAAACTAGCATCTCGAGTTTTAAAAACTTGAGTTTCATATAAAACTCGAGGCCTAAAAACTCACTTCCTACTTGCTGAGTTGGACACTATTATGCCACATAGATCCCGAGTCTTAAAGACTTGAGTTCTACAAAGCAAAACCGAGTCTTTAAGACTCGATTTTCTACAGGAAATGCCACTGATCTTGAGTCTGCAAGACTCGATTTCTACCGGAATAAAAATCAAAGTGTTTATGTATTTGGTTTGGGGTTATATGGAAATGATGGAAAAACAAAATTCTTATTGGATTGATGTGGTTTGATAATGAATATAGAAGGAGAGGGGCTGTGTTTTACTACTAACCTTAGTACGAGACGGTGAGAGACCAGAGTGAGGTTTTGAGTGAGAGGTCGCCGATGAGAGGAGACGAGAGTTTTTTGCCGCGAATGAGATGCACTTGTCTCTGATGGGTTTTCTACCACCGATGAGATGCGCTTGTCTCCGATAGAGTGAGGGTTTAGGGTTTGTGTGTTTGGGTGTGAAGGAGAGTGAGAGTGAGAAGTGAAATAAAAGTTGAGTTTGTGTTCTGTGATTGAAATATGATCACAAATCAAGTATTAGAAACTCGATTTCAACGTGTCTTCTCATGGAAAAAAGTCCACGTGAGATGTTTGTAACTCAGGATCTCGAGTATTAGAAACTCGATTTTTACCCGGAACTCGAGTTTTAAAAACTCGAGATGCTATTTTTCCACTTTGTTTTGAAACTAGGCAACTAACGAAATTCTTAGCAATCTAATGTTAAATGAAAAACAAATTCCTGAAATAACAAAACTGAAACTTAGAGGACTGAAATAATAAAAGTTAAAACTTAGAGGGTCAGTTTTGAATTTTAACCAAAAAACTTTTACAACTTAAGTATTTGTTGAATACGTATTCCGAGAAAAGAGTTGCATTTCAGCAATCTTGAGTTTGTTCGTGGATAAGTAGAATTTGCATGTCTATTCACACAAGAAAAAAAATAATAAAGTTGATGTTTAATCCAAATTCTACACAGCAGTAAGCATAATTAATTACCTAGATTAGGAAGCGTAGAATGATAGCGGAATACGAAATGTTGTTTACACAACAAACTTTTTATTATTATTATTAATCTTGTAAATGAGATATTTCATTAATACAAAAGAGAGTTTTATAAAGTTTCAAACATAGTACAAACTGCAAACACCAAAAATGCCGAACTAGATCTGACCAAGACAATAAGCTGAAGCTGCAACACCACCACCCCAACACAGTATTATAAATATTTTAGTTGGAATGGAAGTGAAGAGTTAGTTAGGGACAGATTCAGAGGGGACTAATCCAAGGAAGTCATTTTAGAACTAGAAAGACTAATTCTATTTGACCCTATAAAAATATTTACGAAATCAGAGAAAGCCAATTTGTTGATAATAAAAGGCTAGGTTAACGGATGCCCTCAGGTATTAATGAACTACTTAAAAAAGTTTTTGATACCGCTTTCATGAAAAATATAAAAGGAAAAAAAAAATATACCCTAAGGGCATTGGTTTATGAAATATTTTTTATAAACTTTTATAGGAAAAGAAAAATATAATTGATTTTTTTTGCAGTTTTTTATATTTCCTATGAAAGTGTCCTAAGAGCACTCGTTAAGTGGACCCAATATAAAAAAAATTGTTTTTTTTTTCATTGAAATTTTTAAAAAATATTTCTTAAATTAATTTTCATAGGGAATTCATTAGCTTTTCCCATAATAAAATTAAAATTTTGAAACCACTTTCTCCCTTTCTTGATAAATGAGTTTTTGGTCCCAAAAGAAGAGGAAATAGGGGATTCGAACTGATGACCTGCATGGATCTCCACTTCATAATAGCTAATAAAATTATTTTTGTCCATTTTTATGTTGTTTTTGTTTCTTCCTTTAAATTAAGTCTTTGCAAAATTGTTATTTATTTATTTATTGATTTTTTAATTAGTGTTATTGTGGATAACTAACTGAGTTGAAAGTTGAAAATTTTATCTGAATTTGTTATTATTAGAAAGAGTTGTTGATGATTTATTTATTTATTTATTTTTAATGTGTATAATTAGTTATACTGTTAGAGAATGAGTTCAAAGAGGAAAACTGGTGATTTGGTGTCGAAGGAAGGGTTTGGTTCGGAAGCAAAGAGGCAGAGAGTGGTGGAGGAGGAGGAGGTGGAGTCATCTCCATCACCGCCGCCTCTTCCAATTGCGAATCCTCTTTCCGGATTAGCGAATTATGACGATGATGAGGAGGAGGAGGAAGACGAGAGGCAGATGGCTAAGCAAAATGGTGGTGGGGAGGGAGTGGAGAATGGCAATGGAGGTCAAGGAATAGAAGAGGAGGAAGAGGATCAAATTGAGCAAGGATATGGTCAAGGAAGGCGTAACCGTGAGGTTGAGCGCCGGAGGGACTGTCCTTATCTTGATACTGTTAATCGCCAGGTATACTGCTTGTCTTTGATGCTTAAGATAAATTGACAAAATGGGCTTCTTCTTCTTCTTTTTTTTTAACTACAATGTTAATTATTTGAGTTAATTGTTAATGTTTTACAGGTTTTGGATTTTGATTTTGAGAAAACTTGTTTGTATATGCATTGTTAACTTCAGGCATGTATCTATGTAAATGTGTTTCTAGTGTGTACAGCTCATTTTGACGAGTTACATAATTTTTTTCTTTTGGGTTTTAAGTATTGTTTTCGGTTGCTATTCTGTGCTTTGCAGGTTTTGGATTTTGATTTTGAGAAGTTTTGTTCTGTCTCTCTGTCGAATTTGAATGTGTATGCGTGTTTGGTCTGTGGGAAGTATTATCAAGGAAGAGGGAAAAAGTCTCATGCATATACTCACAGCCTGGAAGCAGGCCACCATGTTTATATCAATCTTCGGACTGAGCAGGTTTATTGCCTTCCTGACGGATATGAAATTGACGACCCCTCATTAGATGACATTCGACATGTTCTGAATCCCAGGTGTGCTTATATTTTTGCAAAGTTCTTTCACTATATTTTTCCTTATCTATTTCATGCTGTCATACCCTCTATTAGCATATCTCTCTGCGTGTGTGTGCGTGTGTATGTGTATGTGGATGTGATGGCTGTCAATTGGATATGTTTGCTTTGATCCTTGTGGATTACATTTTTCCTTTGAAAGAGAACTACCATGGTCTCTGTGTGCGTATGTGTGCTTGAGTGTGCACAGCCACATGCATCCTATGGATGTAGATGTGATGGCTGTCAATTGGATATGTTTCCTTTGATCCTTGTGGATTACAGTTTTTCTTTGAAAGAGAACCACCGTGGTCAGCTTCATTAAGTTTCTCAGTACTATTTGTGATAGTAATATGCTATCTTTCATTCACACTGTATTTTATGTTTTATTTAAGAATTTAATTTAATGGATTATGTACTTTTAAGCACTTAATTGTTGATTATTTTTGGCTACTATACATGCAGGTTTGCTAGGGAACAAGTGGAACAACTTGACAAGAACAAGCAGTGGTCTAGGGCACTTGATGGTTCCGATTACCTTTCAGGAATGGTACTTATTTTTGGCCTTAAACCACATTTCTGTTTTATTGTTGGAGATTTTATATGATATTAAATGGGACCTTTTGAAGTGTTAATCATGATTTTGGCAAATTTCAGGTGGGGCTTAACAACATTAAAGAGACAGATTTTGTGAATGTCACAATACAATTTTTGATGAGAGTTACTCCTTTAAGGAATTTTTTCCTTATCCCTGAAAATTATAAACACAGCAAATCTCCACTTGTTCATCGATTTGGAGAACTCACAAGAAAGATCTGGCATACAAGGAACTTTAAAGGACAGGTATGTTCCCAGTCTGTCACATTGAGTTAATGGTTCTTGAACATGAAATTCATATTTATCAAAATTCTTAATGTTTTACAGGTAAGCCCACATGAGTTTCTACAGGCAATCATGAAAGCCAGTAAAAAAAGGTTTCGGATTGGTGCGCAGTCTGATCCAGTTGAATTCATGTCATGGCTTCTTAACACACTGCATGCTGATCTTAAAACGAAGAAAAATAGAAGCATTATTTACGATTGCTTTCAGGTTGTCTCTATAATCGTTCTTGGTGACTTTGTTGCTAGTAGTTGGATAGTCAGTTGCACTTATCTAAAGACATCTGTACACTTTATAGGGAGAATTGGAGGTTGTGAAAGAGATTCATAACAAAGCTTTCTTGGAGAAGAAAGATAACAGTGATGACCAGCATGCTGCTTCAAAACTCACAGATGGTGGAATTGAACATGATGCTGTTGTGACAGAAACTTCCAGAATGCCATTCTTAATGCTTGGACTGGATTTGCCACCACCTCCTCTCTTCAAAGACGTGATGGAGAAAAATATAATACCCCAGGTATTTTGATTTCTCAGTGTGTTTGGTTGCATAATAAATGAGATGTATTTTCTGTTGTCCTTAGTAGTTTTTCCTTTAGGGTTTGATTCTAATTGACTAAGGGTTTACATTTTAATATGGGGTTCAAGTGATGGCTCAACAGTAATGGAATTCTTTATAATGTCCTGTGTTTGTGATTTGAACCACACCTCCCCTCTCCCACTATTTGCCAATCTTTAAAAAAAAAAATGAGTTTCTTATAAAATAAAAATTTTTACATTTTAATATTGGTAGAGACTAGAGAGGGATAGAGAGAGGCTATTTAAAATTGTGGAATTGGCGAAACCCTAATGTGTAGTACAATTGGTTAGGGACCACACCTCATCAAGTGGAGGTTACTATTCAAATTTCCTCTTCCCCTTCTCCTTGGGGCTAAAATTTATTTTTGAAAAAAAAAATGTGGAATTGGCAAATGCTTTTAAGGCCTTCTTAATTCCTTGAAAAGTGTAATTCTTAGGAAAGGGGTGTGGGCAAAATTGTCTATGTGTGGTTGTGATGGGGTTAAGGTTTAGGAGGATTTGTGGACTTTGAGTTTAGAACCTTTTTAGAAGAAATATTAGGGTTCAAGAGAGAACGGATTTGATTTATGGTTAAAAAGAGAAGAAAGAAAAAAGCCATAGAATTATTTTCTAGCGTGTGAACAATGCGTGAGAAAATAATACCATGAGCCATACCATAAATAGTTCCGTGAGAAAGAAAGGAGGAAAAAGAATGCTACGGCCAAGTTGCCTCAATTCTCAAAACGCTTTACATTTTATTGATCAACTCTAACTTATTTGAGTACAACTGCATAGACCCTACTCTTAACCTCTCTTAGTAGAACTAGGGCAGGGCTTCTACTTTGACTAGTGAACCAAATCCTAATTGAATTGAACCAAAGCCCACACATAACAACCCATTAACTATATAAGACTGACTTATTAATAAAAGAAGACCCATGTTCCATAACTATTGTTCATACTAGCAATTGTAGAATTGCTAAAATACCCTTGACTCGAGAATGACAAAATAAAACATTAAAACCTAATTAACTACCATGGGCACTTATTGTTTAGCTTTGCCTTAACCTTAGATTTCCAAAGAGGATATTGTTTCTCTAGCCATGCTATGGTTATGCCATCTGTATGTGTGTGTGTGAGAGAGAGAGAGAGCGAGAGTTAAATTTGGTTGTTCTTTCTTGGGATTTACAGCTGCAGTATTCAAAGCCATTTTGTTACTGTGTAAAAGTTAGAGAAAGCCAGTGGTAATACTCTAAAGTGACTCTGAATTGGAATTTTTCCTTTTTTTCTTTTTAAATAGTAGAATCGGCAAGTTGTTTTAAGTTCATTTAAGAAGTTATTTTTGGTTCTGTTTAGTGCTAAGAATTGGCAAGTTATTTATTTATTTTCCCCTTTCTCTTGATTAACATTTGCAACATTTTATGCCACTTTGGTACTGTGTTAAAGTTGTGTGAAATTGGCCAATTCTCTTATGGCCTTGTTTAGTTTGAAAGGAAAAAATCATGCTAAAGGATTGTTTCATTTCTCTTAAGAATGATTACAAAAATTTCAAGCATTTTCCATTTATTTCTCTCTTATAGTTTGAGAACCAACTGGAAAGTATTTTTTTAGAATAAAATAAGAGGACATTTTGGTGATATTTGGAAGAGGCTTCCTGTTTGGGAATTTAGGCTGTATATCCATTCTCAATTTATATTTGCATTGCATGACATCAGTATTAACTGCAGCACAAACTCATTGGTATATACGTTTAGCTAAATCAAATTGGCCTTCTTTATATTGCATGTTGGAAAAAAGGTGCTCTGCAGAAGTCTCTGAAAGATATTAGTACTAGAGAAAATTTGTGGGTTTGTATGTATTTTTCCTAGTAGTATTTCTTTCAGGCCAAATTTTACATATGCTTTTTGTTATAGGTTCCACTCTTCAACATCCTGAAGAAGTTTGATGGTGAAACTATCACTGAGGTTGTCCGACCTCATATAGCAAGGATGAGATACCGTGTTACCAGATTGCCACAGTATCTAATTCTCCACATGCGTCGATTTACAAAGAACAACTTTTTTGTAGAAAAAAATCCTACATTAGGTGAGATTTCATTCCTATATTTAGTAGTTATATGATGAATCTACATATATAATATTATCTGAAACTAGGCCAACTCGTGTGCCTTGCGCTAAATGATGTAACTTTGTCTCAGTGAACTTTCCCGTGAAGAACCTGGAGTTGAAGGATTACATTCCCTTGTCAACACCTAAGGAGAATCAGAAATTGTGTTCAAAGTATGATTTGATTGCCAACATTGTTCATGATGGTAAACCTGATGAAGGGTACTACAGGGTATTTGTACAGAGGAAGTCAGAAGAATTATGGTAATCCCATATTTTCATCAATATGCAAAAAATTGAAATTTTGAAATTTTTTTTTTTGATATTGCAATTGACACTTTTGGCATTCAATATTTGCAGGTATGAGATGCAGGATTTGCATGTTTCAGAAACACTTCCTCAAATGGTTGCACTCTCGGAGACTTATATGCAGATTTATGAACAGCATCAGTAATATAGGAGTTCAAATCCTCTTGTTAAATGTTGATTGGTTGTTTATCAAGTTTAGGTGATCATAGTGTAATATTTTTCAAACAAATTATGAAATATCATAGAAAGGAGAGATTATTTTGGCCAAAATGAAAAATTAGCCATAATTTTTAAACATTATAATTAGTAGGCTAAGTTTTCAAACTATATTTTTTACTAGCATCTCGAGTCTTAAAGACTCAATTTAGGGCCTATAAATTGAGTCTTTGAGACTCGATTTTCATGGTCTCATTACGTTTGATGTAACATTTTTTTCACGTGGCGACCACATGGAAATCAAGTCTCTAAGACTCGATTTATAACCCTTATAAGAGAAGAACCACATCAAAGAAGAACCACCAAAACATTAGAGAAAAAAAAAAAAACTAAAACAAAAACAAAAACAAAAAGAGAGAGAAGATCGAGATTGGAGTGGGTGGCTTCAGATCGGCTTTAGACCACTGTGCGTGACCTAGGCCGCGCGCGAGCCCTAGGTTGCGTTGGTGAGGTGAGCTCTCTCTCCTTCTGATCTGAGTCTCTAGGATTGGGATTGTTGTGTTTAGGATTTCCTAAATTTGTTTTTGGGTATTTCGGCTTGTACACATGAGAGACTTAAAACTTTTTAAAATTTTTTTGGTTATAAATAGAGTCTTAGAGACTCGATTTCTATGTGGTCGTCACGTGGAAAAAGATATCACATCAGACCTGATCAGAACATGGAAATCGAGTCTCTTAGAATCGAGATGCTAGTAAAAAATATAATTTGAAAACATTGACTACTAACTATATAGGTGGAAAATTATGGTTAGTTTCCCATTTTGGCCGATTATTTTCTCGCAAGATACACTAACTTTTGAACTTTCACATGTGCTCCTCACATGGCCTTTCACAGGTGTTGAGTCCCAAGCCAGTCACGAGATCAATTATCTTGAGAAAATATTCATAAGTTTCCTTGAAGCAAAAAATGCCCCCACATAAGTCATATAATAAATAACATATGATTGACACAAAATTTAACATGTGTTAAAAGTGAGTTTGGCTTGTCTCAATACTTTTTTAACTAAAATCTCATTTTGTTTTAATGAAAAATTGCTACATCACCTACTAACTAAATAAAATGTGAAAATTAAAACTCACTACCACTTGCTATTGTATATTTAAAACAAAAGAAGATGTCCAATTGAAAAAGTATTGAAGATAATCCAAACCCGTTAAAAGCCTAAAGAAAGTGCAATCCAATAGTTAAAATTTTAAAATATGTAGTAATATTAATATATTTTTTTAAAGGAAGTTATTGCCAAACTTTGTCCTTATATTTATTACTTAATTATAACTTAGTATTTGATAAATAATAATCTTTATTATTCTTTACTCGTGAATGTCAAGATTGGTTATTTATATGTTTTAAAAAATTGGCTTATAAAAATAAAATATGTTGGGAAGCTTGTGTACCGTGTACTAATATCACTTCCTAGCCATCAAAGTTCGGCACCTTTTTTTCTGTCCTTCCTTTTATAGGTGCAGCAGGTGGGTTACACAGAATAATCCTACGTCTTCCTTAAATTTACCCAGCAAATTTATGTTGAACAAAATTCAATCTCCTATATTTACCGTACCAATCTGCCTTGATGGTCCGCCTTTATTCATTGACAAGTGAAAATAACATGGGCTTGCCAGTTTCAATTAAAATTGGACTGGCCTCCTAATATCTTTTAGATTACTCCCCAGATATAACTTTAAACTAGTTATAACATTTCAGGGTACAAGAAAACAATATGAACTTCCAGGATTAGAACTCTCCAAGAAATCTGCAGTGTAAGATTCTCCGGGCTTTTGTCCAGAAGAATAACAAGAATAGTCTATGATATATTCAAATCTATATTTCGATCCAATTAACATGTGGCTGTGCCACCATCCAAAGACAAGCTTAAGCCTACCAAGTACCAATAGATATCATAGACTTGAATTTTAAGGGCAATGCTGTAATAAATCATTGATTACCATCTAAATTTTAAGGTCAAAAGAACACCCTTATGCAACTAAAGGGATACTTTTGACTCATTCAACTTAACTGCTACAGTGGACCCCTTATAGCAACTACAATGGATACAAGCTTCTTCCTAGTCCCACAAACGCCCTCTGTTTTCTGTACTTCCTTTCCTTCTTGATCTCTCAAAATTGAAGCAAAATTGCCAGTTCCATCCTCACCTGAACTTTTTTCTGTTAACACATTTTTGCATTCATCCTACATATATTGATCCGCTTTGGATATATTCTTTAGTTAATTCCAAATTTTGCTGTGGTAATGTGTTCTCCAAACTTGAACTTCCATAGTGTACCAAACTCACAAAAATCATGCATATGGCTGGCAAAGCAGTTATGTACTTATGGATTCAAATAGGACTCCCAACCATCCTTTTCCAGCTTCTCTGCTTTTCTCAAGACATCATTTCTTGTGTCTTCTTGATACTGGCTCATTCTGCAAAGGATATTATTCCAGAATCAGCTCATGCAAGACTTGTGAACTAAAGTTTTTTTTTTCTTGCTTTCATACCCAACACAAAGTTTTGCGTTACTTCCAGAGAGGGAAGAGAGAAAAAACCCACCTTGCCAATAGGTCAGCATCACGAATCCCCATCATCCTTACTGCAAGCAAACCTGCATTGGCAGCATTGTTTATTGCAACTGTTGCAACTGGAACACCCCTTGGCATCTGCATAATCATCAAAGGAATAAATAAAAATTAGGACTTTGTGGTGATTAAATTTTCCTTGTGAACTCCGTGTACCAAGGAAACTGTTTCCTTTGCTGTGTGTTTCTTATTTCTCCTTTTTCAATAAAGCTTCTTAGTACTGATCAAATACCAAAAAAAAAAAAGTGCAAGTAGAAATCAAATATGAACTTGAGATAACGAATGACGCACCATCTTTTCTGAGGCTCTAAAATTGGACAATGTTTTAAGGCAATGAAACTCATTGTGCAAATCTCAACATGATTAAGCGGGTGTCTACATGCTTGCACCATTCAGATGTTTTTTTGTTTTTTGATAGGTACCATTCAGATATTAGATATTCAGCACCAATATTTTTTTTTTTGGTTCCATAGAAATTCAGCACCTATGATTTTTTATTTGTTTTTTATTTAGTGACATAGATATTCAGCACCCATGATTTTTTTTTTTTGGCTCCAGGCACCTAATAATTAAATTAATTCAAAAAAAAAAAAAAAAATTCCTTCACCTCATAAACATGGCTTAAAAATATTGCCTCCATCAACTTGCCTTAATTTCAGTAGTATTTTTGTGCCAAGGAAATATATGTAGTAATTGTAAATAACAATAAAAGAATAATAGTAATTCTCTGTGCCAGAAAACACATCCCAAAGAATTAAAATAGAATTTCTCTCATCAAATAAAGCAAGCACATTAATTAATCAAGGATAAGCAACTATAAAAACCCAAAAAAGGGCATCCCTAAGACTCCAGCATTCAGACATCCAATTTAAATGCCCTAGTTTTTTAGAACTAATATTATATTCATAGGATACTGGATCTTTACAACACTTACCCATCCCGTAAATGTAATAATTTAGAAGTAAGAAAATAATATACCTGCACAATGGACAGGAGTGAGTGTGCAGAAGCACGCACGGGAGCGCCAATAACAGGCAAGGGAGTGAGTGCAGCGACCATACCTGCAAGTCACAACAAAGCTCAATTAATTCCAGTGACACATGTAAAGCAACTGTGAAACAATATATGGAGCATAGTTCAAATAAACTTGCCTGGCAAGTGGGCTGCACCTCCAGTACCAGCAACGATATTCTGAATGCCTCTCTCCAGGGCAGATGAGACATAAGAAAACATCATTTCAGGGGTCCAGTGAGCTGAAACTATTTTCACCTGCATATTATAATTTGTTAAGGTAGACCTGGAATATACAAGAAAATAAAATAAAATGATCAATAACTCCTGAATTCCAAAATAGACCCTGTAGTTCATTAGAAGTCAACCTCATAAGGCACACCAAACATATTCAAAATCCTTGCAGCATCCTTCATAACAGGAAGATCTGAATCAGAACCCATAATGATCCCAACACATGGTGTTACTGCATTTAGAATGGGAGCAACATAAACACAATTTGAGTGTAACAAACTTTCAAAATCAAAACTTAGGGCATGTAAACTTCAAACAAAAGGAAAACACTTGCAATCATCAACATAATAAGGGTATAGCTATATGAAAGATCGGTGATCCCCTCCCCCCCCCCCAAACAAGAGAATAAAAATAAGAAATGAAGATTGAAGACTGACAAAAGCAATATCTTGGTAAAAGGAGAATTAAATCAATTTTTTAAATGGAAATGATTAATTGTAATCTCCAAACGGTTTAGAATCCATGCCTCTTAAAAATAAAATCTTATGGTAATTTCCCTCTGTACACTATCACTTTTCCATCCTAAGCCAAAGTAAGACTTTTTTATGCAAAATATAATAACCCAAAGCTCATAGCATGAAAATTTAAAGTAGCATTAGTGCTGATTATTCTGGAAACTACCCATGTAGTGTGGGTGCAGCATGTAGGAATATTTTTATGTAAGAAAATGTAAAACATTGAATAAATAAATTCAATTGAGGCAATCACTGACTTAAGGAAATATGCTCCAAAAAGATGCACCAAAATCAAATTCAATTGATAGCATAGATGCAAACATCTCACCACACCTTCCAAAAACCTGCTTTTTGGTTAACCTGCTTTTTGGTTAACCAGCATCGTGACATTCAGTAAATAAATATGAGAAGTCCCTAGTGCAATTACCTGCAGCCTGACAATCAGAACCTTCTTCCTTCAGAATTGATTTTAATCGTTCTTCCACATCACCCATGGAAGGCCCAACAATTGTGACATGGCCCATCTTTTGCTGCTTTTGCATTTCTGCCAAGTCATTAAGACAATGCAGGAAAATGTCAAGTATGAGGTAAAGGTCAAGTAGCGCGCATGTGTGAGAGAGAGAGAGAGAGGAAAAAGAAATTCACATACCTGGCTTGTCATACCAATGGAACAGTAGCCCCAGGAATGCTCATGCCCTTCTAAATCAGTTGATGAGCTAATATAAAACCAGGCTCACCTTAAATTTAATAAATAAATAAATAAAAGAGAGATTTGATATGTGGGGGAGGGGGTAGTGAAAGATAGTTATGCTGAACAGTAACCCCAGGGATACTCAATGCCCTTCTAATCAGTTGATGAGCTAAAATAAAACCAGGCTCTCCCTGATGTTCCAATTTACATTTTTTACTAACATTAACAAGTTTTCCAAGATAAAATAATTTGAGAACTGAAAATCAGTTAATGAGAACCAGGACAGACGGAACTTTTGATTTGTATTAATTGTAATTTCTTAAAATTTTGTTATTCACAACGGTATACAAAGTCATCAAGCTCAAGCACAGACTTATACCTAATTCTAGTTGCAACTTCAACAAACTTCAAGCAGAATATTTTCAGTGAAAGTATGTTACAGAAATAGGTCCTGAAAGAAACGAATGACTTCAGCTTCATGCCATATTCATTTTATATATTAGATAAATAAAAAAATAAAAAGAAATTCTTCACCTCATCTTCACCCAGTATAGTGTACATGACAGCAGCAGGAGTTTTCATTGATGGCTCACCAAGTGGAAGACCAACAACAGGCCGCAAATGTTGTTCAAATTGTGAGGTGTAGCAAGACTCAATTGTGTGATGACCACTATTATGGGGTCTAGGAGCCACTTCATTTAGAAGCATCTGTTAAGAGTTCAGAACATAAATTCATTAGCCAGAAGCAGATAATGCCGAAACAAAATTAGGAAAAAATATAGAGGATAACAAAAAAGGAAGCAATTGTGTGTGTGCGCGCGCGCCTTTAACAGTCTCAAAGAAAGAAGCAAAAACACAGCCTGACCATCCCCAGTCAAAAACAATTCAACTGCAAACACACCAGCGCCTTCTAATGAACTAACAGCTTTGTAGGCAACATCGGTAGCATGTTTCCAAATATCCCATGAGACATTAGCTGGTGCCTTGACTATGTGACACATGTTTTCCCTACAAGAGATCAAATATCCTTAATGAGAGAATTTTATTTTCATTTAACAATAAATATAAAAAAATTTAGAAAGTTGTCACGTTTCAAAACAATGTTGAAAAGTAGCGTCTCGAGTGTCTAAAACTCGAGTTCCATGATAAAACTCGAGTTTTTAAGTCTCGTTTTGTAAGCGGATTGCTCCGAGGCGGAAAAAAATTCAAGTAAAAATCGAGTTTTAAAGACTCGAGTTCCGAAAAACGCCGCTATAGGGACTTAAAAACGTCACTATAGGGCTTAAAAATGGAGTTATAAAAAAATTTAGCAGAAAAACGGCGCTATAGGGCTTTAAAACGTCACTACAGGACTTAAAAACGCCACTATAGGGCTCCCTGAACCTGGTATTGAACACTTGTGAAAAATTTTGCAGGAAAACGCCGCTATAGGGCTTTAAAACGTCACTATAGGACTTAAAAACGCCACTATAGGGGCGATAAAACTAAAATTTTTTTGCATGGAACTCGAGTTTCTAAAACTCGAGATCTATGAATATGGATCTCGAGTTTCTAAAACTCGAGATGTCTAGTTTCCTTTATAGTTTCAAACGTTGCCTAACTAACTATATACAAAGCATTTGCACAGCTATTCTGCACATTCTCCCTTAATGAGACGTATAGGGATGTAAAGTTAACACCTAAATACTAAAGGTGGATGCTTCTCACGTAATTCTGCATCATTTAAGATTAAACCATGAAAGGAAAATAGACAATGTAAACACTGAAATCTACATATTACTTGTGAATGGTTTCAACAACAGCTCCTGAAGTTATTCCCAAAAAAGAAGTAAATAATATCTATAATCCATAAGATTCTATCTTTCACACTATTAAGAAATAGAAATAGAAAGACATGGCAAAACAAGTCAGAATTTTCTGACCCGACTTGAAAAATACCTGACCCGAACCCGATTTTTTTTACCCAAAGTAAAAACAAGTTGACCTGTGACCCGACCCGCGTTTTGCGGGTCAACCTGACCCGACCTGCGACCCGAACCATTTTTTTAAACTTTTTTTTTTTTAGTAAAAAAAAAATTAAATTAAATTAAGACAATATTGGTTTAATTGTTTGTTGTGAGCTTTAAGGAAACAATTGAGACATTTACATAGTATGCAAATTAATTGAAAAATGAATGATTAAGCATTTTGTAATGAGTAAAGATTTTCAGATATCAAATAGCAAAGTACATGCCAAGATAATCTGGTTACAGTACAGTTAAAAACTTAGATTTAAAATTGTACACGTGTGAGAAACATTCACAAGTGTGAAAATAGTGAAGCCAAAGTATCAAATTAACATAAATTATGAATGCTTAGACCTATTTTTTAACAATTTATGTCCAAAATAAACGACTTTTCAAAATAAATTATGATATTTCCTAAAGTGTGTATTGTTTAACAATGATATGATATCATAAAAGAGACCATGTATAAATAAGTAAACAATCAAACTTTAATGTATATCTCAAATTGAAATAGAATGCCAACCACAATTACCAATAGATTATAAAATTAATTTTCAAGATTGTAAATTTCTTATATGTTTTTATTCTTTGTTAAATGAATTATCCAATAAGTCATTTGTAATTTTGTTTCATATTTTGGAATGTTAATATTGTGTAGAAATAAAACTTGTGTATTTGTTTTACTTATCTTTGTGTTATTTTGTTTTAGATTGCAATGTTAGGATTTGTATAATTTTAAAATTATTGGATAAGTATTAATAAGTGTAGTTCATTCTTGATATAAGTGGTGAATTTAAAGTAATGCATTTTGCATCAAGTAATTTGTTGCATGACTTTCCAAATGGCAAATACATGTTTTCTTTATAAAAAAAATTCATGTGAAAAATATGGGTCAACCC
Organism: Quercus ilex subsp. ballota; assembly: GCA_032727855.1. Taxonomy (NCBI): domain Eukaryota; kingdom Viridiplantae; phylum Streptophyta; class Magnoliopsida; order Fagales; family Fagaceae; genus Quercus; species Quercus ilex. Next base: position 35,308,087 of record CM064917.1, read on the forward strand.
GAACTAACCCGACCCGACCCGACCCGCAACCTAATTGACCCAAACCTGATTTTAATCCGCTTAAAATGACCACTTTTGACCCGCAACCCGATTGACCCGACCCACCCCGCCCATTTTGCCATGTCTAAGAAATACCATATTGCTTTAGCCAAAAAAAAAAAAAAAAAAAAAAAAAAAACAACAATATTGATCATGTGAAAGCATAATTCAAATGAAGTCTAAATTTCTGGATTTAAAAGTTATTTTCATCATGTTAAGCGCAGCCATAAAGTTAAAAAATTATCCTAAAACCCTAATGACAAAAGCTGCAGCAATAAAATATGATTGGAATGTAAATAATTTAGACATTTTTCTAGACCTACATATTTTCAAAATGCATCCATGCATGCTTAGAAGTCAAAGCGGAGAGGAGTTGTAAGCTAAACAAACTAATTAAAATATATGCATTAAAGTAAAAGAGTATTACTTTAATACAGTTCTTCAGACAACAGTTTTGGCTGCCATATATCAGTATTATACACAATTTTTAGAGAACAAGATTAGCAAATTGTGTTTTTTATGCAATTTGCAATACAGAACCAGCTAACGAACTTCTTTTCAATTTCACAAGTATCTATCGACCGGGACCCTGTTCTGGACTTCAAGAATGATAGAACTTCTCTTCAAAGTCGGAATCTCATATTGAAATCCTACAAAGAACCTACATAAGGAAGGGCGTCTAAACAGATCGAGAAGAACCTTCAAATGATAGAACTAGAGTCGGGAGGCGCATAGATAGGAACAATAGAAGGAAAAAAAGGCCTTGGCTTTAGTACCTATGTACCGTAACCTTTCCCTTTGGGTAGGGAATCCACAGGAAGAAGCAGGAAATCACCCCAGGAATGCCTCTATTTATGCTTGGCTGCAGTAGAAGCCAACTTCGTTCTTTTACCCCTATTCCAGCTCAGAGGAAAGAGGCACTAGGACCAGCCCTATTCTATTTAGGAACAATACCAACCTACTTTGTTAGCAGTTAGAAAGGAATTCGATAAAACAAAAAAGATGTTATTTACTAGGATAGGTGGTTCGGAATTGTAGTGATAGTTACCTTGGGCTTTCTTCTTAATTTAATTAATGGCAGGACAAGTCCACACCTTTCTCATCCCAATCGGGCTTACCGGACTAACTTGGGTTTACCGGGGCAACATACCTTCTCAGAGTTAGCGGGGTTCCTTCTACCTACTTTCGTTTCGAGGTTAATAGGACCCTTATTCACTCAAATTGCTAGCGAACTACCGGGATACCTAGATAGTAGAAGAGGACTCACTCCAGTTAGGCCTGGACGAAGGTTTAATCATTCTTTTAGCTCAGCTTGGGGTACGTACAACCTATTAGATTAAACAACAGATTCTCTTCCAAAAGAGGTTGTAGAAAAAGAGTGGTTGGGGAGCAGTCCTACAAAGGAAATGCACCAATGAATGCCTATAAAAGATAGCATAGAGAAAGAATCACCGAGTCTCTTACACAATCGTTTCGGTACTCAGATTGGTGGGTAGGGAAAGACCTCCATAGCTAGATACCTAGCTAATAGAAATGGAAGCTCAAAGCAGCACAGAAGAAATATGGCTATAGAATTGACACAGAATTGTCTTCACTGGTTATGAAGCCTCTTCCCTGGTCGAATTCAATGATTGAAAAGTTGCCCAAGAAACTAAGCGAGAAGATGGATCAGCAGCCTCGGAGCAGATAGAAGGCTATCAATTTGATGGCCAGTTCAGTGTAACAACAAAGAGCTTTGAAAGCATCTCACGTGAGGGACCCTAATGTTTCTCAAATCAACTAGCTAGAGGCTCGAGAATGGAGTGACGGAAGAAAAGACCGAAAGAGAGCAGAAGACTCGCCTGAGGAACCAACCGTTGAACTAATTTTCATCCGATTGGAATTGTGGACTTCGACCGGGCTTTGTTTTGTCCATTCGATTGGCTAGTCTGGCTTTCCCCCTTTCTCTTAGTTCGTGTGTGGACCGCCCTTCGATTCCCCCAATTCGTAATAGGGGCGGCCCACTAGATAAAGCAAGTGCATGTATTGGCTTGTCTTCCTCTGAACCGATTTCGTGGTTTGGTATGAAATCCCGCGTGAGAACCAGGAGATGAACCACTGAGTGGGTCTAGTTTGAAAGTAGTAAGGTCACCCCCGTACCAAAGGTGGAGTCTTCATCCAACCCAATAGGTTCAAGAGTCCTCGCCTAGGTCCAACCAAGTCAGAAGGCCAACCCGAAGACTCAGTTCCAAGGCAAGGTGCAGTGCCACCTAGGTCTCAAAGGTCACAGGAAGGTATCTGAAGGTCTCAGTTCACCGTCAGGGGAGAAAGGCTTACTGAGGGAGTTATACCCCGATGAAGCACCCACGGTAATGATGCCTTTGTATATGAGTTGTGCAAATTGATGAACAGGTGATGGAATTCTTAACAAAGTGACAAGTCTAACCAGCTTCTTTATATCGAACGTTGGTGGCTCGGAGTGAAGAGGGATCTGGCATGAGTAAGACAAAGTGTAGCTTAGTATCTTTCAAATGCAGATGGCATGCTGTCTGAATTCTGGACTTGAGGATTCTAGCGAGCTGCATGATTACCTGTTATTTGAATAGGTTTAGTAAGCATGCGCGGGAAGTCAGAGATAAGTGTATCCTTCTTACTTTTTGAATCATACCTACCTACACACTCTCTCTTTCCAATCATGATTTGAACCAAGTTTAACAGGTAGTTTTTTTTTTTTACCATGCCTTACTATTGATCAAGGGTCTTCAGGAGAAGCAACAATAGCATTGTTGTTCGCTGAATTCGCATTCATGAAAGACAGGACATGAAGAAGGAGTTCATTTTGTATGGAATGAGGAAAGGGAGGAGACCTATTCTCGACCAAAGCAAAGAAAAAGTAAAAAAAATCCAATCTTTGCGCATCATACAGCTGTGGTGGCTCATTTCGTTTTAAACGACTCTAAACAAAATGCTCTTCCACTTCGATTTACTATATACGCTGTTTGACTGAACTCGTTCTCGTTTTGGCTCCGCGGTCATGAAATTCCAACACCAACAACAGAAAGAAAATTCTTCAATCTAAATTTCGGACTCATGGAATTCGTTCATCTCTAGTACTGAGGATAGAAAAGGAAGGGGAATCCATCAAGGTTTTGGGCTCGCGATAAAGCTAGGGTCCTAATCGAGCAACTAGTAGTCCTATCTATCCACCTCTCTAGACACAATATCTTGAGTACCTATGATGGTGACATCATCTGCTAGCATGTGATGTTTGGACATAGAATCGAGTCCTTGTAAATGGGCAGAGCGAGGTGCTCTTATTTTACAACGGTAGGGACGACTGCTTCCATTACTGACCAGAAAGACACCAAATTCTCCTTTAGGTGCTTCAACTGCGGTATAGGTAGAAGGAGCTGGTACGGAAAAACCTTCTGTATAAGGTTCGAAATGGTGAATTGAGGTAGAGTAGACCGATGATTCTGTAGTCATTTGGCCACATACAAGCAAGTAGGCATGTGATCATCAAAGCAAGTAGACATAGGAGGATACGATCATGAAAGCATGTGAACATAAAAGCATGTGATCAACAAAGCATGTGTACATAGGTGCATGTGATCATCAAAGCAAGTAGACATGTGAGCATGTTATGATCAAAGCAAGTAGATATGTGGGCTAATTATCATCAAAGCATGTGAACATACAAGCATGTGATCATGAGAGCATACAAGCATGTGAGCATTTAAACACCCAAACATACTTCTAATCCCCCAATCACCTCAATATTCAAGTACAATCATCAAAGCATTTGAGCGCATAAATGTGCAAATACACGATCACTTTAGCCTTCAAGCATATATACATTTCATCATCCAAGTGTGTGCATGTGTGTGGATATTAAAAATGTAAAAATTAATGCATGTGAGCATGCGATCATCAAAGCATTTCAACATAAGAGTAGGTAATCATCAAAGCGTCCAAGCATATGAGCATGAAGGCATACAGGCAAGTGGGCATGTGATCATCAAAACAGGTTGACTTGCGAGCATAAGATCATCGAAACATGTTGCAGAGAAGCATGTGAACATCAAAACATGTGAACATAAAAGTATGTAATCATGAAAGTAAGTAGACGTGAGAATGTTATCATCAAAGCAATGACAAATGTGTGCAGGTTGTCAACAAAGCATGTAAACATAGAAGCATGTGATCATGAGAGCATATAAGCGTATGAGCACTTAAGCACCCAAGTGCATATACCTCTAATCTCCCAATAACCTCAGTATTCAAGTACAATCGTCAAAGCATTTGAGCGCGTGAATGCAAATACACGGTCACTTTAATTTTCAAGCCTATAGACATTTCGTCATCCATGTGTTTGCACGTGTGTGGATATCAAAGCATTTCTACATAGGAGTAGGTAATCATTAAAGGATCCAAGCATATGAGTATGAAGGCATACAGACAAGTGGGCATGTGATCATTAAAGCAAGTAGACATAGGAGCATACGATCATGGAGGCATGTGAACATAGAAGCATGTAATCAACAAAGCATGTGAACATGGTGCATGTGATCATCAAAGCAAATAGACATGTGAGCATGTTATGATCAAAACAAGGAGATGTGGGCTAATTATCAACAAAGCATGTGAACATACAAGTATGTGAGCATTTAAGCACCAAGTACACATAACTCTAATCTCCCAATCACCTCAATATTCAAGTACAATCGTCAAAGCATTCAAGTGCATGAATGCAAATACATGATCACTTTAGTCTTCAAGCCTATACACATTTCATCATCCATGTGTTTGCACGTGTGTGGATATCAAACATGTGAATATCAATGCATGTCAGCATGCAATCATCAAAGCATTTCTACATAAGAGCATGAAGGCATACAAGCAAGTGGGCATGTGATCATCAATGCAGGTTAGCTTGGGAGCATAAAATAATCAAAACTTGTGACAAAGAAGCATGTCAACATCAAAGCATGTGATCATTAAAGTAAGTAGACATGTGAGAATGTTATCATCAAAGCAATAACAAATATGTGCAGGTTATCAACAAAGCATGTAAACATACAAGCATATGATCATGAGAGCAGAGAGGCATATGCTCATTTATGCCCCCAAGTACACATACCTCTAATCTCCCAATCTCCTCAACATTTGAGCGCACAAATGTCCAACTACACGATCATCAAAGTGTTCAAGCATATTAGAATGAAGGCATACAGGTAAGTGAGCATGTGATCATCAAAGCAGGTAGACATGGGATCATATGATCATCAAAGCATGTAGATGTGTGAGAATGTTTATCATCCAAGGAAGGACAAATGTGAGTTGGCTATCAATAAAGCATGTAACATACAATAACATACAAGCATGTGATCATGAGAGCATTGAAGCATATGAGCATTTAAGCACACAAGTACACTTACCTCTAATCCCCCAATCACCTCAACATTCAAGCACAATCTTCAAAGCTTTTGAGTGAACGAACGTCCAACCACATGTTCACTTAATCCTCCAAGCCTATAGACATTTCCTTATCCAATTGTGTGGACGTGTGTGGATATCACACATGTGAATATCAATGCTTGTGAGCATGCAATCAAGAAAGAATTTGAACATAGCAGCAGGTAATCATCAAAGCGTCCTAGCATATGAGTATGAAGGCATATGGGCAAGTTGGCATGTGATCATCAAAGCCAGTAGACATAGGAGCATAGAATCATGGAGGCATGCAAACGTAAAAGCTTGTGAGCATGGGAGCATGTGAGCGACTAAGGATTCAAACATGTTAGCATTCAAGCATAAGGGTATACACGCATGTGAGTATACACAAGCATATGATCATCCAATTGTGTGCAAATGTGGATATAAACAAAGAATTGATACTTAATGAGAATTAATCAATAAGGCTTATAAAAGAGCGACATTTGATTGAACACAAGCAATTACACATGAAGGTATACAAGAATGTGAGCATGAACACGCGATCATCAAGACATGTAGACATGGAAGCATACGATCATCAAAGCATGTGAACATAGGAGCATGTGATCACCAAAGCTTGTAAACATCAAATCATATGAACATAGGAGACATATGAGCACATGAGCATGTGATCAACAAAGCATGTGAACGTACAAGCACATGAGCATTTAAGCGAGATCATCCAAGGATGTGCCTGCACAAGCATCCAACTACATATGCACATCAACCTCCAAGAATATAGATTTATTTTCATCCAACTGCTTGTGAACATGTGGATTCAAACAAAGGTTCGATACTTAGTGATAATTAATGAATAAGTCTTATAATGGAGTGACACTTAATTGAACATGTGAGCATTTAAGCATGAGAGTATACAAGCATGTGAGCGTTAGACAATTCAGGCATGTGAGCATACAAGCATCTGAGCATTTAAGTACCCAATTACACATACCTTTTACTGCCCAATCAACTCAGCATTTTAGCACAATCGTCAAAGCATTTGTGTGCACGATCGTCTAACTGCATGATCACTTAAGCCTCCAAACATATAAACATATCATTATCCAAATGGGTACAAATGTGAGTAGATATCGAACATGTGAATATCAATGCATATGAGTATGGGAGCACATGATCATCAAAGTAGGGAGAATGGGATCATCAGAGCATGTTAACGTGGGAGCGTGTGATCATCAAATCATGTAAGCATTAGAGCATATAATCATCAAATCATGTGTGTGTATGAGCATTTAGAGCATGTGAGCATAGGATCATCGAAGCATGTAAACATAAGAGCCTGTGAACATCGAAGCATGTGAACTTAGGAGTGTGTGATTATCAAAGCAAGTAGACATGTGAGCATGTGATCATTAAAGGAAGTAGACATGTGAACATATGATCATCAAAGCAAGTACATATATGAGCATGTGATCAATAAAGCATGTGAATATACAAGCACGTGTGCATTTACGCATTTATGAACACATACATCTTACTGTCCAATCACCTAAGCATTTAAGTACGAGCATCAAAGCATGTACGAGCATCAAAGCGTGTGATTGAATGAGCAACCAACTGCATGAGCACATTAGCCTCCAAGCATATAAATATATCGCCATCCCAGTATGCGTACATTAGGATACAAACAATGGGTTGATGCTTAATGAGAATTAATGAATAAGTCTTATGAAAGAGTGACACTTAATTGAATATGTGAGCATTTAAGCATGAGAGAATACAAGCACATGAGCACAAAAGCATATGAGCATTAAAGCACCCAAGTATACATACCTCTTACAGCCCAATTACCACAGCATTCTAGCACAATCATCAATGCATTTGAGCATATGAACGTGCAACTGCATCACACTTAAGCCCCAAGCATAGAGAAAAATCATCAACCAAGTGTGTGCACGTGTATGGATATCAAATATGTGAATATCAATGTATGTGTGCATGGGAGCATGTTATCGTCAAAACATGTGACATAGTAGCGTATGGTCAACAAGGTATGTAAGCTTGGGAGTATGTGATTATCAAAGCATGTGAGTGTGTAAGCATCCAAGAGTGAGCATGGGAGAATACGATCTTTAAAGCATGTACACATGACAATCCAAGCATGTAAGAACATGTGAGCATAATAGCATACGGGTATGTGAACATGTGATCATCAAAGCGTCTAAACATATGAGCATTAGGGCACACGGGCATGTGAGCATATAATAGTCAAAGCATGTAGACATGAGAGCAAATGATCATCAAGGCATGTAGACATGAGACCATACGATTATCTAAACACGTGAACATAGGAGCATGTAATCATCAAAGCATTTGAACATATCATCAAAGCAAGTGAGCATGTGATCAACCAAGTATGTGAACCTATAAAACATAAGCATTTAAGCATCCAAGTACACATACATCATACCGTCCAATCACCTTTGCATTTAAGCACAATCAAAAAAGCATGTGAGTGCACGAGCATCCAATTGCAGAAGCACATCAACCTCTAAGCATATGGATATATCGCCATCCAAGTATGTGCACATGTGGATACAAACAAAGGGTTGATGTTTTATTAGAACTAGTCGCATACCCGCGCGTTGCGTGTGATAATTTTTTTAGGATGGTCTCATTAAATATTTTATTAATACTATAATTTTAGTTATTAACCATTGGTTTTTCATTAGTTTTTAAGTTAATAAAAACCTTAAATATACATTTTTTTTACATATACAGAAACACACACACACATAGTGAATTTTTACACATACCTTTAAGAAAACTCTATATATTCCACTTTTTTGGATGCGTAAAATTATAGACTACTACTCCATAAGGCTAATTAATTTTTTTTTTTTTTTTTAGTGATCTCATTTGTAACTCTTCTTACCATTATCATATATTTTCTAACTGATGATTTGCATAACAAAAATGATAAATGAGAGGTATTTAGCATTATTCATTAGATTTTCGAAAGTAATAGTGTATGAAAATTATATATATATTATATAAATAAGGTTAAATGAAATGTCAAAAAATGGATTTTTAAATTTTCTAACTTTATTTCTTATGTAATTTCTACTACTATCAAAGAACATCTCTTTTTTAGTTATGATTAATATGGTTTCCATAGTTAGAGTTTGATTATTTTTAAATTTAAATTTAGTACTATGATTGTATTTAATTGTTGATTTTTGATTTAATTTTTTAAGTGAATTTAACGGTTTATGTTACTACACTGTAAAGTTTTTAATGTTCTCCACATGGTAATCTCTATTTTATTTTTTACTTTTCCTTACAACCTCTTTATTTTCCAATCAACAATTACTAATTGACGTTTGTTTTTTTTTTTTTCTTTATCTACTCTTTATTACTTTGTATTGGTTTTTTTTTTCTATACCATCTCTCTCTCTCTCTCTCTCCCTCTTTGGAGACCTACCGTTTTCCAAAATTTGATGATGATTCTATTACATTAAATATGCATTATTAGTTTTTTTTTAATTTATTGTTTCTAACTTGATTTGTTTTGTATTTCATTCTTCCTTTGATGCATTGGGTGTGAGAATGAGTGTTTTCCTAGCATTACTCCACTTAATATGGACAATTTTATTTATTTAATTTAGCCAAAATATTATATTTTAAATTTTTAAAATAAAAAAGGAGTGGAAATATAAATAATTTAATGATATATATGGGAGATGTGGCTGAATTTAAATGTTAAATAAAATAATATGAGAAAAAATAAAAATAAAAATAAAACACATAACAATAAACACTAAGTTATCCAAATAATTCTATGTAATATAATAATAGTACATTCTTAAATACTATTTTTAATTATTTATAATGCAATATGATAATATTTAACAATCAAAGTCATTAAAAAAAAAAAAATGAAAGAGTGGGAGAAAGAGTGGGAAATAACCAATTTTTTGTGAGAGAAAATTATGTAAAGAATGGAAGAGTGAATAACAAATTTATACTAAGAGGATGATAATAAAAAGAAACAAAATAAAGGAAGATAAAAGGAAAAAGAAAGAGTGATATCAAGGTAGAATGTTTGGATAGATGAAAAGGTAAAGAGAATGAGAAAGATTGGAGAAAATATAAATGTAAAAAAAAATGGTTACAATTTGATGAGCACAATTTTCTTTTATTTGAATTTAAGTAAAATATTACATTTTTATTTTTTAAAACAAAAAGAGAGAATATAAATAATTTAATGATAAGGAAGATGTGGTTGAATTTCAATATTGAGTAAAATAGAAGAGAAGAAAAAAAAAATTAAAAGATATAACAATAAACACTAAATTATCCAAATTATGCTATGTAATTGAATACTATTTTATTTTTATCTAATATCTTTAATTTTTTATAATGTAATCGGATAAAATTTAATAATCAAAGAGCAAAATAATAATAATAATAACTTAAAACAAAATTAAATTGTATCAACCTAAATTAGAGTTATTAAAAACACAAAAATTTATCAACCTAAAGTGGAGATGCAATAAAAGATAAAAATCCACCAAAACATTGAGAGAGAGAGAGAGAGAGAGAGAACCTTTTTGTGAGAGAAAACTATGCAAATAATGGAAAAGAGTGACAAATTTATAGTAAGAGTGAAGGGATAAGAAGAGATAAATTAAGGAAGATGAACGGAAAGATGAATAGCAATATTAAAGTAGAGGGTAACGGGGATATGAAAAGGTAAGTGAAGAAGAAAAGTTGAAGAAAATGTAAATAAATTTTTTTTTTTTTGAACGAATGGTAGAAAGAAGAAAGTGTAAATATTTAAAAAATAAGTGAAAGTAAAAAAAATTATAAGAAAATTGGAAATAAAAAAGATATATATATATATATATATATATAGATGTTAAAACCGACAAAGATGAATATGTAAAGTCAATAATAAAAATAATAATAAATAATAATTATGTGGCGAATGACATGGCAATGAGGTGGCGCAACAGGAGCTCAGCAGCAATAAATGCCACGTTTTAGCTTTTAGTAATATATAGATTAATGAATAAGTCTTAAGAAGGAGTGACACTTAATTGAACATGTGAGCATAACAGCATACAAGCATTTGAGCACCCAAGTTCACATACCTCTTACCGCCCATTAACCTCAAGATTCAAGCATAATCGTTGAAGCAAATGAGCGCAAGAATGTTCAACTGCAAGATCACTTCGGCCTCCAAGCATACAGACATATCCAAGTGTGCACATGTGTGTGGATATCAAACATGTGAATATCAATGCATGTGAGCATGGTAGCATATGATCATCAAAGCATATGAGTATGGGAACATGGGATCATCAGAGTATATAAGCATGAGAGAATGCAATCATTAAAGCATGTGGGCATGGGAGAGCATGTGATCATCAAGGCATATGAGCATGGGAGCATGTGATCATCAAAGCATGTAAGCATGTGAGCATTCAAACATGTAAGCATCCAAACACGTGAGCAATCAAGCATGTGAGCAAGGGAGCATACGATAATCGAATCAAGTAGACATGTGAGCAACCAAACATGTATGAACATATAAGCATGATAGCATACAGGCATGTGAGAATGTGATCATCAAAGTGTCCAAACTAATGAGGCATATGGCATACAGGCAAGTGTGTATATGATCATCAAAACATGTAGACATGGGAACGATCATTGAAACATTTGACCATGCGAGATGTGATTATCAAGGCATGTGAACGTGGGAGAATGTGATTGTCAAAGCATGCACACATGTGAGCAATCAAACATGTGAGCATCCAAACATGTGATCAATCAAGCATGCAATTAAACATATAGTGTACTCTCCCCAATCACCTTAGCATTTCAACACGATCATAGAAGCATGTGAGTGCACGAGCATCCAACTGCATGAACACATCAGCTTCCAAGCATACAAATGTATCGTCATCCAAGTGTGAGCACATGTGGATACAAAGAAAAAATCGATGTTTAATGAGAATTAATAAATAAGTCTTATGAAAGAGTGACACTTAATTGAGTATGTAAGCATTTACGAATGAAAGTACACAAGCATGAGAGCAGGCATGCATGTGAGCATAAAAGCATTTGAGTATTTAAGCATCCAAGTACACATACCTCTTACCGCCCAATCACCTCAAAATTCAAGCCCAATCATCAAAGCATTTAAGCACACGAACGTCCAACAACTTGATCACTTAAGCCTCTAAGCATATAGACGTATCATCATCCAACTGTGTGCATATATGTGTGGATATCAAACATGTGAATATAAAAGCATATGAGCATGGGAGCATGCGATCATCAAAGCATATTAGCATAGGAGCATGGCATCATCAAAGGGGTGAACATGGGAGCAAGGGAGCTTGTGATGATTAAGGCATATGAGCAAAGGATGAGCATGGGAGCATGTGAGCGAGTAAGCATTCAAACATGTTAGCATGAGGTTATACAAACATGTGACCATATAAGCATATCATCATCCAATTGTGTGCATATGAAGAGCAACATTTGATTGTACACAAGCAATTACGCATGAGGGTATACAAGCATGTAAGTATGAAACCATACACACATGAGTATTTAAGCACTCAAGTACACATACCTCTTACCACCCAAATCACATCGGCATTCAAGCACAATCTTCAAAGCATTTAAGCATACGAATGTCCAACTACATGATCACTTAAGCCTCCAAGTATATAGACATCATCAAGTGTACATGTGTGTAGATATCAAACATTTGAATATCAATGCGTGTGACCATGAGAGCATGCAATCATCAATGCATATAAGCATGGGAGCATCGTCAAAGCATCTGAGCATGGGAGCAAGTGATCACCAAGGCATGTGAGCATAGAAGCATGTGATCATCACGGCATGTGAGCGTGTGAACATTCAAACATGTGAGTATCCAAGCATGTGAGAAATCAATCATGTGAACATGGGAGCATACGATCATTGAAGCGTGTAGACGTGAGTAGGCAAGCATGTAAGAATATGTGAGCATGAGAGCATAAGGCATGTCAACATTTGATCATCAAAGCATCCAAACATATTTGCGTGGGGGCATACAGGCATGTGAGCGTGTGATCGTCAAAGCATGTTGACATGGGAGCATACAATAATCGAAGCACGTGAAAATATGAGCATGTTATCATCAAAGCAAGTACACCGGTGAGCATGTGATCAACAAAGCATGTGAACATACAAGCACATGAGAATTTAAGCATCCAAGTATACATACATCTTACCGTCAAATCACCTTAGCATTTATGCACGATTATCAAAGCATGTGAGTGCATGAGCATCCAACTGCATGAGCACATCAGCCTCCAAGCATATAGATATATTGTCATCAAAGTGGGTGCACATGTGATTTCAAACAAAGGGTTGACGCTTACTGAGAATTAATGAAGAAGTCTTATGGAGGAGTGACACTTAATTAAACATATGAGCATTTAAGCATGAGTGTACAAGCATGTTAGCATGAGTGCATACAAGTATGTGAGCATACAAAATTATGAGTATTTAGGGACCTAAATACACATAGTGCATAAACACTGATGCCTGCACCAGTTCAGATTGATATCTTTTCAAATTCTTATAAGAATAACAAGAAGGCCAAAAATGTAGCTAATGACTATTAGCCAGAAGAATAGCATATGATTCTCTCCATAAAGATATGAATCGAATCTAGATTCATAACCATAAGAGAGTAATGTAATTTTTTGCTGGCGTAAGTCCACACTTCTATAAATTTCCAAATAATAGTAAACATGTTAACACTAACATATTAACACTAACTTATCATGCTTCATTCTTCTCCTCATTCAACTGAGAAATTCATATAAAAGGAATTATCTACAATGCATTCATTATCAAAAAACAAGCTAAGCAAAGCAATTCCAGAAAAAACTCTTTCACAGACTAAACTAAAGCCATTCATGATACAAACTACTCATAAAACCCCATGATGCACATATAAGGTTACATACATACATATATATACACATATATATATCTGTCCTTTTGCTTGTATGCTATATGCTCTGCATTTGTTCCTAAAGTTACAAGCAGGGAACGAGAAACTAGCAATAAATATTAGCTCTTTAAAGAGGAATGGCATTATATGATCATCTTATTATTGATTTTGCATGAATTACATCTAACCAATCTATCTGATCCCAGAGTAGTGAGAAAGAAAGTTTGAAATGAAATTCAACATCTCCTAGATACCAAAGGTTAAGTCACACTTATCAAGTAATTCAGATCAAGCAATTGGGACCCAACGGACTTGCTAAATAAAGCATGCATAATGAATGTATATGAGTAAATAACAAAACCAATTCGACGATCTGCATATAGAGAAACAAAATGCTTGTAGTTTTAGCATATGCAAATAGCAAAACAAAATTCTTACCGTTTTAGAATTGAGATTGAGTATTTTATGTATCAAAGACTTCACCTCTAGAGGAAAACAATATGGACAAGAGAATTCAGCTGCATATACACATCAGCCACAAGAGCAGTTAGCTAAAAGCTGCCAATCCTCCATTTGAACTACTAATTGTTATGCAACTCACATTCAGTCCCTGGAGAAAGTATCCTCTTTCTTCGTGGGAGTAATAAAATAATAGGATAAATTATACTAACCACTCTTGAGGTTTGAGTAATGTTAGGGACTTCCCTCCTATTTCAAAAATAATATTTTGTCCCTAGCATTGCTAATAGCTTACACTGTGGATGGAATAATTAAAAAAAAAAAAGAAATACATATGAACAAATTTTTCATATGACTAACTTAAAGCATCATAAAACTAATTCTTTGGAGCTCTAGTTCTCCCTCTCTTGCAATGGCTATTGAGTTTACTTATTTTAAAATAACTTAATTTTTTATTTAAGCTTTTCTTTCTTTGGATGCATAAGGCATCAGTATACTGCATATGTGTACATGCATTAAGCACCATATAGCTTTCTCTGGCTAGTAGTTAAAGTACATTACAAAAGAAAAATGGGCTGCCTCTATGCAGCCTTGGGCAGAATAACTAGTTTCTGAGCATAGCAGATACACTAAAAAACTTACCCCAATTCTACCATCGAATTGATGTGACAGTGATCCTTCCTGCAATTACATTAGTTTCTTGCACTTGCTATCAATCACCAAAAATTTCTTACTTGAATTAATCACATCCATACAAATTCATTACTTGAATATCAAAAATACAAAATCGACAAAAGAATAAACAAGATTCTACAATAACAAATAAAAGGGGAAAAATAGATGACCAATTCCAAGCTTCATAACTTGAAAATGAATTTATATTATTCATAAGCTCTAGTGAGTTCTATAAACAAAATGAGTGTAAAAAATCTCTACCATGTGAAGCTACACAGAGCCATTGAAGTGCCTTGGGTCGAAACAAGTCAATTTTTTTGTAGTGTATAGTGCTTGTCAACATGTGCAACGGACACAATGTAATATGCCCATCTCTAAAAATTTGATTATAGACATCAGATTCAACCCAACAAGATTAAGACAATAACAAGGGGACCATGGAAACAACTCTCATGCAGTAAGCATACCATTTGGTAAGATTGCTAGCGCACCACCAATCTCATCCACTTGTGATATTTTCAGAAGAGTATTAAAATAGCAAAAAAGGAAAAGAAGAAATACCTCATTCTTTACTACTTCTAAAAAGAATTTGAATTGGTATATACCAATATCACCAAGGAGTGCTAGATCGAGACCAAATACCCACCACCTTTTAAGGAGTTGCAAAGCAAAATAACTCTTCTTTTGAGGCATAAACCACCTGCCAAACCAGCTTTTATGACATATAAACCTTATAAAGGTATCAAGACCATCAAACCAATCTGCGTTCAAAAAGAGAATATTATTTCACCATAGTGACAATCTAGACGGTTGCAAAGTTTAAGGGCTTCTCAATGAGCAAAATCAGGGTCTAATATTTGATACTAGTTCATGTTATCAAATAAATGTAGAAATAAATTCATAAATGAAAACAAAAGAATCAGTTCCAAAAGCTTTTCTCTTTTGTGGAGGAACAAAAGTAAATCATGAAAGGCTTAGACTTAGAATTTATACAAACCATGGTTTCCAGGAATAACAAGACACTTAGGTCCATCATATTGCTTCAATTCAGACACCCCACAAGGTAACTCAGGCTAGTTTACAGCTACATGCTCTGGCTTATACCACAGAGGGGGCTATAGAGCATACTCAAAAGGACGGAAGTTTCACATGTAAATGCTAACGGATTAGGGTATACGATCCTTAATGCATGTAGACATGTGAGTATACGATCATTAAAGCATGAGAACATAGGAGCACGTCGTAATCATTAAAGCAAGTGAACATCAGCCTCCAAGCATGTAGATTTATCATCATCCAAGTGTGGTCACATGTTAGCATTTAAGAATGAGAGTGTACAAGCATGTGAGCATGAAAGAAAACAAGCATATGAGCATTTAAGCAGCCAAGTACACATACCTCTTAAAGCTGAATCACCTTAGCTTTCAAGCACAATCCTCAAAGCATTTTAGTGCAAGAACATCCAAGTGCATGTTCACTTAAGCATCCAAGCATACAAATCATCATCTAAGTGTGTGCCTGTGTGTGGATATAAAACATATAAATATTAATGCGAGTGAGCATGGGAGCATGTGATCATCAAAGCGTATGAGCATGGGATCATCAAAGCATGTGAATTTCAAAGCATGTGATTATCAAAGCATTTCACCATGGGAGCACATGATTATCAACACATTCGAGCATGGAAGCATGTTAGTCAAAGCATGTGAATGTGTGAGCAATCAAACATGTGAGCATCCAAGCATGTGATCATATGAGCAAGAGAGCATATGATCATCAAAGCAAGTAGACATGTGAGCATACAATCATCAAAGCATGAGAATATAGGAGAAGCATGTAATCATTAAAGCATGTGAACATCAAAGCATGTAAACATAAGAGCATGTGGCCATCAAAGTAGACATGTGAGCATGTGGTGATCAAATCAAGTAGACATGTGAGCATGTGATCAATAAAGGATGTGATTATTCAAGCACATGAGCATTTTAGCATCCAAGTTTACATATATTTTACTGTCTTATCACCTTAGCATTTCAGTACAATCATTAAAGCATATGAGTGCACAAGCATCCAACTATCAAAGCATGTGATTATCAAAGCATTTGACCATGGGAGCATGTGATTATTAAGGCATGTGAACATGAGAGCATGTGATCGTCAAAGCATATGAACATGTGAGGAATCAAACATGTGAGTATGGGAACATATGATTATCAAAGCATGTGAACATGGGAGCATGTGATCGTCAAAGCATATGAACAAGTGAGAAATCAAACATGTGAGCATGGGAGCATATGATCATCAAAGAATGTAGACATGTGAGCATACGATCATCAAAACATGAGAACATAGGAGCATGTAATCATCAAAACAAGCGAGCATCAACCTCCAAGCATCTATATCGTCATCCAAGGGTGGGCACATGTGGATACAAAGAAAGGGTTGTTGCTTAATAAGCATTCATAAATACGTTTTATAGAGGAGTTACACTTAATTGAACATGAGGGCATTTAAGAATGAGAGTATACAAGTATGTGAGCATGAGATCATACAAGCATATAAGCATTTAAGTAACCAAATACACATACCACTTACCGCCCATTCACTTTAGCTTTCAAGCACAACACTCAAAGCATTTTTGAGCACAAGAACGTCCAACTGCATGTTCACTTAAGGGTCCAAGCATATAGAAAAATCATCATCCAAGTGTGTGCTCATGTGTAAGGATATCGAACTTGTAAATATTATTGCAAGTGAGGATTGAAGCAAGTGATCATCAAAGCATGTAGACATTTGAGCATGTGATCATACAAGCGCATGAACATTTAAGCATCCAAATAAATATATATATTTTACCGTTTAATCACATTAGCATTTCAACACGAACATCAAAGCATGTGAGTGCATGAGCATCCAACTACATGAGCACATCATCCTCCAAGCATATAGACATCTTCATCCAAGTGTGGGCACATATGGATACAAAGAAAGGGTTGATGGTGAATGAAAATTAATGAATACGCCTTATGAAGTAGCTACACTTAATTAAACATGTGGGCATTTCAGAATGAGTGTACAAGCATGTGAGCATTAGATTATACAAGCATGTTAGCATACAAGAATTTAAACAACCAAGTACACATACCACTTATTGTCATATAACCACTGCATTCAAGCATTTTCGTCAAATATTTGGGCACACAAACGTCCAACTGCTTGTTCACTTAAGCCTCCAAGCATATAGACATATCATCATCCAAGTGTGTGCACATGTGTGTGGATATTAAACATGTGAATACCGATGCATTTCAGCATTGGAGCATGCAATCATCAAAGCATTCGATGACGGGATCATCAAAGCATGTGAGTATAGGAGAAGGTCATTATCAAAGCATTTGACCTTGAGAGCATGTGATTATCAAGACATGTGAAAGTGTGAGCAATCAAACATGTAAGCATCCAAGCATGCGAGCATGTGAGTGTGGGACCATATGATCATCAAAGCATGTAGACATGTGAGCATACGATCATCAAAGCATGAGAACATAGAAGCATGAGAACACAGAAGCATGTAATCATCAAAGCAAGTGAAAATCAGCCTCCAAGCATATAGATATATCGTCATCCAAGTGTGGGCACATATGGATACAAAGAAAGGGTTGATGCTTATTGAGAATTAATAAATAATTCTTATGAAGAAGTTACACTTAATTGAACATGTGAGAATTTAAGAATGAGAGCGTACAAGCATGTGAGCATAAGAGCAGACAAGCATATGAGCATTTAAGCAACCGAGTACACATACATCTTGCCATCTGCCCAATCACTTTAGCTTCCAATCACAATCAACAACGCATTTGAGCGCAAGAACGTCCAACTGCAAGTTCACTTAAGCATCCAAACATATAGACAAATCATCATCCAAGTGTGTGCTCATGTGTGTGTATATCAAACTTCTAAATATTAATGCAAGTGAGCATGGGAACGTGTGATCATTGAATCAAATGTGCTCACATCATCAAAGCATGTGAGTCTGGTGGGAGCATGTGATCATCCAAGTGTGTGGATATCAAACTTGTAAATATTATTGCGAGTAAGCATGGGAGCTTGTGATTATTGAATCATATGACCATGAGATCATCAAAGCATGAGCATGTGATTATCAAAGAATTTGACCCTGGGAGCATGTGATTATCAAGGCATGTGATAGTCAAAACATGTGAACGTATGAGCAATTAAACATGTAAGCATCCAAGCATATGATAAATCAAGCATGTGATCATGCGAGAATGGGAGCATAAGATCATCGAAGCATGTAGACATGTGAGCATATGATCATCGAAGCAAGAGAACATAGCAGCATGTATCATTAAAGCATGTGAACATAGGAACATGGGGCCATCAAAGTAGACATGTGAGCATGTGATCAACAAAGCAAGTGATCATACAAGCTCATGAACATTTAAGCATCCAATTAAATATATATCTTACCGTCCAATCACATTATCATTTCAGCACGATCATCAAAGCATGTGAATGCACAAGCGTCCAACTACAGGAGCACATCAGCCTCTAAGCATATATATACATCGTCATCCAAGTGTGGGCACATGTGGATACGAAGAAAGGGTTGATACTAAATGAGAATTAATGACTAAGTTTTATGAAGTAGTTTCACTTAATTGAACATGTGAGCATTTAAGAAAGAGTGTACAAACATGTAAGCATTAGAGCATACAAGCATATGAACATTTTATCGTCCAATCACCTCCATATTCAAGCACATTTGTCAAACACTTGAGCGCATAAACATCCAACTGCATGATCCCCTAAGCCTCTAAGCATATAGACATATCATCGTCCAAGTGTATGCACATGTGTGTGGATATTAAACATGAGAATATCAGTGCATTTGAGCATTGTGGCATGCAATCACCAAAGTATACGAGCATGGGATTATCAAAGCATGTGAGTTACAAGGAGCACGGACATGCGAGCATGGAATATAAGTCCAAAGTGAGGACATATGATATGAATGAAGGGGCATGTGAGGTGCATGAACATGCGAGCAAGCAATATAATATTTCCTAAGTGATGACAAATGAATGCACGAATATGTGAGAGCACATATAGTCTACCCTAGGAGATGATATGTGAAATGCACGGGCATGTTAGCAATTTATGGTAGAAAACAACATTAAAGAGTATAGCTATGCATGTGGTTGCATGACATTGGCTAGGAAAGTAAACTACATTCTTGAATTAAATACAACTAACCTCATTCCAAGCCATAGCATAAAATGTTTGATTAGCATCTTTTCCTTTCAACGCATTTTTCTCATGCAAAAAGATACAAAGAAACAACAAAGGGATATAAAGGTTAAATGCTTAGAAAGTGTGAGAAGAATGTCATTTGACAATTTTATTGTGCTTGAAGGAAATTCCCTTTCCATTTTGAAATTTAGTAATGGAATGGTGATTCTTATAACCTCATGGACTTTTGCGCAAATTTTGAACTTTAAGGGTTTTTTGTAATTTTTAAAAACCTTGAGGATCAATTTATAATTTAAAAAAAATTTGGGTCAAATTGTAATTTGGAAAAGTTGTGTAGTAAAAAATGTAATTTGGAAAATTTGTGGGGGTCAAAAATGGAATTTGTAAAAAATAAAAAATAAAAAATAAAAATAAATAAATTGGGCGTTAAAACATAATTTTGAGAGGTTTTATGGTCAAGTGTAATTTTGTGAATGTTGGAATATGGCAAATAATTTAATTTATATATGCGTGTGTGTTATGTGTATCTATATATAGGTATTTTATCTAGAAAGTACAAACATTTCATTTGGTATGTTTTACCAGTGGTGTACCCATACCTGTGCTTCTTAGGTAGTGCTAATTTTTCAAAAATTGCTATGCCGCTGTATCGTACCATACCTATACCCGTTACCATAACGGTGCATCCTAGTATTTTATGCTTATGTTGTGTATAAAGTGTATGTGTGTGTGTGTGTGTATATATATATATTTTAGGTTTTCAAAATAAATAAATATCAAAATCTTTAAAAACATATCTAAAACTCCAAGATGGTAACTAGGCTTGTTATATAAGCTATGACTCTAGCATTTCTATATTAATGACCAAAACTCACCAGAAGCATATTAAAGGGCAATTGAAACACATTAATGACCAAAACTCACCAGTAGGATATTAAAGGGCCACCGAAACACAACATATTGGTGGAATTGCATATAGATCCCTCAAACCAGCTCTTGCAGTCAGTCAATAAAGCCACATTCTTTTCTGCTGCAGCATCCACTAGCCCCCATGGACTCCAAGAGTGCCTGATGCAATTAAAAAGATAAGTCCAACAGCTCGTGGATTCATGCTTTTACAGAAAATTTCAGGGGCTTAAAAGCATAAAGAAAATTTGAATCCCATAAATAAATGACATCATAATTAGTTAACAGTTATAAATGCAAGACAATCAGATAATTAAATGCTCACAATGAGATAAACAAAATATATAATTCAATGCAAGACAAGCATATCAAATGGAGAATCACATTATAGATCTATCATGTAGCTAAAAAACCTAGAGAAGGAGCTACAGATGGAGGTGATGGATTTCCATATTTTCAGCACTATAGATGCTATGGTTACTAAAAGAAGAAGGGGAGTTTAAATTAGGTAGCATAATGTTTGATGATAAGATCGACCTCAGGCATGCAAATTTAACTATAAGATATACAATTGGACTTTAATACAGAAGCAGGTGATATCAAGTAGTTATTATATGACAATAGTAATATACTATTGTGTCCCCTGACAATTCCATACAGTCAACGAAAAAATAGTCATCCAGGTTTTGGAATTAAGTATCAGTTTATGGGATTACTCACAATATCTTCTATTGTCTTAAATAGAATAGTAGGCTTTATGGCTGCATTACTAATCCCTAGTTAGGTAAAACAATACAATGCGGACTAGCTTAATATCCAAAAAGAAATGGAAAAAATCAAAAATAAAGAAAGAAAGAAGTATCGAGTTCTGTATTAATTAAAGAGAGACTGAGAGAGACTGTGAGAGAAGTAATAACATAACTAGTTCCAGGATTTGGCATACACGGAAGAACCAAATCCATGTTAAAAGGCAATCCATCTATATATATATATATATGAAAGGCAGGAAAAAAAATCCACAGCACCTAAAATTTAGAACACATAGCAATTTTGCAGGTATAGGTCCAGAGAATAGATTGTTCTCTACATTCCTACATGGCAAGCAAGAATTTTTGAGTTGTTGTAGGCAGCACATAGTTCCTCCTAACAACTTCTAAATCAAGACCAAATTTTGGAACACAAATATTGCTAAGAAACAATGTTCTGAAATATTTAAAAACAAAAATGAAAAATCTAAGAGCATAAAAGAAGGGTACAGATACTGCAGGCTGCAGGAGAAGATCCTGTAAAACATCAATGTCTGGAGACATATTGATTAATGACTAAGGCAATACAACAGATCAAAGGGCTGGAAAAGACCATCAAGAAAGAGAGAGAGGAACAAACTTTAGAAGTATCAAGTACACAAGAATTCAAGTCACAAAAGTATATCATTTCCATCTACGTATAGTTATGGAAAATTCTTCCTCAACACAACTCTTGAGTATATTTAGAGATCAAAATATAAAAAGATTGAATTCAAACTAGTTGTGATTGCTTTGGAAAGTATGATTTTTTTTTTTTTTAAACCAAATTCTCTTTTACTTTGTACCACATAGGCTCTAAAATCATCTAAAACAAGAAAGTACAACATGGCCCATACCACAGCTTAAGGGTGTCAATTTTTTGTATGGTTTTAGAGTCATAGAAAAATAGTCTACAAATAATACCTACTCTATGCTAAGTGAAAATTTAAAACTCTACAAATTAAAATAAAATAAAATAAAATAAAGACCAATCAACAAGTTAAGAAATTCATAAATAAAGAAAACAGAAAATGCAGATAAAACTTGTGATAGCTTATGCTAACCGCATAGCTCAGATGGTAAATAAACCACTCCAGCTTCTAGCTTCCTTCAGAGATTGA
This sequence comes from Quercus ilex subsp. ballota, assembly GCA_032727855.1. Lineage (NCBI taxonomy): Eukaryota > Viridiplantae > Streptophyta > Magnoliopsida > Fagales > Fagaceae > Quercus > Quercus ilex. The sequence continues at coordinate 35,330,808 of CM064917.1, forward strand.
ACAAACAATTTACACAGTGGCAACATAGATTGTATAAGTGCATGCCCTGTTATTTCAAATTTGTAAGGAGTTCCCTTCAAATCCTGCATATTTATAAATAAATTGGAAAAAAAAAAAAAAGTTCAGAATTCTAGGTAACACGGATCAAACCTGTCCTAGCTTACACAAAGCACATAACTCAGACAATAAATAAACTACTAGAGCTTCTGGCTTCCTTCAAAGATTGAAAGACTATTAACACATAGCAGTGTAGTTTGACAGGTCCATGCCTTTAAGGAGTTTTATTCTAATGCTTCAAGTTCAAGAAGAATCATGTGTCATTAGTACTCAAAAGTTGCTAAACAATCAATTCATAGGAAAAATAATATACATCAAGGGATAATTTCATATAGATTAAATAAGTCCATGCCCTGTTATTTCAAATTTGTAAGGTCCCTCTTCTAATCCTGCGCATTTATAAATAAATTGAAAAAAGAAAAGGGCAGAAAGAATAAGGTCATAGAAGATGGAGAAAAAATAATTAGGAAAATAAATAGGTAATTTGTACACCGCTGTAAATAAAGAGCCAGCACAGATTAGAAGATATGGTTGCAAGGCAACCCAATTTTGAAATAGCTTCCAAGAACCGATCATCAAAATTGCATAAAATATCTATGCTAATCACATATATGTATATGACAAGAAATTGTTTTGCTTACCATGTGAGCTAAGGCAAAAGCAAGCGGACATGTGTATAAATAGGAGTTAACTGGTTGGAGATCAGAATGGAAGGTGAAAGTTCCTACAAAGGTATTTCTTTAATTGGACAGTTGTACAAAGTTAAAAATATAAAATAAATAAATAAAAGGTAATACAAACATGATTAATTGGTGTTGTATGCAAAAATAAGTGGGGAGATTGTAAATCACCATTTAAAACACTAGATCTTACCAATTCACTCTCTCTTCCTTTTCTTTAGGGTGTGGGGAGGGGCGGGGTTGCATTGATCTAGTACATCCCACATACCAGGAAAAAGCCCTTTTCATTTATTTTTTAATGAAAATTTTAATGATTACCACCCCCCCCCCCCCCCCCCAACCCAAAAAAAAAAGAAAAAAAAGGAAAAAACTGAGCATCGCAACTCATAGCAATTAATCGCATTGCTACTCAATTTTCAAACCAAAAACAGATATCAACTTAAGGTTTTTAATAGTAAGAACCTGTATGAGGTAGGTTGTCAACACGTGTGATTCCCTGCCATGCTGAATGACTAAGATGAGGAGACTGCTTAAGCATGTGTCCTATTTTCCTTCTTGTATGCAGGTTTAACATATAAACCACCAGGCTCTGACCAAAAAAAAAAATGATAAGTACACATTTAACATGGTTGCACAGAGATTTCGAACAAAATAGATCCTGGAAGTTGCTCAGTGACATCCGCATACTTGGCTTGAACCACCACATCCAATATAGCAGTCTGCACCACCCCTACCACCACGATTTGTAGTGTTAGCACAGCGAGATCTGGAATCCAGTGTGTCCTTACTCTGAAGTAATAAGAGAAAGATTAATAAAGAATGGCAAATTAAGATTGTGTGAGAGAGTATGGGAGAATAAAAGAAAATCTAACAGGGGTAATGAATGCCCAAAAGGCTACTATATCAGTCTCCCATTACCTTATATACCATAAAATTGTTAGGTAACAAATTTGTTAGAAAATTTCAAAAGAAAGCAAAACCCCATGCATAGGATACGAAGGATCTGTCATGAAGTCAAGTATTTACTTCCCTTGTTCTTTCTCCTCATAGTACTACTTACATAAGTTACATTATATTGCGTTTGGGATTAATGAACACCTTTGAACTTTAAACTCTGGATCAGAGCAATTTATAATCATTTAAGGACATATCCCAAAATGGAAAGAAAGAAGAAGCCACAACAAAGAACATCTAAGAAAAAGAAAGAAGAAGAAAAGGAATGTATTGACATGATTGCTTTGAAAAATATGATTTTTCTAGTTTAAAACACATTTTCTCTTGGTACCACAGAGGCACCAAAATCATCTAGAACAAGAAAGCCCAATAAAGCCCATTCTACAGATTAAGGGTGTCAATTTGTTGTATGGTTTTAGATTAAAAGAAGAAGACTCTGGAAATAAAAGTTACTATATGCTAAGTGAGTGTGGAACTATAAAGATCAAGAAAAACATACCAATTAACCAGTAAAAAAATCCACCAAAAAAAAAAAAAAAACATAAAATGCAGATAAAACCTGCCATAGCTTATAATGCTAGCCGATCGTAAATAAACCACTCAAGCTTCTAGCTTCCTTCAGAGATTGAACAAACAATTTACACAACGGCAATATAGATTGAATAAGTCCATGCCCTGTTATTTCAAATTTATAAGGTCTCCCTCCTAATCCTGCACATTTATAAATAAATTGAGAAAAAAAGGGCAGATAAAAAAATGTCATTGAAGATGGAGAAAAAATAATTAGGAAAATAAATAGGTAATTTGAACACCACTATAAATAAAAAAGCCAGCATAGATTAGACGATACGGTTGCAAGGCAACCCAATTTTGAAATAGTTTCCAAGAACCGATCATCAAAATAGCACAAAATATCTATGCTAATGACAAATATGTATATGAAAAGAAATATTTTCGCTAACCATGTGAGCTAAGGCAAAAGCAAGTGGACATATGTATAAATAATGATAATCTTTGTTATTTCCACCAGTCTCAACTGCACCAATGTTAATAAGCTGTGGAGCACCTGCAACCACTCTAGAAAGCTCAACTGCCACAACCCCACCATCATGTATCATAATTCTATTAGAAAGTATCTCCCTACATTTTACTGTTTCAATGAAATGGAATCTATGCCTCACAACCAAAGTAAACGTGCATGTGTCAAGTTCCTACTGTTATGAACTCAAATAGAATATAAAAATCAACATAAGAAAAAAAATGGGAAGAGAAGTTAAAACAAAGTCCAAAGTTATAATTTGTCTTTTTTTTCCCTTGTTAGTTAACAGTGCAGGTAATTCTATAAAATTAACATGTTATATCTTAGATTGGCACAAAACCCAACACAATGTCAAGGTTTACACATAGCTTTTATTAAAATGACAACACCGAATTAGGAAGGCAAAATAATTCATGCTCAAACAAAGAAATATTAAGGAATAATACTTGGCCCCTTACCACAATTAACTTGAAAGAAAAAAGTAGTTCATCCGGATTAATCCAACATCATTCAAAGCAAAAAATGTCAATCAAGAAGCAAATTCAATGAAAAGTTCAATTGGGTAGTCAAAGTTCTACAAGGAATGAAGTAGAGAATCTCGACCACAAATGAAAAGAAAAAAAAAATCCTAAATATCAAAACCAATCCACCCACAATACCCAAACCTAAATCACATTTAACACTTAAAAAAGGGGACAAGAAAAAAAATTTACCAATAGCGGTTCCACGAAAACACATATCCAAACGGGCTCTAAAAATTACACGATCTTAATTCCGAATCATAAACATGACAGATATATATATATATATATATATATTTATAAATATAGGAAAGAAGCATACTGTCCGCTTTTTTTATATTCCAATGGACATGCTAATCAAAAGATCATATAAGAGGTAGGGAGTCACTGAACTATTTTGGCATATAGCAGGGAAACAGCATGGGAATAAATATGTAAGAGAGTGAGAGATCAAATAAACCACCAAAACAGTAGACAACAAGTATCTCTCTTTATTTTTGCAAAGAATGGGAATAAAATGTCAGAGTGAGGGATCAGAGAATAAATTAAAAATAAAAAGAAAGTTGATTATTGTAATGAACAACTAAACATTAACTACCAAAAACAAAATCACCTACAAAATTTAACTGAAAAATCTGAGGAATCCATCAGAATATACTACAGAAAATCTAGTAAAATATTGAAGCTGAAAATCATGTTTACGTTGTCAATAATGATAAGATTCTAAAACCCCACAATGAAGAAATATGCCTAATATCAAAATGGAAACACAAAGACAAAGCCCCAGAAGCCACTCTCCGTGTAAACCCCAACAAAACCAGAGAGCCATATATCAAATCCACAAAGCTGTATGTATAGAGTACTAGTAATTAATTACATGCAATAATGCCTAATTAGGCTTAACTCATACCATGTTTGGGTCTTTTCCTTTTTTTCTTGTTCTTTTTCTTATTTTGTTCTTTTTTTTATTAGTTGGTATCAGCAAAAACCAATCAAAAAAATAAATAAAAAAAGAAGCAAGGCCAAGAGAGAGAGAGAGAGGGAGAGTTGTAAAGAAAGATTACCCAAATCTAACACTAGCTAGAGTTCCAATCTTTTTGTGTCAAGAATTAGAAAGAGTTCAGTGGAACAGTGACACAACCTTTGAGGCTATATGCATGAGAAGAGAACTACTTCAAAGTCTGGACTTTGAGGAGTAACCCCACACAAGTAAAACCAAAAGCAAAAGAAAATAAATAAACCCAAAAGAAACTATCAGAAAATGAGCTGCTTCTCACAGTTTCTGCCTACAAACCCCAAGTAGAAACCACAGACTCGAGAAGCTGAAATGGCTGTTTCTCAATACCACGCTTGCCCTGCAAAAAAGTAGACACAAGTAATTGCACTAGCAAAATAGAATGATAATTCTGCAAGAGTAAAAAACTTTCAAATTTAAGAGGAATTCAGCCCAAGCATTAAGCACAGTCGAAAGTCATCTGTAAATTCAAAGCAGATTAATTAGCAACTCAAATGTAAACAAATCCCCAACATATATCATGCAAAGCTACTCTGTTATAAAACTAAAAAAATTAAATTTCCCCATATATGGCATCATACAAATATCTACGCCCCCCCACCCACACTAGCAAATACATGACCAAAGAAATCAATTAAGGGTGCCCATTGCCAAAAACCTACAAGTCCAGTCTCCGTGATTGTCACAGCAGCTCCCCTGCAAGAACCCCATATATACATATAAGAGAAACCTTATCAACTTGATCTTTCTACACCCTATTCTATAAATCCCACAAGTTCACTATTTCCACAAGTCATGCATGCGCGTTTTAATTTTTAACCAACAACTTCGGGTCTGCGGAGGTTGCATCCCACACCTGGAAATGAATAAAATATAATGAATAAAATATATTTAAGCACAGGACAATAACGAGAAGAATAATAAGAAGAAACAACAAAGCACAAGCAAATATCCCTATCTCAACAACATCACAAAGAAAAACTCCATGCTCCACTCAATTCAACACACATAAACCCTAACTTCAACTATCAAAAACCAAAATCCACTAAACATTAAGCAAACTTTGCTATCACAGATTCCAATATCCCATACATTTGAAGCATACATCATTAAATAAGGGTACTTTAGGAAAATCACATTGTACATCCCAAAAAAGAAAGGACAAGTAACTTGGGATGGAATACAAAAAGTCTGCAAAGATTATTGATAGATTCTAAGAAAATCTCTTTAATAAGAAATAGCCCTCTTGCAGAATATACCAGGATCCATAGGAATGTAGGTGCACCATATTGGCCCAAGCAAAAATATAGCACGATAAACATTTGTACTTCACATTTAAAGAATAGCAACCTACAGTCCTCTGGACTGAATGAAACACAGTCAAATCTGATAATTCTGCTAAACCAGAAACATCACTTCAAAATCAAATATAAATTACTCAATGAACTCCTGAATGTGCTAAATCATTTGAAAAGCAAAATACCGTTAGAGCTTTACACTATCTAGTAACAGAACAGAAACCAACACAAGATGTATTAATAGAGGCAACCATCATGAAAGAAACACACAATTCACAAAATGTTCTTTGTCTGTACAGAAGCTGGATATAGTTAAAGCAGAAAATAAAAAATGCAAGCAACATAAGATTAATCAGCAGCAGGAGAGGGGTGGGGGGGGATGAAACAGCATCCGCAAATAATATTTAAGGAGTCATGGTCATACGATTAAAACTCCGCATCCAACTTCTGGTGGTTATGAAAAAAAAAAAATGATCTAACCTTTTAGGGTGTTGATACAGAAGGTCTCTATACTGCATAGAAACCATTTCTCTTGCTCCAGCACTTGCAAGCATCTCTCTTAGTAGCTACAGACCACTTGGGTTTTTCCCGTGTTTTCAACCCAAAATTTGCTTTCACAGCAGTTTAAAGAAATCAATAAAAGCTAAAGAAAGTACTGAATAATGAATATCATCACTGCCTTAAATTCACTCGGAAAAAATAAATAAATGAAGTAGTCAATCTCAAAAAAATGGTTTTGCTAACAATAGCAAAAAGTTAATGTCACATACAGTGAATCGATTAGCAGCTGATAAATTTATAATAATAACAAGTTGGAAATACAAATTTGAAGCCAGGACCCTCCACCCTATCATGTTTTCTATCAAGTCCAAACACATGCATACAGAATCAATTATTCATTGGGGAAACAGGGTGTGGAGAAGAATCAATGATTCATTGGAACACTTAAAAGCAATAGCAAATTGAATTTTAAGGGTCAGAAAAGACCAAAAATAAGATTATCCAATACACTAAAGCTAGAAGCTGATATCCCCTAATACTGTGCAGATACCCTTATATGATCACATTCTAGAAGCCTAGATCCACATATCACAAGTAGACAAAAAAATTCTCAAACTTGATCAAACTTTGAGTGCAAAAACATTACTACCAGACTTACGAAATGTTTTTTTGTAAATAATAAAGAATTTGATTGTCAAAGAAAGATGCAAGAAATCATTATTGGTTCATTTCATTAGATGAGAATGTTACCTGAGGGTTCAGCAAGTTGAAAACTATCAGAGTGCGATCTGCAGTGCAAACAACCATCAGGGGATGCCACACTGTAAAAGAATAACAGAGGTCAGGGAGTTGTTGAGTACTTATAGGATTTGACTGCCTTGTATCCTAGTACCTAATAATTGGAAGGAAACCAACAGAACAATTAGCAGTAAAGGGCACAAAAGCATCAAGTTGCAAACATAACAGATCAAGAGCATGCAAAATGATATATAGTGCAAAAGAAACCATATGTTGGATAATTATGTCATAACTAGTATGTGCCAAAATATGTTTAGAATATTAAAAAATTCAAAATTAGCAACAAAATCAGTAAAAACCACACCTATGAAAGCACAAAAAAAACTCATTAGTCTAAACCATATGAAAGCACAAAAGAAACCCATTAGTCTAAATCATCAACCTCGGCTTCCGTGCCAGTAGCAGCATGGAAAACCCCCTCTCTAAGAAAAATCTTGTTGTAGTTCAAATCTGGCAGTCAATTACCCGAGAAAATCTTCAAACCCTTTTCTTGCATTTCAAAGAAAAGTCTTTTTTTTTTTTTTTTTTTTTTCCAGTTGTTGAAGAACCACTTTCTATTTAAGGATAAATTAGAGCATTTAGGAAAAGAGAGAGAGAGAAAGGATCAGATTTTAGAACGGTCATATTAATCAATAAATTTCATGCCACAAATTTCAGAGGAGAAACATAGAAACTAAATGAAAAATCTTTTAAAACATCAAGAAGATGAAAATTAATTCAAGTCCATACACATTTTAAAGGATATTCCATGCCAATTAGAATAAATAACCAAGAAAGGCATTCAAAATTACACAAAATTTAAAAGTCTAGTTAATAAAAATCAATAACATTCAAGAACCAGGAAATTCCAAAAAGCAAGACCAAAGAAAATCCAAAAAGAAGTTTTCCATTACAAACAAGAACCAAATCTACAAAAACTAGCAATTCAATTCAAATAAATCAGAATCCAAAAAAAACCCATTAGTCTAAACCATATGAAAGCACAAAAAAACCCATTAGCCTTCCTCTCTGATGGGCATCATTAGCCAGCGGCCGCATGGAAAACCCCCTCACCTGATTTTTTGGGGAAAATCTTTTGAATACGGACATGTACAAGGGCCCTGCTCTTTTGTGCATTTTTAATGTATTTATTACTTATCCAGGAAAAAAAAAAATTAAAAGATATAGCTAAGACTCAAAACAGCAAGAGAATTTTCAAGATTAACAATAGAAAAACAGCTACAAGGACCATGGAGATGGGAAAAAAACTAATAATATAAAGCCAAAAACATCCGACAATGAAAATTTGTTGACAAGATAAAGGTAGCCATACAGCTACACAAAGATGATTTTATTATTCCTCATCTCAGAAAATCATGTGATTTTCTCAATTCCTGTTGCCACAATAAAATCAGGAAGCTGAAATGGCTGTTTCTCAATACCACGCTTGCCCTACAAAAAAAGTAGACACAAGTAATTGCACTAGCAAAATAGAATAATAATTTTGCGAGAGTAAAAACTTTCAAATTTAAGAAGAATTTAGCTATTAGCATAGAAACCTGTGATCAACAAAGCATGTGAACATAGAAACGTGTGATCAACCAAGCAAGTAGATATGTGGGCCGGTTATCAACAAAGCATGTGAACATAGAAGCATGTGATCACGAAAGCATGTGAGCATTTAAGCACCCAAGTACACATATCTCAAATCTCCCATCACCTCAGCATTCGAGCAAAATCGTCAAAGCATTTGAGCACACGAATGTGCAAATACAAGATCACTATAGCCTTCAAGCCTATAGACATATCATAATCCAACATGTAAACATGTGTGTGAATATCAATGCGTGTTAACATGTGATCATCAAAGAATTTTAACATCGAAGTAGGTAATCATCAAAGCGTCCAAGCATATGAGCATGAAGGCATATAGGCAAGTGAGCATGTGATCATCAAAGTAGATAGTCATGGGAGTATAAGATCATCGAAACGTGTGAACAAAGAAGCATGTGACCATCAAAGCATGTGGACAAAAGTATGCGATAATCAAAGAAAGTAGATATGTAAGAATGTTATCATCAAAGCAATGACAAATGTGTGTAGGTTATCAACAAAACATGTGAGCATACAAGCATGTAAGCATTCAAGAACCCAAGTACACATACCTCTAACCTACTAACCACCTCAACATTCTAGTACAATCGTCAAAGCATTTGAGTGATGAACGTGCAGATACACGATCACTATAGCCTTCAAGCCTATAGATATTTCATCATCCATGTATGTGCACATATTTGTGGATATAAAAAATGTGAATATCAGTGCATGTAACCATGCGATCATCAAAGCATTTTAACATAGGAGTAGGTAATCATCAATGTGTCCAAGCATATGAGCATGAAGGCAAACAGGCATGTGGGCATGTGATCATCAAAGCAAGTAGACTTAGGAGAATACGATCATGGAGGCATGTGATCAACAAAGCATGTGAACATAGGAGCTTGTGATTGTTAAAACAAGTAGACATGTGAGCATGTTATCATCAAAGCAAGTAAATATGGGGATTGGTTATCAACAAAACATGTGAATATAGAAAGCATGTGTTCATGAGAGCATAGAAGCATATGAGCACTTAAGTACCAAGTACACATACCTCTAATCTTCCAATAACGTTAGTATTTAAGTACGGTCGTCAAAGCATTTGAGCACATGAATGCCAAATACACAATCACTTTAGTCTTGAGCCTATAGACATTTCATCATCCATGTGTGTGCACGTGTGTGGATATCAAACATGTGAATATAAATGCATGTTAGCATGCAATCATCAAAGCATTTCAACATCGGAGTAGGTAATCATCAAAGCATCCAAGCATATAAGCATGAAGACATACAGGCAAGTGGACATGTGATCATCAAAGCAAGTAGACATGGGAGGGTACGATCATGGAGGCATTCGAACATAGAAGCATGTAATCAACAAAGCAAGTGTACGTAGGTAGATGTGATCATCAAAGCAAGTAGACATGTGAGCATGTTATGATCAAAGCAAGTAGATATGTGGGCTAATTATCATCAAAGCATGTGATCATGAAATCATGAGAGCATACAAGCATGTGAGCATTTAAACACCCAAGTACACATACCTCTAATCTCCCAATCACCTCAATATTCAAGTACAATCCTCAAAGCATTTGAGCGCATGAACGTGCAAATACACGATCACTTTAGCCTTCAAGCCTATATACATTTCATCATCCAAGTGTGTGCACGTGTGTGGATATTAAAAATGTGAATATCAATGCATGTGAGCATGCGATCATCAAAGCATTTCAACATAAGAGTAGGTAATCATCAAAGCATCCAAGCATATGAGCATGAAGGCATACAGGCAAGTGGGCATGTGATCATCAAAGTAGGGTGACTTGTGAGCATAAGATCTTCGAAACATGTAGCAAAGAAACATGTGAACATCAAAACATGTAAACATAGAAGTATGTAATTATAAAAGTAAGTATACATGTGAGAGAATGTTATCATCAAAGCAATGACAAATGTGTGCAAGTTGTCAACAAAGCATGTAAACATGGAAGCATGTGATCATGAGAGCATAGAAGCATATGAGCACTTAAGCACCCAAGTGCATCTATAATCTCCTAATAACCTCAGTATTCAAGTACAATCATCAAAGCGTTTGAGCGCGTGAATGCAAATACACGATCACTTTAGTTTTCAGCCTATATAGATTTCATCATCCATGTGTTTGCACATGTGTGTGGATATCAAAGCATGCAATCATCAAAGCATTTCTACATAGGAGTAGGTAAGCATCAAAGCATCCAAGCATATGACCATAAGGGCATACAAGCAAGTGGGCATGATCATCAAAGCAAGTAGACATGGGAGCATACGATTATGGAGGCATGTGAACATAAAAGCATGTGAGAATGGTGCATGTGATCATCAAAGCAAGTAGACATGTGAGCATGTTATAATCAAAACAAGTAGATGTGGGCTAATTATCAACAAAGCATGTGAACATACAAGCATGTGATCTCATAGAGCATACAAGTATGTGAGCATTTAAGCACTAAGTACACATAACTCTAATCTCCCAATCACCTCAATATTCAAGTACAATCATCGAAGCATTCAAGTGCATGAATGCTGATCACTTTAGTCTTCAAGCCTATAGACATTTCATCAAAGCATTTCTACATAGGAGTAGGTAATCATCAAAGCGTCCAAGCATATGAGCATGAATGCATGTAGGCAAGTGGACATGTGATCATCAATGCAGGTTAACTTGGGAGCATAAAATCATCGAAACATGTGATCATCAAAGCAAGTAGACATATGAGCATGTGATCATCAAAGGAAGTAGACATGCGAACGTGTGATCATCAAAGCAAGTACATATATGAGCATGTGTTCAACAAAGCATGTGAATATACAAGCACATGTGCATTTAAGCATTTATGAACACATACATCTTACTGTCCAATCACCTAAGTATTTAAGTACAAGCATCAAAGCATGTGATTGCACGAGCATCAAAGCGTGTGATTGAACGAGCATCCAACTGCATTAGCACATCAGCCTTCAAGCATATAGATATATCGCCATCCTAGTGTGCGCACATTAAGATACAAACAATGGGTTGATGCTTAATGAGAATTAATGATTAAGTCTTATGAAAGAGTGACACTTAATTGAATATGAGCATTTAAGCATGAGAGAATACAAGCATGTGAGTGAGAGAATACAAGCACGTGAGCACATAAGCATATGAGCATTAAAGCACCCAAGTATACATACCTCTTACAACCCAATTACCACAGCATTCAAGCACAATCGTCTATGCATTTGAGCGTATGAACGTGCAACTACATGATCACTTAAGCCCCAAGCCTACATATCATCAACCAAGTGTGTGCACATGTGCATGGATATCAAACATGTGAACATCAATGTATGTGTGCATGGGAGCATGTTATTGTCAAAACATGTGGCATAGTAGCATATGGTCAACAAGGCACGTGAGCTTGAGAGCATGTGATCATCAAAGCATGTGAGTGTGTGAGCATCCAAGCATGTAAGCATCCAAGAGTGAGCAAGGGAGAATACGATCTTTGAAGCATGTGCACGTGACAATCCAAGCATGTAAGAACATGTGAGCATAAGGGTATGTGAGCATGTGATCATCAAAGCGTCCAAACATATAAGCATTAGAGCACACAGGCATGTGGGCATGTAAAAGTCAAAGCATGTAAACATGGGAGCAAATGATCATCAAGGCATATAGACATGAGAGCATACGATTATCTAAGTACGTGAACATAGGAGCATGTAATCATTAAAGCATTTGAACATATCATCAAAGCAAGTAGACATGTGAGCATGTGATCAACCAAGTATGTGAACCTATAAAACATAAGCATTTAAGCATCCAAGTACACATATATCATACCATCCAATCACATTTGCATTTAAGCACGATCAAAAAAGCATGTGAGTGCACGAGCATTCAACTGCAGAAGCACATTAGCCTCTAAGCATATGGATATATCGCCATCTAAGTGTGTGCGCATGTGGATACAAACAAAGGGCTGATGTTTTATTAGAATTAATGAATAAGTCTTAAGAAGGATTGACACTTAATTGAACATGTGAGCAAATAAGCATGAGAGTATACAAGCATGTGCACATAACAGCATACAAGTATTTGAGCACCCAAGTTCACATACCTCTTATCGCCTATTAACCTCAAGATTCAAGCACAATCGTTAAAACAAATGAGCGCAAGAATGTTCAACTGCAAGATCACTTCGACCTCCAAGTATACAGACATATCCAAGTGTGCACACGTGTGTGGATATCAAACATGTGAATATCAATGCATGTGAGCATGGGAGCTTGTGATCATCAAAGTATATGAATATGGGAACATGGGATCATCAAAGTATATAAGCATGAAAGAATGCAATCATTAAAGCATGTGGGCATGGGAGCATGTAATCATCAAGGCATATGAGCATGGGAGCATGTGATCATCGGAGCATGTATGCGTGTGAGCCTTCAAACATGTAAGCATCTAAACACGTGAGCAATCAAGCATGTGAGCAAGGGAGCATACGATAATTGAATCAAGTAGACATGTGAGCAACCAAACATGTAAGAACATACAAGCATGATAGCATACGTGCATGTGAGCATGTGATCATCAAAGCGTAAAAACTAATGAGGCATATGGCATACAGGCAAGTGTGTATCTGATCGTCAAAACATGTAGACATGGGAGCATACGATCATTGAAACATGTGAACATTGGAGTATGTATTTATCAAAGCATTTGAACATAGGAGCATGTGATCATCAAATCATGTAGACATGTGAGTATGTAATTAACAAAGTTTGTGACCATACAAGCACATGAGCATTTAAGCATCCAACAACACATACATCTTACCGAACAAACACCTTAGCATTTAGGCACGATCATCAAAGCATGTGAGTGCACGAGCATCCAACAGCATGAGCACATCAGCCTCCAAGCATATAGATATATTATCATCAAGCGTGTGCACATGTAAACATAAAGAAAGGTATGGTTCTTAATGACAATTAATGAATAAGTCCTCTGAAGGAGTGACACTTAATTGAACAGGTAAGTGTGAGAGCATACACACAAGCACATTAGCATTTAAGCGCCTCAGTACACATACCTATTAGGCACGATCATCAAAGTATGTGAGTGCACGAGCATCCAACACCATGAGCACATCAGCCTCCAAGCATAAAGAAAGCTATGGTGCTTAATGACAATTAATGAATAAGTCATCTAAAGGAGTGACACTTAATTGAACATGTGAGTGTGAGAGCATACACATATGTGAGCATAAAGCGTATGAGCATTTAAGTGCCTAAGTACACATACCTCTTACCGCCCAATCGCCTTAGCATTCAAGCACAATCGTCCAACTGCATTTTTACTTAAGCCTCCAAGCATATAAACAAATTATCATCCAAGTGCGTGCTCATGTGTGTGGATATCAAACTTGTGAACATTAAAACCAGTGAGCATGGGAGTTTGCAATCATCAAAGCATATGAGCATGGGAGCATGGGATCATAAAACTATGTGAGTATGGGAGCATGTGATCATCAAAGCATTTGACCATGCGAGATTTGATTATCAAGGCATGTGAACATTGGAGCATGAGATCGTCAAAGCATGTGAACATGTGAGCAATCAAACGTGTGATCAATCAAGCATGCAATTAAACATATAGTGTACTCTCCCCAATCACCTTAGCATTTCAGCACGATCATAGAAGCATGTGAGTGCACGAGCATCCAACTGCACGAACACATCAGCCTCCAAGCATACAGATATATCGTCATCCAAGTGTAAGCACATGTGGATACAAAGAAAAAACCGATGTTTAATGAGAAAAATGGGCATAAGTGTACTGCATAAGGCATCAGTACACTGCATATGTGTACATGCATTAAGCACTATATAGCTTTCTCTGGCTAGTAGCTAAAGTACATTACAAAAGAAAAATGGGCTGCCTCTATGCAGCCTCGGTCAGAATAACTAGTTTCTGAGCATAGCAGATACACTGAAAAACTTACATTAGTTTCTTCTTGCACCCGCTATCAATCACCAAAAATTTCTTACTTGAATTAATCACATCCATACAAATTCATTACTCGAATATCAAAAATACAAAATCGACAAAACAATAAACAAGATTCTAAAAAAAGAAAAAAGGATACAGGCTTTGTATTCTTTCAAACAAAACAATAACAAATAAAAAGGGGAAAAATAGATGACCAATTCCAAGCTTCATAACTTGAAAATGAATTTATATTATTAATAAGCTCTAGTGAGTTTTATAAACAATATGAGTGTAAAAAATCTCTACCATGTGAAGCTGAACAGAGCCATTGAAGTGCCTTGGGTCGAAACAAATCATTTTTTTTGAAGTGTATAGTGCTTGTCAACATGTGTAACGGACACAATGTAATATGCCCATCTCTAAAAATTTGATTATAGACATCAGATTCAACCCAACAAGATTAAGACAATAACAAGGGGACCATGGAAACAACTCTCATGCAATAAGCATACCATTTGGTAAGAATGCTGGTGCACCACCAATCTCATCCACTTGTGATATTTTCAGAAGAGTATTAATAGAAAAAAAGGAAAAGAAGAAATACCTCATTCTTTACTACTTCTAAAAAGAATTTGAATTGGTATATATCAATATCACCAAGGAGTGCAAGATCGAGACCAAATACCCACCACCTTTTAGGGAGTTGCAAAGCAAAATAACTCTTCTTTTGAGGCATAAAACACCTGGCCAACCAGCTTTTATGACATATACATCTTATAAAGGTATTAAGACCATCAAACCAATCTGCGTTCAAAAAGAGAATATTATTTCACCAAAGTGATAATCTAGACAGTTACAAAGTTTAAGGGCTTCTCAATGAGCAAAATCAGGGTTTAATATTTGATGCTAGTTCATGTTATCAAATAAATGCAGAAATAAATTCATAAATGAAAACAAAACAATCAGTTTCAAAAGATTTTCTCTTTTGTGGCGGAACAAAAGTAAATCATGAAAGGCATATACTCTGAATTTATACAAACCATGGTTTCCAGGAATAACAAGACACTGAGGTCCATCATATTGCTTTAGTTCAGACACCCCCACAAGGTACCTCAGGCTTGTTTACAGCTACATGCTCTGGCTTATACCACAGAGGGGGCTGTAGAGCATACTCAAAAGGACGGAAGTTTCACATGTAAATGCTAACGGATTAGGGTTTACGATCCTTAAAGCATGTAGACATTACGATCATTAAAGCATGAGAACATAGGAGCATGTAATCATTAAAGCAAGTGAACATCAGCCTCCAAGCATGCAAATTTATCATCATCCAAGTGTGGTCACATGTGGATACAAAGAAAGGGTTGATGCTTAACGGGAACTAATAAATAAATCTTATGAAGGAGTTACATATAGTTGAACATGTTAGCATTTAAGAATGAGTGTACAAGCATGTGAGCAAGAGAGAAAACAAGCATATGAGCATTTAAGCAGCCAAGCACACATACCTCTTAAAGCTCAATCACCTTAGCTTTCAAGCACAATCCTTAAAACATTTGAGTGCAAGAACATCCAAGTGCATGTTCACTTAAGCATCCAAACATACAAATCATCATCTCCAAGTGTGTGCTCATGTGTGTGGATATCAAATATGTAAATATTAATGCGAGTGCATGTGATCATCGAAGCTTATGAGCATGGGATCATCAAAGCATGTGAGTTTCAGAGCAAGTGATTATCAAAGCATTTGAGCATGGGAGCGTGTGATAGTTAAAGCATGCGAATGTGTGAGCAATCAAACATGTGAGCATCCAAGCATGTGATCATGTGAGCAAGAGAGCATATGATCATCAAAGCAAGTAGATATGTGAGCATACGATCATCAAAGCATGAGAATATAGGAACATGTAATCATTAAAGCATGTGAACATCAAAGCATGTGAACATGGGAGCATGTGGCCATCAAATCAAGTAGACTCACGCATGTGATCAATAAAGGATGTGATCATTCAAGCACATGAGCATTTTAGCATCCGGGTAAACATATATTTTACTATCTTATCACCTTAGCATTTCAGTAGAATCATTAAAGCATATGAGTGCACAAGCATCCAACTATCAAAGCATGTGATTATCAAAGAATTTGACCATGGGAGCATGTGATTATTAAGGCATGTGAACACGGCAGCATGTGATCGTCAGAGCATGTGAGGAATTAAACATGTGAGCATGGGAGCATATGATCATCAAAGCATGTAGACATGTAAGCATACGATCATCAAAACATGAGTTCATCAAAAAAAGTGAACATCGACCTCCAAGCATCTATATCGTCATCCAAGTGTGGGCACATGTGGATACAAAGAAAGGGTTGTTGCTTAATAAGCATTCATAAATGCGTCTTATATAGGAGTTACACTTAATTGAACATGAGGGCATTAAAAATGAGAGTGTACAAGTATGTGAGCATGAGATCATACAAGCATATAGGCATTTAAGCAACCAAATACACATACCACTTACCGCCCATTCACTTTAGCTTTCAAGAACGTCCAACTGCATGTTCACTTAAGCGTCCAAGCATATAAACAAATCATCATCCAAGTGTGTGCTCATGTGTGTGAATATCAAACTTATGAATATTAATGCGAGTGAGCATGGGTGCATGTGATCGTCAAAGCATATGAGCAAGGGATCATCAAAGCATTCGAGTATGGAAGCATTTAATTATCAAAGCATTTAACCATGGGAGCATGTGAACATGGAACCACTTGATCGTCAAAGCATGTGACCGTGTAAGCAATCAAACATGTGGGCATCCATGCATGTGATCAATCAAGCATGTGAGCGTGGGCGCAGATGAACATCGAAGCATGTAGACATGTGATGATAGGACCATCAAAGCATGAGAACATTGGAGCATGTGACCATCAAAGGAAGTAAACATGTGAGCATGTGGTGATCAAATCAAGTAGACATGTGAGCATGTGATCAACAAAGCATGCGATCATAAAAGCACATGAGCATTTATGTATCCAAATAAATATATATCTTATTGTCCAATCACATAACTTTTTAGCATGATCATTAAAGCCAAGGTTGATGCTGAATGAGAATTAATGAATAAGTCTTATGAAGTAGTTACCCTTGATTGAACAAGTGGGCATTTAAGAATGTGTACAAGCATGTAAAACATTAGAGCATACAAGCATATGAGCATTTAAGCAACCAAGTACACATACCTCTTACCGCCTAATGACTTTTAGCTTTCAAGCACAATTCTCAAAGCATTTGAGCACAAGAACATCCAACTGCATGTTCACTTAAGCATCCAAGCATATAGACAAATCATCATCCAAGTGTGTGCATATCAAACTTGTGAATATTGATGTGAGTGAGGATAGGAGCATGTGACAATCGAAGCATGTGAGCATGGAATCATCAAAGCATGTGATTATCAAAGCATTTAATCATGGGAGCACGTGGTTATCAAGGCATGTGACACAAGAGCATGTGATCGTCAGAGCATAGGATCCTCAAACCATTTAAGTATGGGAGAAGGTGATTATCAAAGCATCTAACCATGGGAGCATGTGATTATCAAGGCATGTGAAGGTGTGACCAATCAAACATGTGAGCATCCAAGCATGTGAGTATGGGACCATATGATAATCAAAGCATGTAGACATGTGAGTATACGAGCATCAAAGCATGAGAACATAGGAGTACGTAATCATCAAAGCAAGTAAGCATCAACCTCCAAGCATATAGATATATCATCATCCAAGTGTGGTCACATGTGGATACAAAGAAAGGGTTGATGCTTAATGCATAAGTAAATCTTACGAAGGATTTATACATAATTGAACATGTGAATTAGAGTGTACAAGCATGTGAGCATAAAAGCAGACAAGCATATGAGCATTTAAGCAGCCAAGTACACATTCCTCTTACCGCCCAATCACTATAGTGTTCAAGCATAACACTCAAAGCATTTGAGCACAAGAACGTCCAACTGCATGTTCACTTAAGAGTCCAAGCATATAGACAAATCATCATCCAAGTGTGTGCTCATGTGTAGGGATATCAAACTTGTAAATATTATTGCAAGTGAGGATGGAAGCATGTGAGCATTGGACTGCATGATCATTAAAGCATGTAGACATGTGAGCATATGATCATCAAAGCACGAGAACATTTATGTAATCATCAAAGCAAGTGAATTGATGCCTCCAAGCATATAGATATATCATCATCCAAGTGTGGTCACATGTGGATACAAAGAAATGGTTGATGCTTAATGGGAGTTAAAAAGTAAGTCTAATGAAGGATTTATACATAATTGAACATGTGAGCATTTAAGAATGAGAGTGTACAAGCATGTGAGCATAATAGCAAACAAGCATATGAGCATTTAAGCAACCAAGTACACATACCTCTTACCGTCCAATCACTATAACATTCAAGCATAATACTCAGAGCAGTTGAGTGCAAGAACGTCCAACTGCATGTTCACTTAAGAATCCAAGCATATAGACAAATCATCATCCAAGTGTGTGCTCATGTGTAGGGATATTAAACTTTTAAATATTATTGCAAGTGAGAATGGGAGCATGTGATCATTGAGGCATATGAACATGGGATCATCAAAGCATGTGAGTATCGGAGCATGTGATTATTAAAGCATTTGACCATGGGAGCATGTGATTATCAAGGCATGTGAACATGGAAGCATGTGAACGTATGAACAATCAAACATGTGAGCATCCAAGCGTGTGATCAACCAAGCATGTGATCATGTGACCATGAGAGCATAGATCATCGAAACATGTAATCATTAACTCATGTGAGTATCAGAGCATGTCATTATCAAAGCATTTGACTATGATGTGATTATCAAAGAATTTAACCCTAGGAGCATGTGATTATCAAGGCATGTGAACATGGGAGCATGTGATAGTCAGAGCATTAAACATGTGAACATCCAAGCATGTGATCAATCAAGCATGTGATCATGTGAGCATGAGAGCATATGATCATCGAAGCATGTTGACATGTGAGCATACGATCATCAAAGCATGAGAAAATAGGAGCGTGTAATCATTAAAGCAAGTGAATATCAAAGCATGTGAACATAAGATCATGTGGCCATCAAAGTAGACATGTGAGCAATGTGATCATACAAGCGAATGAGCCTTTAAGCATCCAAATAAATATGTATTTTACCGTTCAATTACATTAGCATTTCAACACGATCATCAAAGCATGTGAGTGCACGAGCACATATGGATATAAAGAAAGGGTTGATGTTGAATGAAAATTAATGAATATGCCTTATGAAGTAGTTACACTTAATTGAACATGTGGGCATTTCAAAATGAGAGTGTACAAGCATGTGAGTATTAGATTATACAAGAATGCTAGCATACAAGCATTTAAGCAACCAAGTACACATACCTCTTATTGTCATATCACCTCCGCATTCAAGCATTTTCATCAAATATTTGGGCACACAAACATCCAACTGCTTGTTCACTTAAGCCTCCGAGCATATAGACATATCATCGTCCAAGTGTGTGCACGTGTGTGGATATTAAACATGTGAATACCGATGCATTTGAGCATTGGAGCATGCAATCATCAAAGCATTTGATGACGGGATCATCAAAGCAAAAGGTCATTATCAAAGCATTTGACCTTGAGCATGTGATTATCAAGACATTGTGAGCAATCAAACATGTAAGCATCCAAGTGTGTATACATGTGTGTGGATATTAAACATGTGAATACCGATGCATTTGAGCATTGGAGCATGCAATCATCAAAGCATTCGATGACGGGATCATCAAAGCATGTGAGTATAGGAGAAGGTCATTATCAAAGCATTTGACCTTGAGAGCACGTGATTATCAAGACATGTTAAGGTGTGAGCAATCAAACATGTAAGCATCCAAGCATGTGAGCATGTGAGGGTGGGACCATATGATCATCAAAGCATGTAGACATGTGAGCATGCGAACATCAAAGCATGAAAACATAGAAGCATGTAATCATCAAAGCAAGTGAAAATTAGCCTCCAAGCATATAGATATATCGTCATCTAAGTGTGAGCACATGTGGATACAAAGAAAGGGTTGATGCTTATTGAGAATTAATAAATAATTCTTATGAAGCAATTACACTTAATTGAACATGTAAGAATTTAAGAATGAGTGTGCATGTGAGCATGAGAGTAGACAAGCATACGAGCATTTAAGCAACCAAGTACACATACCTCTTGCCGTCCGCCCAATCACTTTAGCTTCCAATCACAATCCAAAAAGCATTTGAAGGCAAGAACGTCCAACTACAAGTTCACTTAAGCATCCAAGCATATAGACAAATCATCATCCAAGTGGGTGCTCATATGTGTGTATATCAAACTTCTAAATATTAATGCAAGTGAGCATGGGTACATGTGATCATCAAAGCAAATGAGCAACACATCATCAAAGCATGTGAGTCTAGGAGCATGTGATCATCCAAGCGTGTGGATATCAAACTTGTAAATACTATTGCGAGTGAGCATGGGAGCTTGTGATTATTGAAGCATATGAGCATGAGATCATCAAAGCATGCAAGTATTGGAGCATGTGATTATCAAAGAATTTGACAATGGGAGAATGTGATTATCAAAGAATTTGACCCTGGAAGCATGTGATTATCAAGGCATGCGAACATGGGAGCATGTGATAGTCAAAACATGTGACCGTATGAGAAATTAAAAATGTAAGAATCCAAGCATGTGATCAATCAAGCATGTGATCATGTGAGAATGGGAGCATATGATCATCGAAGCATGTAGACATGTGAGCATATAATCATCGAAGCAAGAGAACATAGGAGCATGTAAGCATGTGAACACATGGGGCCATCAAAGTAGACATGTGAGCATGTGATCAACAAAGCAAGTGATCATACAAGCGCATGAACATTTAAGCATCCAATTAAATATATATCTTACCATCCAATCACATTATCATTTCAGCACGATCATCAAAGCATGTGAATGCACAAGCGTCCAACTACATGAGCACATCAGCCTCTAAGCATATATACATTGTCATCCAAGTGTGGGCACATGTGGATACGAAGAAAGGGTTGATGCTAAATGAGAATTAATGACTAAGTCTTATGAAGTAGTTTCACTTAATTGAACATTTTAAGCAACCAAGTACACATGCCTTTTATCGTCCAATCACCTCCATATTCAAGCACATTTGTCAAACAGCATGTGTGTGGATATTAAACATGTGAATATCAATGCATTTGAGCATTATGGCATGCAATCACCAAAGCATACGAGCATGGGATCATCAAAGCATGTGAATTACAAGGAGCATGGACATGTGAGCAAGGAATATAAGTCCTAAGTGAGGATATATGATATGAATGAATTGGCATGTGAGGTGCATGAACATGTGAGCAAGAAATATAATATTTCCTAAGTGATGACAAATGAATGCATAATATGTGAGAGCACATATAGTCTACCCTAAGTGATGACAAATGAATATGCACGGGCATTTTAGCAATTTATGGTAGAAAACAACATTAAAGAGTATAGCTATGCATGTGGTTGCATGACATTGGCTAGGAAAGTAAATTACATTCTTGAATTAAATACAACTAACCTCATTCCAAGCCATAGCATAAAAAGTTTGATTAGCACCTTTTCCTTCAATGCATTTTTCTCATGCAAAAAGATACAAAGAAACAACAAAGGGATATAAAGGTTAAATGCTTAGAACGTGTGAGAAGAATGTCATTTGACAATTTTATTGTGCTTGAAGGAAATTCCCTTTTTATTTTGAAATTTAGAAATGGAATGGTGATTCTTATAACCTCATGGAATTTTGTGCAAATTTTGAACTTTAAGGGTTTTTTTGTAATTTTTAAAAACATTGAGGATCAATTTATAATTTAAAAAAAAGTTTGGGTCAAATTGTAATTTGGAAAAGTTGTGCAGTAAAAAATGTAATTTGGAAAATTTGTGGGGTCAAAAATGGAATTTGAAAAAAATTTGGGCGTTCAAACATAATTTTGAAAGGTTTTACAGTCAAGCGTAATTTTGTGAATGTTGGAATATGGCAAATAATTTAATTTAATTTATACATGCGTGTGTTATGTGTGTATCTATATATAGGTATTTTATCTAGGAAGCACAGACATTTCATTTGGTATGTTTTACCAATGTTGTACATGTGCTTCTTAGATAAGTGCTAATTTTTCAAAAATTGCTATGCCGTTGTATCGTACCCATACCTATACCCTTTACCATAACGGTGCTTCCTAGTATTTTATACTTATGTTGTGTATAAGTGTGTGTGTGTGTATATATATATATATTTTAGGTTTTCAAAATAAATAACTATCAAAATCTTTAAAAACATATCTAAAACTCCAAGAAGGTAACTAGGCTCGTTATATACGCTATGACTCTAGCATTTCTATATTAAAGACCAAAACTCACCAGCAGGATATTAAAGGGAAACTGAAACACAACATATTGATGGAATTGCAGATAGATCCCTAAAACCAGCTCTTGCATTCTTTTCTGCTGCAGCATCCACTAGCCCCCATGGACTCCAAGAGTGCCTGATGCAATTAAAAAGGTAAGTCCAACAGCTCATGGATTCATGCTTTTACAGAAAATTTCAGGGGCTTAAAAGCATAAAGAAAATTTGAATCCCATAAATAAATGACATCATAATTAGTTACTATAAATGCAAGACAATCAGAAAATTAAATGCTCACAATGAGATAAACAAAATATATAATTCAATGCAAGACAAACATATCAAATGGAGAATCACATTATAGATCTATAATATAACAAAAAAACCTAGAGAAGGAGCTACTACAGATGGAGGTGATGGATTTCCATATTTTCTACACTATAGATACTATGGTAGCATAATGTTTGCTGATAAGATGGACCTCAGGCATGCAAATTTAACTATAAGACATACAATTGGACTTTAATACAGAAACAGGTGATATCAAGTAGTTATTACACTACAATAGTAATATAGTATTGTGTCCCCTGACAATTCCATACAGTCAATGAAAAAAGAGTCATCCAGGTTTTGGAATTAAGTATCAGTATATGGGATTACTCACGATATCTTCTATGGTCTTAAATAGAATAGTAGGCTTTATGGCTGCATTACTAATCCCTAGTTAGGTAAAACAATACAATGCAGACTAGCTTAATATCCAAAAAGAAATGGAAAAAATCAAAAATAAAGAAAGAAAGAAGTATCGAGTTCTGTATTAATTAAAGAGAGACTGTGAGAGAAGTAACAACATAACTAGTTCCAGGATTTGGCATACACGGCAGAACCAAATCCTTGTTAAAAGGCAATCCTTGTTACAAGGCAGAAAAAAAAAATCCACAGCACCTAAAATTTAGAACACGTAGCAATTTTGCAGGTATAGGTCCAGAAAATAGATTGTTCTCTACATTCCTACATGGCAAGCAAGAATTTTTGAGCTGTTGTAGGCAGCACATAGTTCCTCCTAGCAACTTCTGAATCAAGACCAAATTTTGGAACACAAATATTGCTAAGAAGCAATATTCTGAAATATTTTAAAACAAAAATGAAAAATCAAAGAGCATGAAAGAAGGGTACAAATACAGCAGGCTACAAGAGAAGATCCTGTAAAACATCAATGTCTGGAGACATATTGATTAATGCCTAAGGCAATACAACAGATCAAAGGGCTGGAAAAGACCATCAAGAAAGAGAGAGAGGAACAAACTTTAGAAGTATCAAGTACACAAGAATTCAAGTCACAAAAGTATATTATTTCTGTCTACGTATAGTTATGGAAAATTCTTCCTCAATACATCTCTTGAGTATATTTCAAGATCAAAATATAAAAAGATTGAATTCAAACTAGTTGTGATTGCTTTGAAAAATATGATTTTTTTTTTTGGTTTAAACCAAATTTCTCTTTTACTTTGTACCACATAGGCTCTAAAATCATCTAAAACAAGAAAGTACAACATGGCCCATACCACAGCTTAAGGGTGTCAATTTTTTGTATGGTTTTAGAGTCATATAAAAATAGTCCAGAAAAAACACCTACTCTATGCTAAGTGAAAATTTAAAACTTTACAGATTAAAATAAAATAAAATAAAAATCAATCAACTAGTTAAGTAATTCATAAATAAAGAAAACAGAAAATGCAGATAAAACTTGTCATAGCTTATGCTAACCGCATAGCTCAAATGGTAAATAAACCACTCAAGCTTCTAGCTTCCTTCAGAGATTGAACAAATAATTTACACAGCAACAACATAGATTGTATAAGTGCATGCCCTGTTATTTCAAATTTGTAAACAGTTCCCTTCTAATCCTGCATATTTATAAATAAATTAAAAAAAAAAAAAAGTTCAGAATTCTATTATTAGGTAACATGGATCAAACCTGTCTTAGCTTACACAAAGCAAATAACTCAAGACAATAAATCAACTACTAGAGCTTCTGGCTTCCTTCAAAGATTGAAAAGACTATTAACACATAGCAGTGTAGCTTCATAGGTCCATGCCTTTAAGGAGTTTTATTCTAATGCAGCACAAGTATAAAGTAAAACATGGGTAGATTGGCTTTGATTTTCTTAAAAGTTCAAGAAGCAAAAAGTTGCTAAACAATCAATTTATAGGAAAGACAATGACTACAGTCTACATGGGTGTGGGTGAATGTAGGCACAAAAATAATATATATCAAGAGATAATTTCATATCAGCATAGCCCAATAATTTCACTTTAGAGAGTTGAGGGTTGAATATCTGAGAAAAAGAAAGAAGGAGAAAAGGAATGCATTGACATGATTTCTTTGAAAAATATGATTTGTCTAGTTTAAAACAAATTCTCTCTTACTTGGTACCACAGAAGCACCAAAATCATCTAAAACAAGAAAGTCCAACAAATCCCATTCTACAGATTAAGGGTGTCAATTTGTTGTTTTATAGTGAAAGAAGAAAACTCTAGAAATAAAAGTTACTATATAAGCTAAGTGAGTGTGGAACTGTAAAGATCAAGAAAAACATACCAATTAACCAGTAAAAAACAAATCCAAAAACAGATAAAACCTGTCATAGCTTATTATGCTAACCACATAGCTCAGATGGTAAATAAACCACTCAAGCTTCTAGCTTCCTTCAGAGATTGAACAAACAATTTACACAGTGGCAAAATATATTGATTAAGTCCATGCCCTGTTATTTCAAATTTGTAAGGTCTCTCTTCTAATCCTGCACATTTATAAATAAATTGAAAAGAGAAAAGGGCGGAAAGAGTAATGTCATAGAAGATGGAGAAAAAATAATTAGGAAAATAAATAGGTAATTTGAACACCACTGTAAATAAAAGAGCCAGCACAGATTAGAAGATATGGTTGCAAGGCAACCCAATTTTGAAATAGTTTCCAAGAACCGATCATCAAAATTGCATAAAATATCTATGCTAATGACATATTTGTATATGACAAGAAATTGTTTTGCTTACCATGTGAGCTAAGGCAAAAGCAAGTGGACATATGTATAAATAATGAGAATCTTTGTTATTTCCACAAGTCTCAACTGAACATCAACAGAGGGCTAACATAACATGAAATCTGATAGGCTAGGGCATCATAAAGAAATATAATGAACAAACAGCATTCAACAGAACCAACAAAGAAGTATAATATGAAGCAGCCCAACTAATACTACTCAATAAATAAATAAAAGAACAGTCCTCCCTCCTTTGACATTCCCTCCATTCTTTGCATACAAAATTTTAAATAATGTCCAGCCCATCAGAAACTTAATAAAAATTTAAAGATAAAAAAGGTACTGTTACCTCATATCTTGCATACTTTCTGTATTTAGTTCACAAAATAAATTTGATGCGAGTCTACAGTGGTTTATTTACACGTCAAGTGCCATTTGACTGGATTTAACTAAGGTGTAGAAGGCTGTGAAAAGAAAATTCATCAAGACAAATGTTCAACAATCAGAAAATGCTAGAAACAAATGAGCATCAAGAATTGGCCCCCCAAGAATTGCATGTTAACATGCACAAAAATCTATAAAGTAGGAGTAAAACAATGTACAATAAATGTTTCAGAGAAAGAGGATAACAGAAACTAGCATATTAAAAGTTACATGATAAAATACATGGCTCAACATAAGGTTATCGCCTCTAAAGCATCCACACAAATGGCCATAAAAATGTGTCAACTGGGATGACAATCCTGATGAGTTTTATTATCACCATCTGTTTCACAATATCGTTATCCAAAAAAAAAATACAAAGCCCCAATATAAGGTTATCACCTCGAAAGGATCCACACAAATGACCATAACAATGTGCCAACTAGGATGAAAATATTGATGAGCTTTATTAACCTATTCCATCTGTTTCACACTAAGGTTATCCAAAAAGAATTCTGACAATATGCAGCAACTAGCCTGGAAGTAGTTCCTCAACTTCACAAACAATTTTTTCATATTAACTAACTAGGATACTAAAGAGATGAATGCATTAGAACAAAGTAATCCATAGGGAATTTTTTATTGTAAAATCTCATGCCCATTACAGAACTGGAAACCCAGAAAATATAGAAATGAACGACACCCAGAAAATAAATCAAAGGAAAAGCTAACATGCAAAATCTACAAAAGCAACTCCAATAAAAAACAGAACTTGAAAACATCAAGGAATTGATACAATACCTAGAATTAGATTGTGTCCCATATAGCAAAAAAGTAGTTCATATGGATTAATACATCATTCAAAAGCAAAAACAAAATCCCTAAATATCAAAACCCCCAATCCACCCACCTACAGAGGTTCCGTTTGATAAGCTCAGAGAAGGTTTGTTCCCCCCACAATTAGGTGGATTGGGTGTTCAAAACCATAGAGTCTTCAAACAAGTTCTAATGGATTTTACAGATAGGTCATGGAGAGTGATCTGCTTTAGAGGCTGTGAGGACAAAAATAAGGGGACAGATGGAATCAATGTTGATTTGCAAAGACGTGCAACTTCCACATAGTTAGCTTATGGAAACGAATTAACTGAGGGCTTTGGTTTTCAATTTATGTCGAATGCCAGAGACAATAGTATAAGTGTGGAGATATACCATTGAAACTCTTATTCCTTCAATTGTTTAATATATGGCAAAATAAAGAAGCCACAATGACTGATAATTAACTTCATAATAATCTCCCTATTACCATTACACGATTAAGAGCCTGATCTATTGACAGCTTTCTCCGTTTTTTATATTCAATAAAGATTAATGAGATGGGCTTGAATAGAATGATATGACCTTTTTCAAAGAATCAAAAAAAATTGAGGTAAAATCTTAGGATAAAGCTTTACAATGAAGCATAGGAGTTAACGGGTTGGAGATCAGAATGGAAGGTGAAAGTTCCTACAGAGGTATTTCTTTTATTGGACAGTTGTACGAAGTTAAAAATATAAAATAAATAAATAAATAAAAGGTAATACAAACATGATTAATTGGTGTTGTATGCAAAAATAAGTGGGGAGACTGTAAATCACCTTTAAAACTCTAGATCTTACCAATTCACTCTCTCTTCCTTTTCTTTACGGTGTGGGGGGGGGGGGGGGTTGCATTGATCTGGTACATCCCACATACCAGGAAAAAGCCCTTTTCAATTATTTTTTAATGAAAATTTTAATGCTTACCCCCCTCCCCCCCAAAAAAAAGAAGAAGAAAAAACCGAGCATGCAACTCATAGCAATTAATCACATTGCTACTCCTCAATTTTCAAACCAAAAACAGATATCAACTTAAGGTTTTTAATAGTAGGAACCTGTATGAGGTAGGTTGTCGACACGTGTGATTCCCTGCCATGCTGAATGACTAAGATGAGGAGACTGCACAAGCATGTGTCCTATTTTCATTCTTGTATGCAGGTTTACCATATAAACCACTAGGCTCTGACAAAAAAAATGAAAAATGATAAGTGCACATTTAACATGGTTGCACAGAGATTTCGAACAAAAATAGATCCTGGAAGTTGCTCCGTGACATCCAAATAATTGGCTTGAACCACCACGTCCAACATAGCGGTCTGCACCACCCCTACCACCACGATTTGTAGTGTTAGCACAGCGAGATCTGGAATCCAGTGTGTCCTTACTCTGAAGCAATAAGAGAAAGATTAACAAATAAGACTAACAAGAACCACGCTAACCACCATGGTGAAAACTAAGGAAATAGACAATTATGAGCAAAATTTTATTATAGAACCAAATAGTGCAAGGCAAATTAAGATCGCGTGGAAGAATGGGAGAATAAAAGAAAATTTATGAATGCCCAAAAGGCTGCTATATCAGTCTCCCATTCCCTTATATACCATAAAATTGTTAGGTAACAAATTTGTTAGAAAATTTCAAAAGAAAGCAAAACCCCATGCGTAGGATGTCAAGAATTTGTCATGAAATCAATTATTTACTTCCCTTGTTCTTTCTCCTCATAGTACTACTTACATAAGTTAAATTATTGAACACCTTTGAACAATGACACAACCTTCAAGGCTATAAGCATGAGAAGAGACCAAAAGCAATAGAAACCAAATAAACCCAAAAGAACCTATCAGAAAATGAGCTGCTTCTCACAGTTTCTGCCTACAAACCCCAAGTAGAAAACCACAGACTCGGGAAGCTGAAATGGCTGTTTTTCAATACCACACTTGCCCTGCAAAAAAGACGACACAAGTAATTGCACTAGCAAAATAGAATGATAATTCTGCAAGAGTAAAAAACTTTCAAATTTAAGAGGAATTCAGCCCGAGCATTAAGCACAATGGAAAGTCATCTGTAAATTCAAAGCAGATTACTTAGCAACTCAAATGTAAACAAATCCCCAACATATATCATGCAAAGCTACTCTGTTATAAAACTAGAAAAATTAAATTTCCCCACATATGGCATCATACAAATATCTACGTCCCCCACCCACACTAGCAAATACATGAACAAAGAAATCATTCAAGGGTGCCCATTGCCAAACACCTATAAGTCCAGTCTCCGTGATTGTCACAGCAGCTCCCCAGCAAGAACCAAATATATACATATAAGAGAAACCTTATCATCTTGATCTTTCTACACCCTATTCTATAAATCCCAAAAGTTCACTATTTCCACAAGTCATGCATGCGCATTTTAATTTTTAACCAACAACTTCGGGTCTGCGGAGGTATCCCACACCTGGAATGAATAAAATATATGTAAGTAATAAGAAAAACAACAAAGAACAAGCAAATATCCCTACCTCAACAACATCACAAAGAAAAAACTCCATGCTCCCCTCAATTCAACACACATAAACCCTAACTTCAACTATCAAAAACCAAAATCCACTAAACATTAAGCAAACTTTGCTATCACAGATTCCAATATCCCATACATTTGAAGCATACATCATTAAATAAGGCTACTTTAGGAAAATCACATAGTACATCCCAAAAAAGAAAGGACAAGTAACTTGGGATGGAATACAAAAAGTCTGCAAAGACTATATTGATAGATTCTAAGAAAATCTCTTTAATAAGAAATAGCCCTCTTGCAGAATATACCAGGATCCATAGGAATGTAGGTGCACCATATTGGCCCAAGCAAAAATATAGCACGATAAACATTTGTACTTCACATTTAATGAATATCAACCTACAGTCCTCTGGACTGAATGAAACACAGTCAAATCTGATAATCCTGCTAAACCAGAAACATCACTTCAAAATCAAATATAAATTACTCAATGAACTCCTGAATGTGCTAAAGCATCTGAAAAGCAAAATACCGTTAGAGCTTTACACTATCTGTACAGAAGCTGGATAATAGTTAAAGCAGAAAATAAAAAATGCAAGCAACATAAGATTAATCAGCAGCGGGAGAGGGGTGGGGGGGGGATGAAACAGCATCCGCAAATAATATTTAAGGAGTCATGGTCATACTCCGCATCCAACTTCTGGTGGTTATGAAAAAAAAAATGATCTAACCTTTTAGGGTGTTGATACAGAAAGGTCTCTATACTGCATAGAAACCATTTCTCTTGCTCCAGCACTTGTGAGCATCTCTCTTAGTAGCTAGAGACCACTTGGGTTTTCAACCCAAAATTTTCTTTCACAGCAGTTTAAAGAATGCAGTAAAAGCTAAAGAAAGTACTGAATAATGACTATCATCACTGCCTTAAATTTATTCGGGAAAAATAAATAAATGAAGTAGTCAATCTCAAAAAAATGGTTTTGCTAACAATAGCAAAAAGTTAATGTAAGCAGCTGATAAATTTATAATAATAACAATTTGGAAATACAAATTTGAAGCCAGGACCCTCCACCCTATCATGTTTTCTATCAAGTCCAAATACATGCAAACAGAATCAATGATTCATTGGAACACTTAAAAGCAATAGCAAATTGAATTTTAAGGGTCAGAAAAGACCAAAAGTAAGATTATCCAATACGCTAAAGCTAGAAGTTGATATCCCCTAATACTGTGCAGATACCCTTACATGATCACATTCTAGAAGCCTAGATCCACATATCATAAGTAGACAAAAAAAGTTCTCAAACTTGATCAAACTTTGAGTGCAAAACATTACTGCCAGACTAACAAAATGTTTTTTTGTAATATTAAAGCATTTGATTGTCAAAGAAAGATGCAAGAAATCATTATCGGTTCATTTCATTAGATGAGAATGTTACTTGAGGGTTCAGCAAGTTGAAAACTATCAGATTGCGATCTGCAGGGCAAACAACCATCAGGGTATGCCGCACTGTAAAAGAATAACAGTGGTCAGGGAGTTGTTGATTACTCACAGGATTTGACTGCCTTGTATCCCAGTACCTAATAATTGGAAGGAAACCAACAGAACAAGAGCATGCAAAACGATATATAGTGCCGGTTTGGATAGCACTTTGTTTCACTTAAAGTGGCATTGCGTTTTCAGTTTTTTTTTTTTTTTTTTGGCCGGATTTCTTGACTTTTTAGAGACAAAAATTATTGTGCATAAACAGTGTGTGCACTGTTCACGCACTGTTCATATACTGTTCATACATTAAAAAATATTAAAAATGGGACCCGCGATACTATTCACCCATTTAAAAATTATTTTGCTACAGTGTTTTCAACAATAATCAGTTTTCAGTAACTTTCAGCAACAATAAGTTGTATCCAAACGGACCTATCGTGCAAAAGAAACCATATGTTGGATAATTATGTCATAACTAGTATGTGCCAAAATATGTTCAAGTATATAGAATATTAAAAAATTCAAAATTAGCAACAAAATCAGTAAAAACACACCTATGAAAGCACAAAAAAAAAATAAAAACTCATTAGTCTAAACCATATGAAAGCACAAAAGAAACCCATTAGTCTAAATCAACAGCCTCGGCTTCCATGCCAGTAGCAACATGGAAAACCCCCTCTCTAGGAAAAATCTTGTTGCAGTACAAATCTGGCAGTCACTAACCCGAGAGAAAAGATCAGATTTTAGAACGATCATATTAATCAATAAACTTCATGCCACAAATTTCAGAGGAGAAACATAGAAACTAAAAGAAAAATCTTTTAAAACATCAGGAAGGTGAAAATTAATTCAAGTCCGTATACATTTGAAAGGATATTCCACACCAATTAGAATAAAAAACCAAGAAAGGCATATTCAAAATTATACAAAATTTAAAAGTCTAGTTAATAAAAATCAATAACATTCAAGAACCAGGAAATTCCAAAAAGCAAGACCAAAGAAAATCCAAAAGAAGTTTTCCATTACAAACAAGAACCAAATCTACAGAAACTTGCAATTCAATTCAAACAAATCAGAATCCAAAAAAAAAACCCATTAGTCTAAACCATATGAAAGCACAAAAAAACCCATAAGCCTTCCCCTCTGACGGGCATCATCAGCCAGCGGCTGCATGGAAAACCCCCTCACCAGATTTTTTGGGGAAAATCTTTTGAATACATGCCATGTACAAGGGCCCTGCTCTTTTGTGCATTTTGAATGTATTTATTACTTATCCAGGAAAAAAAAAATTTAAAAGATATAGCTGAGACTCAAAACAGCAGGAGAATTTTCAAGATTAACAATAAAAAAACAGCTACAAGGACCATGGAGATGGGAAATAAAGTAACAGGAAAAAATAATAATAATATAAAGCAAAAAACATGCAACAATGAAAATTTGTTGACAAGATAAAGGTAGCCATACAGCTACACAAAGATGATTTTATTATTCCTCATCTCAAAAAATCATGTGATTTTCTCAATTCCTGTTGCCGCAATAAAATCAGGAAGCTGAAATGGCTGTTTCTCAATACCACGGTTGCCCTACAAAAAAGTAGACACAAGTAATTGCACTAGCAAAATAGAATGATAATTCTGCAAGAGTATAAAAAACCTTCAAATTTAAGAGGAATTCAGCCCGAGCATTAAGCACAATGGAAAGTCATCTGTAAATTCAAAGCAGATTAATTAGCAACTCAAATGTAAACAAATCCCCAACATATATCATGCAAAGCTACTCTGTTATAAAACTAGAAAAATTAAATTTCCCCACATATGGCATCATACAAATATCTACGCCCCCCACCCACACTAGCAAATACATGAACAAAGAAATCATTTAAGGGTGCCCATTGCCAAACACCTATAAGTCCAGTCTCCGTGATTGTCACAGCAGCTCCCCTGCAAGAACCAAATACATATAAGAGAAACCTTATCAACTTGATCTTTCTACACCCTATTCTATAAATCCCAAAAGTTCACTATTTCCACAAGTCATGCATGCGCATTTTAATTTTTAACCAACAACTTCAGGTCTGCAGAGGTTGCATCCCACACCTGGAGGGGGCTTGGGAGGCCTTGGAGTTCTTCTTCTGCTTATGGGCGACATCGCCATTCGGTATCATGAGACATCTTGGTGGGGTTATGGTTAGGGTTAGGGTTAGGGTTAGAGGACATATCTCCATTGGCAACGGAGCAGTTGGAGAGTAGTAGAGTTTCCGCAGCCATAATTATAACTTCCTTCCTATCCTCGCTTCACTTCAAATCAAAGAAACGTACGTAGAAGATGAATTTGAAGAGAGAGAGGATCAGATTTTCATTGAAAATCTTTGAACCCGTTTTCTTGAAAAGAATGTCTGTTTTGTGGTAAGGAAAAGGAAAACCACTTTCTTGAGGGAAAATTTCCTGCGTTTGAAGATGGGTTGAAGATCAAGATGGGTTGGGTTATCATGCCCATTACAGAACTGGAAACCCAGAAAATATAGAAGTGAACAACACCCAGAAAATAAATCTAAGGAAAAGCTAACATGCAAAATCTACAAAAGCAATTCCAATAAAACAGAACTTGAAAACATTAAGGAATTGATACAATACCTTGAATGAGATTGTGTCCTGTATAGCAAAAAAGTAGTTCATATGGATTAATACATCATTCAAAAGCAAAAACAAAATCCCTAAATATCAAAACCCCCAATCCACCCACCTACAGAAGTTCCGTTTGATAAGCTCAGAGAAGGTTTGTTCCCCCCGCAATTAGGTGGATTGGGTGTTCAAAACCATGGAGTCTTCAAACAAGTTCTAAAGGATTTTACAGATAGGTCATGGAGAGTGATCTGCTTTAGAGGCTGTGAGGACAAAAATAAGGGGACAGATGGAATCAATGTTGACTTGCAAAGACGTGCAACTTCCACATAGTTAGCTTATGGAAACGAATTAACTGAGGGCTTTGGTTTTCAATTTATGTCGAATGCTATGTTAGAGACAACAGTATAAGTGTGGAGATATACCATTGAAACTCTTATTCCTTCAATTGTTTAATATATGGCAAAATAAAGAAGCCACAATGACTGATAATTAACTTCATAATAATCTCCCTATTACCATTACACGATTAAGAGCCTGATCTATTGACAGCTTTCTCCGTTTGTTATATTCAATAAAGATTAATGAGATGGGCTTGAATAGAATGATATGACCTTTTTCAAAGAATCAAAAAAATTGAGGTAAAATCTTAGTATAAAGCTTTAAGCATAGGAGTTAACTCGTTGGAGATCAGAATGGAAGATGAAAGTTCCAACAAAGGTATTTCTTTTATGGGACAGTTGTACAAAGTCAAAAATATTAAATAAATAAAAAAAAGGTAATACAAACATGATTAATTGGTGTTGTATGCAAAAATAAGTGGGGAGACTGTAAATCACCTTTAAAACTCTAGATCTTACCAATTCACTCTCTCTTCCTTTTCTTTCAGGTGGGTGGTTTTTTGTTGTTGTGGGGGGGGGGGGGGGGGGGGGGGGGGGGGGGGTGTTGTTGTGTTTGCATTGATCTGGTACATCCCACATACCAGGAAAAAGCCCTTTTCAATTATTTTTAATGAAAATTTTAATGCTCCCACCCCACCCCCCCCCCCCCAAAAAAAAAAAAAAAAAAAAACTGAGCATCGCAACTCATAGCAATTAATCGCATTGCTCCTCAATTTTCAAACCAAAAACAGATATCAACTTAAGGTTTTTAATAGTAAGAACCTGTATGAGGTAGTTCGTCGACACGTGTGATTCCCTGCCATGCTGAATGACTAAGATGAGGAGACTGCAAAAGCATGTGTCCTATTTTCCTTCTTGTATGCAGGTTTACCATATAAACCACCAGGCTCTGACAAAAAAAAATGAAAAAGGATAAGTGCACATTTAACATGGTTGCACAGAGATTTCAAACAAAACAGATCCTGGAAGTTGCTCAGTGACATCCACATAATTGGCTTGAACCACCACGTCCAACATAGCGGTCTGCACCTACCACCACGATTTGTCAAGATCTGGAATCCAGTGTGTCCTTACTCTGAAGCAATAAGAGAAAGATTAATAAAGAAGACTAACAAGAACCACACATTAGTGAAAACTAAGGAAATAGTAGAAGTGTCATAACAAGCAAAGACTTTAGGAGCAAAATGTTATTATAGAACCAAACAGTGCAAGGCAAATTAAGATCGTGTGAGAGAATGGGAGAATAAAAGAAAATCTAACAGGGGTAATGAATGCCCAAAAGGCTGCCATATCAGTCTCCCATTACCTTATATAACATAAAATTGTTAGGTAACAATTTTGTTAGAAAATTTCAAAAGAAAGCAAAACCCCATGCCCAGGATATCAAGGATCTGTCATGAAGTCAATTATTTACTTCCTCTTGTTCTTTCTCCTCATAGTACTACTTACATAAGTCAAATTATATTGCCTTTGGGATTAATGAACACCTTTGAACTTTAACTCTGGATCAGAGCAATTTATAATCATTTAAGGACATACCCCAAAATGGAAAGAAAGAAGAAGCCACAACAAAGAATATCTAAGAAAAAGAAAGAAGAAGAAAAGGAATGTATTGACATGATTGCTTTGAAAAATATGATTTTCCTAGTTTAAAACATATTCTCTCTTACTTGGTACCACAGAGGCACCAAAATCATCTAGAACAAAGAAAGTCCAATAAAGCCCATTCTACAGATTAAGGGTGTCAATTTGTTGTATGGTTTTAGATTAAAAGAAGAAAATTCTGGAAATAAAAGTCACCATATGCTAAGTGAGTGTGGAACTATAAAGATCGAGAAAAACATACCAATTAACTAGTAAAAAAATCCAAAAAGAAAAAAAGAAAAAAAAGAAAAAGAAAACAGAAAATGCAGATAAAACACCATAGCTTATAATGCTAACCAATCGTAAATAAACCACTCAAGCTTCTAGCTTCCTTCAGAGACTGAATTAATTTACACAGTGGCAATATAGATTGAATAAGTCCATGCCCTGTTATTTCAAATTTGTAAGGTCTCCCCCTCCTAATCCTGCACATATATAAATAAATTGAGAAAAAAAAGGACAGATAGAATAATGTCATTGAAGATGGAAAAAAATAATTAGGAAAATAAATAGGTAATTTGAACACCACTATAAATAAAAAAGCCAGCACAGATTAGACGATACGGTTGCAAGGCAACCCAATTTTGAAATAGTTTCCAAGAACCAATCATCAAAATAGCATAAAATATCTATGAAAAGAAATATTTTCGCTAACTATGTCAGCTAAGGCAAAAGCAAGTGGACATGTATAAATAATGAGAATCTTTGTTATTTCCACCAGTCTCAACTGCACCAATGGTAATAAGGGAGCACCTGCAACCACTCTAGAAAGCTCAACTGCCCCAACCCCACCATCATGTATCATATTTGTATTAGGAAATATCTCCCTACATTTTACTATTTCAATGAAACGGAATCTATGCCTCACAACCAAAGTAAACGTGCATGTGTCAAGTTCCTACTGTTATCAACTCAAATAGAATATAAAAATCACCATAAGAAAAGAATTGGGAAGAGAAGTTAAAACAAAGTCCAAAGTTAACTATTATAATTTGTCTTTTTTCCCCTTGTTAGTTAACAGTGCAGGTAATTCTATAAAATAACATGTTATATCTTAGATTGGCACAGAACCCAACACAATGTCAAGGTTTACACAGCTTTTATTAAAATGACAACACCGTATTAGGAAGGCAAAATAATTCATGCTTGAACAAAGAAATATTAAGGAATAATACTTGGCCCCTTACCACAATCAACTTGGAAGAAAAAAGTAGTTCATCCGGATTAATCCAATATCATTCAAAGCAAAAAACATCAACCAAGAAGCAAATTCAATGAAAGGTTCAATTGGGTAGTCAAAGTTCTACAGGGAATGAATTACAGAATCTTGACCACAAATGAAAAGAAAAACAAAATTCCTAAATATCAAAACCAATCCACCCACATTACCCAAACCTAAATCACATTTAATGCTTAATAAAAAAGGGACAAGAAAAAAATTTTACCGGTAGCAGTTCCACGAAAACGCATATCCAAAAAGGCTCTAAAAATTACACGATCTTAATTCCAACTCATAAACATGACAGATTTATATATATATATAGGAAAGAGGCATACAGTCCGCTTTTGTTATATTCCAATAGACATGCTAATCAAAAGATCATATAAGAGGTAGGGAGTCACTGAATTATTTTGGCATATAGCAGGGAAACAGCATGGGAATAAATAAGTAAGAGTGAGAGATCAGAGAAACCACCAAAACAGTAGACAACTAGTATCTCTCTTTATTTTTGCAAAGAATGGGAATAAAAATGTAAGAGTGAGGGATCAGAGAAAAAATTAAAATTAAAAAGAAAGTTGATTATTGTAATGAACAACAAAACATTAACTACCAAAAACAAAATCACCTACAAAATATATTACAGAAAATATTACAGAAAATCTAGTAAAATATTGAAGCTGAAAATAATGTTTACATTGTCAATAATGAAAAAGACTCTAAAACCCCACAATGAAGAGATATGCCTAATATCAAGACGGAAACACAAAGACAAAGCCCCAAAAGCCACTCTCCGTGTAAACCCCAACAAAACCCAAGAGCCATATATCAAATCCACAAAGCTGTATGTATTGAGTACTAGTAATTAATTACATGCAATAATGCCTAATTAGGCTTAACTCATGCCAAGTTTGGGTCTTTTCCTTTTTTTTCCTGTTCTTTTTTTTATTAGTTGGTATCAGCGAAAACCAATCAAAAAAATAAAAAAAGAAGCAAGGCCAAGAGAGAGAGAGAGAGGGGGAGAGTTGTAAAGAAAGGTTACCCAAATCTAACACTAGCTAAAGTTCCAATCTTTTTGTGTCAAGAATCAGAAAAGAGTTCAGTGGAACAGTGACACAACCTTTGAGGCTATATGCATGAGAAGAGAACTACTTTAAAGTCTGGACTTTGAGCAGTAACCCCCACCACACAAGTAAAACCAAAAGCAAAAGAAACCCAAAAAACCCAAAAGAACCTATCAGAAAATGAGCTGCTTCTCACAGTTTCTGCCTACAAACCCCAAGTAAAAACCACAGACTCGGGAAGCCGAAATGGCTGTTTCTCAATACCACGCTTGCCCTGCAAAAAAGTAGACACAAGTAATTGCACTAGCAAAATAGAATGATATTTCTGCAAGAGTAAAAAACTTTCAAATATCTACGCCCCCCACCCACACTAGCAAATACATGAACAAAGAAATCATTTAAGGGTGCCCATTGCCAAACACCTATAAGAGTCCAGTCTCTGTGATTGTCACAGCAGCTCCCCTGCAAGAACCACATATATATACATATAAGAGAAGCCTTATCAACTTGATCTTTCTACACCCTATTCTATATATACATTCGGTATCGCGAGACTTCTTGGTGGGGTTAGGGTTAGAGGACAGATCTCCATTGGCAACGGCGGCGTTGGAGAGTAGTAGAGTTTCCGCAGCCATAATTATAACTTCCTTCCTCTCCTCGCTTCACTTCAGATCAGAGAAACGTAGAAGATGAATTTGAAGAGAGAGAGGATCAGATTTTCATTTTCTGGGGAAAATCTTTGAACCCGTTTTCATAAAATGAATCTGTCTGTTTTTGTGGTAAGGAAAAGGAAAACCACTTTCTTGAGGGAAAATTTCCTGCGTTTGAAGATCAAGATGGGTTGGGTTAACTTTTTATTTTTTTGAGAAACGAAAAATGGGGGCATTTTTTCAGAGAGAAAAAGAAAAGTGAAGAAAGGAAAGTGAGTCTGTGAGGGAGAGAAATAGAAATGACTAGCCCTTTTATATATTAGGATTACTAGCCGTTGCACACGTGAGACTACCTTCTTTCATGTTAACCCAAAATGATTTTCAAAAAATAAATACTGATTTTTCTTCTTAAAATAAATACTGATTTTCAAATTTTTTTTTTTGTGAATAAAAAATCAGTGTTCTTTTCTTTTCACCCCCTTCTTCTTTCTTTGTGCTTTCAAAGTACCAATAAGATGGAAGAACTATTTAAAATTTCTTTTGGAAAGTAATGAAAATAATTCATTAAAGAATTTATGTTCTTATGTTTTAAAAAATTAAAAGAGTTGTTTTCTATACTACTATTTAAGGAGTTTTTCTTATTTAAATCGGATTTTTTTTGTTTCAAAATACCCTACACTATCCTGTAATTTTCAACAACCCACTACAAAATAACTTCACATCCACTAATCTACTACTAAAACCTAAACAATAGGGTTAGACATGTAAAATTAGTAATTTAAAAACTCCTAAATTTTTGCCAAATTTAAAAAAAACAAAAATGTTTTGCCAAATTTCTCTCTATTGTTATTTCTAATTGAAATAGATTTTTTGTCAATTGCACTTCAACAATAAATGCATAATACTCATTAGATTTTCATCACACCCCTAAGTTTCTTTTTTGTGATTTGAAAATGTAGTAATCCTAAATTATAATGGATGTAAATTATTAAAATCTACCCAAAAAATAAAAGAGACTTCGAGCACGAGCATGAGCGCGTGCTCAGAGGCTAGTATTTGTTTGTGTGGTTTTCCTCTCAATGATATTATCATTTCGCCCAAAAAAAGAAAAAAAATTGTTTTATTTTTGTGTCTTAATATCAAATAAAGAATATTCATGGTGAACAAACTCACTTAATGCTAAATTTAGGCTTTGATTTGTTTATTGCTTATATTTCATGTAAGTGAACTACGCATATTAACTCAATATTTATTCCACTTTCTCTTAAAAGTTACCATAGCTTTAAGTAGAGTTTGTGATGTACTTTTGTGTTAAAATCTCTCTCTCTCCCGTGTGTGTGCTTGCACTTTTGAGTAGATTTTTTTTTTTTTTTTTTTTTTGGGTAAAAGAGAGTATAATTCTAGCTATTTTTATGAATTCTTGCTATACAAAAAAGTGTCAAATCTAGATTGCCTTTTTTTATTTAAACTTATCGATATCATCAAATGGCTAATCATTATCTATTGAATTGCAATGCTAATCACCATCTCGTAGTGTATTTAGTAATTGATAGTGAAGGATATCTCAATAATGAATGTGAATGATTTTTATTTAAGTGAGAGTAACAAATGATACAATATAGACAAATAATTAATGGTTATGCTTGTCTTTTAGGGTTTGTTTTTTTTTTTTTTTAAGTTGAGTTGGTTTGAAATTTTAATAGTTAGTTGTTGATAGTTAATAAAGTTGGTTGATTGTAGTGTTATGCTAGATGCATTGTCTCGTTTTGTATAAGGATCACAATTTTTCCCTGCCCCGCTTAACCCACCCCTCCCCGCTTCACCCCACGCGGGTTTTTCCCGCTCCACAAAAGTGGTGGGGTGGAGATAGGGCAAGATTTTAGCCCCGCACCACGGGGCTAGATGGGGCGGGGATGGGTTTAGACTTTTTAGACCCGCCCAGCCCCTTCTCGTCCTTGCCCTGCCCCGCGTTGCTAAGGGTTATAATTGTAAATTTTTTATACACTAAAACCCTACTATTTAAATAAACATATGAATATTAGCTTATTTTATTCTACCTAATGTGGTTCTCTGCCTTTATTTTGTTATGTGTTATACTATGAGATTTTTTTTTTTTTTTTTTTTATGATTGTCTTGTTAAACACTTGGATATATTATTTAATTTTTTCTAAAAATTGATTTGATTTGATGGGATAAATTTATTGTAATTTAAGTATATTTTTATCAATTAAATAGGTTTCATTAAAAAAATTGTACTAGTTGTAGGGAAAATTAACAAAAAATAGAGTTTTACAGGGTGGGGCGGGGCTTCGTGGGGCCTTATAGGGCGGGGATGAGGTGAGAAAGTTTTTCCCATCATGCGAGGCCGAGCGGGGCGAGGATAGGGCAAGACAAAACCATGCAAGGCAGGGATGAAGATCCCGTCCCGCCCCATTGCCATCTCTAGTTTTGTATATATGTGCGTATTTTTTTATGCTAAAATGGAAGATGAGTTTTTTGACTAATAATTTTATGTTATTCATTGAAAAGAACATCATTACAATATTTTGTACAAATTCAATTATAAATAATTTCTAAAATGTTGGAAATAAAGGAGAGATAATACCTGAATTTTCCTTGGAAATTACTCAATTTGATATTACCAAAAATGAGGTGGCAGAGATGAGGCGTGGACCAAGTTACTGTCTTGAGACAAATCGTGTCGTTTACGGTATATCTGATGTAGTTAGACAAATAGTTTCTGCCCGTTGCCCCCAGGATACAACAGCCCAGCCACCTTTGCTGATTATTCTTGCGAGCCTACACTGCTCGTAGGATATAAGCTCCCTATAGTACTTTCTTTTCCCAGAAAATTTTGTAAAAGATAGAATATTTTTGTGAGTAGTAAAAAGCAATAGATGGTAAGTGTTTAGGACAATAAAAAATTGTTTTTGAAAAGTTTTCAGCTTTGTAATTCAAAAATAATGTGTGTTAAACTTTTATTTCTTTCCATATATATATATATATATATATATAAAGCCAGACCTGTTGTTTGTCCTTAGCCAAAAAATAAAAACGTTTGCCAACTTTTAAAACTTTAAATGGTCATAAAATTATTGAAATCAATGTCATGAATAGCTTTTTTTTTTATACATATACTAGTCGCTAACCCGTGCGATGCACGGGAAAGTTCGTAGAGGATAGGGTTAACCTACACGATGGAGTCATACCATGGCTACCAGAGTTTGTTCCTAAGGTTGGACTCAAAATTGTCAAAAATGGTTGTGAGTAGGGCTCATTTTAATCACAAATACAAACATAAAAACTATTTAAAAATCAAATAGATGAACCACAATACAATGAAAAGTCAAATTCTCAAACTTAGATAAAATTGCTACTGCTCTTGGCTTAATAACTGGTAATTTTAAATTACATTAACACTTATCTTAAAATAAGTAGGTTGTTGAATTAAATAAATTTTACTAAGTTCAAAAGCTAATTGGAAATTATGTTTCAAACAAAACATATGTATGCATATTTATGTTACCAATATCAACATGTAATACAAATTTTAAAGAAAATCAAACCAACCCATCAACAAAAAAGTAAATAATAGCTATGTTTTTTTAGAATAATTAGGTAAACAACCATTTCACTATTTCAATAAGGATGGAAAATTTTTTATTAGATTATCCTAAATACTTCTGATACAATTTGATATATTGAAAGGAACCAAAATTGAGGGAGAACCTATATTAGGGTTTCGAGTATTGATAAAAACCAATTCTAAATCAAAACAAAATTTGAACCAATTTCTTAAATCAAAATCAAACAAAATAGCTGAACCTAAATCCTATTAAACACCCAAAATTAATATAAAAGATTTTACCTGTAGCCGTTCCAGCAGTTTGATGTTAGGTTGGTTCCTATGTATGGGTCTTGCAGTGTTTGTTGGGTTGAGTTTGTGTTTGCGTTTGAAGGAGAGACAAAGATTGAGAAATAGGTTTTTGTGTTGGGTTTTGTTTAGGAGTTGAAGAGAGTAAATTTTATTGGGTTTGTTTTGGGTAGAAATAGTTATTGGGTTAGAAATAGTTACGGTGTTTAGGGTTTTAGTTTTTTTTCTCTCTCTCTCATGATCACACTTCAAAGTTCAAGGCTAAAAAAAAAAAAAAAAAAAAAAAGAAGAAGGAGACAACTGCGGCAGCAAGTAGGACAGGAGGTGTAGGAAGACAACCACTGTTGAATGCAGTTCCCGTGGAAGCCATGGTTACACCTTCCCAACACACGAATCCCCTCTTCCTCCACGAACTCAGACAAGCAAATTGCACACTCTGCTTCCGTTCCAGCCAGCTTCATCCCTGTCGAAAACACCAGGCTCAGACCTGCAATTAACGTATCAGCTGCCTCTTTCTCTAGCGTGCTCTTTCGCTCATCATGTTGTACTTCTTGTTGGTTTTGGGGTAGTGGTTGTTGGTGATTATTGCCACCACCACCACCATGTAGGAAGCAGCGGATGGGGAGTTGAGAACCAAAGCACATACGAGTGCGCAGAGGAGGACGGTGAGGAATCCTGAGAATTAGAGTACGGCTGCCAAAAATAATGCTGATGTATTAATAGTTTTTTTTTTTTTTTAGGGTTTTATTTTTTTAATAGTTTTATTTTTTTTTAAATAATGCTGATGTGGAAAAATGTGGGAGCTTCAAAAGCTTCGGTTTTATATATATATATATATATATATAGATTTTTTAATAGTTTTTTTTTTAAAAATAATGCTGATGTGGAAAAATGTGGGAGCTTCAAAAGTTTCGGTTTTATATATAT
Organism: Quercus ilex subsp. ballota; assembly: GCA_032727855.1. Classification (NCBI taxonomy): domain Eukaryota; kingdom Viridiplantae; phylum Streptophyta; class Magnoliopsida; order Fagales; family Fagaceae; genus Quercus; species Quercus ilex. Next base: position 35,374,490 of record CM064917.1, read on the forward strand.
ATAGATCATATATAAACCGGTTAAACCTTTTGCCAAAATGTACGTTGAGGTGAGGTAAGTTAGTAGACAAATCAAGTTTGTCTTGTAGTGTCATAACTCATAATGCCATTAAAACAAAATTTACAGCCCCTAATGTGGCTGTGTTTAAGCTGTCAAATAACGCTTTTCTTTGAAACTTTGACTATACACCATAATTATAACCAAGAATGGAAATCAATATATAATGCTATAACCCATTGTAGGGTCAGTTTTTACAGCCTAAGCCCTAAAGAGGTGGGTTAGAGGCCCAACAAACCTAGCACAATAAATTTGTAGAGAGTGGGTAAAAGAGCTGGGCCGGATACGAATTAAACAAGAGTTGGTGGAAGCACGGGCGAATAATCTGACATGCAATCACGTAAAAACCATGAAGGACTAAAGGTCCGAAGAGGTATTTTATTGAATGTTCTTAGATTACAAGTTTCAGAGCTACAATAAAGTGATTTTCTGTTCTTCTTCCTCTTTTTCTCGACCCCCTTCTATCAGGGGCTCTTCTTCTTTATATAGCCTCTTTCCTAATCATCCTAACCCTCCATTTGTCTTCCATCTGCTAACATACTTGAGTAAGGGTCACGTCAAGCACCTCCTTTAGCTTCTTGGGAGTGGCGGTAGGTGAAGTTGCACTGTTCAGGGGTCCCCTCCACATAAATGCGGCCAGAGAAGTCGCTGCAGGGCATTAAATGTGGCGGTGACAGCTTTTCCTTGATATATTTCTTCATCCTTATCATCCCCAAGAGCGCCCAGAGCTTATCTTTGTCACCCAGATTGCCAGGAAGGGCACTCGGGCTTCCTGTACATGTATTCAATCAAAGCTACTCGTATCCGAGGAGTAAAACCTCTTCGGACAATAGGTGACCTCTTCGGATTATACTTTTCGGCCCTCTTTGGGCCTGATGTCCGCAGAACACTGTTCCCGCCCACTATTGCTCTTCGGACATAGGATAACATACAGAACAGGACCCCAGACCCATTTGATAAATGTGGGCTTTTGCCCCCCACAATAGCCCCTCAAAATCTCAATTTTTCCCTCACATCCGAAGAGAAAAAGTGAGATTTTGACTTGCCATGGGGTAATTGGCTTGGAAACAGACAAAAATTGGAACTGGCGCGTGTAGATATGGATGTGCGCGTCCCATCATTGCTGCAGTTGTTTTCCGTATTCCCAAAGCGCCACATTAATTACTTCAGGCGGCGTCTGGTCCTTTGCATCCAACGGTGGACTGCTGATCCAACGGACAGGGTTCTTCCTTGGGATCCGGGCAAAATAACTTCTGCTCCTTCGCTCATCTTCATATAAAATCTCAGAGGTTAGTGTCTTTCTTTTACCTTGCGATTTTCATTCTATCAAACATCCAAGCGTTCCGAGCTTTCTCAATCGCTGACCCCGATCCTTCTCAGAGCCCTCAAGATCCTCTCTACGAGGTCAAAGATCGATCCCTAGCTTCGTGTTTGTAAGTTCTCATTGCTCCACGCCACTTGTTTTCTCTTCGGCTGCCTTCTACGTCGCATTTACATTTTTCTGTTTAAGAAAGATGGGCAAACTCGAGTACATGGTAGATAGTCCTGCCCAGTTGGAGAAGTTTAGGGCCACATACCACATACCACCCAACGTGGGGGTGAGGTACTGTCCTCCCGAGAAAATACTGACTGACCGGAAAACCGGGGAAGTGGTGATCCCCCTCATTGCTTTCCTGAAGGGAGGAATGACGATCCCTATGGGTCCCCTCACCACTAGTTACCTCCGAAACCATAGGATTACCCCTTGGCAGTGCGCACCTAACATGTTTAGGATCCTAGGAGCAATTGAAGACCTTAATATTCACCTAGGATTGGGACTTACTTGGCTCGACGTGGTGCACATGTACGAGTTCCACAGCCAACAAGGGGCGGGATATTATTTAAAATCCTGATCCGACATTGTTCGGCTAATTTCCTGCCTCCCCAAGTCCAACAAAGGGCTAAAGGACGACTACGTGATCGTCTCGGGTGCGTGGTATAACGGCCCTCACTGTCCGACCAAGCATGGAGAACCAGGTGGGATTAGTTTTAGGCACTCTGACCATAGGCTTAGGATCCGTTTTTGATTGTGTTTTGCTGCTTCTACTTTTCTAATCAGACTTTGCTGTGATTTGTAACAGATAAAGCACACATTACTCCTCGGCTCAGCCTCACCAACGTCGCTGCGCTGAACTTTTTATTGCGGTCGGAGATCTTCGTTAGCGAGGACGGACAACTCCGATCAGCTCCCCTCATCTTAGGGTACAAAGCGAAACCCAAAGACTTCCAACCGGTGGGCAACGCGATAACTCAGGGAGATCGCCGCCTCAACCGTATTGACGTGTCTTGGAAGGGCTTTTTAGCTCCGCACGAACTTCCACCCGTGCCACATCCAAACCCTCAGAACATACCTCCTCTCGTTCAACCCCTTCAACAAGTTCCCCTCGGACAAGAGGTTGAGGGTGAAAGAGTTGGATCCTCTAGCTCATCACTTGAGGAGCAGATAGACCAGTTCCATTTCGAGGGGGAGACTCCAAGGGGAGAACAAGTGGTAGAGGTCTCGGACGCCGAGGAAGAGACCGATAGGCATTCAAGTATACATCCTGTTCTGATTGCTGCCGGTCTTGAAGAATCGTCGGACGAAGACATGGACCTGAGGAATTTAATGAAGAAGAGGGGCCAAAAGACTGAGCACAAGGATGCTGGGACGTCTAAAGTGGTGGTGACCCTTCCCCCCGTGCCTACCCAGGTCTCTGACCCAGGTTCGAAGCTCGTACCGAACCCGCAGAAGAAGAGGCCATTCGAGCCCGAAGAGAGGGAGGGAGTTGTGCCAACTAAAACCAATAAACAGCAAAAGGTGATACGAGACCACCGAAGCAAGAGGGCCTCCTCCACCGAGAGCCGAGAGGACGTGATTGGGGCCGACGTCCGCCGAGGAGGGGGAACTCGCATTTGGTCCCCAAGGTTAGAGCTGGATGGCGCTCCCTTTCCTTGGGACACCTCCCTCCGCAACTATGATGGGGGAAGGGCAGGGTACGTTGCTGAGGCCCTGCAGCAGCCACTTCTCCTTCCTCATGACATGGACTCCTATAAACGCTTCAACCAGAAGGAGCTTTTCTTGTCCCTCAAGAGGGACGTGGCCATGGTAAATACTCAACTCTTAATTTAGGTTTTATTCGTAATTGACTTTGCTTCCCTTCTTTACTCAATGTTGCAAATTCTGTCATGCAGATCACTCAGCAAATTTACGTAGCAGAGGAATGGAATAAGAAGTCCTATCTCGAGGCTCAAGCAGCAATGCAGTCTCAATCTGAGGTAGAAAAGTCTCTGGGCCAGTTGAAGGAGGACTATACTCACATGTCTGAGCAATTGAAAGACATGACCAATCAACGGAACAGCCTCAGAGCCGGCCTAAATAACGCCGAGACCCAAGCCGAGGAGCAGCGCAAAAAGCTGCATATGACGGAGATCAACTTGGAGACTGAAAGGGAGATAGTGAAGGGCCTCAGAACAGAACTCCAAAAAGCCAAAAAGAGCGCCCTAGCAGTCGAACAAAAGGCTCAACTGGCCAAGGAGTCAATTGAAGCCGAAAGGAAGGCGGCGTACCAGTTGAGGGTAGATGAGACCGGGCAGCAGCTTACTGAGCAGTTTGCCTCGGTTGGTCGCGATTATTGCGATATAACCTGGCAAAAGGCGTTGGATGCTGCTAGGGTCCCCTCGGATTCCCCCCTGAGGTTACCTGGGAGCATATACTATGATCCCGAAATCCGAGAGCTCCCAGGTCCTGACCCTCCTGCTCTACAGCTTCCAGGGGTTTCAGAGCAAAGCTTGATCAACCAAGCTCCCCCCTCCACCCTTAATGCCCCCAAAGAGAGTGGTCAGCCAGGTGATAAGGATAAACCGACTGAACCAGAAAAAGACAAAGGCAAAGGGTTGGAAGGAAAGAGGACTTCTGATGAGCCGAAGGGTCAAGCCTCAGAAACTGCTGCTCGGATGGGCCAGGCTGCTGGCAATGTGATCCCTTCAGCGAAATAATAGATTGATAGGATTTTTCTTTATTAACTTTTTTATTCTTATTATAAGAGATTGTAAGTTGTTATTTTTAATCAATGAAGTAATTTTTCCTTTATTTTTGCTATAAAGTCTTGTACTTTAATGTTATGGTACTCCAATATTATGTTATCCGCGTACATGATTATGGTTGTTACTAAAAGTAAGCAGAATGTGCAGGAACTATCACTAAAAGACAACATGAGCCATTGATAATTTAGATATACTTAGGAGTTTCAATCATGGATCATCAGAGAATGATATTTCAGCCGTAGCAGTTACACTGAATTTAGATTTAAACAGGCATGATAGGATTTAGGTTTAAAAGCTCAAAAGGACAGTAGCGGAGTGTTAACTAACCCAAATCATCTGGTCCGAGGACTACAGGCATGATAGGATTTAAGTTTAAACACTTAAAAGAACTGTAACGGTGTTAACTAACCCAAATCATCTGGTCCGAGGACTACAGGCATGATAGGATTTAAGTTTAAACACTTAAAAGAACTGTAACGATGTTAACTAACCCAAATCATCTGGTCCGAGGACTACAGGCATGATAGGATTTAAGTTTAAACACTTAAAAGAACTGTAACGGTGTTAACCAGAACCTGGTCGCTTTCCTCCGAATTTTGTCGGCCTCCCCCTTTTCTTCAGGTAAGACCTCTTCCTTTAGAAATTTAATTAAAGGGTCCATCCAGCTGAGTCTGGCCCTGACTTGATGTACTTGGATTACTTCTATTCTTGCATCGGTAGGTTGATACAAGTCTTCGACGAGGATAACTCTCGGCAAACCCTGTGCCGAAGAGGTGGCTAGTGTGGCCAAGGAGTCAGCATGTGTGTTACCACTTCTGGGCACATGCTCCAGGCTGAAAGATTCGAACCCAGTTTGCAGATGTTTAACCCGGCTCAAGTACCCCTGCATTCTCTCATCTTTTGCCTCAAACTTCCCCTGTACTTGTCCCACGATCAATCTTGAATCCGAGAACAGCTTTACTGCCCTTCCTCCCATCTTTTGAACCATGCTCATCCCCATCAGTAGGGCTTCGTATTCCGCCTCATTATTTGTTGCCGAGAAGCCTAGCCTTAGTGCTTTTTCAATAATGACTCATTCGGGGGATAGCAATACTAGCCCCACTCCAGAACCCTTTTGGTTCACGGCGCCATCCACGTACACCTCCCAAAGGGAAAGACCTTGTTGAGAGATCATGCCAACTGATTTTTCATCCATGTCTGAAGCCGACTTTACCTCTTCTAATTGCGGCTCCGTGAACTCAGCTACCAAATCAGCAATCACTTGACCCTTGATCGAGGTGCGTGGCATGTACTTGATATCAAAAGCCCCTAGGATCGTCCCCCATTTAGCAATTCTTCCAGTATAGTCCGCACTCCGGAGTATTGCCCTGAGCGGAAGTTGGGTGAGAACAATGACCGTATGGGCTTGGAAATAATGTGGGAGCTTTCGCGTACCAAGAACTACAGCTAGAATAGCCTTTTCTAGGGGTAAATAACGGATTTCGGCTTCATGCAGGGATTTGCTTACACAATAAACTGGTTTTTGTACACCGCCATCTGCTCGGACCAGCACCAAGCTTACCGCATGGGGAGCTACAGCGATATACGCAAATAAGACCTCGTCCGGCTCAGGGCTGGACATAATTGGCGGTCGAGCTAGGTAATCCTTCAATTGCTGGAAGGCCGTAGCACACTCTTCTGTCCATTCGAACCTTTTCCATTTGTTGATCAAGGAAAAGAAAGGCCGACACCTGTCTGCTGACCGTGAGATAAATCGATTTAGGGCTGCAGTCATCCCTGTCAGTTTCTGAACTTCATTGGGATTCCGAGGAGCTTGTAGCTCATTAATGGCCCTTATCTGGTCTGGGTTGACCTCAATTCCTCTGTGAGTCACCATATATCCTAAGAACTTGCCTGATCCTACCCCAAATGAACACTTAGAAGCATTCAAGCGCAACTTGTATTTTCTGAGAACTCCAAAAGTACTTTCTAGATCCTTTACATGCTCGGCCACCACTTTACTCTTTACCACCATGTCGTCTATATAGATCTCGATATTTTTGCCTAGCTGGGATTCAAACATCCTCGTCATCATCCTCTGGTAAGTGGAACCCGCATTTTTCAAGCCGAATGGCATCACCTTGTAATGGTAATTACCAATGGGAGTTACAAAAGCGGTCTTTTCCTGGTCATCCAGGGCTAAAGGTATCTGGTGATAGCCTTGAAAGGCATCCAAGAAGCTCATCCGGGGGTGTCCGACAGTGGCATCCACGAGCTGATCGATTTTTGGCATAGGAAACGGATCTTTAGGGCACGCCCTGTTTAGATCAGTGAAGTCAACACATACTCGCAATTTCCCGCTCTTCTTCTTCACCACCACAGTATTTGCCAACCATGCCGGGTAGAAAATCTCTTTAATAGCTCCGGCCTGTTTGAGCTTTGCCACTTCTTCTTTGACTGCTTCGGCATGTTCTTTGGATGGACGACGAGGAGGCTGCTTCTTAGGAGTGACCGTGGGATTTACTTTCAAATAGTGGCATATGAATTCCGGATCCACCCCAGGGGCTTTATAAGCGTTCCAGGCGAATACGTCGAGGTTTTCCTTAAGAATTTGCACTAACTTCTCCTTTTCCTGTAAAGGTAAGTGGGATCCGACCCGAAAGAATTTTTCAGGGTTGTCCCCAATGACGACTTTTGTTAAGTCTTCACACCCGGCGCCCTTATCCGGATCTTTAGTGGGCGATACCCTATGCTTTCGTTGCTACAAGTTCTCTTCAGTTTTTGCTGGTGACTTTGCTTCTGGCTCATGTTGAATGGCAGCCACCAAGCATTGTCTAGCCATGAATTGGTCCCCGCGGATTTCGCAAACTTGGCCTTCGGATGGATATTTAACTTTCTGATGTAAGGTAGAAGAGACTGCCCCCAGAGCATGAAGCCAAGGCCTGGCTACGATTGCCGTATAGGGCGAAAATACGTCTACCACTATGAAATCCACTTCCACCACTTCTGAGCCAGTCTGCACAGGCAATCGTATTTGGCCCTTAGGGGTCACGGCCCTCCCTTCAAAACTGATCAGTGGAGAACCATACGGCGTTAAGTCACTGGGTTTGAGGTTCAGCCCCCTGTAGAGGTCAGGGTACATAATTTCTGCAGCACTGCCTTGATCGACCATCACCCGCTTCACATCGTATCCACCGATTCTGAGAGTTATGACCAGCGCATCATCATGCGGCTGGATAGTCCCCACCGTGTCAGCATCCGATAACCCTAAAACTGGATGACCGTCGACTTTGCATCTCTTCGGACCATGGCCAAATTGCCCCGCAGGCAGCCGATCTACTGACATGACCTTAGATGGCCAGGATCCTGTTCTTCCTGGCGCTGCAAAGATAACGTTGATGGTTCCCAGAGGGGGTTTTAAAGGATCGTCCCTCCTAAGCTCCGAGCTCACTTGGCCCCCTCGACCACTGGAGTGATGCAAGAGGTGTCCCAATTTCCCTTCACCGACCAGCTGATCCAAATGATCCCACAAACTCCTGCACTCTTCGGTCGTGTGTCCATGATCCTGGTGGTACTGGCAGTAGAGATTGCGATTGCGCCTATCAGGATTCTCCACCATTTTATTCGGCCACTTGAAGAATGGCTCATTCCTGACCTTTTCCAAAACTTGGTGGACTGGATCTCTGAATACTGTGTTGACTGCCTGGGGACTAGCTGACCCTGACTGCGCGGGGAAATCCCTCCTCGGTTTGTTATTATGGTATCGATCTGACCTGAAGTCCCTCCTCTCCTGGGGGATAACCTTCTCCTTGCCTTTTCCTTGTTGCTGATCTTCTTCGACCCTCTTGTACTTCTCAATGCGATCCATTAGCTGACGCATGCTAGTAACAGGTTTGCCGGACAAAGATGTCCTTAAACCATGATCAGTAGGAAGACCAAGTTTAAACGTTTCTAGGGCCATTGCATCAAAATTGCCCTCCATGTCGTTAAACATCTCCCAATATCTATCCGAATACACCTTCAGGGTTTCTCCTTCCTGCATGCTTAAAGACAGCAGTGACGACAAAGGTCGGGCCACCCTTTGGCAGGTAACAAAGCGTGAACCAAAGGCTTGGGTGAGCTCTTTGAAGGAGCTGACGGAATTGGGGATTAGTCCATCGAACCATCTCATCGCCACTGGTCCAAGACTAGAGGGGAAAACCTTGCACATCAGGGCCTCGTCCCTGGAGTAGACAGCCATCTTCTGGTTGAAATGGCTCACGTGTTCCACGGGGTCCGTCCTACCATTATAAACGGTGAATGTGGGTTGGTTAAAGCGCCGAGGAAGTTTCGCCTCCTCAATCCTGCACGTGAAGGGTGATCTAGAAATCTGATTTAGAGCCCTGCTCATAGCGTCATTTCCCATGTCTTCTTGTGATGGAGTTCTATGTTGCTCCTTACGATGGGCTTCTTGCTCATAAAAATAGGATTCGCTGGCTGGTGTCCTGGACTTATGTTGATAAGTAACGTCTGGCTCATCATCAGGATCTTCATCGGAGTACGAGGAAGCCCTTTTCCTCTTTGTATGGCGCAACTCCCTTTTTAGTTTTTCAACCTCTCGCTGCAAATCTTGATTCTTTCCTGCGCGGGATATATGACTCCCACCATGTGATCGACTCTGGTTAAAGGGAACAGTGTGTATACTGCCCTCTCGATCTTGTCTTCTCTCCAGGTTGAAGAAAGGGTCCACGTGTTGAGGTGCCCTAGACTCTGCTTCTTGCTGATTTGGTTCAGCCATCACCTACTGTTGTTTTCTCCGCTGCACAAGCTCTCCCCACAGACGGCGCCAATTGTAGGGTCAGTTTTTACAGCCCAAGCCCTAAAGAGGTGGGTTAGAGGCCCAACAAACCCAGCACAATAAATTTGTAGAGAGTGGGTAAAAGAGCTGGGCCGGATACGAATTAAACAAGAGTTGGTGGAAGCACAGGCGAATAATCTGACATGCAATCACGTAAAAACCATGAAGGACTAAAGGTCCGAAGAGGTATTTTATTGAATGTTCTTAGATTACAAGTTTCAGAGCTACAGTAAAGTGATTTTCTGTTCTTCTTCCTCTTTTTCTCGACCCCCTTCTATCAGGGGCTCTCCTTCTTTATATAGTCTCTTTCCTAATCATCCTAACCCTCCATTTGTCTTCCATCTGCTAACATACTTGAGTAAGGGTCACGTCAAACACCTCCTTTAGCTTCTTGGGAGTGGCGGTAGGTGAAGTTGCACTGTTCAGGGGTCCCCTCCACATAAATGCGGCCAGAGAAGTCGCTGCAGGGCATTAAATGTGGCGGTGACAGCTTTTCCTTGATATATTTCTTCATCCTTATCATCCCCAAGAGCGCCCAGAGCTTATCTTTGTCACCCAGATTGCCAGGAAGGGCACTCGGGCTTCCTGTACATGTATTCAATCAAAGCTACTCGTATCCGAGGAGTAAAACCTCTTCGGACAATAGGTGACCTCTTCGGATTATACTTTTCGGCCCTCTTTGGGCCTGATGTCCGCAGAACACTGTTCCCGCCCACTATTGCTCTTCGGACATAGGATAACATACAGAACAGGACCCCAGGCCCATTTGATAAATGTGGGCTTTTGCCCCCTACACCCATCAACAGTAAATTATATAAATATATAGTTGTATAATATCTGATACTTTCTATCTATAACATTGCTATTAAATATATTAAAAGAAACATTTTAAAGCAAAAGTTTATAAAGGAAAGTATACTAAAAGTTGGCAATATATGGTATTAAAATTCACATTAATTTTTAGAGATTTCCTAATTAAAACCATTGACAATTGCTATTCAAATTTTGAATTATATTTGAATTTTCAAAATTTAGGAATCAACATATCTGACATTAAGGGATAATTGATTTCCTCAATTCACATAAATGAGTATTAAAATAAATATGATATTTTTTATAAAAATATCCAACATAAAACTTATAAGATTTAAAAGACCGTTAAGTCCATTTTTCATAAATGATTACATTGTTAATACTCAATACTAAATTATGTTATTTGGAGTTTTATAATGATTTTTTTTTTTTTACTTCGCCTCCCCTAACTTGAACTCTTGGCTCCATTCCTAGTGAGAGACTCTCAGTATCTATCACCACCACCCCACCAAAATCAAAATCAAAACCCACTACCACAGAGGGAGAGAAAAAGAGAGCGGTTTTTTTTTTTTTTTTAAGACCAAAAAGAAGAGAAGAGAATTAATTTGGAAGCGTGGAGAGAGAGAGAGGGGTTTTTGGGAGTGTGGAGAGAGAGGTTTGTGGGAAAGAGAGCTGGGAGTATTTGTTTATCTATACTATTAATAACAAGATTTCTTGTTTGGATTTCAACATTTTGTGTACCAAAATACCCTTACACAGATTCTTAAACTCTCTAAAATACTCATATCTTTTAGTTAAATAATTTTAAATTAAAAAACACAAATTGGTTAAAAAAATAATTTATTGTTCCTAAGTTTTAGGCCTTTTATTTTATCTTTTCCATTCCGCTGAAAACGTAGGACATTATTTTTATCTCATTTTTAAACATTACTCCACGTTACCTTACCTCTTTTTTAAGAAAAAAAAAATACACGCAATTATTTATATATCACTTTTAAACATTATAACACAAATCCAAAAAATAAATAAATAAAAATGATCATTATTACATGCGCAAACCACATGTGATGAGTCTAGTCATAATATAATATCATTTCCTTTTGTTTTCTGAAACAAAAGGAAAATAAAAAACAAAAGTATAATGACTATGGCAATGCTGAAAAGGTTTTTCCTCCAAAAATACATGGATCAATATTGATGGAGAAAGAAAATGATTGGAATTGTAACATTTTCACAACAAATTTTAAGTGACAAGTTGTTACTAGTTTTAATTTGAATCTATTATTAAAATTATTTTTTTACTTACTAATAACAACATCCCACATAACGTCTATTGTGAAAATGTTGTGAGTGGAGTATTTCTCTAAAACAAAAGGCTTCGAAGGACTAACTTGTAAGAAGTACCCAGTACGTTAATATGCCTAAGGGGCTCACGTGTGACAGTGTGAATGCTCCCACGTGTTCTCAATGTGTTGATATGCTGGGAGAAAAATAAATATCTTTCTATTAAAATATATCATTTATTTACTTTAAAATATACTTTAAATATATCATTTATTAAAGGAAATCTTCCTCTTTTACTTTACAAAAATAAAGTAATAATTGACATAAAATCTAAAACGGAATTGAAATCTCCTAGAACACTAAATAAAAAAAAATTAAAATATATTGTAACGCTTGAAATAGGCAAAATTTGCCAAACAGTACAATTTCGGAAAAATATTAGGCGGAAGGCATGCGTTCAAACTTAATTAGTAAGTTGGACTCTTTTTGAAAATCGATTTTAACAAACTCGACTTCCTACTAAAAATCAGTTCTGACATTGATTAAAAAAAGAGGAAAAAAGCCACATAGACTATTGAAAGTCGAGTATACTGAACTCGACTTCAAACAGGGGTTTAAAAAAAAAATTCATAGGGGTAAAAAGGGGAATCTGAGTATACTAAAATCAATTTTGAGGCCTTCAATCTTCTCTCTGTCTCTCTCTTCCTACGCCATTCTTCTCTCTCTCTCCGGTGTCTCTCTTCCTACGCCGTTTTGTCCATCCATCATCTTCCTCTGTGGCGAGGAATCCGACTCAACTAGCAGGTTGGTTCTCTCTCTCTCTCTCTCTCATGCGATTTCTTTCTCTTTATTTATTGGCTGAAATGGGTTTTGATTTGCTTTTTAGGTTTAGTGATTTGAAGATTTGGGTTTCATTTGATTTGGGTTTAGTTTTTATTTGTTTTTTTTTTTTACTGTGCTATTACTATCGTCCATAACATCTTGTTGCTGCTCTTGCTACATCGAATTGAGTTCATTGTGTGTGTATGCATGCGTGCACAAGTGTGAGTGTGAGAGAGAGAGATAACGGGGAGCAGGTTATCTTTTATATTGACAATGGAGTAAAAAAGATACTGATGATTCTTATGTTGCGTTGATTAAGCAAAAGCTTCTTTATCTAGAATAAAGCAAAAGACTAAACAAATACATTTCACATGAGGAAACCTGCTTATTACTGCTTAGATCCCTATCTGATATGAGCTATGACTACCTCTAATAATAAGAAAGTGAGTACATGATTCTAAGTGCTAACAACTTCACCAAGGGTCAAGATCATTCCTTGTGTTCATTTTTTTCTTAGAAGACTTCTTTCAAAGCACCGTTAATTATTGTACAACTTTTTGTACTAATATTCCAGATTTTATATTTTTTTTAAATCCTTTGTGATCTTCTTTGTAGTCCTCTCAGGATTGTAAGGCTACTATTTGTCATATTATTGCTGACGTTATAGAAATATTCTTGAAATTTCTTCCATGCCAGTGCTACATAATCAGCTAGGAAGCACGGATACTTTATTTAGGGTGTCATACCATATTATATCTGTATTGTACCTATTCCATATTGATGTCGTATTAGCCGTTTTATGTTATAATTTTTCAAAAATTGCTCGTGTCATCGTATTGTACTTGTGTTTGTGCTTCCTAGATAATCAGTAAAATTACTCAAAACGATTTGCCACTTCTTTCTCTCTTTTCAAAGGGCGAATTGTTTTGCTCTCACTTTAAGTGGATATGTTTGATAGACATAAAGCAAGTGAAGCGATACCTTGGACTACTTCAGAATAGTTGGATATAAGTTGTTAATCCCTTTGGAAGCAACATAAAGGAAACAGAAAAAGCGCTCTAATGTAGAAAATTAAAAATTTGTAACAAGGTATTGAAAAATATAGTGGAGGCATACTTAGAACCAACTACAACAAAGGAACTGTTTTAGGCCTTAGACCAACTCTTTAAATTAGCTCCAATGATCTAATCTTTAGAAGAAAATGAAAAACTTTCCATAACTTCCAAGTGTACTTTTTTAATCTTGATAATATTCTTTAATTATATCAAAGACTACTCGAATACACCTTGACCTAATTGATTCTTCAAAATATTTATTAAAAATATAAACCTGGGGACCAAATAAACTACATCCTTCACCTGGTATTGTCTAGAACCATCTGTATCGGATCAATATGTTCCAAACTTTATTGCATACAAAACCTCATTTTCCATTACTTTGCCTCATCCTTCTTCCAAACCAATAGACAAATATTCTTATTGAAATATATTGAGTTGATTTTACAAAAAAGAAAGTGAAAATAACCAAGCCAATTAGAGGCACCCAGAGGAAAACGATGCATCTATACAGACAAGATATAAACTGTTGAGGATGGAGATGAAGACACCCAATTTGGCAAGGCCCATCCTCCATGACAGCACTAGAAAAACTTTGACAAACCAAGACCTTTTAAAACTCAAAATGACTGACTGGTCTGGGCAACTTTTATGGCTCTTCCCTAAGTTAGATGTGTCCTAGAATCAGAAAAGAAAGAAATAAGTTGGATAGAGCAACTGTATGCAAGTACAATGAATATTGACTATCATTAACTGTTTCTTTTGCTGCTAGAGCTTCAGCACATGGGAGATGCATAGAAAACCTTTCAGGCTTCAACCAACCACCACGGCACCGCCCCTTGCTTTTGCTAACTGCGATAATGATCACAGCAGCAATGCTCTTGTGGCTAACTGGCTCTTGCTGCCCAACACATGGAATCAAATTTCTAATAAAATCATCGTTCCTGAAACAAAGGAAAAATGGTTGTGAATTTCCGTAAATGGCTGGAAAACAAAAATATGCCTACATGTGGTATTTCAAGAAAAGGCCATGTCACAAACTTGGGGAGTAGCTATAGTATTCTTGTTCTCGCATAATTTATAGTATTCTTTCATATTGTGGCCTATGAGTGGGTACTGGGGATATTTTTGGATTCCCATTGTACTAAACACAAACAGACGCTAGTTGCGTGTATATATATATATATATTAACTAACAATTCAAATGATGATGATAGATGCTATACTCTTTATAAAGACTGTTAACTAACAATTCAAACCACTGCCGACTTCTAATCAATATATCCCCAAAAAAAAAAAAAAAAAAAAAAAAAAATTCCCGTGAAAGAGAATCAGAAAATTGCATGCATTGCTTACCTAGTTCGGAACATGGCTGCTTGTTGATGCATGAATCACATTCGGACATCTCCTACAGTTATGGCCCTCTTCATGACACACTCCACATTTCGGCTTGGGTTGACTCTCCCTCCAATCCATCTCATTTCTTATTCTTGTTGACATAGGTCGACCTTTGTCTCGCAACATTTCAGGGTCAGGGTACAACTTTGGGCCGGTAACCTCCTGCCATAATGACTTATCCTTGGGCACACGAAACTCGTGAATAAGTGGCAAGTCGTTGTTGTAAAGTATAACATGGGTCAATATACCTCATTGCATTGACATGTTCCCTGATACAAACTGCAATCACATGTGAACAAGGGATCTTATATATTTCCCATTTGCCACAAGTACATGTGTTCTTCAGTAACCTTACTTCATGACTATGGTCTCCCCCATCAGATCTGTGTGGATTATGCATCGTGCAAACTTGATATACACCATCTTGCTGGTTAAATGGCCTCACATAGTGTCTTGTCCCTTTTTTGTAATTTGCTTCATATTTCTCCATGGCATGTTTGCTGAACTTCTGACCATGTTCAATATCACCCAATATTTTAGTGCGTCAATCATTGAAATAGGCGACAAGTTTGCACCAAATGTAGTCAACCAATGCAGATATGGGTAGTCCACGTGCACCTTTTAGAACTCCATTGAAACACTCAGACATATTAGTAGTCATTGCCCTATAACGACATCCACCATCATGTGATAGCGTCCACTTCTCCAGACCCTCCTTCATTAGATAGGAGTATGGCTTCTTTTTTGCTACATTGGGATTAGGATCCTTATTGAATTTGAGTTCAGCTTCCTTGGCAATCCAATATTTTTTCAAGTTTACGATCTTGATGCTCGTATCCTGCTTTCAAGGCCAAAGACTTTAAGAATTTGTCATTAAATTGAGTATTAAAGTTGCTGGCCACATGTCTAATGCAATATCTATGATATACCAGAACATAATCATTGGGCCACTATGTAATGGATGATTTTATACCTCTATGTCGGTCTGATATTATGCAAATGCCAGAATCGGGTACCACATCCTGTATCACGGTCCGCAGGCAAGATAAAAACCATCCCTAACTGGCCCCCCTCTTATCATCCACAACCGCAAAGGCAAACAGAAAAATCTCATTATTTGCATCAGTAGCAATTGCAATCAACAACTTTCCTTTATATTTTCCATAAAGATGAGTTCTATCAATACTAATTACTGGCCTACAATGTGCGAATCCAGGAATGGAATGAGCGAAAGCCTAGAACACATACTTGAATATAATAGTATCCAGTATGTCCCCGTTGATCAACCGAAAAGACATTTGTGTACCCGGATCACTATCCTTATATGCCAACAACAACTTCTACAGCTTTTGATACGACTTTTCCCAATTCCTGTGTATGTTTGCAATAGCCTTTTGTTTCGCATCCCATATCTTGTAGTACGATATATCATGGTTAAACCTTTCCTTCATCAGATTTTGGAGATCCTTTATTTTGTTGGTGTGATCTGCAAGTACATATGTATAAAGTTCTTTGGCAAGAAAATTGGAATCCATCATTCTGTCATCTTTGTTCACCCCAACTGATGGACAAGTGTGAGGACTGCCGTATACTGTGACGGCCCATAACTCGTTAAGCTTCCATTGCGAGAATGCTTGGACTTTCCATGCACATGACTCATTCGCGCACTTCACACACAATCTTTGCTGGTTGGACCACTCATTTATATAATTCTTGTTGTTGTCCATAGAGTAAACTATTAATGCCTGTCTCACCGCCTCTTTATTAGGGAAAATCAACCCTTTGCTAAAATTCATTCCCCGCACCCAACTTGATGAAAATGGTATCTCAACATTTGAAGGATCAACTATATTATCCCAAGTGTTTGCATGTAATGACGGGCCATAAGCTTCATATGTAGGGACTGTAAGCTGCACACCTATACCATTGCCTATATCATCTTGAAACTCTATAGCATCATCATCATCATCATCCACGACATCATCACGGACATTGTCAACATTTTCATAGTTTATAGTATTCTCGTGAAAGTCATCTCTCCCAATCATCTCTTCATACTCATCTTTACCATGATCAAAATCATCTTCATCTTCGTCTTCCTTCCCTAGAGATTGAATATATTCTTGTTGATAATTAGATCCGCAAACCTCCATTGGAGTTGGTGTCTCTTGGCATGGTGGTGTATAACCCCCAACTGTGGTGCACGGGGTAAGAGTCGGATAACTATCTGTATGTAATGATTCGAATTCTTCCCCACCACCACCCTCCAAAGTTGTTTGTTGCACATCTTCACCGCCAACTTCTATACGAGGCTCCACACTTATATACAACTCGGCAGCTTTTAACTGGGGCGTAAAGTTTATCCTGTCAAACATAATCCTAACATGCTTGTCTCATTTTATTTCAATAGGCGTGAAGACAATACAGTCACTGAACACTGCATGAGGAGCACAATATATAATTTTTATGTCATGCATCCGACAGTCCAAATCCAGTTCTTTCATAATTTTCTTTTTCAACTTCTTCAAATTGATCTCCCGCCATTTTTTTAGCTGAATAATCTCTAACTTTTTACCAGGCCCTTCATATGTCACTCCATAGGTCACATCACTGTAGGGCTCCCCACCAATATAGATATAAATCAATCGAACTCATTACAAGCCTATAAGTCAAATAGGTTTACTAAAAGTTAGTGACGAATATAACACCTTTATTCGATATGAACTACAAAATATTGCCTTAAGGCAAATATAAAGATAACATTGTATAGTCCACCAAACAATTATAATCAATTGAAATTTTTTTCTCTCCAAGTAAAAATTCGAATTTTTAAACTCAAACAAATTTTTACATGGTTGCTAACCTTAAAAAATTAATATCGTTACACCTTACAACTAACAAACCATTACACATTACAACACATTGTAAATAAATAATATGTTACCCATTCATTCGCATTATGCATAACAACACATTACAAAGAAAAATCCATTGCATATTTCAAATAACAACCCATTACAAAGCACAAAGAACAAATACAAAAAACAATAATAATTGCGGACGCTCAAAACCGAAACCTGTTGGTTGGGCCTCACTTGGGCTCACAACTTACTTGTATGGTGGGTTTGGATTTCCTACACTGGGTCGTTCTAAACGCCAAGGCCCAACGGAGTCACTTTCCTCTCCTCGGAGGTTTGAACCACCTCTTCACTCTGCTTTCTATGTTTACGCTCTTTCTTTCCTCCTTTTTTCCAACCCCTGTCTTCTCAAAACTTCGGGTATTTATAGTTCACAGTATAGCGGAGAGGTCATAATTACTTGCCAATAAGTGCAACCGGCGGTCCAGTATTATCGATCGTAAGTGGATGGTTAGGTAGGCATGGGAAGCGGTGAGGGTGGCGTTGGAACTTGGTTCCCACCTCCACGATAGTTCTCGGCAGAGGTGCCTCTCTGAGGCACGGCCGGGCAGGTACAGGGCGGGGTGTCCCGCGAACCATATGTTTATCACTGCTCGGGCAGGAGTTCGCCGAGAGACAATGAAAAGGCAAAGTCTGGGCCCGTAGCAAGCGTGACTCGGGGGTGGGCCGCTTGGCAAAGGGAGATGGGCCTCATGGGCCATATATCCAGGTCAAGGTCCAAGGCCCGCTATGGGTCATGGTGCGGGGGCCGTACAATAGCCCCCCCTTGATTAGCTCCCCATTCTCGGGGGTGAATCAAGGATCACGAGGGGTAAATGCGTGTCTGGGAAGTCAAAGGGTCAGTGCCCGGCCATTGTGGGGCGCATTAATGCGCGTCTCAAAAGACGCATTTGGAATTAACTGATGGCCTATCCGCCATTATTGTCTGACGGTTCGTGAACCGAGGCGTCGCGCGTGTGGCCGTTTGAAGCAGTGGTTCGCGTGGTTTCCTTACAGTGGATCATTAAATGCCTCTCCTTCCACCCACCCTATGGTTATAAATAGTCTCATTAGTCACTGGTTCTCACTTTTGCATTCTTCATCTTTCAGTATCCTACTCTGCCGAGCATCCCTCTTTCGTGGTTCATCTACTGGCCCAGAACACACTCCCTCCCTAGAGCCCACAGTAAGTTCCTTTCCCTCTTCTTGCTTTTTCAGTTCAGCCATTTTAGTCTATTCTTTGGTAATCATAGCATTTCTTTTCCTTTTTGCTAAAAAACTCTCGTTTTGAAAAGAAAGAGGGAAAAAGAACATGAGTTACTCTCACCTCCTTTCCTCCGAGCATGCTTTGGCTAGGTTTAGGGAAGTATATAATGTTCCTAGTGACATAGATATCGCCTACTGCAACATGGGTGATATTGATATCCAGAGGCGCCGTGGTGAAAACACGGTGTTTTTTCCCTTGATGGCCATCTTAGAGGGTGGGCTTAGGTTCCCGGTTGATCCTCTAATTCTTAGTACCCTTAGATTTTACGGACTTTGTCCCGACCAACTCCCTCCCAACTTTTACCGGGTAGTGAGTTGCGTGAGTAGGTTGAACCAGTTGTACGGGTTGCAACTAAACCACTACGACATTAATCAGATGTATAGCTTGTGCGGCAATGTCGAGTCTGACTATTACCTAAAGACTAGGGATGCGCGGGTACGGCTTATTTCATGCCTACCAAATTCAAATCGTAACTCGGCAAAAGATTTCGTTCGGGTGAGCGGCAATTGGTTTGCCGAGGAGATCCCCTGCGCGTTTTCGCCGCGCGACGTTGGTCGGTGACTAACCTTTACTTACTTTGGTCTCTTTTGACTTAGGTCCGGTTATGTAATCGTTAACCCTTATTTCCTTTGTGCAGAGACCAAAAGATTCAAGCCGGACATTAGAGCGGTACATGTTCGGGACCTGAACTTCGTGCTCAGGTCGGAAATCTTTGTACATACGGACGGACAACTCCGAGCGTCCCATCTCATCCTTGGTGTTAACCCCGTCTACTCAACTTGGCAGCCGTTCAGCCAAGCTCTGCTAGTTGATAGCCCTCTCCTCTCATATATCGACGTCCGGCACGCAAACTTCCTCCCCCCAAGGCTGACTGTAGGCGAGGCGCGTGATCTCGGTCCCCGGTACATTTGTTCAGACAAGCGACAGCCCATCCGCGACGAATCAGCCGAGCGTAGGAGACGCGCCCACGAGCAGATCCAGCAAGAAACTCCTGCTCAGCCCGAGAGAACCGTAGGGCCCGAGGCTTTCGTTCGGGAAGGGGAGTGTGCTGCCGCGGAACCGACTGATTCTTCCGAAACAGGATCTGATCAAGGCTACGCCATGGTCGCTAGGAGGAAGATGACGATAGATCGCTTTGTCCCCAATGCCCGCCCTACCGTGCAGCAACAGCAGACACCCGGCCATGATGCTTCGCCTCCGGCTGCCCCACCAACCCGAGTTCGAAAAAGGCCGCGCACAACCGATCAACCTCAAACGGGCACGGGCAACGTGCCCCCACGACCCCCGGCCGGTATTGTTATCCGGGAACCGGCAGCGCCAACCGGGATAGACCTGGCGTCTACTTCCCGGGCTTCGGCAGCATGGCGACCCTCCTTCCAACTTGGAGGCGAGCCTCTCCCATCGACGGCCAGTGCCCGAGTATGGGACAAAGGTCATGGTGGCCACGTGGCGCAGAGTCTGGCACGCGGCATCCTCTTGCCCGAGGACCTGCACGCCTTCACGGATTCGACGGATGAGTCTTTGGGGAGGTGCTTGCAGTGGCACACCATAGCGGTAAGCGTTTCGCTTTTCTTTACGATTTTCGGTTTCCCATTTGCTTATGTACGTGTATTTTCCATTTTACCCTACAAAGCGAATATTGTGTGGTCAGGTTGCGCAAATGTCGTACGTTATGGATGGGAGGATGAAGGAGCTGGCCGAGGACGTTGAGCGGGAGAAGGCTCTAAAGGATGTTGCCGAGGCCACGGCGAAGGAGAAGTCGAAGATTGCCGCGGAGGCGGAGAGTAAAATTGCTGCAGCCGTGAAGGCCCAGGCCCTTGCCGAAACGAAGTCTGAGGAACTGGAACTGCAATGGGGTGGCACTGAGCTTAAATTGGCGGAGGCTCAGAGCCTGAATACCATGCTGGAAGGGCAGCTGGCCGACTCGAAGACGGCGCTGGAAACTTGTGAAAACAAGTGGTATAACGAGGGGTTCGCGGATGCCGAGAATTCAGCGGAACCGGTCATTCGCCAGGCCCACAGGCTCGGGTTTGAAGAGGGTTGGTTCGCCGCTCTTCAAGCATTGGGAATTGCCGAGGATTCTCCGTTGAAGGATCGCAGCAAGATACCTTTCCCGAGCATCCCTCATACCGAGAACCCCGCGCCCCTCGTTATTGAGGAAGAAGAGACTTCCAGCATGAGGGAACTAGTGAACGCCATTGATTCTCATGCAGTGCCAACCGACATGGAGGGGACCAGCCACCCACATGTGGGGGACCGGACCGGAGGGGACATCCAGCCGCCAACTCCTCACGCCGACCAACACTCTCAAGGGGACGCATCCTCTGCTCACGTCGTGGACATCTAAAGTTGAAAACCTTTCTTACTTTTCCTTTGCTTTTTAGAATTTTAATGAGTGGAATTGCTTATGTCACCGGGTTGTGGTGACGAGATACATTATTTATGTCGTTTCTTATTTATTTTGAGTTGCCGGGTTTTGGCAACAAGACGCTAATATGAGTTGTATGCTTTAATATGAATGCTCTATCGTGTTGCTTTTCTGTATCGACCGAGTAATGAACTTTTATTGGTTGCCTCTTTATTGAGATATGTCCGACCACGCTTGGCGATAATGATTTGACCGAGGTCAGGTTTCAACATGCTCAGTGATCAGTTTAGAATCGAGGGGTAGTTTCTGTTCTTAGAATAAAAAGGCTATGGTTTCACCTGCTCAGTGATTAGATCGAACCGAGGGTCAGGTTTCTGTCCTTAGAACAAACAGGCTAAGGTTTCCACCTGCTCGGTGATTAGATCGAACCGAGGGTCAGGTTTCTGTCCTTAGAACAAATAGGCTAAGGTTTCCACCTGCTCGGTGATTAGATCGAACCGAGGGTCAGGTTTCTGTCCTTAGAACAAACAAGCTAAGGTTTCCACCTGCTCGGTGATTAGATCGAACCGAGGGTCAGGTTTCCGTCCTTAGAATAAACAGGCTAAGGTTTCCACCTGCTCGGTGATTAGATCGAACCGAGGGTCAGGTTTCCGTCCTTAGAATAAAAAGGCTAAGGTTTCCACCTGCTCGGTGATTAGATCGAACCGAGGGTCAGGTTTCTGTCCTTAGAACAAACAGGCTAAGGTTTCCACCTGCTCGGTGATTAGATCGAACCGAGGGTCAGGTTTCCGTCCTTAGAATAAAAAGGCTAAGGTTTCCACCTGCTCGGTGATTAGATCGAACCGAGGGTCAGGTTTCTGTCCTTAGAACAAACAGGTTAAGGTTTCCACCTGCTCGGTGATTAGATCGAACCGAGGGTTTTGGTTAGAACAATGCGTTTGCATGAGAAACATCATTAGTATAATTAACAAAACATATACAACCGGTCGTGGTTAGCTTTATGCTCGGAGAGTCGCCCATCAATGATAGTACCTCTTGAGGTTATGCACGTTCCACGGTCGGGGCAGTTGTCTCTCGTCTAGGTCTTCCAAGAAATAAGCCCCGGTGCCGGCTACAGCCGTGACCCTATAGGGTCCCTCCCACGTCTGCGCCAATTTCCCGGCATTAGTGTCCCGCATGTTACCCACGGCTCTTTTGAGAACCAAGTCCCAGGAGACAAACTCCCTAGTTCTCACGTCTCGGTTGTATCTCTGGGCGAGCTTCTGCTGATATTCCGCGAGCCGTATTGTCACCATCTCGCGGTACTCTTCCACCTTGTCCAAATATCCTACCATCATCTCGTCGTTTTGGGCGTGATCGAACCCCGCTACTCGCGCACTACACAGATTCACCTCGATAGGGATTACGGCTTCCGCTCCGTACGTAAGAGAGAAAGGGGTCTCCCCGGCTGACCGTCTAGGAGTGGTGCGGTATGCCCACAAGACTTTGGGAAGTTCCTCGGCCCAGTTTCCCTTTGCTCCCTCCAACCTTTTCTTCAGCCCACTCACGATCACCTTATTCACGGCCTCGGCCTGACCGTTGCCCTGTGGGTAAGCAGGAGTTGAGTACCTGTTTCTGATGCCGAGACCGCTGCAAAACTCTCGGAACGCCCGGCTGTCAAACTGTAGTCCGTTGTCAGATATGATAGTGTTCGGCACCCCGAACCTAGTGATGATATTTTTCCATACGAATTTTTTTACTTCCACATCTCGTATGTTGGCCAGCGCTTTAGCCTCCGCCCACTTGGTAAAATAGTCGACGACCACCAGAACGAACTTTCGGCCGCCTGTTGCCCGTGGGAACGGGCCGATGATGTCCATCCCCCATTGTGCAAAAGGCCATGGGCTGCTGATCGGGTTGAGGTGGCCCGCAGGCTGATGGATCAGAGGGGCGTGCTTTTGACACTGCTCACACTTACGCACATACTCGGCGGCGTCTTTCTGCATCTGAGGCCACCAAAATCCCTGAGTCATCGCTCGGTGCGCCAATGAACGTCCCCCGACGTGGCCGCCGCATACCCCAGAGTGGAGCTCCGCCAAGAGCTCGCCTACCTTCTCCGGGCGTAAGCACAAAAGGTACGGCCCTCCGAAGGACCTTCGATACAAAGTCCGGTCTTCTGCCAACCAATACCGAGAAGCCATCCTACGGATCCTGATGCCTTCCTTTTCGTCATTCGACAATTGGTCGTCAGCAAGAAAGTCGGTAATGCTGTCGATCCAGCACGGGGCAGGTGCTGCGATGGCCGTGACATTGATCCCTGTTGTTCCCGAGTCGCTCATTACCCCGATGCTCGGTTCCGAAATAAGCTCGACTTTGATTCGCCGTGGTATTTCCTCGGTTACTGACGACGCCAGCGTGGCTAGGGAATCGGCGTGTCTGTTCTGTGTTCGGGCTATGTGGAAAACTTTCACCGCGTTGAAGCTGGTCATAACTATCCTTGCTTGCTCTAGGTAGGCTTTCATCCGGGGATCTCGGGCTTCAAAACTGCCCTACACCTGATTAACCACCAGCCGCGAATCCGAGTATATCTCGACCTCCCGAGCCCCCAGGCTCGAAGCTACCCTTAGTCCGGCCAGAAAAGCCTCGTATTCCGCCTCGTTGTTGGACGCCCTGAAACCCAATCTAAACGAGTGTTCTAGTCGTATTCCTTCGGGGGTGATCATAACAACTCCTGAACCGGCACTCGTGGAGCTCGACGCACCGTCTACGAATATTTTCCACGGTCGAGCCTCCAGTTGGCAAACCATCTCCCCCTTCTCTCTAGGCGAAAACTCAGCAATAAAGTCCGCCAGGACTTGGCCCTTCACCGAGCTTCGAGGTTTATACCGTATGTCGAAGGAACCGAGTCGAGTCCCCCATTTGGCTATACGGCCCGTGAAATCCGACCTCTTCAATAACGACTGTAATGGGTACTCGGTCAGGACGTGTACGGTGTGAGCTTGGAAATAATGCGGCAACTTCCTAGTGGCGTGTACCAGGGCTAATACGAGCTTCTCCAAGGGCAAGTATCTCGTCTCGGTGTCGACAAGTGTTTTGCTGACGTAGTACACGGGTTGCTGGATCCCTTTGTCCCTCAGGAGCACAGCACTCACGGCGTGCTCGGATACCGCCAGGTACATGAACAAATCCTCACCTGTCTCCGGTGCAGCAAGCACGGGCGCTCTCGCCAAATAAATCTTCAGCTCCACAAAGGCCTCTTCGCACTCCTCGCTCCACCGAAATCCAGTCCATTTCTTCACCAGTTGGTAGAATGGCCGGCAGCGATCTGCGAATTTTGAGATGAACCGGTTAAGGGCGGCCAGCATCCCGGTTAGTATTTGCACTTCTTTCGGGTTGCTCGGCGGCTTCAGTTTTCTCACAGCTTCTATCTGGTCGGGGTTGACCTCGATCCCCCGTGTACTGATCAGGAACCCCAAGAACTTCCCGGCCCCGACGCCGAACGCGCACTTCTCCGCATTAAGGCGCAACTTGTGTCGTCGGAGAACTTCGAAAACCGCCTGAAGGTCCCCCATATGCAGGGCTTTCAGTTTGCTCTTAACCACCATGTCGTCGATGTACACCTCGACCGTGCGCCCTATCTTGTCTCGGAACATTCTTGTCATCATTCGTTGGTAGGTGGCCCCGGCGTTCTTCAGTCCGAAGGGCATCCTCGTGTAGTGGTAATTTGCCTCCGGGGAAATGAACGCCGTCTTTTCTTGATCCTCGGGCGCCAGGGCGATCTGGTGATACCCTTGGAAAGCGTCCAGAAAGCTCATCCTCGGGTGCCCACATGTGGCATCCACCAGCTGATCAATCTTTGGCACGGTAAAAGGGTCTTTCGGGCAAGCTCTGTTCAGATCGGTGAAATCGACGCAGACTCTCCACTTGCCGTTCTTTTTCTTCACTACCACGGTGTTCGCCAACCAACTCGGGAAGAAGATTTCCCGTACCACCCCTGCCTCTTTTAACCTCTGAACCTCCACTTTTACTGCCTCGGTGTGCTCCCAGGCTGATCTCCTCGGCCTTTGCTTTTTAGGGGCGAATGAGGGGTCAACCCCAAGTCTATGCACGATGAATTCGGGGTCCACCCTGGGCACCTCGTATGGACTCCATGCAAATACGTCCACATTCTGCATTAGGAGTAGCAACATCTCTACTTTTTCCCGGTCCTCCATGCTCTCCCCTATTTGGAAGTACTTCTCCGTATCCGGCAACACCTTTACCTTGAGCATGTTCTCGGCGCGCGCGACCTCTGAGGGGCCCTGTAATTGCTATAAAGGCGTCCCCGACGACGAGCATTTAGGATCGGCCTGGTCCCTCTGGTCGGTCTGCTCCTTCCAATCGACCATGGCGATCAAACATTGCCTGGCTGCCTGCTGACTTCCTTGTATAACCGTGACACCATAGTCGGTGTGAAACTTAACCCTCATGTGCAGAGTAGACGGGACAGCCCCCATTGCATGTATCCATGGCCTTCCTAGAATCGTCGTGTATGGGGAGTACGAGGTAACTACGAAGAAGCTCACTATTGCCTCCTTGCCCCCCATGTTCACGGGCAAACAGATTCGCCCCTCGGGCGCCACCATTTTCCCGTCGAATCCAACCAGGGGAGTGTTGTACTTCGACAGATCTTCATTCCTCAACCCGAGCCCCCTGAATAAGTCCGGGTACATAACATCTGCTCCGCTTCCCTGGTCTATCATTATTCTCTTCACAACGAAACCGCCGATCCTTGCCGTGACTATCAATGCGTCGTCGTGCGGCTGAATGGTTCCTTCCAAATCACTGTCGTCGAAAGAGATCGGTTCTCGGGTAGGTCTGATCTTCTTCGCGGGAGGCGGCACGCCCGTACCCCCCTCTACCGATATCATTGTCAGCACCTCCTTCCCTTTTGCCGTTGAGGTGCCCCTCGGGGCGACGTGGATAACGTCAATTATCCCGAGAGGGGGCGAAAGGGGATTCCCTGTGTGTGGGGCGCCATGCCCTGCTCCCCGATTCCCGGCATCCGTCACAAAATCCTTGAGGTGTCCCGCCTTAGCCAACTGCCCGAGATGGTCCCTTAACACTCGGCACTGCTCGGTAGTATGCCCCTGGTCTTTGTGGTAGGTACAGTATAGGTTCTGATTCCTCCTAGAGGGGTCGCCAGCCATCCGGTTCGGCCATCCGAAGTACGGCTCGTGCTTGATCTTATCCACAATTTTATGCACGGGCTCCTTGAACGTCACGTTCACCTCCCCGGCTGGCGCCACCGGCTCTTGAATCCTCAAATTTCCCCGTGCCCTCTGTTGAAAACCGCTCAGCCGAGGACGATCTGTCATCTGTGCCTTGCCTTTGCTCTGTATTCTGTCATCTTCCAACCGCTTGTACTCCTCGATGCGCCTCATCAGCTGCCTCATATCCTCGGGAAGTTTCTTGGTTAATGATTCCCTCAACCCCGACTCGTCAGGCAGTCCCATTCTGAAAGTGCTCGCCGCGATCTTCTCGTTCCCTCCGTCGATCTCGTTGTAGAGCTCCCAGTATCGGCTAGCGTAATCACGGAGGGTTTCCCCCGCCCTTATCTTCATAAACAGCAGCGCGTCCACCGGTTGTTGTTCCCGGCTGCACGTCACGAAACGGGAACCGAACTCCTGTATTAGCTCGGCGAAACTGTGAATGGAGCCCTTGCGCAACCCGTTGAACCACCTTAAGGCCGTGGGACCGAGGCTGGAGGGAAAAACCTTGCACATCAGAGCGTCATTGCGGGTATGCAAAGACATCATCTGGATATAGTGGCTGACATGCTCCATGGGGTCCGTTTTCCCATCATACGAATTGAACGGCGGGCGCGTAAATCTGTCCGGGATCAGTGCTCGCTCAATATCTACTGAGAATGGTGACCGAGCCGCCCTGCGCAATGCACGGCTCATAGCATCCATTGCTGCATTCCTCGGTCGTCCCTCTGGAGAATCTGAGCCCCGATTCCCGTATTCCCGCGACCGAGAGCGATTTAGCCGCCGGTGAGATTCCGCTGAATGGGAGCGGTCTCGGCGGTGGCGGGACTCCCTCGAGTGCGAGCGCTCCCTGTGGTGGCGGGATCCCGGTCGATTCGATCCCGTCCCGCGTCTCTCTTCCTCGGCGTATGGCCTTCCATCTCGGTCGTCTTGTCCGGCTCGGCGGCGTTCGTTTCATGCTTCCAACTCCAGGTCCTGTACTAGCCTCCGCAGCCGCTCAAGCTCTTTATCCCTGACGTCGGGATGCCTAAGCCTGGAAGCATGGGATACCGTTCTCCCCGTTTGATACGACCCTTCTCCAAGGCCGGACCGCTCTTCCAGTTGCTCGTAAGCCGGATCCTCGCGCCTTTTCTGCCTCCGTTCCCGCCAGGTAGAGCCCCTGGAAGACCCTGTCGAGCCACTTTCAGCGTTACTTCCAGACATCTTTCCTGTATGCGAGTCTCGGCGGAACCACTGCTTAGTAGGATTTCCCACAGACGGCGCCAATTGTGGACGCCCAAAACCGAAACCTGTTGGTTGGGCCTCACTTGGGCTCACAACTTACTTGTATGGTGGGTTTGGATTTCCTACACTGGGTCGTTCTAAACGCCAAGGCCCAACGGAGTCACTTTCCTCTCCTCGGAGGTTTGAACCACCTCTTCACTCTGCTTTCTATGTTTACGCTCTTTCTTTCCTCCTTTTTTCCAGCCCCTGTCTTCTCAAAACTTCGGGTATTTATAGTTCACAGTATAGCGGAGAGGTCATAATTACTTGCCAATAAGTGCAACCGGCGGTCCAGTATTATCGATCGTAAGTGGATGGTTAGGTAGGCATGGGAAGCGGTGAGGGTGGCGTTGGAACTTGGTTCCCACCTCCACGATAGTTCTCGGCAGAGGTGCCTCTCCGAGGCACGGCCGGGCAGGTACAGGGCGGGGTGTCCCGCGAACCATATGTTTATCACTGCTCGGGCAGGAGTTCACCGAGAGACAATGAAAAGGCAAAGTCTGGGCCCGTAGCAAGCGTGACTCGGGGGTGGGCCGCTTGGCAAAGGGAGATGGGCCTCATGGGCCATATATCCAGGTCAGGGTCCAAGGCCTGCTATGGGTCATGGTGTGGGGGCCGTACAATAATAATAATAATAATAATAATAATATTGATGATGATAATAACAACACATTACTCATTAACAATATAAAAGTGGTATGTGTATATATATATATCTACCAAATGTAAAAGTGAGTATATATATATTAGCTAGGTCTAACCAAAAAAAAAAAAAAAAATTTAAAAAGGTTTGAATATTTACCAACAAATTGAAGAAGAAGAAAAGCTTTAATTTGTAGAATGATCAATGTGATTTGTAGAAGAAGAAAAGCTTTTTAATTTGTAGAATGATCAATGTGTGTGAAAGGGAGAGTTTTGGCGTGGGAGAGAGCTACAAGAAGTGAGAGTTGAGTGGAAAGTGAGAGTTGAGTGTATCAAAGTGTAATCTGAGACGGTGGGGGTGGTTGTAAAATTTATTGGAACTCGAGTTTGATAGACTCGAGTTCCATTTAAATAAATTTTTACCGTGCTCGCATAATTGAGTTAGTTGGGGAAGGTGGTGAAATTTACTGGAAGTCAAGTATGCCATACTCGACTTTCAGTGGAAGCCGAGTTTACTAAACTTGACTTTCAATAGTTTACCGTGCTCACATAATTAAGATATGTAGAGGTGGTGAAATTTTACTACACCTAGAAGTCGAGTTCATTATACTCAACTTTCAATGGAAGTCGAGTTTATTAAACTCAGCTTTCAGGTGTTATACGTGGCTTTTTTCCTCTTTTTTTAATCCATGTCAGAACTGATTTTTAGTAGGAAGTCGAGTTTGTTAAAATCGACTTCCAAAAAGAGTCCAACTTACTAATTAAGTTTGAACTCATGCCTTCCGCCTAATATTTTTCCGAAATTGTACTGTTTGGCAAATTTTGCCCTTGAAATCTAATGGGACAATTAAACAAAAAAAAAAAAATCTATGGGAAGGTTCATAAAAAAGAAAAGAAAAAAAAGAAATATGTAATAATTTTGAAATTTGTTTAAACAATTGGTACAAAAATTAAAGTAGAACTTCATGCTAGAGATCCTGCTCTTCCTTAGATAATAAATGGAGGTTTTCCAATTTCTCTTTGCTTGTCTCCTCTTTCTTGAGTTTCCACAGCCACTCTCTTGTATTTGCCCCTCATCCGTATTGATGGCATTAACATATAATACTACAGAATTATATGCAAGCGTAATATAGCAATAGCCAAAACAAATTCGTCACTAAACAAACAAAGAAATTGATATGATTTTTAAGGGAAACGTTGAAATCTATGTACAAATATTTGGCACTCCAATTATGGATCTATAGGAAGATGTCAACAACATTGAATAAAATCCAAAATTTTAATTCAAGGCAAAAAAATACAGTAATTACTAAATCAAAAGAAACAAAAATTTCGTGCTTCATTCAATCAGGCAAGAATAAGATTTGAGGTAATCTGCCACTTTCTTGAGCAATTTTTTCTTGAAACCTCTAATGGGATTGCTTTCTTCTTCATTTTTCCTTGTGAGAAAGTTTGAGGATACGTTGCTACATTTTTTAGGGGGAAGTTTGAGGTGGTTGAAACGCATACGCTATTTGTTTTCTCCTAATATTTAATTGTTTATAGGAATATATGGAAAGTTTTAAGCATGTCTTTACGAATAAGGATGTATTGTTTTTTGTTTTTAAACCACATGAGATGTAATTAAAAAAGTAATTTGATTTCAAATAGAACATTAGGATTATTTGAACTTTGAACAAAACGAAAGGAAAAGTGGGGATCAAAAAAGAAAAAGAAAAAGAAAACGTGGGGTTGTGGGTTAGTAGGAGAGTGGATAAAAAAGTTTAGAGATTTTTTTATTTTATTTTTATTTTTTTAAGAAAAGATAATGATGTCTACATTTTGGATGAGTTTTAAAAAGAGAATCCGAAAATTTTGCAAAGAGAAAGATTAGTTTTGCACGTTATGAGTGTTTTTTTAAAAGGATAAGATAATGATTTCTACATTTTGGGTGGGTTTTAAAAATGATGTATAGTTTTTTTTTTTTGGTTAAACCACATGAGATGCAATTAAAAATAATAATTTGAGTTCAATTAAAATAATAATAATAATTTGAGTTTAAATAGAACATTAGGATTATTTGAATTTTGAACAAACTAAAGGGAAACGTGAGGATTTAAAAATAAGAAATAAAAAGAGAAAAAAAAAAAAAAAAAAGAAGGAGAAAGAAAACGTGGGACTGTGGATTTGTGGGAGAGTAGTAAAAAGAGTTAAGAGAATTTTTTTTTTTTTTTTTTTATATTTGTTTTAAAGAAAAGATAAAAGAATCCGAAAATTTTGCAAAAAGAAAACAATTTAGTTCCGCACGTTAAGAGTGTTTTTTTTTTAATGTCTACATTCTAGATGGGTTTTAAAAATAAAACCTTAAAATTTGCTAAAAGGTTGTGTAAACGCTTGGTAGTGGGGTTGTACATGGGATTTTTGTTTTAAAAAAAAAAAAATTTAATTTTGAATTTGGCTATTGAATTTCCTTATATGCCCCATTTTTTATTTTTTAAGTGTAATGATAATAAGAGGTATTAGGGGTATTTTAGCCAGTAGAGGTAGAATTAACTAACTTTCTAAATTCACCTGATGCATAGAGATATATGTAATTAGCTTATTTCAATACTATTGAGTTTTGCTTATCAAAAAATATATATATTGAGTTTTCAATGCACATAGTTGTTCTTAAAAAGATTGTGTTAGAATTAAAATTTTTTAATTTAGTGATGAGTTTTGGAATTCTTCTTTACGGTGAAAATGACATTATTTTTATCCCATATTTTGGCTTTGTAACACCCAATGACTTCATGAGGCTTAGTAAGGAAAATCAAAGACAAAAGCATAATGACTGTGGCAATGCTAAAAAGGTTTTTCCTCCAAAAATACATGGTTCGATATGGATGAAGAAAGAAAATGATTGGAATTGTAAGAGCGAAATGAGTTAAGACTTAAGAGGCTTGGTTTGCAAGGATTTTAGAATGCGATGGGGGTATTTAAATATACATCTTTGGTGAAGTTATTAAGAATGATCAAGGGAAATTGTTGCACTATTTATAGGAAGAGGACTTGTCTTTTGATGAGATGTTCACACCCCCAAACGTATTTTTGTGGTTGACATTATTGCTATTTCATTTTCCTCTCAAATCATACTCACGACGTATCTATATAAGTCCAATCAAATCAAATTATAAATTTCCATAAAGAAAATCCAACAAAGAAAGCTCCCACTTGGTTTGGGCGTATCTATATGACATTCTTTACATTAATTGCATGTCAATGTCAAAAGCAAAAGAACAATAAAACAAAGAGAAATGTTATGTGCATAATATTTTCGTAACACTTTCACAACAAATTTTAGGTGACAAGTTGTTACTAGTTTTAATTTGAATTCATAATTGAAATTATTTTTTTGGCCGTCAATAACAACATGCAATATAGTATTTGTTGTGAAAGTATTTTGAAAATGTAACGGGCAAAGTATTTCCCTAAAACAAAAGGCTTCAAAGGACTGACTTGGAAGAATGACCCAGTACGTTAATGGGCCTAAGGCCCTCACATGTGACAGCATGAATACTCCTACATGTTCTCAATGTTGAGAGAAAAATAAATATTTTTCTTATTAAAATATATAATTTATTTTAAATATACTTAAAAAAAATTGACACTATTTATTTTGAAAACTTTAAATAACTATAAAATATTGAATAACTAAGAAAATTTGCAGAAGGAAATTGTAAGACTTTATGTGTTTTGCGTGTGTGTGTTTTTTTCAATATATAAAATTCTATTTTTATTAAATTTTGTATAATTTATATTTTTTAATGACCACCTTCAAAAACTTCTTGAAGCCACTACTGATCATGATACTTAGAACTTTACATGAGAGAGAGGCCTTGATGAAATAACGTCTTGGCATTGTTAACAACATGTCACTATAGCCCTGATTCTCAATCAATTTGATACAATTGATAAGACAAAAATCTGGATGAAAATTATCTTCTGGTCTTAATGATAAAATTATCTTCTAGATGAAAATTATTATTATTATTATTATTATTATTTTGAGAAGGAAGTTCTTTTTTTTATTGATTTTTTTATAATTGAAATTTCTTAAATACTACCATAGAAAAAATTCCTTAAACAGCCACCGTTGGTATGTGCAATTTTATCTATTGAAAAAAAAAAAAGGAAAGAAAAAAAGAAAGAAAAAAAAAGTAAATGGTTGAAAATTTTGAAATTGTTTCACTCTTCTTCACGTGACGTTGTGAGTCAACTAGTCAAGTAAGGTCACAATTAAGCTAACGAAAAAAATTTTCAGGTATCAAATTTTCAATATAGGCTTGGCAAACAAAATTAAGAAACTCACAAACCACAAAACAAAATATATAAATATATAAATATATATATATATTTATATTTTAAACAATATTTAGAAGAAAGCTGAGAATAGAGGCCAAGAAAATGTAGAAATGAAGAAAGAGGAAGCAAGCAGATAGATCGAAGAAGAAGAAAGAAAACAGTGACATAATGAAAACTTGCAGCAATATGGTTATGATGGCCAACAAGGTGAGCTATGGGTATCAAATAGGTCGTTCAAAAAAAATTATAAATTTTTTTTACCGACTAATTTTCATTTTCTGGTTGAAACTAATGTTATTGATTCCCTGCAATTATGACAGAAACGGCCGGATTTTTTTTACCAGTATGCAAACCGATACAATAATACCTCACGTTTGACCTTCGGTCAATTTCAGCCTATTTCGGGGTGCTTTGGCCATTTTGGCCAATTTTGGCTGAGACAAGGATTTTGACCGACGTTAGATTTTGCCTATTAAAAAAAAAAAAAATGAAACCTAAACTACGAGAAATTATAAGATTCACATGGTGAACAAGTGATGTGGTCCACCATTCCACTAAAAAACTGCAATTTGTTTAAAATTGTTAGTTAGAAAATTTTTTTAAACAGAAATTAATTACTGACTCAACAATTTTAAACAAGTGGAAGTTTTTTAGTGGAATGGTGAACTAGTGACGTGGTCCACCAGAGGACTCTATAATTTCTCCTAAACTACGCAGTTTTGGGACTTCCGTTAAAAAAACCTAATATTTTTTTATTCTTTCTCTATTTCTGTCACTCTCGGACTCAAAACATCCGAAATCCAATAGTGGGTATTAATCGATAAAACGTAATATTTTAAGCGTACACTTTAAAAGAGGTTTGGATACTAGTGCACCTTTCAATACAACAAATGCCAGTGGTACTATTCTGATAGTACAATTGGTATTTGCAACAAAAGGTTATGTTTGTTCAATCTGGCAATATAGATTGAATGCCATAAACACTTATTTGTATTGGAAATCTGCAAAGATAGGATCGTATACTTGGTCACACAATGCTATGACTTCATTGTTAGCTTCAATTTTTGCAACTACTATAGTAATTACTATAGCAAGGTGGTCACCTTTCCTACTGCTTTAATTGTTATTAATTTTGTACAAGCAATGACGTTATTTATAGAACAATCTAGAGAAAGTTATAGTTGATTCTACACTAGTCAATTAAGCTATACGATCTTTGCTAGTTTCGTTGATGAAACAACTTCCCCTATCAAAATATTTCTTCCTCGAAATTTTTTTGAATAAAGCAATCCCAAACAAGAAATATTTGATTATTTGACTGAGAAAAGTGAAAAGATTTCGTAATCTGTTAGCGATTGTTGAGTTAAGCACATTAAAGATGTGGAACAATTAAACGAAATAATCCAAGATCTTAAATAGAGTAGATACAATTTATGGTCCTTTTGTTCAATTTTTTTTATGACTGTTCCCCAACCCCCTCACCCCCTGATACTTAATCCAGTTTTGCCTAGAACATGTTATGACTTATGACAACAAATACTCTCTCTCTCTCTCTCTCTCTCTCCATATGAAGTAGAATACGATGATGACTTGATGAGTGATGAGACACATAATCCCAAACACCAAAAGTAACATGGAATCGTACGCCACAAGTAGAGTTTTTTGTTTTTTTTGGGTTAATTTAGTTAAATATTTGAGAATATTAGTGTAAATGCTCTTAATCTGTAAATGAGTGCCTATGAGTTTCATGAAATAATTTTGGGAAACTTGGGAATGGTGCATCAATTAGGTTTGGTTTGATAAAGGGAGGAATCATTGATGTTTCTGCAAAATTAATTACGAGCCAAAATAGAATATTCAACTGGAAGGCCTTAAATCGACTTAACTGATTAGTTGGTTTTGTTTGGGATGGTTTGGTATTTAAACTGAGATAGAAGAAGAGCTTGATTATAACAATTTGAGCAATAAAATGGAAAATTCCGGCCATACCAACTGGTATGAAACGGATTTGAAAACATTGATTATGAGTGCTACTTTGAATAACATTTGAGAAAATCTCACTTTTCTTGTTTTCGTGAGTTCAAGCTAATCTTTTGAAAATTTTGTGCTTGGAGCCCTTCAAAGCAAACCTCTTTCCAACGACTAAGGGTCATCAAATAGCCCATGGCCCACGGCCCGACCCAAAAACCCAGCAGCCCATTAGGCTAATGGGCGGCCCGGCCCGTTGTTATTGAGGCCCATGGGTAGCCCACTAGCCCAGTGCGTTAGGCCGTGGGCTAGTTTTTATGCCCATGGGCTAGCCCACCGCCCAGTAGCCCAACCCGTTGCCCAGTCCAATAACTTAGAATTTTTAACAAAAATATATAGGAAGTGTATGAATGATTGATTTTGAGATATTGTAATAAAATTTCTTAAGAGAACTCTCCCAACCACTAAGATACTTAAAGTAATTGTGCTAAACTTAGTTTATTAAATATATATATTTCTAGTAGTCTCGCAAATTTGAATTAACCATTTGATTTTTTTTTTTATTAAAGATAAAAATAAAAAAACTATTTGAAGCCTTATTTAAAAAAAAAATTAAATAAGTTTCCATCAACAAAATAAAAAATTAAATAGATTTGACTATAAAAAAAATTGTAATTAAGTATTAAATTCTTTGATTCTTTCCTTTAAAAAAAACTAGATTGATTATTCCCTTATTAAAAATTGATTATTTATTTCTAAAAATAATATGTTAACGCAATCTCATGGGTAGCCCATTAGGCCCAACCTAGTAACCTAGCCCGTTAAAGACAAAATAGGCATTGCCCATGGGCAGGGTCGTGGGCTGGAGTTTTCTCTTTTGGCCCAGCCCGACTCGGCCCGTTAACTAGTTAATAGCCCATTATGCCCAGCCCATTGTGCCCTTGGGCCAAGTAAAAATGGGCCGGGCCAGCCCGACCCGGCCCATTGACGACCCTTACCAACGACATAAGATTTGCCCAAATCCGACATTGTATAACCCTAGTTAAACTAATGTTGCATTTTCCCAACATTTAACTAAAATATGACTAGGCTGCGTTTGGTTGAATGTAAAATATTTTCTGAGTGTAAAATATTTTCAGGTGTAAAATATTTTCAGGAAAGGAAAATATTTTCAAGTGTTTGGTTGCATTATGAAAATTGTTCTAGAAAATGTTTTCATGTGTTTGGTTGCATTCTGAAAATGCTATTTTCCTACTAGTTTCTCACATTTTCTCATCCATTTTCTCAGCTACCAAACAAATTTTATAATAGAAAATTTCAATATATAAACTTAAAAAAACAAAAATCAAAACAACACCATTCGTTAAACTCCACAATTCGGTCAAACTGAGAGAGGGAGGAAGAGAGAGTGATCAAAAATTGAGGGAAAGGGAGAGATCGGTCATGGGTCATGGGCGACGAGATCGAGACGACGAGATCGGCGGCGCCGATGAGCATTGGGTCGAGAACAAGAATGAGATCGGTAACGTCGATGCCGATGAGATCGGTTTTGGGTGGATCGATCTTGGGTGGTGACGATCTAGAGGGCGACGCTGGTGCTAGGGTGCGATTTAGATGGCGGCGCCGGTGCTGGGGTGGGATTGGTTTTGGGTGGATCGGTAATTCTCTATTCTTTCTCTCTCTCTCTCTCTCTCTCTCTCTCTCTCTCTCTCTCTCTTTGCGCGTCTGAGACCCGGAAATGGTTTGAAGTGAAAATAGAAATGTAAACCAATTTCCGGGTCAAAGCCATAAAACACAAGGTCAAATGAAATGCTTTTCCAGAAAATTTTATTTTCCATGCGCAACCAAACACACGGTGAATGTAAAATCATTTCCTGAAATGGTTTTACGTCAAAACAAACGCAGCCTTAAATATTGATTTTAAAAACTTCGTTCTTTTTTGACAATTTTTTTTTTTTAAAAAGGTATTTGAAAACTTTGTCATTTTTAAAAAAACCTCATTAAGAATATCTTTGGAAAGAAAAATTCATTAAGAATTTAAAAGATTTTTAATTTTTTTTTTGAAAACTTATTTGAGAATTGTTTTTGAAAAGTACTTTGAAGCCTTCACTTTTTTGTTGTTGTTAAAATTATTGTTTTTAAAAAAGTGGTCATGGATGCCCCAAAAGAGAGAGAAAAAGGCTTATTGAAGGCCTTTCTTTTTGGTTTACCACACATTGGGTCCTTGGCGACATGACACTTTGTGTGCATATGTTTCTAGGGTGAGGTGTGTGTGTGAGTCTCTTTTTCTTATTTTATTTTAGGAGTTGCCACCAACCATTTTTTTTGTATTGGGTGTGATTGGTCATCTATTTGTCTAATTCTTTCTTTTAAGGGTTTGTCAATTAAGGTATACCAAAAGTCTCGAATCAAAGATTTTGGACTCGGAAATTCGGTTGTGTGTAGGGAAGGTGTTAGGCGCGCACCCCATTTTAATTTTAATTTTAACATTATCCTTTTGATGACAAAATTAGATACTGGCCCCATTTGGTATGCAAGTTTAAACACATGTTTTCAGTTTTTAAACAACATTACACGTATTTCTACACATTTTTTCATCCACACGTATTTCCAAAAAAATCGAAAACTGTTGTTTAAACACACGTACCAACTATTAGCATTTTTTCATCCACACGAATGCTAATGTTTATCCACAACATTAGCATTCTGTTTTCTGAAAAATGTTTTGTACAAACTATATATATAGACACACACACACATGTGAGTATTCATTTATAACGTAGCATGTGAATATTTATTTCAAAGATTTATTTACAAACATGTATGTTCCCACAACCACAAACATAACCAAGAATTAAAGGAAAATTTTGCAAAAGTTCAAAAGACGAAAAACCCAGACTTGCAAAAATTTTCCAATTATGTACAAGAAAATTCTTATAATCCCACCAAGATGTACTTAATGGTT
Organism: Quercus ilex subsp. ballota; assembly: GCA_032727855.1. Taxonomy (NCBI): domain Eukaryota; kingdom Viridiplantae; phylum Streptophyta; class Magnoliopsida; order Fagales; family Fagaceae; genus Quercus; species Quercus ilex. Next base: position 35,411,718 of record CM064917.1, read on the forward strand.
AAAAGAACAAACCCCAGTCCCCTAATCTTTCGAAGCCCAAGCCTTGCCTTTTGTCCCCCCACCCCCCAAAAAAAAAAAATGTACAATAGCACTGCCACAAGCCAACAGCCCCATTAGTGTCTGCCTTTTGACCCAGAATTTCTCTTAGGCATAGCGCCCTTTCTCACTATCACCAAAAAAATTAGTTTCTAATCGATCTTTTGGAACTATATTCCTCCAACTCACCATGTGATGGTTGAAGAAGTTATTTATGAACAAATTTAGTGCAATGACTTTTTTAATAAGTCATATAACTTGTTTAAATAAAACATAAAGAATCTTATAAATCGTCATATAGTAGGTTATAAAAGATTCTTTTAAACTAATTTGAAGCTAAACTTTTTGTTCATAATCACTATAAAAAAGAAAAAAAAGAAAAAAAAAAAGACATTTTGGGGATTAAAATGATTAAAAAAAATTAGAGGACAAAAATGATAATCTACTAAATTTAAAGTGTAATTTATTTTTTTCCATAAAATTTTAAAATATTAGATATATTTAATTAAATATTTTAAAATTTTCTCCCAAGAATTCAGTTATGGTCCTCCTCCAAAAGAATTTTCTTTTTTAACGTATAGCAGTTTTAAATTTGTTGTTCTACGATTTTAGTATTTTATTCAACTAAGATCATTTAAAAAAAAAAAAAAATCCTAATCAACAAAAAATAAGGGCTTTTAAATAAGAATAATCTATATGTGTGTTCAATAGTTTTTTATGGGCATATTACGTAGTATTTATGAAGCACATATTTGCTCTTTTACCCATAATCGTTTTCTTCTGAATTGTGTCATGCAGTTGGTAAGTATTAGATCAACTACCTACCTCATTGCAACTTATTATACAAATATCTTGGACAAAATGGGCTTTTGCCCTTTTCGGGTAAATTAAACATCTTTTTGCCCTCTTTCTCAAACTAAATAGGAGAATGCCCCTGTTTTGTAACTCGATAATACTAGAGTCAAGTTATGCGAATAACTCAATTATAGAATAATCGAGTTAGTTTCGGCTTTGTGCCACACTGGACGTCCAGCGTGGCATTTTCTTTTTCCAATCCCTGAATAACTCGGTTTTACATTAATCGAGTTATGTAACCGACTATTCAAATATCGAGTTATGCTCTTATTTAACCTGTTTTAAGACTGTCTTTGTGTCAGGCGTACGGATATATAGCTTTTAACATGACTCGATATTACAGTAATCGAGTTATAAAGTATACTCGAACTCTGTAAAATCGAGTTATTCTCGTATAATTTCTCCACACCTCCTCCCATTCAGAGTGTCTTGCTTTCTGCTGAACTGAATTCCACTCTGCTCAGATCAACAGCTGCTTTCAGACTTAACTAAAGTTTGTATCATCTCAAGTAAAAAACTCACACCAGAATTTCAGGGCAATGGTATTTTCATTTGATTATTGTACTGAATTTTTATTTTTTTGGTTGAATGAGTGTGAAGTAATACATTGGTGTGATTTTGGTTGTTTGTTGTAGTAAATGTTGGTCACAAGAGAATGAAATCTTTACTGTAGCAACATTTTGTATTGCACATAATCACATTGGTCAAACATTTACAACAACATTTTGTATTGAACACAATGTGTAGACATTAACAACAATGTGTTTGCACATGGTCGAATGTTAGTGTTAGTGTTAGTATGTCATTTTTAGCATGTAATAGTACACAAATTTATGAATGTCTTTGTCGTGTACCATCTTATGCAGCATTACATTATTTACCAACAGTTAATGCACACTGTTAACTTGATCATTTGGTGTTATTGTATTCAGCGTCAATGTTTAGTTCTGGCAATCCACAAATCTATAGGCCTCATGATGTGATGCTATGGGTCGTTGTTGGGTATTGGAAGATGAGTTCAGCTATCCAATCAATCCAAATCTGTGAAATAGTGCTTATGTTCACAATGCCATGAGACAGGAGTGGGCTTGGTTATTTCGTGAACAACAAATGTTTTATGATGAGCTGGTTGGTTTTAAGTTGCCAGTGCCTTGGCGACTCGCATCGCAGATGCCTAGAGACACGATCGACGAACTTCGTAAAGTATTGAACCGCATAAGAGAAGAAAATAATCAAATGAAGATACGTCTTAATCAATATCGGACCCAAGTCGAGATTCGAGAGTCAGTGGAGGAAGGGTGGTGCGAGCACGCACAGTTCATGCAATCACTTCTTGCTAATCCCATTTATTAGTCAGACGTTGAGATGTCAGATGAAGAGTAATCGTGTCGTGGTGTTATTAGATTTTTTTGGAGAACTATTTTGCTTTACTATGTTTTATATGTATATGTGTCACCGTTGTTGCATTTGTACTATGTAAACCTTATTATTAATTGTGAGGAGCATGCACGTTATTCATAATCTAGATTATTCTCACATAACGCATAAAAGTTAAATATTCTCACACATGATGATTTTCAATAAGCACCTACGACATAACACAGAAAACTTAAAATAACTTATACTAACATTATTAACTTAACACTAGACATAACACACACACACACCACATAGGCATTCATTCTGACAGGTAGTCCTCATAGTTGAGGACATTGTTATGTTCCGCCGAAGTGAGTTGCCTGTTCATTGTGGCCAGCTCCTCCGCCAGTTGTAGCATGTGATACCTGGACTTATGGAGTATCATAAGATTGTTTTCTTTTTTTATTTTAGTAACTGCACACTCATATTGGTGCATGTTTCGCCGTGGCAATGCGAGCGAGCGACAATCGACAAGAGGCGCTTCGAGTCGCAGGAGATCATCGTGCAGAGCGTTGGACTCATTCACTCAAAAGTCCCACTCCCGCCACAATCCGGCATAGTATTCCCTTTCGTCGGAATCTCTTTCCCTTCTATAGTTATCTGGAAAATGAGGTAGCATCCAATGGCGCATTGACATTGGAAAATGTGACTTTAGATCGGTATGTGTAGCTGTTTTGCAAGGGTAGATGTAAATGGGACTTCAGTATGTGTAGATATTTTGCAAGGGTAGATGTAAATGAGACTTTATATAGGGGTTTTGCAAGGGCAAGTATTCACGTGGATGTGACTATATGTAAGGGTAAGTATTCACGTGGATGTGACTATATATAAGGGTAAGTATTCACATGAATAAAGATGATATAACTCGAAAATGTTTTGAGGAGCACATGCAAAACTGCGAACATGACTTGGTTGTACAGTGGCGTCTGTTGGTGCATGTGATTCGCTGAGGTAGCTATTTGATATGGCTATAGCTTGTGCTACAACAATGGGCTGGTGATGTGTACTGCAAAAGAGGTTGCGTATTTATTCACGTTAATACTATTCAGCATTGATGTGCTTCATCTAACATGACTTGACGAGACAGTGCTAAGCTGTGTTAAATGTATCATAAATTTTTCAAGGATGCTCTGCATACTTGAAAACGGTGCATCGCAAAAGCTGTTGAGCGTGCATTGCAAAAGGTGTATTGACGTGCGTGTAGGTGATATGACTAGACAGGGTTCAACAGTGCGAAGCTGTTGAGCATAAACTTTTCAGGGATGCTCTGTGTATTCACGTGAGTGTGGATGGGTACTTATGGTCAGGGTTCAACAGTGCTGAGCTATCCATCGTATCTACACTCATTGCTCCCTATGGTGGTATTTGGCAAGTGGGATTGAAGAAAGCTGATAACAACATTTGGTTTTGTAATGGTTGGCAGGATTTCGTTGAATACCATTCTATCTATTATGGTTATATTTTAGTCTTCAGATATGAAGGAAATTCAAGCTTCCATGTTCTTATATTTGATAAGACTGCCACTGAGATTTAATATCCACCCAGGAAGAATTGTAAATTGGAAGATCATCAGGTAGAAATAATATACTTAGATGAAGATGATACAAACTCATCATAAGTAAACCTCAATGTATAGACCCACAAAACATGAAGTCAGAGAAAAGTTTGTTATGAAAAAATTATCTAGCATGTCCAGAGGAAGAGAGAGAGCAATCCAATCAGCCGAAAAGTTCAAGCCTAAAAATTCTTCTTTCATGGGTATCTCGCGCCGCATAATATGGTGAGCCTTTATACATAATGTGATCATGATGTCACACTTTAATGTCTAGTGTTATTACCGTCCATCAAAACATATTCAACAATGAGATTCAGCAAGGGATGGGTTGCATTTTTGAAAGCACAATAATTTAGAAGAAGGAGATGTCTGTGTCTTCGAGGCGATTGAGAGGAAGAGGAAGCCTATTTTGCTTAGTGTCTCAATATTTCACGTGGTTGACCACTAGAGTTTGGACTAGGATAACATGTTTAAATTTTAAACTAGTGATGTCTATGCTTATATTTAATTAGGGACTTTGATCACTAGTATGGTTTATATCTGATGGATGTGGTTTTAAGACTTTTCTCTGACCAGTTTGGTATGTCTTGTTGAAGACTATTCAACATTCCTGTGCTTCATCTGACATGACTTGATGAGACAGTGCTGAGCTGTGTTAAATGTATCATAAACTTTTCAGCCATGCTCTGCATCCTTGAAAACGGTGTATTACAAAAGAAGGCATATCTGTGCATTGGCGTGCGTGTAGGTGATATGACTGGATAGGGTTCAACAGTGCGAAGCTGTTGAGTAGCACATATAGCACTGCAAACATCAGTATAGCAACGGTGGATAGCTCACCCCCAAAATTGATGCATAACTAATTCTGGGATGCTCTGCCTCCTCGAAAATGGTGCATTGCAAAGGGTTGCACATCTGTGTATTCACGTGAGTGGGGATGAGTACTTGTGGTTAGGGTTCAACAGTGCCGAGCTATTGAGCATTACATGCAAAACTACATCAATCAAGTGTAGCAATGGTGGACAACTCACCCCCAAAATTTTGCTTACACTTTTGAGGGATCCTCTGCATCCTTGAAAATAGTACATTGCAAAATGTTGCATAATTGTTTATTCACGTGAGCATGGATGATATGACTGAACAGGGTTCAATAGTGCCGAGCTGTTGAGCAGCACATGCAGAACTGCGAACATCTGAATAGTGCAGAGCTATGTTAGCCTTCTCCAACCTCACTTGCTAAATGCTAGTATTACGTGCAGCGAGTGTAGCAACACTGCAGAGTTTTATCCCCATATTCCCTTACAAACTTTTCAGGGAGGCTTTACGGGTACAAAATGTAGTTACATTTTCTCAACATCAATGTAAAATTACATGAAGAAAACTATATTTTCAAGTTTTACATCAATGGCTTCCGATCATCATAATTGCAATATTAGGGAGCTTTGGAGCAATGCTACAACAAACCAATAACTTGAATGAAACATTTTAGAGGCTGATCAGGCTTTTAGGCCTTTACCCTATTTCTAAGCAAACCAAATATCGTTGTGACAGTGTGTTGTGTGAGACATATGGATTTTCAGTGAGTGAGTGGTTAGTCTGGATTGGACGAGTCTTTATGTAATGTATATATATAAAGTAGGACACTATAAGAACTAAGATACACAGATACGTGTATATGATACCGCGACTCAAACAACTCATATAAATGAATTATTCGTATTATTGAATCATATGTGCAGTTGGTCTATGTGGTTTGGATGAATCTATATGTATTGAATCTATTAAATTTTTCTACAAGTAATGTGCAATAAATATAATTTGGAGGCATTTCACTTCCTACGGTTTTTCCTACATTACAAAGCAAAGGACATTGTCCAACCAAAGCACATTACTTGAATGTAGCAACAAAGAACAACAGGGAAGAAATGAGAAACTGATTTCACATAAATTTAGCCAAAACTAATGAACAATTAATCTTTAGAGTTGCAAAAGTTGAACGTATATAATCATCATTTATCACACATTAACAACAACACTATGTATTGCACATAATGTGTAGACATTAACAAAAACGTCTAATGTTCGTAGGTAGAAATTTTTGGAAATCATCATTGCTTGAATCTGAGAAGTCTGAAATATCTGTTTCATCATCTAACGCAGTAATTTCATTAATAGACTTGATGGCTCGCTGTTGCGCCTTCCCCTTTAAATGCTTCCTAGCTTTTTGGATTGCGTGAAAACGGTCTAGTCGTCTTTGCATTTGATTGTTCTCTTGTTCAAGATGAGCAAGTATGTTGGCAGGTTCATCTCTAGGTAACTCGGCTGAGCGTGCCTTAGGAACTCGTAACCTGTGCCATCGACAATACACCTCTAACTCACACCTCTTCTCATATAGGGTTGACCATGGTGGTTCCGCTGGTTCTGCTACAATGAACTCTATTGCGGTGGTATCTATACTTAGTTTTGTAGGTTTGCCGACCATGATGTGTCCGACGCTTCCAAGACTCTCATACGTGTACATTGGCATATTAACGAAATCTCTCTTCTTTCCAACTCATATCCCTCCATAGTGGTCTGTGTATGTATGTAGTTGTTGATCTGTTGGAACTTGTGATGATGCATTTATTGAAGTAGATCCAAACTTGTTTCGCATTGTACGATTTGAGGTTGAGACGTTGCGACTCATAGCTTAATCAATCTACAAAGTTAGCAGGGTAGAAAGTTAACATTATATCACTGGTGCATTTATAACCTCATTTCATGGTTAGTTACATTACAATTTCAGTTATTAGGGCATGTCATGTCAATACACGCTAGAAAAACACTGCAATCTAAACAGGATTTTACATGTTCCCAATGTCGCATCAAAGGTGGACAGTAGTTGCAACATTAGATGTAAATAGGACATCTATGCATCCAATCTCACAATTGTATATTCACGTGAGTGTGGGTGTGAAACAGTGCTGAGTTGTTGATATTTCTAGTGCAGAATTGCAAACATGACTTGTCTAAGCAGCCGCGTCTGTTGGCACATGTGCTGCGATTGAAGGAGTTTGATATGACTACAGTTGATGCTACAGCAGCGGGCTGGTGACGTGTGTTTAGAGTTCGAACTTGGTCATCTTGAAACTTCGCTATATTAATTGTGTTTTGTCTTTCACGCTGCAATTTCACTATATTAATTTATTAGTTGTTTAAATCCTTCACAAAACAGATTCTGAAAATCACAGTGTTTATTATCTTTGGTCATTTTCAAGCCACTTTAAACATCATGGTGTGTAAACATCACGGTGTTCATTACCTTTGGTCATTAAACATTTAGAGGTTAAAAGCATCACTTTGCTCTCAAAACCATCACTCTTACAAATTACGCAGCCCCACAGCCTGAAACACTGAAATTTCTCTTGTAATCGTAGCCAATTAATGTGACACTGCAAATTTGGAATACCTACTTACTCGACTATTCGATCAAACATCGTGGTCAAAAAGTTGCTGGTTTGAAGCGAAGCCCAACTTGAATTGAATAGCACATCTGTTATACCTTTGATGTTGGTGGCTTGAGCTCACTGTTATATCTGTTTAATTGTGCTTGGTCCTTCACAAAACATTAAACATTAAGGTGTTTATTATTGTTGGTCATTTTCAAGGATGCCAGTCAAAACGCTCTTCCCATAATCCGTGACTGTTGGTTAGAAGAGATTGCACATGGTAAAACCATCTTGAACCCTGAAACTAAGCTCTCAAACAATCACGTCCCATAAACATTTACAGGTTGAAAGCACCACTTTGCTCTCAGAACTTTGATGTTGGTGGCTTCAGCTTACTGTTATATCTGTTTAATTGTGTTTGGTCCTTCACAAAAACATTAAACTTCGCGGTGTTTATTATCTTCAACTCATTGTTATCTATACTATTATGTAAGAGGCTTCTCCTGTTTGGATTCCTCATATTTTATTTCAAAAATGCCCCCACACTCCTATGTTTAAGTAGAAAACTAAGGGACAATCCGGTAACAATGCTACTGTAACTTTCACTAATACATTGCCCAAAATACCTTCATCACAACTCTCACTAATTTACTACTCTATAAACGTGGGATAGTTTTTTTTTTTTTTGGAATGACTTGTTTCCTGTTGTAGTTATTATTGCTATTGTAGTTATTATGGCTATTATTGGTCGCTAACCCGTGCGATGCATGGAGCAGTTGAACAACACGATGAAGATTAACATTCTATAAGATAAACATTTGTATACTTCATTGCTGTAGCGCGAAATCAATACAAGTGATGGGTGATTAAAAAAAAAACCGTTAGACCTAATGCGAGAGTGCATGAGGTCGTGCCTAGTGTCACTTTTATTGTTTTGGATGAGTCTGCACTGCAAGGTTTCATCAATAAATTTTGTAGTGAAAATATGATGCATGAGGTATAGTCCAGGCGGGGACCAAATTCAGAATAATATAATTGCTGATTTAAGAGCGACAAAAATATCCAATTAGTGGAAAATACATGACTGAAAAGCAAAACCTCCAATAAAAACAGTTGCTTGAAGTGAAGATATAGCTTGAGCCATTGCTCCAAGGAAAATCTCCTAGGTGGTTCATCGTCAACATCAAACCCTATAAACCAATTGTGCTTTCACAAACCTTCAATTTGTATTAATAATTACTATAATCTAATAACACGTGAGTGCCGTACAGAATTATGAAATAAATCTTATTTACACTTGATTATATAGAATCATATAATAACATTAAATCAATCTTATAGTTAGAACCATTTCAATAATACTAATAATAGTAACGATGGGTATGAAACTAACCATCATATTAATATATCAAATTACTTTCCACGGATACCATGTTCTTCAAACTGCCACTAAAATAAGAAAATATACAACTAACTAAAGCCACTTCATAGAACTGTCATACAATTCTCCAAATATGCTACAACAACTACAACAAATTCGTCCCCTCCTTGGGTACAATGGCCAATGGCAATCATCAAGAGTCAGATGGCGGACAAGGTGGAACAGGACGTCTATAGTTAGCTACGTTCGCTCGGAGAGCTGCAACCTCAGCAAGAAGACCATGTAGAAGTTGCCCATGGGCTGCCTGAGTCGTAATAATGGTCTCCATCATAGCATGAAGAGAGGGAGGAAGAGGGCCTGTATGCGCTGCATCAACAGTGTCAACATCTACCTCATCATCACCATCCTCGACAACAGCAGTTGTGGGATCCCTATGCATGTCCTCATATGGAACATCTCCAGTAGTAGACTGTACTCGTGGTCTCTTGGATGAACCAACACTGGGGTTGACACACTTCTTTTGAGCACTTCACTACTTCAAAAATTTGGCTCCTATGAGGGCTTGGATGTGAACCAACTCTTGGGAAGGAAAGTTCTCTAATTGTAAATATTTGAGGACCCTATGGATGAGAACTGGAAAGAATAGACCATGCCTCTTATACTTGCTCCTATGCACCTCCACAATGGTTTCAATGAAAAGGGAAGGAAAACAAATGGAACTATCAATGATGAGGGCATAAAGAGAGAAACATCTGTCTATAGGGATTGTATGGATATGAGAGATAGGGAAAATGTTGTGACAAGCTATCCTAAAGAAAATATAGTTAAGCATAGTTAACTCACTCGAGTTAATACTTCAGTCAGAACCCCGAGTGACTGATCGTCCACAAAGAACATCCATAACATCATCAATACGAGGAGACCTAGAGTATGGATAAGTAGGTGTACGAATTATAGGTACATCAAGAGCTTCAGATACGTCGGCCCTATTTATTGTAAACGGTACACCACGTATCCACGATGCCACTTTGTGACCACCGCAATCCTCATGCACCGATAGATTCGAATAGAATTCTCTAATCAAGTCAGCTGGAGAGGGTTGTATGTTTGTACACAGGGATAGCCAATGCCTAGACTGTAGATTCTCACGGACAGAAGGATGCAGTTCATGTAAGTCAATTTGCCTTTCTCCCCAAATACGCCTACGCTTAATCAAGGTTTCAAAGGTTTGCTCATTTTCGGGCATGAGGAACCTTAATTGATCAAACACCACTTCAGGTTCAGATGCAGCTTTGCATTTTCCCCTCTTAGCCCTCTTCAGAGCCATAGCTAACTGATGGTCAGTAGTGGAAACACGATTAGCTCACATAAAAACAGAACCAAATACCGCCTTATGAAGAGATAAACAATGAAGTTTGAAGCAGAGAACAAAAATTGCCAATTATAACGCACTACCATGTGTATAAAATCATTAATACAATATACTGTCTAGAGCAATTTACAACAACACAATGAAAAAACAATATTCTTATTCACGGGTTGTTTAGTTGGTTAAATAAATGTAATGCATTTTGGTCCGAGTGGACCTGTAATTTGAAGATAGAGACCTAGAGTATATGAACTTTAGTTGAACTCAAAGAGCCAACATGCAATTTGTTAACATATTGAATTCTGTCAAAATGATCAATAATGTCACGCACCGATAGCAAGCATTCTAACAGCAATAGTATTTACAGGAAACATACAAGTGGATGTAGGACCTGACACATTTTCAAAATTCCTAGCTACACGTACTAAGTTTCACCAACTTGTACAAAAAACATGAAATTGCACAATGTACAGTTCAGACATACAAACAGCATAAGGACTACCACAAACATATGGTGCCACTGGCAAGTTCATATTGTAGAAGGAGACTAGTCGAAGACAACCTACGAGATAAGCAACCTTACTAACAGCAATGCATTTGACTAGCCAAACACCCAATTTCATCACAATCTACATAGACAATGAAGTTTGAAGCATGAATAAAAAATTTGACAATAACGCACCACCAATGTGTAATTTTAAAGACAACAAAATGTTAAAAGACTCTTACTATGTAAAATCTTCGAAGAATTTGCGCGGGAAATTGTCGATCCCAGCAGGATGCAACGAAAGCAATCGAAGATGCAGTTTCGGACAGTTGCAAGTTCTGCAGAACTGGGGGAGAGTTTATAATGGTGGGCAAGCAAATTTCTCGAGAATTACTCGATGATACGTAAATCGAGTTATGTGCATATAACTTGATTATTAAAAACTCGAGTTATATGCAGCGTAAATCATAGCAATCCAGTTATATATAACTCGATTATATATAACTCGAGTATGTTCACCGGGCTTCCCCACCAAGCCCAGATATTTTGGACTACTCTAGATGCAGTCTAAGAGGAATCTAAGTGTCAGTCATCTTGCACATAACCCGATTCTTTTGAAATCGAGTTATGTACATTGTAAATCATAGGAATCCAATTTATGTCTAGAATGGTCTTCCACGTAACTCGGTACTCCAGAAAACGAGTTCTGTTCACATAACTCGATTATATATAAGTCAAGTTCTGTTCACTGGGCTTCATCACCCAGCCCACATATTTGGATTGATCCAGATGCAGTCCAAGAGGAATCCAAGTGTCCAGGAGGGTCTTCCACATAACCCGATTCCTTGGAAATCGAGTTATGTGCATTGTAAATCACAAAAATCCAATTTATGTCCAGAACGGTCTTCCATGTAACTCGGTACTCCAAAAAATGAGTTCTGTTCACATAACTTGATTATATAAAAGTCGAGTTCTGTTCACTGGGCTTCACCACCTAGCCCACATATTTGGACTAATCCAGATGCAGTCCAAAAGGAATCCAAGTGTGCAGGAGGGTCTTCCACATAACCTGATTTCTATGAAATCGAGTTCTGTGCATTGTAAATCACAGGAATCCAATTTATGTGTATAACGGCTTGCACATAACTCGATACTATGGAAAACGAGTTATGTTCAGCGTTACTCGATTATATATAACTCGAGTTATGTTCACTGGTCTTCCCCCCCATCCCAGATATTTGGACTGCTCCAGATGCAGTCCAAGAGGAATCCAAGTGTCTGGAATGATGAATAACATAAGATGAGAACAAAAAAAAGTAAAAATAAACCTTCTCTTCAATAGAGGGTTTCTGGCCTCAATGTTGGGCTATTTTCTGGTAGTGTCGTAACTAATTCCAGCCAATTTGGTAAAACTTTTACAACTTTTATTTTAATGAAATGTAGTGTAAAATAGATAATTTGAGGTGGGGTTTTTTTTAAAACGAGTATGTAAAATCAAAAAAATAAGTTCTTATGCAGTCATAGAGAGGGTTTTTTGCAAGAGCTTAATTGAATGCTAAGGGTTTAAATCTTTCTTATGCTTAATTGAAATAGCCCAACATTTAAATCTTTCTTTTGCAAGAGCTTAACTGAAATCTTTCTTATGCTTAATGCTAAGGGTTTAAAATTTAATTACAAGAGCTTATGCAGTCATCCTTCGTAACTAATTTCATCACAATTTGGTAAAACTTTTTGATACGAACCCCTCCATGGCCGCGTACAGATCCTCTTTTCCCTTGAGGGGCTATGGTTAGATCTAAGGATTTTCAAAAATAAAATAGTAGACAAGAGGAAATTTATGGTTATACTTCGAGGGATAACCAAGACCTCCTTAACAAGCAAAGCGTGATTTTTACTAAAATATTCTCATACCTTTTTATTAATCATAATAGGCCTTATATAGGCTTACAACTGAACGTAAAAACAAATCCAACACCTAAATGATAGAAACAATTCCTACAACCTAGCCTACTAATCTGATAAGGATAAAGGCAATTGTTATCCCAATAAATAAGAAATACTTGAAATATTAGATAACAATCAATAGCTAAGATAAAGATAAACTCCTAAGAAAATTCAAAAGCAAGAACCAAATCTGATATGGCAGCTGGTATGTAACACAATCTGATATGGTAGCTAGTATGTAACACTTTTGTCACAGTTTAAGAACAAAATAACAAATATTGATCAGATGTGCAACTAGTATAGATGATATTACTTTAAAAAGGAGGGCATGACTAAATTACACAGCAAGTCAGCTTTGCTTTTAAACAGTACAGGATGCCATGGCTGTAGATATAACAAAACATCAACCTTGGCCACAATCCATTCCAAAACCAAAAAGGGAAAAAAAGGGATGAACATAGTAGTTTCAAATTAACATATCCAAAGTTGGGCTATAACACATCACTGACGAATGCATCCACCATAACCACTTATTCGAGGCATCTGAAAATGTGACTTTCAACACAACATCGTCCCTCATAATCAGCTCAAATACGCAAACATCTCCTACTCGCAAAGTATTTTCCCTTACAAATGCAGACCAACCAGCAGATACGACACATGATGAACCCACACTTCGTTCATAAACGTATAACTTCCCAGGCCATAATCTGTCCACAACCTGGAGCTTCATAGTGAGTATACTTCCTTTGCTGTAGTCCTTGGTAAAGCCTTCTCTCGGTGAGTAGTTGATAATGGCCCTGGGTAAACTCTGTACAAAAAATACGGAAAGCGATATTTCAAAAATTGTTGAACCTAAGATGATACTATTTGATATCTAGATGATACTATTAAAAATATATATATATATATATATATACATCTTTTCCCCTAAAAACACAACTACGCAAATCATTAGCAACAAGTATCTGCTACATGCTTTCTAATTGATCTATGAAAAATCAAAGTAAAAAATAGGGCATGACTAAAACCCAACAATATGTGAAGCTGAAAGCTTACTGCACGATCCTCGCCTTCAATGTATGATGGATGAATGGTAACAATGAAAAGGGGATTCTCTGATTTAAAAGCATTGGCTCTCACAAGATTTTCAGCTGCACCATCTTTCTTAGGACATTGGTTAGATTCAAGTTTAATTAACGGGCTACTTGTGCATCCTACTCGATTTCCTCCAACCCCATGAGCTGATCTTGAAATGACATGAAAATATGAAGTGATGCACATGAAATTAATAGTAAACAGGCTAATAAAATCAACCAGTTCCTTACAAAAGTGTAAGATTCAAACCTGAACCCTCTCCGTTAGTAAAGCCATCCATTATTTCAACAGTCCTCATCACTCTCATTGTCTTCCATCCTACAAACTTGGACTTGCTCATCTAAAGTATAGTCTATTTCTGTTGCAGTGGCATCAAATATGAGTACATCAAAGTGTGAATTTCCAATATATCTGAAAACTAGCAAGTGCCCCAAGGTTAGACCATGACAGCTTGCAAATTCGCACCAACCATTTTGAAACCAAACCCCCCCCCCCCCCTCAAACATGTTTTGTCACCTTGAACTTCCATTTTGTACCATTTGGAATTGTAAGAAAGGCCGTATCTGACAAATCAACTCCATATTTGCTTATAAACTTTGTTGGAATCTACTGTAAAAAGAATCTCCATAACATTAATGCAGGCTTTGTAAATAAACACATGCATTTGAGTTCACATATATTCTCGTTGTGTAGCTACCATTACAGGAAATCTAACACAAAATCTAACAAATGAGATGTAGAGGATGATGTTAGTGAAATGAATTTCTATTAGTTGAATGAGTTAAAAGCATTGTTTGTTGCGTACTTCTGTTTTTGATTTTGGTATCTGTAGAGTTCAATATTTTGTTAATTTTTGCATAAAGGTCTATCATATCATGAGCTTAAAACCAATGGCAGTATTAAACCGCCAAAAGTAAAACGGGTATTTTTTTTTTTATTGCTAAGGTCAGGTATGCTTGTAAAGATTAGTAGCCTTAGCAGCTGATACTTGTTGGATGAACAAAAAAAAAAAAAAAAGCAGACAAAAACCATATAGACAGTGCATTTGGGTACAATTCTCCCTCACATTTGGGTACACCTAGCATATACGAATTACATATTCAGACATACATTTATATAGCTACATTTTTACCCCCTAACATTAAATTACCCTCTACTTTTTTTTCATTCAACATGTTTAGTCTAGATCAAGCATTGAAAAACAATTGGAAACTTAACAATAACAATAAAAGACTTAGTCCCAAATTGAAAATTTAATATAAAAATTATATGTGTGTGTGTCTCCAAGAGAAAATTGCTTTTTAAGTATTGTCACTCCCTAACATTACATATCCTCAGTATAGTTTTTTTTTTTCATTTGATGCTTTGTGACTAGCTAATTAAGTATTGACAAACAATTTAAAACTTAACAAAAACAACAAAAAGACTTAGTCTCAAATAAAATAACTCTAAGAGAAATTTATTTTGTTAAAAACTTACTATCTAAACTCAACAAACAAAACTTTCCAATTAAGAGAGGAAAAAACTAAAAATTTGAAAGTAACAACTAATTCTGTTACAAGGTGGATAGTTTGTTGTTCTTAACAACTATTTTTAGGAACCCAACAATAGGTTTTTCAATTCTTTTTTGCAGGGGCCAGCTCTTATTTTTTGGAGGGGCCAAATATTGATTTTAAGGTCTAATATTTTAAACAATTGCAAAATATACATACATTGTGAAGTTTTTAAAAAATTTTGGGGGGGCCATGGCCCCCCATTGCTAAGTGCAACTCCACCCCTTATATTGATGGGTTTCCTATTATAATTGTTCAAGGAAGATACTTAAGCCCTATCACATTTTAAAAAAAAATGCTATTCTGCTCTGTATATTTTCTTTTCCTTAGTTTGTACCATGCGCTTATCCCTGTTTGATTTTTCGTTCATATCAAGTAATTTGAGGTAAAAGCACTCTGTTATGTGATTATGTTTTCTTCTTCAAATGTAACATACGTATTGCAAAATGAAAGTTTTTATGACTACATGTAACAAATGTAAATTTTTTCAAGAATCAGAAAAAAAAAAAAAAATCAAGTGGACGACGTGTATTAGCATATGATTTTCAGAGAGAAAAAGATCACGAATTTAAGTATACTTACAATCTTTCCTTCTTGAAGAGCTCGAGGCATAATAATCTTGGGGACCTCAACGTAAGATCAGTAGGATCATCCTCATTGTCTCTCTGCCATTGAAAAGCCATTGTTCTGGTTCTCCAAAGTCCGGTGCTTTTTCGCTGAGAAGTTGAACTGTTGATTCTTCATAGGTTGAGTACTAAATAGTGTCCAGCAAATTGCCTGGTCTTCCACATAACCCGATTATTCAATAATTGAGTTATGTGCACTATAACTCAAAGGAATCCATGCTGTGTGCAGCGTAACTTTAAAGGAATCCATGTAGTGTTGTTCGGCTTACACGTAACTCGACACCAAAGAAATCGGGTTTCTATCAGACTTACTCGATAATACATGGACCGAGTTATGTGCACTATTGTTCCACTCCATCCCAGATATTTGGATTGATCCAGATGCAGTCCAAGAGGATTCTACGTGTCGAGACTTCCATATAACTCAATTATTGATAAATCGAGTTATCTACAACTAACTCGATTATTAGTAAATCGAGTTATGAGTAGTGTAAATCAGAGGAACCCAATTTATGTACAGAACGGTCTTCCACATAACTCGATTATTAGTAACTCAAGTTATTGTGACTGGGCTTTACCACCCAGCCTATATATTTGGACTGATCCAGATGCAGTCCAAGAGGAATCTAAGTGCCCAGAAGGGTTTTCCACATAACTCGATTATTAGAAAATCGAGTTATATCCTAATAACTTGATTATTGGTAAATCGAGTTATGTGTAGTGTAAATCATAGGAACCCAATTTGTGCAGAACAGTCTTTCACATAACTCGATGATGAATAAATTGAGTTATTTTCACTGGGCTTTACCACCCAGCCCAGATATTTGGACCAATCCAGATGCAGTCCAAGAGGAATCTAAGTGTCCAAAAGGGTCTTCCACATAACTCGATTATTAGAATATCGATTTATGTCCTAATAACTCGATTATTGGAAAATCGAGTTATGTGTACTGTTAAATCATAGGAACCCAATTTATTGTCCACAACGATCTTCCGCATAACTCGATGATATATAAGTTGAGTTATTTTCACTGGGCTTTACCACCCAGCCCAGTTATTTGGACTGATCCAGATGCAGTCCAAGAGGAGTCTAAGTGTCTAGAAGGATATTCCACATAACTCGGTTAATTAAAAATCGAGTTATGTTCATACATGAACTTTCGTTCATGCAGTGTCCACACCTATAGTATTGGCCTGCTTATTTATAGTAAAAGTGGACCTGTTCACAACCATACTATAAAGAACAACTCATCCATCTACTTCCAACCACATCCATCAATTAATCATTCCCTCATTTCCAATACGTGAATAAGAAAATCATCCATACAAGCTTATTTGTAAGTAAAGTGCCTTTATACATTTAAATCTGTTGATGTACAAAAATAAAATGTTTAATTCTACATTTTAAACATTCTTCACAATTTTAACTTGAAACTTCGACAGCATACGCCAACAATGGTTTTAGGCAATGGTTTCATACCTAAAATAGGAATTGTTGCCTCACCATGAGTTCCTAGTACACAGACTCTGGTGTTATGTATTGCCTTATGTTGCGATTGTACCACGTCATGTACTGAACGAGGAATGTATCATCACCATCCAAGAGAGGGGCCCCGCGAACTTCATTCTCTCAGTTGGCCCATTATTGAATGAAGACAGCATGTTCTGCCTCCTAGTCCTTCTCCCATTTACCCTGGAGGGATATCTTGTGAAGGACAATCGACGTATCCACGACAAGTGGAACTGGTTGCTTCATCCCAAACTGACAGAAGACCCGCTCGGGATGATGCCCCTCCACTATCCAAAAGTATATCAATGGCACCTCGGCCCTCCAAATATGCTGCCCGGCAGTGCAATACGCAGGGAGGGAGCCCAGCGTATGCGTGTATGGCTCCCATACAATCTGCATAAGTGGATTATGTTTGTGATAGTGAGACGTCATACTAATTTAAGATTTCGTTTGTGATATGTAATATGGAAAGCATGGTGTTTCTTGCTTCTATTCGTACACAAAATTTTCAGGGATTATTGGGCAGAAAGTAAAAGAACAGCAACATTGTGTTCAAAATATTAATACAATGAAGTCAACAAGCAATTAAAACAATAACTAGCATTGATCTGTAGAAAATAGTAAAAGATCTACGTTGACCGATATCCACATTCCATTCTCAGAACCATGTTCATATGCATAACTTTGAAAGCTAAGTGAGACCATCAGATACTAGGGCTTTCAATCTGAACCAGACTTAGAGGAGGGTACCAGAGCATCCTTATGGCTGTAAGATGAATCCAAGTTGATGATTTCGCAAAAGCTTTTTATCGTAATAGAAAACTTGTACTGGATTAATTGCATTAGTCATTAACAATGTTTCAATGAATGAGAACAAAATGACTATTAATCATTGTAAGACTAAACTAACTGTACTTAATTTTCTCTTGAAGCTATCAAAAATATGGAGGGAAGACATATATAAGGTCTGCTGAAGACATTGCATTTCAAGTAGCACTTTTTATTGCAAGAAATGGAAGCTATGTAAATTATTACATGGTACAATCCTCATCAAATACTGTTATCATATTTCTATCTAAATATGTTTTCTTATAAAATTTAGTGTTCGAAATTACGTAAATTGAATAGTTATCTGAAACTAATCATGTCAATGTCTAAAATTACATTCCTTATCTTAGTACCATGGTGGAACAAATTTTGTGGAACAAGCTCTGCAGTGTAAATCACAGATTATTATGATCAAGCTCCTCTTGATGAATATGGTGAGTAGCATATGTTGCACGCTTCTAAAATTATATGAATAAAGTAGTAAATAATAATCCAAACCTTTTAATAATTTTAGGACTATTAAGGCAGCTCAAGTGGGGACAACTTAAGGAGTTGCATGCTGCAATTAAATTGTGCTCTACAACTTTGGTTCAAGGAGCACGAACCAACTTTTCAGTTAGGTCAACAACAAGAGGTAATGTGTCAAAAGTCTTTATGTTTTCTCATATATCACTGATTAACACTTATTTGTTTATTTAAACTTAGGCCATTGTCTTCCAAGAAGAAAATGGAGGTTGTGCGGCATTTCTTACTAGAATTGTGAAACAGAATGTTACTATACAGATTCAAAATATACCACTTGAATACGTAAATCGAAGTCGATCAGTATTCTAGTAGACTGTAAAAATATAACCTTCAATTCAGTTAAGGTAATTTATAACTTACAATGTAACAATGTTTTTTGCAGAGCAATAACAATGTTTTTAATCTTGGATTCTAACAGTTAGAACAAGAAATACTAAATTGTCTACTTATTAGGCAGAGCAATAACTATGGTTTTGAGCTCATAACATTTTATTAATTAATTACAAACTGTACAAGCTTAATTTATATTTTTTTAATCAAATTTTTAGCATATATTGTTTGAGTTTTGAAAATAACATTTATATTCTAATATACCTTGATTCCCTTGTTTTGAAAAGACCCATATCTGTCAAATTTATAGTAGGAAGTTCGTTGTTTAGAATTTAATTGATATCTTGTGAGTTTACAATCATTCCGCTTATATAAAGTCTTTTTTTTTTTTTTGGACTTTTTTCTTTTCTTTTGATGGCAGGCTAAAAGTTCTATTTTCTCTTATTGTAAATAGGTTAAAACAGTGTATAATGACAGAATCAGTAAATCAACACAAACTTTTCATCGTGGAGGGATGTCATCGTGAATTTCAAAGATGCATCATTAAAATCAAATGAATTACTTGAGCACACAAATACAACCAAAGACAAATCTGATTATCTTTGGTATACTCTTAGGTAAATTAATTTCTCATTGAATTATAACCAATTACATATGAACAATATGTGTGCCTTCTCTTCATTGCATCAGATTAATGACATTTGTAATAATTGATGGAGTTTTTTTTTTTTTAGTTGCAACACAGGTTTGAAGTCACTTTGTCTTGCACTAAACCAAGACTTCATGCTCAATCTTTTGCGCATGTTGCACATTCTTTTTTGAACGACATATACATAGGTAAGTTACTTATTTAGTTCAAACATCTTGGAAAGGGACAATTTCTTCTTTCTTTCTTGTTTTTTTGGGTGTAAATCACAAACGTTTCCGTACATAATCAAGGATATAGCCAAATTATACTTAATATATATATGACTAAATTTAAATATAACCTATTGATCCAGCCCAACTTAACCTGACTCACGTGAGTCGTGTTGCGTTGGTTTTTACACATGTAATGAGTTAGGAATTTCTCAACCCAACATTCTTAGGTTGAGTTGGAAAAAACCCTTCAATCCAACCCAACTCGACCCATGCACATGTACACCCCTACTTTTGATAATAAGAAGTCTCCAAATATAAGGTTTTAAAATTTTTGAATTATATAATATTTGTTTATGGTAGGTTAAAATAAAAGAATTGAAGCCTTTGATTTAACATTCAAGAATTTTTGAGTTTATGCTTGGTCGTATTCATGCAGGTGCTGTGAATGGAAGTTCTAATGTGAAGTGCTTCACGATGGACATTCCAATTGAGTTAAAATGATGGGATGAAAATCCTAGTATCAAACAAAATGATGGGATGGAACCAATATTCTAAAATCAACTTATTCCTACAACAATGCAAGAATTCAAACTAAAATAAAAATAAAAACTTCGAAACATACTTGAGGGAAATGAAAATAAAAACCTCAAATTGAGGACGTAAATTAATCGAATACCTGCTCTGCCCGTAGTGTAGCCAGCGACGTCCGGTACGCAGCAAGGACGTGTGTGGCATGCTCTGCGGTGCATTTTGGCCCGCTCCACCTAGCAAACATGGGGTGTCGACAAATGCTCGTTACTGAACTTTACATTTAACAAACTTTGCTTTATATTTCACATCCATATACTAAGGATTGGTAAGTTTCTTTTTGTTTGTTAGTTTGACATATTTTCAATTATATCAAAGAGACAAATAAAATGTAATATACTATTACACGTAAATAATTATTCCTAAGAGACACTTAGCTTGAATAACGAGAACTCAATGAACGTAATGGCAAGGGGCCCTGAGTACACTGGCGGTAGAGGCGGCCTCACAATAGGGCATAGTTGTGGGAACCTTGAATAGGCCCATAGTTGCGCCAACAAGAGTGCTCCTCCAATCTGCATCACATCCTTGTTCGATGCACTACAAAGCTGCCTATAGAGCTAGGCCAATGCTGCACTACCCTAGCTATACCGTCTTGCATTGCTGATTGGGTTGAGCAACTGCAGAGGCAACAGTGAGACCCGGTCCGCAGACTTGTCCATGAACAACAAGGCCCCCATCCGTACAAGTATGTGGTAGCAGGCATGTTGCTGCACGACTTCATCACCGGCATCCACAGCTGGGGGAGCAGCAAACTGTTCATCAAGCCACTTGTATTTTATCCTCGCCCCAGTAAGGGTAGACTTGTTTGAGTTCGGTATCACGGGCGGAGGTTCATGGCCCAACAACTCTCGGCACACCAAGTTCCATTACTTGTCTATCCTCCCAGTGACAGGAAACTCATCCACCGGAATCCCCAGCATCACCTCGATATCTTGCAAGGTGATACCCATTTCTCCATGGGGCAAGTGGAACATGTGCGTCTCCGGACGCCACTGCTCAACCAAGGCCATGATCAAGGCGTGGTCAACCTCCATATCAGGAACCTTGAATAAACCAGTCAAACCTGCTACATCTATGCATTGCATGATACGTGGGTCTAGCCCACCCTACGGCAATACACATTTACGGCATCGAACCTTTATCATGCCAGGCACCTCCTGCACATGGGACGAGTATTATGTTAGGTAGTGCACATGAGGTAATTATAAAACAGACATGTATTAATAATACAACTACATACCTCGTCGGCGGCGTGGCTCCAAAGCAGAATTGACCGATGACTCGACTACCGGGTCAACTAGGCAAGATCGTCGGGTCCAGGCTGCACTCTATCTAGTGCCTGCATATCTGACATGGCAGCAAATAGATTGTTAGCAATTATTTGGCAAGTAAACCATAATTAATATAAAATAAAAGCATGGATACAGTAAGACATATTATGATCCCAACAAGATTGTCAACATCGCTTCTTATCCCCACTTAACATGCAATCCAAAAGCAATCAAATTAAAGCTTAAATAAATAAGAACTTGCCATAATTTTACATACAAACACTTTTTTTTTTTTCTATTATCTGTAATTGAAGTAAAACAAACAAATGACTAATTAATGTGCTAGAAACTTGATTGATACCTGCATGTTCAACATCTAAGCAATATTTAAATGTAAGAGTTCTTTTTGGTGTATGATGTCTTTGAGAGTGATTTTAACAAGGAAAATATCAATTACAATTATTAGGACCTGCATACGGAGGGAAGACATATTAAATTTAACCATGAGACACACAATATGTGATCTTCCCCCAAGGACATTTAAATTCAACTCTATGGCTTATGACCAATGCAGTCACATAGTAAATATAAATTGCAACAACTCAATGTTTAGGTATTTTATTCTCAAACCTGTTAATCAAACTTGGTCTTTTCAACAAAGTAACACTCTCTATAAGGTCATCCTTGACAGCTCCCTGTTTTATGTCCTACGCAATTGCCCATTTACGATAGACCACTAAGATCCCTACAGCTACAGGTCATTTGGGCTCGAGTTCTCAACTTAATATCTAGAAACCTATACTAATTATTCTACATTTCTACCACTAGATATGTAAGCATACCATGACTCAGTCAGCCCATTTCCCTGCTTGTTAGGCCTATTTTCAACATCTTAGGAGTTAATTCTACTCAATTTCCTGCTTGGTGAGTCATTTTCAAATTTTAGGCTCATTTGCTGGGTCTATTTTACAAGTTTTAGGAGTTAGTTCTAGATCCATTTATATGACAATGGATCTAGAATTACCCTGTTCCACTGTATTAGCTATAAGCAATAGTCAATCAAAATGTATCAAACTCATTAAACCACAATGATGGAGTGAATGTTGTTTCCTACAGTAAATGCACTCATTTTTTTCTTGAAGTTACTTGAGCAGTTTGATGTTCCAGTGAATATCATTGCTTGTTTAACAAAAGGGTGAAAAATTACAGAGTATTCTCCTAAAAAAAAATACATAATCAAAAGATTATAATCGCAAAGAGAGAAAATCAATATAATCTACAACATAATGCATGTCATTTTCACCAAAGGGTGCAGGACCACTCGAACAAGAATCTCAAATTCACTGACTTCAACCCAATAAGCTAAATAGTAAAATAAGTTAGTAAAAATAATCTTTGCCAAATAGACTATGTATATCAAGGCTTATCCATGAGCATTGCATAATTTTTAAGTAAAACTCTATTAGTAATTTTTGTTATAGATGCTTCATTTAATTTAATTTAAAAATGAATGCAAAACTGTATAGATTATGAAACATGCTCACTACATACCTTGCTCCAAATAACTCAATATTATGTGTGTGTATTACACTATTATAATTAAAGTCTTTTTATCATTAGCTCTTTAATTAAAAATTATTAACATAGTTAATTTATTTTATGCAGAAGTCTATAAAATTTTTAATAGACTCGGATAATTTTGGTATTATCAAAATTTTTTATATTTTATATTTACAGATAAACATTTTTATTTTAATAATATTATCTTTTATACATATAATTAGTTTTTAATAATATTAATAAAATATTATCTTTATCTATACATTATTTTTTATAGAAAATATCTACATATAATTAATACTTTTATAATTATATATGCATGGACATAGTATTAGTAAACAAATAAAAATAAAATTAGTGGATACCAATCACATATATTACCTCAGCTTCTTTTTTAGCACTTTCTCAAAAGGGAAAATTCAAACTAATTATCATGATTTGGAGATATATGTTTTAAAAAAATTATGTTAAAAAAATTATAAAATCAGTAAATGCTAATTCTATTTAGCTTGCCCATTTAGGAATTTTTTTAATTAAAAATGAGATAACATGTCCCGGACCTTGCCAATAACAAAATCTATGATTATTTCATACATTTAACTTTCAATCCTTGGTCAACATAAGGTTCAATCCTTGGTCATACATTTAACATAAGTTATAACATCACTTTTATGAGAAATATAATCAACCGTCATAAAAACTAAATGCTTTTTTTTTGTCCTCTACAAAGTTCCTAAAAATGTATCCAAAATCTACGAAAATTTTTAAGTACTCCTAAAATACTAAAAAATGATACCCCCTCCTCTCTAATTTTTTATGAACCCTACCATGAATTTAAATAATGGACTCCTCAGTGAATGTGAGAACAACACCCTTTTCTTTGCTCCATTAACTTTTTCCTTATTATTTTTGTACACCACCTAAAGAGCAGTTTACATGGAAGAGCCAGTTTACATATTTGTGCACCTAATAAAGAGGACCAAATTGATCAAGAAAAATGGATCAAACATATATGCGAAACAAAATCCATAAAATAAATTGAACAAGTGGCAAGATAACATTCAAACATTTAGGGGTAAAAAATTTGAAATCAAAAGAATATTTCAAGGGCTTTCATATTGCCCAAGAACAATAAAGATTCAACACTTCTACACCATACCCTTACTGCAAAAGTAAATCACAATTTTTCCTCACGCAGACAAACCATGAGTTAACGTCTTTTCACTAACAATAAATAGCAATAAATAGCAAGACATAATGAAAAATTAGTGTTTAGCATAAAAGAAGTTGCAAGCCGACAAACTAAAGACACTCATTTTATTTTTTAATAACCAAGGCACTCGCATGTTGGGGAAAGAATAATGATTACAATTGATAAAAACATATTATTGCCTTATGTCCTCATATATAAATATTCAAGAATTCTGCGCACTTTGTTGCATAAGAAAATCAACATTTCTCCTCCCTATACAGTGTAGACACATCATCACAAATCCATAGTTTTGAAATCTGGACCAGACCGCACGGTCCGACCCAGTTAACCGGAAACAGTCCACTTGAACGGTTCTTTTACTTTCAAAACCTGCTCTACACAAAAATTTAGTGAACCGTGCGAACCGAGGTCGAACCGCCCGGGTTTGAGAACTGTGACCGGGTCTCACGGTTCACACCAAAGCTTCAAAAAGCAAAAAAAAAAAAAAAAAAAACGAGTTCATTAGTTCATCTCCGGTGAAATTGACTTGTTTTGCCACTTTGTGCCATTTTCTGTCTTTTTATCTCTCATTCTCAACCCCAAATTTGAAATTGCAATCCCAAAACACACTAATAGATCCACATAAAATGAAATAAAAAGCACAAACCTTTTTTTCTTCTACCTCATATGCATTTTCCTTCTTCCTCTTTTCCGTTTTGCTCCTTCTTGCTTCTTCTATCACCAGACACCAGTCACTAGTATCCAAAACCAAGAGACAAGTCTTTTTTCTTTTTCAATGAGTGTCTATCACTCTGGCATTGGCTAGCAGGCACTACCCTTTCCCCATGTGAAGAGTTTGACACGTGGCTACCTCTTCACCTTTCATTTGGTTTGTAAATGTTTTTTAAACTTATTTGATTTGATTGCTTCTACATACGGTAAAATCCCACCAATTCCCACAAATTTACTTACTGCCTTTGTACTGTCAATATAAATGTAACTGTAGATTAAAAAAATGCACAAAACACATTGCATGTATTTATAAAAAGTGTACAATATTATACATATTTACATGAAAGTTGTGATATGAAAAATATATTTGAAAGATGATCTTTATATTTATTTGGTTTATTTTAGTTAAATTTTATATTTATATTGATTTAATATATTGATTTATATTAAAATAATTATTAAATTAATTATGACGTCATCACGATTCGACCCCGGTTCGACCTCAAAAACCTTGAACCTCTCTCTTTTACGGTTCAATGAACGGTCCGGGTCTGAAAACCATGCACAAATCAAGATTGTGAATCACAATTTCCCCTTCTCTAGACACATCAAGATTCAAAACTTCTAACTAACAAATAGTAAGACATAAATAAAAGTATAAAACTCCAGTTGCTGGCTGACAGAAAATGATATCAATGATGATATAGACAACAAATAGGTAGACTTCAATTAACAAAAACGAAGTTCCAGGCTAACTACGAAAAAACACACAAGCTAAAACATTATTATTCAACTATTATAAAGAAAATAAATAAATCAATTTATAAAGAAAGCTTACTCCTTAGGTCCTCATCAAACACCATCCCAAGTAGACATACCTTACTTAAACATATTAAACAAATTCATTTAGGGGTAAAAAAAATTCATAAAAACCCTCCTATCCTAGAGCATGACCCAAAAATACAAGAGTGCATATAAGGAAGCACAGACCTAAACTTCTATATTTAGAGAAAAACCATGTATAAAGCATGCCAATCATAACAATAAATCACCATCGACTACTGCAAAATATCATATGAGACTGTAGATGTTGAGTGTTGGATGACAGTAGAAACTTGTGATGAGTGCAAATGGATGACAGTAGAAAAAGAAACCAGGAAACATGTTGAGTGTTGGAATGAGTTAGAATCGCAAAAATGGAGCCTGAAATATCCACAATAGAAGCACCCATTTTCATTTACACAAAGATTTTAAATTTTAAATTGCTATTGAACCTAGCTACTTCTTTTTGAGAAGTTTGCCACTCACTCACAGGAGTAGTGGGCTTCTCCCATCCGTACTCAACGGAATTCCAAACCCGATTTCAGGAATGCTTTCATCCTTACTTTCCAATAAGCATAGTTATTCCCATCAAAGTGAGGAGGAACAACAAGAGAGTGTCCATGTTCCATGACAACAGGGGTCAAGGATCAGCTCAAAGATCAAAAGATCTACAAAGAAAGAGCTACCTGCTCTGATACCACTTGAACAGTTTTAGACCCTTTAAACCAACCAGATTAACCTAGTTAATTAGCCAAGTGATTAACTTAGTCAATTTATGCAAATTTTGGTTATCACAATCACACAATCATATCAAGAATATAAAGCAGCGGAAAAATAAATGACACAATGATATGATGACCCAGGAAACCACACGGTAAAAATCTGGAGAGGATTTGACAGCTATCCTCAAGGTAAACCTGAATCCACTATGCGAAAGAATCGAAGTTCATACAAAAGGACTTACAAGCTCTCCACTTGACTTCCTAATGCTACCCACCAGTAGAACTTACTGACACGATCACGTGCAAGCTCCGAATCCACGGACTCCTTCTTTCTTGGATTCTCCAATTAGCTTGAAAACCCTAAGTTTATGTGAAGGAAAGCTACTCAAAGATTTCACAAGAGATTCACACAAATCGCAAATATGAGCAACAAAAGCATCCACAGCTCCTCTAAAAACGTGGCTAGGGTTTCCTTTATATAGTGGGAGAAGTAGATCTGAAACCCTAATCCTTAATGGGCTTGGGCTGAGTTGGAAAATTCTGCAGAAAAACATTCTGCCCGAGATTCAATCGATCGAGTCTAATTTTTGATTGATCGAGCCAAGCCAAAAGTCACTAATACTTCTGCAGCCACTCGATTCCAACTTTACATAAAACTCCCACACTTTGAGCAAGTCTAAACAAGACTAACAACCTGTTTTGATCATGGTTTGCCAACAATACACATTAGAGTTCTAAATACATAAATTCATAAATCTTTAGAACCTAACAAACTCCCCCTTTGGCAATCCATGACAAAACACAAATTAAAAGTTCAAAGTTTACAAATAAAAGCCCTTTACAAAAATAATGCTCATAAACACAAATTCAATCCTAACTACTATCCATCAGTTGCAAGTGTAGACAGCAGCTCAATTGAATCAACCTGTATATTCCTGAAACACTAAACAAAACGCATAAACGCATGTGTGACAGAAAACAGTAAATCAACAAATAAATTCTTGACTTCACAAAACACAAAACAAAGACATATATCATGAATAACTCATAAATATAAATCAATGAGCAGTGAACAAGAAACAGAAATAAAAACATAAGTAAACTAACTCCCCCCCTAAGTTAGATACAACAAAAAGTTTTTATTTTATATTCTTCCCTTTCAAAAATAATTTCAACTCCCCCTAAACAAGACAAACATGATTCCCATAAATCAATAATTTCTCCCCCTTTTTGTCACGTATTGACAAAGACAACTCATACAAAGAGGAAACAGTCACCATACGCAATAAAAGATAAGAGAAAATAGAAAATCAAGGGAACACAAACCACTTCAACTCTATAGAAAATAGAGACAACTCCCCCTATGAACAACAAATATTTGAAAAAAAAATATTTCCCTATAAAAATAGGAAAAACAAAACAAGTTTTTGGAAAAAAATAAAAAACAGTTTTGGGGAAACTTTAGGAGGTGGGGAAAATAAAAATACACAAACCAAAGTTAAAAACTAAGTTGAGGATACACATGAAAAAAAATTCTATCTTTCAATAAATGCAAACTTGACACTATATATCCCATAAACAGTTGCATGAATAGAGAAAAATATTTGCACATTGATTATCCATCATATATTTTAAGAAAAATATTTTCTGTAGTTCACACATAAGAAATAGCATATACTAGAATGTACAAAACTCAAAAATTAATCAATCAATTTTTAAATCAAGTTGAGTACCTAATTTAGCAAAGTGTATGCATGCTCTGTGTGAAAACAATGAGAGATATGACTGCAAAACTGCAAGATGGATACAAAAACAATGCAATGCATGTGAATCCTAAACACAAATGATGCATGAAAAAAATTTTTGGTAAAAAACATAGAAACTGAAAAATTTTCAGTTGTGATCGATCGAGAATCGATCGAACATCAATCGAGTCAAGCAGACTCAAACCAAAAATTTTAATCGCAACTTCGATTGATCGAAAAACAGGTTGGATCGATCGAAAGTCTGGAAAAATCAGATTTTTGAAAAACAGAGCATTTTAATGCAGAAACTCCTCAAAGTACATTGTTTTATAAAAAAAAATGCATGAGTATAAGACGAAAAATTTTTCAAAAACACTTGAATTCAACCCAGATCTTCCAAAATTAAGATTTTCAATCAATTTTTCCTCAAAGCGCAAACATTAAACACATTTTGCATTAAAATTAAGGAACTTTTAATCTTGGATGGCCACAACAAAAACACACACAATATAATGTACCAAGTTTAGCAAATAGTAACTTGTGTAGTGTGTGCAACTAGCAAAAGCTTGAGATACATGTGAGGTGATATGTGAATAGCAATCAATCACAAAGTCTACAAAATTCATCACATAGAATTTAAAAGAGACTATCACCTAAAGAGTTACATCATATAATTCCTACATTTCCGAGAACAAAAGCTTGCAATCATGTAAGTTTCTTGATTTTGCCTTATAATATACACACCACTTTTAATTTAATCAGAAACTTATTAAAAAGTCAGGATAATGTATACACCAATTTTAATTATGTGATTTGGCATCAAGCCTAATAGTACACACCAATTTTAAGCATTAAGCAATTAAATCGAGGCTACACCTTATATTCTTTTTGTGCGTGTGCTACACTTTCTCGAGCACAAAATCTTACGATATGCACTAAGGTGTTCATGATTGGCTAGTGAACAGTGGTGAGATGGTTATTTATGTCTTTCTCAAAAGGATCAAGTCCGACAGTCAAATAACATGTGACATCAAGATTAAGACAAAGTGATAAACACCATAAACATTTTTCCTACACAACAAGCACTACAAAGCTTCAACTAGTAAAGTGCAATAAATAAGCTCATCAAAGCTAAACAAGGTACACAAGACATGTATTGTGTAAATAAATTGACCAACCTTGTTTTCAAAGACCAAGAAAGAATAGTGTCAAACACAATTTGTTTTTCTCTTTTTTTTTTTTTTTAATTTTATTTTAAAAAAGAAAACAAATAAATCCTAGAATGAAATGCATAAATATTATGCAATGTAAATCGTAGAAACAAAAAAACACAAAAAACCAAAGAACAATGATCACAAAAAAATAGAGTAATGAATCACAATGACCATGTCAAAAAGACTCAATTAGATCGAGTCTTTTGCATCCAAAACCTTTTAGATGCACCACGAGCATTGGAGTTCCTATTCACGTTCGAGTGATTTCCAACTCCAAGATTGGAACAAAGGTTCAACGCCTTTATCAATTCACCAATGAGTGCCATAGGATCTTGTGCTTGAGGCACAGACACTTTTGGTTTGTTTGCTCTTTTAGCAGCTTGAAGCTTATAACAGTTAGGACGAATGTGTCCAGACTTTTCACAATAATGACAAACCCAAGTAGGTTTACCATGCATCTTGTCCTTAGAAAGGGTAGACTCCTTAGGTTTAGACTCTCCCAGATCAACCCTAATCTTCCTAGGAGGTGAAACTTCTACAAGTTTGACAACCTCACTCACAGGGGGTTTGACAGTTTCACTCACAACCTCACTCACGGAAGGTTTAAAAGAAGATGAAGGAACAAAGTTCATGGAATGAGGAGCAGACACAGAGATGCTTTCAACATAACCTAAACCAGATTTGTCAGAATGATACTTTTGAACATTCAGCATTTGATCAAGTTTAGAACTAGTAGATCTAGCAACAGATAAATCATGTTCCAAAGTTTTAACTTTATCAAGCAAGAGCATGTTCTCAGATTTCACATGGTTCAAAAGATCATTAGCATCAAATAATTTAACAAGCAAAATTTTCTTTTCAAGCTCAAGAGAATCAATTTTCTTCAGGCCAAGTTCAACATTCATAGCATCCTTTACAGCAACTTTGCAAAGTTTATTATAGGCCTCTTGAAGATCTGCATCCTCAGAGAGTTCCCCATCAGAAGGGTTCTCTTTAACAGACACGCTTTCATTGACTAAATCAGTAGCAGTGAAAGCAATGAAGTTTTCATCATCGTCACATCTAGACTCATCATCAGAAACCTCATTACCACTAAGGGTTACAGCTATAGCTTTACCCTTAGACCTCAAGTAAGTAGGATATTCAGATTTAACATGACCATACCCTTGACATCCAAAACACTGAGCACCCAAAGAATTGTTTGAAGATTGACCTACTTTTTTTCTAAGTTTTTCAAAGTTATTAACTTTAGTGGGATCATTCTTCCTAAAGTTTCTAGTTAGGTTCAGCAGTGTTTGTACCTCTTACCTTTCTGTTGTTATTCCTAAGAAAGTTTCTAAAGTTCTTGGCAAGGTACGCTATCTCTGTAGCAGAGAGCTCATCATCAAATCCACCAACTTCAATATCATCGACTGACTTAAGAGCCATTGATTTGTATTTATTAGTTTTGGGCAGGTTTGACTCATAGGACTGAAGAGATCCTACAAGCTCATCAACAGGGATGGAGTCCACATCCTTGCTCTCAGTGATGGCAGTCACTTTGGGTCTAAAGTTTTTAGTTAAAGATCTAAGAATCTTCCTAACAATTTTAGGTTGATCGTAGATTCCACCCAAATTAAATGCAGAATTAACAATATCATTCAATTTAGCATAGAATTCATCAAAAGATTCATCATCAGACATTCTAATGCTTTCAAATCTAGAAGTTAATTGTTGCAATTTATTGATTTTAACTGCCTTTGTGCCTTCATGCACAGTCTAGAGGATTTTCCAAGCAGTATGAGCAACCTCAACATTAGAGATTCTCTTAAATTCCTCCATAGAAACAACATTAAAGATGTCATTCATAGTTTTGCTATTGAACCTAGCTGCTTCTTTTTGAGAAGTTTGCCACTCACTCATAGGAGTAGCGGGCTTCTCCCATCCGTACTCAACGGAATTCCAAACCCTCTTATCAATGGATTTCAGGAATGCTTTCATCCTTACTTTCCAATAAGCATAGTTATTCCCATCAAAGTGAGGAGGAACAATAAAAGAGTGTCCAAGTTCTATGACAACAGGGGTTAAGTATCAGCTCAAAGATCAAAAGATCTACAAAGAAAGAGCTACCCACTCTGATACCACTTAAACAGTTTTAGACCCCTTAAACCAACCAGATTAACCTAGTTAATTAGCCAAGTGATTAATTTAGTCAATTTATGCAAATCTAGGTTATCACAATCACACAATCATATCAAGAATATAAAGCAGCAGAAAAATAAATGACACAATGATATAATGACCCAGGAAACCACACGGTAAAAACCTGGGGAAGATTTAACCTAACTATACTCAAGGTAAACCTGAATCCACTATGCGAAAGAATCGAAGTTCATACAAAAAAACTTACAAGCTCCCCGCTTGACTTCCTAATGCTATCCACCAGTAGAACTTACTAACACGGTCACGTGCAAACTCCGAATCCACGGACTCCTTCTTTCTTGGATTCTTCAATCAGCTTGAAAACTCTAAGTTTATGTGAAGGAAAGCTACTCAAAGATCTCACAAGAGATTCACACAAACCGCAAATATGAGCAACAAGAGCATCCACAGCTCCTCTAAAAACGTGGCTAGGGTTTCCTTTATATAGTGGGAGAAGTAGATCTGAAACCCTAATCCTTAATGGGCTTGGGCTGAGTTGGAAAATTCTGCAGAAAAAAATTCTGCCCGAGAATCGATCGATCGAGTCTAATTTTCGATCGATCGAGCCAGGCCGAAAGTCATTAATACTTCTGCAGCCACTCGATTCCAACTTTACATAAAACTCCCACACTTTGAGCAAGTCTAAACAAGACTAACAACCTGTTTTGATCATGGTTTGCCAACAATACACATTAGAGTTCTAAATACATAAATTCCTAAATCTTTAGAACCTAACAATCACTCTTACTGGTTTTTACCTGGACTTACGATAACTGACTTTTTGTTTCATGTGAATGTGTATTGTGTTTCATAGATTTATGTATATAGGATGTCATTATGGGTAGAACATCTTGGATTTACGGAAGACTGCTTCAAACAAACAGAGTCTCATCATTTTCATCATTTTTTCTTAACACGTAACCAATAGAACCAATCTTTGTCCAAACCAATCATTACAAGATGGGTTCTGCTTCAGAGCTAACGGTTGCTGCTAGAGGCATGAGACACATTTTACACCATTTACAACAACTATTTACACTCAAACGTAATTAGTTTGACACCATTTACAACAACTATAACAAAATCATGCCTACAATCGGATAAGACACATTTGACACAAACCCAGAGACATCACTGAAACACCACCACTCAATTTGCCAAAACCCCCCATCAAAACCCCAAGCACATTTAAACTCATTAATGAGAAAATAATTATTGCAGCATGTAAAAGACAAAAAATTTCTCATTAATGAGAAAATCACACAGACATAACCATATAGCAAGAAATAGTTTACATCATCATCATCGCAGCATATAAAAGACAACAAAATTCTCATCTTGATTAGTAAATTTACTACTTTTTAAGTAATTTTCAACAAAATAATCAAAATCCCACATAAAACACAACCTAACATTAACCAAGATCATAAAAGATATCAGAGGAGAGGACCGTACTTGTAATCAACGACGGCAGGAAGCAACGTCGACGGGAAGCAATGACGACTGAGGGAGACTAGATAGGGAGAGTGAGACAGATGGAGAGTGAGGAAGAGTCGGGAAGCTTGATCGCAGAGTGAGCGAGGGAGAGAGTGATGTCAGAGAGCGAGGGAAAGAGAGTGTACAGGGAGAGAGTGAGTGAATAGGGGTTGTAAGACGTTAGGGTCCTATTGATTCAAACCGCTGAAGAAAACTCGATCTTAATGTTGCCGAGTTATGAATGATTACACAATCATTTTTTTATTGGGGAAAACCCACGTCTGCTACGCCAACATGGCACAACGGTCAGACTAACTCGATCATAGTAATATCGAGTTTTTCATAAAAACTCGACTCTTGTATTATCGAGTTACAAAACAGGGGCATTTTTCCATTTAGTTTAGGAAAAGGGGCAAAAGAATGTTTAATTTGCCCGAAAAGGGCAAAAGCCCATTTTGTCCCAAATATCTTGTAACACTAATATTTGAGAAGTGGTTATGCTCTCTCATGGTATTACCTTACAATCTCTAAAACGTCTACTTTCCAAATTTCAAATATCAATAATACCTATTTAGCTAACATTGATACATATTTTTAAAGGTAATTTAAGTGTGAATTTTAGGACCAAGTGTTCATTAATATCAAATCATATTCTATTGTGAAGCATAAATAGCATCTTATACCTCATTCGTTGTTCCATATCTCCAATCTCCATGAAATCTTTCAAATACCTCACTCCCTTTTCTAACATACCATTTAGATCTCCCCTCCAATAATTTTTTTCCCCAATTGGTAAAGGTGAGATGGAGGTTTGTTAAAAGTTTGTGAATAAAATATTGTGGTAATTGAATTTCTTATATTTTATGTAATGTCATGATTGATCACTACCTATTGAATTACATAAATTAATACTATGTTTTATTAAATTTCACATTCGTCAAGAATCAAGATAGATGTTTTTCCTTCATTTTAGATGATTATGCGCGGTATGAGCAAAATTCGGCCTAGTGGCGTGCTTTCTTCTTTACTTTCTCATTTAAGTGGCGTGCTTTCTTCAACCAAATTTTGACAATTTGGTAGTGG
The DNA here is from genome assembly GCA_032727855.1 of Quercus ilex subsp. ballota. Taxonomy (NCBI): domain Eukaryota; kingdom Viridiplantae; phylum Streptophyta; class Magnoliopsida; order Fagales; family Fagaceae; genus Quercus; species Quercus ilex. The sequence goes on from CM064917.1 coordinate 35,446,112, forward strand.
AGCTTTTGCTGATATAATAGATTTCTTCTCTGCCCAATGATTTAGTGCCTTTCCCATAGCTTCCATGAAAATCCTATGTAATTTGCATGCTACCGAAAGTTTCACAATGTCAAATTTTGTGAGCTCCCGCTAAAAAGATACGAGAAAAGAAGCAAAGATTGCACAAAATTATCAACATGATCCATTTTTTCATTTTATCCAAAAATACAATTTACATCAGCTAACTTTGTCCAAAAATCATTTTGATCCTTCAAGTTTGAAGTTAGTCATTTTAGTCCAACAACTTTGCGTAAAAATCATCTTAATCCTTTTAAGAACATAGTCCTTTGGGTTAAAGTTACTCGTCTAAAATTATCAATTTCCAACTTAAAAGAGATGATTTTTGGATTGAGTTAACAAATGTAGAGTGCAATTTTTCCTTCATTATAAATATTACATAATTCACGCACTAATTAAAAATTATTTTTCTTTCCCTTTAATTTTCAAGGACAACGATTTTGTCTCCTAGCCACCGTTTTCTTCACAACAAAATCCATCTAGATCTGTTTGGTGCTCCGCCTTCCTCAACCATTTTTTTTTTTTTTTTGAAAGGATTCATGCACTTTTAGTTAGCTACCTCTTTACCCAAATTAACTTAAATTCATGTTTTTCAAATATATATATATATATATATATATATAAACTGTTGAACAAATATTTTCTATTTCAAAAACTCATGAAAAATGTTGTTTGTTCTCTAAAAGGAATATTAATGATTTCCTTGCTAAAAAACAAAGTTATTTGCATATTGGAATGGTTCAAGTTGCTATTAAACCGCTCACCCGAAAGGGTATCAATGCTTCTGTTCTCATGTGTTTACGAGATGCTAGATTTAAACACTTCAAAGATAGCATTCTTGGTATGATTACTGCTATATATATATATATATATATATATCATAAAGCTTATTAGACACTATAATATCAAGGAAAATTTTAAAATATATGTAGATATTACGATAAGGAGTATAGTTCATATAATTTATTAGGATATTAACAGAAGTGAACAATTGATTTTTTTGAGCACTATGTGTTGTTACCATGATTTGGTCATATCCTGAATTAGTATTTTGTTGATTAAAATTTCATGAGTTAAAATGGTTTTAGGGTTACCATCTTTTTTCATTTTTATATAAGATAGTAGTGTCACAATTTTTGGTCATACTATCTCACTCAGTGTCTATGACACAATCAAAAGCCCTATGAATTGATAGTATGGTCGACGAAACTTGAGACTTTCAAGTTTACGGAACATCCTTCAAGTCCATCAAACCCGCCATCCTTTAAACCCATCGAAAAAGTCTCTAGCAGTTAATTGAATAGAAATGTTTACAGCATGCATATCACATCCTATATGACTAACAATGACATTAAATCATCATTCTGACTAGAGCTCCAAAAATCATAAGAGCTTGTAGAGCAAATGAAAAAATTTACATAAGTAATAAAAGTTCTTATAAGTGCAAGTCCAGTAGTAGGGAAAAAAAGAAGAAGAAAAGAACCAAAGATGTTAAAATTCTCAAAATTAAAGCACTACCTTTTATCATTTACTAAGCAAATTAAAAATTTTTAACACATTATTAGCAGTTAAATTACCGACTATCTCAAAAGCTATCATTTCTTAATAAGTGGGGCCCAACACACGGGACTTGTAACATTTTAAATAGAAGGTAAAGAGGAGACAGAAATGGAACATAGGATCTCCTGCTCTAATACCATGATAAAATGCCAATTCTCACAAAAGTTTAAGCTATTAGAAGAATAATGAATTCAATTACTTAACCATAATTCCAACATTGTCTGACATAAAGGGACAAGGAAGAATCAAACCAATTTGGGAAATCCAACTTTGCTGCAACAAAGGCCTTAAACAGCAGCCTAGCACCTAAATCTGTAAAAATAAATTGAACAAGATATAGAATCATGTTAGATTTGTTGAACTTGAAAGACTCATTAGAAAAAAGAAAAATCAAGAAAAGAAACAAATCAATCCAGAAAGCACCTTCAGTAAGAATCTATAAAATAGATCAAAGAAGGAAATATTGAAATATATAATATCATGTTCAAAGGAATATAATATTTGAAAGAAATTTACAAGAAAAAGTGAAGTAAAAATAAATAAGGATCTGTTTGGTAGAATGAATTTGTTTTTGTTTAAGTTAAAGCAATTCAATTCCCAAAAGGCCAAATTCATGCCAAGCACGATAGGATAAAGCAAAAATCTATATTATTCTTCTCTTGGCAACAATATTTAGATCGCAATCCCAGTTAATATAACCATTGCACACCAATAAGATGCATTACCACATTCAAATTAGATATGAGCTTGCCAACATAGAATGACTAAAACAAGACAATAGGACAGAAGGTAAGAGAAAAATTGTAATCTATAATCCTTTGGATACGAAGCCCAAGAAAAGCAAACTCTGCCTAAGTTTTTGTAAGAAATAAAATGAGCAGAAACTATACATATAACATTGGGATTGTAAGAGTAACAAAAAAAGAAGGGGGAGAGAGAGAGAGAGAGAGAGAGAGAGAGAGAATCTTTGTGGATTGGCTTAACCAAGTGGAGAGAATTTTCGATTTCCATGAGGTACTAGACTACAAGAAGGTGAAATTGGTAGCAAATAAGCTCAAGGGCAGGACATTTGTTTAATGGAAGCAATTGCAGGTCTAATGAGTGAGAATGGGAAAAGGAAAGGTGCTAGAATAGTTCAAAATGAAGCGACAATTACCCAAAAAAAAAAAAAAAATCATGCCTTTTAACTACATGCAAACTATCTTCTAAAATTTGCATAGGAAGTCATTGCATTATGAACCTCAAGAAACCAAGTACCAACAAGTACAAGTCCTTGGCAGCTATCTTGGCCAACCAAGAATGTTGTTTATTGACAAACAAAGAAGGACAAGGGAAACGTAGCAAAGTGTTTTTCAGTTAATGCAGTACTTGGTTTATCAAATGTAGCCATTACATGCAAGCTAGGAGTGGCAATTTTTATCCATATCTATAAACTTGCCCATTACCCACCTTATTTGGATAAGTCTTAACCCAACCCATTTAAATATTTGGGTTAAATAGGTAATGACCCATTTGGTTTGTTAAATTACCAATTGTTCCAAAAGCTTAAGCTGTTAGGAAATTATGAATTTAACTCAGGATCTCCTGCTCTGATACCATGTTAAAATACCGATTGTCCCAAAAGCTTAAGCTGTTAGGAAATTGTGAATTTAATCACTTAATCATAATTCTAACATGGCTATTTAATTAGATGGATTTAAATGGATAAATCCACTAATAACCACTAAACCTATCTAAAATTTAAATTTAAATTTAAATAAACCCACAAAAACCCAAAAGTCAAACACACTTTACCACCTACTCTTCGACATTTTCTACATTTTCTCATCATCCAAACAGACTTGTAACAAACACAAAACCAAAAATAGCACATGATCACATTCTCGGCAACCAAACATGCACTACAGAACACAGCCAATGACCTTGAAAATCAAAAAATCACTCATCCAAACTAGGGGTGGCAAATGGGTGAGTTGGGTGTATAATTACCCATTTATCCATTTATGACCCATTTATATATAAATTAATTATTCATTACCTGCTCAACCCATTTAATTAGTAACCCACCCATTTAATTAATGAGCAATGTCTACCTATTCAGTCAAAAAAAAAAAAAGAGTAGTGAAACATAGATCTCTACGAGTCAACACGTCAAACCCAGTACGATTCACCAAGTCCTCCGAGTCGATCTTTCCAAGCCAGACGCACCGTGTTCATGGTTCCAAAAATCCCCCAAAAACGTCTTCGCCGCATCCAAACTCGGAAAGTAAGTACGCTTGAGGAAGATCCTACTCAGCGAGTCACACGAGTCGAAGCTGACCACAACTCGATTCGCGTTAGCCTCCAAGCTCCCCATCACAACCACAAGCAATTGCTTGTACGCAAAGTAGAACCTTTTCATTGCTGACCCGATCGATTGCAAAGCTTGAAGAAGATAAACCTTCTTGAACTCTCTCTACTCGCTGTAAAGCTTCATAGCCGATTCTTCAACCCTAGGTCCGCCTTTAAGGTCCACTTCAACGCCTAGTATGTACGGCACTTTGTGCTTCTTCACCGTCGCTAGGTTCTTGTTCACTGTTATTAGTTTGGATCATATTGGTCATACATGGGTGCATTTATTAGCATATCTTCCTTAGGTGCTTGCAAGGTATTATCAAAGATCAAAGTCATACCTTCTTCAATCCCTTCCACCAGGGAGGATTTTCCTTCCGACTGCATGGCTGACTTCCACCTGTTAGGGGCTTTGTAGCTACACAATTGTAACATTTGAAAATTCCATTGATTGTGTTATGCTTGCAAGAAGAAGTGAGTTATAGCATTTTTCCGATTGAAAACAATAAAGAGAAGGTATGCATTCAAGAACCCGTGTATGATCAGTTAGAGTTTCAAGAGGGTGCTTAGGGTTCTTATCTATCATTATCTTTCAAGATTGTGTTCTTTATGATAAGAAGACCATGAATGTTTGTCATGGTCTAGTTTGGTTTCATTTGAGATCCTATTAAGTAGGGAAATCAGTCATGATTCTACGCAATATTATTTTGTTACGCATCAGGTGTCCTAGACTAACTTGGAATATGTTGAAATAAGTTTTTCTAAGACTATAATTTCTATGTCACGACTTTTGTCACAGCTGTGATGCGACAGATAGTGATTGACAGTTCACATGACCCAACCACTTTTTTTCCACCGCTCATAATCAGCCATGAGTTCACTGATTTTTCTCATTTTGTTAAGCATTAGTGTTCTTGTCCAACTAAGAATCTATTGGAATATTTTAAAGCAGCAGCCTTTGGTATGCTACCAAAGGCAACAAACTCATTATACAAGGAAACTGCATCATCCTGGAAGTCTTAAGATAAAGAGTCCTGATGCTGGGCATTTCAAGTTGTTGCATCCTAATCCTCTTGTAACTAGTTAGTTAGTTAGATGATTGCTTAAGGAATAGTATCAAGCAAGATAAAACAGTCCGTTCAAAGACTCGTAAGAAAAAGTGAAATTAAGATAAAGAGAAGATTTTTCTTATTGTTGCAGCCAACACAGTGCAAACACTGTTGCAAAGTCCAAATCACAAATTCTCCTCCTGTAAACATATCAACACTAAAAACAATCAAGCATTGTCCCCACAAAACAAACATCGGAATCTTATAAAAAAGCATATGTTGCTTAGTATATTTGAGTCCTAAATAGCAAAAAACTAGAGAGTAACAACGAACTACATAGAATATTGACAATATCTGCTCACTTTCAATGACTACGAAAGCAATGACCAACAATCTAAGATTACGCATTAAAATCCAGAGAAATAAGTTAAAACCAATAGAAATTTTAAATGCTCACTCACTGAGACTGAGACTGAAACTAAACTAATAATCTGCCTAAAAGCCAAAAATAAAACCTGGGAAAAGCAGTGAAAGACCCAAGTTAAGAAAGAACTAAACAAGAAAAAAACTCTCTTTAAAATTCTTATGATTGTAAGAGAGAAAAATATGTTAGGAAAAAAGAATTTATTGCCAAATCAGGCTCCATTGCAAAGAAACACAAAAAATCTTGCTTCCTACAGACAGGCAGTAAGTAGCAAATCCAAAATGGGCATGAAAAGCAACAGAGGGTAACCAGGCTAAAATAATATGAAGAAAAAAAATTAACAAAACGAGACAATATCACAAATGACAAGTACTACATGAAAGCACAAACCCCCTAATGGCATTGGCATTCACTTCTCACATGAGAAAACTGAAAATAAAAAAATCGCAGCTACACAGTTTAGAACAACTTTAATTTACAAGATTTTTAAAAAAAAAAAAATCCCAACAAGACTACTCAAAAGCATTTTTCATTAAGCAACAAAAACAAATCAACCCCAGTTAAAGTACTACAAATGCATCACCTCTAGAATTAAAATTTAGATTAAAAAATGATAACAAAGAGAGAATATAAATACACACATATATATGAGAAAATGGACAATCCCAAAGGGTAAATCAAGTAATTAAGGGAGAATTAAGATCAAATGTAAATAAAATCTAAAACACAGCAGCAATATGAATATCCCTATTCAATATAAAATTTTTAAGTCACAAAAACAAGAAATTTACCAACAAGTTGGGTAGTGTGGGAAATATTTAAAACCAGAAAAATGGAGCCAGAAATACACACAATCCAAGCACCAATTAGTGTTTACAAAGTGAATTTTAAAATTTTAAACCTATAATTATACCCATCTAGAAATAGAAGACAGTGCTATTACAGGAGCGAACTAAATCATTCTAAAAAAAACCCTTCTTCACTGCAACAGATGCCGTATAAGAGCTGCTGAGAACCAAAATCGGTAAAGTAAATCGAACAAAGAATAGTATAGTATCATATATGAGGAAACAGTCGATTAGAAGACTTGTAAGTGAAAAAGTGAAATCAAGACATATAAGAAGAGTTTTCTTATAGCTGGAGTCAACACAACCCAAGTTTGAGAATCACAAAAATGAACATCACCAGCTTATATAAAAGCATAAGTTAGTGCTCAATATATGAGTCCAGAAAAGAAAAATCTTCATACTAATAAAGACTTGATTGGACATTGACACTATTAGCCCACCCACTTTCTATGACTAGGACAAAAATTGCAATGGAAATTTCAAACCTTAGCCAAGTGAGTCAAGAATTTACAATACACCTGGAAACTATAGCATAAGAAAACTAGTAATAGACGCAAGTATTAGATTGAGCTGAAACAAGACTAAGCTAGGCGCATCCAAAAAAATAAATCAGTTCCCATAAACAAATCATGATTGAGATATTTAACTTGAAGTTACAAACAAGCTGAGGAACTACTATATGTCAATAGCATCCAACACATTTAAGGTGCATCCATTTAACTTCAACAGCCTAGCTCACCCCTGCCGCTTGCCTAATGTTTGGAGCAAATTAAATCAATCAGCAAGATTCTAAATTAACATATATTACGGCACAAATCTACAGACATTAAATCCAATGGCCAAAAATTGAATAAAACAGAAAGACAAAGGAATAAGAAATGCAATAAAAGTTTCAAAAGCAAACTCAATGAGACTGAAATTTATAATCCACCCCGAAATTGGAACCCTGGAAAAGCAGTGAGACACAAGTATTATATAGAATTAAAACAAGAAAAAAACTATCATTAAAATTCTTATGAATGTAGGAGAGACGAACAGATATATGAAAGGGAAAAAAAAAACATATTGCCAAATGAGACTCCACCACAACACTCCAAATAAATCATGCTTCCTATAGCCCGAAAATAAATGGCATGGCAATCCAAACTGGACACGGAGTTGCTACCAAAACAGGATAACCAGGTTCAACTAAAAGCAAGAAAACGTCAACAAAAACAAGACAATAAGATTCATGTACAAGAACTACATAAAAGTGCAAACCCTTGGTGATGTTGGCATTGGATTTCGCATGAGCAAACTGAACAAAGATTTTTTGAAAAAAAAAAATTTAATGAAATTGGACGAAGGCAAATATGCCTTCTAAGTTTGACAGAAATTCATTTCAGTCCTCTAATTTAAAAAATTTTCAATTCAATCCGTCAATTTGTGACTTGTATATGATTTGTTCATATAATAAGAAAATATTGCAATTCTAAGTGAGGCTACTAAAGCAAGTAGCTAGCGGTATTGTAACATTAAAAATTTCTTTAAATAAACTGTGTGTTGCTATTGCTTCGTTCATATAATAAGAAAATATTGCAATTCTAAGTGAGGCTACTAAAGCAAGTAGCTAGCGGTATTGTAACATTAAAAATTTCTTTAAATAAACTGTGTGTTGCTATTGCTTCTTAACACAAATAAAGTTTGTTCATGGGATTAAAAACGGCCAAAACAAATTATAATTAATCATTGAAACTGTGCATCTTTTGAAGTATTGAAGGAACTACTTGGTTCTACCTATATGCCATGCCTTGAAATTGACAACATAACTAAAGAGAAAATTACTTAAGTCTAGCCTTGAGAATAATGAAATTGAGCATAGTTCTTTTTCATGCCAAAACTTGTATGGCACCATGAACCATTAAGAGATAGTTCCAACATGTACATAATGACCTACGAATTGACATAAAATAATTAATAAGCTAAGGAATCTTTTAAATAGCAACAGGAGAATCTAATTGGTTAAACTTGCTGCATACTTGCAAAATGTTTACTTTGTTTGATAAATGCAAATATAACAAAATCTTATCTTTTAGAAATCCATGAAAACAGAAGTTATGTCACTCCTAGAATATAAAAATGTTTTGAATGAACCAGATGACAATTGATCAGGGACTTCATTACAATTTCATTCCCAACTGCCATATATGCAAGAAGAGCAAACACGCAATAAGGCAATGCAACTCAAACGCCAAATACCATACATGTACAAATTAAAAACACATGCAATTATATAAAACATGATCTGACCAAGTCTATTCCATTTTTGAGACTTCACTGCTTTAACTCACTTCCATTAACTTACAGGTAAATGTAATTGCTATACATCAAAACAAAGAACCATAAACTTTGCATCTGAAGAAAAATCCAACACATTTAGACAATATATATATATATATATATTTTGTTGAAGATCTATTCAGCTCTTATAGAAGATGATCCTGAAAAACATTAAACAAACAATTATAATTATGAAAACAAAGAAAGAAATATATATATATATATATATAACCTCAAGCAAATTTGTTTCTTATCAGATTATGTTCCAAATTTCAATGCAAAAATTGAAACAAACTTTAGCAAACAATAACACATTGCCAAAATTTATGCATTAGGAGTGAATATATAAATTTCAATAACAAAAATTTATTATTAAACAAAGATGTCGATTTCAAGCATTGGAAAATATAACTTAGAAAGAGAAAGGCTCGTGGTTGTAAATATAAAGGAAAGGAATCTGGACTTATTTAAAATAAAAAGGTTCATTTTCCTTAATAGACTAATCATGATTCATGAACTAAAAAAACTATCATCTCTAACTATAATTCAATCAAAATTAATGTCAAACTTAAAATTTAAACCCTTAAAAGATGGGATTTAAAATGAATAATCATTCAATTAGAAAGTGAACAGCTAAAACAACATTTTGGAAGTTAGGAGTTTACCTGCTCTGAGTATTCAGCAACATTGTCACCATATGACCTGGCTATTGCCTCTGTTTTCTCTTTGATACCAATTTCCAATGGATATAAAAACTTCTACTTTGGTTCCATATGTAATTCATTATATGGTGTTCTTATTGTCAAGGATCCTAACATAATAATAGAGAACGCATGAGAAGCAAGAATAAACATGATTCAATATTATTATTAAAGGAATTTTCTAAGTTAGGTTGAAGAAAATAACTGAATGATACAGATTACATATAAAAAAGGCGGACAATGGGGGAAGTTAATAGAATGTTAGATATACTGATACTGAAGCGGCGTGTTTTTAGAGTTCATTATAAAATTTTGTCTTTTAACGTGAGAATGTGATAGAATTTCAAACTTTTTATGAGTTGTGTTTTGAGATCTATGGAATTATACAAGAATAAGTATTAAAAATCGCTTAAAGTTCATGAATGATCTATGCTTTCAATTTAAAATTGTAGCCATCACTATATCCAAAAGAAGAAAATGGTAATCCCAACTAATTTCTTGAACGATCACTAAAGACCAATCCTATCTAACTAAAGCCATAACAAAACACCACCCCCCCCCCCCCCCCCCCAAAAAAAAAAAAACCCTATAAGTAGGTTGGAAAGAAAAATAAATATCATCAGCACAATGTTCAATTTAGTTTCTTTACCATGAACAAAAAAAATTAAAATAATTTTATTTGTAATTTCTGTAATCTATAAAAATATAACAATACCAAAAGTATTTTCCTGTAGACTGGCGGTGGCAGAACGCTAGTGGTTAGTGGCAAATAACATATTACTTTTTCATAAAACCAGATCAGATATTACTATATGAACTCTCACAACTATCAATCCATCATGATATTAAAGATCGGGCATAATTTTGTGGCAACACAAATATTCATTAACATCAAGATTCATCAAAACCATTTAAGAAAGCACCAATGAAATGTTCTGTAAAGAGATATTTGACTAATCACAAGTACTAAATTATTGTATATGGCTAATTTTAAACCGCAATTTCATTCAGAATACAGTCATGAGAGACAGAATATAATAGCAAAAGAGAGTCAAAAAAGATCTTTCATGTATAATCTTGCATAATCTCGAATGTATCAATTTTGGTACGTAGACCAAATAACACAATGCAAACAAAAGTTCCAAGAATCATGGAGATATAGAAAAAACATATAATAAAAGTAAAACAAAAGAAGGCAAAGCATTTACTATCTTGATTTATTGAGAAATAAGAACCAACAAGCATCAGTTGATAAAGGCAGCATCAAAGGTTATATCGAACGCCTATAAAATAAAATTTTTGGTTAATACCATAACCCAAGTACTATTTTGGCTTTATTGATACTTTCTAAAAATTTTACCTGTTTAGTGTCTTATTGACAGATATAAATACATTTTAACAATTTTGGCTCATGCTGTAAATAATTTTTATCTCCAAATCTCCTTTTAGTACCTAAATCAGATATTAATTTTGGCAGAAATATTTAAGAACCCCACGTAACAAGTAGAAATACAAGGCAATATTATCTCATCAACAAGACTCAGCAATCAAACCAAATCGACTGACAAAGCTGAATTCCCCTGATATGCATTTTTTCAACAATCCAACTAAAATAACAAAGTACCATACACATCATTCATGTAGATCTTATTGTACTTAATGCTGCCATGAAATTAAGAAGACAGTATTTATCTGTTAACAATTTCCAAAAATCAAAACTAAAGAACGATAAGCATTTCATTGGTTGCTAAGACTTGGGAACCTGCACATGGATGAAATAAAAAGTATCAAGTACATAAATTGTAACAAGCCAGACAAAATGAGTGAAATAAAACTGAGATAAGAATGATTTCTATGATAGTAACCTATATAATAAAAAGTATTCAGACTGTCCAAATTCACAAATAAGACAATGAGAAGCTATAGCATCATAATAATCACAGAATATAGCACGGCCAGTTGGAATGTCAGGGAAAAGGCTTGTGAAAGCTCTAAACGGAATGGATTTGTAAAAGTAGGCAGGCAATAGTTGCGCTAGAAATAGAAAACAAAGCATATTTATATATAAATGAGAATGTGATGTGGGAAAAAAAAAAGGATGAATTATTAGGTAAGTAGATTGTTGGAACCAAAGCAACAGTAGTGGAAATTTATAGAAACACCTCCAAAAAATAGGAATCGGGGGGGGGGGGGGGGGGGGGGGTGTGTGCAGAAAAGAGACAAGTAATCATAACCAACCAAGTATAATTAAGTTAGATCCTTTAAAACTTGAACATGAATCACAAAAAATAGCAATGTTGCCTGGGCAATACATGGTAAGTGGTAACTAACTAACAAACAACAACAAAAATACTGCTCTAACATGAGTAAATAAAAAAAAAAAAAATGGAAAATTCTTTTTTGATCAAGGCTAGTGTTTTAAACCATGTCCTTAAGATAGATTTCATCCCTCATAGTGGTTTTTTCGAGTCTATTGGACAACTACCTCCCAGAATACAAAAATCTTCTACAAACAAAAGAAGCATAGATGTGTGCGCATCTAATAAAACTGTGTCTCTCTCTTTCAAAGATTCTTAAGCACGAAATATGAAAATAAGAAGTGACCAGAATGAATGAGGGACAAAGTATTCATAGACAAAATCGCAACAATTCATAACAGATACAAGTTAAGCATTCACGCTTTTTAAAAAAAAAAAAGCAATATTAGACAGATCCAAATAGCATGCACACACAACCAACCCAACCCGTCCTAGGGTGATGCGTGCTAGTGTGAGAGGCCCATTTAAGTAGGTCATCCCCCTGTTCCACAAAAGTGGGGTGCCCCTTTGGGGCCCATAAAATATCCAACTCTATGGTATACAAACCCACAAAATATTTATAACTTTACCAATGTGGGATCAAGATTTGTAGTCAATTTCTCATTAATTCCCTAATGGTTTTGAGCGAGTGATAACATAAAGTTATTTTTTTCAAGGAGGAAAACACAACCCAACTCACATTGCCTCAAAAGTGTTGTCTATCTTTTACTTTGACTCAAAGTTAGCCAACCACCCACTTCTTAAAACCCAAATTTCTCAAAACTCTTCCACATCATTTTTCACCTACTCATTACGTTATTTCATACCTAGGAGAAAACACAACGACGAGAACCAACAGACCATCCATTGGCAAGAGTTCCAGACTCAACTCCTACAACAAACTTAAGTCTAACCACTAACGTATCAAATACCGACACATGTACTAGCAACTAAAAAGGTCCAACCATATTACTTTGACAAAGTATAGTATTAAAAACCCTCCAAACTGAGCATAAATTGTACAAGAATATTAATGTGTAAAGCATTTTCAAATTTCAAAAAATTTAGAAAGAAAAGAGACAAATTAAAAGGAGAAAAAAAAGGAAAATTGGACTTTCCGTAAATTCTAAACAAATAAAAATAATTTGGAAATATCAAGACATATAAACTTTAAAGTACACAAAATGTCTATAGATTAGGACAAACAAGTGGCCCATTCTGTTACTTTGGTGGTGGTCTAATGAAAAGCAAACTATTTGTGTGTTTTGCATAGAATCTTAGAATAAAAAAATTTCAGGACAATTAAAATGGAGATCGATTTTTAATTACAAGCGATTTATTTTTAAAATACAGAAACCTAGGAAAATATCCCCCAATATTAGCAATATTTTCAAAATTTTAAAACCTTCATGTATTTTAAAGAATCATATTCTTGTCGTAATAGAAAAAAGAATGGATACATTATTTTTTCTCATTTTATTTTAAATTATATGGTTTAGCAATATATAACTTTCAAAACTATATGCTTTATGTTTGCAACTTTGCATATGCTCCACCCTAAGGTTGAATGCCAAAACATGAAAACTATCAGCAGAGGGGAAAAACAATCATATCCCACTCAAAGAGTCTCATGCTACTAGATCGTGTAAATATGAGTACGACATTAAGGAACTATAACCACAGGACAATTGAAGCTCAAAATTAAGCCAGAAATCATCTAATTTATTAAGCTTCCAAGATCTGAACCACCTAGTTTTAAGCTTGCTACTAACAAACAAACAACCACAACCTACAAGTTACATATGAAAAATTGCACCACATAACTTAAAATTCCTTGTCTCATGGGCCATGGCAGCATCATAAACCAAACATTGTAAAAAGAGATTGCAAAGAGCAACAAACCTGAATTTTGAGACCACTGCGAAAGGAACTTTTCCTCAAAAGTAGACTTTGAGCTTGCGGAAGCACTGGTTTTCGAGGAAAGCCACCTATACTGATTTTTAAAACAAATACAACAATAAAAAATGCTTAAAAAGATCAGAATCCGATGATAAAGAAAAGAGTGGCCATGACAATGACATAAAACAAAACGTAGAGTGGCCATTTATGACATAAAAATTTACCCAAGCTGCCCATAAGCAAAAGAGTAACAATATGCTAAGACATCAGAAAATATGACTATGCACTATGCAGTAGTGGAAGAGACTGAAAAAGCCTATGAAAACAGCTTCAGAAAAATCTTTTTGATTGAAGCTTCAAATAAGTTATGAAGCACCTGCTAAAAGCTCTTGAAAAGAAATTTTTTTGGAGGGACAATAATATTACTCAAATGAAAGGCTCTGCATTTAGAAAGGAACAAAATGGTCTTTATATTCAGGGGTGTCCATGGGTTGGGTCAAGTCAGTTTGGACTCAGACACATTATCTCAGTCGTCGGGTGGTGAAGGATGAGACCCATCACTATATAATATGCTAAGACATCAGAAAATATGACTTTCCACTATACAGAAGAAACTGAAAAATCCTACAAAAATGTCTTTAGAAAAATCTTTTTGATTGAAGCAATCTAATAAGTTATGAAGCACCTGTTGAAAGCTCTTGAAAAGAAAATATTTTGGAGGGACAGTAATATTACTTGAATGAAAGCTCTGCACTTAGAAAGGAACAAAATGGTCTTCATATCTAGGGGTGTCAGTTGGGTCAAGTCAGTTTGGACTCAGACGCATTATGTTAGTCGTCGGGTGGTGAGGGATGAGACCCATCACTGACTAAGCAGAAACAACAGCTTGAATGTGTGGGTGTCCACAAGTGCTAGTCAAATCCAGTTGAAAGCAGCTAAAAAAGGCAATGGAGAGCATAAATGTCCGAGATTGCAAGATCTCTATCGTATCGGATTGGAGATCTGTGAGATCTTGAACCAGATTACGGAGATCGTCTCTGTCAATCTGGGAAAATATTTTACCGGTATTGCATCTTCATTGGACAGGTCAGTTTCATCGGATTCCCAAGTGGGAAAGCTGACACTTAGAACCGTTTGAGGCAGATTTTGGACTGTAGAAACTGTCGCCACCCTAAAAAAAATATAGATATACATTTTCTTAGAAAATTCTTTTCAACTAACAACATAAAACAACTGTCTTGAAAAGTGGAAGGCCATCTTCCCTCTACAGTAAAACTGAATATAGTTCAGATTTAAAACTCACAAGCAAAAACAGGAAAAGAGGAAGAAACACCTGATGTGGAAGTGAAAGTGGAGTTAAAGCCACCAAGTTCTACAAAACACCAATTCTTGAGGGACACCATAGGTCAGCAAGCCCCACAAATTAAAATGTACATCACTGAACATTGACTTATTCTATAAACTTTGGATTGCTATGGTGACTGGTCCATAAAAAGTAGATGCCAGAATTTGAGAAAACAAAAGATTGTTGTGAGGTGTCTTGTGTTTTGGACCTGGCTCTACAAGTAATGCAAAAAGGTTTCTTCTAGAAGTCAAAAGGCCTAGAGTCACCATGGGCCATGACGCTTGTATCAGATAGAGAGAGAAGGGCAAGGTCTTCTCCCTCACATGTGGACATAGGCAATCATGGTGAACCATGTTAGATTTGTGTCCCTTTCTATTTTGGGCTTGTTATTTATTTATTTATTTTCTATTTTTGATCGAATAACAAATATCAACTGAGATAAGCATACATCTTTAAAGATGCTCCAAACGTCCAAGGGCAAGGAACATCAACTTGTTCCTGTCCTCAAACCCGGACATTGGTATCCCCATTCTCCCAAAAGGAAATGATTTATTTTCTCCAGTTTCATATCCCAAGTTAAACTCCTAAAAGATCCAATATCTAGCAATTTCAGATTCTTCAGCATCTTTGCCACAAAGTTTTAACAGTTTTTGAAAATTATCTAAAATGGTTCAATTGCATTCTGTCAATTTCTAATTAAAACAGCTATAAAACATAAAGTTGGATGCAAACACAGGGTCTCTATAAACATTTACGAATATCAGTCAAAAATAGTAATTTGTAGCATTTTATATCAACGGGATTTAAATATCATACACACAAAATTAGTTGACACGCAAAACCAGACAATAGTAGAGGAGCCAAACCGCAGTCTAAAAAACACGTAATTCAAGCTTGTCATTAAGGAGAAGATTCGCAGACTTGAAATTCTGATGAACAAAGGGTGGTTGACAGATCTCATGCAGATACATATACCACAAAACAGAGAAAAAATCAGTTTCTGATTCACTAAACATGGATGACAAAAGACTTCCCCACAAAAGTGTGAAATCCACAAGTTGTGAGTTCCTAGGTTAGCAATAAAAGAGACAACAAAGAAATCTGTTTTTGAGCTCCTAGCCTAACATGAGCATTCTACATAAGCAACTAACAAACTCCATGTCTCAAGTTAGGTAAAACAATAGCATTGCAGACTAGTTTAACATCCAAGAAGAAATGGAAAAATTCAAAAATAAAGAAAGAAAGAAGCATCGGGTTTTGTATTAATTAAAAAGAGACCATTAGAGAAAAACTAAAAAAACTAATTCCAGAATTTAGCATACAAGACAGAACCAAATCCATGTTAAAAGGCAATCCACACACACACACATATGGAAGGCAGAAAAAAAAAATCCACAGCAGCTAAAATTTGGAACACTCAGCAAAATATTGCAGGTACAAGTCCAGAGAATAGATTGTTCTCCACATTCCTACATAGCAAGCAAGAATTTGTGAGTCGTAGGCAGCACATAGTTCCTCCTTGCAACTTCTGAATCAAGATCAAATTTTGGAACAAAAATTTTGCTAAGAAACAATATTATAAATATTTAAAAACAAAAATGAAAAATCAAAGAGGATAAAAGAAGGGTACAGATCCTGCAGGCTGCAAAAAGATTCTGGAAAACATCAATGTCTGGAGATATATCCAGACATATTGATTGATGCCTAAGAAAGAGAGAGAGTAAAAAACTTTAGAAGAATCAAGTACATAAGAATTCAAATCACAAAAATAAATTATTTCTTTCTATGTACAATTATGGAATATTCTTCCTTGATACATCTCTTGAGTATATTTCGTGATCAAAATATAAAAAGACTGAATTCCAACTAGTTGTGATTGCTTTGACAAATATGATTTGTTTGGTTTAAACCAAATTCTCTTTTACTTGGTACCACCCAGGCACTAAAATCATCTAAAACAAGAAAGTACAACAAGGCCCATACCACAGCTTAAGGGTGTCAATTTGTTGTTGGTTTTGGAGTCAACAGTAAAATATTCTAGAAAAAGAAGTTACTCAATGCTAAGCGAAAGTGTAAAACTGAAAAGACTAAAAAAAAAAAACCAATTAACTAGTGAAGAAATTCATGAATAAAGGAAACAGAAACCACAGATAAAATTTGTCAAAGCTTATGCTAACTGCATAGCTCAGATGGTAAATAAACCACTCAAGCTTCTAGCTTCCTTCAGAGTGAACAAAATATTTACACAATGGCAATAAAGATTGAATAACTGCATTCCTTGCTATTTCAAATTTGTAAGGAGTTCCCTTCTAATCCTGCACATTTATAAAAAAAAATTGAAAAAAGTAGTTAGAATTCTATTATTTGGTTACATGGATCAAATTGAAAAAAATAGTTCAGAATTATATTATTTCAGGATCAATGCCAAATAACATCTCACCAGGTGCCGGCCATGGCTCAGGTACTAAAGATGAAGGATTTATCAAAGCTGATTCAATTCCTCTGCCCAGCATATCCAGCAACAACCTTGCTTGCATATCAAGAACCATTGCACTAACTTCTTGAGCATTTGTACTTCCAAGTAGCCTGCATATTATCCTGTCTAGAATCTGCATCATGCAAAACCATGTTTTCATATCTTCAATAAAAACTACGAAGCAAAAAAATTAATGAGCATCAAAACAACTCCCTCTCCCCAACACCCACCCCCCCCCCAAAAAAAAAAAAAATAATAATAATAATAAACCATCACCACCAAAAAGAGGTAAGTGGAAGGATGTATTGCACGGGAAAGTAGTACAACTCTGAGCTACATTTAGAATTTCAGAACCCTATAATGCAGGTGATTTTTTTCTGGAGACATGATAAAATAGGTAGATCACTTATGTAAAACAGGGAGGCCACTATCAGTATGATGACTATATGCCTACAGGACAAATCATCTTTTCTAAAACAATAGGAAATTGATTAACCCTTTGTTCGAGTCACTGTATAAGACAGCATACACAGAGTGAGAATGTTTAAAAGGTTCACCCCTTAAATATCAATACATTGAGAAAGAGTCTAAATCTAGTTAAATGAGACTCATAGGTGTATATCCAGGTAAAGTTTGGGTGTGAGAGAGCACAAACTTTCCTACCTAAATAGGACAAGTTATCTCCCCATAAAGAAACCTCAATGACAGCCTTCCCACTAGAGATGGCTTTACCTGCAATCGTGTGAGAGAGAATGGGAGAATAAAAGAAAATCTAAAAGGGTTAATGAATGCCCAAAAGGTTGCTATATCAGTCTCCCATTACCTTATATACCATGAAATTGTTAGGTAACAAATTTGTTAGAAACTTTCAAAAGAAAGCAAAACCCCATACATAGGATATCAGGGATTTGTCATGAAGTCAATTATTTACTTCCTTTGTTCTTTCTCCTCATAGTACTACTTACATAAGTTAAATTATATTGCGTTTGGGATTAATGAACACTTTTGAACTTTAAACTCTGGATCAGAGCAATTTATAATCATTTAAGGACATACCCCAAAATGGAAGAAAAAAAGAAGCCACAACAAAGAATATCTAAGAAAAAGAAAGAAGAAGAAAAGGAATGTATTGACATGATTGCTTTGAAAAATATGATTTGTCTAGTTTAAAACAAATTCTCTCTCACTTGGTACCACAGAGGCACCAAAATCATCTAGAACAAGAAAGTCCAATAAAGCCCATTCTACAGATTAAGGGTGTCAATTTGTTGTATGGTTTTAGATTAAAAGAAGAAAACTCTGAAAATAAAAGTTACTATATGCTAAGTGAGTGTGGAACTATAAAGATCAAGAAAAACATACCAATTAACCAGTAAAAAAAATCCAATTAAAAAAAAAGAAAACAGAAAATATAGATAAAATCTGTCATAGCTTATAATGCTAACCGATTGTAAATGAACCACTCAAGCTTCTAGCTTCCTTCAGAGATTGAACAACAGTTTACACAGTGGCAATATAGATTGAATAAGTCCATGCCCTGTTATTTCAAATTTGTAAGGTCTCCCTCCTAATCCTGCACATTTATAAATAAATTGAGAGAAAAAGGGCAGATAGAATAATGTCATTGAAGATGGAGATAAAATAATTAGGAAAATAAATAGGTAATTTGAACACCACTATAAATAAAAAAGCCAGCACATATTAGACATATGGTTGCAATGCAACCCAATTTTGAAATAGTTTCCAAGAACCGATCATCAAAATAGCACAAAATATATATGCTAATGACAAATATGTATATGAAAAGAAATATTTTCGCTTACTATGTGAGCTAAGGCAAAAGCAAGTGGACATATGTATAAATAATGAGAATCTTTGTTATTTCCACCAGTCTCAACTGCACCAATGGTAATAAGCTGTGGAGCACCTGCAACCACTCTAGAAAGCTCAATTGCCACGACCCCACGATCATGTATCATATTTGTATTAGAAAATATCTCCCTACATTTTACTGTTTCAATGAAACAAAATCTATGCCTCACAACCAAAGTAAACGTGCATGTGTCAAGTTCCTACCGTTATGAACTCAAATAGAATATAAACTCACCATAAGAAAAATATTGAGAAGAGAAGTTAAAACAAAGTCCAAAGTTAACTATTATAATTTTTGTCTTTTTTTCCCCTTGTTAGTTAACAGTGCAGGTAATTCTATAAAATTAACATGTTATATCTTAGATTGGCACAGAACCCAACACAATGTCAAGGTTTACACATAGCTTTTATTAAAATGACAACACCGAATTAGGAAGGCAAAATAATTCATGCTTGAACAAAGAAATATTAAGGAATAATACTTGGCCCCTTATCAAAATTAACTTGAAAGAAAAAAATAGTTCATCCGGATTAATCCAACATCATTCAAAGCAAAAAATGTCAACCAAGAAGCAAATTCAATGAAAAAGTTCGATTGGGTAGTCAAAATTCTACAGGAAGTGAAGTAGAGAATCTCGACCACAAATGAAAAGAAAAACAAAATTCCTAAATATCAAAACCAATCCACCCACAATACCCAAACCTAAATCACATTTAACGCTTAATTAAAAAGGGACAAGAAAAAAAATTTACCGGTAGCGGTTCCACAAAAACGCAAATCCAAACGGGCTCTAAAAATTATACGATCTTAATTCCGAGTCATTAACATGACAGATTTCTAAATTAGAATAATAATTAACAAAAGCTATATGTGTATATATATATATGTATATATATATAGGAAAGAAGCATACTGTCCGCTTTTTTTATATTCCAATGGACATGCTAATCAAAAGATCAAATAAGATGTAGAGAGTCACTGAATTATTTTGGCATATAGCAGGGAAACTAGTCCTTGTAAGTCTACAAAACAGTCAATAACCAAATCTAAGTCTTAAAATCAATAGGGATAGCAGATAATATATATCTTGCATTTTCTAGGTAAAATTATTCATGAATAAGAACTTCAAGCATACGCATTATAAAAGCCACTGCAACAGAAAGACAGTATGCAGCATCTTTTTCATATGATATATCTTGGTAGAAGACTAATTTAAAAAATTCAGTTTGATAATAAATTTTGCAAACTCTGCACCTTAAACAATTTCTTGACAATCTCTGGAGAAGAATCCCAAGGTTGAGTACAGAATGGCTGCTTCATCTCAAGTTCTTAACAGAATTTGGAGGTAACTTAGCCAGCAAATCTGCAAAATCATATGAAGTTACATATCAACAACTTCAAATACTATAAATCTAAAAATAATGCATGAATTACTTTGTGGGATTCTTCCTCCAAAACAAAATTTTGCAAATTGAACAACCAAGTCTACCTTTAGCCACAAAATGATCTGAACACCTCAGTGGATTTGGTCCTGCTTGTAACTGTTGCAGCTCCAGCTCTTCATCATCCACAAGCATAGCTACATGATTAAGGTATTCTCAAGATATTGCTCCTTCCAAAGCAAGTTGACATTTTACTATATCTGGTTGTTTGAGATGATTGTCCTGGTTGGGTTCCACCTGGCATATAACAAGAAGTTATATGTTGCTACTTGGACAGCATAATTTCAATAACAACTTATTACATACCTCTCTTCTTCTAGTGGACTGTTTCCCCCTATCTTGTGATTTATTTCTTAACCTTACCTGTTTCTAAAAACAGAACTAATTGCCAGCAAACTTTCTGTAAGTAACCTTTAGGATCAATTTATAAGATCATCAGTCCACAAAGTCCATGCAGAAAGGTAAATGGACAAAAAAATTTCATAAAATTAAGATGGTGTATAGGTTCTAACTGTCATTCAACCAATAGGTCAATAATTTGTTTTGTAGTTGCAATGCCAAAGCCCCAAAAGCATTTAATTACCTAATGTATTGTATGTCTTTAACAGTGGAGAATGCATCCGCAATAGTACAAGGATTGTTGTGAATTGGATTTGGATTTATCACTAATATTTTAAAGATATAAACTATTCATATAAGATAAAAAGAAGAAGCATAAATTCAAGTCCTCCATTATTATTTTTATATTAAACTGTAGAAAGTTATGATAGCACACCACAACTCTGCATGTACTGCTAGAGTATCAGCCCACATTAATGGGTAAACTTTCAGAACCCAAGCACTATATTGCAAAATACATGGCAAGAAAAAATTACATTCTTAAAACTAACATAATCAAACTATTACATTCTTAAAACTAACATAACCAAACTATATCTATCATGTTGATTTCCTCTTACACCTCTACTGCATTGCAATGCCCTTGTGCAAATAGACTTTATATATTTTGGTTTACTTCCATAAATCTGTCTAACGGAAGAAAGAGACAACTCAAACATGTCTTCTTCTTTCTTTTTGAAATAATGTATGAACGCCCTACGGTGTATATTGATTAAAAAAAAAAAGAGTAGACATTTGATAAAAGGACTTAAGAAAACTACAAATTTTCAGTTGCAAGCAGGCTTCTAATCACAGTCATAGTAAGTATGGTATATCTAAGACCTAAAAGATAAAATATGCAAAATATAAAGAAGGAAGAGGCATTAAAAAAAAATTAAAAATTAAAAAGAAGAGACCTACCCAAACTCATCAGCAACCAACTACCAAATCCTCGTCTTCTTTCTTGGTGGGCTCGGGAACCTACCATCCACCCACCCACACACAAAGACAGAAATAAAAAATCAAAGAGTTCATGTGAAAATTAGCAAAGATGGTGTAATGAGAGTGGCCAGCTTAAAAAAATTAGGCCATGACAACTTTCAGAGAATGGCAAGTAAAAATCTTTCTCAGGTACCTTAATCCTTTTGCCTGCTCTTTGGTTGTCTTCGCAAGATGGACGAGATTTTTTAGGATATAAACATGCAAAGACATTATGAGCAAAATGTTATTATAGAGCCAAATAGTGCAAGGCAAATTAAGATTGTGTGATAGAGCATGAAAGAATAAAAGAAAATCTAACATGGTAATGAATGCCCAAAAGGCTGCTATATCAGTCTCCCATTACCTTATATACCATTTCATTGTTAGTATGAGACAGTGTTAGGATGATCAGGTGGAGGTAGATCATCTGATTGACTACCATACCTAAAGTCGTGAAATCTCCCATAAATGCATATCTGTAAATTTCTTCTCAATGTCTGGCAAGCATTAACAATTAAACGTATTCATGTCTGTTACAACCTATCTCCTCACTTAAAATAAAAACTATTTTAAAAATTGTTGGCATTTGTCCCAATGAGTGTAAGAATTTCTTTGCCAAAAAGACAACTCAGATAGACCTAGTCATTGGGAACCTTCAACAACCATAAGTGAAGTCAATAGTAATTCATCTGGCCCCATAAAAGAAAAGTGGGAAAAGAGAATGTAAGGACAATGATAAACTTTTGCAATAAACTGCAAACTTGTTATAACAATTGACACAATAAGCTACTATAAAAAAGGCTACTCTTTTCTAGATTACAGGTGCCACGCATATGGGTGGAGAATCAGCAGAAACTGTAAAGAGCCTAAAGTATTGGTATGTTCATCATTTGAAGGGGCAACTTAATAGTCAAAGAAAGGAAGTAATTGCAGCTCTACTCTAAAAAATAATATTATATTTTACCCAGAGAGAGAGGGAAACAATGGCAAGCAACTTCCAAAAGGAAGTTCAGAAAAATCTACTATAGAATTATAAGAGGTTAATAGAAAGAAAGTTATAAAATTAAAAAAAATAAATAAATAAATCCTGTCCAAAGCTCAGAAGAAGAAAATCAAATGATAAACACTATATAGCTCTTGACATATAAATTCTGGATTTCCATAAAGAAAACATAGAAGATGTCCACATTTGATTAGAGTGGATATTATTTTTCTTAAATGATTTGTAAACAATCTTGCAGTTGTTATTAAGTCACATCTAAATAAATATGGAATCTATGAACTATTAAATATGAAATCTATGAACTATTAGAAAAAAAGATAAGAGGGTTTTGTCCACAGATCTACCAGACCTTACTTATGTCTTCCTTGAGACTTCTTTCAAAATTTTCATTCCATTATTTATTTATTCAATTTTAAATTAAAAAAGCCAAAAAAAAACTGAAAGGAATGAATTTGTTGTATTACAATTTCTCATCGTGCTCCATGCTTTTCCTTCCACCCGAATCATGATAGTTTCGAAGTTGAGTGGGAGAAGCACTGTAAGTTAATGGAGCCCTATTTGTAACCAAGATTATCCTATATATACTAGTCCTTTTTTTTATAATGGAAATCAGATTTTTTCAATTACATAAGGGTAATCTTGGTTTACATGAAGGAAAGGTGGACTTAAATCAGCCCATCTGTGTTCCTGAACAACATTAACAACATATCTATTTATATATATGTGTGTGTGTGTAGATACACACACACACACACACACACACACACTACTAGTCGATGACCACTCAACTCAATTTTTAACATATTACAGATCACATTTATCAGTTATCACAACCTACAATTCAAGAAACCTCTCAGCCTACTCTCACTTCTACTCAATCCCCATCATCTGTAGCTAAGCAAGAACTAAAGCCAGTAGTTGTGTCTCAGCCACCATCACAAGAACCTCAACCAAAGGCATAACCTTAACCATTTAATGCAATTAAAAAGAAAACCATCAAACAATGCAAACCGCAATTCAAACTCCAATCTTCTCCCATGGGTTCCAAAAGGTGATAAAAAAACACAATCATAACCCCATCCCTTCAAATCTTTAGTTCTTTATTGTACCACTTAATGGGCCCCGCTAGCCTATCTTTTGCTACTCTCTCATGGAATTCACCTTCTCAAGCTTCCAACCATCATGGAGCCAAGCTATGAAGCTATCAGCCTTGATGTTCACATCAGGGATGGGGCAGAACACGGACCCACCAACACCAATACCAGCATCAACAACACCACCAAAGAATTCAACCAAATACCCCCCACGACACTAAAACAAGAATTCTTATCATTCATAAATTCCTTATGCACAAAGAAAAAAGAAGCTACAATAGCTAGTTCACAAAAAAATTGGCAAGCACCAGTGCCAAAACTCTCTAAACAAAAAAGTTCTTTTATTTGCTGCAATGAAGTTTTCAAGAGAAAAAGTGTCAATAATTTGTTCCGTAGTTGCAATGCCAAAGCCCAAAAAACATGTAATTACCTAATGTATTGTATGTGTTTAACAGTGGAGAATGCATCCGCAGCAGAACAAGAACTGTTGTGAATTGGATTTGGATTTATCAATAATATGTTAAAGATATAAACTATTCATATAAGATAAAAAGAAACACCATAAATTTGAGTCCTCCATTATTATTTTTATATTAAACAGTAGAAAATTATGATAGCAAACCACAACTTTGCATGTACTGCTAGAGTATTAGCCCACATTAATGGGTAAAATTTCAGAACCCAAATGTACACACGCCCTATGGTGTATATTGATAAAAAAAAATAAATAAATAAAAACAAAAATAAAAAAGTAGACATTTGATGAAAGGAATTAAGAAAACTACAAATGTTCAGTTGCAAGAAGACTTCTAATCATAGTCATATTAAGTATGGTATATCTAAGACCTAAAAGATAATGTCTGCAAAAATAAAACAGGAAGAGGCATTAAAAAAATTAAAAATAAGACCTACCCAAACTCATTAGGAACCCTTGGGATCATACGATCGTCAAACCAAGTAGACATGTGAGAATGTTATTATCAAAGCATGTGAAGATAAGAACATGTGATCATCAAAGCAAGTATACATGTGAGCATGTTACCATCAAAGCAATGACAAATGTGAGTAGGTTATGAACAAAAAATATGATCATGAGAGCATACAAGCATGTGAGCAATTGAGCACCAGAGTGAACATACCTCAAATCTCTCAATCACCTCAGCATTCAAGCATATTCATCAAAGCATTTGAGCGCACGAATGTGCAAATACACGATCACATTAGCCTTCAAGCCTATAGACATTTCATCATCCAAATGTGTGCACATTTGGCTAGATAACAAACATTTGAATATCAATGCGTGTGAGCATGCGATCATCAAAGCATTTCAACATAGGAGTAAGTAATCATCAAAGCGTCTAAGCATATGAGCATGAAGGTATACAAGTAAGTGGGCATGTGATCATCAAAGCAGGTAGACGTCGGATCATACGATTATCAAAGCAAGTAGAGATGTGAGAATGTTATCATCAAAGCAATGACAAATGTGAGTTGGCTATCAACAAAACATATGAACAATACAAGCATGTAATCATGAGAGTATAGAAGCATATGAGCATTTAAGCACCCAAGTACACATACCTCTAATCTTCCAATCACCTCAGCATTCAAGTACAATCATCAAAGCATTTGAGCACACGAATGTCCAACTACACGATCACTTTAGCCTTCAAGCCTATGCACATTTCATCATCCAAATGTGTGCACATTTGTGTAAATATAAAAAATGTCAATATCAATGCATGTGAGCATGCGATCATCAAAGCATTTCAGCATAGGAATAGGTAATGATCGAAGAGTCCAAGCATATGAGCATGAAGGCGTACAGGCAAGTGGGTATGTGATCATTAAAGCAGGTGGACATGGGAGCATACGGTTATAGAGGCAAGTGAACATAGAAGCATGTGATCACCAAAGCCAGTGAACATAGAAGCATGTGAACATACAAGCATGTGATCATGCTTGTATACAACATAGGAGTGAGTAATCATCAAAGCGTCCAAGCATATGAGCATGAAGTTATATAAGTAAGTGGGCATGTGATCATCAAAGCGGGTGGGCATGTGATCAAACAATTATCAAGGCAAGTAGAGATGTGAGAATGTTATCATCAAAGCAATGACAAATGCGAACTGGCTATCAACGAAACATATGAACATATAAGCATGTGATCATGAGAGCATAGAAGCATATGAGCATTTAAGCACTCAAGTACACATACCTCTAATCTTCCAATCACCTCAGCATTCAAGCACAATCGTCAAAGCATTTGAGCACACGAATGTCCAACTACACGATCACTTTAGCCTTCAAGCCTATGCACATTTCATAATCCAAGTGTGTGCACATTTGTGTGAATATAAAAAATGTCAATATCAATGCATGTGAGCATGCGATCATCAAAGTATTTCAGCATAGGAGTAGGTAATGATCGAAGAGTCCAAGCATATGAGCATGAAGGCGTATAGGCAAGTGGGTATGTGATCATTAAAGCAGGTGGACATGGGAGCATACGATTATAGACGCATGTGAACATAGAAGCATGTGATCACCAAAGCCTGTGAACATAGGAGCATGTGATCATCTAAGAAAGTAAACATGTGAGCATGTTATCATCAAATTAAGTAGATATGTGGGCTAGTTATCAACAAAGCATGTAAACATACAAGCATGTGATCATGAGAGCATACAAACATGAGCATTTAAGCACCCAAGTACACATACCTCTAATCACCCAATCACCACAGCATTCAAGCACAATCGTCAAAGCATTTGAGCACACGAATGTCCAACTACACGATCACTTTAGCCTTCAAGCCTATGCACATTTCATCATCCAAGTGTGTGCACATTTGTGTGAATATAAAAAATGTCAATACCAATGCATGTGAGCATGCGATCATCAAAGCATTTCAGCATAAGAGTAGGTAATGATCGAAGAGTCCAAGCATATGAGCATGAAGGTGTATAGGCAAGTTGGTATGTGATCATTAAAGAGGGCGGACATGGGAGCATACGATTATAGAAGCATGTGAACATAAAAGCATGTGATCACCAAAGCCAGTGAACATGGGAGTATGTGATCATCAAAGAAAGTAGATATGTGAGCATGTTATTATCAAAGTAAGTAGATATGTGGGCTAGTTATCAACAAAGCATGTGAATATACAAGCATGTGATCATGCTTGTATACAACATAGAAGTAAGTAATCATCGAGTGTCCAAGCATATGAGTATGAAGGTATACAAGTAAGTGGGCATGTGATCATCAAAGTGGGTAGACGTGGGATCAAACGATTATCAAAGCAAGTAGAGATGTGAGAATGTTATAATCAAAGCAATGACAAATGTGAGCTGGCTATCAACAAAACATATGAACAATACAAGCATGTGATCATGAGAGCATAGAAGCATATGAGCATTTAAGTACCCAAGTACACATACCTCTAATCTTCCAATCACCTTAGCATTCAAGCACAATCGTCAAAGCATTTGAGCACACGAATGTCCAACTACATGATCACTTTAGCTTTCAAGACTATGCACATTTCATCATCCAAGTGTGTGCACATTTGTGTGAATATAAAAAATGTCAATATCAATGCATGTGAGCATGTGATCATCAAAACATTTCAGCATAGGAGTAGGTAATGATCGAAGAGTCCAAGCATATGAGCATGAAGCCGTACAGGCAAGTGGGTATGTGATCATTAAAGTAGGTGGACATGGGAGCATACGATTATAGAGGCATGTGAACATAGAAGTATGTGATCACCAAAGCTAATGAACATAGGAGCATGTGATCATCAAAGAAAGTAGACATGTGAGCATGTTATCATCAAAGTAAGTAGATATGTGGGCTAGTTGTCAACAAAGCATGTGATCATGAGAGCATACAAGCATATAAGCATTTAAGCACCCAAGTACACATACCTCTAATCTCCCAATCGCCTCAGGGTCAAAGCATTTGAGCACACGAATGTCCAACTACACGATCACTTTAGCCTTCAAGCCTATAGACAATTTCATACTCCATGTGTGTGCGTATGGATATCGAAAATGTGAAAATCAACGCATGTGAGCATGCGATCATCAAAGCATTTCAACACGGGAGTACGTAATCATCAAAGCGTAAAGGCAAAAGGGCAAGGGATCATCAAAGCTCGCAGACATGGGAGCATACAATCATAAAGGCATGTGAACATAGAAACATGTGGTCAACAAAGCATGTGAACATAGAAACATGTGATCAACCAAGCAGGTAGATATGTGGGCTGTTTATCAACAAAATGTGTGAACATAGAAGCATGTGATCACGAAAGCATACAAGCATGTGAGCATTTAAGCACCCAAGTACACATACCTCAAATCTCCCATCACCTCAGCATTCAAGCAAAATCTTCAAAGCAGTTGAGCACACGAATGTGCAAATACACGATCACCATAGACTTCAAGCCTATAGACATATCATAATCCAACGTGTAAACATGTGTGTGGATATCAAAATGTGAATATCAATGCGTGTTAGCATGCGATCATCAAAGCATTTTTACATCGAAGTAGGTAATCATCAAAGCATCCAAGCATATGAGCTCAGGCATAGAAGCAAGTGAGCATGTGATCATCAAAGTAGATATTCATGGGAGTATAAGATCATCGAAACGTGTGAACAAAGAAACATGTGACCATCAAAGCATGTGGACATAGAAGTATGCGATAATCAAAGAAAGTAGATGTGTAAGAATGTTATCATCAAAGCAATGTCAAATGTGTGTAGGTTATCAACAAAGCATGTGAGCATACAAGCGCATGATCATGAGAGCATACAAGCATGTAAGCATTCAAGAACCCAAGTAAACATACCTCTAACCTACTAACCACCTCAACATTCTAGTACAATCGTCAAAGCATTTGAGTGATGAACGTGCAAATACACGATCGCTATAGCCTTCAAGCCAATAGACATTTCATCATCCAAGTGTGTGCACATATCTATGGATATAAAAAATGTGAATATTAGTGCATGTAACCATGCGATCATCAAAGCATTTCAACATAGGAGTAAGTAATCATCAATGTGTCCAAGCATATGAGCATGAAGGCAAACAGGCATGTGGGCATGTGATCATCAAAGCAAGTAGACTTAGGAGGGTACAATCATGGAGGCATTCGAACATAGAAGCATGTGATCAACAAAGCATGTGTACATAGGTAGATGTGATCATCAAAGCAAGTAGACATGTGAGCATGTTATGATCAAAGCAAGTAGATATGTGGGCTAATTATCATCAAAGCATGTGATCATGAGATCATGAGAGCATACAAGCATGTGAGCATTTATACACCCAAGTACACATATCTCTAATCTCCCAATCACCTCAATATTCAAGTACAATCGTCAAAACATTTGAGCACATGAACGTGCAAATACACGATCACTTTAGCCTTCAAGCCTATATACATTTCATCATCCAAGTGTGTGCACGTGTGTGGATATTAAAAATGTGAATATCAATGCACGTGAGCATGCGATCATCAAAGCATTTCAACATAAGAGTAGGTAATCATCTAAGCGTCCAAGCATATGAGCATAAAGGCATACAGGCAAGTGGGCATGTGATCATCAAAGCAAGGTGACATGTGGGCATAAGATCTTCGAAACATGTTGCAAAGAAGCATGTGAACATCAAAACATGTGAACATAGAAGTATGTAATCATAAAAGTAAGTGTACATGTGAAAATGTTATCATCAAAGCAATGACAAATGTGTGCAAGTTGTCAACAAAGCATGTGATCATGAAAGCATAGAAGCATGTGAGCACTTAAGCACCCAAGTGCATCTATAATCTCCTAATAACCTCAGTATTCAAGTACAATCATCAAAGCATTTGAGCGCGTGAATGGAAATACACGATCACTTTAGTTTTCAAGCCTATATAGATTTCATCATCCATGTGTTTAAGCGTGTGTGTATATCAAAGCGTGTGTGTATATCAAAGCATTTCTACATAGGAGTAGGTAATCATCAAAACATCCAAGCATATGAGCATAAGGGCAAACAGGCAAGTGGGCATGATCATCAAAGCAAGTAGACATGGGAGCATACGATCATGGAAGCATGTAAACATAGTAGCATGTAATCAACAAAGCATGTGAGAATGGTGCATGTGATCATCAAAGCAAGTAGAAATGTGAGCATGTTATGATCAAAACAAGTAGATGTTGGCTAATTATCAACAAAGCATGTGATCATGAGAGCATACAAGTATGTGAGCATTTAAGCACCAAGTGCACATAACTCTAATCTCCCAATCACCTCAATATTCAAGTACAATCGTCGAAGTATTTGAGTGCATGAATGCAAATACGTGATCACTTTAGTCTTCAAGCCTATAGACATTTCATCAAAGCATTTCTACATAGGAGTAGGTAATCATCAAAGCGCCCAAGCATATGAGCATGAAGGCATGCAGGCAAGTGGGCATGTGATCATCAATGCAGGTTAACTTGGGAGCATAAAATCATCGAAACATGTGATCATCAAAGGAAGTAGATATGCGAACATGTGATCATTAAAGCAAGTACATATATGAGCATGTGTTCAACAAAGCATGTGATTGCATGAGCATCAAAGCGTGTGATTGAACGAGCATCCAACAGCACGAGCACATCAACCTCCAAGCATATAAATATATTATCATCCAAGTGTGTGCACATGTAAACATAAAGAAAGCTATGGTGCTTAATGAAAATTAATGAATAAGTCATCTGAAGGAGTGACACTTAATTGAACATGTGAGTGTGAGAGCATACACGTATGTGAGCATACAAGCATATGAGCATTTAAGCGCCTAAATACACATACCTCTTACTGCCCAATCGCCTTAACATTCAAGCACAATCGTCCAACTGCATTTTTACTTAAGCCTCCAAGCATATAAACAAATTATCATCCAAGTGTGTGCTCATGTGTGTGGATATCAAACTTGTGAACATTAAAACCAGCGAGCATGGGAGCTTGCAATCATCAAAGAATATGAGCATGGGAGCATAAAACTATGTGAGTATGGGAGCATGTGATCATCAAAGCATTTGACCATGCGAGATTTGATTATCAAGGCATGCGAACGTGGGAGCATGTGATCGTCAAAGCATGTGATCGTCAAAGCATGTGAACATGCGAGTAATCAAACGTGAGCATCCAAAACGTGTGATCAATCAAGCATGCAATTAAACATATAGTGTACTCACCCAATCACCTTAGCATTTCAGCATGATCATAGAAGCATGTGAGTGCATGAGCATCCAACTGCACGAACACATCAACCTCCAAGCATACAGATATATTGTCATCCAAGTGTAAGCACATGTGGATACAAAGAAAAAATCGATGTTTAAT
Source organism: Quercus ilex subsp. ballota (assembly GCA_032727855.1). Lineage (NCBI taxonomy): Eukaryota > Viridiplantae > Streptophyta > Magnoliopsida > Fagales > Fagaceae > Quercus > Quercus ilex. Next base: position 35,477,589 of record CM064917.1, read on the forward strand.
GAGAATTAATGAATAAGTCTTATGAAAGAGTGACTTAATTGAGCGTGTAAGCATTTAAGAATGAAAGTACACAAGCATTGAGTATTTAAGCATCCAAGTACACATACCTCTTACCGCCCAATCACCTCAACATTCCAGCACAATCATCAAAGCATTTAAGCGCACGAACATCCAACAACCTGATCACTTAAGCCTCTAAGTATATAGACATATCATCATCCAAGTGTGTACACATATGTGTGGATATCAAACATGTGAATATCAAAGCATATGAGCATGGAAGCATGCGATCATCAAAGCATATTTAGCATAGGAGCATGGCATCATCAAACGGGTGAACATGGGAGCATGTGATCATTAAAGCATGTGAGCATGAGAGCTTGTGATGATTAAGGCATATGAGCAAAGGATGAGCATGTGAGCGAGTAAGCATTCAAACATGTTAGCATTCAAACGTGTTAGCATTCAAGCATGAGGTTATACAAACATGTGACCATACACGCATATCATCATCCAATTGTGTGCAAATATGGATATAAACAAAGAGTTGATGCTTAATGAGAATTAATCAATAAGGCTTATGAAAAGCAACATTTGATTGTACACGAGCAATTACGCACGAGGGTATACAAGCATGTAAGTATGAAACCATACACGCATATGAGTATTTAAGCACTAAAATACACAAACCTCTTACCACCCAATCACCTCGGCATTCAAGCACAATCTTCAAAGCATTTGAGCATACGAACGTTCAATTGCATGATCACTTAAGCCTCCAAGTACATAGACATCATTAAGTGTACATGTGTGTGGATATCAAACATTTAAATATCAATGCGTGTGACCATGAGAGCATGCAATCATCAATAGGAGCATCGTCAAAGCATCTGAGCATGGGAGCAAGTGATCATCAGGCATGTGATCATCAGGGCATGTGAGCATGTGAGAAATCAATCATGTGAACATGGGAGCATACGATTAGTGAAGCGTGTAGACATAAGCAAGCAAGCATGTAAGAATATGAGCATGAGAGCATAAGGGCATGTCAACATTTGATAATCAAAGCATCCAAACATATTTGCGTGGGGGCATACAGGCATGTGAGCATGTGATCGTCAAAGCATGTAGACATGGAAGCATACGATCATCGAAGCATGTGAACATATAAGGGTGTTATTATCAAAGCAAGTAATCATGTGAGCATGTGATCATCAAAGCAAGTACACCGGTGAGCATGTGATCAATAGAGCATGTGAACATACAAGCACATGAGAATTTAAGCATCCAAGTACACATACATCTTACTGACAAATCACCTTAGCATTTATGCACGATCATCAAAGCATGTGAGTGTACGAGCATCCAACTAAATGAGTACATCAGCGTCCAAGCATATAGATATATTGTCATCAAAGTGTGTGCATATGTGGATTCAAACAAAGGGTTGATGCTTAATGAGAATTAATGAAGAAGACTTATGAAGGAGTGACACTTAATTGAACATATGAGCATTTAAGCATGAGTATACAAGCATGTGAGCATATAGAATTATGAGTATTTAAGGACCCAAATACACATAGTGCATAAACACTAATGCCTGCACCAGTTGAGATTGATATCTTTCAAATTGTTATAAGAATAACAAGAAGGCCAAAGATGTAGCTAATGACTATTAGCCAGAAGAATAGCATATGATTCCCTCCATAAAGATATGAATCAAATCCAGATTCATAACCAAGAGAGTAATGTAATTTTTTGCTGGCGTAAGTCCACACTTCTATGAATTTCCAAATAGCATTAAAAATGTTAACAATAACATATTAACACTAACTTTAATCATGCTTCATTCTTGTTCTCATTCAACAGAGAAAAGCATATAAGCCCTTTGTAATCAATATAGGACTAAACCAAATAAATCATATTCCTATATGTATAATTAAGCGAACGGTCTATGAATTTTAACCACATCAACATCACACACAGACTTCATTCACAAAAGAAACACAAAATAGGAAACTTTTATCCTACTTAGCAACACAATTTGGGTATTTCTCAAAGTTCAAAGAAGTTTGAAATTTTACCCAAAAGAAATTATCTACAATGCATTCATTATCATAAAACAAGCTAAGCAAAGTAATTCTAGACAGAACTCTTTCACAGACTAAACTAAAGCCATTCATGATACAAACTACTCATAAAACCCCATGATGCACATATAAGGCTACATACATACATAAATATATATATATATATATATATCTATCCTTTTGCTTGTAAGCTATATGCTCTACATTTGTTCCTGATGTTACAAGCAGGGAACGAGAAACTAGCAATAAATATCAGCTCTTTAAAGAGGAATGGCATTATATGATCATCTTATTATTGATTTTGCATGAATTACATCTAACCAATCTATCTGATCCCAGAGTAGTGGGAAAGAAGGTTTGAAATGAAATTCAACATCTCCTAGATACCAAAGGTTAAGTCATACTTATCAAGTAATTCAGATCAAGCAATTGGGACCCAATGGACTTGCTAAATAAAGCATGCATAATGAATGTATATGAGTAAATAACAAAACTAATTCTATGATCTGCGTATAGAGAAACAAAATGCTTGCAGTTTTAGGATATGCAGATAGCAAAACAAAATACTTACTGTTTTAGAATTGAGATTTAGTATTTTATGTATCAATGACTTCACCTCTAGAGGAAAACAATATGGACAAGAGAATTCTGCTGCATTTATCTACACATCAGCCACAAGAGCAGTTAGTTAAAAGCTGCCAATCCTCTACTTGAACTACTAATTGTTATGCGACTCACATTCAGTCCCTGGAGAAAGTTTCCTCTTTCTTCGTGGGAGTAATAAAAGAATAGGATAAATTATACTAACCACTCTTGAGGTTTGAGTAATGTTAGGGACTTCCCTCCTGCTTTCAGAAATAATATTTTTTCCCTAGCACTGCTAATAGCTTACACTGTGGATGGAATAATTAAAAAAAAAAATACATACAAATTTTTTTTTCATATGACTAACTTAAAGCATCATAAAACTAATCCTTTGGAGCTCTAGTTCTCCCTCTCTTGCAATGGCTATTGAGTTTACTTATTTTAAAATAAGTTAATTTTTTTATTTAAACTTTTCTTTCTTTGGATGCATAAGGCATCATTATACTGCATATGTGTACATGCATTAAGCACCATTTAGCTTTCTCTGGCTAGTAGCTAAAGTACATTACAAAAGAAAAATGGGCTGCCTCTATGCAGCCTTGGGCAGAATAACTAGTTTCTGAGCATAGCAGATACACTGAAAAACTTACATTAGTTTCTTGCACCTACTATCAATCACCAAAAATTTCTTACTTGAATTAATCACATCCATACAAATTCATTACTCAAATATCAAAAATACAAAATCGACAAAAGAATAAACAAGATTCTAAAAAAAGAAAAAAGGATACAGGCTTTGTATTTTTTCGAACAAAACAATAACAAAAAAAAAGGGGAAAAATAGATGACCAATTCCAAGCTTCATAACTTGAAAATGAATTTATATTATTAATAAGCTCTAGTGAGTTTTATAAACAACATGAGTGTAAAAAATCTCTACCATGTGAAGCTGAACAGAGCCATTGAAGTGCCTTGGGTCGAAACAAGTCAATTTTTTTGTAGTGTATAGTGCTTGTCAACGTGTGTAACAGGCACAATGTAATATGCCCATCTCTAAAAATTTGATTATAGACATCAGATTCAACCCAACAAGATTAAGACAATAACAAGGGGACCATGGAAACAACTCTCATGCAGTAAGCATACCATTTGGTAAGATTGCTGGTGCACCACCAATCTCATCCACTTGTGATATTTTCAGAAGAGTATTAAAATAGAAAAAAAGGAAAAGAAGAAATACCTCATTCTTTACTACTTCTAAAAAGAATTTGAATTGGTATATATCAATATCACCAAGGAGTGCAAGATCGAGATCATATACCCACCACCTTTTAAGGAGTTGCAAAGCAAAATAACTCTTTTTTTGAGGCATAAAACACCTGCCCAACCTGCTTTTATTACATATACATCTTATAAAGGTATTAAACCATCAAACCAATCTACGTTCAAAAAGAGAATATTATTTCACCATAGTGATAATCTAGACGGTTACAAAGTTTAAGGGCTTCTCAATGAGCAAAATCAGGGTCTAATATTTGATACTAGTTCATGTTATCAAATAAATGCAGAAATAAATTCATAAATGAAAACAAAAGAACCAGTTCCAAAAGCTTTTCTCTTTTGTGGAGGAACAAAAAGTAAATCATGAAAGGCATAGACTCAGAATTTATACAAACCATGGTTTCCAGGAATAACAAGACACTAAGGTCCATCATATTGCTTCAGTTCAAACACCCCACAAGGTACCTCAAGCTTGTTTACAGCTACATGCTCTGGCTTATACCACAGAGGGGGCTGTAGAGCATAATCAAAAGGACGGAAGTTTCACATGTAAATGCTAATGGATTAGGGTATATGATCCTTAAAGCATGTAGACATTACAATCATTAAAACATGAGAACATAGGAGCATGTAATCATCAGAGCAAGTGAACATCGGCCTCCAAGCATGCAGATTTATCGTCATCCAAGTGTGGTCACATGTGGATACAAAGAAAGGGTTGATGCTTAACGGGAACTAATAAGTCTTATGAAGGAGTTACATATAATTGAACATGTTAGCATTTAAGAATAAGAGTGTACAAGCATGTGAGCATGAGAGAAAACAAGCATATGAGCATTTAAGCAGCCAAGCACACATACCTCTTAAAGCTTAATCACCTTAGCTTTCAAGCACAATCCTCAAAGCATTTGAGTGCAAGAACATCCAAGTGCATGTTCACTTAAGCATCCAAGCATACAAATCATCATCTAAGTGTGTGCTAATGTGTGTGGATATCAAATATGTAAATATTAATGCGAGTGAGCATGGGAGCATGTGATCATCGAAGCGTATAAGCATGGGATCATCAAAGCATGTGAGTTTCAGAGCATGTGATTATCAAAGCATTTCACCATAGGAGCACATGATTATCAACGCATTTGAGCATGGGAGCATGTGATAGTCAAAGCATGTGAATGTGTGAGCAATCAAACATGTGAGCATCCAAGCATGTGATCATGTGAGCAGGAGAGCATATGACCATCAAAGCAGGTAGACATGTGAGCATACGATCATCAAAGCATGAGAATATAGGAGCATGTAATCATTAAAGCATGTGAACATGGGAGCATGTGGCCATCAAAGTAGACATGTGAGCATGTGATCAATAAAGGATGTGATCATTCAAGCACATGAGCATTTTAGCATCCGAGTAAACATATATTTTACTGTCTTATTACCTTAGCATTTCAGTAGAATCTTTAAAGCATATGAGTGCACAAGCATCCAACTATCAAAGCATGTGATTATCAAAGCATTTGACCATGGGAGCATGTGATTATTAAGGCATGTGAACATGGAAGGAATCAAACATGTGAGCATGGGAGCATATGATCATCAAAGCTTGTAGACATGTAAGCATACGATCATCAAAACATGAGTTCATCAAAAAAAGTGAACATCAACCTCCAAGCATCCATATCGTCATCCAAGTGTGGGCACATTTGGATACAAAGAAAGGGTTGTTGCTTAATAAGCATTCATAAATACGTCTTATATGGGAGTTACACTTAATTGAACATGAGGGCATTAAGAATGAGAGTGTACAAGTATGTGAGCATGAGATCATACAAGCATATAAGCATTTAAGCAACCAAATACACATACCACTTACCGCCCATTCACTTTAGCTTTCAAGCACAATCATTAAAGCATTTGAGCACAAGAACGTGCAACTGCATGTTCACTTAAGCGTCCAAGCATATAGACAAATCATCATCCAAGTGTGTGCTCATGTGTGTGAATATCAAACTTATGAATATTAATGCGAGTGAGCATGGGTGCATGTGATTGTCGAAGCATATGAGCAAGGGATCATCAAAGCATTTAACCATGGGAGCATGTGATTGTCAAGGCATGTGAACATGGAACCACTTGATCGTCAAAGCATGTGAACGTGTAAGCAATCAAACATGTGGGCATCCATGCATGTGATCAATCAAGCATGTGAGCGTGGGAGCAGATGAACATCGAAGCATGTAGACATGTGATGATAGGACCATCAAAGCATGAGAACATTGAAGCATGTGGCCATCAAAGGAAGTAAACATGTGAGCATGTGATGATCAAATCAAGTAGACATGTGAGCATGTAATCAACAAAGCATGCGATCATAAAAGCACATGAGCATTTATGTATTCAAATAAATATATATCTTACCGTCCAATCACATAACTTTTCAGCACGATCATCAAAGCGAGGGTTGATGCTGAATGAGAATTAATGAATAAGTCTTATGAAGTCATTACCCTTGATTGAACAAGTGGGCGTTTAAGAATGTGTACAAGCATGTAAGCATTAGACCATACAAGCATATGAGCATTGAAGCAACCAAGTACACATACCTCTTACTGCCTAATGACTTTTAGCTTTCAAGCACAACCTTCAAAGCATTTGAGCACAAGAACATCCAACTGCATGTTCACTTAAGCATCCAAGCACATAGACAAATCATCATCCAAGTGTGTGCATATCTAGCTTGTGAATATTGATGTGAGTGAGCATAGGAGCATGTGACAATCGAAGCATGTGAGCATGGAATCATCAAAGCATGTGATTATCAAAGAATTTAATCATGGGAGCATGTGGTTATCAAGGCATGTGACACGAGAGCATGTGATCGTCAAAGCATAGGATCCTCAAACCACTTAAGTATGGGAGAAGGTGATTATCAAAGCATCTAACCATGGGAGCATGTGATTATCAAGGCATGCGAAGGTGTGACCAATCAAACATGTGAGCAGCCAAGCATGTGAGCATGGGACCATATGATAATCAAAGCATGTAGACATGTGAGCATACGATCATCAAAGCATGAGAACATAGGAGTACGAAATCATCAAAGCAAGTGAACATCAGCCTCCAAGCATATAGATATATTATCATCCAAGTGTGGTCACATACATAGAAAGGGTTGATGCTTAATGGGAGTCAATAAGTAAATCTTATGAAGGATAACATAACTGAGCATGTGAATGAGAGTGTACAAGCAAGCATACGAGCATTTAAGCAGCCAAGTACACATTCCTCTTACTACCCAATCACTACAGCGTTCAAGCATAACACTCAAAGCGTTTGAGCACAAGAATGTCCAACTACATGTTCACTTAAGAGTCAAAGCATATAGACAAATCGTCATCCAAGTGTGTGCTCATGTGTAGGGATATCAAACTTGTAAATATTATTGCAAGTGAGGATGGAAGCATGTGAGCATTGGACTGCATGATCATTAAAGCATGTAGACATGTGAGCATACAATCATCAAAGCACGAGAACATTTATGTAATCATCAAAGCAAGTGAACTGATGCCTCCAAGCATATAGATATATCATCATCCAAGTGTGGTCACATGTGGATACAAAGAAAGGGTTGATGCTTAATGGGAGTTAAAAAGTAAGTCTTATGAAGGATTTATACATAATTGAACATGTGAGCATTTAAGAATGAGAGTGTACAAGCATGTGAGCATTTAAGCAGCTAAGTACACATACCTCTTACGGTCCAATCATTGTAACGTTCAAGCATAATACTCAAAGCATTTGAGTGCAAGAACGTCCAACTGCATGTTCACTTAAGAATCCAAGTATATAGAAAAATCATCATCCAAGTGTGTGCTCACGTGTAGGGATATCAAACTTGTAAATATTATTGCAAGTGAGGATGGGAGCATGTGGTCATCAAAGCATATGAGCATGGGATCATCAAAGCATGTGAGTATCGGAGCATGTGATTATTAAAGCATTTGACCATGGGAGCATGTGATTATCAAGGCATGTGAACATGGAAGCATGTAATCGTATGAACAATCAAACATGTGAGCATCCAAGCGTGTGATCAACCAAGCATGTGATCATGTGAGCATGAGAGCATATGATCATTGAAACATGTAATCATTAATGCATGTGAGTATCGGAGTATGTGATTATCAAAGCATTTGACCATGAGAGAATGTGATTATCAAAGAATTTAACCCTAGTAGCATGTGATTATCAAGGCATGTGATAGTCAGAGCATTAAACATGTGAGCATCTAAGCATGTAATCAATCAAGCATGTGATCATGGGAGCATATGATCGTCGAAGCATGTTGACATGTGAGCATATGATCATCGAAGCATGAGAAAATAGGAGCATGTAATCATCATTAAAGCAAGTGAATATCAAAGCATGTGAACATAAGAACATGTGGCCATCGAAGTAGACACGTGAGCAATGTGATCATACAAGCGAATGAGCATTTAAGCATCCAAATAAATATATATTTTACCGTTCAATTACATTAGCATTTCAACACGATTATCAAAGCATGTGAGTGCACGAGCATCCAACTACATGAGCACATCAACCTCCAAGCATATAGAAATCGTCATCCAAGTGTGGGCACATATGGATATAAAGAAAGCGTTGATAGTGAATGAAAATTAATGAATACACCTTATGAAGTAGTTACACTTAATTGAATATGAGAGTGTACAAGCATGCTAGCATTTCAGAATGAGTGTACAAAGCATGTGAGCATTAGATTATACAAGCATGCTAGCATACAAGCATACAAGCATTTAAGAAACCAAGTACACATACCTCTTATTGTCATATCACCTTCGCATTCAAGCATTTTCGTCAAATATTTGGGCACACAAACATCCAACTGCCTGTTCACTTAAAGCCTTCAAGCATATAGACATATCATCGTCCAAGTGTGTGCACATGTGTGGATATTAAACATGTGAATACCAATGCATTTGAGCATTGGAGCATGCAATCATCAAAGCATTCGATGACAGGATCATCAAAGCATGAGGTCATTATCAAAGCATTTTGACCTTGAGAGCATGTGATTATCAAGACATTGTGAGCAATCAAACATGTAAGCATCCAAGTGTGTATACATGTGTGTGGATATTAAACATGTGAATACCGATGCATTTAAGCATTGGAGCATGCAATCATCAAAGCATTCGATGACGGGATCATCAAAGCATGTGAGCATAGGAGAAGGTCATTATCAAAGCATTTGACCTTGAGAGCACGTGATTATCAATACATGTTAAGGTGTGAGCAATCAAACATGTAAACATCCAAGCATGTGAGCATGTGAGTGTGGGACCATATGATCATCAAAGCATGTAGACATGTGAGCATACGATCATCAAAGCATGACAACATAGAAGCATGTAATCATCAAAGCAAGTGAAAATTAGCCTCCAAGCATATAGATATATCGTCATCCAAGTGTGGGCACATGTGGATACAAAGAAAGGGTTGATGCTTATTGAGAACTAATAAATAATTCTTATGAAGGAGTTACACTTAATTGAACATGTGAGAATTTAAGAATGAGTGTACAAGCATGTGAGCATGAGAGTAGACAAGCATATGAGCATTTAAGCAACCAAGTACACATACTTCTTGCCGTCTGCCCAATAACTTTAGCTTCCAATCACAATCCACAAAGCATTTGAGGGCAAGAATGTCCAACTGCAAGTTCACTTAAGCATCCAAGCATATAGACAAATCATCATCCAAGTGTGTGCTCGTGTGTGTATATCAAACTTCTAAATATTAATGTGAGTGAGCATGGGTACATGTGATCATCGAGGCAAATGAGCATTGCATCATCAAAGCATGTGAGTTTGGGAGCATGTGATCATCCAAGCGTGGGGATATCAAACTTGTAAATACTATTGCGAGTGAGCATGGGAGCTTGTGATTATTGAAGCATATGAGCATGAGATCATCAAAGCATGCAAGTATCAGAGCATGTGATTATCAAAGAATTTGACCTTGGGAGCATGTGATTATCAAGGCATGTGAACATGGGAGCATGTGATAGTCAAAACATGTGAACGTATGAGCAATTAAACATGTAAGAATCCAAGCATGTGATCATGTGAGAATGGGAGCATATGATCATCGAAGCATGTAGACATGTGAGCATATGATCATCGAAGCAAGAGAACATAGGAGCATGTAAGCATGTGAACATAGGAACATGGGGCCATCAAAGTAGACATGTGAGCATGTGATCAACAAAGCAAGTGATCATACAAGCGCATGAACATTTAAGCATCCAATTAAATATATATCTTACCATCCAATCACATTATCATTTCTGCATGATTTTCAAAGCATGTGAATGCACGAGCGTCCAACAACATGAGCAAATCAGCCTCTAAGCATATATACATCGTCATCCAAGTGTGGACACGTGGATACGAAGAAAGGGTTGATGCTAAATGAGAATTAATGACTAAGTCTTATGAAGTAGTTTCACTTAATTGAACATGTGAGCATTTAAGAATGAGTGTACAAACATGTGGGCTAGAGCATACAAGCATATGAACATTTAAGCAACCAAGTACACATACCTTTTATTGTCCAATCACCTCCATATTCAAGAACATTTGTCAAACACTTAAGCGCACAAACATCCAACTGCATGATCCCCTAAGCCTCTGAGCATATAGACATATCATCGTCCAAGTGTATGCACGTGTGTGGATATTAAACATGTGAATATCAATGCATTTGAGCATTATGGCATGCAATCACCAAAGCATACAAGCATGGGATCATCAAAGCACGTGAGTTACAAGGAGCATGGACATGTGAGCATGGAATATAAGTCCTAAGTGAGGACATATGATATGCATTGGCATGTGAGGTGCATGAACATGTGAGCAAGAAATATAATATTTCCTAAGTGATGACAAATGAATGCATGAATATGTGAGAGCACATATAGTCTACCCTAGGAGATGATATGTGAAATGCACAGGCATGTCAGCAATTTATGGTAGAAAAAACATTAAAGAGTATAGCCATGTGGTTGCATGACATTGGCTAGAAAAGTAAATTACATTCTTGAATTAAATACAACTAACCTCATTCCAAGCCATAGCATAAAAAGTTTGATTAGCACCTTTTCCTTTCAACGCATTTTTCTCATGCAAAAAGATACAAAGAAACAACAAAGGGATATAAAGGTTAAATGCTTAGAAATTGTGAGAAGAATGTCATTTGACAATTTTATTGTGCTTCCCTTTTTATTTTGAAATTTAGAAATGGAATGGTGATTCTTATAACCTCATGGACTTTTGTGCAAATTTTGAACTTTAAGGGTTTTTTTGTAATTTTTAAAAACATTGAGGATCAATTTATAATTTAAAAAAAGTTTGGGTCAAATTGTAATTTGGAAAAGTTGTATAGAAAAATGTAATTTGGAAAATTTGTGGGGTCAAAAATGGAATTTGAAAAAAAAATTGGGCGTTAAAACATAATTTTGAAAGGCTTTACAGTAAAGTGTAATTTTGTGAACGTTGGAATATGGCAAATAATTTAATTTATACATGCGTGTGTGTTATGTGTGTATCTATATATAGGTATTTTATCTAGGAAGCACAGACATTTCATTTGGTACGTTTTACCAATGTTGTACCCATACCCGTGCTTCTTAGGTAAGTGCTAATTTTTCAAAAATTGCTATGCCGTTGTATCGTACCCATACCTATACCCATTACTATAACGGTGCTTCCTAGTATTTTATACTTATGTTGTGTATAAGTGTGTGTGTGTGTGTATATATTTTAGGTTTTCAAAATAAATATCTATCAAAATTTTTAAAAACATATCTAAAACTCCAAGAAGGTAACTAGGCTTGTAATATAAGCTATGACTCTAGCATTTCTATATTAAAGACCAAAACTCACCAGCAGGATATTAAAGGGCAACTGAAACACAACATATTGATGGAATTGCAGATAGATCCCTCAAACCAGCTCTTGCAGTCAATAAAGCCGCATTCTTTTCTGCTGCAGCATCCACTAGCCCCCATGGACTCCAAGAGTGCCTGATGCAATTAAAAAGATAAGTCCAACAGCTCATGGATTCATGCTTTTACAGAAAATTTCAGGGGCTTAAAAGCATAAAGAAAATTTGAATCCCATAAATAAATGACATCATAATTAGTTACCACTTATAAATGCAAGACAATCAGATAATTAAATGCTCACAATGAGACAAACAAAATATATAATTCAATGCAAGACAAACACATCAAATGGAGAATCACATTATAGATCTATAATATAACATAAAAACCTAGAGAAGGAGCTACTACAGATGGAGGTGATAGATTTCCATATTTTCTGCACTATAGATGCTATGGTAGCATAATGTTTGCTGATAAGATAGACCTCAGGCATGCAAATTTAACTATAAGACATACAATTGGACTTTAATACAGAAACAGGTGATATCAAGTAGTTATTATACTACAATAGTAATATACTATTGTGTCCCCTGACAATTCCATACAGTCAACGAAAAAAGAGTAATCCAGGTTTTGGAATTAAGTATCAGTTTATGGGATTACTCACGATATCTTCTATGGTCTTAAATAGAATAGTAGGCTTTATGGCTGCATTACTAATCCCTAGTTAGGTAAAACAATACAATGCAGACTAGCTTAATATCCAAAAAGAAATGGAAAAAATAAAAAATAAAGAAAGAAAGAAGAAAACTTTGGAAATAAAAGTTACTATATAAGCTAAGTGAGTGTGAAACTGTAAAGATCAAGAAAAACATACCAAATTAACCAATAAAAAAAAATCCAAAAACAGATAAAACCTGTCATAGCTTATTATGCTAACCACATAGCTCAGATGGTAAATAAACCACTCAAGCTTCTAGCTTCCTTCAGAGATTGAACAAACAATTTACACAGTGACAATATAGATTGAAGAAGTCCATGCCCTGTTATTTCAAATTTGTAAGGTCTCTCTTCTAATCCTGCACATTTATAAATAAATTGAAAAAAGAAAACGGCAGAAAGAATAATGTCATAGAAGATGGAGAAAAAATAATTAGGAAAATAAATAGGTAATTTGAACACCACCGTAAATAAAAGAGCCAGCACAGATTAGAAGATATGGTTGCAAGGCAACCCAATTTTGAAATAGTTTCCAAGAACCAATCATCAAAATTGCATAAAATATCTATGCTAATGACATATTTGTATATGACAAGAAATTGTTTTGCTTACCATGTGAGCTAAGGCAAAAGCAAGCAGACATATGTATAAATGATGAGAATCTTTGTTATTTCCACCAGTCTCAACTGAACATCAACAGAGGGCTAACATAACATAAAATCTGATAGCCTAGGGCATCATAAAGAAATATTAAATAATGAACCAATAGCATTCAACAGAACCAACAAAGAAGCAGAATATGAAGCAGCCCAACTAATACTACTCAATAAATAAAAAAAGAACAGTCCTCCCTCCTTTGACATTCCCTCCATTCTTTGCATACAAAATTTTAAATAACGTCCAGCCCATCAGAAACTTAATAGAAATTTAAAGATAAAAAAGGTACTTGGTATATTGTTACCTCATATCTTGCATACTTTCTGTATTTAGTTCACAAAATAAATTTGATGCGAGTCTACAGTGGTTTATTTTCACGTCAAGTGCCATTTGACTGGATTTAACTAAGGTGTAGAAGGTTGTGCAAAGAAAATTCATCAAGACAATGTTCAACAATCAGAAAATGCTAGAAGCAAATGAGCATCAAGAATTGGCCTCGCAAGAATGGCATGTTAACATGCACAAAAATCTATAAAGTAGGAGTAAAACAATGTACAATAAATGTTTCTGAGAAAGAGGATAACAGAAACTAGCATATTAAAAGCTACATGATAAAATACATGGCTCAACATAAGGTTATCACCTCTAAAGGATCCACACAAATGACCATAACAATGTGCGAACTAGGATGACAATACTGATGAGCTTTATTAACCTCTTCCATCTGTTTCACACTAAGGTTATCCAAAAAGAATTCTGACAACATGCAGCAACTAGCCTGGAAGTAGTTCCTCAACTTCACAAACAATTTTTTCATATTAACTAACTAGGATACTAAAGAGATGAATGCATTAGAACAAAGTAATCCATAGGGAAATTTTGACTGTAAAATCTCATGCCCATTACAGGACTGGAAACCCAGAAAATATAGAAGTGAACAACACCCAGAAAATAAATCAAAGGAAAAGCTAACATGCAAAATCTACAAAAGCAACTCCAATAAAAAACAGAACTTCAAAACATCAAGGTATTGATACAATACCTTGAATTAGATTGTGTCCCATATAGCAAAAATGGTAGTTCATATGGATTAATACATCATTCAAAAGCAAAAACAAAATCCCTAAATATCAATACCCCCAATCCACCCACCTACAGAGGTTCCATTTGATAAGCTCAGCGAAGGTTTGTTCCCCCCGCAATTAGGTGGATTGGGTGTTCAAAACCATGGAGTTTTCAAACAAGTTCTAATGGATTTTACAGATAGGTCATGGAGAGTGATCTGCTTTAGAGGCTGTGAGGACAAAAATAAGGGGACAGATGGAATCAATGTTGGTTTGCAAAGACGTGCAACTTCCACATAGTTAGCTTATGGAAACGAATTAACTGAGGGCTTTGGTTTTCAATTTATGTTGAATGCTATGTTAGAGACAATAGTATAAGTGTGGAGATATACCATTGAAACTCTTATTCCATCAATTGTTTAATATATGGCAAAATAAAGAAGCCACAATGACTGATAATTAACTTCATAATAATCTCCCTGTTACCATTACACGATTAAGAGCCTGTTCTATTGACAGCTTTCTCCGTTTGTTATATTCAATAAAGATTAATGAGATGGGCTTGAATAGAATGATATGACCTTTTTCAAAGAATCAAAAAAATTGAGGTAAAATCTTAGCATAAAGCTTTACAATGAAGCAAAGGAGTTAACTGGTTGGAGATCAGAATGGAAGGTGAAAGTTCCTACAGAGGAATTTCGTTTATTGGACAGTTGTACGAAGTTAAAAATATATAATAAATAAATAAATAAAAGGTTTTACAAACATGATTAACTGGTGTTGTATGCAAAAATAAGTGGGGAGACTGTAAATCACCTTTAAAACTCTAGATCTTACCAATTCACTCTCTCTTCCTTTTCTTTGGGTGTTGTGGGGGGGTTGCATTGATCTGGTACATCCCACATACCAGGAAAAAGCCCTTTTCAATTATTTTTTAATGAAAATTTTAATGCTTACCCACCCACCCGCCCACCCCCCCCCCCCCCCCTTTCTCCCCCCCAAAAAAAAAGAAGAAAAAAAAAACCGAGCATCGCAACTCATAGCAATTAATCGCATTGCTACTCCCCAATTTTCAAACCAAAAACAGATATCAACTTAAGGTTTTTAATAGTAAGAACCTGTATGAGGTAGGTTGTCGACACGTGTGATTCCCTGCCATGCTGAATGACTAAGATGAGGAGACTGCATAAGCACGTGTCCAATTTTCCTTCTTGTACGCAGGTTTACCATATAAACCACCAGGCTCTGACAAAAAAAAATGAAAAATGATAAGTGCACATTTAACATGGTTGCACAGAGATTTGGAACAAAATAGATCCTGGAAGTTGCTCAGTGACATCCACATAATTGGCTTGAACCACCACGTCCAACATAGCGGTCTGCACCACCCCTACCACCACGATTTGCAGTGTTAGCACAGCGAGATCTGGAATCCAGTGTGTCCTTACTCTGAAGCAATAAGAGAAAGATTAACAAAGAAGACTAACAAGAACCACGCTAACCACCATGGTAAAAACTAAGGAAATAGTAGAACTGACATAACAAGCAAAGACATTATAAGCAAAATGTTATTATAGAACCAAATAGTGCAAGGCAAATGCAGATCGTGTGAGAGAATGGGAGAATAAAAGAAAATCTAATGGGGTAATGAATGCCCAAAAGGCTGCTATATCAGTCTCCCATTACCTTATATACCACAAAATTGCTAGATAACAAATTTGTTAGAGAAATTCAAAAGAAAGCAAAACCCCATGCATAGGATATCAAGGATTTGTCATTAAGTCAATAATTTACTTCCCTTGTTCTTTCTCCTCATAGTAGTACTTAAATTATATTGCGTTTGGGATTAATGAACACCTTTGAACTTTAAACTCTGGATCAGAGCAATTTATAATCATTTAAGGACATACCCCAAAATGGAAAGAAAGAAGAAGCCACAACAAAGAATATCTAAGAAAAAGAAAGAAGAAGAAAAGGAATGTATTGACATGATTGCTTTGAAAAATATGATTTTTCTAGTTTAAAACAAATTTTCCCTTACTTGGTACCACAGAGGCACCAAAATCATAAAAAACAAGAAAGTCCAATAAAGCCCATTCTACAGATTAAGGGTGTCAATTTGTTGTATGGTTTTAGATTAAAAGAAGAAAACTCTGGAAATAAAAGTTACTATATGCTAAGTGAGTGTGGAACTATAAAGATCAAGAAAAACATACCAATTAAATAGCAAAAAAATCCAAAAAAAGAAAAAGAAAACAGAAAATGCAGATAAAACCTGCCATAGCTTATAATGCTAACCGATCGTAAATAAACCACTCAAGCTTCTAGCTTCCTTCAGAGATTGAACAAACAATTTACAGTGGCAATATAGATTGAATAAGTCCATGCCCTGTTATTTCAAATTTGTAAGGTCTCCCCCTCCTAATCCTGCACATTTATAAATAAATTTAGAAAAAAAGGGCAGATAGAAAAATGTCATTGAAGATGGAGAAAAAATAATTAGGAAAATAAATAGGTAAATGAACACCACTATAAATAAAAAAGCCAGCACAGATTAGACGATAAAGTCGCAAGGCAACCCAATTTTGAAATAGTTTCCAAGAACCAATCATCAAAATAGCACAAAATTTCTATGCTAATGACAAATATGTATATGAAAAGAAATATTTTCGCTAACTATGTGAGTTAAGGCAAAATGCAAGTGGACATATGTATAAATAATGAGAATCTTTGTTATTTCCACCACTCTCAACTGCACCAACAGTAATAAGCTGTGGAGCACCTGCAACCTCTCTAGAAAGCTCAACTGCCACGACCCCACCATCATGTATCATATTTGTATTAGAAAATATCTCCCTACATTTTACTGTTTCAATGAAACGGAATCTATGCCTCACAACCAAAGTAAACGTGCATGTGTCAAGTTCCTACTGTTATGAACTCAAATAGAATATAAAAATCACCATAAGAAAAAAATTGGGAAGAGAAGTTAAAACAAAGTCCAAAGTTAACTATTATAATTTTTCTTTTTTTCCCTTGTTAGTTAACAGTGCAGGTAATTCTATAAAATTAACATGTTATATCTTAGATTGGCACAGAACCCAACACAATGTCAAGGTTTACACATAGCTTTTATTAGAATGACAACACCGAATTAGGAAGGCAAAATAATTCATGCTCAAACAAAGAAATATTAAGGAATAATACTTGGCCCCTTACCACAATTAACTTGAAAGAAAAAAGTAGTTCATCCGGATTAATCCAACATCATTCAAAGCAAAAAACGTCAATCAAGAAGCAAATTCAATGAAAAAGTTCAATTGTGTAGTCAAAGTTCTACAGGGAATGAAGTAGAGAATCTTGACCACAAATGAAAAGAAGAACAAAATTCCAAAATATCAAAACCAATCCACCCACAATGCCCAAACCTAAATCACATTTAACACTTAATAAAAAAGGGGACAAGAAAAAAAATTTACCAGTAGCGGTTCCACAAAAACACATATCCAAACAGGCTCTAAAAATTACATGATCTTAATTCCGAATCATAAACATGACAGATTTATATATATATATATATATATATATAGGAAAGAAGCATACTGTCCGCTTTTTTATATATTCCAATGGACATGCTAATCAAAAGATCATATAAGAGGTAGGGAGTCACTGAATTATTTTGGCATATAGCAGGGAAACAGCAAGGGAATAAATATGTAAGAGAGTGAGAGATCAGAGAAACCACCAAAACAGTATACAACAAGTATCTCCCTTTATTTTTGCAAAGAATGGGAATAAAAATGTATGAGTGTGGGATTAGAGAAAAAATTAAAAATAAAAAGAAAGTTGATTATTGTAAAACATTAACTACCAAAAACAAAATCACCTACAAAATTTAACTGAAAAATCTGAGGAATACATCAGAATATATTACAGAAAATCTACTAAAATATTGAAGCTGAAAATCATGTTTATGTTGTCAATAATGATAAGATTCTAAAACCCCACAATGAAGAAATATGCCTATTATCAAGATGGAAACACAAAGACAAAGCCCCAAAAGCCACTCTCCGTGTAAACCCCAACAAAACCCAACAGCCATATATCAAATCCACAAAGTTGTATGTATAGAGTACTAGTAATTAATTACATGCAATAATGCCTAATTAGGCTTAACTCATGCCAAGTTTGGGTCTTTTCCTTTTTTTTCTTGTTCTTTTTCTTATTTTGTTCTTTTTTTAATTAGTTGGTATCAGCAAAAACCGATCAAAAAATCAATAAAAAAATAAAAAAAGATGCAAGGCCGAAAGAGAGAGAGAGAGAGAGAGAGGGAGAGTTGTAAAGAAAGGTAAATCTAACACTAGCTAGAGTTCCAATCTTTTTGTGTCAAGAATCAGAAAAGAGTTCAGTGGAAGTGACACAACCTTTGAGGCTATATGCATGAGAAGAGAACTACTTTAAAGTCTGGACTTTGAGGAGTAACCCCCACCACACAAGTAAAACCAAAAGCAAAAGAAACCAAATAAACCCAAAAGAACCTATCAGAAAATGAGCTGCTTCTCACAGTTTCTGCCTACAAACCCCAAGTAGAAACCATAGACTCGGGAAGCTGAAATGGCTGTTTTTCAATACCATGCTTGCCCTGCAAAAGTAGACACAAGTAATTGCACTAGCAAAATAGAATGATAATTCTGCAATAGTAAAAAACTTTCAAATTTAAGAGGAATTCAGCCTGAGCATTAAGCACAATGGAAAGTCATCTGTAAATTCAAAGCAGATTAATTAGCAACTCAAATGTAAACAAATCCCCAACCTATATCATGCAAAGCTACTCTGTTATAAAACTAAAAAAATTAAATTTCCCCACATATGGCATCATACAAATATCTACGCCCCCCACCAACACCAGCAAATACATGAACAAAGAAATCATTTAAGGGTGCCCATTGCCAAACATCTATAAGTCCAGTCTCCGTGATTGTCACAGCAGCTCCCCTGCAAGAACCAAATATATACATATAAGAGAAACCTTATCAGCTTGATCTTTCTACACCCTATTCTATAAATCCCACAAGTTCACTATTTCCACAAGTCATGCAGGCGCATTTTAATTTTTTACCAACAGCTTCGGGTCTGCAGAGGTTGCATCCCACACCTGGAAATGAATAAAACATATGTAAGCACAGGACAATAACGAGAAGAATGAGAAGAAGAAACAACAAAGCACAAGCAAATATCCCTACCTCAACAACATCACAAAGAAAAACTCCATGCTCCACTCAATTCAACACACATAAACCCTAACTTCAACTATCAAAAACCCAAATCCACTAAACATTAAGCAAACTTTGCTATCACAGATTCCAATATCCCATACATTTGAAGGATACATCATTAAATAAGGGTACTTTAGGAAAATCACATAGTACGTCCCAAAAAAGAAAGGACAAGTAACTTGGGATGGAATACAAAAAGACTGCAAAGACTATTGATAGATCCTAAGAAAATCTCTTTAAAAGAAATAGCCCTCTTGCAGAATATACCAGGATCCATAGGAATGTAGGTGCACCATTGGCCCAAGCAAAAATATAGCACGATAAACATTTGCACTTCACATTTAAAGAATATCAACCTACAGTCCTCTGGACTGAATGAAACACAGTCAAATCTGATAATTCTGCTAAACCAGAAACATCACTTCAAAATCAAATATAAATTACTCAATGAACTCCTGAATGTGCTAAAGCATCTGAAAAGCAAAATACCGTTAGAGCTTTACACTATCTAATAACAGAACAGAAACCAACACAAGATGTATTAATACAGAGGCAACCATCATGAAAGAAACACACAATTCACAAAATGTTCTTTGTCTGTACAGAAGCCGGATATAGTTAAAGCAGAAAATAAAAAATGCAAGCAACATAAGATTAATCAGCAGTGGGAGGGGTGGGGGGGATGAAACGGCATCCGCAAATAATATTTAAGGAGTCATGGTCGTACTCCGCATCCAACTTCTGGTGGTTATGGAAAAAAAAAAAAATGATCTAACCTTTTAGGGTGTTGATACAAAAAGGTCTCTATACTGCATAGAAACCATTTCTCTTGCTCCAGCACTTGCGAGAATCTCTCTTAGTAGCTACAGACCACTTGGGTTTTTCCAGTGTTTTCAACCCAAAATTTGCTTTCACAGCAGTTTAAAGAATGCAGTACAAGCTAAAGAAAGTACTGAATAATGACTATCATCACTGCCTTAAATTTATTTGGAAAAAATAAATAAATGAAGTAGTCAATCTCAAAAAAATGGTTTTGCTAACAATAGCAAAAAGTTAATGTCACATACAGTGAATTGATTAGCAGCTGATAAATTTATAATAATAAGAAGTTGGAAATACAAATTTGAAGCCAGGACCCTCCACCCTATCATGTTTTCTATTAAGTCCAAACACATGCACACAGAATCAATTATTCATTGGGGAAACAGGGTGTGGAGAAGAATCAATGATTCATTGGAACATTTAAAAGCAATAGCAAATTGAATTTTAAGGGTCAGAAAAGACCAAAAATAAGATTATCCAATACGCTAAAGCTAGAAGCTGATATCCCCTAATACTGTGCAGATACCCTTACATGGTCACATTCTAGAAGCCTAGATCCACATATCACAGGTAGACAAAAAATGTTCTCAAACTTTATCAAACTTTTGAGTGCAAAACATTACTGCCAGACTTACAAAATGTTGTTTTGTAATAATGAAGCATTTGATTGTCAAGGAAAGATGCAAGAAATCATTATTGGTTCATTTCATTAGATTAGAATGTTACCTGAGGGTTCTGCAAGTTGAAAACAATCAGATTGCGATCTGCAGTGCAAACAACCATCAGGGGATGCCGCACTGCAAAAGAATAACAGCGGTCAGGGAGTAGTTGAGTGTGCACAGGATTTCGCTTTGTATCCCAGTACCTAATAATTGGAAGGAAACCAACAAAACAATTAGCAGTCAAGGGCACAAAAGCATCAAAAGTTGCAAACATAATAGATCAAGAGCATGCAAAACGATTTGTAGTGCAAAAGAAACCATATGTTGGATAATTATGTCAAAGCTAGTGAGTGCCAAAATATGTTCAAGTATATAGAATATTAAAAAATTCAAAATTAGCAACAAAATCAGTAAAAACCACACCTATGAAAGCACAAAAAAAAACTCATTAGTCTAAACCATATGAAAGCACAAAAGAAACCCATTAGTCTAAATCATCAGCCTCGGCTTCTGTGCCAGCAGCAGCATGGAAAACCCCATCTCTAGGAAAAATCTTGTTGCAGTTCAAATCTGGCAGTCAAGTAACCTGAGAAAATCTTCAAACCCTTTTCTTGAATTTCAAAGAAAAGTGCTTTTTTTTTTCAGTTGTTGAAGAACCACTTTTAAGGATAAATTACAGCATTCAGGAAGACAGAGAGAGAAAGGATCAGATTTTAGAACGATCATATTAATCAATAAACTTCATGCCACAAATTTCAGAGGAGAAACATAGAGACTAAATGAAAAATCTTTTAAAACATCAGGAAGATGAAAATTAATTCAAGTCCGTATACATTTGAAAGGATATTCCACACCAATTAGAATAAAAAACCAAGAAAGGCATTCAAAATTACACAAAATTTAAAAGTCTAGTTAATAAAAATCAATAACATTCAAGAACCAAAGAGAAGTTTTCCATTACAAATAAGAACCAAATCTACAGAAACTTGCAATTCAATTCAAACAAATCACAATCCAAAAAAAAACCCATTAGTCTAAACCATATGAAAGCACAAAAAAACCCATTAGCCTTCCTCTCTGACGGGCATCATCAGCCAGCGGCTGCATGGAAAACCCCCTCACCAGATTTTTTGGGGAAAATCTTTTGAATACATCCCATGCACAAGGGCCCTGCTCTTTTGTGCATTTTGAATGTATTTATTACTTATCCAGGGAAAAAAAAATTAAAAGATATAGCTAAGACTCAAAACAGCAGGAGAATTTTCAAGATTAACAATAGAAAAACAGCTACAAGGACCATGGAGATGGGAAAAAAAGTAACAGGAAAAAAATAATAATATAAAGCCAAAAACATCCAACAATGAAAATTTGTTGACAAGATAAAGGTAGCCATACAGCTACACAAATATGATTTTATTATTCCACATCTCAGAAAATCATGTGATTTTCTCAATTCCTGTTGCCGCAATAAAATCAGGAAGCTGAAATGGCTGTTTCTCAATACCACGCTTGCCCTGCAAAAAAGTAGACACAGGTAATTGCACTAGCAAAATAGAATGATAATTCTGCAATAGTAAAAAACTTTCAAATTTAAGAGGAATTCAGCCCGAGCATTAAGCACAATGGAAAGTCATCTGTAAATTCAAAGCAGATTAATTAGCAACTCAAATGTAAACAAATCCCCAACATATATCATGCAAAGCTACTCTGTTATAAAACTAAAAAAATTAAATTTCCCCACATATGGCATCATACAAATATCTACGCCCCCCACCAACACTAGCAAATACATGAACAAAGAAATCATTTAAGGGTGCCCATTGCCAAACACCTATAAGTCCAGTCTCCGTGATTGTCACAGCAGCTCCCCTGCAAGAACCAAATATATACATATAAGGGAAACCTTATCAGCTTGATCTTTCTACACCCTATTCTATAAATCCCACAAGTTCACTATTTCCACAAGTCATGCATGCGCATTTTAATTTTTTACCAACAACTTCGGGTCTGCAGAGGTTGCATCCCACACCTGGAAATGAATAAAATATATGTAAGCACAGGACAATAACGAGAAGAATGAGAAGAAGAAACAACAAAGCACAAGCAAATATCCCTACCTCAACAACATCACAAAGAAAAACTCCATGCTCCACTCAATTCAACACACATAAACCCCAACTTCAACTATCAAAAACCCAAATCCACTAAACATTAAGCAAACTTTGCTATCACAGATTCCAATATCCCATACAAACGATCTCACACACAAAAAAAAAAAAAAAAAAAAAAAAAAAAAAAAACCTGTTGAGGATCGTTGGAATCATCGTCATTAGCGTCGCTGGAGGGGGCTTGGGAGGCCTTGGAGTCCTTCTGCTTACGGAAGCGGCAACGTCGCCATTCGGTATCGCGAGACTTCTTGGTGGTGTTAGGGTTAGGGTTAGGGTTAGAGGACAGATCTCCATTGGCAACAGCGCCGTTGGAGAGTAGTAGAGTTTCCACAGCCATAATTATGACTTCCTTCCTATCCTCGCTTCACTTTAGATCAGAGAAACGTAGAAGATGAATTTGAAGAGAGAGAGGATCAGATTTTCATTGAAAATCTTTGAACCCGTTTTCTTGAAATGAATGACTTTTTGTGGTAAGGAAGGAAAACCACTTTCTTGAGGGAAAATTTCCAGCGTTTGAAAATTGGTTGAAGATCAAGATGGGTTGGGTTATCATGCCCATTACAGAACTGGAAACCTAGAAAATATAGAAGTGAACAACACCCAGAAAATAAATCAAAGGAAAAGCTAACATGCAAAATCTACAAAAGCAATTCCAATAAAAAACAGAACTTGAAAACATCAAGGAATTGATACAATACCTTGAATGAGATTGTGTCCCGTATAGCAAAAAAGTAGTTCGTATGGATTAATACATCATTCAAAAGCAAAAACAAAATCCCTAAATATCAAAACCCCCAATCCACCAACCTACAGAGGTTCCGTTTGATAAGCTCAGAGAAGTTCTAATGGATTTTACAGATAGGTCACGGAGAGTGATCTGCTTTAGAGGCTGTGAGGACAAAAATAAGGGGACAGATGGAATCAATGTTGGTTTGCAAAGACATGCAACTTCCACATAGTTAGCTTATGGAAACGAATTAACTGAGGGCTTTGGTTTTCAATTTATGTCGAATGCTATGTTAGACACAATAGTATAAGTGTGGAGATATACCATTGAAACTCTTATTCCATCAATTGTTTAATATATGGCAAAATAAAGAAGCCACAATGACTGATAATTAACTTCATAATAATCTCCCTGTTACCATTACACGATTAAGAGCCTGATCTATTCACAGCCTTCTCCGTTTGTTATATTCAATAAAGATTAATGAGATGGGCTTGAATAGAATGATATGACATTTTTCAAAGAATCAAAAAAATGGGTCCGGCTTGTGTCCAGTGAAAGTTTTCACTGGACACGTTGGATCTTGGACACGTGTCCAAATCTTGCCGTGTCCAGTGAAAATTTTCACTGGACAAGCCGTGCCCCAAAAAAATTGAGGTAAAAGTTCCAACAAAGGTATTTCTTTTATTGGACAGGTGTACAAAGTTAAAAATATAAAATAAATAAATAAATAAAAGGTAATACAAACATGATTAATTGGTGTTGTATGCAAAAATAAGGGGGAAGACTGTAAATCACCTTTTCTTTAGGGTGGGTGTTTGGGGGGGGGGGGGGGGGTTGGTTTGCATTGATCTGGTACATCCCACATACCAGGAAAAAGCCCTTTTCATTTATTTTTTAATGAAAATTTTAATGCTTACCAACCCCCCCCCCCCTTCTCCCAAAAAAAAAAGAAGAAAAAAAACTGAGCATCGCAACTCATAGCAATTAATCGCATTGCTACTACTCAATTTTCAAACCAAAAACAGATATCAACTTAAGGTTTTTAATAGTAAGAACCTGTATGAGGTAGGTCATCGACACGTGTGATTCCCTGCCATGCTGAATGACTAAGATCCGACTGCATAAGCATGTGTCCTATTTTCCTTCTTGTATTAGATCCTGGAAGTTGCTCAGTGACATCCACATAATTGGCTTGAACCACCACGTCCAACATAGCGGTCTGCAACACCCCTACCACCACGATTTGTAGTGTTAGCACAGCAAGATCTGGAATCCAGTGTGTCCTTACTCTGAAGCAATAAGAGAAAGATTAATAAAGAAGACTAACAAGAACCACGCTAACCACCATGGTGAAAACTAAGGAAATAGTAGAAGTGTCATAACAAGCAAAGACATTAGGAGCAAAATGTTATTATAGAACCAAATAGTGCAAGGCAAATTAAGATCGTGTGAGAGAATGTGAGAATAAAAGAAAATCTAACAGGGGTAATGAATGCCCAAAAGGCTGCTATATCAGTCTCCCATTACCCTATATACCATAAAATTGTTAGGTAACAAATTTGTTAGAAAATTTCAAAAGAAAGCAAAACCCCATGCATAGGATATCAAGGATCTGTCACGAAGTCAATTATTTACTTCCCTCGTTCTTTCTCCTCATAGTACTACTTAAATTATATTGCCTTTGGGATTAATGAACACCTTTGAACTTTAAACTCTGGATCAGAGCAATTTATAATCATTTAAGGACATACCCCAAAATGGAAAGAAAGAAGAAGCCACAACAAAGAATATCTAAGAAAAAGAAAGAAGAAGAAAAGGGATGCATTGACACGATTGCTTTGAAAAATATGATTTTCCTAGTTTAAAACATATTCTCTCTTACTTGGTACCACAGAGGCACCAAAATCATCTAGAACAAGAAAGTCCAATAAAGCCCATTCTACAGATTAAGGGTGTCAATTTGTTGTATGGTTTTAGATTAAAAGAAGAAAACTCTGGAAATAAAAGTTACTATATGCTAAGTGAGTGTGGAACTATAAAGATCAAGAAAAACATACCAATTAACTAGTAAAAAATCCAAAAAAAAAAAGAAAAAGAAAAAGAAAACAGAAAATGCAGATAAAACACCATAGCTTATAATGCTAACCGATCGTAAATAAACCACTTAAGCTTCTAGCTTCCTTCAGAGATTGAACAAACAATTTACACATTGGCAATATAGATTGAATAAGTCCATGCCCTTTTATTTCAAATTTGTAAGGTCTCCCTCCTAATCCTGCACATATATAAAATAAATTGAGAAAAAAAAGGGCAGATAGAATAATGTCATTGAAGATGGAGAAAAAATAATTAGGAAAATAAATAGGTAATTTGAACACCACTATAAATAAAAAAGCCAGCACAAATTAGACGATACGGTTGCAAGGCAACCCAATTTTGAAATAGTTTCCAAGAACCGATCATCAAAATAGCATAAAATATCTATGCTAATGACAAATATGCATATGAAAAGAAATATTTTCGCTAACTATGTAAGCTAAGGCAAAATTCAAGTGGACATATGTATAAATAATGAGAATCTTTGTTATTTCCACCAGTCTCAACTGCGCCAATGGTAAAGAGCTGGGGAGCACCTGCAACCACTCTAGAAAGCTCAACTGCCCCTACCCCACCATCATGTATCATATTTGTATTAGAAAATATCTCCCTACATTTTACTGTTTCAATGAAACGGAATCTATGCCTCACAACCAAAGTAAACGTGCATGTGTCAAGTTCCTACTGTTATGAACTCAAATAGAATATAAAAATCACCATAAGAAAAGAATTGGGAAGAGAAGTTAAAACAACGTCCAAAGTTAACTATTATAATTTGTCTTTTTTCCCTTGTTAGTTAAGGATGCAGGAAATTCTATAACATTAACATGTTATATCTTAGATTGGCACAGAACCCAACACAATGTAAAGGTTTACACATAGCTTTTATTAAAACGACAACACCGAATTAGAAGGCAAAAATTCATGCTTGAACAAAGAAATATTAAGGAATAATACTTGGCCCCTTACCACAATTAACTTGAAGGAAAAAGTAGTTCATCCGGATTAATCCAACATCATTCAAACCAAAAAACGTCAACCAAGAAGCAAATTCAATGAAAAGTTCAATTGGGTAGTCAAAGTTCTACAAGGAATGAATTAGAGAATCTCAACCACAAATGAAAAGAAAAACAAAATTCCTAAATATCAAAACCAATCCACACACAATACCCAAACCTAAATCACATTTAACCCTTAATAAAAAAGGGACAAGAAAAAAAAAATTTACCGGTAGCAGTTCCATGAAAACGAATATCCAAACAGGCTCTAAAAATTACACGATCTTAATTCCAAATCATAAACATGACAGATTTATATAAATATATATATATAGAGGAAAGAAGCATACTGTCCGCTTTTTTTATATTCCAATGGACATGCTAATCAAAAGATCATATAAGAGGTAGGGAGTCACTGAATTATTTTGGCATATAGCAGGGAAACAGCATGGGAATAAATATGTAAGATAGTAAGAGATCAGAGAAACCACCAAAACAGTAGACAACAAGTATCTCTCTTTATTTTTGCTAAGAATGGGAATAAAAATATAAGAGTAAGGGATCAGAGAAAAAATTAAAAATTAAAAGAAAGTTGATTATTGTAATGAACAACTAAACATTAACCACCAAAAACAAAATCACCAACAAAATATATTACAGAAAATTTTACAGAAAATCTGGTAAAATATTGAAGCTGAAAATCATGTTTACGTTGTCAATAATGATAAGACTCTAAAACCCCACAATGAAGAGATATGCCTAATATCATGATGGAAACACAAAGACAAAGCCCCAAAAGCCACTCTCCATGTAAACCCCAACAAAACCCAAGAGCCATATATCAAATCCACAAAGCTGTATGTATAGAGTATTAGTAATTAATTACATGCAATAATGCCTAATTTGGCTTAACTCATGCCAAGTTTGGGTCTTTTCCTTTTTTTTTTTGTTCTTTTTTTTATTAGTATCGGCGAAAACCAATCAAATAAATAAATAAAAAAAATAAAAAAAGAAGCAAGGCCAAGAGAGAGAGAGAGAGAGGGAGAGTTGTAAAGAAAGGTTACCCAAATCTAACACTAGCTAGAGTTCCAATCTTTTTGTGTCAAGAATCAGAAAAGAGTTCAGTGGAACAGTGACAGAACCTTTGAGGCTATATGCATGAGAAGAGAACTACTTTAAAGTCTGGACTTTGAGGAGTAACCCCCACCACACAAGTAAAACCAAAAGCAAAAGAAACCAAATAAACCCAAATGAACCTATCAGGAAATGAGCTGCTTCTCACAGTTTCTGCCTACAAACCCCAAGTAGAAACTAGAGACTCAGGAAGCTGAAATGGCTGTTTCTCAATACCACGCTTACCCTGCAAAAAAGTAGACACTAGCAAAATGGAATGATAATTCTGCAAGAGTAAAAAACTTTCAAATTTAAGAGGTTTTCAGCCCGAGCATTAAGCCCAATGGAAAGTCATCTGTAAATTCAAAGCAGATTAATTAGCAACTCAAATGTAAAAAAATACCAACATATATCATGCAAAGCTACTCTGTTATAAAACTAAAAAAATTAAATTTCCCCATATATGGCATCATACAAATATCTACGACCCCCACCCACACTAGCAAATACATGAACAAAGAAATCATTTAAGGGTGCCCATCGCCAAACACCTATAAGAGTCCAGTCTCTGTGATTGTCACAGCAGCTCCCCTGCAAGAACCACATATATATACATATAAGAGAAGCCTTATCAACTTGATCTTTCTACACCCTATTCTATAAATCCCACAAGTTCACTATTTCCACAAGTCATGCATGCGCATTTTAATTTTTAACCAACAACTTCAGGTCTGCAGAGGTTGCATCCCACACCTGGAAATGAATAAAATATATGTAAGCACAGGACAATAACGAGAAGAATAATAAGAAGAAACAACAAAGCACAAGCACATATCGCTACCTCAACAACATCACAAAGAGAAACTCCATGCTCCACTCATTTCAACACACATAAACCCTAACTTCAACTATCAAAAACCAAAATCCACTAAACATTAAGCAAACTTTGCTATCACAGATTCCAATATCCCAAACATTTGAAGGATACATCATTAAATAAGGGTACTTCAGGAAAATCACATAGTACATCCCAAAAAAGAAAGGAAAAGTAACATGGGATGGAATACAAAAAGTCTGCAAAGATTTATTGATAGATTCTAAGAAAATCTCTTTAATAAGAAATAGCCCTCTTGCAGAATATACCAGGATCCATAGGAACGTAGGTGCACCATATTGGCCCAAGCAAGAATATAGCACGATAAACATTTGTACTTCGCATTTAAAGAATATCAACCTACAGTCCTCTGGACTGAATGAAACACAGTCAAATCTGATAATTCTGCTAAACCAGAAACATCACTTCAAAATCAAAATATAAATTACTCAATGAACCCCGGAATGCGCTAAAGCATCGGAAAAGCAAAATACCGTTAGATTTTTCCACTATCTAGTAACAGAACAGAAACCAACACAAGAAGTATTAATATAGAGGCAACCATCATGAAAGAAACACAATTCACAAAATGTTCTTTGTCTGTACAGAAGGTGGATATAGTTAAAGCAGAAAATAAAAAATGCAAGCAACATAAGATTAATCAGCAGCGGGAGAGGGGCGAGGGGGATGAAACAGCATCCGCAAATAATATTTAAGGAGTCATGGTCATAAGATTAAAACTCCACATCCAATTTCTGGTGGTTATGAAAAAAAAAATGCTCTTAACCTTTTAGGGTGTTGATACAAAAAGGTCTCTATACTGCATAGAAACCATTTCTCTTGCTCCAGCACTTGCGAGCATTTCTCTTAGTAGCTAAAGACCACTTGGGTTTTTGGGGACGTGTATGCATTCTATTCGATTGGGATGGAGAGGAGCCTGAACTCGACATTGAGGTTTTCACAAGTGAAAAAACACTTCCAGGTGATTGCTGTTCACTGTTCACTAACGTCAATCAAATTGCGATTGGGTTCGTTAGACCTGTCAAAACCACTTTTTAGAGTTTTTCGGATTGCAGGTATCCGAATTGCTTGTTAATTGGGTGAAGGAATTGCCGAATTAACAAGCAAAAAGGTTGAGCAATTCGGCAAAATAAGCATCGAATTTATACCTCCCCCTACCGTGCCCAACTGTATCTTCCCACCTTTCCCGTGTAAGAGCATCTCCAACAGAAAAGCTAAACTCAAAATTCTCTCTATAATAGAGAATGAAAGGAAATATTTTCGCTAACTATGTCAGCTAAGGCAAAAGCAAGTGGACATGTATAAATAATGAGAATCTTTGTTATTTCCACCAGTCTCAACTGCACCAATGGTAATAAGGGAGCACCTGCAACCACTCTAGAAAACTCAACTGCCCCAACCCCACCATCATGTATCATATTTGTATTAGAAAATATCTCCCTACATTTTACTGTTTCAATGAAACGGAATCTATGCCTCACAACCAAAGTAAACCTGCATGTGTCAAGTTCCTACTGTTATCAACTCAAATAGAATATAAAAATCACCATAAGAAAAGAATTGGGAAGAGAAGTTAAAACAAAGTCCAAAGTTATCTATTATAATGTCTTTTTTCCCCTTGTTAGTTAACAGTGCAGGTAATTCTATAAAATAACATGTTATATCTTAGATTGGCACAGAACCCAACACAATGTCAAGGTTTACACAGCTTTTATTAAAATGACAACACCGAATTAGGAAGGCAAAATAATTCATGCTTGAACAAAGAAATATTAAGGAATAATACTTGGCCCCTTACCACAATCAACTTGGAAGAAAAAAGTAGTTCATCCGGATTAATCCAACATCATTCAAAGCAAAAAACATCAACCAAGAAGCAAATTCAATGAAAGGTTCAATTGGGTAGTCAAAGTTCTACAGGGAATGAATTACAGAATCTTGACCACAAATGAAAAGAAAAACAAAATTCCTAAATATCAAAACCAATCCACCCACATTACCCAAACCTAAATCACATTTAATGCTTAATAAAAAAGGGACAACAAAAAAAATTTACCGGTAGCAGTTCCACGAAAACGCATATCCAAAAAGGCTCTAAAAATTACACGATCTTAATTCCAAATCATAAACATGACAGATTTATATATATATATATATATATATATAGGAAAGAGGCATACAGTCCGCTTTTGTTATATTCCAATAGACATGCTAATCAAAAGATCATATAAGAGGTAGGGAGTCACTGAATTATTTTGGCATATAGCAGGGAAACAGCATGGGAATAAATAAGTAAGAGTGAGAGATCAGAGAAACCACCAAAACAGTAGACAACTAGTATCTCTCTTTATTTCTGCAAAGAATGGGAATAAAAATGTAAGAGTGAGGGATCAGAGAAAAAATTAAAATTAAAAAGAAAGTTGATTATTGTAATGAACAACAAAACATTAACTACCAAAAACAAAATCACCTACAAAATATATTACAGAAAATATTACAGAAAATCTAGTAAAATATTGAAGCTGAAAATAATGTTTACATTGTCAATAATGAAAAGACTCTAAAACCCCACAATGAAGAGATATGCCTAATATCAAGACGGAAACACAAAGACAAAGCCCCAAAAGCCACTCTCCGTGTAAACCCCAACAAAACCCAAGAACCATATATCAAATCCACAAAGCTGTATGTATTGAGTACTAGTAATTAATTACATGCAATAATGCCTAATTAGGCTTAACTCATGCCAAGTTTGGGTCTTTTCCTTTTTTTTCCTGTTCTTTTTTTTATTAGTTGGTATCAGCGAAAACCAATCAAAAAAATAAAAAAAGAAGCAAGGCCAAGAGAGAGAGAGGGGGAGAGTTGTAAAGAAAGGTTACCCAAATCTAACACTAGCTAAAGTTCCAATCTTTTTGTGTCAAGAATCAGAAAAGAGTTCAGTGGAACAGTGACACAACCTTTGAGGCTATATGCATGAGAAGAGAACTACTTTAAAGTCTGGACTTTGAGCAGTAACCCCCACCACACAAGTAAAACCAAAAGCAAAAGAAACCCATAAAACCCAAAAGAACCTATCAGAAAATGAGCTGCTTCTCACAGTTTCTGCCTACAAACCCCAAGTAAAAACCACAGACTCGGGAAGCCGAAATGGCTGTTTCTCAATACCACGCTTGCCCTGCAAAAAAGTAGACACAAGTAATTGCACTAGCAAAATAGAATGATATTTCTGCAAGAGTAAAAAACTTTCAAATATCTACGCCCCCCACCCACACTAGCAAATACATGAACAAAGAAATCATTTAAGGGTGCCCATTGCCAAACACCTATAAGAGTCCAGTCTCTCTGATTGTCACAGCAGCTCCCCTGCAAGAACCACATATATATACATATAAGAGAAGCCTTATCAACTTGATCTTTCTACACCCTATTCTATAAATCCCACAAGTTCACTATTTCCACAAGTCATGCATGCACATTTTAATTTTTAACCAACAACTTCAGGTCTGCAGAGGTTGCATCCCACACCTGGAAATGAATAAAATATATGTAAGCACAGTAACGAGAAGAATAATAAGAAGAAACAACAAAGCACAAGCAAATATCCCTACCTCAACAACATCACAAAGAAAAACTCCATGCTCCACTCAATTCAACACACATAAACCCTAACTTCAACTATCAAAAACCAAAATCCACTAAACATTAAGCAAACTTTGCTATCACAGATTCCAATATCCCATACATTTGAAGCATACATCATTAAATATGGGTACTTAAGGAAAATCACATAGTACATCCCAAAAAAGAAAGGACAAGTAACTTGGGATGGAATACAAAAAGTCTGCAAAGACTATTGATAGATTCTAAGAAAATCTCTTTAATAAGAAATAGCCCTCTTGCAGAATATACCAGGATCCATAGGAATGTAGGTGCACCATATTGGCCCAAGCAAAAATATAGCACGATAAACATTTGTACTTCACATTTAAAGAATATCAACCTACAGTCCTCTGGACTGAATGAAACACAGTCAAATCTGATCATTCTGCTAAACCAGAAACATCACTTCAAAATCAAATATAAATTACTCAATGAACTCCTGAACGTGCTAAAGCATCTGAAAAGCAAAATACTGTTAGAGCTTTACACTATCTAGTAACAGAACAGAAACCAACACAAGATGTATTAATACAGAGGCAACCATCATGAAAGAAACACACAATTCACAAAATGTTCTTTGTCGGTACAGAAGCTGGATATAGTTAAAGCAGAAAACAAAAAATGCAAGCAACATAAGATTAATCAGCAGCGGGAGAGGGGTGGGGGGGATGAAACAGCATCCGCAAATAATATTTAAGGAGTCATGGTCAAACTCCGCATCCAACTTCTGGTGGTTATGAAAAAAAAATGATAGGGTGTTGATGCAAAAAGGTCTCTATACTGCATAGAAACCATTTCTCTTGCTCCAGCACTTGCGAGCATCTCTCTTAGTAGCTACAGACCACTTGGGTTTTTCCCGTGTTTTCAACCCAAAATTTGCTTTCACAGCAGTTTAAAGAATGCAGTAAAAGCTAAAGAAAGTACTGAATAATGACTATCATCACTGCCTTAAATTTATTCGGAAAAAATAAATAAATGAAGTAGTCAATCTCAAAAAAATGGTTTTGCTAATAATAGCAAAAAGTTAATGTCACATACAGTGAATCGATTAGCAGCTGATAAATTTATAATAATAACAAGTTGGAAATACAAATTTGAAGCCAGGACCCACCACCCTATCATGTTTTCTATCAAGTCCAAACACATGCAAACAGAATCAATTATTCATTGGGGAAACAGGGTGTGGAGAAGAATCAATGATTCATTGGAACACTTAAAAGCAATAGCAAATTGAATTTTAAGGGTCAGAAAAGACCAAAAATAAGATTATCCAATACGCTAAAGCTAGAAGTTGATATCCCCTAATACTGTGCAGATACCCTTACATGATCACATTCTAGAAGCCTAGATCCACATATCACAAGTAGACAAAAAAGATTCTCAAACTTGATCAAACTTTGAGTGCAAAAACATTACTGCCAGACTTACAAAATGTTGTTTTGTAATAATGAAGCATTTGATTGTCAAGGAAAGATGCAAGAAATCATTATTGGTTCATTTCATTAGATGAGAATGTTACCTGAGGGTTCTGCAAGTTGAAAACTATCAGATTGCGATCTGCAGTGCAAACAACCATCAGGGGATGCCGCACTGCAAAAGAATAACAGCGGTCAGGGAGTAGTTGAGTGCGCACAGGATTTGACTGCCTTGTATCCCAGTACCTAATAATTGGAAGGAAACCAACAGAACAATTAACAGTCAAGGGCACAAAAGCATCAAAAGTTGCAAACATAATAGATCAAGAGCATGCTAAACGATTTGTAGTGCAAAAGAAACCATATGTTGGATAATTATGTCATAGCTAGTGAGTGCCAAAATATGTTCAAGTATATAGAATATTAAAAAATTCAAAATTAGCAACAAAATCAGTAAAAACCACACCTATGAAAGCACAAAAAAAAACTCATTAGTCTAAACCATATGAAAGCACAAAAGAAACCCATTAGTCTAAATCATCAGCCTCGGCTTCCGTGCCAGCAGCAGCATGGAAAACCCCCTCTCTAGGAAAAATCTTGTTACAGTTCAAATCTGGCAGTCACTTACCCGAGAAAATCTTCAAACCCTTTTCTTGAATTTCAAAGAGAAGTGTTTTTTTTTTTTTTCAGTTGTTGAAGAACCACTTTCTATTTAAGGATAAATTAGAGCATTCAGGAAGAGAGAGAGAGAGAAAGGATCAAATTTTAGAACAATCATATTAATCAATAAAATTCATGCCACAAATTTCAGAGGAGAGACATAGAGACTAAATGAAAAATCTTTTAAAACATCAAGAAGATGAAAATTAATTCAAGTCCATATACATTTGAAAGGATATTCCACGCCAATTAGAATAAAAAACCAAGAAAGGCATTCAAAATTACACAATTTAAAAGTCTAGTTAATAAAAATCAATAACATTCAAGAACCAGGAAATTCCAAAAAGCAAGACCAAAGAAAATCCAAAAAGAAGTTTTCCATTACAAACAAGAACCAAATCTACAGAAACTTGCAATTCAATTCAAACAAATCAGAATCCAAAAAAAAACCCATTAGTCTAAACCATACGAAAGCACAAAGAAACCCATTAGCCTTCCTCTCTGACGGGCATCATCAGCCAGCGGCTGCATGGAAAACCCCCTCACCAGATTTTTTGGGGAAAATCTTTTGAATACATCCCATGTACAAGGGCCCTGCTCTTTTGTGCATTTTGAAAGTATTTATTACTTATCCAGGGAAAAAAAAATTAAAAGATATAGCTGAGACTCAAAACAGCAGGAGAATTTTCAAGATTAACAATAAAAAAACAGCTACAAGGACCATGGAGATGGGAAAAAAAGTAACAGGAAAAAAAAAATAATAATATAAAGCCAAAAACATCCAACAATGAAAATTTGTTGACAAGATAAAGGTAGCCATACAGCTACACAAAGATGATTTTATTATTCCTCATCTCAGAAAATCATGTGATTTTCTCAATTCCTGTTGCCGCAATAAAATCAGGAAGCTGAAATGGCTGTTTCTCAATACCACGCTTGCCCTGCAAAAAAGTAGACACAAGTAATTGCACTAGCAAAATAGAATGATAATTCTGCAAGAGTAAAAAACTTTCAAATTTAAGAGGAATTCAGCCCGAGCATTAAGCACAATGGAAAGTCATCTGTAAATTCAAAGCAGATTAATTAGCAACTCAAATGTAAACAAATCCCCAACATATATCATGCAAAGCTACTCTGTTATAAAACTAAAAAAATTAAATTTCCCCACATATGGCACAATACAAATATCTACGCCCCCCACCCACACTAGCAAATACATGAACAAAGAAATCATTTAAGGGTGCCCATTGCCAATAACGAGAAGAATAAGAAGAAGAAACAACAAAGCACAAGCAAATATCCCTACCTCAACAACATCACAAAGAAAAACTCCATGCTCCACTCAATTCAACACACATAAACCCTAACTTCAACTATTAAAAACCAAAATCCACTAAACATTAAGCAAACTTTGCTATCACAGATTCCAATATCCCATACAAACGAAATCACACCAAAAAAAAAGAAAAAAAAAACCTGTTGAGGATCGTTGGAATCATCGTCATTAGCGTCGCTGGAGGGGGCTTGGGAGGCCTTGGAGTTCTTCTTCTGCTTACTGCAGCGGCGGCGACGTCGCCATTCGGTATCGCGAGACTTCTTGGTGGGGTTAGGGTTAGGGTTAGGGTTAGAGGACAGATCTCCATTGGAGAGTAGTAGAGTTTCCGCAGCCATAATTATAACTTCCTTCCTCTCCTCGCTTCACTTCAGATCAGAGAAACGTAGAAGATGAATTTGAAGAGAGAGAGGATCAGATTTTCATTTTCTGGGGAAAATCTTTGAACCCGTTTTCTTGAAATGAATCTGTCTGTTTTTGTGGTAAGGAAAAGGAAAACCACTTTCTTGAGGGAAAATTTCCTGCGTTTGAAGATCAAGATGGGTTGGGTTAACTTTTTATTTTTTTGAGAAACGAAAAATGGGGGCATTTTTTCAGAGTGAAAAAGAAAAGTGAAGAAAGGAAAGTGAGTCTGTGAGGGAGAGAAATAGAAATGACTAGCCCTTTTACATATTAGGATTACTAGCCGTTGCACACGTGAGACTCCCTTCTTTCATGTTAACCCAAAATGATTTTCAAAAAATAAATACTGATTTTTCTTCTTAAAATAAATACTGATTTTCAAATTTTTTTTTTGTGAATAAAAAATCAGTGTTCTTTTCTTTTCACCCCCTTCTTCGTTCTTTGTGCTTTCAAAGTACCAATAGATGGAAGAACTATTTAAAATTTCTTTTGGAAAGTAATGAAAATAATTCATTAAAGAATTTATGTTCTTATGTTTTAAAAAATTAAAAGAGTTTTTCTATACTACTATTTAAGGAGTTTTTCCTATTTAAATCGGATTTTTTTTGTTTCAAAATACCCTACACTGTCCTGTAATTTTCAACAACCTACTACAAAATAACTTCACATCCACTAATCTACTACTAAAACCTAAACACTAGGGTTAGACATATAAAATTAGTAATTTAAAAACTCTTAAATTTTTGCCAAATTTAAAATTAAAAAAAAATGTTTTTCTTCCCACCTCTACATTTCTCTCTATTGTTATTTCTAATTGAAATAGATTTTTTGTCAGTTGCACTTCAACAATAAACGCATAATACTCATCAGATTTTCATCATACCCCTAAGTTTCTTTTTTGTGATTTGAAAATGTAGTAATCCTAAATTATAATGGATGTAAATTATTAAAATCTACCCAAAAAATAAAAGAGACTTCGAGCACGAGCGTGAGCACGTGCTCAGAGGCTAGTATTTGTTTGTGTGGTTTTCCTCTCAATGATATTATCATTTCGCCCAAAAAAAGAAAAAAAATTGTTTTATTTTTGTGTCTTAATATCAAATAAAGAATATTCATGGTGAACAAACTCACTTAATGCTAAATTTAGGCTTTGATTTGTTTATTGCTTATATTTCATGTAAGTGAACTACGCATATTAATTCAATATTTATTCCACTTTCTTTTAAAAGTTACCATAGCTGTAAGTAGAGTTTGTGATGTACTTTTGTGTTAAAATCTCTCTCTCTCTCCCGTGTGTGTGCTTGCACTTTTGAGTAGATTTTTTTTTTTTTTTTTTTTTTGGGGGTAAAAGAGAGTATAATTCTAGCTATTTTTATGAATTCTTGCTATACAAAAAAGTGTCAAATCTAGATTGCCTTTTTTTATTTAAACTTATCAATATCATCAAATGGCTAATCATTATCTATTGAATTGCAATGCTAATCACCATCTCGTAGTGTATTTAGTAATTGATAGTGAAGGATATCTCAATAATGAATGTGAATGATTTTTATTTAAGTGAGAGTAACAAATGATACAATATAGACAAATAATTAATGGTTGTGCTTGTCTTTTAGGGTTTTTTTTTTTTTTTTTAATTTTATTTTAAGTTGAGTTGGTTTGAAATTTTAATAGTTAGTTGTTGATAGTTAATAAAGTTGGTTGATTGTAGTGTTGTGCTAGATGCATTGTCTCATTTTGTATTTATGTGCATATTTTTTGATGTTAAAATGGAAGATGTGTTTGTGACGAATAATTTTATGTTATTCATTGAAAAGAACATCAACACAATATTTTGTACAAATTCAATTATAAATAATTTCTAAAACTTATAACATTTAAAAGACCGTTGAGTCCCTTTTTCATAAATGATTACATTTTTAATACTCAATACTAAATGAATGTTATTTGGAGTTTTATAATGATTTTTTTTTTTAAACTTCGTCTCCCCTAACTTGAACTCTTGGCTCCGTTCCTAGTGAGAAACTCAGTATCTATCACCATCACCCCACCAAAATCAAAATTAAAACCCACTCCCACAGAGGGAGAGAAAAAGAGAGCATTTTTTTTTAGACCGAAAAGAAGATAAGAGAATTAATTTGGAAGTGTGGAGAGAGAGAGAGGTGTTTTTGGGAGTGTGGAGAGAAAGAGGCTTGTGGGAAAGAAAGCTTGGAGTATCTGTTTATCTATACTATTAATAACAAGATTCCTTGTTTGGATTTCAACATTTTGTGTACCAAAATACCCCTTATACAAATTCTTAAACTCTCTAAAATACTCATATCTTTTAGTTAAATCATTTTAAATTAAAAAACACAAACCGGTTAAAAGAATAATTTATTGTTTCTAAGTTTTAGGCTTTTTCTTTTATCTTTTCCATTCCACTGAAAACGTAGGATGTTATTTCTATCTCATTTTTAAACATTATTTCACATTACCTTACTTTTTTTTTTTTTTTAAATACACGCAATTATTTATATATCACTTTTAAATATTATAACACAAATCCAAAAAATAAATAAATAAAAAAGAGCATTATTGCATGATAGCTCTCAAAAGAATTACAAGTCAGATTTGATCTAAAATAAGTGGGGTTTAATTTAAGACATTTCATATATATATATGTGTGTGTGTGTGTGTGTGTGTGTGTAATTGGCTTATATCAATACTATTGAGTTTTGCTTATAAAAAAAATACTATTTAGTTTTCAATACACATAGTTGTTCTTAAAAAAATGGAATTAAAAAAAATTTAATTTAATAAGTTTAATTTAGTGATAAGTTATTTGGAATTCTTTTTTACGGTGAAAATGACCTCTGGTTATGTAATGTATTACAAACAGGTTTAAAACACTAATATTATTATTTTTGTGTGTGTTTTAATAAGTATTACTGTTTATTAAAAAAAAAAAAGATGTTTATCCCACATTGGTTGTGTGTGTCTAGTATCCTCTATTTATAACCCCAGTCTACAACTATAAAAGGGCCACAACTACAAAGGTTAGACGCTTTTGTAGTTGTACTCTGATTATGTAATATATTATAAATTCGGTTTAAAATACTAATATTATTATTTTCGTGTGTGTTCTAATAAATATTACTGTTTACTCAAAAAAATGGAAAATAAAAAACAAAGTATAAACGACTGTGGCAATGTTGAAAAGGTTTTTCCTCCAAAAATACATGGATCGATATTGATGAAGAAAGAAAAAGATTAGAATTGTAACACTTTCTCAACAAATTTTAAGTGATAAGTTATTACTAGTTTTAATTTGAATCTATAATTGAAATTATTTTTTTACTCACCAATAACATCCCACATAAGGTCCGTTTGGATACAACTTATTGTTGCTGAAAGTTGCTAAAAACTTATTGTTACTGAAAACACTGCAGCAAAATAATTTTTAAATGTGTGAATAGTACCGTGGGACCCATTTTTAATATTAAATATTGTGTGAACAGTGTATGAACAGTGTGTGAATAGTACACACACTGTCATGAATAGTATTTTTTTTCCCACAAAAGTCAGCAAAAGCGGGCCAAAAAAAAAAAAAAATGCAAAGGAGAAAACGCGCCGCAACATTGAGCGCAATCCAAACCATAGCATTTGTTGTGAAAATATTGTAGGCAAAGTATTTATCTAAAACAAAAGGATTCGAAGGACTGATTTCCTAAGGTCCTCACGTGCTCCCTCAAAAAAAAAAAAAGGTCCTCACGTGTGACAGCGTGAATACTACCACGTGTTCTCAATGTGTTGATATGTTGGGAGAAAAATAAATATCTTTCTATTAAAATATATCATTTATTTACTTTAAAATATCATTTATCATATATTACTTTAAATATACTTTAAATATATCATTTATTAAAGTAAAACTTCCTCCTTACTTTACAAAAATAAAGTAATAATTGACACAAAATCTAAAATAAAATTGAAATCTCCTAGAACACTAAATAAAAAAATATATATATATATATTGTAACACTTGAAATCTAATGGGACAGTTAAAAAAAAAACAATGGGACAGTTCATACAAAAAACAAAAGAAATCTGTAATAATTTTGAAATTTGTTTAAACAATTGGTACTAAAATTAAAGTGGAACTTCATGCTAGAGATCCTGTTCTTCCTTAGATAATAAATGAAGGTTTTCCAATTTCTCTTTCATTATCTCCTCTTTCTTGAGTTTCCACAACCACTTTCTTGTATTTGCACCTCATCTGTATTGATGGCATTAACATAATACTACAGAATTATATGCAAGCGTAATATAGCAATAGCCAAAACAAATTCATCGCAAAATAAACAACAAATTGATATGATTCTATAAGGGAAACGTTGAAATCTATGTACAAATATTTGGCACTCCAATTATGGATCTATAGGAAGATGTCAACAACATTGAATAAAATCCAAAATTTTAATTTAGAGCAAAAAAAAGACAGTAATTACTAAATCAAAAGAAACAAAAATTTCGTGCTTTATTCAATCAGGTAAGAATAAGATTAGAGGTAATCTACCACTTTCTTGAGCTGATGAGGATAATTTAAAGATGAACTAAGCAAGGGGTGCCGAACCTTTATAATGAAGAGGGGGACGACCAACCCATAGGTCAACGAGTCAGGCAGCCCCTGATCCCGATGACCCGTCCTCCTAGGGTTGGCTTACGCGGGGCCCACTCACACATCCTAACATGGGAATTACTTGCACATCATGGCTGAAAACCCTACCATACATCTAGATCTTCCCTATATGGAAAGGTAATCCTGAGTATCTTGGAACCTCTCTCTACAAGGAAATTCCCCTATATCACGGGATTGGGGGCGGTTCCTTACCACTATATAAACCGTGAGCCTTACTTTCCTTGAGGAATGTAAATTCTCCCTAACTCTTGCACTCTTGAGTTTTAAGAGATTCTTCTATCACTAACTTAACCTTTAGAGGGTCTTTGGCTAGTACCCTACCGGTGCCCTTTGATTGGTTCTTCTCTTTTGTTCTTCGGGTACATCCATTGGCACTTACGTGGATGATCAATTCACTGAAAATTTGTGTGCATCATCAGTTAGCACCGTCTGTGGGAAAGAGTGATAAGCCATATCGCCATTTCAAAGACAAAGAGTTGTATGGTCCTGACATGATCAATGGCCACCACCAACCAAGAGACCAGAAACCCGCCCAACACATTGGAGAGACAGGTGCAAACCCTCGTTACGACGGTTTAATGGCTCACTCAGCAGAACCACGAGTTGGAACGACAGTTGGAGCAACAAAATGATCGAGAGCCAAACAATCAAAATGATGAGCAGGAAAGGGATGAACGTGATAATGACCGTCCCCCAACAAATGATCACTAAGAGAGGGATGATTAGGAGGAAAGTAATGCCATCAGTAGGCAGGACCAATAGGACATCAGTCGTCCCTTTGAGTTGGAGATCGGCGCGTTGTGCATGACGCAAGAGATGCAGATGATGAAAGAGAAGATAGATATGATGATGAATGCCTTGAAGGGTCAGGTGTCCACTAGGTTGGACAAACTAGTCCATTGTACTGATTCTCCTTTCATCGCACTAGTCACATCCTTCCCCCAACCAGCCAAGTTCAGAATGCCACAAGTAGAAGCGTATGATGGGTCGAAGAACCCTTTCGACCACCTAGAGTCATTCAAAACCCTCGTGCACTTGCAAGGGACCTCGGACAAAATCATGTGCAAAGACTTCTCCACCACACTCAAGGGGCCAGCCCAAGTATGGTTCAGCAAGATAGCTCCAATTCCGGCTCAACTTTCAAGGAATTAAGTGGTCTCTTTGTCACACATTTCGTTGGAGGTCAGCGACACAAGAGGTCTTCAGCAAGCATCTTGAACGTCAAACAGCTGGACGACGAGAGCCTTAGGTCGTATGTCACTCGGTTCAATAAAGAGGCACTACTGATCGACAAAGCAGACGACAAAGTCCTGGTCATGGCCTTTACCAATGGGCTTCGATCGGGAAAATTCTTGTTCTTTGTTTACAGGAATGATTCGAAGACCATGACTGACATGCTATACCGAGCCACGAAGTACATGAATACAGATGATGCCGTAATTACCAGAGAGGGCGGACCAAAGAAGCGAGAGAAGCATGACGACCCCCATCCTGATAAGGGAAGAAAGGCTGCCCAAACAGGTGATAGAATGGATGAACGGAGGTCAAGGACCCCGCTAGGGTGAATGACCAACTTCACTCCCTTTAACGTACCACTCGATCAGGTCCTGATGCAGATTAGGGACGACCCAGCCTTGGGGTGGCCCGATAGCCTGAAGGGCGACTTAAACAAAAGACCATGGAATAAATACTGTCGTTTCCACTACGACCATAGGCACGACACCTTTGATTGCTATAACCTAAAGCAACAGATAGAAGCCCTTATTAGGCAAGGAAAATTGCGGTAGTTCGTAGGGTGAGAAAGGATAGGAGAAAACCCACAAAGGGACCAAGAGCCGAATCGAAGAGCTGAGGAACTGCCCAGGGCCTCACTCAGAGAGATAAGAGTGATCGTTGGGGGCAGCATAATGACCGGATCCTCGAGAAAAGCAAGGAAGACCTACCTATGGATAGTACAAAATGTCCAGCTAACCGGGCGTCCACCTAAGCTTACTTGGATGGATGACCCGATGATCAAGTTCACTAAGGAGGATGCCTGATGAATCCACCATCCTCATGACGATGCCTTGGTGATCAATCTGGCCATTTCAGACTTCAATATGCATCCTGGTGTACAACGTAAGTTCAGCTGACATCCTTTATTATCTAGCCTTCCAACAGATAAGGATAAATAGGGAACGACTCATGCCATTGGATGTCCTTCTAGTAGGCTTCGGCAGAACAAAGATCATGCCCGTCGGATCCATCATGCTGCCAGTCACCATCGGCACCTATCCTCAACAGATCACCAAGGATTTCACCTTCTTGGTAGTGGATTGC
Organism: Quercus ilex subsp. ballota; assembly: GCA_032727855.1. Taxonomy (NCBI): domain Eukaryota; kingdom Viridiplantae; phylum Streptophyta; class Magnoliopsida; order Fagales; family Fagaceae; genus Quercus; species Quercus ilex. The sequence continues at coordinate 35,521,186 of CM064917.1, forward strand.
TCGTCAGCTTACAACGCCATCATCGGGCGACCAACGCTCAATGCATAGAGGGCAGTCACATCCATGTACCACCTACTACTAAAATTCTCCACAGATTGTGGGATAGGAGAAGCCCTCAAGAATCAGATGGTGACCCAGGAATGCTATGTAACCATGTTGGAAATGGACAAATAGATGACCACCGTGAGCATTGAAGAGCGATGAGCGAACGTAGAATTAATGGAGGGATTGGAAACCATCTCCCTAGACGACGAACATGCAGAGCAAGTCATTCACATTGGCACGCAAGCCAGCCCCTCGGTCCGAAAAGGACTGATCCTTTTCCTATAGGACAATCTGGACGTCTTGCTTGGACTCATGAAGACATGTCCGGGATCGACCTAAATACCATCGTCCATCAACTCAACATTTCCCCATCCTTTCCACCTATTTGACAAAGAATGAGGGTCTTTGCGTAAGAAAGGGACAAGGCCATAGCAGAAGAAGTTCACAAGCTATTAGGCGCAGGCTTCATTAGGGAAGTTTACTACCCCGAATGGTTGGCTAACGTAGTAATGGTTAAGAAGGCGAATGGGAAGTGGAGAATGTGTGTAGACTTCACTACCCTGAACAAAGCTTGTCCAAAGGACAACTGCCCTCTCCCACGAATCAACCTCCTTGTAAATTCAACGGTTAGGCACTATTTATTGAGTTTCATGGACGCCTTCTCTGGTTACAACTAGATTAAACTTGAGGAGTCTGACCAAGAAAAGATATCATTTGTCACAAGCTAGGGCCTATTTTGCTACAAAGTGTCATTCAGATTGAAGAATGCGGGGGCAACATATTAGAGGTCATAAACAAGATGTTCGTCCGACAAATCGCATAGAATGTCAAAGTATACGTAGATGACATACTAGTGAAGAGCAAAAAAGAGGACCATCACTAGATGATCTTAGAGAGACATTCGAAAATCTTTACCTCTACGAAATGAAGCTAAACCCCAGCAAATGTGTATTCGGGGTATCATCAGGAAAGTTCCTTGACTTCATGGTATCCCAACGGGGTGTCGAAGCTAACCCCGATAACATTTAAGCAATCTTAGAGATGAGCCCCTCGAAGAACGTCAAAGAGGTACAAAGCCTAAACGGAAAAGTCAGAGCATTCAACAGATTCATCTCCCAAGCTACGGACAAATGCTTGCCATTCTTCATAATTTTGAAGAAATCTTTTGAATGGAGTGACGAATATCAGAAGGCATTCGAGGAATTGAAGGCATACCTAGCATCCCTACTGCTCCTAAATCCATCCAAACCCAATGAAGAGCTCCTCCTATACCTGACCGTATCTCCTACGGCCGTTAGTTCAGCTCTGATCCGAGAAGAAGACTGTGTACAATTGCTCGTGTACTACAACAGCCGAGCATTAAGGGGGGCAGAAGAGAGATATCCCCCCATGGAGAAGTTAGCCTACGCTTTGATCACGGCAACCCTCAAACTTAGGCCGTACTTCCAAGCACATACCATAGTAGTTCAAACAGATAAACCCCTTCAGAAGACGATGGATAATCTGGAGGCCACCGGTCGATTGGTCTTATAGGCAATAAAACTGAGCGAATTTGACATACGGTACCGCCCGAGGACCGTTATCAAGGCCCAGGCCTTAGCTGACTTTATTGCTGAGTTCACAACAGGCAAAATTGACAACTTGGGGACAACCCCATTGAGGGTTTAAACGGACGGGTCATCCAACAAGCATGCTGAAGGGATCAGAGTGGTCCTTCAGTCTCCCGAAGGGGACACCATCGAGTGTGCCGTCCAACTTCAATTCCCGACAGTGAATAATAAAGTCGAGTATGAAGCCATTCTCACAAGACTTGATTTGGCCAAAGCAGCTGAGGCCTTGTTAGTCGTCCTTCACAGTGACTCCCAAGTTGTCATCGGACATATCAATGGGAATTACAAAGCCAAGGGAGAACGAATGAAAAAGTATCTTAACCTTATTAAGTGTCAGACGAGCTAGGCATTTACGGTAGAATTCATACAAGTCCCAAGGGAAGAGAATGAGCATGCCAATCAATTAGCCAAAGTCGCATTTGTAGAGCTTATGATAATCGGTCAACAAGTACTATCCTTCATTCAGCCGTCCCCCGCCATTGAGGGACTGGAGATACAAATAATTCTGAAGAACGCTGATTGGACAACCCCTATCATCGGACACTTCCTGAAGACTGCGATGAATCCCGACGACTGAGAGTTTGGGTAGCACGCTTCGTGCTGATAGCGGATGTACTATACAAGAGAGGTTTCTCCCGACCATACCTAAGGTGTTTAACCTCCAACGAAGTGGACTAGGTGATAAGGGAAGTCCATGAAGGGGTGTGCAGGAACCACTTAGGGGCGCGATCATTGGTCCATAAGCTCATACAAACAGGATACTATTGGCCTACAATGCAAAGGGATGCTCAATTCCATGTGAAGACATGTGACAAGTGCCAATGCTTCAACAATGTCGTAAGGCAACCATCTGAACCACTTACCCCGATCAATGCCCCATGGCCTTTCGCTCAATAGGGACTCAACTTCATGGGCCCTTTTCTAATGGCAATACGACAGCTTAAGTTCCTTGTTGTTGGGATCGACTATTTCACCAAATGGGTAGAGGTAGAGCCGTTGGCAACCATCATGAAGAAGAATGTTCGTAACTTCATCTAGAAGAACATCATCTGCCAGTTTGGGATCCCTAGGGCCCTTATCTCTAACAATGGCAAGCAGTTTGATAACGATGCATTATAACGCCAAGGTGAAGCTACGACACTTCGACATCGAGGACCTTGTCTTGAGAAAAGTAACCACTGTTACCAAGGATCCCACCCAAGGGAAGTTAGGACCCAATTGGAAGGGTCTATACAGAATCATTGACTGCAACAAGAAGGGTACCTACCACTTGGAGACGCTCGACGGACAAAGGCTGTACCATCCTTGGAATACCGAGCACCTCAGAAGATACTATCAGTAGCACACCAGCAACAACCTATGTTATTGCTTATGTCATTTCTTATGTTATTGCTTATGTTATCGCTTTTCTTTAAGTTCTTTGTTTAAGTAGTTGATAGACCCATTTTTTGGGCTGATCAAACAACAAGTTATCGACATTTTGATTTAGTTGATTTTCAAACGAAGTTATTATTATCTACAATAAGAAAAGGCTCGTATAAAAAATGAAGCCTTGGTTAAAGGACAAACAGACGATCAAGGATGCCTTCGTGCACCTGATCAAATCCTAAGTCCTACTTAAAGGATGGACAGACGATCAAAGATGCCATCGTGCACCTGATCAAATCCTAAGTCCTACGTAAGGGATGGACAGACGATCAAGGATGCCCTCGCGCACCTGATAAAATCCTAAGTCCTGCCTAAGGGATGGACAGACGATCAAGGATGCCCTCGCATACCTGATCAAATCCTAAGTCCTGCCTAAAGGATGGATAAACAATCAAGGATGCTCTCGCGCACTTGATCAAATCCTAAGTCCTACCTAAGGGATGAACAGATGATCAAGGATGCCTTCGTGCACCTAATCAAATTCTGGGTCCTGCCTAAAGGATGGACAAATGATTTAGGATGCCGTCATACACCTGATCCTTTTCAAAACTTAAAACCCTACCAAAGGGGTAAAACCGACGACTTAAAGGATTAAAGTAACTGACGAGTCGTACCCCCAGTACCCAACGATAAAATAAGTCCTCCAAAACCGATGATTGGATGAAATGCTGATAAGAAATAAGGAAAGCCGATGATTATAAACACTTATACAAAATGCAAAGAAATTTGAAAAGCAAAAGACTAAAAAAGAAAAAGGGAAAAAGTATAAGTGAAATTTCTTAAGGATCGGCAGGGGAGTTTTCAGTTTGCTCTTGAGGACCCACAGAGCCGTCGGCCACACCACCAAGCCCATCGGTTATCGACACCTCTTCGTCGGTCTCCACATCGTTAGGGGTTGGCTTGGCAGCAGGAGTTGTCAGGGCAGTCAGCTTGATTTAGATTTGGGAAAAGTCCAGGTCTGGAAACATGAGGGCAGCTTGTTTACAGAAGTCCTCAAACCCGTCCCTATAGCAACCCCCTATTTCATCGAAATAAGGTTGGGAAGCCTGGTACTCCTCAATGGTCTCCTCCTTCACTTTCTCTATATGCTTATGAAGTGCAGCCACCTCAAACTTCAAATTTGCATTCCTCTTCACTAGATCATTGGTTTAGTGGGCCATTTCACTTAGTTTGGCCTTCACATCAATCACCTCCTGACCAAGAGCCCGAGAAGAATCCTTGAATTTCTTCAAGTTATCTACATCGGACTCCAAACGCTTCTTTAGGTGCTTGATCGACGCCTCGCGTGATGAGTAGCAAATTTGCAAAGCCCGCATCCTCATTAAGCCCTGATTAAGAAGGGAAGAATCAAAGTTAGAGGGGGACGAACAAGATAAAGGGATGGGCCTACACAGGGGGACGACTGAAATGTAAACATACCCTCATTATGTCATGGAGACTGGAATCACTCAAAGGGTCAGTCTTGTGTTTTGAGCACTCGTCTAGATTAGCATCCTGGACGATGGAGCGGGCTGTGTCCACCGCATAGCTCTTGTCCTTCACTAGCAAAGGAAGAAGAAGAGGAGCGACGGGTTATTGGGAGGTCATGAAACCCTTTCCCTTTTCGTGACGAGGAGCTTCAGCAACCACCTCGTGCGTCTCCGGATGAGTGGATGAATCACTAATGCCTTTACTCGTTGATTGAACATCAGGGGTGTGCTTCCTCTTCTTGGAGGCATGAGTGGGCTGGGCCGATGATCCCTCATCTTGATCTCTCAAGGCAGCGGCTTTCTTAATCTCCTCCTGCCTGTTTATTCTTCACTGACTCCATCTCTGAAATTGACGAGTGGATTAGAAGAGGCACAAATTTAAACTCAAGCAAAGTAAGAGCGATGATCAAGAATACTTACGAACTCAAGAGAAACGGTCCAACCGTCGGGCTTCTTTAAAAAGGACGGGTCCACCACAAAAGGCGTGTAATGTGTCTAAGTTAACAAGCTTTTCCAAGACCTGTCCTCAAAAGGTATCTCAAAAACCTTCTCCAAAAAAGCCTTCTGCTCAGGAAGGATTGTCGGGCGCATTGTAGCTAAAACAAGCAGAAGGGATATGTTAGTAAAATAAAGAATGTAAAAAGACCCTATGCTATTCAAAAACCAATGACCCAGGCAAAATCGATGACTCACCAGACTTGTTTAGAAGCCCCCAAGAGTGGTTATAAAAGGACCCTATGCTATTCCACTCGTCGGGTTGACACACCCAATTAACCCCTTGCACAAAAAAGAACCTGGCTTTCCACTGACGATTAGACTTTGGCATATCAGATATCAACCTCAGCGCAGCCCAACGACACATGAAGTTATAAAAACCTTTTGATCGAGGGATCCCTTGGGGTTTATAACAATAGAAGAACTCCTCTAGAGTTAAGAGGTGACGATCTCCACTGAGTGTTGGTAAATCTGGTTTTGCATCTCATACAAAACACACACAGAAAGCAACAAACATGGATCTATTTTATTAATGATTGATAATATGCACTATGTAAATTTCAGAATTTAAGAATAAGATAGCGTACCTTGGTGCGGTGAAATTCAAAACAAAAGATTACAAGTACTTGAAAACACTTTATAGGGTGGTCTGGCATGGGAAACGAAGTGTCGCGACGTTTGGTTCCCCCAATCAGGAAGTGACACATGTCATTAACCTCGTCAGAAGGACATAATTGCCCCTATTTATGACGTGATGCATTTATGACAACTCCGCGACCTATCGGCCATCCTGACGACTCACAGAGTAAGGGGCAATGAGGATAATTTAAAGATGAACAAAGCAAGGGGTGCCAAACCTTTCTAACAAAAAGGGAGACGACTTACCCCAGTGGGGGGATGACCAACCTATAGGTCGACGGGTCAGGCAGCCCCTGATCCCGATGACCCATCCTCCTAGGGTTGGCTTACGTAGGGCTCACTCACACATCCTAACATGGGAATTACTTGCACATCACGGCTAAAAACCCTACCACGCAACTAGATCTTCCCTATATGGAAAGGTAATCCCGAGAATCATGGAACCTCTATCTCTACAAGGAAATTCCCCGGTATCAAGAGATTGGGGGCTGTTCCTTACCACTATATAAACCGTGAGCCTTACCTTCCTTGAGGTATGTGAATCCTCCCTAGCTCTTGCACTTTTGAGTTCTGAAAGATTCTTCTATCACTAACTTAACCTTCAGAGAGTCTTTGGCTGGTACCCCACCGGTGCCCTTTGATTGGTTCTTCTCTTTTGTTCTTCGAGTACATCCATTGGCACGTACGTGGACGATCAACTCATTGACGAATTTTATGCATCATCATGAGCAATTTTTTCTTGAAACCTCTTATGGGATTGCTTTCTTCTTCATTTTTCCTTGTGAGAAAGTTTGAGGATACATTGCTACATTGTTTAGGGGGAAGTTTGAGGTGTTTGAAACGCATATGCTATTTGTTTTCTCCTAATATTTAATTATTTATAGGAATATATGGGAAGTTTTAAGCATGTCTTTACGAATAAGGATGTATTGTTTTTTGTTTTTAAACCACATGAGATGTAATTAAAAAAGTAATTTGATTTCAAATAGAACATTAGGATTATTTGAACTTTGAACAAAACGAAAGGAAACGTGTGGATTAAAAAAGAAAAAGAAAAAGAAAACGTAGGATTGTGGGTTAGTAGGAGAGTGGTTAAAAAAGTTAAGAGATTTTTTTTTTTTAATTTTTTATTTTAAAGAAAAGATAATGATGTCTACATTTTGGATGAGTTTTAAAAAAAAGAATCCGAAAATTTTGCAAAGAGAAAAAAAAAAATAGTTTTGCACGTTAAAAGTGTTTTTTTTTTTTTTTTTTAAAGGAAAAGATAATGATTTCTACATTTTGGGTGGGTTTTAAAAATGATGTATAGTTTTTTTTTTTTCTTTTTTTTGGTTAAACCGCATGAAATGCAATTAAAAAAATAATTTTGAGTTTAATAATAGTAATAGTAATAATTTGAGTTCAAATAGAACATTAGGATTATTTGAATTTTGAACAAACCGAAGGGAAACGTGAGGATTTAAAAAAAAAAAAAAAACAGAAAAAATAAAGAAGGAGAAAGAAAATGTGGGATTGTGGATTTGTGAGAGAGTAGTAAAATGAGTTAAGAGAATTTTTTTATATTTGTTTTAAAGAAAAGATAATAGAATCCGAAAATTTTGTAAAGAGAAAGCAATTTAGTTCCGCATGTTAAGAGTGTTTTCTTTTAATGTCTACATTCTAGATGGGTTTTAAAAATAAAACCCTAAAAATTTGCTAAAAGGTTGTGTAAATGCCTGGTTGTGGGGTTGTACATGGGATTTTTGTTTTTGTTTTTTTTTTTTTTTATAAATAATTTTAAATTTAGCTATTGAGTTTCCTTATATGTCCCCCCCTTTTTTTTTTTTTAAGTGTAATGATAATATGAGGTATTAGGGGTATTTTAGTCAGTAGAGGTAGAATTAACTAACTTTCTAAATTCTCTTAATACATAGAGATATATGTAATTAGCTTATATCAATACTATTGAGTTTTGCTTATCAAAAAAAAAAATTGAGTTTTCAATGCACACAGTTGTTCTTAAAAAGATTGTGTTAGAATTAAAAAATTTTAGTCTAATAAGTTCAATTGAGTGATGAGTTATTTGGAATTCTTCTTTATGGTGAAAATGACATTATTTTTACCCCATATTTTGGCTTTGTAACACCCAATGACTTCATGAGGCTTAGCAAGGAAAATCAAAGACAAAAGCATAATGACTGTAGCAATGCTAAAAAGGGTTTTCCTCCAAAAAATACATGGTTCGATATTGATGGAGAAAGAAAACGATTGGAATTGTAAGAGCGAAATGAGTTAAGACTTAAGAGGCTTGGTTTGCAAGGATTTTAGAATGTGATGGGGATATTTAAATATACATCTTTGGTGAAGTTATTAAGAATGATCAAGGGAAATTGTTGCACTATTTATAGGAAGATGACTTGTCTTTGATGAAATGTTGACACCCCATAACGTATTTTTGTGGTTGACATTATTGTTATTTCCTTTTCCTCTCAAATCATACTCACGGCGTATCTATATAAGTCCAATCAAATCAAAGTATAACTTTCCATAAAGAAAAGCCGACAAAGAAAGCTCCCACTTGGTTTGGGTGTATCTATATGACATTCTTTACATTAATTGCATGTCAATGTCAAAAGTGAAAGAACAATAAAACAAAGAGAAATGTTATATGCATAATATTTTCGTAATACTTTTACAACAAATTTTAGGTGACGAGTTGTTACTAGTTTTAATTTGAATTCATAATTGAAAATTTTTTTTGGCCATCAATAACAACATAGTATTTGTTGTGAATGTATTTTGAAAATGTAGTGGACATAGTATTTCCCTAAAACAAAAGGCTTTGAAAGACTGACTTGTAAGGAGGACCCAATACGATAATGTGCCTAAGGCCCCCAAGTGTGACTACGTGAATGCTCCTACATGTTCTCAGTGTGTTGATATGTTGAGAGAAAAATAATTATTTTTCTTATTAAAATATAATTTATTTTAAATATACTTAAAAAAATTTGACACTATTTATTTTGAAAACTTTAAGTAATTATAAAATATTGAATAACTAAGAAAATTTGTAGAGGGAAATTGTAAGACTTTATGTGTTTTGCGTGTGTGTGTTTTTTCAATATATAAATTTCTATTTTTATTAGATTTTGTATAATTTAAATTTTTAATGACCACATTCAAAAAACTTCTTGGAGCCGCCACTGATCATGATACTTAGAATTTTACATGAGAGAGAGGCCTTGATGAAATAACGTCTTGGCATTGTTAACAAATGTCACTATAGTTTTGATTCTCAATCAGTTTGATACAATTGAGAAGACAAAAATCTGGATGAAAATTAGCTTTTGGTCTTAATGATAAAGTTTCCAATAAGGCACACTCTTCTGCATCAATTTCTTTAATACTTAAGTTATTTATTTATTATTATTATTTTGAGAAGGAAGTTCTTTTTTTTATTAATTTTTGTATAATTTGAATTTCTTAAATACTACAATAGAAAAAATTCTTTAAACAGCCACCAGTGGTATGTGCAATTTTATCTATTGAAAAATTATCTCATTTTCATAAATAGATAGTATAAAATTATCAATATTTAACAAGGTAATTATCATATTATGTACTGATGTGAAATTCTTTGGAAGAATCTTACATTACATTAATGTTGTGTAGTGTGTACAAATAAACAAATCCAACATAGTAATGTTTACAGAAAACCAAATGCCAAGGTGTAAAATGAATTTTAGAATTTTTTTTTAACAAGAAATTTATTTTAAGAAAAAAGAAAAAGGAACAAATTAAAAAAAAAAAAATAGCACGTGACCGCAGTGCTCCGTGGACTCTAGTAGAATGGTAGAGCAGCAGGTTGCCACATTAGAGCATTCCTATTGGGACTGCCAAATGGGATATGTAGGGATGATTTAGCATTAAAGCCCAAAAACCACCCAACATTCGGACTTGTATCCTAAAAAAAATTTACAATTGCGCTACAATACTGTCACAAATTTGTGACAGTACTGTAGTAGAATTGTAAAACTAAATAATATTTTTTAATTCACCACATGCATATCTGAATCTCTCACACACTTTATTTTCTCTGTTTCTCCTCTCCTTTCTCTCTCCACCACGGCCTCTCTCTCTCATCATATCTTTCTCTCACGGTGGGCTATTCTGGCGTGGGTCGTGGGTTCAGCATGGGTCTGGCGGCAGCGTGGATCTGGTGGAGCAGTGGGTCTAGTGGTTTCGCCAATGATGGGTTGCTCAAGATTGCTGATGATGGGCTAGATGTGGCACGATGTTGGCGGCGTTGGTGGCGGCGTTGATCTGGTGGCACTGTGGGTTTAGTGGTTTCGCCGATGATAGGTTGTGATTACTTGCCAATGATGGGTTACCAAGCTCGCCGATGATGGGTTACTCAAGGTCGCCGATGATGGGCTGGATGTGGGGCGATGGTGGCAGCGTTGGTGGCGGCGTTGATCTAGCGGCAGCAATGGCTGGATGTGGCAGTGATCTGGGTTTTATGCGTGTGTGTGTTTAATCTGGGTTTTGATCTAGCGGCGTCGATCTGGGTTTTGTGTGTGTTTTGTAGTGAGGCATGGATTGATTTTTATCTTTTGGGTTCAGATGGGTTGGATGTGGCAGTGATCTGGTGGGTTTTTTTTTTTTTTTTTTTTTTTTCCTAATTTGGGGTTTTTGTTCCAGTGGGATTTTGGTGGGCAGTAGGCAATGGTGGCGTGGTGGGCATGGTGGTGGTGGTGTGGTGATGATTGGGTTGTTTGGTTATTGAGAGGGGGACAGAGACTTAGAGAGGCAAGGACAGAGATGAAGAAAGAGGTGTGATATATAATTTGTTTATTATTTTATTGTATAATTTATATTATTTTAGTGTGTAGTATTGTAAAATAAAAGTTGGGATGTTCGAAGTATTGTAAAACGGTATGGTATAATTGATAAAATAGCTTTTTGAGATGGTAAAATAGAATATGAAAGAATTTCCGAATGAGAATGCTATTAAACACCGACAGCAGATACGACAATTGGTTTAACTTCAGAAAGCAAAAGAGTGGCTCACTTATAAGAAAGAAAGAGGGCTTTAGAGAGAGAGAGAGAGAGAGAGAGAGAGAGAGAGAGAGAGAGAGAGAGAGAGAGAGAGAGAGAGAGAGAGAGAGAGGCTTTTGGAAGGAGAGAAAGATGGTGGATGATGACTACAAGTTCCTTTAAATAAGGGATGCCATTTCTTCCATGAACCAGAAGGCAAATCTCATTGGCGTTAACTTTGAGATTGGTTTCCTTAAGCAAACCAAGGGCACTGGTATCTCTCTCTCTCTCTCTCTCTCTCTTTTATATGCATTTCATTTCTATATTATTGCATTTGTTTTGAATGAAAATGGTAATTTACTGTTGGGCGATGATGACACAAAGGCCAGACTTACTGCTGCTACCAGTTTTTTAGTTGGTTTGGTAGTAGAGTGATGAAAACTGCAATAAGTAAGGTGTTTGTTCTGAGCCACCTCTCTCTCTCTCTCTCTCTCTTCATATAATCTAATAGTGTTTTTGCCAATTTACAACATCTTTTTGAATATCTTTTCCACTTTTGTTTTTTTGGTACATTTTTCTCTCTCTCTCTCTCTCTCTCTCTCTCTATCTTTATTTATAAGGAGAAACAAATGATATGTGATTTTATTCACTCCCAAAAAAAAATCTACATTTTGATGGGTTCCAACATAATATATCTTCACCCCACTTTGTTAGACTAAATTAACTAATTAAATCCATGGAAGATGCTAGGGACTCTAATTCCCAATCTTGCACTATTTTAACAAAGGTAATAATGTCCCCAATGTATTTTTTGGATAAGTAATAAGATTTATTGATATAAAAAAAGGACGCCTTCTGTGTACTAGGGGTCAAACAAATCAAGTACAAAAATTACATAAATCAAGAAATTTAAGAAAGAAAGAGAATGATTGGTTTTGCAAAGCTAACAACCAATCTACTAAGGTTCTAAAGAAAAATAACTTGAGGTTTGATATGGATTTCTCATTATCTTCAAAACACCACATTAGACAATGGGGAACAATTATCCATATGTGACCATTCCGATGGCAACCAAACCGCCCTTGCAGACAAGCTATGAGTGCCACAACTGACTTTGGCATAACCCAATGTCCCTAATGGATGTTGCCATTAGAAAATTTCTAGTAATCGGCCACTGAGGCCTCATATACATACACTCATCGATTCTTACTAATCACATTAGAATTAAGACTAATAATTTGACTCTTAAACTAAAGGACTAAGAAAACCCAATACAGCTACTAATACTATTGGAAATCCTAAAATAATACCAAATATGATTCTGAAAACAACCCTAAGTTGGGTCAGATGTTGCATGACGGCTATATTCATGAAAAGCTTGTTAGTTGCCAAAAGCTGAAAATTACTCTAAAGGCCGCAACTTGACTTTTCTTCCATGGTTGAATCAATTTCTTCTTAATATTACAAAAGGACTAGTGAGAGTTGCGGATTGACCATGAGTATCTTAGAATCATCTCATTGTTATGGATGCCATATTTTGCTTTAGATCTCTATGCAAATCTTGAAACAAAGTAATCTTCTTTAGCTTTTGAAGTTAGATGAAAATTATTATTTTGGGAGAAAAAAAAATGCATTCTTGAACATTGCATTAGATAATCTTGGGAATCTTGGTTGCTTCTGAACTGCGTGGCTTACATTTCCTAGTAAATTCTAAAATCAAAGTTTGCACATATAACATATGTTAATTTTCATAATCAAGCCACTCGGTAAATAGTATATAAAAGTCACTTGGTAAATACTAAATAGTTATCAGAAAATTTAACTTTCTGTTTCTGCTTTTGTTGAGATCCAATGATTTTAGTTTTCCTCATGTGCTTTTATAATCGTAATTTCATAATTCCTCATGCAAAACGTTTTTTAAAACCATTTTTAATAAGTGAACTTCAGCGTTGAAGTTGTTGCTATGAATATTCTTGCACTTTAGTACTCTTAGCAAGTATTATGATTTGTTTGCAGATTGCTTTTGCACACTAAAAATAATTGATGAATCATGCCCGAAACTTGGGATTTCGGTTAATTTTTTTTGCTGAAAGTATGGCAATGCTTCCCCATGTTGCGTCAGCTAGGGATATAATTCAGCTTTCTCATGTTGTGGTACATCCAAATTGTAAATTCCTCTAAAATATGATTTCCACTATGCTTTTCTAGGTGATAAATTTTTAAGATACAAGCAATTTGTCAATTTCTTTTTCTTTCAAGTTCTTTGGTTTAGTAAATTATTGGATCCTCCCAGGGTTTTTATTTTAAATATTTATATTTTTGATCAGTTTATATTTCATTATCAGAAATGAGATAACAAAAAGCTATTAAAAAAAGGCCACTAATCCCCCCCCAGAAACCACTGACTACCTTAAACGACAACTGCGACCAAAGTAATAAGATACAACAAAGAAGGATGGTAATGATGACGTTTCTGTTATGTACAATAGAAAACATTTGAACTCATCATAAAAATGCGGATAGATTTTTATTTATTTTTGATTGATGGATTACGTATAATCGAATGAAAGAAGAATCATATTAGCAATGTTGTACTTGGGGGAGAGTGAGCCAAGTGGCTTTGCATGGATGTGATTTACGTGAGGGGATTGGGTTGGATCATCAACGCATGTATTGAACTCATTTTAAAAATGGGAGTGGAGCATGGCCTAGATGGCTGGTGGGAAGTGAAATGGGCCAATGCTAATAGGTTGAAGATGGTGCTTTCGGGGGTGGTGTTTGAGTCCTGGAATGCTTTTGTTAGAGGGAGACTGCCTGTTTTTATTGCCAATGAATGTTAAGACAACAAACTGAAGACAGGCATGCCAGGGGTGTTGAGTAGCTAGATTTGGTAAACATATATGATCATGTTAACTAGAATTTCCTCATATATTTGTTGCAAGGCTATGGTTTTGGTGAAATGTGAAGTTGGATTACTGGATTGTTCCTTGCATCTCCACCGTCCGCTTTTCTGTTTTAGTGAATGGTAGCTTGCGTGGTTTCTTCCAAAGCTCTTGAGGGTTGAGACAGGCCAATCCATTATCTCCTTTATTATTTATAATTGTTATGGAGGCTTTGAGCAGGTTAATGGAGAAGGCTGTTGAAGGGAGATGTTTTTTAGGCTTCAGGGTAGGGGGTTCAATTGACTCAACGTTAATGGTTTCAAATCTACTATTTGTAGATGATACATTAATTTTCTGTGGGGTTGACCCAGAGCAAATATGGTATTTGAAATGTGTAATTGTGTGGTTCCACACTGTGTCAAGTTTAAAGATATATTTAGGGAATTCAGAATTGGTATTGGTATTGGTACGTCATGTGCAGAATGTTGTAGATCTAGCTAACAATTGGGATGTAAAGTGGCGATGCTCCCATTGAAAAACTTGGGCCTTCTTTTAGGGGCAACTTTTAACCAGAAGGTACTTTAGAACTTTGTTGTGAAAAGTATGGAGAAACAACTAGCTGGATGGAAAATGATGTATTTTTCTAAGGGAGGCCAAGTCACTTTAATTATTAGTACAGTATCCAACCTGCAAATGCTACCTATCTTTATTCCCTAATCCTATGGGGATTGCTCTTTCTATCGAAAAGTTGCAAAAGGATTTCTTGTGGGGTGGAATTGGTGATGAGTTTAAGTTTTCACCATGGCTTTTTTCCAAGACTGTTGGAGGGTGGTTGCAGCAGGTGTGTTTGTTGTTTTTAAGAAATTTCATATATACTGCAAGTTTGAAAAATCACTTAATTCCTCATTTATAGCACTAATCCTCAAACCTATTGCTATTAATGTCAGGGATTTTAGACCTATCAGTTTGATTGGAAGCGTTTTAAAATTGTGGCTAAGGTGTTGGCAAATAGATTGAAAGGAGTGTTGGATAAACTTATTTTTGCATCACAAAATGCATGTGTAGGTGAAAGAAAATTTTTGGTTTCAGTAGTCATTGCCAATGAGTGTATGGATAGCAAAATCAAAAGTCACATTCCTAGCATTATTTATAAGTTGGATATAGAAAAGGATTTTGAACATGTTAATTGGGAACTTCTTCTTAATTTATTGGAGAGGATGGGGTTTGGTGAAAAGTGGAGAGGGTGGATTTGTACATGTATCACCATGGTACAGTTTTTTGTTTTGGTTAATGGGTCTTGTTGTGGTTTTTTTTACTCATCTAGGTGACTGTGGTAGGGGGATCCTTTATCTCCTTTGCTCTTCATCCTTGTCATGGAAGTTCTCAATAGAATGCTATAGAAGATGGAGGAGGAAAGACTTATTAACGGTTTTGAGGTGGGAAATGTTGGTGGATGTCTATCTCACATCTTCTATTTGTTGATGACACTATTATATTTTTTGATGCAAGCATAGAAGATATTTTGTACATTTGATTGTTACTAACTTGTTTTGAGGTAGTGACTGGGTTGCGAGTTAATTTGGGAAAAAGTGAAATGGTGTCGATGGGTGAGGTGGAGAATGTGCATGAACTGGTTAATCTTTTGTATTGTAAGGTGAGGTCTTTTCTTATGACTTATCTTGGAATGCCATTAGGGGCCTATTTTAAATCAACAGGAATTTGGAATCGCATTTTGGAGAAATTTCAATGTCGTTTAGCTGATTGGAAGAGAATGTACTTATCTAAAGGGGGAAGGTTAACGTTATTGAAGAGCACGCTTTCAAGCTTGCCTAACTATTATTTATCTTTATTCACCATTCCCTCCAATGTGGTAAATATAAGAGAGAGGTTACAGAGGAGTACAAGCACCACTTGGTGTGATGGGCATGCCTTTGGCTAATGTGGGGGAAGGGCGAGAGGGTTTGAGAATTTGAAAACTTACCACTTTCAATCAATCTTAGCCAGGAAAGTGGATATGGAGGTTTGGGTTGGAGGAAAACAAATTGTGGAGACAATTAGTTATTGCGAAATATGGGGTGGATGGTTATCGAAACCTATTTGAGGCATTCGTGGCTGTGGGTTTTGGAGGAGCATTAGAATGATGAGAGATCATTTCTTATAGCGCATTTGTTTTGATGTAGGTTTTGGTAGTCGAGTTTGATCTTAGCATGATATTTGATGCGGGGATTAGCCTTTAAAACTGATGTTTCTTGTATTATTTAAAATTTCCATGTATAAGAATGCTTATGTGGAATCATTATTGGAGAGATTGGTGGAGGGGCAAAGTAGGAATTGGTGTGTGGAATTCATAAGCGAGAGTTTGATGAGGTTAATTTATTTTTCCATTTGTTGAACTCTCACAATCCCCTTAATGAGGGGAATGATAGGATGAGATGAAAGTCAAAGAGTATTGGGGTGGGAGTTCACTATACAATCTTTTTGTGAGACATTGCGGGGCTCACCCCCTATGCCTTTCCATGGAAGGCCATATGGAGGGCCAAGGCCCCTTGGAGAGTTTCTTCTTTATGGACAGCTGCTTGAGGGAAAATTCTCACTTGTGAGAATCTCATCAAGAGAGGTTATTCAATGGTGAGTTGGTTTGTATGTGTCGTTGTAGCAGGGAGACTGTGGATCACCTCTTGATTCACTGCAGCGCGGCTTTTGAGTTGTGGAGCTTTATATTTAGGATGTTTGGGGTTTAATGGGTTTTACTGGAGAAGGTTCTTGATTTATTATGTGGGTGGCTATGTTAAGGACCATATTAAGATATCTAGAATCTTGTTCCATTATCTTTGATGCGGAGTATATGGAGTAGTAGCGGAGCTAGCAATTTGTTATTTTGGGGGGGGGGGGGGGGGGTTAGAATAGTACTATTAAGTATCAACGCAATTTAATACACTATTACTTTATAACCATGTTATTTTTATATACATTATGTCCATTAAATTAGATTCCATGAAAATGAAAATGTAAATATGCTTAATATTTTTTTGCGTTATTTATAGATGTGATTTAGTTTTGAAAGTACCCAAAGAAATGGTAAGATATAACTCTAATTTATCGACTTTTTAGCTAGATACTCATTGCTTTTTAAAAATTGGTCTTACTGTAAATTGATCAGCGTGAAAGTATGTGCAGTGTTAGGAGATTGTATTTTAAATCTGAAAACATGCAAACTTGAAACTTTAATAGTAAAAAATTATGTTAATTATCCATTTTTATCATGTCAATTATCATCCCTATTTAAAGGGTTTTATTTTTATTTATTTTTTGTAATTTAGTTTATTCTAGATACAAATGCTTAGAGTCTTGCAATTGAACTTAAACTTTAATACTAGTTTTTTTTTAATATTTTTTTTTATAAATTAGTCAAATAGTCAATATTAAATAGTGAGAAATTCAATTCAAGTGGTAAAAGTTTTAGAGTTCCAAGAAGTGTCACTGTTTACCAGTCATAAAGTTATTAAAAAAAATGTTAGGATCACAACATTTTCATAATAATTTTATAACAAATTTTGAGTGTAGGTGTAAACTGTTAGTGGTAGGTAGAAAGCGATGTCACCGATGGGCTCAAATAAGAGCCAGTAACAAATTAGCACATAAATTTTGTTATGAAACTTATTGTGAAAATGTTGTGGAAGTAGCATTATTTTGAAAATTTTTTGAATTGTTATATATCTGGAAATTTTGGAAAAATTTGGAGGGGCCATGGGTCCCCTTGGTCTCAATGTGGCTTTGCCACTGATATGAAGGGAATGAAATTTGTGTACTTTTGATACTTTTGAAAATGTGAAGTGCACCTCTTCTCAATTGCAAGCTTCTTTCATTAGTTCTCTTTATGAGTGGTCTTTTGTATTGGGTCTTGATGATAGTAACTCTATTCACTCCTTCTTAGAGTCAATTCATATGGAGATATTTCTCCCATCGTAATTCTTTAGGCTACTTCATGATTATTTTCAAGAAGTAATCTTGTTTCAATAATATTATTTTTACCTACCAAAAGGAGAAAAAAAAAGGATAGAAATTTGTGAATCAACTCAAAGTGGAGGGTTAGGCATTAAGAACCTAGTTGTGTTCAATCAAGCTTTATTAGGTAAATGGAGGAATGCAATTAAGAGGGGGCTTTGTGGAGAAGGGTCGTGGACCATAAATATGGTAGCATGTAGGATGGGTGGTGCTTAATAGGGTCACAGGCTCGATTGAGGTGAGTTTATGGAAGAATATAAGGAAAGGCTGGGATAGCTTTCTTTGTTTCATTAGCTGTAAGGTGTGATAGGCCAAAAACGAATTGACCCATTGTGATGAATTAATTGATTAATTAGCCAAGTTTAATTAATCAATCAAAGTAACATGCAAATGCCTGGTAGCACAAACAAATTACCAATTAAACTAAGTATGCAGCGGAAAATAAATTGACACAGTGATTTGTTTACGAATGGAGAAAACCAACACGGAAAAAACCCCACCGGGTGATTTTAAGGTCACCACTCCCGAAATTCCACTATTATCACAACAAGCGGTTACAAGTAAAGGAATCCCAGTACCTTATACCAACGTACAGTTGAACTCTTACCCCAATACCCAATTGGACTTGTTCTGTAGAGACAATTTCTACTTTTGATGCACGACTCCCAGTACGTGACTAACCAATTGCATGGATCCCAGTACGTGACTTCAATCACCAACTAAAGAAGGTTGCTGGATGCAAAGTTCTTCAGTTCATCCAGATGATGAAGGTCAAGAAGACGCTTGGTTATAAAACCCTACGGTACACAAACATAGCAACTTTTTCACAAGAATGATGAACTAGGGCAAAACTCTGTCTTTGGTCATAATTTGCTTGAATAAACTTTGTTCAACACTTGTGCAACTTGTGTCCTCTTTGATGGCCCTTAAAATAATCATTTTATATGTTTAGGGTTGTGAGAAAAGAAAACCCAAACACATAATCACAAATTAGAGTCAAAACATATCTGAAATTCTGTTTTCCATAAACCTCGACAGATGCCTAGCTGTCGAGCTGTTGTTGAGCCATGGGGCTGATCAGCTCTTTTAACCTCGATAGATGGCTAGATGCCGAGCTAGCTGTTGAGTTTTAATGACAGACACTTTTAAGACTTGAATCTTGGACAGACTTGCATGACTTCAACACTTGATCTTGAAACATAGTTTCTTGAAGTATTAAATACATCCTAGATCTACCAAAATACAAATAAAGTGCATTTTGTCAAAAGATTAGCTTTCTCGAGAAGCTATTGAGGAGACAAGAGCTTTCTCGATCGATCCACCAGCTATCGAGAAGCTATCGAGATTGCGATAAGAAGAAGTTGAAAAGCTCGATATATAGCCAGGTGTCAAGGAAGTGTCAATGAGCTGTCGAGATTGCTAAAAACCAGTTTTTCAAGAAGGGAAAAAAAACAGATATGAATGCAATCAAGCATGCAGCTTAACCAAAGATCCAATCAACATTTTAACCTCTTAAAAACATCTCTTAACAACAATTTTAAGCACAAAGATCCCAAAAAAAAACACACACACACACACACACATACACACACACACTAAACAAGTCTCATCAATTTTATATTTCAAAAACAAGTCAAGACAGTTTAGTGAGCATACATTAACATATGTAAAACCTTGTGATGGTCAAATCACATTGTACCTACAAATGTAGCAAGAGTAGCAAAGATTATTGCATGTTATGTGTGAAAAATATTGCAAGATTGCATAAGTGTATACATGTTATGACGATTTGAGATATGAGAAATCACTTTAACTTACACACAATCATAATTGTTTGATGGGGACTATCACCTTTGAAGTACATCCTATAACTTTTACATCTCCTAGAATACATGCTTGCATTCATATTTAAAGCATTTTGATCTTTTTGCTTTTATTTTTCTTTGCATTTTTTTTAAGCAAACCATACATGGGCATATAAGAGAAAGAAAAGAAATAACCAATGATGTTAAGCATTTGACATTCCAATTTTGCTATGTCAAAGTACACAAATGTCATTGACATTGCACTTTTGTTATGCCGAAGTATACAGATATCATTTCATGATTGGCGGGCAACAGTCGTAAGATGGTTATTTATGCTTTTCTCTTAGAATTTTCTAGTCCTTCTCGACAAAAAGAGTGATACGAGTGTTAAAAAGAGTAATACGAGTGTTAAGTATAAGAGATTACTTAATCTTACTCATCACAAACACGAGCCACAAAACTCACTTGCTTAGTTACGCATAGAGATGCTCATCCAAGTTACAAGAGATACAAAGTTTAGAAAACTTTGTTTCAATAGTCATCCAAGGTACATAAGTATCAATGTACACAAAACACACTGTTTTTGTATTTTTTTGATTTTTCAATTTTCTTTTATTTTTATATGAAAAACAAAACAAAACAAAACTGAAAACTAACCAAACAAAAACATGTTAACCAAAACAAAACAATGCATAAAACTAGACTGACGTAAAAGAAACAAAAACACATAAGTTATGCAAAAACAAAAACACGAAGAGAGAGAAGAAAGTGATAGAATCACTTAGAGCCCTTTTCCTTCCATACCTTGGAAGAACCTTTCCGTCTAGTAAATCCTTGATTCGGCGGTGAGGGGGAAGAATTGAAATCGTTCAAGTACGAAAGGAACATGAGGGCTTTGAGAAGATCTCTAAGGGGAGTAAGAGAGGATTAAAGCTGATTCTGGCTTCTAGATGCCATCATGCCATTACTCTGTTAAGTGGCTAGTCACTTGTAGCAATTAGGTCGAGTGTGACTGGCAACTCCACAATGATGACAGAGATGTTGCTTCTTCTGTTTAGGCTTTTGAGAGTTAGCCTGCTTAGCCCTAGGGTTTTTAACTTCTTTCTTATCCTACTTAGGGGGTTCTCACTAGCTAAATCTATTTTGACATTATTGTTTTCAATTTCAACATTATTAGCAGGAGGAACAAAAATAGTAGAACTAGTAAAAGCAATATTAGAAGAGGAGAAATCATACCCTAAACCGGTTCGATCTAAAGCAGATTTCTGAATGCTGAGCGTCTCGTTAAGCTTTGCACTTGAAGTCCTTTCTAGCTAAGCTCTGACTTGGAACAGTTCTGCCTCAAGCTTTTTAATCTTCTCAGCCAAAAAGTTGTTCTTAAACCTCAGTGCTTCAATAGTCTGATTAGATTCATCAAACTTTATGGAAAGCTCTTCATGCTCAAGCTCCACATCACTAAGCTTCTTGGTGGTCAACCTATACAACTTCTCATACTTTTCTGAGACCTTGTACAACTTTGTATAGGCTGTGTGAATGTCATATTGTTCATCCATCTTCTCAAACTTAGACTCCACTAATTCCTCTTCTTCATCTAAATCTTCAACAATCCCCTTAATAGGATTGATAGTGGCAGTGAAGGCATTTAAGATTCTGTCATCCTCCTTGTCGGAATCATCTTCAAGCTCGGTGTCGCTTAAAGTAGCAGCAAGTGCCTTACTCTTCCCAATGCTCTTGAGATATGTAGGACACTCATGTTTCACGTGACCGAAGCCTTGACACCCAAAGCACTTAGGTCCTGCGGGAATAGTATACTCACCGCCATCCCTAGCATCCTTTTTTCTTTTATCTTGGCTCTTGAACTGTGAGGAGCTAGATTGCCCACGGTTCTTGTCGAAACCCTTCCCATTGGCATTCTTCATGAACTTCTTGAATTGCCTAGTGATGTAGGATTTCATCTTAGAATCTTCATCGTTTGAAGACTCATCAATATCACTGCTCTTGACTTTCAATGCCATGCTCTTGCCCTTACCCGACTTGCCAATTCTAGTTAGCCCTAGCTCGTAGGTCTGAAGATTGCCAACCAGCTCTGTTAAAGGAATCTTGTCAATATCCTTTGATTCCTCGATCGCCGTGAGTTTTGCATGGAATCTTTCGGGTAGAGATCTGAGCACTTTCCTCACAATCTTGGGTTCAAGAATGGTTTCCCCAAGATTGAAGGCTGAGTTCACTATGTCCTTGAGTTTGGCATAGAATCATCAAACGACTCATCCTACTCTAGCTTGATTTCTTCAAAGTTTGTAGTGAGCCTCTGAAATTTTGAATCTTTGACAGCCTTGGTTCTCTCATAGGTTGTCTGGAGAATGGTTCATACCTCCTTAGTAGTTTCAATAGAGGATATATTCTTGAACTTCTCATTAGTGACTGCACTGAATAAAGCATTCAATGCCTTGCTGTTGAACATCCCAATCACCTGGAGCTTCCTTCGGCTTGGTCCAACCTATCTCAACAGCTTGCCACACTTTCTCATCTAAATACTGCAAGAAAGCTCTCATGCGTACTTTCTAGTATGCATAGTTAGTGCCATCAAATAAAGTAGGTATAATCAAAGACTGTCCTCTATCTATGACAAACAGGGGTCAATGGATCAACACAACAAAGATTAACCCTAATTA
Source organism: Quercus ilex subsp. ballota (assembly GCA_032727855.1). NCBI lineage: Eukaryota > Viridiplantae > Streptophyta > Magnoliopsida > Fagales > Fagaceae > Quercus > Quercus ilex. Next base: position 35,543,252 of record CM064917.1, read on the forward strand.
GAGTGTGCCTGCTCTGATACCACTTGATAGGCTAAAAACGAATTGACCCCTTGTGATGAATTAATTGATTAATTAGCCAAGTTTAATTAATTAATCAAATTAACATGCAAACACGTGGTAACACAAACAAATCACCAATTAAACTATGTATGCAGTGGAAAATAAATTAACACGGTGATTTGTTTACAAATGGGGAAAACCAACACGGCAAAAACCCCACAGGGTGATTTTAAAGTCACCACTCTCGAAATTCCACTATTATCACAACAAGCGATTACAGGTAAAGGAATCTCAGTACCTTATACAAACTTACAGTTGAACCCTTACCCCAATACGCCCAATTAGACTTGTTCTGTAGTGACAATTTCTCCTTTTGATGCACGACTCCCAGTACGTGACTAACCAATAGCACGGATCACAGTACGTGACTTCAATCACCAACTAGAGAAGGTTGTTGGCTGTAAAGTTCTTCAGTTCATCCAGACGATGAAGATCAAGAAGATGCTTGGTTACAAAACCCTACAATGCACAAACACAACAACTTCTTCACAAGAATGATGAACTAGAGCAAAACTCTGTCTCCGGTCACAATTTGCTTGAACAAACTTTGCTCAACACTTGTGCAACTTGTGTCCTTTTTGACGGCCCTTAAAATAATCCTTTTATATGTCTAAGATTGTGAGAAAAGAAAACCCAGACACATAATCACAGATTAGAGTTAAAACAGATCTGAAATTCTGTTTTCCATAAACCTCGACAGATGTCTAGCTGTCGAGCTACTGTCGAGCCACGGGGTTGATCAGCTCTTTAAACCTCGATAGATGGCTAGATGTCGAGCTAGCTGTTGAGTTTTAATGACAGACACTTTTCAGACTTGAATCTTGGACAGACTTGCATGGTTTCAACACTTGATCTTGAAACATAGTTTCTTGAAGTATTAAATACATCCTAGATCTACCCAAATACAAGTAAAGTGCGTTTTGTTAAAGGATTAGCTAATTACATAAAATAGAGACATATATTCCTAACAAGTGAATCACGCATGTCCTAACAAGGTTGATGTTGGTCCTCACGTATAGTGGCATGATTCTTGGTGTGGAGGGCAACTGCTGACGGAGTGTTTCCTTGAACTCCACTGTTGCTCGTGATAAGGATGTTTCAATGGCAGATTGATCACTTGGGAAAAATTACCATTGAGGCATTACTTTGTGAGATCAGTCAAAGATTAGGAACTAGAATCAGTAGTAATATTCATAAATATCCTATATTCCAAGCATAGGCGAAATAGGGAAGATTTAAGGTGTTGGATATCATCTTCTTAGAATACCTTGGCTGCAAATCCTATTATAGTCTGTGTTGAACCAACCCTCCAACTTGCTCATATTTTCCCTAGAGGAGCATATGGAAAATTAAGGTCCAAACCAAGGCAGCTTTCTTTCTTTGGATAGCAGTTTTAGGGTAAATTCTCACAATTGATAATCGCAGAAAGAGGTGAGTCATTGTTATTGGTTGGTGTTGTATGTGTATAATGGCTCGAGAAACATTGGATCACGAACTTTTTCGTTGCCCTGTAGCCCGTGACCTTTGGAGTTTGGTCTTTTGATCTTTTCTCTCTTTTGGGTTCAATGGGTGATGCCACAAATTAACGGTTGCAGGCCTATTAACTTGTTGGAAAGGCAGGTTTGGTAGATGCGGAAATATTTATTTGGGACATGATATCGCATTGTCTTTCGTGGAGAATTTAAAGGTTAAGAAATGCCAGACATTTTGAGGATTGTGAGAATTCTGTTCTATATCGGAAATTTTCATTCGTCAAATCTCTATTTGAGTGGGTGAATGCTTTTGGTCCTTATTCTTGGTCCAATATGCTTAAGATGATTGATAGTTGTTCTTTTTGTACTTAGTGCTGGTGTACCTTTAGGACACAACCTGTGTAAATTTTACTTTAAAAAAAAAAAGAAAAAAAAAAGGAAACACCAGCAATCTCCAACTAGGCCATATATTTTTTTAATGGATGAAACAACATATGGACCATAGGAGAGGAAGAAGGAAATGAGTAATTAGAAAAAGTGGAGAGCTCAATATTTCTAGCTTACATCATTTTGTCTAAGGTAATAAATGAATTTTGGCCTGCAATAGTCTTCAAAATGTTTTGCTTATTCCATATTCTTTTATTTATTTATTTATTATTTTAAAAGTAAATGTTTGCCCCAAGGGGGAGAGGGAATGTGAGATTTGAAGCAGTGACCCTTGCTTCATAAGGTGTGGTCCTCAGCTGATTGTGCTACCCGTTGGGGTTGTACCATATGGTTGGTGTGAAAATGTTCGCTGAGTTAAGGCCTTTAAATTTGTTAATGGATATCTATTATGAAGCATGATGTAGATTTTTTAATGTATCTTCAAATTAGCTTCGGATAATATAATCTTACACCTATAATAGTTTAGTTGAAAAACTTGCCTCTGAAAGGAATGGAGGCAGATGGTACAAGTATCCGCTGATTTAATTTTTAAATTGGCTTTGTCCTCTATTCCACCTTATCCTTTTTTGTGGGAGTCATTTTACTTATTTTTAATGCAACTATATTGTCTTATGCATGCTAAAAGTTGGGGCATGTTCTTTTTCAGATGAAAACTCATTGTGGGGAAGTGAGTGCTGTTTTCAATAAGAGGTTTTCTTCTTTTGCTTTGTATGAAGGGAACGATAATGAAGACTGTCTTCCTTATCAAGTTTCTTCAAAATATCGCCCAAGAGACCTTGACAAGACTTTTATAAAAGGCTAAATGGTTGGTTGATTTTCAGCTTGATGAAGGTACTCGAAGGGGGTAAAATTTAAGATGATGGGTCCATTTAAATAAACATGATGGTGCTAGACCAGTGGGCTAATAGTGGACAAATCCAAGATGCACGGACGCAAGGTGGACGGATCTCAGGGCCACGTGGCATCCACATGGTTTAAGTGACTTCCAAGTAACCCTAAATGGAAACAACTTGCGATCTACGATTAACCCTAGCTAGTAAAGTCCTAATATGGATAAGATCCTAACATGAGAAGAATCCTGTAATATATGCCCATTAATGGTGATCTTCTCCATAAGGAAAAGCCTTCCCACACAAGAAATGGAGGTCGGTTCTACACTACTATAAAAGTCTAAAGACTCTCAGAAAGCAAGGTACACATAATTCATCCTAATTCTGGCACTCTAAGGTTGTGAAAACTTTTTTAACTTAACCTTCGGAGGGTCTTCGGAGGATTGTGAAAACTTTCGCAGGTCTTGCTTCAAGCACGTGAATATTGTGCGGCTTACTGACAATTTTTGGCATCATCAGTTGGCGCCGTCTATGGGAACTTGCGATTTGTAAGCCATACTATCGCTTCCCGAACAAAGAGTTGCATAGTGCTCACTCACTCAATGACAACCATTAACGACGCTCAAGGAGACGAACCACGCGTGACTGCCCTTGAAAGACAGGATCAAACTCTTGCCACGGTCGTGAAGCGCCTCACCAAACAAAACTATGACTTGGAAGAACAGTTGCACCAAAAGAATGCAGACTTTAATACTCAGCAAGAAGACTAAGAAGGCACCAGTGTTGAGAGGAGAAACCAAGAAATGCTGGAAGGTAGCAATGCCCCAAGTAGACCAGAATGACAGGACACAGGCCGGCCATCCATCACCGATATGGTCCCACCTCACATAGTCACCGAGATGCAGATGATGAAGGAATGAATGGACTTTATGATGAGCGCCCTTAGAGGACGGGTATCTAGCAACCTTGATGACTTGGTCCATCATACTGATTCGCCGTTCACAGTGTCCGTCACTTCATTCCCCCTTCCACCAAAGTTTCGTATGTTGTCGTAGGTGGATAGTTACGATGGATCCAAAGACCCCTTAGATCACTTGGAGTCTTTCAAAACCCTAATGCACCTTCAAGGGGTGCCAGACGAGATTATGTGCAGAGCATTCCCCACCACGCTGAAGGGACCCACAAGGATCTGGTTCAGCAGGCTAACACCCAACTCCATCAGTACCTTCAAGGAGTTAAGCACCCAGTTCGCCTAATGAATATTAAGCAGCGAAAGGATGAGATGTTACGATTTTACATAACTTGCTTTAACAAAGAGGCCTTTTCAATCGACAAAGCGGATGACAAGATACTCATGGCAGCATTCACTAATGGGCTATGGAAGGGTAAATTCTTATTTTCTCTATATAAGAATGACCTAAAGACTATGTCAGATGTACTTTACAGGGCAATTAAGTACATGAACGCGGAGGACGCATTACTGGCCCGAGAAGAGAAGCCCAAGAAAAGGGAAAGACCAGAAGACATACGGCCGGACAGGGGACGAAAGATGGCTAGGACTGGAGAATGGCGGGAGGACAAACGCTCCAAGCCCCTTACAGGGAAGTTCACGAGTTTCACCCCGTTGACTGCCTCGATCGACCAAGTCTTGATGCAGATTAAGGACAAAAGAGCCCTAATAAAAGGTCTAGAGACAAGTATTACCACTTCCACCGTGATCACAACCATGTCACAGCTGACTGTTATGACTGAAGCAACAGATTGAAGCCCTTATTAGACAAGGAAAGCTGCAGAGGTTCATCAGTAAGAAAAGGATGAACCCACCTCAAGAGTAGGCTCCCCAACGGGAGAATAAGCGTCCAAGCTGCCTATAGGAGATATAAAAATGATTGTAGGGGGTATGACGGTTACTGGGTTGTCTAAAAAGGCTTGTAAGACTTACCTCAGGATGGTTCAGAATGTCCAACTGACAGGTTCCATACCAAAGATGGTGAGGATAGACAACCCCATCATCAAATTCTAAGAAGAAGATGTCGGACGTCTTTACCACCCATATGATGATGCATTGGCCGTTAGCATATGAGTAGGGGATTACAACACACATCGAGTTTTGGTTGACAATGGCAGCTCAGCTGACATCCTTTACTACCCAACATTCCAACAGATGAGGATTGATAAAGAGTGACTAGTTCCAACGAACGTTTCGCTCGTTGGTTTTGGAGGAACAAGGGTGTTCCCTCTTGGTGCAATCACATTATCTGTAATGGTGGGCGACTACCCCTAGCAGATCACTAAGGATGTAACATTCCTTATGGTCGACTGCTCGTCTGTTTACAATGCCATCCTAGGACGACCTACCCTCAATTCATGGAATACCACTTAATGATCAAGTTCCCTACAGATTATGGGGTAGGGGAGCTATGCGGAAATCAGGTGGCTGCACGCGAATTTTACATAGCTATGATGGAGATGGATGACCACTTCCAGGGCATGAACATAGAAGAACACTGGACAGTGACAGAGCCTGTTGAAAGGCTTGAAGAGATACTTCTTGACGACTCCAAGAATGATCAAATGATGAGGATTGGTACCCTCGCCATCTTGACAGTCCGCCAAGCATTAACAACTTTTCTCAAAGATAACCGGGATGTGTTTGCTTAGAGCCATGAAGACATGCCAGGAATAGACCCATTGGTCATGGTGCATAGACTGAACGTATCACCCTCCTTCACACCCATCCATCAGAAGAAGCGGGTATTTGCCCTAGAACGAGACCGAGCTATAGCGGAAGAAGTTCACAAGCTACAAGAGGCAAACTTCATTAGGGAGGTTTACTACCTCGACTGGTTGGCAAACATAGTGATGGTCAAGAAAGCTAGTGGGAAATGGAGGATGTGCGTGGACTTCATCGACCTGAACAAGGCGTGCCACAATGATAGTTACCCCCTCCCGTGGGTTGGCGTCTTGGTTGACTCTACGGCTCAACACCAGTTACTAAGCTTCATGGATGCTTTTTCAGGCTATAACCAGATTAGAATGGATGATGCAGATCAGAAGAAGACTTTGTTCGTTACCAGCTAGGGCCTCTTCTGCTATAAAGTAATGCCATTTAGCCTAAAAAACGTGGGTGCGATGTATCAGAGGCTCATGAACAAGATGTTTGCACAGCAGATTGGGAGAAATGTCCAGGTCTATGTTGACGACATGCCGGTGAAAAGCTGGAGGGAGGAAGATCACTTGGAGAACCTTAGGCAAACATTTGACATCCTTCGTTCTTACAACATGAAGCTCAATCCAGGCAAGTGTGCCTTCAAAGTGATGGCAGGAAAGTTCCTAGGGTTCATGGGGTCTTAGAGAGGTATCGAGGCCAACCCAGATAAGATCCGGGCCATAATAGAGATGGCACCCCCAAGAAATGTGAAAGCGGTATAAAGCCTTAATGGTAAAATAGCAACGCTAAATAGGTTTGTATTAAGGGTGACAGATAAGTGTCTATCTTTCTTCCGCAAACTGAAGAAATTTTTTTAATGGACGACTAAGTGTCAGTAGGCATTTGTGGACATGAAAACCTATCTCTCGTCCCCTCCGTTGCTGAGTCCTTCCCAGCCCAGGGAAGAACTATTCCTCTACCTAGCAGTATCCTCGGCGGTCGTTAACGCAGCCTTAGTCAAGGAAGAAGATAGGGTACAAAAGCCCGTATACTACATGAGTCGATCACTCTGAGGCGCAGAGGAAAGATACCCACCAATGGAGAAACTCACCTTCGCTTTAGTTACTGCAGCTCGTAAGCTCAAGCCATTCTTCCAAGATCATACAGTGATCGTCTTGACTGACAAACCCCTACAGCGAGCAATGAGTAATCCTGAAGCTGCCAGACGAATGGCATTATGGGAAATACAGTTAAGTGAGTTTGACATACAGTACCGCCCGCGCACTGCCATTAAGGGACAGGTGGTCGCCAATTTCATTGCGGAATTCACTAACATAGAAGGCCAGGGGGTAGAAAAGGTCTCACAATGGAGCATCCATATAGACGGATCCTCCAATAAGTAAGCAGGCGGAGTTGGTGTGATACTCCATTGCCCAGAAAGAGATAAGATCAAATGCATGGTCCGTCTGGATTTCCCTACGACCAATAACGATGTAGAGTACGAAACCTTGATAGCAGGGTTGGACCGTGCCAGGGCCGCGAGAGCTGAAAATCTGGTCGTATACTATGATTCCCAAGTAGTAACTAGTTAGGTTAATAGAGACTATAACTACAAGAATGAACGGATGAAGAAGTCCCTTGAGCAGGTAAAGGATTGGGTTAACAACCTTCGAGTAAAGTTTGTTCAAATCTCGAGGGAGGAGAATGAGCATGTTGACCGACTTGCTAAGGTTTCTTAAGCAGAGCACATGGTCATCCTCGGTCAGGTATTGTCCTTCGTTCAAATGTCATCATTAATAAACGATACACGTGTGGGCTCCGAGAACTATTGGACGACACCAATAGCCTCCTACCTAAAAGACGGCGTGCTACTAGGTGACAAGGAGGCTGCAAGGAAGTTGAAGGTTCAAGCAGCTCGCTTCATTCTGATTAAAGACATTCTTTATAAGAGAGGCTTCTCCCGACTGTACTTGAGATGCCTCGTCCTCGAAAAGGTAGACTATGTCATGAGAGAAGTCCATGAATGAGTTTACGAAAACCACTCTAGATCACGATCGTTGGTGCATAAACTTATTCGAGCTGGGTATTATTGGCCAACCATGTAAAGAGATGCCCATGCATATGTCAAAGCGTGCAGCAAGTGTCAGAGATTTGGCAACCTCATAAGGCAACCAACCAAGGAGCTCACTCCAATGATGGCCCAATGGCCGTTCGCTTAGTGGGGGTTGGATATCATGGGCCTATTCCCAACAACAGTCAGACAGTTGAAGTTCCTAATAGTCGGCATAGACTACTTCACCAAATGGGTTGAAGCAGAAGCCCTGGCCATAAGCACTGAGAAAAATGTGCGAAACTTTGTATGGAATAACATCATTTACAGGTATGGTATACCAAGAGTACTAGTCTCGGACAACGGGAAGCAGTTCAACAACGACGTATTCAGAGACGTTTGCTCATAACTAGGAATCAAGAACCACTACTCCTTACCAGCCTACTCGAAGGCCAATGGATAGGTTGAGGTCACGAACTAATCCTTGCTCAAAATCATCAAGACTCGGTTTGAAGGGGCAAAGGGTATATGGCCGGACGAGTTACCAAGTGTTTTGTGGGTGTATAGGACAATGGCAAGGACACCTACAGGAGAAACCTCGTTTTGACTAGCATATGGAAGCGAGGCGGTCATCACGGCTGAAGTGGGACTCATAAGCTACAGGGTAGGGAACTTTAATGAAGGCAAGAATGATGAAGCTATATGCCTACAATTTGATTTGGTGGATGAAATAAGAGCAACAACTGAACATAGATTAGCACGGTATCAGAATCTTATGGCCAAGCACTACAACTCCAAGGTCAGGCATAGGGACTTCCAGGTCGGAGATCTTGTCCTGAGGAAGGTGATGGGCTCTACAAAAGACACCTCCCAGGGGAAGCTAGGACCTAACTGGGAAGGACCATATAGAGTTGCATCATGGCATAGGAAGGGAACCTACCACCTAGAGACATTGGATAAGTAAAAGCTACATCACCCATGGAACACAGAGCACCTAAAGAAATACTACCAATAGGCGCAACAACATGAACAATAACATAATACTCCTCATTACTAGTTTATTGCTTTTTAGTTAAAATTTTATTCATAGTTTCCTTTTAAACCAAAGGGCAGGTTTTCCTTTAGAACAATTTTTTACATGCATGTTTACCATGCAATAAGAGGAGTTATTTAGAAATATCGTGTGTAATATCTACATGTCCATGTAATTCATTAAAGTCCAACATAGTGGACGGATTCATCCAAGGGATGATAACTATGAAGTCCTTAAAATGGATGGGTTCAACAATCCGTTGAATAAAAAATACAATGTCCATAAGTGGATGGATTCAACGACATGTTGAATTAAAAATGTTCGTAATGTGGACGGATTCAATGACATGATGAAGTGAACCTACTTAAAGTCCACAATGTGGACGGGATCAACAACCCATTGGACTAAAAAGTACAAATCCAAAAGACGACGGGTTCATCCTAGAGGATGATAATTATAAGGTTCATAGAGTGGACGAGTTCAACATCATGTTGAATTAACATTATGAGGTCATAAGTGGACGGGTTCATCCAAGAAGATGACAATCATGAGGCCCATTACGGGTTCAACAATACGTTGGAACAAAAATAATTGTCCAACATAATGGACGGGTTCATCCAGGAGAATGATAATTATGAAATCCATAAGTGGATGGATTCAACGACATGTTGGATCAAAATTGTCCTTAAAGACAATGGGCTCAACGATAGGTTGAATTGAAATCGCCGATAAAGAGGACGGATGCAACGACATCTTAAATCCACAAGCATAAGTTGAATGGATTTGTCCACAAGCATAAAAGTAGATGGATAATAGAACAAGTAATTAAATATTACTTAAAGCCCATAAAGGGAGATGTTTATATACAGAAAAATGACGGTTAAATTAAAATGTAAACGGTTCTTCAAAATCCTTACAATTTAGCCATTAAAAAAAACTACTGTTGAATGGGGGTGTTTTCTTCTTTCTTCTCCTCCACTTGAACGGCATCAGAGTGACGGACGCTATCTACAACGAGCTTGATTTGGCTTTCAGTAACAGTCCCTCTGTCACCACGAGGTTTGTCGACAGGGGCATCATCAGCAAACAATTCGTCCATACCCTCGGAATGGACGAGCTGAATTAAGGTTTGGGCCTGGGGTTTAATAGTGACATGAGTTACGTCCAGATTAGGATAAGAAGTCTTAACTTGACGAAGGGCGTTGTCAAAGCCTTCAGCAAAAGAGCTTCTGAGCTCTGCTAGAAGGGCGTCGGAGTCATGGTACTCACGTATCGCTTGCTCCTTCACCTAACGAAGCTAGTCCTTGGTGTCACGGATTTCTTTCTCTTTATCCTTTAAGACCCGTTTCAACAGCTCCATCTGCTTCTCTAGCTCATCCCTAGCTCCCTTTGATAAATCAAGCTTCTTCTCCTTCAACTCATTCAGTTCATCCTCCGTCAAGTTCGCCTTCGCCCTAATACGATCTAGTGCCGTCTCATGGTTCAGGCAACGACTTATCAGCCCCTTCATCATTAACATTGCCTGGAAACAAAAGGGGTTAGTAAGAAGGCAAGTTGAAGGGAAGAAATAGAAAAAAGACAAAATAAAGTGGACAGACATGATTACCTGAGCAATGCTAAAAAGCCCCATCTCCCCCATGGCTTCAGTAGCATGGTTGCTTAAGTCCTCATAGTCGTTGGATGTAATGATGGATGAGAGCTGCTCCAACGCATACTTTGCATCCTCACAGAGGAGGACGGGTGGTTTTTCAGTGACAGAGGGGCCCTTCATAAGACCTTTGCCTTTTCCCAGGCCAAGGGGAGTGACCGTTTTCTTGGTTTCGGCCTTCAACCCCACGACGGGATCGGGGATGGTCTTGGGCTTCTTAGGAAGACGGTCAGACTTTTCTAGCTATTTCCTTTTGGTAGACGGGTTGGCCGAACCCGTCCCTTTGGTGGATTGACCCTCTAGTTGTTTCTGCGAAGCAGCTTGCTGTTTAATGTAGGCCATTCTCATGGCAGCATCCATTTCTGCACGAAGGGGACGGATGTTAGGAGTTTGATAATACTAAAACCAAAGAATACTATGGTGACAGACTTACGCTAGCGAATTTGAAGATCGTAGCGACGGGCGGTTGCTGTAGGCTCTGGTCCGTCACAATACTAGTAGAGGGTGTCTAGGGTAACCAATTTGGCCTATGTTCTCTCCTCTAGCTTGGTTTTGCTGAAAATTTTCTCCAAAAAATTGCACTGTTCTAGTAAGACTTGTGGACGATCCTGAACTATAAAAAGAAAGGAAGAAGACGATTATAGTAACATCTAACCAACAATTAAAAACCTTGATAGTAGACGGATGCATACCGGATGGGGGCATTATGCCCCATGTGGTGTTGACGGGCATGTATTCATTATCACTAGGATGACACATCCACTCATCACCTTTCATGAAAAAATACCGACTCTTCTAGTTTCTGTTGGAGTTAAGGGTCTCACACACGAGCCTCAACAATGGGCTCTTGGGCACAAAGCTATACATGCCCTTTGACTGAGCAATCTCAGCCGGACGGTAACAGTTAAAGAATTCTTCCACCGTCAACCTCTGTGCTTCATCAGACATGGCCTCATATAAGACCTCCGCGCTAAGGAAGACCTTCCAGGCATTTGGGGAGATCTAGGTGATGGTTAAACGTAGGTATTGAAGGAGTTAACGGTGAAGTGAACTTAGGGGGAATCTGAGCTCTGCCTTCAGCATCTGCTCATAGATCCCGACGCCCTCAACACCCTCATAGTAACATTTCTTTGACTTATAAGATAGACGGATGGGTATGTTGACGAGTAGCTGGTACTTCTACTTAAGTGTCTTGAAGTGAGGTTCTTTGATTGTAGAAACAAAATCGTTAACCATCCATAAGGGTAGCATTATGAACTCCCTAAGTCCATCGGGACCTATGACGGATTGGATTGGGGGTTCATCGCCGACTAGACCATCACTAGAATCACCTTTTGACCCGTCCATTTCTAAACCCTCATCCCATGAGAGAGAGGTGGCTGATGGTTTCCTTTCTTCACTTGAAATGTCTGGGTCTTTGTGACCTGACGGAAACATTTCATCGTAGCCCGCCCTATTGTGGACACACGATTGGTTACTTGACGCACTAGACATCTATCACCTACACGTGACGATAAACCCTAAGACACTGACGGATCTAATAGATGACTGGAGTTGAAAGTCTAAAGGATGACAAATTTAACAGAAGGAGAAGAGTACTTACCGGATAAAGATAAGCGGCAAAAAAGGAGTAGATGACGGATGCACTAAATAGATGGTATGCTCGTTTGTCAATGATTGTAAGATTTCTATGGAAAGTAAGAAGTGAGGGATAAAGAGGTAGGTTTATATAGAGGGAACGACACGGAAGACGAAGGGACATTTCGTTCTAAGAGATGGACCACTAAATCGACGCCACATGTCCCTACGACATTAATGACCCTAGGCCAACTTGTCAGGCTGGGTGTGTTTTTATCAAAAGGCAAGTTGAACCATCACTCCACGTGTCCGTCCACTCAGAGATCACAGACCCATGGAGTGAGGGGACAATTGAAGGGGGTAAAATTAAAGATGATGGGTCCATTTAAATAAACATGACAGTGCTAGACTAGTGGGCTAATAATGGACGGATCCAAGATGCACGGACGCAAGGTGGATGGATCTCCCAGCCACCTGGCATCCACATGGTTTAAGTGACTTCCAAGTAATTCTAAATGGAAACACTTTGCGTCCTACGATTAACCCTAGCCAGTAGAGTCCCAATATGGATAGGATCCTAACATGAGAAGAATCTCGTAATATACGCCCATTAATGGTGATCTTCTCCATAAGGAAAAGCCTTCCTACGCAAGAAACAGAGGTCGATTCTACACTACTATAAAAGCCCAAAGGCTTTTAGAAAGCAAGATATGCATAATTCACCCCAACTCTGATACTCTAAGGTTTTGAAAACTTTTCTAACTTAACCTTCGGAGGGTTTTTGGCTGGTACCACACCGGTACCTTTCTAGGGTTTTCTTTGTCTTTGTTTCATAGGTCTTGCTTCAAGCATGTGAGTATTGTGCGGTTTACTGGTAATTTTCGGCATCATCAGTACTCTTTAAGAATACATTGATGTCACTAAACAACAATTTCAACTCTCTTTCATATTTATACTATCTCCTTAAAGTCATGGTTAATTTTGTCTTCCTGACACACTCTTAACATGTCTCGCAACTTCTTCATTTCCTTCCTTTTTGTTACAATGCTGGAATTGAACTGTGCATTTCATCTTGATGCAAAGCTTTAAACTATGCATTTGCTTTGTAGGGCTGACTAAGTTCTTGTTTTTGAGAGAAATCAAACAAGAAGAACGCATTAATTTGATATGCAAGGTAATTCAACAAAAAGCCATACCTTTTTCTTGGAGATTGAAGTTGAAATGATGAGCAACAATGGAGGTTTTTGTGAGTAAAATGGTGGGTTTGAGAAAGGAATAAACGAGGAAGACAATGAACAGTCACAAAAGTTCGAGGTAAAACTGAAAAGTTTTAAAAACTGACCAACTTAATCAAAACACGCGATTTTCGCGATTGAGTTAAGTCGCGTGCAAGTTGCCAGGTCAAGTCGCCAGAACACTTAAAACAAAAAAAAAAATTGAAAAATTTTTCTAATTGTTTTTCGCGACTGGAAAGTCCACTCGTGAGGAAGTCGCGAAGGAAGTTGCGAAAACTTCTGAGTAACCTCGCGACTGGAGCTTCCACTCACGAACAAGTTGCCAAATAGAGTCGCGAGAAATCTAAAAACCCAGAAATTTTGAACAATTTCTAAGTATTTTTGGCAACTGGGACTTTGACCCACCAGTGAGCCACGAAAACTTCTAAGTAATGCTCGCGACTGGGGGCATGTGACTGGACTGACCTGGGACACAGTTTTTGAAAATTTGACAATTTTTGTAAAAACAAAATACTTTCCAAAAACAGCTAAAACACTCAAAAATCTTTTTGTGTTTGATCAACAAAAATTGAGTATGTGAAACACATTTAATCAAGTACAATTACACAAATGAATAAGGTATTCATTGAACATAGACATGTGTGATGTGTGTAGGTACCAAAAATGAGATAGTCCTTAGTCCAATGTGAAGCTTCAATGATCAATTCAACCAAAGCATACACAACTAGTACTAGATAGAGTGACCCATCTCAATTATAGAAATATGCATATATGACCTCCCGCATAAACTTGATAACATAACTTTGAAGCTTTTCATTTGACTTCATATACATCATATCATTTGATCTTTTTGAATCAATACATCTCATTGTGAGATTGATGCTTGAAATTTTTGATATTTCATTTTAATGAGTAAGCCTTTGGCTTTTTGGGCATCCTACATTTTATTTTAGGTTGCTTTTCCTTTTTCCTAGTCAAATACTAGTATGTGCGATAGGCTTTTGCAGCTCATTATCTCTTTTCATTTGGAGATTTACATTTGTTAAGCTCTTTTAAGCAAAAAAAAAAACAAAAAAAAAAGTATAGGCACAAGTCTATGCATGTCTCAAGATCAACAAAACCATTCACTAATCATTCATGACAAGGTTGAAAATCTATTTACAATAGTCACATAGATGTCAAGATTTCTTTCACAATGATATAATTGCATAGGGAACAAGCTACGCTCGTAAATGCACAAAGCCATTTGTACAAAGGTACAAGACAAAACTCAACAATGTCGATCAAACATTTTGGATTTTCTACTTTTTATGTGTTTTTGGATTTTTGACACAAAAGCAAGAAAAGACTGATTAAAGACAACAATGTAAAAACATTCAAAACAATTGCAAACAAATAAACAAACACAATTTTTCAACACAAGCTGGACCAAAAACAAAAAGCACATAACCAATCAGAGTTACAAAGTATAGGAAGTATTAATGCATGGACATGTTGTAATGCTTATGCATGAGTACCCCTCTTCACCCACACGTCACGTGTGTTTGGGGTGATATCCCTATAGGATTGGGTACGAGAGTTAGGACTTTCAAACCTTCTAGTGAAGCTTTCCAAGCAAGTGGTGAATGCATCGATCATCTTCATCACATCCATCACATTGGGATCACCATTTCGACCTCTTAATGACTCAACAGCCCAAGTCCTTTTGTCATTTCTTGGTCCTCTTGACCTTTGATCAGTTGCATTCTTCAATGCTCTAAACTTATGACAATTTGGTCTGGTGTGTGCTTGAAGTCCACAATGATGCAAAAATGGTTCGTTCTCGGACCTCTTTGTGATCTTGGAAAAGATTTCCCTCTAGTTTCAAGTTTAATCACTGATTGGTTATGGGACTTATTCAACACCCGTTGGTCAGCCACATTCTTCTTCTTTTCTTCTTCTACTTTCTCAGGTGTAGAGGCAGCCACTATTGGTTCTTTGGCTTGCACAAACTTCACTTCCTTGGTGATTTTGATAGTTGAACTACTTTTTCTGGTATATCCCAACCCGAATTTGTCTGAGAAATGTTTTTGAGAGAAAATGACATCATCTAGCTTCTTGGTGGAGACCCTCTCTACCTTGGCATTTTCTTGAACTACCTCAAGCTCAATGAATCTAATTTTTAGGTAAGCTTCCGACAACTCTCCATTTAGCTTCTCTATCTCACACTTGGCCTCCTTATGTCGCACTAGGAGACTTCTATAGTCCTCCTCTGCCTTTTTCATCTTTTTTACGGCTGCCTTGGCCACACGTGCATATTCTCCTGATTTCTCAAGGATTGAATTGAAGTTTTCTTGAAGACCCTCTGTACTCTCAACTTCTTCAACATTCGATTCTTCTACAATTCCTGTTGATTCCTCATCACTATGCTCTCCAAGCTCTTGTATAAGCAAATTCAAGTCCTTCGAAGACTCATCATGAGCAATAGTCATAAAAGTGGAGTAATTCCCTTCTCCGTCACTGCTTTCTTCAAAATCAAAATTGGATAAATCCGAGTCACTAAGAGTTGTAGCATATACCTTGCCCTTCATTCTCAAATAATTAGGACATTCTTTCTTGAAGTGTCCATGCCTGTTGCATTCGAAGCAAGTGATTCCTTGTGTAGATTGGGATTCCTTTCCATCTTTCCTTTTGAATTTCTTTTTCTCATTCTCGAAACTTTGGAATTTCCTTTTATCACCAAATTTTCCATTGTTCTTGAATTTTAAGAACTTTCGAAAATTCTTCACAAGATATGCCACATCTTTATTGACAACATCCTCATTCGATGAGTCGTGAGCTTCAACCCTTTCATTAATTGTCTTAAGAGCAAGAGATTTGCTCTTCCTTTGTGTAGGCAATGACAGTTCATAAGTCTGAAGTGAACCGATCAGTTCTTGGACTTTGATATCATCAAGGTCCTTACTATTTTCAATCGCTGTCACCTTGGCACAGAAGTTTTCTGGCAATGACCGAAGGATCTTCCTCATTATATTGGAATCCTTGGTTTTCTCCCCCAAATTAAACTTACTGATGAGCACCTCATTCAGCTTGCTATAGATTGAGTTAAATGACTCGTCCTCACTCATTTTCAGCTCCTAAAATCGAGTGGTCAGCATCTACAACTTAGTGTCTTTCACTTTCTTCGTTCCTTCATAAGTGGTCTCCAATGTCTGCCATGCCTCCTTGGCAATAGAGATGTGAGATATCCTGTGGAACTCATCTGGAGATACACCACAAAAAATAGAGTCAAGTGCTTTGCTATTTGCATTAGACGCCGCGAGGGTTGCCTTATCCCACATGGATTTGGCAGCCTCCAGCCTAGTCCATCCAATATCCATCGCATCCTAAATGGTTTCATCCATTGAAAACAAAAATGCCCTTATCCTGACTTTCCAAAAGGCATAGTTGCTACCATCAAAATATGGTGGCGCATTTAAAGATTGAGACTAGTCCATCTCAATACGGGGTCAAGGATCGCATTTGGACTTGATTTTTGGTGGAGTAGAGAACATTTTCAAATCCGGCAATACGCAGATGCAGACCCTCAAACAAAATACCCAACCTGTCAACTTGAGGGCTAGATTGTTCATGTTGAATGCTAGTCGTCTGTAGTTCAGGAGTAATGGAAGAGGTAGTTTCGATATGCACAGGTGTAGTTGAGCCATGACCAGATGGAGTGGCATGAGGGAAAGATTCACTCTTAGGTGCTTTAGAAGAGTAATTCTTACTTGCTTGAAGAGATATCATGGATAATGGTCGAAGACATGCTAGTACTTTTCCATCTGTTGGTGGAATAACACCTTCAAGAACCATGATCTTCATGAGAAGACTACAAAAAGGAAGACATGTTCGTGCTACCATTTGAGTTGTTGTTTTCCCAATGGTTTGAAAAATGTGGGCACAAATGTCAATCGAAACTCTGGTGATGAGATCACATAGGAATTGTGCTCGTCCAAGGTTGATGAAGCTGGTGTTAGACAGTGGGTAAAGGTTGAAGAACATGATCAAAGTGAGAGTCTTTAGTTCAAGTGCAAACTTTGCAGTGCCTATGGATGTGTCTTTGCTTGAAATCTCATGATTAGGCCCAAGAATTTGAAGAATGTCTTGTACCTGAGGAAGTCTATCATCATATGGAGTGAGGTCTACAGTTGTCGGCCTATTGATTTGAAGAACCTTTGCAATGTAGTTTGGATTGGTGCTGAACCCCTTTCCTCGTACCTAACACTTCAACTCAACTCTGATGTATCTAGCTGTTGAACATGATTCCTTAACCAATTCATCAATTGGGTCCTCGAAGTTCCTGAAGAGATCAGCCCAATATTTTGCTTCAAAGATCCTAGGAATAAATGTTGTTCCCAAGGTATCAAATTTTACAACCCCTTCCACCACAGTAGGAGCATCTTTAAAAATGCTTGAGAAAGTTTGTGAATCGAGAGGAGTCCTGAATCTCTCACTGTTTGAATCTTGAGACAAATGTCGAGTCCGTTTTGAAACAGGAGATGATGGTATATCGATCATAGGCTCTTTTCCTCGAGAGGAACGGCGAGACATCTGCAAAAGAACATACATACAATAGAGAACCAAGTGCAAAACCACAAGACACAAACATAAACTTGATTAGATCCAAGTTAGTCCATGAAATAAGCACACATTGTTATTTAGAAAGACATATCACTCAATCATGGTAAATGAACCAAGTATGCAGTATTGAAGCATGAGTAACACTAGTTCATGTGGTGTGCAAATGTGAAGAATGTGCAGGCACAGCTAAGCACAATGTAATCTATGAAATCTACAGAATCACAAGTAACTGTCTTTAAGACATTTTACTATGAGAATGATATGCACAACACAGCACAATCATGATATACTACTAAAAAATGAGAAGCAAACATGAAAACATGTAAAACAAGCATCATATTATCAAAAACAACAAATCTCATTCAACAAACTCAACAAAATAAACCCAACCCATATTCGAACATCACATCTTTCAAATCCTAACAACAACTCAAAAAATAAGAAATCAAAGGCTATAAACATGAAATACTTTGAGAAAAATAGAAAACCCATACCTTTTCTTAAAGTTTGAAGAAGAGATGATGATGAAAATGGTGGATTTTTGGAGAGAACATGATGAGTTTGTGAGAGAGAGAGATGAACGGACAAGACAATGAACTGTCAAAGTGAATGAGGGAAAACTGAAAAGTTTTTAAAAACTGTCCTTAAAGCACAAAATAGGTGATTTTTGTGACTGAAATGAGTCATGAACAAGTCGCCAGACCAAGTCACCAAAAACCCCTGAGACAAAATTTGAAAATTTTGTCAAAGTATTTTTCACGACTGGAAGGTCCATTCGTGAGGAAGTCGCGAAGGGAGCCGCGAAACTTTCAAAGTAAACCTCGTGATTGGAGCTTCCACTTGCGAACACTTCGACAAACTGAGCCACGAGAAATCTTAAAACCCAAAATTTTGAAAAAAATTCAAAGTCTTTTTCGCGACTGGGACTTTGACTTGCCAGTGAGTCACGAAAACCTTTTGCGTAAGCTCGCGACTGGGGCATGCGACTGGCTTGACCCGCGAGGCAAGTTGCCAGAATAGGGTTGCATAATTTTTTTGAAATTTTGACATTTTTCAAACCAAAATACTTTCCAAAAAAACTAAAACACTCAAAAATCATTTTGTGTTTGACCAACATATAATTGAGCATGTGCAACATATTTAATCAAGTACAATCACACAAATGAATAGGCATTCATTGAACATAGACATGTCTGATGTGTGTGAGTACCAATGATGAGATAGTCCTTAGTCTAATGTGAAACTTCAATGATCAATTCAACCAAGTCATACACAATTAGCACGAGAAAAAGTGACCAATCTCAATTATAGAAATATGCATATATGACCTCCCACTTAAACTTAATTACATAATTTTGTAGCTTTTCATTTGGCTTCATACATATCATATCATTTGATTTTTTTGAATCAATAAATCTCATTTTGAGATCGATACCTGAAATTTTTGATATTTCAATTTGATAAGTAAGTCTTTGGCTTTTTGGGCATCATACATTTTCATAAAGGCTGCTTTCCCTTTTTCCTAGGCAAATACTAGTATCTGTGATAGCTTTTACAACTCATTATCTCTTTTCATTTTGAGATTTACATTTGTTGAGGTCTTTAATAAAAAAATAAAAGAGTGGGAAGATATATAGGCACAAGTCTATGCAAGTTTCAAGATCAACAAAACCATTGGCTAATCATTCATGACAAGTTTGAAGATCTATTTACAACGGTCACATAGATGTCAAGATTTTTCCCACAATGATATAAGTGCATAAAGAACAAGCTACGCTTGTAAATGCATAAAGCCATAAGTACAAAGGTACGAGGCAAAACATGCTTGTGACAATACACAATTATGCCGATCAAACTTTTTGGATTTTCTACTTTTTATGTGTTTTTTGGATTTTTGACACAAAAACAAGTAAAGATTGATAAAAAAAAAATGCAAAAATATTGAAAGCAATTTACAAACAAATAGAACATGCTATACATATAGCCAACAAGGTAGTGTGTGCCCTACAATAGAGAAATCAAATCAAGATAAAGAGGTAAAGCACACATCATACATGAGATTTAAAGAATTGTACCAACACCGATGGTCTTACGGAGTGATTCAAACCATGGACTATCGAGAGGCTTGGTGAAGATGTTTGCCTTTTGATTTTCTGTATGTATGAATTCAAGACATACAACTTTATCTTCCACCAAATCCCGGATGAAATGGTAACGTATCTCTATGTGTTTTCACTTTGAATGCTGAACCAGATTCTTAGAGAGATTTATAGCATTGGTGTTATTACTAAAAACACACATTGTATCTTGAGGAATCCTGTAGTCATGAAGTAGCTTTTTCATCCAAAGGGGTGCAGCAACTTCCAGCAGCTATGTACTCTGTTTCAACCATAGAGAGTCACGAAATTTTGTTTCTTGCTCATCCAAAAGACAAGATTGTTTCCAAGATAGAAGCAGCCATCTGAAGTACTCCTTCGATCATCCATACTTCCAGCCCAATCTACATTTAAATAACTTGCAAGGAAAGCATTAGAGTCCTTTGAGTATTGCAAGCCATAATCTGGAGTTCCATTGACATATCGTATGATTCACTTTACAGCAGTCAGGTGGGATTCCTTCGGAGCAGCTTGATATTGAGCACAAACACCCACGATAAAAGCAATATTCGATCTATTGGCCGTAAGATAGAGTAAACACATGATGATACTCCTATACAAGGTTGGACTCACTTCTACCTCGGAAGAATAAACATTAAGCTTTGTAGATGAACTCATGGGAGTAGAGGCATGCTTTTTGGAATCTAATCCAAACTTCTTGACAAGATTTCTAGCATATTTTTCTTGTGAAATGAATATGCCTTCCTTCTTTTGTTTGACTTGAAGACCCAAGAAAAATGTAAGCTCCCCTACCATACTCATCTCAAATTCTTTCTTCATCTCCTTGGAGAACTCTATAGCTCAAGCATCAATGGTAGCTCCAAATACTATGTCATCAACATATACTTGAGCCACGAGAAGGTAATCCCCATCATTCTTGACAAATAAATTCTGGTCGGCATACCCTTTTTTGAACCCTCTATCCAGGAGATAATGGGTAAGCAGATAATACCAAGCTCTAGGAGCTTGTTTCAAGCCATAAAGAGCTTTCTTCAATCTCAGCACATGGTCTGGGAAGTGAGGATCTTCGAAGCCTTTGGGTTGTTTAACAAACACTTCTTCATTCAAGTAGCCATTTAGAAATGCACATTTCACATCCATTTGGTAGAGTTTGAAGTTCATAGTGCATGCAATTGACATAAGAATGCGGATAGACTCAAGTCTTGCCATGGGAGTGAAGGATTCATCAAAATCTACTCCTTTTACTAGAGTGTATCCTTAAGCCACTAGCCGAGATTTATTCCAGATAATCTCTCCATCTTCATTGGTCTTGTTTTTGAAGATCCATTTGGTGCCAATGACATGAACATTTTTAGGCTTAGGTACAAGTTCCCATACGTCATTTCTCACAAATTGATTCAGCTCTTCATGCATTGACTTAACCCAATTTTCATCTTGAAGAGCTTCTTCTACCTTTTTCAGCTCAAACTAGGCAAGGTAGCAATGGTATGTTACATGATTGGCCAGAAGTATGTTTCCCTTTCTAAGGCGAAGACCTTCATCTAAAGACCCAATGATGTTACTGTCTGGAAGGTTTTTAATCACTCTTGATGATGGCTTCTTTGATGTGGACACTTCATCATTTTGGGAGATAAAAGGATGAACTTTCGGAGGAGTGAGAGGACTTGATGTTCTAGACATTAATCTTGTTTCCATTCTTGAGTTCACGGGAGTTGATTCCTTTTCCAATGTAGGTCCTACAACTTTAATATCAAGAGCTTCGACCTTAGCTGTGGGCTCTTTGGTGCTTAGCCCTTCTCCATCATCAACCATCTCTACCTTTGTTATAGCATCATCAATTACTACATTGATGGATTCCATTACCATCTTTGTTCTCTTGTTGAATACTCGATATGCTTGGCTAGTAGTAGAATACCCAAGGAAGATGCCTTCATCCCTTTTTGCATCAAATTTCCCAAGGTTCTCCCGATCATTTAGAATGTAACACTTGCTACCAAACACTCGGAAGTACTTCACTTTCGACTTCTTTCCATTCCAAATTTCATAAGTGGTCTTCTTTGTTCCCGTTCAGAAGAATATCTTATTACCAATGTGACATGAGCTGTTCACGACTTCTCCCTAAAACATTTGAGGAATTTGCTTGTTGAGTAGCATAACTCTTGCCATTTCTTGAATCACCCGATTTTTCCTCTCAACCACCCCATTTTTTTGAGGAGTTTTGGGGGCTAAAAATTCCTTTTTGATCCCATTCTTCTCATAAAAGGACTCAAATCTTGCATTGTCAAACTCCTTGTCATGATCACTCCTTATCTTGACAATCGGAACCCCTTTCTCATTTTGTAGTCTCTTGCATAGAATTTCCAATTTCTCACATGCTTTTGATTTTTCTTTAAGAAATTCCACCCAAGTGTATCTTGAGAAATCATCAACAATGACCAGAATGTACCTCTTTCCTCCTAGACTTTCAGTTCTTGTAGGCCCCATTAAATCAACATGAAGAAGCTCTAAACAATGTAAGGTAGCAATCACATTCACCTTGTAATGACTTACCTTCGTTTGCTTTCCCATTTGGCATGCACCATAAATTGTCTTCTCTACCTTTCCAAACTTTGGAAGTCCTTCAACAGCTTCAAGTTTAGATACTTTAGCTACTTGTTTGAAATTTGCATGCCCAAATCTGTGATTCCAAAGTTCCAATATGTCAACACGAGCACTTCTACAGGAAATTGGTGCCATAGGAACTACTCCGTAGCAATTGTCGGTAGTCTTATTTCCCTCCAAGACTTAAATCCCTTATTCATCAATGATTATGCACCCCTTCTTTGAGAATTGAACAAGGAAGTCTTCATCACATATTTGAGTGATGCTTAAGAGATTCACCTTCAGCCCTTTAATGTATAAGACATCCTTCAATATAGGTAATCTCGGTATCTCAACAATCCCTTTGCCGAGAACTTGAGCATGACTCCCATTGCCAAATGTCACATAGTCACCAACCTTCTCTTTGAGTGACTTAAATAGTGATTTATCTCTTGTCATATGACGAGAATATCCGCTATCAAGATATCATACACATGAATTAAATACCTTCAAAGAAGTGGGCACAAATAAGCAAGCATGGGACAAGCACTCTTGACCTTCAAATAGAAACTTATCTTCATTTTCCATGCTTTTGTTAGAGTGAATTTTCTTTTTCAGATTATCAACCTTATCACACAATATTCTATTTTTTCTTTTATACTTCTTAATCAAAGAATTAGACTCACATAGACTATTGTGTAAGATGTGATTCTCATTTTCAAATTATTTTAGCATGTGAACAAACATCCTAGCATGTTTCTTTGTTTTTAATAACTCTAGAAGTTCATTGTTAGGACACCCTTCAAACATACTCATAGAGTCATTATCACAAACATTTAAACCACAGTTCAGCATAGCCTTTTCCATAGCTTCATCCATAGCTAAGGGGTCTAGGATTGCATTTAGGTAATTAAACCACAGCAAGTGCACCTGCTCTGATACCAATTGAAAGTTCAAATAGTGTGTAAAACACCTATAAACGTTTAGACCCCTAATTTACAAATTACCAATACAAGCTTATAGTCAAACAATGTATGTGCAATATATGAAAATAAGCTAAAACAGAATTGGTAAAACAATCTAAACCGAAATTAATCACAACCATAGCAGTAATTAAAAAGCAAAGATTAAGTGAAGAGAGATGCAAACAAAAAGACAACACAATGATGTATTATCGAAGAGGAAACCAAAGTTCTCGGCGAAAAACCTCTTTGCCACCCTCCAAGCGATCAATAATCCACTAGAGAATAAAGTTGGGATACATGAATAGCAGAAGACCCTCTAAGCCTAATCTACCCAGTGCACCTAAGCCTTCCAAGCCTCTTGCTTCAACAGGGTTACACTGAACCTTGTCTTCTCTAGCTTATCGGATCCCACAATAAGCCCATTGCATCAACCAAAATGAATTGGTCCCTTCCGAACTGCTTCCCAAGTACCAAAATGCCTCCTCACAGATATGGGTATGGTGAGATAAGGATTTGGCTAATGTACCTCTCAAGGATGTACCAATGGATAAGTTAATCTTGTTTTTCTTTAGGGTTTCTCTCTCAAAATTCTCTCTGAAAGCTCTCTACATTTCGTGGGTATAAGGGTATTTATAGTAGGGTGAATGAGGAATGCGAACAGTCAGTTTTCATTAAACAAGGCATTCTGGCAACTCGAGCTTGCGACTGGAATGAGTCACGAGCTAACTGCTAGCCAGTCTGGAAGTTTTGTCCTCTAGTGCTCTAGCTGGCGTGACCCTTTAGCTCCTCTGCATGCTTCACATGTGTGCCACCTTGGGCGACTCCCCTACATGCTTCACATGATTGAATAAATTCAACCTTACAAAAGTGAATATGAACAATGTACAAAGTGGGAGTTCAAACAAGACCAGTAAGCACTTAAAAGTGATCAAAAGCGGGAGTGGTTTCAAGAAGAACAACTTCGAGAATCCCAACAAAGACAAGAAGAACCAGGCTTGTTTTCATTGTGGAAAGAGAGACCATTACATTCATAAATATAAACTATTAAAGAATAATAAAAAGGATGAAGAAGGCAATGCGAATGAAACAAATGTCATTGAGGACATTATTGCTATGGTAAGTAATATACATATTGATATGATCACTAAAGTTCATATGGCTATAATTGTAAATCCTTTCGATTGATAGATCGATTCGAGTGCAATGGTGCACATGTGCAACAACAAGGAACTATTCAAGACTTATAAGGAGTCTTTCGTAGAACAAGAAGTGTAAATGGGCAACCATGATAAAGCAAAAGTTCATGGAAAGGGCACTGTTAAAGTCAAAATGAGTTCTGGTAAGATGCTGATCTTGACCAATGTTTTTCATGTATCTGATATTAAGAAAAATCTTGTATCTACCAATTTGTTATGTAAGAATGGTGTAAAAACTGTACTTGAATCGAGCAAGTTGATCTTGTCCAAGAATTAGATATTTGTAGAAAAGGGATATGCTACCAATGGCATGTACAAACTAAGTGTTGGAGTGTATGCACTTAAATCCAATTTATTAGCATGTCATAAATAATTAAATTGTTTAATTATATGAGAATATTTATAAATGAACTAATGGGACATTATCTTAGTCTATGAGATGCATAGTATGTGACTTATGTGATTTAGTCACAGAAGATATAAATCACAAGTTCTTTTTAAATTCAGAATTTTAGTTTGTAGTCGGTGATGAAATTGGGCATTTCATCTGCAAAGACTATATAACATATCAATTAAGATGATTTTTCTTAATCATGGAAGTGGAGACTTCTAGTTGCTATGTTGATATGTTTTAAGAGTTAAGATATATTGAACTAGAATGCTATGAGATTTATTATTTTTTTAACGATTGTCAAATAAATAATTAATCTCAGGATTTCTATTTACAACAACTCTAAATCCTAAGAGAATAATGAACCTGATCATGAGGTATGAGTTGTTTTGATATATTAGGAGTGAGATCTAAAGTCACGATCAAAACCTTAATATGTTGGGTAGCCGCATTTAATGTTGATGGAACATATATTCTCAAGATGGAATTCATAATATCTTAACGGAGATATAAAATATTCTTTTAAGATAAATTTAATGAGTGTGGTTATTAAGAGTGTTGGACCTAATTACTTTAGTGAGGAGTTACTAAAGTATATATTTATGAAATTAGATTTCATAAATATATGATGAATAACTTAAAGGATTAAACCGGACACTCAAGGATTAAAATGTAGCAATCTTCAAAGTGGCAGTCAACATTCATGACTTTGTATTACTACGAATATTTTAATGAAGGAGTTGCATGTATAATAAAGTCTTGGGATATAATTTATTAATAAGGCCTAGAGTGCAATTATATTCATATAGTGGTATTAAATATAATTAATGGTAACTTTGGACTTGTTAAGAGTTGATAGAAAAACCCAATACCCATTGGAGCTAGAGTCTTATTTGTTCCCTTTTGGTCCCACTCTAAGTCACATACTAAAACCCAATTGGAATGGCCCAAAAGGCTAGCCCAATTAGATAATCAGTTATATATAAGGAGAAAAACATACAAAATTTCATAAGTGGTTTTCATTAAGATCATATAAGGAATGAAATGGTATGTATGTGAATGTAAGACACTCTCTTATTCTCCCATTGGAAACTGATTGAGAGACCATACTTTTTGGAAATCAAGTGGAATTGGAAGATTAAAAGTTTTCCCAAGTATTTCTAATCTTTTGTTTTGAATTTCACTGTACCAAGATACGTTTTCTTGTTCTTAAATTCTGAAACTTACATAGTACATGTTATCAATTGTGAATGAAGTAGATCCGTTAATTTTCCGTTGCGTATGTATTGTGTGCGATACAAACATGTATTTTTTCAACACTAAGTACTATTAATAAAGAGGTTCTGGTTGTGCTTATATTGCTGATTCATCTTATTTGTGGCATGCTAGATTAGGACATTTAAATTTCAAAAGTTCTTTAAATATGATTGCAAACGTATATTCTAGGAGATGTGGGAGTTATAAGATGTACCTTGAAAGTGATAATCCCCATCAAATAGTTATGATTGTGTGTGAGTTAAAGTGATTTTCTCATATCTCAAATCGTCATAACATGTATACACTTATGCAATCTTGCGATGTTTTTCACACACAACACGCAATATTCTTTGTTACTCTTGATACATGTGCAGGTACAATGTGATTTGACCATTACAAGGTTTACATGTGTTAATGTATGCTCACTAAATTATCTTAACTTGTTTTTAAAATATAAAATTGGCTAAACTTGTTTGGTGTGTGCGTGTGTTTTGGGATCTATGTGTTTAACATTTTTTTTGAGAGATTTGTTTTTCACATGTTTTGCATCCTTCTATTATCTTGTCATCCATAGCATCTTGTTTCATTACATTCATGCATTTATATGGGTTCCTTGTGACCCCTTGATCATCCTTGATCATCTTTATGTCTCCTGGGTGAAACTTTCTAGCTTCTTATACCCTTTGTCAATCATGACAAAAAGGGGGAGAAATTGTGGAGACTTTGTTATTTCTTTTTTTGAGATTTTACATGTTAGGGGGAGAAATACATGCCTTTGTTATGGGGAGATGTGTTTCATCTTGTTAGAGGGAGTGTTTACCTTTTTCTTCTTGTACACCGATCTTGTGACCATGTTTACATACATTGTGCTTATCATTGATATATATATATATATATATGATGATGTATGTCTTCTTCACCTATCTTTACATGTGTTGTCCATTTTCTATCTTTATACACATGTTTCTTATTACGTGTATGCAATCTATTATTTCTGTTTTACACTAAGATGCCTTGATAAGTTTTGTTTAAAATGTTTCAGAAATACAGGTTGTCAAAGTCTACTTGCCATAAACTCTCTTCTTGCAAATTTTTTCAAGAGTTTGTGTTAGAATAGATTTTATTATATTAATAAGTGATTATGAGTGATTTATGACTTCTCTCATATGTTCATTTGTTTGTTGTGGTTTTTTCACGGATTGCCAAAGGGGGAGATTGTTAGGACATATGTGATTCACTTGTTATGAATATATGTCACTATTTTATGTAGTTGTCTAATCCTTTGACAAAACGCACTTTGATTGTAATTGGGTAGATCTAGGTGTTCTTAATACTTCAAGAAACATGTTGTTTAAGTCTAGTATTAAAGTCATGAAGATTGGACTAAGAAACAAGTGAAGAAAAGCTATTTAATAAAGCTGGACAGATAGCTCGACACCTGCGGACAAATAGCTCGACACCTCTCGACAGCTAGGCTATCTATCGAGATTTTCAACTTCTTCTTATTGCAATCTCGATAGCTTCTCGATAGCTGGTGGATTGATCGATCAACTTTGTGTCTCCTCGACAGCTCCTCGATAGCTTCTCGATAGCTATATCTGCCGAAGTTTAAAGCTCGACACCTCCTCGACACCTCTCAATCGATCGAGGTTACGAGAATTCAGATTTTCAGATACGATTTTTGGCCCATGATGACATGTATGTGTAGGGTTTTTTTTCTCACAACCCTAGACCTATAAAAGGCTTATTTTAGAGGCCGTCACATAAGAGAATACAAGGTGAACATATGCAAAAGGTGACCGATGCCTTATTCTCTCTGAAAGAAGCTACTGCATCTTTGCGCCTTAGGGTTTTGTAACCAAGTGCTTCTTGATCTTCATTGTTGATGAAGTGAAGAATTTTGCAGCTAACAATCTTCTTCTAGTTGGTGATTAAGTCGCATACTGGGATCCGCGCAATTGGTTAGTCATGTATTGGGATCCGTGCATCAAAGGGTGGCATTCATATATTGAAGAGTTCAAAGGTTCTGAAGCGGTAGAAGGTTTCTGCTGTGAGTTTATCTACGGGGATTATAGAGTCTAGGGACAAAGGTTTTGTACTAGATCTAAAATATCTCTTTACTATAGTGGATTGCTTTTCAAGAAGGTTTTCCCCCATGTTTTTTTTACTGTAAAACTAGTTTGTTTCATTGGTTTTCCTGGGTTATCATATCTTGTCTTATTTACTTTTCTACTGCACATGATTTTGATATGATATTGATGCTTGTTTGTTTTAACAAGTTTTATTCATAATAAATCTAATTAACAACTTGGGTTTAAAACTTGTTAATTCTATCAACCGGAGTCTAAATTTCTCAACAAGGAAGAGCATACAATAAAATGTATAATGAAAAAGTCTAGACATATAGGTCTAAGACATAATTACATAAGACAATTAACTGAAGCTGGTACCATTTCAATTATCTATGTAAAGTCAAATAATAATTTGACAAACCCTTTAACCAAAGCGATGTCTCGAGATTTGGTTAGGGTAACATCCATTGGAATGGGACTAAAACTCTTCTTTTAATAGAATCACCAATAGTGGGAATCCAATCTCGAATTGATTTAATCTAAAAGATTTGAAAGGTAACAACAAGCTGTTGATACGTGGTTAGTAAGAGCACTAAATTTGTGTCTCGTTCAGGATGGATTAGTGTAGTCTGTTACAATGAAATAGAGGATGAGTTTTACACTCTTAATGAAGTTCAAAAAGTATAGACGTCTGTGTAACAAGTGTTAAATTACCGATTGTCGCAAAAGTTTAAACTATTGGGATATGGTAAATTTAATTATTCAACCACACAATTCTAACACTCACCCTCATGTATGGGCCGAAACTACCTTTTAATATGTAAGGCCCAACACATAGGATTCTAAATGGTAGGTAGAGTGGAAGAGACAATGATTAAATTCAAAATCTCATGCTCTGATACCATGTTAAATTACTGATTTTCCCAAAAATTTAAACTATTGGAATATGGTAAATTTAATCATTTAACTACACAATTCTAACAACAAAGACATAAGAAGGAACTTCACCTTTGTGAACATAGAAGTGATGCCACTTCTAGCAAAAGTTAAAGAGTTTTCTCTTGTAAATGTTTACGAAATCGGGAAGAGCACAAGGCCATAATAGCGCTAACAACAATGGATTTCTAAATGTGTTGTGGATATTCTTATGTGTGTGTTGTTTTCAATTTCAAAACATAAGAGTTTTGGATTAAGCACCAAGCCACCATTAACTTTTTTGTTTTCTTGAGACAATTACACTAAAGCAAGGTTTAGGTTGAAAGACACCTTCATTTATGCATGATAGAATATCAATCAAGCGAGAAATATATTATTATTACATGGATAGGTTGTATATATAGGTATATACATGGATAGGTTGTAATAATGATATTTAAGTTTGGAGAATATTGTTTCATAAAGTTGATAAAGTAAAAAATTCAAGTTCTGAAATTTTCTAAGTGAAAATTTGAAATTTAGTATGTTTGATTGGTCGAAACTTTTGCTCGATTGATCGAAGTGATAAGGAAAATGATCTTGGAGCTTCTCCTTGACTCGATCACTATCCAATCCCTATTTGATCAATCAAAAAGAGACTTCGATCAACTCTCAATTCCTCTCGATCTATCATTGCATTTTTCAAAAACGTGCGGCGGGGCTGCGTTTTTCAAAAAAGCAGCTTCAAGGTACTGTTTGAGCTGCGTTTTCCGAAAACACAGCTCCACCCTTGGATGTATAGCCGCGTTTACTAAAAAAACATAGCTTTAGACCCATCCGGAGAATTTTTTTTTTTTTTGGGTCAAAATATCCCAGAGCTGCATTTAAAAAATGTAGCTTAAACTAATATAAAGCTGCGTTTAATTAAACGCAGCTTAAAAACATCTGGAGCTGCGTTTAATAAATGCAGCTTAAACATTTATGGAGTTGCGTTTGATTAAACACAGCTCCAGATATGTTTAAGCTGCGTTCAATCAAATGCAGCTCTAGGATTGCTATAAATTGAAAAAAATCCTAAATTTTAACACAATTGACCCGAAACCTTTGAAAAACACTTTCAGCTCTCTCAACCTAGCTCCCCGATCCCTAATCCCCCCACCGTGCCCTCACAACCTCTCGCCGCCGTGCTCTCAAACAACCCAATACACCCATCTTATCATGCGCAGAATCGGATCCCTCTCCATCTTCTCCCTTTGCATTTTCGGTACTTCCCCGCTCTCCTTCATCGCCTCTCTCAACCCACGCATCGTCATCCTTTCTGGCGGACCCCACTTCGTCCACACCTCCGATTCCCCTTTGTTTCCGCCTGAGTTCCCCAAATGGGCCGAGGCCAATGACGTCGTGGTTTTGGGGATTTGTTATGGGCTGTAGCTCATTGTTCAGAGGCTCAGCGGCGAGGTCAGGGTCGGAGAGAAGCAGGAGTACGGGAGGATGGAGATTGGTGTGGAGAAGAGCACCGCGCTTTATGGGTCGAAACGGGTTAGGGATAGGTAGCTTGTGTGGATGAGCCATGGGGATGAGGTGGCTAGGTTGCCTGATAGGTTCGAAGTCGTTGTGCGGAGCAAGCAGGGTGCGGTGGTTGCGCTTGAGAACCGGGTTAAGAGGTTTTATGGCCTCCAGTACCATTTGGAGGTATAATTTGGTTTTGTGTGATTTTGTATTTCAAATGTTAATTGGGTTTTGCTTGTTGAATTTGTGAAATATATGCATGCATTGTTTGAGTAATTGGGTTTGCTCTGCTTTTGTGATTGAATGTGTTTTTGGGTGTTTGCTTTGTAAGTTCATAAGAGGTATGGAAATTGTTGTGGTTATTTTCTGTTCGTGGAGGAACAGGTTTAAGTATTGGGTTTGCTCTGCTATGGTAATTGAAACTCTTTGGCATGTTACTTTACATACATGGGCTCTGTTTGTTCTGTGCATAGAAGTAGTTATTAAAGGAATTGTTTTTGGTGTATTTTATTTGCTTATTAAATGATTATATAAACTATAAAACTTTGATCTTTTGTACTTTGTAATCTTATATGTTAGGACATATATGTTTTAACTTGATTAAGAACATATGTCACTTAGTTATGTAAATTGGCTAATCCTTTGACAAAACGCACTCTACTTGTAATTGAGTAGTTCTAGGTGTTTTTAATACTTCAAGAAACAATGTTTCAAGGTCAAGTGTTGAAGTCATCAAGTCTGTCCAAGAGAAAGCAAGTTGAAGTGCAAGGTTTTTAAAGCTCGACACCTGCTCGATAGCTACCTCGACACCTGGCTATCTGTCGAGCTCTTCAGCTGATTCTTATCGCAATCTCGATAGCTTCTCGATAGCTGGTCGATCGATCGAGAAAGTTTCTGTCTCCTCGACACCTTCTCGACACCTCCTCGATAGCTGCTATCTGTTGAGATTCATTAAACCTCGACACCTCCTCGACACCTCTCGATCGATCGAGGTTACGGGAAATCAGAATTTTCAGCTTTTTGATTTTTGGGCCAGACTTATGTATTTGAGTAGGGTTTCTTTTCTCACAACCCTAGACTTATATAAGGCTTATTTTAAAGGCCGTCACATGAGAGAATACAAGGAGAACATATGCAAAAAGGTGATTGATGCCTTATTCTCTTTGAAAGAAGCTACTGCGTTTTTGCGCCTTAGGGTTTTGTAACCAAGTGCTTCTTGATCTTCATTGTTGATAAAGTGAAGAACTTTGCAGCCAACATTCTTCTTCCTTAAGTTGGTGAGTGAGTCACGTTTTGAGATTCGTGCAAAGGAGTTAGTCACGTACTGGGATCCGTGCAACAAAAAGGGTGGCGTTCATATATTGAAGAGTTCAGAGGTTCTGAAGCGGTAGAAGGTTTCTGCTGTGAGTTCATCTACGGGGATTGTAGAGTCTAGGGACAAAGGTTTTGTACTAGATCTGAAACTTCTCTTTACTATAGTGAATTGCTTTTCGGGAAGGTTTCCCCCTAGGTTTTTTACTGTGAAACTGGTTGGTTTCATTGGTTTTCCTGGGTCATCATATCTTGTCTTCTTTTATTTTTCCACTGCATGATTTTGACATGATATTGATGATTGTTTGTTTTAACAAGTTTGATTCATAATAAATCTAATTAACAACTTGGGTTTAAAACTTGTTAATTCTATCAACCGGAGTCTAAATTTCCCAACATTATAGGAGGACTATTCTTTGTAATCCAGTTCGGTATTTTGATTATTAATCAATGTGACAAATCTCTAGCTTGAGAATTAATGATTTTCACTTTGTTCAACTATGACTATGAGTGTGAATGTGCTTGAGATTTTGTTTTTATATGTAATAATGGGTTTGGGTCCGTATAATACAAGTATCAAGAAAGTAGAGAAAGAAGTTAAGAACTTGGCAAGGAACGTCAATGATCTGTGTGGTATATATGCCTCCCTTTTTCTCTTATTAATTAAACAAATTTTTTGAAGTTATTGATCTTCACTTGTAAAGAACTTATTTATATTTTTAAGGTGGCTGTACACTTTTTTTTATTTATTAAAAAAATAAAGATTTCAATGTGATAATACTATGATGACTATATGAGAGGTGTAGTTTGATCAACAACTATGACTATGATGACTATCGTGTTTGTGTGTTACAGCATGGTCTATATGTATCTTGTTTTTGTGTTTGGCTTCTTTCTGTTCAATGTCTTCACTGGCTTAGCTGCACCAAGCTAGTGGGATCTAGTATCTTATCAGCAATTGTTGAGGGAGAAGCCTCTGGAGGTGTGTATTTTGCTTATATAAGGTTCTCTTTGGCAATAAAGTGTTTGTACCAATCTGAGAAGAATTCTTTGCTTTGTCAACTAGGTGGCAAGATACACACAGATCATCAGTCCAAACACTGAAGATGCCAAATATGTTACAAATTTTTGTTATCCTGGAAAGGTATACTTCAATTTGGCCATCACCTTATGTAGTACATTTTTTTGGAGGTGTTTGAAATATGAAATTTTTCTTCACCCACCAAAACTAATACCACCATTTTTCAAGTTTTGTCCATCTATTTTCATATTTTTCAACTTATTTTTAAGCTTACATTGTCCCTATCAGTGCCTTTTCTTTTCTTTTGTTGAAATATGAACAAGTGGGAAACATTTTTTTTTTTAAAACTTAAATGTTCAACTATGTTTTCTAATGATATATGCATTTTGAATTGCTTCAGTGTCGTATATTTTATGCCTTGCAAACAGACAGTGGGATTTTATATGGACATGGCATTTTAGCTTGAACATACTGAGCCTGAATCTTAATTTTGTTTATTAACTCATTTAGTCATGCATGTAACAATTGGATCTGATATAAGTCTAATTTATTGATTGCAGTATGCTGTTGCTCTGGGTGACATAGTTTGCCCAGCTGACATTGAAGAAGGCATGCGTGTGGGGTGAGTTTCTTATTTGTCTTCTCATATTTTACTAAAATATTTTGAAGGGTGAGCTACTAGAAAGTACTATTGTTGGAGATATGGCTCACAAACCTGCATACTTTGTGCCTGGTAAGCTCTAATTTTTATGTCAACTTGGGGTGAGAATCATATGCTCAGTATAGTGAAAAAAAAAACTGAATAAATGTGGATAGCAGCCTTAGGTAGAACATGTAACTTTCCCCTAAAGTTTAACCAACACAAACCTTAAAAGAAAGATGTTTTATTTATCTTACTCAAATACTTTAAGGTGTTTCCCTACTTCTTTCAGATCTTTCGGTGCAATAGGGTGGTGCCACCTCTTTGGAATTTTATGCTATAGATGCCAACTTATCCAAAAATTAATTGACTCAACTAAGCCTCAATTTTTATTTTATTTTTTTGGGGGTGGGGAACCCTTTAGCGGTGGCTAGAACTTGTACTTAACAGCCAAGGATTGCACCTCTAATGAAAGCATCTTAAAAATCAACCAAATAGTTGCTACATCACTTGAATTTCCATTCTTTTACATTTTGCATGAATTGTCTGATTTGTTGATCAAACTTTTGACTGTCCTGTTCCATGGGTCAAAATTTTTCATTAATATTCTGTTTAGTTGACAGTTGTGTGACTTCATTTCAGTTAGTTTAATTCAGTTATTAGTATTTATTGGTGTGCACCACAATTTTAACAGACTGTCAACATTATTTTGATGTGTGTGTGTGTGTGTCTGTCTCTCTAAGCTATAAAGTTTCAGTGTATTATATCATATTTATTGGTTTTGCAGATTCAGTGTCAGTCTGGAATCTTCTTAGAGAGTTCCGAATCAGGAAAGTTCACATGGCTGTTGTCCTTAATGAATATGGTGGAACTGAGGGAGTGTTTGAATGCTAAATTCTTTTTCTTGGTCTGCATTATAAAGTATCAGTGCCCATGCCTATTCCCTCCTGGTTTCTCTAGTCCAACTACAATTGGTTGAAGGAATCTATCTAGTCCAGCCATTTCTTTGTGGTAGTTCACCTGTTTAACCATTATTTATGAATTTGTTACTAATAGTTGTAACAACTGTTTTGAGCAATTTAAAGAGATATTTTTTTTTTGAAATGTCTAGTTGAAATGAGAATATTAAGAAGTATAAGTGAGGAGCAAAAAATGGCAATGAAAGTATTGTGATTGGGCAATATTGGGATTGGGCTGGAAAAAAAAAAAAGGAAAAAAAACCTATAGCTGCGTTTTCTAAAAAAAAAAACGCGGCTATAGAAAAAAAAATCCTATGGGAGGTTGTAGCCATGTTTTTAAAACGTAGCCCAAACATGGACCTATAGCCGCATTTTCTACAAAACACAGCTATAGGTCCCGCATCTGTGGGTGTGTAAAAACGCGGCTATAGGGTGTAGAAAACGCAGCTATAGACCCAGTTTGGGTTATGTTTTTAAAAACGTAGCTTTAGGTCCCGCAAGGGGCTATACGTGGCTATAAAAATGCAACTATAGCCTATAGCTGCGTTTTTAGGGTATATAGTTGCGTTTTTCAAATGCGACTATAGCCCTTTTTTTTTTGTAGTGCGTTAAGACTCGTAGAACTGAATTTTATGGTAACTGTTTTGAATGTTTAAAAATGTTTCAAGCGTTGTGAACAGTTTTATGAAATATTTTAATTCTCCATATGTGCCTTTTGATGAAATATAATCCTGTGGGTCTAAATAGTTACTTATGTTCACTTGATAACTACTACTTTTCTCTCCCAAAAGTTAGTTTCTAAGAAACACAAGAAATCCTGCGAGTGTTCTCCAGAATTGCTATCTATGGAACATAACAACTTGGTTGTATCCTGTAGACAAATTTGTGATAACCCTATAGCAACTCTAGTGTGGGGGCAAATATTGTCTAAAGATAACAATTTGTGCCTCCAAGTTATCTTTTATTTCTATTTGTCTTTTGTGTTAAACTTGTTCTTCCTTTATTACTTTGTGTAATATTACCAACATGTAAACGGTAAGTGTGAATAAGTATTCATTCTGTCTATAAGATCAGATCATATTCTATGGTCTTCTTAAATTTTTCTTAATGAGCCTTAAAAATAATTTGATCCCAGAACCAGTGGCTGGAAGAGTTTCCGGACTTATGAGTCAATAGATTGAACAATGCTTCGCTGGTTCTGGCTGGCATATTGTGATATACATATGAATTATTCTGTACATTTCTAATATTTTATTTGGCTAAGCTGCGGCAGAAATTAAGGGCCTTATTTCTTGGGAGAGGCCTGAAAACTAGGCTTCAACTATCTTTGCATCTTTGACTTATTTAGCGGCTCTATAATGTACGACACACCTCTAGTATTATCAACATTTGGATTGGCAGTTTTATCCCCCAATGTGCAAAACATCTCTAATGTTCTACCAAACAACCTTAAAGGATAAAACAGTCACCTCAGTTGATTTTGGTGGGTCGCTCAATGCTGATATCAGTGATTAATAACTGCCCAAGAAATGAAATACAATATTATATATAGGCAAGCATGCCCAAGCTTGGTCTCATTCTTGAGCTACCTGCCCGAAAAGCAAAGTCTCATTCCAGAGCTCAAAACTGGTGGATATATATATATATATATATATATGCTTGTTCTCTCTCAAATGGTATTAAAGCCCAAAGGGTGGCAAGTTGAATAATATATTAATTGCTTAGGAATAAATAAAACAGAGTGTCAAACTTGTGCTAACTTTATGTTAGTGAGGATTTCCTTAACTTAAAGATCACTCCCGTGATATTATGCTTTTGCAGTTGAAGAAAACAGTTGGAGAGATATAATTATTATTAGCATTCTTAGGGTTGGGGTTGGGCCACTCTTAGTTTCGACAATCATAATACGTTTTCCTTGTTATGCACATGTTGTAATAAAAGCATATTCTGTGTTATTAACTCTACGAAGAAGAGAAAAACATATTCTGACTTTGAATTCTTCAAGTTTTACCTGGAATCCGTATATCATGCAATTGAGCTATCGTTCATAACAAGGTATGTCAAGCTCTTCTCTTATTATTATTTTTGTTTTGTTTCTTGGTTCTTTCATCAACCGTTTCTTGTCAAGAAGAATATTGAGCTTGGGAAAAGAAATTTGTTCACTCTCTTCCACATGTAAATAACATTAATCTTCATAGGGAAGACTAATAAGCTTGCATTCCATTTAAATTTTCTCTTCCGTGAGGCAAGTCTTATATATTTTTTAGCAAAAATCAACAATATATGTATATGCTTGGCATGCATATATTAGTAGAAAGGTCATTCTCTTTACAGATGGAAAATGTGAATCATATCTTATAGAGAATGACATAATTAATTTTGTATTTGGAACTTGACATTGCAATGACTAAGTCTTTATATTCTAACTTGTACAAAATAGCATCTAGCTAAGAATAAGTTATTGGAAAATTCTACAACGTGGCTCTACTAAACCTGTGAAACTTAATTAATTAGGTCAACGATGAATATCAGTACTCTTTGTATTCGTTATTATAATTTTTATAATTTGCCTTAATGTTGTGCTAGTGATTTTTAAATCGAACTTACTATCAATGATAAATTGTTCTGGCAGGTTTCAGTGATCTCTATCTCTCCCTCCCTCTTCCGTTTTTCCTTAGAGAAGATGAGGGAGATTTTTCCAGGACTATGGCCTTGGATGCTTGCTATGCTATTGTTCATTGTTTTTCTCACAAAATTGTCAAGAAATAAGAAGGTAGAGAAAAGAAAATACAGATTGCCACCTGGAAGAACAGGCTGGCCTTTAGTTGGTGATAGCTTCAACTGGTACAATGCTGTTGCAAGTTCTCATCCTCCTAGGTTTGTCGAAGAACAGGTCAAAAGGTAAGTACTCTTGGGGTCTAGTTGTTTGAAGGTGAAATTGAGTAGATGGAAAACTTTAGAAATAAATGGAAATGAAAACTTTTTTGAGCGTATTTGATTGGATGGAGAGGAAGAAAAATAAATGGTAGAGCTTACGTATTTTCTCTCCAGGGCCACTAAAAAGTTTTCTCTCCAAAATAGAGAGAAAACTGAAGGGAGGATTTAGGCATAATTTTTGGATGAAAATGCCCAAGTGCATCTACGTTGCTTTTCTTTACACTTTTCTTGTTCTTTTTTTTCCTCTGGACGTTGCTTGCCATTTTATTTTTTATGTTGCCCACCTCTTCTACTTTTTTTTCTTTTTCTTTTTTATTTTATT
The DNA here is from genome assembly GCA_032727855.1 of Quercus ilex subsp. ballota. Lineage (NCBI taxonomy): Eukaryota > Viridiplantae > Streptophyta > Magnoliopsida > Fagales > Fagaceae > Quercus > Quercus ilex. Next base: position 35,581,049 of record CM064917.1, read on the forward strand.
TTATTTTATCTTTTTTCTTTTGATTTACTGGGCAGGCGTTGCCTGCCTCTTCTTCTCTCTCTCTCTTATTTATTTATTTATTTTTGATTTACTGGGTAAGCTTGTCCAATATTCTTTTTTTTATTTTTTTTAATCTCTTTTGTGTGTTTTTTTATTTTATTTTATTTTATTTTTGGTTTAGATGTGATTTTATTTATGGACATGATTTTTATTTTTTAATAAATTTAGGTGATTGAATTTTTTTGGTTGTTTATCACTTTTTTGGTTTTAATTAGGCCTCATTTTTTTTAATAAGGGTATATGCGTAAATTTATATAATTTCACTTTTTTCGTCTCTCTATTTTTCTACTCCCAACCAAACAAGAATGAGAGAAATTAAAATCTTTTCTATCCTATCACTTTTCCATCCTCTCACCATTTTTTATTTTGCCACTTTTTCACCATTCCAACCAAACGGACCTAAACTTTTGTACTTGATTTAAGATCTAGCTAGGTTTGGCTAAATTTACATTGTCTAGCTATATATTTGATAGAAGATTAGACATCATGTTAGCTGTGGTAGTTTTGTATATTTAGACTCACTTCTGTCTATCAAATCACTTCTTTCACAGAGCAAGAATTAAGAGTTTTATACATTAACTACAAACATATTTTAGCAATGTAAATGAGTTAAATCATTTTTTTTTAAAAGTTTAAATGAAATGACCAATAATAATTAAGTGGGGGGTGGGAATGAACTATATTTCATTAATTAGTCTCTTAATTTTATATTTATTTCTGTTAAATGAAAATGCATAATTATTATTGAAGTGAATTAATGGGAGGTGAATATTATTAATTGGAGGACTGTTGCAGGTTTGGGAAGATATTCTCATGCAGCCTGTTTGGTAAATGGGCAGTGGTGTCAGCAGACCCAAGCTTCAATCGATTTGTAATGCAAAACGAAGGGAAATTATTCCAATCAAGCTATCCAAAATCATTCAGAGATTTGGTGGGGAAAAATGGGGTAATCACGGTCCAAGGAGATCAACAAAGGAAACTACATGCAATTGCCTCCAATATGATGCGCCTAGATAAGCTCATCAAATTCCATATCTTGGAAGACATTCAAATGGTTATGCTTCAAACTTTGGCCAATTTCCACAACAATCAACACATTTCTCTCCAGGATGTGTGCAGAAAGGCAAGTCATCAGATCATCATCAAACGTATTATTCCAATATATATATTAATTAATTTCTGATCAATTAATTAATTAATAATTGTATCTACACACACAGCACAGGTTGCTATCAATCAAATGGTTAATCAACTCTTGGGAGTTACAAGTGATTCAGAAGTAAATGAGATGGCTCAATTGTTCTCTGACTTCGTTGATGGCTGTCTATCCATTCCAATTAACTTACCGGGTTTTGCTTATCACACTGCCATGACGGTAAACACTCACATGTACATATGTGTGTATATATATATATATATATATATATATAAAATTTTACTGTACGTATTTCTGAATTTTTATCTGTTACTTCTAGTATATGAACTTTTTTTTTTTAAATTAAGTGATCGAATACATATATGACATACCATTAAAATAAGCAAAAAGTAGTGACTCCGGAAGCTGAAGTAAAAGAAAAGTGACAGAAACATTTCAATGCTCAAAAATTATTGCCCATAGGCCTATGGTATATGTGGAAATAAACTTTTTGTTTTTGTTTTTTGTGGAAATAACGTTACAACTTACATGATCATATATAAATATAAAAAATAAAAAAGCAATGCTATACAAATTGAATTTTCAGTTAATATATAAGCATTTTTGTACAAATAAAAGAAATTCATATTGACTCTATTCTTGTAACTTAATTATCTATCTATTTAGAGTATATCCAATTTCAACAATCGCGTACTAGTACCTGATTTCAACAAATGCGTATTAGTATCTGTTTGAAATGACAAAAATATCCTCCCATGTGTACCATTTCTTGTTATTATATCTTGTGAAATGGCAATATTAGCCTCATCATGTGTTCCTTTCCTACCCTTAATTTCTAAGGTCAATTTAGTCCATAGATTTCTATTTTCAATTGTGAAATTTGTAGCTGAAGTTTAATTTTTGTCAATCTAATTATCACGTTATCAAAATGAATCAATTTGATCATTATTTTCTTTTAGCAAATATAGTCATTCAAACATTTAAAAAAATATATTTTTTGAATAATACTCATAAAACGACAAGAGCTATTAAATGATGCATCTAATAAATGTTTTCATTTTCAGTTAAATTTTTAATTAAAAAATGTATAAACAGCGTGTTTTTTTTTTTTTTTTTTTTTTTTTTTTTTTTTTGTGTGTGAATATTATAAACAGCGTTATTTGTTAGTAGATATGGATGAAAAGATCATATTGATTCATTTTTACATAGCGAGGAACTAATTTAATAAAAGAATAAATTTTAGTAACTAGATTGACAGTAGAAGTAAAAGTCGCGATATTAAACTGAATTTTAGTCTTAATATATATATATATATATATGAGATGTGCTAAATACACTAGCACAATATTTAGAACCCTTAACACAAAATTTTACCGCTAAGTTGATTTTAACACTACTAAACAAAATAGTCCTAAGTGTAAGTTTCTTAGCAAATTTCCATACTTTTTAACTACACTACACAAACATGACAATATAGAAAGTTAAAAGAAACAAAGAATAAAGAAGGCAAACCACACATAACACCACAAAGTGTTATGGAAGAGAAAAATCCGAGCCTCGAGCGTAAATGGATGACTATAAACCCTCCAAGCTTATATCTCCCTGTGTACTTGAGCTTTCCAAGCTCTAGCTAGCAAGCAACTCTACGAGTCTTTTCTTCACCTAGCTTCTCGGAGTCATCACCGTTGAGCTACCAACAGAAAGCCATCAAAGGATTTGGATTTGATTTGGCTTCACTAAGTTTCTAGACCTTCAACAAACTCACAACACTCAAGGTTTTGTGATGGAGGTGAAGGTTACAAATTTTTCTCAAAGGATATGTGATTATTGAGAGAAAATGAGGAGAGAGGATAAAAATTTGTTTCTCTGGACTAAGGCTCTCTCTCTCATACAAAAGGATTGAGATGAAGAAATGCTCTCTCTTGATCTTATAAGCTCAGCTCATACACTTACTTCCTATTCACAAATGCAAAGGGTGTGTATTTTGGCTTACGTGGTGTGGACTAAAAAGAAGATCAGAATAAGAATAGTGCAGACTGCCAACAGGTATTTCGTGACCTTGTCACAGGCTAATTGGCCGCGAGATGGTCATGCCAACAGTCTCTCTGGATCTTCGATTTGTCACGTGTCACTCACAGGCTGTCTGGTCGTCTGCAGATTGCCTGCAGGTCGTGAGATCTCTAGTTGATGCAGCTTTTCAATGTTGAGGGAGAAGCTCAAGTACATCTACTCCAAATTATATTAAAGTCTAGGAAAAATACATTAAAAAGAGAATAAGTACAAATAAATTTGATACAGAATAAAGCCAACAAAAATATGGATTTTACAATATATAATATGAAAGATGCTCAGAGACGTTGTAATTTTAATTTGCAAAGAAGCAGCATAAGAGACTTGATTGTAAATTATAATTGAGAGGATTAGCCACAAAATTTATTAACTGGACATTACTAATATGCATGGCACATATTGTGGTCCCAAATGTGAGGTAACAATCTGAACAATGGATCATTTGGACCTTCAACACTGTGCTATATATTCAAACTCTGTTCTCTTAACTCTAATTAACTTTGTATGGATGTAATATTTTTGAACAGGCAAGGGAGAAAATAATTGGGAAGATAAACAACATAATTGAGATGCACAGGCAAATGCAATTACAAGGTACAGGTGCAACACAGCAAGGTGGTATTGGTGTTCTTGGAAGACTTGTAGAGGAAGAAAGCTTACCGGATGAAGCCGTAGCAGACTTCATTATCAATCTTCTCTTTGCCGGGAACGAAACAACTGCTAAAACCATGCTTTTCGCCGTTTATTTCCTTACTCACTGTTCCAAAGCAATGAAGCAACTTATGGTATCCAAATAAATAACCTCTTAATCCTTTTTTTTTTTTTTTTTAAATATATATATATATATATATTAATAATAATGGGGAGCATATATATATATATGAACAATTAATTGTGGTTCACATTTTACTCTTACTATATATATCTCATTTTTCGTGCCTGATCAGGATGAACAAGACGGGCTAAGGAGTAACAGTAATGGAGAGGAGCTGCTTACATGGCAAGACTACAAAGCAATGCCTTTCACTCAATGCGTATGTATTTATATTGATACATCATCCATTGCTTGTATCTACTTTACCTTACACCAACTGCACCTCACATAAACTATAACAGCTAAAATTACTTTAAATATAAAATTTGGAAATAAATGATCAGCAAATGGGGTCTCCAACACAAACAATAGCTTCTTGTGCATGACATGATGAAATTTTGCATCGCAATTCACATCACGTCTATAATGACTTTTTCTCTTTCTTTTTAACTACTTTCTCAAAATTCTCCATGGAGCTTTCTTCATGGTCTGTTCCAATCATATTAAGTTTGTAACTTGTAAGTGCATTATGTGCATACGATACGTACATGATGATCCATGTTTTAGTAAATTCTCAAAGACGCTTTTTCCGTGGCAACTAGATTTCAATATTAAGCGCAAAAATCAACATAAGTATATATGAGCTGTGTCTGTGTGATGAGAGTCTTGCTTAATCTTTCATACAGGTTATTGATGAAACACTTCGTCTTGGGGGCATTGCAATTTGGCTAATAAGAGAGGCAAAAGAAGATGTTAATTACAAAGGTAATTTTTTTTTAATTACCTTTGTGAATGTTAAATAGTAAATACATTGGAGGAGTGGACCTTAGCATCGTCATTTTTTTTTTTTTTAATAAAAATTTGTTTGCAAAGATATCCGTGCACTTATAAGGTCGGCAAATATTCTCTTTCCATGACATATTGGAGTAAACCATTTTTTTTTTCCATTTTATTATTAGTTAGTACTATATAACCCGTGCATATGCATGGTACAATTATAAAAAAAAAAACAATAAATAAAAAAAAAAACTTACAATTACACACATATATAGATTCAAATTATACACTCTCTCTTTTATTTTATTTTAATTTGTTTTGGATATACACATGAGTTTACTCATTTTTTTCTTCTTTTTTTAATTGAGTTTTTGATAATTTATTTATATTAGACCTAAAAAGTTGTCCGAAAAGGTCTTTGACATTGCAAATGCATGAACCCACAATGTAACCTGTGTGTATATATATATATATATCAATCACAATTGGTTGCTCCTAGTATGATTTCTTATTAATTAATTAAAAAAATATGTCATGAGACATTATTAATTAATTTGGTAAGTCATTAGTCATTTCCCACTATGATTTCGTGATTTACATTTTGGCTTTTCCTTTTGCTAGATTGTTCAAATATAATATATAATTAGTATTTACCCGAATAAAAATAAAAGTTTAGTTAATAATGTTTTTGTGTACGTAGATTATATTATTCCCAAAGGATGCTTTATAGTTCCATTTCTTTCTGCCGTTCATTTGGATGAAAATGTGTATGAGGGAGCTCTAACATTCAACCCTTGGAGATGGATGGACCCTCAAAATGAGGTAAAATTAGTCTGATATATTCATTTATTTGAATAAGTTTGAACTTTGATCATAACAATTTGAAGAAAAAAAAAACTTATTTTGGTTGTATAGGATTGTTAGTTTCCTATAAGCTTAATTAAAAGCTACAATATAACTTTTTTAAATTTAGGAAAAGAGAAACTGGAGAAGTAGCCCATTCTATGCTCCCTTTGGAGGAGGTGCAAGATTTTGTCCAGGAGCAGAGTTGGCTCGCCTTCAAATTGCTCTATTTCTCCATTACTTCGTCACTACATACAGGTGCCTCCTCCCTTTCTCTCACTTCATACTCTAATTTTGTTTTAATAAGCTCCATCTAATCTACTGCACAATAATGTATCTCATTTTTTCTTCAATTACTAAATGCCTTATTGAGAATACTTATAAGACTGTCTGTCATGTTTATGTTAAGGAACAGAGTTACTGTTTTTATGGACTTTGGTTCAAGTGGTAAAAAATATTAGATTAAATTAAGATATAAATTTTTAGGCTTCAAAAAAAAAAAAAAAAAAGATATAAATTTTTAAGTTCTAATATTGTCAAGTGAAGATGAAGAGAAAATAAATTTATTAACGAATCTATTGTATTTGTATGTATGTTTTATTCAGGTGGACCCAACTTAAAGAAGATCAGTTGTCCTTCTTTCCCACCGCTCGATTAGTAAATGGCTTTCAAATCCGCTTAACTAAAAGGCATGATAAAATGCAAGAATTAACTTGATCAAATTTTTTTTTGGTTCTTGTAATTTATCATACACGTTTTATATTTGTCAATCATGTATAAATTTTATTCATAAGCTCCTATCATGTAATGTAATATATTGAAGCGTTTGAAATTGTATAGAAATTTTATTTTGGATTATTTGGAAATTGCTGTTGAATGAGTGTATTTTGTTCTTTAAATAAAAAGTAGGTAATTAATTCCTAGGAGATATCAAGCGAGATGGATACCTAATACTTTCTTATCTTATTATTTAAATTTTGATTCTAGATTAATGGGTTTAGATGGTGCTTTTCCAATGTAATTTGTCCTGTCATTGTAACTAGGAATCACGGTGATGTAACTTTTCTTTAGTTTGTAGCTAAGAAAAAGGCATGTAATTTTCATTTTTATTCTTTCATGAAAGATACATTTTCTTGGGTTTCTTTGTTCCAACAAGGCAATAATAATCAAGTGGTGATTTTTTTTTTTTGGTTGAGAATTGTGGTGAATTCATTATACATCCCTTAATTTAAGGGGATAAATATTTGTGGTGGGCCTTTTGCACTGTTGGGTCTCAGTCTCTTCTGCTACACTACGGTCTGTAAATCTAAGGTAAGAGAGTTGGGACTTGCCTTATTGGGGCTACGGCTTAGGCCAGCTTATGCACAAGTTGAGCCAAGCCAATGTAGACACGCCCTAGCATGAGTGTTGTGGGCTAAGCATATGGCATGGTCACAACAGGAACAATTGTTATGGCAGGAATACAGTATAGCAAGATAACTACGATACTAAACAGAGTAAATAAAACTAACACCGAGAAGATAGTTAATAGAGTTACGGCAGAATAATATAGCAAATAGAAATAACACTATAGCAGAAAGAGTAAATAACTCAATAACCGAACAGTGTGTGAATCACCCAATAAATATGACCAGTAAAAAAGGAAAATCTTGTTTGTCAGATAATAGGTTGGACTTTTCAGCAGAAGTAGACCCAAAAAGGGAGCCAATCTCCAACGCGGGTAACCTTAAGAAAGGCTCTCACCATAGAAGTGTGTACTTTGGAGAAAGGGCATAAATGGTTTGAGCTTCAATTCTCAATCTTCAGAGAGTGGGTTTGTCTAGAGGGAGAGAAAAGGTGGTCTATTGATGCATGCCTCTATTCCTAACATTCACTTTCTCTCTCTGGTTTTCTTTCCGGTCTTTCTATTTTTTCTCTCTAGTTTTTTCGTGTATTCCTTTGTTTTATTCTTTCTTCTTCTTTTTTCTACTTCCTCTGTCCCCCCTTTTCACTATTTATGGCTACCCCCTTTTTATACCATCTGCCATTATGGGATTTACCATTTTTGTCTCTCAACCGTTTTTGGCTCTTTATGGGTATCCCTCCAAGACTGCACACTAGCTTGCCAGCTGCCCAACCACTACCTCTACTCAAAGTGTGTTGGTTGCACCACTCTTCATTCCCAGAAAAAGTCTTTTGTCTTGTTTCTTACCTCTTTTTGCTTGTCTTACCCATGTGGATAAGGATTAAGCTACCTCATCACCCCCCTCTATGGCATGTATCAAGTGGTCACAGCTCATACTTACTTCTTTTGTGTAAAATGTCATCTTGACAGGACATTTCCCCTAAAGGAGCTTGAGCGGGAACCCCAGAATAGACCCCCCATTTTTTCCCATCGCCAAACCACACCCTCTAAATACCTTGACCCGTGGCGCACCTCCCATGTATTGGTTGAGTATAAGTAGGTGGTGCCCTGGTCCTTTGTGCATGCTCCACTCCGTCTGAACTTGTTTCTTTCTGGCCTTCACACCATTTTTGCTGCCCTTGCATTGTTTAATTATGTTATACGTGCTAGTTGATGTTTATCTTTTGTGGCATGAAGGATGTACAGGCTCTTAGGCTCATATTTTCTTTCTTTCATCCCTTCCTGGATTGGGTATCACTTAGGCAAAAGCTTTTGTCTTCCTACTGAGCCTATGCTTTCTTCTTAATGGCCATAGGTCTTTTTGGCCACTAATATAGCTGTATCGCTTCGCTGGGTCTGCTACAGCTTTTCCTTTCTCTTTATTTCTTATTACCCCGTGGGCTTGTGGGTTGATGTTCTTACCGTATCAACCCATTTCTTTTATTAATCCTTCGTTTAGGGCTTCCTTGGCCCACTGATCTCGTCTTTCACCTCTTTTAGGCTTATTAGCTAGCGTTCCTACCATGCCAGCCCGTTTTACCACTTCATTCCTCTGGCTTCCTCGGCCTGTTTATTCTTCTTTACCTTTTTTTACTCCCATGGGCTTGTTGCTAAATTCCTTGGAATTCCTCGGCCCTTTTACTACATCTTTACCCCCTATTCCCTTTTTGGGCTTATTGTCCTTTAAGCCAGCCCATTGAGTTTACCAATTCATTCCCGCTTCCTCGACCCATTTACTTCTTCTTTACCTCTCATTATTCCCATGGGTTTACTACTTTGTTCCTTGGGCTTCCTCGTCCCATTTACTCCCTCTTTACCTCTTTTTATTTCCATGGGCTTGCTGGCCATCAATCTTGCTGCTTCAACCTGCTGGGCTTGTTTCCTTTTTTTTTTACCATTTTGCCCCTTATTTCATTCTCATCTGCTTTATTGTTGGGCTTCTTTTGCTGTTAGGCTCTTTATCAAAAATGGGCATCAACATTGAGCCCCCAAAGCATTTGGATTGCTCCTGCAATTCATATGCGAATACTTATGTAAATCTCTTTCCTTTCATTTTCTTTTTTGTGGGTTTTTCAAACGATGGACCCCGCCTTGTTTCCTTTTCTGCCATGAACAGGCTTATCTCTTTGAGTTTTACAGTTTAGCAGTTATTCTGAAATGCAACCTCCGTTTCATTAATGCAATGCTTTTTTTAATGTCTGACCCATTGCCTCCCTTCACATCACTTTTATTTGTCTTAGCCTTTTCATTTTCTTTTCCTCATACTTTTCCCAACTTTCTCACAATATTTCCTCTCTTGTTCTCTTTACTATCTCACCTTACCCATCACCTTTACCATTCAATTCGTCTACCATGTCACTGTTAAAGGGTAAGAGTTCTTCCCGCTGTAAAGGGAAGGAGGTTGCCACCGATGATCCACCTGTCGAGATCGTGGTGAAAAGGCCCCCCATTCCGAATCGGGCAGTTCCGATGAGGTGGAAAGGGGTTGCGATCCAAGTAGTGAGTGTCCTCCTCTCATCAACTTGTGGTATGATACCCACATTCACTTCCCCATAGTGTCTAGTGACTATTTGCCTCCTCCGCTAGGCCATGTGTGGCTTTCTCTTTGCTGCTGTGATTCCAAAGTCTCTTAGGCTCCTTTGGCTTCCTCTATTCTCGACCTCGACATCAGCCAAGGGACCTCACTTCCCGTGCCCATTCTCATTGAATTTGGGTCGAGTACGTTATTGGGTCGGAAAGAGTGGATGGACACAAAGTTGTCTAATGTGAGTTTTATGGCGGTGCTACAACAAGCCTGTGTATTAAAGGCCAACATTTCCTCCCGATGCTTGTCCAACTACTAGGATTTGCTTAATCTCTGCCACTTGGTTTGTCGGTGGTGTAGCACCACCCATACCTTCTTTCTTTCTTGCGGCGAGATCACCATGACCTTAGAGGACGTGGCAAATCAACTATTGCTACCCATCTTTATTGACACGGACCCAAACAACATCAAGCTTTTTGCCGAGGAAGAGGCCATAGAAGCCAAGTTGAAGAAAGGGATGAGCGGGAATGCGAAGTTGTCTCATTGGGTTGGGGCTTTCTTGAAGGCTTCTATTGCCGTCCGTTGTGCTGCCTTCATTACATTCTGGCTCTGTAAGTTCATTTTTGGCTCGCATCCTCACTATGCTGTAAAGCCTCTTTACTTTCGGTTGGCCATAAAGATTTCTGCTGGAGTGAGTTTGCCATTGGCCCCTATATTTCTAGGTCATCTATACATTCAATTGGACATTTTGTAAAGTGATGAAAGGTAGGCAGGTTCCTACCATATAGTTACTTCTTTTGCCTATAGTACCATATTGCAGCATCTGTTGTGGGAGTGTTGTGCTAGGCATTTGGCTAAGTGCAAGCCAGTTAGCCATGCCAAGGAGAAGTACCAGTCTTGCCTTAAGGTTACTGATTTCTACGGTCATTTTGTCACTGATTTTTCGTTAGCTTATCATTGAGTTGGGTTAAAGCCGTTTGGGCATCCTACTGTGGAGTTCTTTGATAAGGGGGTTGGTTTTTTATGGAGAACTTATAGGGACTTAGGTAGCAGGTTACTTATGCTGATTTAGTAATGGACCCTTTCATGGCCACTGCTGGGACCACTACCTCGTTAATTGGCTTTGATAAGAGGGATATTACTTATTTGGCAGCCACTAATGCTAGGAGGTTGCCTTATCTGGCTGATGAGGGCATCCACTATATTCATTACTTGCCCATAGAGTGAGGAGTTTGGATTTGATCAGGACATACTCGATGACTTTACTGTAATCTTAGAGTCGACTACTTCGGCCTGCCCTTTCTTACGCCCTAGTGCCTTTGAGTTTTGGAGCAGCCACTTCACAGTAGACACTATTCTGAGTTCCCAGAGAGAGAGTCTTTGCACTGTTCGGATGCACAGGTACTAGCAGGCTATGATAATTTCCTTTGGCCAGGAGTTGTTGGGTGGCCGTGGGTTCTCTCTTATCCCTCCTGACGGTCTACATGCCATCATTTCCATGAACCTACAACTGTTGCTTCCCACCAAGTTCGTGGTGGCATATACTAGGAAGCAAAGTAGGTTAGCCATATTCGAGTGGCAGGAAAAGGAGAATGGACGGTATTGGTATACTGGTGAATTCCCTTCGGGCTGGAAGAAGAAGGTGAAGGTGGTGAACCTTCTTGGGCCTACGAAGAAGGGCTTGGTGTCTTAGACTGCCTTAGACTGCCAAGTCTAAGTCTGCCAAGAAAGGCAATGATTCTTCTGAGACTTGTTCTAATATCATCCCATATAAGGGAGGCCTTCCCCCTATTGGCAATATAGTCCTTGAGAGCTCTCACCCTCCTTCTGCTCATACCTGTTCTAATAGGCGTTCTACTGCAGGCAAACCTAATCCTCCTACACCAAAGCCATCTATGGATGCTCATTCTACATCTCTACCAGCCCCGTCTACCACTGTCAAGGTTGAGGTACATTCCCTTCCCTTCCTTATTTGTGCATGCATCCCTATTCCTTGTCATTATCATATATTATTTTATCTTTTTTTTTTTTTTTTGCATGCTTGTTCATCCTTTTTCTCGCTTTGACATCCTTTCCTTAGGTTGATCCCAAGCCCATTTCTATTTATCATCCTATGAGTGAGGAGGCTCATGCTACTGCCAGCATACCTATAGGGGTTTCTTTTAATGGAGTGAATGCCATGGCTGAGGCCATGGCTTCTGCCTCTACTACTATTGCCCAGGAAGCTCCTGCCGAAGCTCTAGTCCCTCCATCCGAGCTTGTTTCCACCGAGGAGAGTACCTAGGTTGAGAGGGTTGTTATTGGGGAATCCACCCCTATTCTTGCCGAGATCCCTACTCTTCAAAAGAGAGTCATTCCTGCGGGGGTGTCCCAGACTAAGAGCACCTCTCCTACTACTCCTGTATTATCTGCCAGCGATCCTTTCGTTGCCCTCTCCCAGGCCGTAAAGAATGGCTCTTCATTAGTTGTCACCTCGTCCTTTATTCCTAGTTCTGCCACTCGAGGGCTTGACACAGACTTGTCTTTTGACGAGGGGCCTAAAGAGGTCCTTGAGGATTCTGACGATGAGTCTGTTGTAAGGACACGGGTTTCTGATTTTGATGAGGCCAATGATAATGATGAGCAGGGGGCCGAGGCTATGGGTCTATATCCTTTATCTCTGCTATGTCTTCTTTTTATTTTCTTCTTGTTATTTCTTAGTGCAATCTTTTATTTACTCTGCATGTTGTTATTGCTGTATAGTCACGGATATGCCTGAAGAGTCCAAGGCTACAGCAAGTCCTGTAGTGCCCACAACCCCCATTCCTACAGTACACTTAACCCCCACTCTTACTAGTCTAGGTAATTTCTTTACCCTTATACTATTTTCAATTTAAACTTTTGTCATTGTTTCCACCTCTTTTCTTTGTTTCCTCCCTAGGGGCTTATAATGTGCCTTGTATTCTCTTTCAGGTCTATCTCCTACTGAGGTGGTTCCGCCCTCTCGATTTGAGATTGGTAGTAGTTCTGCCATCGTTCCCGATTCTGTGAGTAAGGCTGCTGCCTTCTTTGCCCGTTTTGAGCAGGCCGAAACCAATGACCTTGACCCAGCAGACTTTTAGGGTGTCAGATCTCCTTATGTTGACTTCCATGGCTTTCAGGTACCTAAGGAGTGCATTGCACATTTAGAGGCAGTCTAAAGTAGCTGTAGGGATTTCATGCAGGGATTCCCTTTTGGTCGGTTTGTGAGGGAGCACGGGTAGTTGTTAGGGTGTGTGATGAACGACATTGATCATAACTTCATCGACATGGTTTCTACTGAGAGGATCATATAGTGGAGGGCTATGATTCAGGAGTTAATTTGCATTGGGTTTACTGTGGAGTTTCTGCTAGACCATTTATGAGAGATTGCTTGAGCCCTCTTTATAAGAAAGATCTAGCTTGTTGTGGTTGCCATTGACATTCTCATCGAGAATCTGAAGAAGGAGGTAGCAAACTTTGAGGCACGTCACAAGCGTCTCCTTTCCGGTGTCACTAGTCTTAGCCACTTCGAGGACCAGATCCTTATTTCAAGCTTCTAATCACTTAGATGTTTATCTCCTATGATGTAGCTTTATTTTCTTCTCCTATGTTTATTTCTTCCCTCCCTTCTCTCCACGGTACACCTTATTTCTCCAGCACTTATGATTTATTTGATAAGTCTAGTATGACTTATACATTTTGGGCTTGTAATCTATTATGCTACATCTGCTACAGCTACTATTATGCTTTATGATACCATATATTTCTGCTAATACCTCGTGCATGATCTTTGTTACTTTCTGCTTTTTGCTTTTAAACATGAATTCAAGTAACATAAACTACAATGCTTTCTTGTAACATCATATCCTTTGCAAGGGTGGTCACTTGGAGGAAAGAAAAAAAACAAGGAAAAAGGAATGATTACATAATATTTTCCTATACATAATGACGTTTCCACCACTTGCCATTAATAGGGTCCATCAAATCTTTTCCATCCATCTGGGTTAGGTGATAATACCCACTTGCATGTGCTTCCCTTACCACGATGGGTCCTTCTCACTTCGGTGAGAATTTAGATAGTCCTGCCACACCTCACCTGACAAGGTCTGCTGTTATCAACATGAGTTGTCCTTCTGTAAACATTCTTTCTTTAATTGCCTGCCATAGGCTTCGGTCATTCTTTGCCTGTATCTGTGGCTACGCTTTTGGCCTTCTTCCCTCTTCTTATCTAGTCCTTCCAGGTCTTCAAACCTTTCTGCCGTAAAGACTTCCTTCTCCTTTTCATTCTTTCACATCTGTATTACCCTCAGGGATGGTATTACTTCTGTTGGGCTCACTACTTCTGTCTCATATACTAAGGAGAAGGGGGAGAATTCTGTGGCAGATTTGGGTGAGCTTCGATAAGCCCATAGTGCATTTGGTAGATGTGTTACCTAACCTCCGCTATACTCCTGACTCATTTTGTTGATGATCTTAATAAGGGTTTTGTTTGTTGCTTCTACCTTCCCATTCCCCTATGGGTAATAAAGCGATGACTAGTGGTGCCTTACTTGATAGAATTCTAGCATCTTCCTCACTTCCTTGTTTACAAAAGGCATACCATTGTTGATTATGATTCTATGAGGTACCCTAAATCGAACAATTTTTTTTTCTTTGATGAAGTTTGCTATAGCTCCTCTAGTGGCTTTGCAGAGTGGTATGGCCTCTACCCACTGGGTGAAATACGCTGTGGCCACAAGGATCCATATGTACTGATTGGAAGATGGATTAACTAGTCCCACCAAGTCAAGCCCCCAAGTGTGGAAGGGTCATGGGGTGACCATGCTCTGTAAGCTTTGTGGATGAGTATGGATCAAATTGGCTTGCACTTGGCAGCTGTGGCACTTCCTTACAAATTCTGCTGCATCCCTTCTTATAGTGGGCCAATAGTAGCCCGTTTGCAATATGCATCAGTATAGCTTCTTCCTTCCCTAGTGTTCTCTACATTCTCCTACATAGTTGTAGACACCTCACTTTGTACCCGGTGAATAAAGTTTAATATCCAACCTCAATGATGATCTTGACATGTCTACAAAAGGTATTTGAAGTTATTTTGATAGTTTAGAAGTAATCACAACTCAAAAGTGCTCAAATCATTTTGAAAACATTTCTGAAATTTGACTTTTGCTTATTGTTTTTACCATAACTTTTGATCCAAAAAGAATTTTTGTGTGAGGTTTCTTTCATTGGAAAGTAGACATCCTAGGCTTTAATTTGAATATAACTTGGACTTAAATTGAGTGAGTTATGACCATTTGAAGTCAGGCTGTCAAAGTTGTGTGTACGCATGCACAAACCTGCATACGCAAGGCCCATTCCAGAACCTCAGAAGTTCATGTTTTAGGGCCCAAAGCCTCCCTCTTTGGTGGGGTTCGGCCCCTGGACCCTTTGGAACATCCAAAATCGTAAAAATAAGCCTGAAAACCCTAGTTTTAACATATAAATACATCCTTATGCCTCCAAACTCAAACCCTAGCTAAAGAGAGCCATTTTTTAGCCTCCATCTTCTCTAAAACTCTAATTCTCTTTTCTAAAACACACACACACAACACATTTGCACATTTTTTACAAATTAAAAACCTCTCTTTAGTTAGTTCTACGGCAGAAACTATTTTTCTAGTTCAATTTCTCAAAACCCTTTCCAAAACTAATCTTGTTTTTGAGTTGTGATTACCTATAAACTATTGAAATATTCTTTTACCTTGATATCTCATTGAATCTTTTTGTGTAGGCACTAAAGGGCCTGTTAAATATCAATCAAGTTTGTATTCCATAGCAAGGTGAGTCTCTCTTCATGGCTTTTCCTTTATTTGGTTCTTTTATAATTTATGTTTTTGTTGTTCTTAGTTAATTTATATTTTATTCATGTTTAGAAATATGTGTTCTTTTGTTTGACTTTATTTTGTTTTGTCTCATCATGTTTTGATTGGAAAGTTAAATGATTTGATATATTGATGAACATGTTTTGATGTTGTTCTTGTTCGTTGTTAGATCCAGTGCATGTTTAGGAGTAGATTTTATTTTGTTTATCTTTGATATATTTGTTCTTAGTTTAGGTTGTTTAGATTTATATTAGAAGCATGTTAGGATGTTAGATTTATCGTTTTGAAGCTTTGCTTTAGTTTTTGTGTTGCTAAGGTTTCTGGGCTGAAACCCACGTGGGCATAATCTTGGCCACATACGCATGCTTGATTATGCGCACGTAGGCTTGTTCATGCATGCGCATGATCTTGCCCGGAAACCCTAATTTTTCTAATTTTGTTTCTGATTTCAAATGCAATACTTCTGTCTTGGATCCTTTTTTCATATATTTGTGGTTTGAATATTCTATTTCACATGCTTGTTATTCGTTTGCTTATTTCACATGTTTAAATTAGGGTTTGTCTTATGTTTTCTTGTTTTGATGCCATGAACACGCATTCACATGTTCATGCATGAATGTCATAGGTGCTAAGTTATTGCAAGGTAAGTGAGGTAAGTCATGCATTCACATTCCTATGCATCTTTGAATATGATTTTGCCTTGATGATAGAGATAAACATGTTTGTTTGGTTGAGTTTTTCTTGAAGTATAGATGCAATCACATATTTTCTTGGATCTTTCTATGCCTATGTTGCTGCCTTGGATATGATATGTATGATAGTAACATGCTAGAGTTTATGTTATGCCATGATAGATGTATGATTAGGTCTTTTTGGGATGATTGATGTCATGTAGTATGCTTAGATGTATGCTAGTGTGTGTGTGTGTGTGTGAGTATAGATAACAATATTGAGTTTGCCTTTAATAGTGTTAAGACATAAGACACAATGAGGGGAAGTCAACCTTAGGGTTGGGCAGTTTTAGGTGCATAACACATTCCCAAGACCGTACCTTAACTCTGAACCCATATCTCTAGTATTAAGACCAAAAGGTCCTTCCTCGAAAGGACACTATATATATGGTTCCTAGACCATTGCAAAAATTAGGTATCGACTCCTCCGTTGTGCCCACAGTGGCAACTCCACTGAGGATTGTGAGTTTAATTCCTATGTGTCCTATGTCTTAACCTTAATAAAGGCTTATTCAATACTTGTTTGCACACATTTCACATGGTTCGTTTGTCCTTTAACCACAGTTGGAGATGAGTGGGAAGATGGAAGGCTACATTTGGGCCCAAATCTTCTGGAGTTCATCCCTCCAACTCACAATCAGTGCCATCGCCTATAATGGACTTTGAGTACGTTAAAGGTTTGCTATCAATCCACTATGGGGTCCACTTAGGCCCTCGATTGGAATTATAGCCCACCAAGTTGTGAGTTACTTATCTATCCCTTTAGCCATGGGGAGCCTACCCACATTTAGAGAGATCCTAGATCCTATCAATAAGGGGGTAGCCTTTATATGTCTCTTGTTTGTTTAGCCATATATCTTGTGATCACCTAATTCTAAAGGAACAATAAAAGATGTAAAGAATTGGAGTATGACCCAAAAGTTATGGCATACCCTAAGATATTGGGATGAAAAGAAAAGAAATTCTCACATATGAGAAGCTTATCCCAAAGTCCAAAGGTATATCTTAACTTGAAAGGTTCATAAGACCATAGCCTAATTGCTATCATAAGCCCAAATCAAAAGGCCTTCTGGAAAAGAGGACCTTGGGCCTAAAGTAACAAGTATGTTATGGACTTAATATCCAACATCCTTCAAAACCCAAAATGAAACTCCCTAATCTTGGGCCTCTTTGTTGCATGCCTAGGCCCAAATTGATGAGAATTTCATGGACTTTGAGAGGAAGGCTACAATGCATCCTAGCTAGAGGACTACTTCAAAAAATTTCCAAAAAAAAAAAGTTTTTTGCAAAGAAGAAAAGTTTTCCAAAAAAAAAAAAAATTCTTTTGTAAATAATTTTTTTAAGAAGTGAAAAAAAAAAAAAAAGAGGGAAAAGTTTTTGAAAAAAAAATGAAAAAAAATTTTTTGAAATGAAAAAATTCAAAAAGCAGATGAAGGATGATCCATAAAGCCACGATATACTCAGAGTTTTGGGCCCATTCAAAAAAAATTCAAATCAAGAGGGCCTAAGATCATAAGTATACCATAGACTTTGGAGGAAGGCATTGGGCCATAAAGTTATAACATGCCCTAACTTTTGGGTCAAAATCCAAAAATCTTTTTCAAAAGCAAGAGAGCCTAAGATTATGAGTATGTTATTGACTTTATTGAAAAGTTGTGAACTAATCCATGCTTTCGGAAGGTTTTGAAACCCTAAAACCCAAAGACATGGGTAGGCTTACCAAGAGCCTTGTAAGGATTATAAAAGGAAATCTTTTTGAGCCAATTGACCAAACTCTTCAAACTAGGGGCAATGCCCATTTGAGAAGGAAAGATAAAAGGGAATCAAACTTTTGAAACTAGGGGCAAGGCCCTCATGAGGGGAGAGAGTGAACATTCAAGATTGACTTTGTAATGGGACAAGTAAAAGATTTTGATGTTTTAAGATAAAGCTTGGTCACTTTTTTTTTTCTCTAAAAAAAATAAAAAGGAGAAAGAAAAGATGTGGACTTCTAAATGTCATGGCTCATTTTAAGAACAAGTTCAAACAAGTTTTTCATAAGAAAAGAAATTTTCCAAAGCATGATGGGCTTGCATTATAAATGGGGCATAGATTTTTGTGTTTGAATTTATTGATGAGACCATTTTCATAAAGCCTAATAGAGCACAAGATGTGGATTAACCTTGCAAAATTCATGAACAATCTATGCTTAAGCCCAAATGAGGATGAGAGGGAGAGATGAGTGACTTGTAATTGGATTCAAAGCCCAAAGAAAAAAAAAACCTAAAAAGAAAGGAAAAAGAAAAGAAAAAGAAAAAAAAGAATGTTGGGCTTGGATCTAAGTGAGGAAAGATGAGAGAGTGAGAAGTGTGAATGATGTAATTAGGCTTTAAGTTTGAAAGATTGGTGTAGCTCATTCTATTTCTAAGTCCAAGATAATTAAATGATGCAAGACCTAGAATACAAATGAGGCATACATATAGTCCACTAGTTGATGCAAGCAAGAAAAGTTGATTAAGACATTGGGTCCAAAACTTTAAAAGACATTGGAGCACATATTTATTTGATCAAGTTTTGTTTCAGGCACAATAATACTCCCTACTCAAAAGAACTTCCTAAGTTCATTTGGCTTAGATCACCTACTCCTAGTCGTCTAAAGGAAGTTGACATTATTGTACTAGAAAGCATGGCTGGAGCTACTAATGAGGCGAGGCAATTATCCAAATGTTAGCTAAGCAAGGATAAATGCTAGCACAATTTGGAAATTGTCTAGATTTTTTGGAAGAAGAAAGAAGGGAGAAGCCCCAACAAGAGAAGGAAGGAGAGGAAGAGAAGGTTAATCATGGCAAGTTTGAGAGACCAAGGAAAATTTAGGGCTTCTCAAAAAGAGATTTGGGTGCTTGTAAGGGCACCTCTCTTTTGGGTAGTGGTGTGGAGTCGCCACTTATTTTTTATACAAAAAAATAAGAAAAAATAAATACAAATTACACATTCAAAATACTTCGAATGTCATTGATTGAATAAAGAAAAATACAATTTTGGTAAATTAACCTTACAAGGCTTTAGGTCCTAGTTACAATCTATGCAAAAGAATACAAAGTTTTGGTCCTAGTTACAATCTACCAAAATTAAAAGACAAAGCACTAATCTACCTATCCAAAAATCCTAAGCCCGAGGGCTAGGTTACGGAATGGGAAGGTGTTAGGCACCCATTCTGCCCAGACAGAGTCTGGTCTTTTAGACTCTAATGACCAATATACCCTTTTTTGAATGATGTTGGATGATATGTTATAATGCACATGACAAAAACTTGACAAAAATTAACTTAAATAATTTTGCCTTATGGACGTGTCCTCTTTTTAAAGAAAATTCAGATTTGTCTTGGAAATTAAAATAATAAGACTTGGTTTGTAAAAAAAAATCAGATATGTTTTTGTAAAGGGTAAAAAGCAAGATTTTATGAAGAAAAATCAGATATGTTTTGTGTAAAGTTAGAAAAAAATTCGGTTTGTTAAATAAAATCATATTTGTTTTTTTTTTCTTTTTTTGTAGAGTTAAAAAAAAAAGTAATTTTATCAAGAAAAATCAGATCTATTTTTTATTTTAAAAAAATTGAGATTTTCAAAAGAATCAGACCTGATTTGTGCAAAGTAAAAAAAATAAAAAATCAAATCTGTTGTTGGACACAAATTTAAAAAAAGAAAAAAGAAAAAAAGAGACTTTTGAAAGAGGATCCACATTCACGAGACAAATTTATTATGCATGCATCACATATTAAAAAAAGGAAAAGACTTCAACCTAACTTTCAATCCCTTCATTAAAATTTCAAAATATTTTCTCCGTTTGGGACTATGAAACACTTTCCCAGTTAGCTACAAACTCTTGAAACCTATTTAAACCTAGTTAGGGACTGAGGTAGCTTACTTTGGCATTTATCCTGCAAACAAATCTCCGAATCAAAGTTATCAAGAACAACAATCACATGCAATAGTTATACATGGCTAACAATCAAAATTTTCCTCGTTCAACCATTCATGATATCAATAGATGGGTTCGAAGCTTTGATTTTAGTACCAAGACCAATTTTACAGCCTACAAGCTAGAGGGGATCCAAGGCTTTAAGGAATGTCAAGATCAAGTGGAATTTCCTCCGTGCTACCGTGAAGTTCTGGGATATTGAAGATCATGTATTCCAGTTTAAAACTGCTAAAATTTTCCCCACAATTGAAGAATTTTCAGCTATTTTGGGTTTTGATCCTGGCAAGAAATCCGTAGCAGTTTCTTGTGATCCCAAACATAGCGAAACTTTATCTAGTGCTCTAGGGCTTCCTACTTCAGTTACTAGTAGCATGATCGAAGGCCACATGGTGAATCTTCATGTAGTTGTTTCAAGACTAATTAACAAATGTACTCATGGAGTGGCTAACAACATGCAGAAGAATTTTGGCTTAGCACTTTGCTTTGTGGGAAAATTTTTGCTTTGCTTTAGAAGGCTTGGTTTTGTGGATGCTCGAGCCATAGGTATTGTAAGTCAAGTTAAGGATGGTGATAATCCCACTTCTCAGATCTTGGCAAAAACTCTTTTAGGACTAGATTCTATATTTCTTGGTGGAGAGTCACAAAACTTTCTTGGGAGTCCCTTGACTTTACAGATATGGTTGATGGAAAGATTGGACATAATTGCAACACCTACTGTTGCTGATTATGGTCCTAGCAATTTCCTCAGTAGGACTGTCCTCAAAAACCGAGTGTCAAACTGAAAGCTACTGGGTGAAATTTCTGAACAAGAAGTCCAGTGTCTCAATTCGATAGAATTGTTATTGGTAGAAGTGCCCACCTCCTTTGTTGCGGTCTCCAGGATCAGATCACATCTTTATAGTTGGATTAAGGAGGGCAACTTTCTATAAGGCGAATAGACTCTTAAGGCAATTCCAATATAAGTAAGGAATGCCTAATGGAAAAGGAAGAAAACCTTTCACTCTTGTAGACACAAATCCTACTTCTATAAGGAACGTGTTGTTGGGCTTGGAGATGGCTAACCGAGTGGATCTATCTTTTGTCAAAGTTCACTTTCACAGGATGACCACAGAATACTCTGACTAGTTGGTGAACAAGATTGCGGACAAGGAGGCTGACATGGTTGCTATGAGAAAACAATTTCTTAGAGACACCCGAGAAAGACATGAGGCTGACAACTATGAGTTTAAAAGGAGGGGTAACGATGACAAAGTACCTAGCACAAATGGAACCATCGATTAACCAAAGGAGAAAAGACTAAAGAAAAAATGATCTTATTTTTGGCTTTGAACATGTTTATTTTAAAAATTGATGTGAAACTCTTAGGTTTAGGAATTATTTAGGACCTCCAGGTGTAGGGTTCTGTTTAGGGTTTAGGTTTTTAAGGTTTGGTTTTTATTTATTTATTTATTTATTTTTATGGTTTAGTTTAGGGTTTGGGGTTTCGAACTCTGTGTAATGGCATGGTTTAATGGAATGGTTAGATTTTGAAAACATTTTTCCTTTTCCTAATGGGTAAATGGTGGGTTTAGGGAAGTTGTGACCGGACCAATATATGGTTGCCTATGTACCTCCTTGGCAGAAGGATCAAGTCATCACGTAGTTCATTTTTTTATTTGCCTTAACTTTTGCCTCAGCCGCCCTTTTGGGTTTTCAACTTAGTAGGCTCTCTCACTCATTTTTTTTTACTCTCCTTTTGCGTAGATCGCCCTTTCGGGTTTTCAACCTACCCTTTTTTCTTGTTTTTTGTTTTGTTTTTTTTTTTTTTTTTTGTTTTGTTTTGTTTTGTTTTTTTAATGAATCTAAGAAGGGAAACAACATAATTTACAACCACTTCAGACATGGTGTTTTCAGACTACCACCTCAGATGTGGTATTTCTTCAATTGATTCATATTGGTTGGCTTAGTAAAAGGGTTTGAATCTAAGTCCATCAACCTTACTACTCCCTTAGAGTATATCTGCTTGATAATATATGGACCTGCCCAATTTTGCTTGAACGTCCCGTTTGTATCTTGAACCGACTCGGATCTCTTTCAGCACTAAATCCCCCAACTTCAAATCTCTAGCTCTTACTTTCTTGTCAAAAACTTTCCTAAGCCTCTTTTGATAACCTTGAATGTGATACAAGGCCTAGAGTCTCTTCTCATCCATTGTCTCACTACAACTCTATTACAAAGCCTTGTGCTCTATTTTTATTATCCCTTCTTGAGGGACTTTCTATTGATTTTCCCTCTCACTTTATTCTATCCCTCATAGATGTCTATAGGGATACGACGACCTGTAATAAGCTCATTTTTCCCTTTGGCTATCATGCGGATTCTTCGCCATTTTTCTATCTCCTATCCCTAGTCTCCTCATTTTTCGATTATGTGTGCCATAGACGCTACTACCATCAGACGGAGTGAGGCCCAGCTTCGGCCGAAGCAGCCACAGACATAGACAACGACTTTTCCAGCTTCTTTCGCTCCTTCCACGTCCGCACCTTCTTCATCGATGGGTGGCGTGACCTTCAAGGCAGTCATGGTGCAGCTGTAGCACATGGATGCTCACCTTGACACACTTAGTGACAAGTTGTGTCAGGTGAACACCCATGTCGACCGTATTGCTAGATGGCAAGCTTGCCTTGGTGGCTTCGCAGAGTCTCCCTTTCCTTCTCTAGAGGCATCTGAGGACGAGGACGATGATGGTGACTCCGACGATGATGACGATGATAAGGATGAGGATGCTAGCTCTTCCGATGATGATGAGATGACTGCTTGAGTTACGTACCCGTTGTCATTCGTGACAAAAAGGGGGAGTAGTTTTGGATATAAGAGTAGTCATGTACATAGGGGGAGAGTTAGCATAGGACATTTTTGTGATAGGGAGAGTGTTTTTTTTTTTTAGGGATGTAGTGAGGACTTATGTATTTTTTTTTCCTTTTCTTCTTTTATAGATACATTGTTCTTACTTTGTGATAGCAAACCTTGCACTTATGATGTTATATATATATATATATATATATAATGAAGTTGTTATTACAATTCTTTCACCTATCTCTGCATGTGTTGTTTCTTTTCTCTCTTTATGCATATGCTTCTTATATATTGTATGCAATCTTATATTTCTGTTTCACACTAAAGCGCCGTGATGAGTTTTGTTTAAAGTGTTTCAGAAATACAGGTTGTCAAAGTCTTCTTGCCATAAACTCTCTTCTTACAAAGTTTTTCAAGAGTTTGTGATAGGATAGATTTTATTGTATTCAACAAGTAAGTATTAGTTGAGTGATTTATGACTTCTCTCATATGTTCATTTGTTTGTTTTGGTTTTGTCACGGATTGCCAAAGGGGGAGATTGTTAAGACATATGTGAATCATGTTAAAAACATATGTCAATATAGAATTGGCTAATCCTTTGACAAAACGCACTTTACTTGTAATTGGGTAGATCTAGGATGTGTTTAATGCCTCAAGGAACAAGGTTTCAAGTCCAAGTGTTAAAGCCATGCAAGTCTGTCCAAGAATCAAGTGAAGAAGTGCTGGATTTTAAAGCTTGACAACTAGTATCTATCGAGGTTTAAAAAGCTATTTAAACCCGATGCTCAACAGCTGCTCGATAGATAGGGTATCTATCAAGAATTAAGAAATTCAGTTTTTCAGTTCTGATTTTCATCCAATCCGTGTATAGATGTTTGGGCTTTGTTTTCTCACAACCCTAAACATATATAAGGATTGTTTTAAGGGCCGTCACAGTTGATGCACATCAATGCAAAAGTTTTTCATAAGCATATTGTGAACCAGAGATATATGCCCTAGTTCATCTTTCTCTTCAAGAAGCTACTACATTTGTACGCCGTAAGGTTTTGTAACCAAGGAGCTTTGTGATCTTCATTATGTTGATGAACTAAAGAACTTTGTAGCCAACATCCTTCTCAAGTTGGTGTGCAAGCCATGTACTAGGATCCGCGCATCGAATTTGTTAGTCACGTACTAGGAGCCATGCATTGAAAGGAGAGATTGTCACTACAGAACAAGTCCAATGGGTATTGGGGTAAGGGTTTAACTGTAGGTTGGTATAAGGTACTGGGATTCCTTTACTTGTAACTGCTTGTTGTGATAATAGCGAATTCTCAAGAGTGGTGACCTTAAAATCACTCGGTGGGGGTTTTTGCCATGTAGGTTTTCCCTATTCGTAAACAAATCACTGTGTCAATTTATTTTCCGCTACATATTAACTTAGTTGGTGATTTGTTTGTGCGACTATGCTTATTGCATGCTAATTGAATTAATTAATTAACTTGGCTAATTAATTGGTTAATTCATCACAATGGGTCAATACATTCTTGGCCAATCATTTTTGTTCCACCACTATTGGTCTAACTTCATCTTCCTTAAGTCCATCCATCATGGATGCCATTGTTGCTAGAGCATCAACAATTTGATTTTGCATTCTTGGCACATATTGGTACTAGATCTTATTGAATTTCGAGGTCCACTTCTAAAGACATTCATGATAAGGCATTATCTTTTCTTCCTTGAACTTCCATCTATTCTAAATCTGAGAAATTATTAAGGCTAAATCACCATATACTTCCAATTCTTTCACTCTAAGACCTTAGGCCACTTGTAACCCCATAATACAAGCTTCATTCAGTGGCATTATTAGTGGCAAGAAAGTTAAGCCTACCAGAGAACAGGATGTGTGTCCCTTTTGGAGAAATTAAGAGAACTCCAATGCCACTCCCATTTTGATTAGTTGCTCTATCAAAATACATCTTCCATGATTCTACCTCAATCCTCATAATATCCTCACCTGGAAAGTCTCCTTGGATCTCTTCAGCTTCTTCTAGTGAACAGTGGGCTAAGTGATCAACAATTGCTCTCCCCTTCACAGATTTCCGAGTTACATATTTAATATCGAATTCTAACAGAAGCAAAACCCATTTAGTCATCTTCCCATCTTGCACAAGCTTTTCCATTAGATATTTTAAAGGATCCATTCATGCAATCAACAAGATTTTGAAAGCAATCATATAATGTTTGAGTTTGCGGGTTGCCATACAAGTGCTACACATGTCTTTTCAGGTGGTGAATACTTCTCCTCATAAGCTAGCATCTTTTTACTAATGTAGTAAATTGCATTCTCCCTCCTAGACTCCTCTAGGTACTACGCAAGCAAAGCACCCATTGATGCATCTGTAGTTGTGAGATACAACAATAATGGCTTTTCAGGTACCGGTGGGACCAGTATTGGTAGCTTCATCAGATAATTCTTAATCTTTTCAAAAGCTTCTTGACATTGTTCATTCCATACTGTGGGAACTTCCTTCATGAGCAGTCATTAAAGTGGCTCACATGTCATGGTGAGTTAGGTTATGAATCTGCTAATGTATTGTATCCTCCCTAGAAACCCTTAGATCTCCATCTCTGTCTTGGAAGGCTTCATCTCTACAATTGCCTTGATTTTGTTAAGATCGACTTCAATTCCCCTCTGGCTTACCATAAACCCCAACAGCTTTTCAAATGTTACACCAAAAGTGTACTTCTTTGGATTCAACCACAACTTATAGAATTGGATTCTTTCAAAGAACTTTCGTAAAGCTGGTATATGCCTTTCACAGTCTTTGGACTTCACTATCATGTCATCAACATAAACTTCTACTTCTTTGTGGATCAAATCATGTAACAAAGTATTGGCTACACGTTGGTAAGTAGCACCAGCATTCTTAAGGCCAAATGGCATGACCTTGTAGCAATACGACCCCCATGGAGTAATGAATGAGGTTTTCTCCATATCTTTCGAAACCATCTTTATCTAATTGTATCCTGAAAAACCATCCATAAATGATAGCAAGGCATGTCTTGCTATGTTATCAACTAGGATGCCAATGTGAGGCAAAGGAAAATCATCTTTCCGGCTAGCCTTTTTCAGAACTCGAAAGTCTACACGCATTCTCACTTTCCCATCCTTCTTCGGCACCGAAACCGCATTAGCTAACCATTCTCGATAATTGACCACCCTTAGGAATCCTGCATTGTACTGTTTCTCGACTTCTTCTTTTGATCTTGAGTGTCCATTCAAGCTTCATTCTTCTTAACTTCTACTTGACCAACTTCACGGTTGGATCTGTTGGAACTGTAGTGTTGCATTATGTCTGTATCGATCTTAGGCATGTCTTCATATGACCATGCAAATACCTCTTTGAATTCTGTTAGTAGGGCAACTAATGCATCTATTTCTGAGCAGGTTAGGCTATTGCCTACTTGTATCATCTTAGGTTCATCATCGGTTCCCAAGTTAACTGGTTGGGTTTCTTCTTTTATTAGTTCTACATGCCCACTATTTTAATTCCTTATTATTAAAAGTTTATTTACCAATTTCCAAAATAAAAACACTTAAAGCCAACAAATAAGCAGAATCAGAAATCATATTATAACAAAAAGAGTTCTCAACAGACTCAACAGAAACAAACTTTATAGGAATACGATCACAAACAGACTTAATAGGAACAATAATACTAGCAGAAATAGACTCAATAGGGATAGAAACATTGTTTTTGGCAAGAGTGACTGGCTCAACGTTCTTAATATTCTCCACAGAGTCTTTCATGGGGTGGGCGGCTCCCTCCCATGCCCAATTCTTCAACTCGATTGTGGCTTTAATGATGGCAGGTGGCTTCCAGTGAGTTTCTTCTTCCCTCGGCATCAGTACCATGGGGTCTTCATCCATATAATCCGTGCCTTCACCACCAATCCCCATATCTATGGCCTTGTTAGTCACATGAACATCCAGACGCGCTATACTATCCATCCACTCACTGAACAGATCTTGCTTTCCTTTGTTTCTTGGGTGGATGTATTGGGGGAGGTATTCTGACTTATTCCCTTCTATCCTCCCATCGTCATCTTCAAGACTCTCTAGTGTTAAGTTTCTTAAGCTGTGGATCATCAGCTTTCTATCTAGGGTGGCCAATCTAGCATTTATGTCATCTTCTTCCTTAGTGTATAAGGTTAGTGAGCCAAGTTCTGAATTATGGAGTGATCATAACTCGAGAATTTCTTTACCATGCTTGTCATATCAAGGGCTCGACCTTGAGCTACCATCACTAATGCACCTCTAATCTGAAGGCTGCCCGTAAGGGTAATCATCATAATCTATATCATCAGCTTCTTCATTTTCAACTTTCGCCTCATCTCCTACAGCTTTTAGCACATTTTCTAGCTCACATTCTTCACTTTCAGCGCCACTCTCCATATCTATAGGTTTAGCTTCATCATCATCCTCTATATCTCCATCATAGTAATCCACGTCGTCATCAAAGCGGTCTTCATAGAAAAGTCCTACATCTTCATCTTCTCTATCACTAGGGGATTCTCCCTAATCATTTCCACTATATTGGCTGTCATAGTCTTTGCTATTGTTGCTTTCACTATCACTGTTGCTATCATCCTCTGATAGGCCAAAAACATATTGACCCATTGTAATGAATTAATTGATTAATTAGTCAAGTTTATTAATTAATCAAATTAACATGCAAATTGCATGGTAGCACAAACAAATCATCAATAACTAAAGTATGCAGTGGAAATTAAATTGACATGGTGATTTGTTTACAAATAGGGAAAACCTACACAGCAAAAAACCTTATCGGGGTGATTTTAAGGTCACCACTCCTGAGAATCCACTATTATCAAAACAAACAGTTACAAGTAAAGGAATCCCGATACCTTATCCCAACCTACAATTACACCCTTATCCCAATACCCAATTGGACTTGTTCTGTAGTGACAATCTCTCCTTGTAATGCACGGCTCCCAATACATGACTAACCAATTGTGCGGATCACAATACGTGACTTCAATCACCAACTAGAGAAGGTTGTTAGCTGTAAAGTTCTTATGTTCATCACTCGATTAAGAACATGAAGTTGCTTCGTCACAAAACCCAACGATGTACAAAACACAACAGCTTCTTGAAGAACTAGGGCAAACTAGGTTTCCGGTCACACTTCTTCACTCTTGTGAAATTTGCTTTTATGCAATTGTGTGTAACCTTTTACGGCCCTTAAAATAATCCTTATATATGTTTAGGGTTGTGAGAAAAGAAAGCCCAAACACATATCCACAGATTGGATGAAAAATAGAACAGAAAATTTGAATTTCATAAACCTCGACGGATACCCTATCTGTCGAGTTGCTATCGAGCCACGGGCTGGAATAGCTCTTCAAGGCTAGATAGATGCTAGTTGTCAAGCTTTAATGAATAGCACTTTTCAAACTTAAATCTTGGACAGACTTGCATGGCTTTAACACTTGAACTTGAAACTTTATTTCTTGAAGTATTAAACACATCCTAGATCTACCAAAATACAAGTAAAGTGCGTTTTGTCAAAAGATTAGCCAATTACATAAAATAGTGACATATGTTCCTAACATGTATAACACATATGTCCTAACATCCTTACTATTTCCATTGTCACTGCTGCTGCTAACACTACTACTACCACTATTGCTGTTACCACCTTCATCACTATCACTAGGGGCTTCTCCCCTTTCCTCATCTTCATCACTTGTTCTTACTTCATATAGGCTCTTCAATGCATGTTGGCAAGCCTCCCAGTGCTCTTCTTCTTCTATATTGAAAATGGCATCTCCTAGAACCATAGTCATTGCATCAGAGTCCATTTAATCAACCCAATCAGTAGGGACCCAATTGGTGTCTTCCTTCTTTGGTTCTGGAAGCCTGTTGTTGCAATCAAATAATAGCTCAAATCTGTGCACCATTGTTCTTGACTCAAGATCGAATCTCAGTTTAGGAATCCCCAATAGCGTTGATTATCTTCAGCTTTGACAAACTTTCCGTTCAATGTGGGAGTATAGGGCTTTAGGGGTTTCGGGTGACAAGGAAGTCCCTTTGCCTTGGCCTTTGTATAGGCCATTCTTCTCACCTCCATTTCTTGCATGTCATCATCAGTGGGCTTATAACCTAGCCCAAAAGGTGGTGTGGTAGTGGGAATTATTGGGACTTGAGTAGTGGCCTTCTTCACAATTTTCCCCAAGTTCATCCTCGGAAGGCAATTCATTCTCCTTATCATTGCCACCACATTGTTGTTGCTATTGGGAGCAAAGTCCATAGGGATTTTCTTCACTTCCTCTTATCTTCTTCCAAAACTAGGCTTCTCAATTTCAAAGCCATCTAGGGTCAACGGCTTCTTAGAATCAATACCAAAAATGAGTTTTGGTACAGTCAAAGTATCGCCATATATGGTAACTGTAAGGTTGAATTTAATCAACCATCTTATTGGCTTTATTCCATGCCAAATTTGCTTGTAATTCAGTATTTAGAAACCCTGTATTTAGGTGAGAATCATGTAAGAGTAGTGTATGAGAGAGTGTGAAGAAATACTCAAGACTGTGTAGTGAAGTAGGGACTCATGACTGGATCTCGCGGGTGGCTCACAACTGGTAAGCCGCTAGAAGATGCACATGAGTGAAGCATGCAGAGAAGCTGAACCGTCATGCCAGCTGTAGCACTACAGGACAAAAAGTCCAGACTAGCCATTCAGTTAGCTCGCGGCTTGAACTCGCAACTCAGTCAAGTCGTGAGGCTAAGTCGCTAGCCAGCTTTATTTTGGAAAAACTTACTCTTTGCATTCCTTTCTCACCGCAGTATAAATACCCTTTATACCCACGAAATGTAGAGAGTTTCTAGAGAGAATTTTGAAAGAGAAGATTGGAGGGCTTAGGTACACTGGGTAGATTAGGCTTGGAGGGTCTTCTGCTATTCATGTATCCCAACTTCATTTTCTAGTGGATTATTGACCGCTTGGAGGGCGGCGAAGATGTTTTACACTGAGGACTTCAGGTTGCTCTTCGATAACATATCGTTGTGTTGTCCTTGTGTTTGCATCTCTCTTCCCTAAATCTTTGCCATTTAATTTCTGCTGTGGATGTGATTTTAATTGGTTTAGATTGTTTATCAATTCTGTTATTAGCTTATGTTCATTTTCCACACATATATTGTTTAACATTAAGCTTGAATTGATAATTTTGTAATTGGGGGTCTAAATGTTCATAGTGTTTTATACGCTATTTGAACTTTCAATTGGTATCAAAGCGGGTACACTTGTTGTGGTTTAAATACCTAAGTGTGATCCTTGACCCTTTGTGTTATTTACCATGGATATTGCTTTGTATGCCTCTTTGTATGATTTGGTTAATGATGAATGTAACATGCCATGTGTTTGTGAAAATGCCTCTATGAGTGATAATCCTCATGATTGTGATGCTATGTTACATGAATCATTGGGTGTTGTTGATATTCCAATATTCCAAATGACAAACTCTTGAAGAAAAAGGCTAAGAAGTTCCAAAAGAATTTGAGCAAGTTATTTTGTGAAAAGGATGATTTGATTGCTAAGCTCAATGAATCCAACAAATTGGTTAAGAAATATAAGAAACTTGCTGAAAATTCTCTTGAAAAGCTAAAAGAGTTTGAATGTTTGAATATGGACTTGGATGCTAAACTTGTTTTGTCTATCAAACTTGTTGATGAGCTAAAATGTGAAAATGAATCTCTTAAGATGCATGCCAAGTGTTTGATTGCTGAACCTATTGATAAAAAGGATAAAAATATTTGTTGCAATCATGTTGTGGTACCCGATTTTGTGCCTATTGTGTGTTCTACCTCAAAGGACAAATCGGTGTACATTCCTCCACATAAAAGAAACCAAAAGATGGAGAGAAAGGCTTTTAAGTCAAAGCATCTGTTTAGGTCTCAACCCAAGGTTTTGGATGGATCTAAGTTTGTTCCAACTTGCCACCATTGTGGTGTGATTGGTCATATAAGACCTCAATGTTATAAGTTGAAGAGAGAACAAAACCATGTTGCTAGATCCCCTCCCAAAAAGCCTAGTGGACCTAAACACATTGTTTGTCACCATTGTGGTGCCTTTGGTCATCTAAGACCACATTGCTCTAAGTTTCATACTCTTAAAAGTATCAAAAGAAAAGAGAAACTTGAGCTTATTGGAAGTTGTGCTAAAAAGGGTAAACCGGATTTGAGTGAAAATAGCATGTTGTTAAAGAAAGTGTTTAATGCTCTTAACTCCTTGACTATGTTTATCTCTGGTTTACATTCTTCCAACCCTCGTCTCACTTCTCTTGAGACACTCATTCCAAACAATCGTTCTGTTTGGATGAGGAAGGGTTCCTATGGTTGAGCTTTTACTCTTTTGGTCCTTGATCTAATTCTTTCGATCTTTGTAGGACCCTTCATGCATTAGATGCTTCATTGTCATGCATTTGTGCATCATGCATATTTTTATATGCATTGTTTTTGTTGTTTTTGCATTTGATCTTACTTTTATGTTTTAATTTCGTGTGAGTAAAAAATCCAAAACCACATAAAAAGTGAAAAATTCAAAAAGTTTGATCGTATATGTTTGAGCACATATCACATGTGAGTTTTGCCTTGTACCTTCGTACTAATGGCTTTATTCATTTACAAGCTTAACTTGTTCTTTATGCACTTATATCTTTGTGGAAAAATCTTGACATCTTTGTGTGATTGTTGTAAATCGATCTTCAAGCTTGTCATGAATGATTAGTCAATAGTCATGTTGGTTTTGATACATGCGTAGATTTGTGCCTATATATCTTCCCACTCTCTTATTTTTTTTTTGCTTAAAGAGCTCAACCAATGTAAATCTCAAAATGAAAAGAGATAATGAGCTGCAAAAGCCATCGCACATACTAGTATTCGACTAGGAAAAAGGGAAAGCGACTTATATGAAAATGTATGGTGCCCAAAAAGCCAAAGGCTTGTTCATTAAATTGAAATATCAAAAATTTCAGGCATCGATCTCAAAATGAGATGTATTGATTCAAAATGATCAAATGATATGATGTGTATGAAGCCAAATGAAAAGCTTCAAAAGATATGTAATAAATTTTCTTGTGGGAGGTCATATATGTTCATTTCTATAATTGAGATAGACCACTTGACTTAGAACTAGTTGTGTATGACTTGAATGAATTGATCATTGAAGCTTCACTCTAGACTAAGGACTATTCCACACTTGATAAACACATACAACACACATGCCTATTGTTCAATGAATGCCTTATTCATTTGTTTGATTGTACTTATTTAAATGTGATGTGTGTGTGCTCAACTATATATGGATCAATCCAAAAAGATTTTTGATCATTTTATATGTTTTTGGAAGTGATTTTTATCACTCTTTGTGTTCATGTTTAATGCTTACTTTGTTTTTCATTGTTTAAACATGTTCTATGTTGAAAAACAAGTGTCAGAATTTTTGGCTACTCATTCTGGCGACTTGCAAGTCGCGAGACCCAGTCATGAGTTTTGGCTACTCGTTTTGGCGACTTGCAAGCCCCGTGACCCAGTCACGAGCTTACACAAAATGGTTTTGTGACTCAGCTCGCGACTCGCCAGTCGCAAAACGCCTAGAAATAGCTTTTTAAAGAGCTTTTTCATGGGAAACAAAACCTCTCCCATCCTCTCTTAAACCCCTCTTTCAATATTTTTACATCAAAACCCAATCAATTTGAATGTTTTTTCATTCCATTAACATCTCTAAGGTAATTCTAAACTCTTTTCATTGTTTTTGATCCTTAGAATATGTTTTGGAGAGTTTTGTGCTCTTGATTGGGATTTTCATCATAGGGGTTGGGAAAACTTAATTTTTGTCAAATTTTTGCATGGGATTGGTTTCTTTTGATGATTTGCTTTGGTTGTTGGCTCCTTGTGGCAAAAAGAACATGTATTAAGGGTGGATTTCATGATGTTCATGCATTGTTTTACATTGTTATTCATAGTGTGCACGCTAGGTGTTTGATAAAATGCCTTTTAGGCATTTTCTCACTTGTTTGGACTTCGATGAGTACCAAACTTTGGGGTTCCTCATGTTTCCTCATTAGGAACATGTTTGGTTCATTGGTTGTGTATTTAACACACCTTGCCCCACATGTGCATTTTCCATGCATTGGTCATGCATTGCACATTACCACCTCTTGCACACACCTCTGCTACCCTTGTCATGCATTGGTCTATACCTTGTTTCTTCATCCTAGCATGTCATATTTACCTTATGCTTTGTAGCATTTTGTTTTCTCTTTTGTTTGAGCCTCATTTTCTCATTCATCTTGCACCCCTCATGCATCTTTATCCTTGTTCATTCCTTCATCTCTTACCCTCATTTCTCCTTAACCCTTTGTCTATTCGTGTCAAAAAGGGGGAGAGTATACTCTAGAGTAGTATACCAAGTTCTATCATTTTTATATGACTCTTGTGCACATTCTTAGGGGAATAAATTCTATTTCTCGTGCACATGTGTAGGGGGGGAGTTATTCCATAGGGGATATGCATATACCAAAGGGGAAAAAGACATTGTGTTACTAAGAAAAACTTTGTTTTGTCTATCATTTCTTTATGACTGTTTTGGTGTTTGATCATGTTGCTCATATGTTTTACATTATGATTACTTGATCGCTTTTTACTTGTTACATTATACTTGTCTTTTGATTACTTGCTTTACCTTGAGGGTCTAATGTGTTTTGTGCAAGTGTTTCAGGTTACAGGTATATATGTTCCAAGTGCATTACAACTTCTCATCATTCTGAGGGGGAGAAACTTTAAGCACTTTTAGTTGATTTAAAATACCTTTTTGTTTTGTACCTTTGCTTATGTAGCTTGTGTTTTGTGCCTATGCTGTGTAGCTTAGTACTTGTTGTTAAAATGTTATGCATTTTCTTTAAGTACATCAAGCTTGTGCCCTTGTTGGATTTTTATCCTTGATGCATTTACCTAGTGTTTATGCATTGGTTGAGTGTTGGACATGCAAATAATACTTTGCATTAAGCTTATTAACTTGCATATCTGGATGTTCATTCCGTGTGTGAATGAGCATTGTGATCACTATTTATGGTGATTGTTCATTTTTGGTCAAGCCATGGTTTATTGCTTAAGTCCATTTTGCTTGATCGCATTGTGCTTGCTCCATATGCATTACAAGTTTTCTGCATACAATGATCATACTGTGTTGTTGTGTTTCAGAAGATACTTGTTCTTATGGTTCAAAAGCTTCACAGATTCTAGAGTTAGGTGTGAGTGAGTTTTGTTCAACTGTTACCAACTCACGCATTAAGTCTAAAGTTTGTTGTAGGGTTTTGTCATAAAATAGCCAAAGGGGGAGATTGTAAGGTTGAATTTAATTAACCATCTTGTTGGCTTTATTCCATGCCAAATTTGCTTGTAATTCAGCATTTAGAAACCCTGTATTTAGGTGGGAATCATGTAAGGGTAGTGTGTGAGAGAGTGTGAAGAAATGCTCAAAACTGTGTAGTGAAGCAGGGACTCGCAACTGGATCTCGCGGGTGGCTCATGACTGGCAAGCCACTAGAAGATGCACACGAGTGAAGCATGCAGAGAAGCTGAACCGTCATGCCAGCTGTAGCACTACAGGACAAAAAGTCCAAACCGGCCATTCATTTAGCTCACGGTTGAACTCACGACTCAGTCAAGTCATGAGGCCAAGTCACCAGGCAGCTCTGTTTTGGAAAAACTGACTCTTCGCATTCCTTTCTCACCCCTGTATAAATACCCCTTATACCCATGAAATGTAGAGAGCTTCCAGAGAGAATTTTGAGAGAGAAACCCTAGAGAAAAACAAGATTGACTCATCCACAATCTTTACATAGAGACTCTTCAAATTCCTCTACTCTCTCTCCATTGTTACATCCTTGAAAGGTTCTTGGCCGAATCCTTTTCTCACTATACCCACATCTGTGAAAAAGATTTTTGGTGTTTTGGGAAGCAGTTAGGAAGGGACCAATGGTTATTGGTTGATGCTATGGGCTATAGCAGAATCCGGTAAGCTAGAAAAGACAAAGGTTCGATGTAACCTCGTTGGAGTAAGAAACTTGAAGGGTTTAGGTACACTGGGTAGATTAGGCTCGGAGGGTCTTTTGCTATTCATGTATCCCAACTTCATTTTCTAGTGGATTATTGATCACTTGGAGGGCAGCAAAGAGGTTTTATGCTGAGGACTTTAGTTTCCTCTTCGATAACACATCGCTGTGTTGTCCTTGTGTTTGCATCTCTCTTCCCTTAATCTTTGCCATTTATTTTTGTTGTGGATGTGATTTTAATTGGTGTAGATTGTTTATCAATTCTGTTATTAGCTTATGTTCATTTTCCACACATATATTGTTTGACATTAAGCTTGAATTGATAATTTTGTAATTGGGGATCTAAACGTTCATAGTGTTTTATACGCTATTTGAACTTTCAATAACTATGGCTCTTTCATGCGAAAATTAGACCTTTTGGAATAAGGATGAAGGTACAGCCTCTATATCATGGATCCATGGTCGCCCAAGGAGCATATTGAAGCATGATGCTATGTTTAAGACTTAAAATTCCACCTTCTTGATCATTGGCCCTATAGTGAGCTTCAGTGTCACGGTTCCCAAGACCTCCCTTCTACTATTGTCATATGCCTTCACATGCTGATCTTTCGACACAAAATCTTCAATACTTAGGCCTAAGTAACTTGCAGTCTCTAAAGGACACACATTTAAGGCACTTCCGTCGTCAATTAGGACCATTGGAATCCTCTTGCCTTTGGCATCTACAGTAATGTGCAATGGGTCATTATGGTGCTTCCCCTTCTTCGTCAAATCTTTGTCAGAGTAGGAAATTGTGAGCTTCCTACTTATAGACCCAATCATAGCAATCAGAGCTTGAGAAGTAGTGGTTGTAGGAACTTGGATTTGATTAAGAAGTTCTATTAGATTCTGGCGATGCTTGTATGAGGCCATGAGTAAACCCCATAAAGATATATTGGCTTGTGTCTTCTATAGTTGCTTGAGGAACTCATCCTCTTTAGTGGGTGTTTGTTAGGTAGATTTATTCAAGACTTCTATCGGGTTGTCTGTCTTTAAATGTGGGGGTTTGAAGTGTCTCCCCCCTTGTGATATGGGCAGTTTTCGTTGGGTCATTTAGATCGGTATCTTGGGGTTTGAAGTGTCTCCCCTCATATGTGGATGTTGGGTCATTTAATTGGGGTTCGAAGTGTCTCCCCTTGTATGTAGGTATTGGGTTGTTTAATTAGGGTTCGAAGTGTCTCCCTCCATATGTAGGTGTTTGGTAACTTGCTTGGGTTTGAAGTGTCTCCCCCCATTTATGGATGTTGGTTAATTTGGGGTTTCTATAACATCTTCACTCCATATATCATACCTTGCAATGGATGTCATACCCATCAACTCTTCCCATGTCATTATAAAGAACTTGGGTAGGTCATAAATCAACTTAGACGGATCCTTTTCTTCTTCCTCTTTAGTCATCAAGCAATTAATCCTCGATCCTCTCCTAAAATTGTGGTTGGGCAAGGGATTATTAGTGATGCTAGGCCTTGTAGGCGGTGTAACCACTTTATTATCTATTAAATCTTGAATTGCATGACGAAGGCCAAAACACTTATTAGTGTCATGGCCAGGGCTCTGATGGTAAGTACATCTCTTACTCACATCAAATCTTGCAGGCAACGGGTTTGGGATTGGTCTTGGGTCTAAGGGTTTTAGCAAACCCTTTGCTTTTAGTTTTTCCAACACTTGACTCACGGGCATATATAACTCATGAAATTCCCTCCTACTCCTTGGAGCCAGCCCTTATGATATTTGCATGGGGGCAATGGGAGCAATAAGTTGGTAAGGATCATTTTTGTATATATTAGAAACTTCTGTAGTTTTAGAACTAGATCTTAAATCCTTTTTAAACCTTGGTGCGTCCTCATTCTTTATAGTGCCATTATTTATTGCATCCTCAATTTGGGTTCCAACAACAATCAATTCTTTAAAATTAGGAAACTATTGAGCAAACAAATACTTATGGTATATAGGTAATACGTTTTTTACAACCATGGTAAAATTTTCTTCTTCACTTGGCCTAATCACCATTTGTGCAGCTTTGAACCTCCACTTGGTAATGAAGGTAGAGAAAGATTCTTTCGGCTCTTGCTTCGTGGTCTCCAAATCTCTCCTTGTCACATCCACCTCTATGTTGTACTTGTATTGATTGTGAAACTCGCAGCAGATGTCCTCCCAACTCCTTGCTCTAGTATCATCTAGGTTAAGGAACCACCTAAGAGCGGCCCCAGTCAGGCTGTTTTGAAACATTTGAGCAAGTAATTCTTCAGTTGCTCCTAGGGGCTGCATGGCCCTCATATACATCTTCAAACGGGACTTCGAGCAGCCAATCCCGTCGAACTTGTCCAAGGTTGGCATCTTGAACTTGGGAGGCAATCTCACATCGGGGAAAAGTGAGAATGATTGGTAATCCATGAGGTCTACCATCTTGCGAGCTCTCTTGATCATCTATTCCATCTTGTTTATCCTCTCATTGATCTTCTTCTCACCCTCCATGGTTGGGAAATTATGATCAGTCTTGGTCTCCTCTTGGCCACTCTTCAGGTTCTGAAATTATTGCACCATAAGGCTCATGTCCTCCCTCAATTGGATTTGACTAGCTACCATGGTGTTTTCTAACTCTTGAGTGTTCATGGGTTTTTCAGTATTTGGATGTTCTCCCTCTTCCACCAGAGTGATGGAGTCTTTGGATTTCTTATAACATGGACTGTCTTGTAGGTCGAACACAGGATTATGATGTTACAGCAGTGGAGTGTCTTCTATGCTCATGGGATTTAGTACCCTGATGGACTTGGAATTGGAACTACTAGCTTGAATGTCGGTCTTGGGTTCGCTTTGAAGTCTTCCCTCTAATCTTGACCAAATTCTCCCCTATGAAAAGGCTTGGTTGGGTCAATAATAATTAGGTCCCTATCTACATCAATCAACCAAACAAACACATGCAACATGCAATGCAATTTTAACATGGACCGGCCTAATGGTAGGTTCTAAGTCATTACATTGTAGGGTGGGTTTGTTGTTTCATTGTTTCCCATAGCTAGGACGTTACAGCTCCCAACTTGTAATGTGATGAACATTACGTTGGTCTGAACGGTATGGTCTATTCTTTATAGTTAACAAGAAATGATCCAGTGACTTTGGGCTATGAGTTGGTGAGTTCGCCACTAGGTACCCGATTCTAATGAAGACCGGTGATCCATGGTTACTAACACCATATGTTGAGATGGGTGCATATCATACAAACATCTCAAAACATAATGCAAACAAACAAGCAACAACATCATGCAAAAGACAAGGGTATAAAGTTGGTCACTTAAAGTCTAACACAAAGCTTAGCCCTCGACATCTCCAGCAAAGAGACCGGAGAAAATTTAGGACCTCTCAAAAAAGAGATTTTGGTGCTTGTAAGGGCACTTCTCTTTTGGGTAGTGGTGTGGAGTCGCCACTTACTTTTTATACAAAAATTAAGAAAAAATAAATACAAATTACATGTTCAAAATACTTCGAATGTCATTGATTGAATAAAGAAAAATACAATTTTGGTAAATTAACCTTATAAGTCTTTGGGTCCTAGTTACAATCTATGCAAAAGAATACAAAGCTTTGGTCCTAGTTACAATCTACCAAAATTAAAAGACAAAACACTAATCTACCTATGCAAAAATCCTATGCTCGGGGGTTAGTTTACAAAATGGGAAGGTGTTAGGCACCCATTCCGCCCAGACAGAGTCTGGTCTTCTAGACTCTAATGACCAATATACCTTTTGTTGAATGATGTTGAATGATATGTTATAATGCACATGACAAACACTTGACAATAATTAACTTAAATAATTTTGCCTTATGGACGTGTCCTCTTTTTAAAGAAAATTCAGATATGTCTTGGAATTAAAATAATAAGACTTGGTTTGTAAAAAAAAAAAAAAAAAAATCAGATCTGTTTTCGTAAAGGGTAAAAAGCAAGATTTTATGAAGAAAAATCAGATCTGTTTTGTGTAAAGTTAGAAAAAAAAATTTGGTTTGATAAAAAAAAAAATCATATTCGTTTTTTTGTAAAGTTTTAAAAAAAAAAAGTAATTTTATCAAGAAAAATTAGATCTATTTTTTATAATTAAAAAAATGAGACTTTGAAAAGAATCAGATCTAATTCGTGTAAAGTAAAAGAAAAAAATTTTATTTATAAAAAATTAGATCTGTTGTTGGACACAAATAAAATAAAAATAATAAAATAATAAAAAAAACTTTTGAAAGAGGATCCACATTCATGAGATTATTATGCATGCATCACATATTAACAAACTTTAACCTAACTTTCAATCCCTTCTTTCGAATTTCAAAATATGCAATTTTATAATAAGGAAAACTTTTCAGAAAAAAAAAAATCAGATTTATATTTAATGAAAATACAGATCAGTTTTGTATTTAGAAAAAAAATCAAATCTGTATTTAATGAAAATACAGATCAGTTTTGGGTTTTGAAAAAAATCAGATCTGTATTTAATGAAAATACAAATCAGTTTTGAATCTTCATAAAAGATTTTGATAGTCATTGCAAATTTTGAAGTCAAAATGAAAGAATTGAAATAAACAATCTTCTACAATATCTAAGTATGCAATTATATCTTAAGAACAAGACATCATAAAACATACTAAACGTATTCATGCATCAAACAAAAACATACTAATTAATGGAAGAAGAAAAGAAAGAAAAAAACAGAATACCTCTTGCATGAGCATGCTCTTCTAATGAAAAAATATTTTAGAAATCAAAGAAGTTTGCTCACCTCTTTGAAGTCTAAAATACTTTACTTACAAAAAAGAAGTTCCTAAAGCAAAAGCCTCCAAAATGTCTTTAACGTAAGGGGAATAGAAAAGTCAGAAAAGAAGAGCCCCAAATTCTAATCTTTTTCCTCTATTTATAGAGGTTGGGATGCTTAAAAAATAAGCTGAATGAGATCAGATACGAATTGGAATGCGACCTTATCTCTAAAAAGTTGAAAAAGATAAGCTTTATCTCAATCAGGGGGTCCCTAGGCTGGGCCGAGCTTTTAGGCCATTAGCACTTGGGAAGTGCCGATTGGCACTTTCCATGTGCCAATTAGCACTCGAAGAGTGCTAAATGCACTCTTGGGTGCCAGGTCCGCATTTAAGTTTTGGTCTAATTTGGACTTCTTTTTTGAGGATTTTGTAGCCGAGAATTGTACCTAGATGTGTTTTTAATCCGTATTCTAAAAATTAATCCTTTTTTCTTGATAGTCAAGTCTTTAAAGTGATAATTATCTTGTAGATAAATATTCCAAAAAGACCTAATTATCTACAATTTCTTTGTTATTTGATTATCCACTTTATTCCTATGCAAGCAGGCCTATTTCTTGATGGAAGTGGTGATCCAAGGCAACATATTTGACAATATTTGAGCTTAGTTGGAATGAAGGGATTGGATGAGAAGCAAGCTTTGTGTACCTTCCCCATGTCTCTCACCGGAAATGCCTCAAGATGGTACAACAAATTGTATCTAAGCAAGACTAAGGTGTGGAATGAGCTAGTGGATTTGTTTGTTGACCAATTCATCTTCAACACCGTGATTGAAGTGACTTTGAGAGACTTGGAGACTACTAAGCAAGGGTTCATCGAGACATTTTCTAAGTACATGATGAGGTGGAAGAGCAAAGTTTCAAGGATGGTTAATAGGCCAAATAAAAAGGATCTGATTAACATGATCATCAAGAACTTGCTTCCAGCATAATATAATAGGGTTTTGTCATCGCCTATCAATTCCTTTGCAAAGTTATGTGATTTCGGTATGATAATTAAGGATGTCATCAATACTGGGCAGTTAGACCTAAGTGAAGCCAAGTTTCAAGCCAAGAAAGTGTCAATGAAGGAGAAAAGGGTGGAGCTCTCAACAATGTGAATGTTGTTCATACTCGACCACAAAAAAGGGTGTTTGATGATCTCCAAATGCCATTATCAGAAGTACTAGCAGTCTTGATTGAGGGAGGCACCTTAAGCCACTCAATCCTACTCCTCTTCCAAATCCAATCCCGTTAAATTGGAGTAGAAATGACCATTGTGCATTCCACCAAAGGATAGGACACAAGACAAATAGTTTTCTAAGGTTGAAGCATGCAGTTCAAGATTTGATAGATCAAGGGGTGATCGCCAAGCCACAACCTCAAGAAATAAGCAAGCAGAAACAAGCAAGAATGAATAAAGGGATGTGCCTAAGAGATTTGATCCATGTGAACACCTTCGCTAGAAGATAAGCCATTTCAATTTTGTTGAGTCTTTTTCAATTGTTATGTCTACAATTTGTTGAGTCTATTTGAGTCTTTCCCTTATTGTGTTGTCGAGTCTTTCCCTTGTTGCATTGTTGAGTCTTTCCTCTTATCATGTTAAGTCATATTCTTTTGAATTTTCAAATCAATGTTGTTTCACTTTCTATAAATATGGCCATTCAAATACGATGTGTATCATGTGATCTCTTTTTGCTAGCTTTGAAATGAATG
The DNA here is from genome assembly GCA_032727855.1 of Quercus ilex subsp. ballota. NCBI lineage: Eukaryota > Viridiplantae > Streptophyta > Magnoliopsida > Fagales > Fagaceae > Quercus > Quercus ilex. The sequence continues at coordinate 35,622,708 of CM064917.1, forward strand.
AATCCTTAAACCTAACACATTGGCTAATCCAAATAAGGGATCAAAAGAGAAGATTGTCTTAATTCATTCAATCATAAAGAGCAACTATGAAAGTGAGAAAAAAAAAAAGACTTCGATTAAGTGAGAGAGTACACAAGAATGATAAGGATGAATGATGAGAGATTTCTTAAAGCACAAGACATGAGTGAGTTCAAAGATGGGAAAGAGAAATTGAATGAATAACTTGTTGTTTCACATGGATGACATTACAATAATGAGAGCTTGATGAGATGAAAAGGATAACCTAGGTTTGGAAAGGCTAAGCAATGAAGGTTGAACGAATGAAAGGCCATTTTTTTGCTACCCTTTTGAAAGTTCAAATAGCGTATAAAACACTATGAACATTTAGACCCCCAATTACAAAAATTATCAATTCAAGCTTAATGTCAAACAATATATGTGTGGAAAATGAACATAAGCTAATAGCAGAATTGATAAACAATCTAAGCCAATTAAAATCACATCCACAGCAGAAATTAAATGGCAAAGATTAAGGGAAGAGAGATGCAAACACAAGGACAACACAACGATGTGTTATCGAAGAGGAAACGGAAACCCTTGACATAAAACCTCTTCGCCGCCCTCCAAGCGGTCAATAATCCACTAGAAAATATAGTTGGGATACATGAACAGCAATAGACCCTCCAAGCCTAATCTACTCAGTGTACCTAAGCCCTCCAAGCTTCTTGTTCCAACGAGGTTACGCCGAACCTTTGTCTTTTCTAGCTTACTGGATTCCGCTATAGCCCATAGCATCAACCAATAACCATTGGTCCCTTTCTAACTACTTCCCAAAGCACCAAAAAGCCTTCTCACAGATGTGGGTATGGTAAGAAAAGGATTTGGCCAAGAACCTCTCAAGGATGTAACAATGGAGAGGGTGAGAGTAGAGGAATTTGAAGAGTCTTTATGTAAAGATTGTGGATGAGTCAATCTTGTTTTTCTCTAGGGTTTCTCTCTCAAAATTCTCTCTGGAAGCTCTCTACATTTCGTGGGTATCAGATGTATTTATACTAGGGTGAGAAAGGAATGCGAAGAGTCAGTTTTTCCAAAACAGAGCTGGCTGGCAACTTGGCCTTGTGACTTGACTGAGTCGCGAGTTCAAGCCACGAGCTAACTAAATGGCCAGTCTAGACTTTTTGTCCTGTATTGCAATAGCTGGCATGACGGTTCAACTTCTCTAGATGCTTCGCTCGTGTGCATCATCTGGCGGCTTGCCAATCGCAAGCCACCCGCGAGATCCAGTCGCGAGTCCCTGCTTCACTGCACATTCTTGAGCATTTCTTCACACTCTCTCACACACTACCCTTACATAATTCCCACCAAAATACAGGGTTTCTAAGTGCTGAATTACAAGTAAATTGGCACAGAATAAAGCCAACAAGATGGTTAATTAAATTCAACCTTACACCTTTTTACAATGAGAGATTATTTCCACTTGCTAATCCCATTGAGCCTAGATGAATTCCTTATTTATACCCATGCCAAGAGATTACCCCTTACACTGGGAGCATGTTCTTAGAGATGGTGATTTGAAAGGTTTACCCTTTACACTAGGGATATACTCTAATATTGGAAAGGATCAACCCTATTCCTATACTAGGGGCAAATTTTGTGGATGAATGATGGAGGGATGTGAGGATGATTTATAAGTGAAAGGATACCCATTTTCCTAACAAGGGCCATGCCAAAAAAAAATGAGAGAGAGAGAGAGAGAGAAAAGCAAAGAAAAGAAAAAAAAGGAAAGGAAGAGATAGAAGAAAACAACGAAGGAAAAGGAAATGGAAGTGAGAATCAAAAGGGACAAGGAAAAATGGATGAAAAAGAAGAAAACAATGCAAGCACGAGATGAGAAGTAATCCTTGGCAATTATGATACCCTGAGAATAAAATTGAACTTGAGCCTCAAATACCCTTTCTTTCTTAATCCTTAGAATCACAACCTCATTACGGTCCATAAACGAGTCCTTTGTGATCAATTGAGATTGTTTAGCCCTAAAAATTTTAGAAAGCCTATCCTTAGTTGTGAAAAGAAAAAAAAAAGAAAAGAAACAAGAAACGCTCACTAGGTTGAAAACCTAAAAAGGCAGCCTAGGCAAAAGTTAGGGCACCTTGAATAGAAGTGAAGAAGAGCAACAAGGAAAATGGTGAACTCACTCCAAGATAGGGGCAAATCATGAATGGGAATGACAAACGAATGAACATACAAGGGAAGGTGGGACTAGCTCCAAGCTAAAGCAACCATGATGAGGAGAAAAGTGACCTAACATGAGAGATGAGTTGATTTAGGAGAATGCAAGAAGAGAGAAATGAGAGAAGTGAGGTGTGCATGTTGAAACAAGGACAATGATCGAGTTGACTAGAGGTGATCGAATTTTGAATTCCTATTTGGATTAATCAATGAAGATGGTAGGTAATTCATGCAAAACTAGTTCAAAGAGAATATGCATTGATATGCAAAGTCATCTGGATCTGTGATCCCCTGCTCTTACCTCCTTTCTTCAATTCCTTTGAATTTTCTTCAAGGTCGTTTTTGTATTCTGAAAGTTCAAATAGCGTTGAAAACACTATGAACGTTTAGACCCCCAATTACAAATTACCAATTCAAGCTTATTATCAAACAATTAATGTGCAGAACATGAATATAAGCCAAACACAGAATTGATAAACAATCTAAGCCAATTGTAATCACATCCACAACAAAAAATAAAAGGAAAAGATAAAGGGAAGAGAGATGTAAACACAAGGACAACACGCGATGTGTTATCGAAGAGGAAACCGAAGCCCTCGGTGTAAAACCTTTCTGCCGCCCTCCAAGTGGTCAATAATCACTAGAAAATGTAGTTGGGATACATGAACAACAATAGACCCTTCAAGTCTAATCTACTTAGGTACTTAAGCCCTCCAAGCTTCTTGCTTCAACGAGGTTGCGCCGAACCTTTTTCTTTTCTAGCTTCAGATTCCGCTATAGCCCATAGCATCAACCAATAGCCATTGGTCCCTTCCAAACTGCTTCCCTTAGTACCAAAAGACCTTCTCACAGACGTGGGTGTGGTGAGAAAAGGATTTGGTCAAGAACCTCTCAAGGATGTATCAATGGAGAGGAACAAAGTAGAGGAATTTGAAGAGTCTCTTAATGAAGATTGGGGATGAGGCAATCTTGTTTTTCTCTAGGGTTTCTCTCTCAAAATTCTCTCTGGAAGCTCTCTACATTTCATGGGTAGAAGGGTCTATATATAGTGGGGTAAGAAAGGAATACGAAGAGTCAGTTTTTCCTAAACAAGGCAAGTTGGCGGCTTGGCCTCGCGATTGGTCTAAGTCGCGAGTTCAAGCGGCGAGTTAACGGCCTGGCCAGCCTGGGACTTTTGTCCTATAATGCGACAGCTGGCGTGACCCTTCACCTCCCCACATGCTTCTCACGTGTGCTGCAGTTGGCGGCTTGCCAACCGCGAGTCCTAGCCACGAGTCCCTGCTTCTTTGCACAATCTTGAGCATTTCTTCACACTCTTTCACACATTACCCTTACATGAATCCCACCTAAATACAGGGTTACTAAGTGCTAAAATACAAGCAAATTGGCACGCAATAAAGCCAACAAGATAGTTGATAAAATTCAACCTTACAATCTTCCCCTTTGGCTATTCCGTGACAAAACGCTATAACAAACTCTAGACTTAACGCGTGAGTTGGGAACAGTTGGAAAACTCACTCACACCTAACTCTAGATTCTGTGTAACTCTTGAACCATAAGAACGAGCATCTCCTGAAACACAACAACACACAATCTGATCATTGTATGCAGAAAACTTGTAATGCATATGGAGCAAGTATAAAGCGATCAAGTAAAATGGAATAAAGCAATAGACCATGGCTTGACCAAACAACCAATCACTATACAATAGTGATCACAATGTTCATTCTCTCAAGGAATGAACATCCGGACATGCAAGCAAATAAACTCAATAATAGAGCATCATTTGCATGTCCAACACTCAACCAATGCATAAAAGCATATATGCATCTAGGAATAAGATCCTACAAGGGCATAAGAGTGATGTACTTAAAAGAAAATGCATGACATTTAACAGCAAGTACTAAAAACCTTAAAAGCTTACAAAAGCAACAGGTACAAAGCATAAACTAAGAACCTTAACAACCTACAGAGGTAACAGGTACAAACTAAGTAAATAAAACTGAATCACAACATAAATAAATATATACTAGAACCAATTAACCACAGTGTATCAAACTCATAAACAAAGCAAAACAATATCCAAAGTATAAACATAAAATAAAGCTGAAAAATAAACTCGTTGTTTATAAATAGCTCCCCCTAAAAAATAGCACTCCCCCTCAAGAGATGCTCCTCAAAAATTCTCCCCCTTTTTGACTAGAATGGCCAAAGGGTCACTGTTGATATTGGGTGTTGAAGCTGTCAAACTTGGCCGAAAGTATGTTAAGCTGATCCTGAATTACTGCCATCCTATCAGTATGCTCATTCTGAACTTCTCTAAGTCCATCAATCCTTTCCAGGATGATCTAAAATGCATCAGGAGGAGGTGCAGTTGATGAAGTTGAAGCTCTGCTCCTCTTGCCTCTACTTCTGGGTGTGGATGTCTGTCCTGCAGCCTCTGCTTCAGTTTCCATAGGATCACCTTTTCCTTGGTCACCCTCCTCTTCATCACCTGGAAGACGAACTTGAGGGATTACAACACCCTTTGCTCTGAAAATCCTCATAAGAAGACTAGGAAAGATCAGCTTGGGCCTGGAGGTGGTTCTTATCTCTTCCACAATTGTGTCAAATATGTGGGAGCTGATGTGAATGAAAGTTTTCTCCTTGAGCTCCATGAGGAAGATAGTTCTGGCATTAGTCAGTGTAGTCAGCTTCCTTATTGGATACAAGTTAAACATCATGATAGTGGTCAGACACCTCAAGTCAGCAGGAAAGTCAGTAGTGTTGAGACATCTCTTTTCTTTAACACCACCAATCCGAGCCTGGACAGTGTCTAAAGATAGCATCCTATCTTTGTAGTTGGTGAACTCATAATCCTCTAAACCCTCAAGGCCTAGAACCTCATCAATGTCATGGGCATCTAAGGTGAACTCGCGACCTCTAATCCAGCAGTTCAACTCATCCTCCTTTATAACAGCATTTGCATAGAATTCCCGTATTAAGGGCTCATAAACTGCAGGTAGATCACTTAACAACTTATCCCATCCTCTGCCCTCAAAGCATTCTGGAATGAAGGTACCCTTCAAGTCATTTAAATCCACAAACCTCTCCTGAATAATGGTTCCCTTCAAGAAATAATCTATGTATCCCTCAAAGTGCTGAACAGACCTAAACAGGTTGTGGTCCATTTTTAGCCTTTTGTCAGCCTTCTTAGTAGGAGTCTTCTTTTTTGAAGGTGTGGGAGGCATTTGTAAACAAGCAGAAGAGGCCACAACAAGAGCAGAACACAATATGTGGAAATACACACAGATTAGTAACAAATTAGTTGCAAAGGGAGTAACAGAGTGACAGGTCAACACACAGACCAAGCACAGTTGAGAACAAAAAAATCTCAAATAAAACTCAACACCACAAATAAGTTCAGATTGTATTGATGCAGACTGGAACAAGCAATAAACAGCTATAAATGGACAGTGGAAACCACATTCAGACACAAGATAGCAAATGTAAATGAGAAATATTCAAGTTATATCCTCAAGACATAAGCACACACATGATATGGCAACATAAACTCATAGCATTATAAAACAAACAATTTAAAATCTCAGACAATCTGAAATACCCAAACTCACAATCAGAGTAAATCACAGAAAACCCTAAACCCATATAATCAAAGGGTAAGAAATCTAACAAATATCAAAGCTCAGAACAAGACTACCACAATGAAATTAAATCATGAGAAAAAAATATTCAACAACAAAAGAAACAACCCCAATCAACCAAACCCCAACATTTTAAGCAAACCCATGTACGAACACAGTAAAAACTCAAATCACAGTGACAACGCATGAAACAAGAAAATAAGGTTCAAATCATGGAATATGAAGTGAGACAAATAAAACCCATACCTTTTTCTTGAAGATTTGAGAAGAAATGGAGCCAAAATGAAGGATTTTCGAAGAGTGACACGGTGAGTTTGAGTGAGTGAAATGGGGAAGACAATGAACAGTCACAAAAGTACGAGGGAAAACTGTCCCAAAAATGCAAAACACGCGTTTTTCACGACTGAATCAAGTCGCCAGGGTAAGCCGCGAAACACTGTGAAACCAAGATTCTTGAAAAATCTTCTAAGTGTTTTTCGTGACTGGAAGGTCTACCCGTGAGAGAGTCGCGAGGTGAGCCGCGAAAATCTCTAAGTACCTCTCGTGACTGGACCCTCCACCCACGAACAAGTTGCCACACTGAGCTACGAAAGTCACAAAAACTCAAATTTTGAAAAATTTTCTAAGTATTTTTCGCAACTAGGACATTGACTCGCCAGTGAGTCGCAAAAAATCTCGGAGTGAACTCGCGACTGGGGCATGCGACTAGGCTAACCCGCGATTGAGTCGCCAAAACAGGACAACACTATTTTTGAAATTTTTGACATTTTTGTAAAAACAAAATACTTTCCAAAAATAACTAAAATACTCAAAAATCTTTTTGTGTTTGATCGACAAAAATTGAGCATGTGAAAACACATTTAATCAAGTACAATCACACAAATGAATATGGCATTCATTGAACATAGACGTGTGTGATGTGTGTAGGTATCAAAAATGAGATAGTCCTTAGTCTAATGTGAAGCTTCAATGGTTAATTCAACCAAGGCATACACAACTAGCACTAGATAATGTGATCCATCTCAATTATAGAAGTATGCATATATGACCTCCCACATAAACTAGAGTACACTTCTTTGAAGCTTTTCATTTAGCTCCATACACATCATATCATTTGATCTTTTTGAATCAACACACCTCATTGTGAGATCGATGCCTAAAATTTTTTTTTTTTTTTTAATATTTCAATTTGATGAGTTAGCCTTTGGCTCATTGGGCATCATACATTTTATTTTGGTCGCTTTCCCTTTTTCCTAGTCAAATACTAGTATGTGCGACAGGCTTTTGTAGCTCAATATCTCTTTTCATTTTGAGATTTACATTTGGAGAGCTCATTAATTAAAAGCGATAAAATAAAAGTGGGAAGATATATAGGCACAAGTCTATGCATGTCTCAAGATCAACAAAAACATTCACTAATCATTCATGACAAGGTTGAAAATCTATTTACAACAGTCACATAGATTTCATGATTTCTCCCATAAAGATACAAGTGCATAAAAGACAAGCTAAGCTCATAGATGCACAAGGCCATTAGTACAAAGGTACAAGGCAAAACATGCTTTGAGACAAAACTCAACAATGCCGATCAAACTTTTTGGATTTTCTACTTTTTATGTGTTTTTGGATTTTTGACACAAAAGCAGTAAAAGATTGATCAAAAACAACAAAAATAACAATGTAAAAACATTTAAAGACGAAACAAATAGACAACCAGACAGATTTCAAAACAAACAAGCAAAAAGCATACAACCAAGCATATTCACAAAACATAGGAAGTATTCATGCATGGACATGTTGTAATGCTTATGCATGAGTACCCTTTGTCACCCACATGTCACATGCGTTTGGGGTGATATCCTTGACAGATTGGGTACAAGAGTTAGGACTTTCAAACCTTCTTGTGAAGCTTTCCAAGCAATTTGTGAAGACACCGATCATCTTCATAACGTCCATCATTCTAAGATCACGGTTTTGACTTCTTGGTTGCTCACCACCCCAAGACCTCTTGTCATTTCTTCTTCCTCGTGATTGAGAAGCGCTTGTATTGTTTAACTCTCTCAGCTTATGACAGTTGGGTCTCGTATGTCCTTGCAATCCGTAAAAGTGACAAAAATGATTCGTTCTAGGACCCCGTTGTGATCTTGGAAGTGATCTTCCTCTAACTTCAAATTTAGCTTCTGATTGATTATGGGACTTATTTAACACCCGTTGATCAACCACATTCTTCTTCTTCTCAACCTTAACTTTCTCAGGAATAAGCTTATCCACAGCCGTCTATTTGGCCTTCACAAACTTCACTTTTTTGGTGACATTGGCTGATGAGCTACTTCCTCCGGTATATCCCAACTCGGACTTGTCTGAGGAAGGTTTTTGAGATGGAATAACATCTTCTAACTTCTTGGATGAGACCCTCTCTATCTTGGCATGAGCTTGCACTACTTCTTGCTCAAGAAATCTCACTTTTGTGTAAGCTTCTGATAGCTCACCATTTAGTGTTTCAATCTCACACTTCGCCTCCTTATATCATACCAGAAGACTTTTGTAATCTTCCTCAGCTTTCTTCATCTTCTTCACAGCCGCCTTTGCCACCCTTACATACTCACCCGATTTCTCAAGGAGTAAGGCGTAATTCTCTTGAAAACCAGATGTATCTTCATACTCTTCAACCTCCAATTCTTCAACAATCCCAATAGACTCCAAATCAGAATGCTCACCAAGCTCCTTCACAAGTGAACCCAAATCATCTAAGGATTCCATATGTGCAATGGTCATGAATGTGGAGTAATTTCCTCTCCGTCACAGCTATCTTCAGAGTTAGAGTTTGATGAATCTATGCCACTCAAAGTAGTAGCATAAACCTTTCCTTTCGACTTCAAATAGTTGGGACATTCTTTTTTGAAGTGTCCATGTCCATTACACTCAAAGCATGTGATTCCTTGAGAAGATTGGGAATCTCTACCATCTTTCCTTCGAAATTCTTTCTTCTCCTTCCCGGAACTCTGAAATTTTCCTTTGTCACCAAATTTCCCATCGTTCTTGAGTTTCGAGAATTTTCGAAGGTTCTTTACAAGGTACGCCACATCTTTATCTATTGCATCCTCTTCCGAAGAGTCATGAGATATCACTCTCTCATCAATTGTTTTAAGAGCAAGAGAATTGCTCTTCTTCTGTGTGGGTAGTGACAATTCATACATCTGCAATGAATCGACCAGCTCTTGAACTTTAATGTCGTCAAGATCCTTGCTCTCTTCAATGGCCGTTACTTTGGCACGAAAACTTTCTGGCAGTGACCAAAGGATTTTCCTTACAATTTTATAATCCTCTGTCTTTTCCCCTAAATTGAATTTGCTGACAACCACCTCGTTCAGCTTACTATAGAAAGAGTCAAAAGACTCATCCTCGCTTATCTTGAGCTCCTCAAAGCGAGTGGTCAACATCTGTAACTTGGTGTCTTTCACTTTCTTTGTTCCTTCATAAGTAGTCTCCAGAATCTCCCATGCTTCTTTAGCAATAGTGATATGTGAAATCATGTGAAATCCTGTGAAATTCTTCTGGAAAGACACCACAGAAAATAGCATTCAATGCTTTACTGTTAGCATTAGCCGCCGTAAGAGCTGCCTTATCCCAAGTGGATTTGGCAGCCTCTGGCTTAGTCCAACCAACTTCAACTGCATCCCACACAGCATCATCAATAGAACACAAAAATGCCCTCATTCGGACATTCCAAAATGCACTATAAGCGTTTAGACCCCCAATTACAAATTACTAATTCAAGCTTATTATCAAACAATTAATGTGCGGAACATGAATATAAGCCAAACACAGAATTGATAAACAATCTAAGCCAATTGTAATCACATCCACAACAGAAAATAAAAGGCAAAGATAAAGGGAAGAGAGATGCAAACAAAAGGACACGCGATGTGTTATTGAAGAGGAAACCGAAGCACTCGGCGTAAAACCTCTCTGCCGCCCTCCAAGTGGTCAATAATCCACTAGAAAATGTAGTTAGGATACATGAACAGCAATAGACCTTCCAAGCCTAATCTACCCAGGTACCTAAGCCTTCCAAGCTTCTTGCTCCAACGAGGTTGCGCAGAACCTTTTTCTTTTCTAGCTTACTGGATTCCACTATAGCCCATAGCATCAACCAATAACCATTGGTCCCTTCCAAACTACTTCCCTTAGCACCAAAAGATCTTCTCACAAACGTGGGTGTGGTGAGAAAAGGATTTGGTCAAGAACCTCTCAAGGATGTATCAATAGAGAGGAACAGAGTTGAGGAATTTGAAGAGTCTCTTAGTGAAGATTGGGGATGAGGCAATCTTGTTTTTCTCTAGGGTTTCTCTCTCAAAATTCTCTCTGGAAGCTCTCTACATTTCATGGGTATAAGGGTCTATATATAGTGGGGTGAGAAAGGAATGCGAAGAGTCAGTTTTTCCTAAACAGGGCAAGTTGGCGGCTTGGCCTCGCGACTGGTCTAAGTCGCGAGTTCAAGCCGCGAGTTAATGGTCTGGCCAGCCTGGGAATTTTGTCCTGTAGTGCGATAGCTGGCGTGACCCTTCACCTCCCCGCATGCTTCTCACGTGTGCTGCAGTTGGCGGCTTGTCAGCTGCGAGTTCTAGCCGCGAGTCCCTGCTTCTTTGCATAATCTTGAGCATTTCTTCACACTCTCTCACACACTACCCTTACATGAATCCCACCTAAATACAGGGTAACTAAGTGCTAAAATACAAGCAAATTGGCACGGAATAAAGCCAACAAGATGGTTGATAAAATTCAACCTTACATATTCAAATCATGTTGTGCTCTACTATCTCTAAACTCTCGTCATGCTTGAAACTTCTTTCGTCTAGAGTCTCTTCCAACTTGTTGTGTTCATAAATATTCATTTTTCTCAAAACTCTTGTTGTGTTTGAAACTTCATTTGTCTAGAGTCTCTTTCAATTATCTTTGATCTTCATCTAGAGGTGTTAGGAATTCTAGGGAATTGATGGTCATCCAAAGGCAAAAGTTGCATAAAATAAAAATGAATAAATGATTTGTTTGAATAAATATGTGCCCCAGTAAAAGAAAAGAATTCAATGAACCCATGGCCTAATCAACTCTTCCTTGTTAATGCTCTAAAGGGAAATTGCAATTTTTAGAAGTCCAAATAAATGGGAAAGAAAATTTAAAAGAAAAGGAAAAAAAAAAGGTGAGATGTTGAAAAAAAAGAAAAGAAAAAAAAGATGAAGATTCACAAAGAAAATGAGAGAAGAAAAGAAAGGATGGTGTTAGGTTCTAAGACTTTAGGAACTAATGTATTAGAACTTCATTTTGTAATATGTTGGCAAACCATGATCAAAACATAGAGTCTAGGTTTAGGCTGCTCAAAGTGTGTTTATTTGTAAAATTGGAATCGAGTGATTGCAGAATTTATTGGACTAAATCTGCAAGGCTCGATCGATCGAAAATTAGACTCGATCGATCAAACCATGTGCAGATTTATTTTTCTGCAAAATTTCCAATTCAGCCCAAGCCTAGTTTGACGCGTAGGGTTTTATGTTTTACTCCAAGTATAGAAGGAAAAACCCTAACTATGTTTTAGAAGTCTTTGATGTGCTATGTGTAGAATCTTTTGTGAAATTTAGAGGTGTTTGCCTTCATACACACTTAGAGTTATCAAGATCAAGATTCATGTCAAGAACTTGGTGATCGCTTCAGTTGTTGCATAAAGAACTTAAAGAAGATCTGAAATCTTTAAATGGAGTCTCAAAGTCACAAGTAGGAGAACTTGTGGTTGCAGTGGATCAAAGAAAGAAGTAGTCTGTGGACTCGGAGCTGTCATGTGGTCGTGGTAGTAAGTTTTCTACTCGAGGTAGCAATAGGATGTTAGTAGTCTAAGTTCTATTGTAAAAAACTTCAATTCTTTCATAGTGGATCTGTTTTACCTTGAGGGTAGCTAGGTTAAATCCTCCCCAGGTTTTTTACCGGTTTGGTTTTCCTGGATTATCATATCGTGTGTTCTTTATATTTCCGCATTATTTACATGATATGATTTGAATGTGTTAACCTAGAACTGAATAATTTATCTAAGTAATCACTTGGCTAAATAACTAGGTTAAACAACTTGTGTTTTAAGGGGTCTAAAATTGTAAAGATGGCGATGAAGATGAGAAGAGAAAAATAAATGATGAAAAGAAAAAAAAAAGGATAAAAAAAAGAGATGAAACAAAAATGTAAAAAAGATGAAGAGGAATGATGTGATTTGTTGATTGGTTTAGTCCTGATATGTTTGGACCTAACCTGTTCTGAAATGTTGTGATTGGTTCTGTCCTGATGTGTTTGGATCAAACCTGATGTGAAGTGTTGTGATTGGTTCTGTCCTAATGTGTCTGGATTAAACCTGTTGTGCCTTGGTTCTGTCCTGATGTGATCCATTGTGTTGATGTGAGCTAATCACTATAAAAATTTTAAAAGATTCAAAAAATTTCAAAGTTCCAAAGATGAGTTCAAAACTTCAAGAAGGATGTCACTTAAGAAAAAAAATTCATAGTTCGAAATAGACTTTCAAAAAAAAATTCAATTGAGAGATTGGCACTTAAGAAGAAAGTCATGAATTTCAAAAGTTTAAGGAGAATTTCAAAAGAAAGATTTCAAGTTTCAAAAATCCAAGAGAGATTTCAAAAATGGAAGGAAGTTTTCAAAGATGAATGGATTTGAATACTGAATTTCTTAAATGATTTTGATTTCCTTAAATAATGAATTTTTCTGGAGATAAATGATGTGTGTCTTGAATGATGATTTCCTTGATGTGTGATGATGAGTCTTTTGAGCTTTTTATGATGATATGATGTTGCATTGGTGTGCTTATGATGTTGTGTTGATATGTTTATGTGTTGATAACATGATGTGTGATGTGTGAGTTTGGCTTAAGATAGTAGCCATTCTTGTTGTGTGCCTTTCATTATAAGTTCATGATAGCAAACTTAGACTCTTTGATGTGATGTTGTATTGATGATGTGTTAATGTGATTTTCGGCTTAGGATAGTAGCCATTCTTGTGTGTTCATGATGTGTCGTTGATGTGATGATAACATCGTATGATGATGTGATGACTTTTCTTTCTAGCTTGGGATAGTAGCCGCTTTTGTTTGTTTTCCCCTCTGCCCAAGATTCTAGATAACGAACCAAGGAGAATAAGGACTCACAGAATCCAGCGATTGGATTTTGCACCCACGCCTCACGTTTGCTTGTTTGCTTACGTGGACTTAAACTTTATTAACCACCAAATTGGTTCTTCTCTTCAGACTTTTGACTACACTTGTAAAGCAAGTATAGCCAAAAGTGGGGCATCTGTAGACACCTCACTTTGTACCTGGTTAATAAACTTTAGTCCCCAGTCCCAATGATGAGCTTGACATGTCTACAAAAAGTAATTGAAGTTATTTTGATAGTTTGGAAGTAATCACAACTCAAAAGTGCTCAAATCACTTTGAAATATTGTTGAAAAATGACCTTTGCTTTTTTTTTTTTACCATAACTTCTAATCCATAAAGGATTTTTTAGTGATGTTTGTTTTTTGGAAAGTAGACATCCTGGGCTTCAATTTGAACACATATCTAGCCTAATTTGAACTTAAATTGAGTGAGTTATGACCGTTTGAAGTCGAGCTATCAAAGCTGTGCGAACGCATGCATAAACCTACATACGCATACATAAACCTATGTACACAGGGCCTATTCCAAAACCTTAGAAGTTCATGTTTTAGGGCCTGAAGCCTTCCTCTTTGATGGGGCCCGGCCCCTAGACCCTTTGGAACATCCAAAACCCTAAAAATAAGCATGAAAACCCTAGTTTTAACATATAAATACATCCTTATGCCTTCAAACTCAAACCCAGCTAGAGAGAACCATTTTTTACCCTCCATCTTCTCTAAAACCCTAATTCTCTTTTCTAAAACACACACACAGCACCTTTGCACTTTTTTCACAAATTAAAAACCTCTCTTTAGTTAGTTTTAAGGTAGAAACTATTTTCCCAATTTAATTTCTCAAAACCCTTTCCAAAACTAATCTTATTTTTGAGTTGTGATTACCTATAAACTATTCAAATCTTCTTTTACCTTGATATCTCATTGAATCTTGTTGTGTAGGCACTGAAAGGCCGATTAAATATTAATCAAGTTTGTATTCCATAACAAGGTGAATCTCTCTTCATGGCTTTTCCTTGATTTGGTTCTTTTATAATTTATGTTTTTGTTGTTCTTAGTTAATTTATATGTTATTCATGTTTAGAAATATGTGTTCTTTTGTTTGATTTTTTTTTTTTTTTTTTTTGTCTCATCATATTTTGATTGGAAAGTTAAATGATTTGATATACTGATGAAAATGTTTTGATGTTGTTCTTGTTTGTTGTTAGATCCAATGCATGTTTAGGAGTAGATTTTATTTTCTTTATTTTCTTTATCTTTGATATATTTGTTCTTAGTTTAGGTTGTTTAGATTTATATTAGAAGCATGTTAGGATGTTAGATTTATCGTTTTGAAGCTCTACTTTAGTTTCTGTGTTGCTAGGGTTTCTGGGCTAAAACCCACGTGCACATAATCTTGGCTGCATACGTAAGCTTGATTGTGTGCATGCAGGCTTAATCATGCGTGTGCATGATCCTGCACAGAAACCCTGATTTTTCTGATTTCGTTTTTTATTTTACATGCAATACTTCTGTCTTGGATCCTTTTTTCATATATTTGTGGTTTTAATATTCTGTTTCACATGCTTGTTATTCGTTTGCTTTTTCACATGTTTAAATTAGGGTTTGTCTTATGTTTTCTTGTTTTGATGCCATGAATGCGCGCATTCACATGTTCATGCATGAATGTCATAGTTGCTGAGCTGCTGCAAGGTAAGTGAGGTAAGTCATGCATTCACATTCCCATGCATCTTTGAATATGATTTTGCCTTGATGATAGAGATAAACATGTTTGTTTGGTTGAGTTCTTCTTGAAGTATAGATGCAATCACATATTTGCTTGGATCTTTCTATGCCTATGTTGCTGCCTTAGATATGATATGTATGATAGTAACATGCTAAAGTTTATGTTATGCCATGATAGATGTATGATTAGGTCTTTTTGGGATGATTAATGCCATGTTGTGTGCTTAGATGTATGCTAGAGTGTGTATATGTAAGTATAGATAACAATATTAAGTGTGCCTTTAATAGGGTTAAGACATAAGACACAATAAGGGGAAACCAACCTTATGGTTAGGTAGTTTTGGGTGCCTAACTCCTTCCCAAGATTGTACCTTAACTCCAAACCCATATCTCTGGTAGTAAGACCAAAAGGTCCTTCCTCAAAACTACGATATATATATATATATGGTTCCTAGACCATTGCCAAAACTAGGTGGCGACTCCTCCGTTGTGTCCACTATAGTCTTTTACTTTCTTCAATTTTGCTACGTCTCCTTCCTTCAACAGGGCTTCCCTAATAGGAGCCCTCCAATCTTCTTTGCATTCCTCTCTTTTTAGAAACCTTTCCTTGAGTATTTCCATTATGGACTCCCTCCGCTTTTTAATCTCAACTCTGGCATTGCCTCATTCAAAGGCTATTTGTGAGCCTAATGCTACTTGTGCATCCGCGTACCAGTTTCTGCTCCTCTAAGCATGCTCTATTTCAAACGTACAAAACTTTTCCTCCATCCTTTGGGCCAATGTCCTATAAGGGGCCAAACTTGGTTCTTTTAAAGAAAAGCTCCCTTTAGCTTGGCAGACCACTAAATTAAATTCACCTATCACCCTCAGGTGTTTGATCCCCATCTCAAGGGCCGTTGCCAACCCCATCAGACAAGCCTCATATTCTGCTATATTATTTGAACATGAGAAATCCAGCTTGAATGAGAGTGCCGCAGTCTCTTCATCATTACGATAAAGGACCACTCTGCGCCTCTTGAGTTTTCCGTAGAAGAGTCAATGAATTTCATGATCCACTGTTCTCCGACCACTTCTACCATAGCTACCTCTCTTGGTACCTCGTCATCTATTAGGAATTCCTCTTCTCCGGGGAATTGTGCTAACAAATCTACTATAGCCAAACTCTTCACCACTTTGGGTGTTCCTGCTTTCAAATCGTACTGTGATAATTGCAATAACCATTGGGATATTTTGCAGAATAGAATGGGTTGTCGAAGGAGCCCTTTGATCACATGGAACTCTTGTTAGTATATGTGCCTTTTAAATCCTATTGTATGATGCTATGCATGACAGTATGTATGATATTATGTTGTGATTAATAAAGTTGTTTTATCATTATCTAAAATAATGGTAATATGAATATTTGGACATTATCATATAGTCCATGAGATGTATAGTATGTGATTTATGTGATTTAGTCACAGAAGATATAAATCACAAGTTCTTTGTAAACTCAGAATTTTAGTTCATAGTCGGTGATGAAATTGGGCATTTCATCTGTGAAGACTATAACACATCAACTAAAATTATTTGTCTTGATCATGGAAGTGGAGACTTTTCGTTGATATGTTGATATGTTTTAAGTGTTAAGACCTATTGAACTGGACCGCTGTGAGATTGATTATTCTACTAACGACTGTCAAATGAATAATAAATCTCATGACTTCTATTTACATGAACTCTCAATCCTAAGAGAATAATGAATCTGATCATGAAGTGTAGATTGCTTTGATATATCAGGAGTGAGATCTAAAGTCATGATCAAAACCTCAGTATGTTGGGTAGCCACATTTAATGTTGAATGGACATATATAATCAAGATGGAATTCATAATCTCTTAACGGAGATATAAAATATTCCCTTGAGATAAGTTTAATAGGTTTGGTTTTTCAGAGTATTAGGTCTAACCACTTTAGTAAGAAGTTACTAAAGTATATATTTATGAAATTGGATTTCATAAATATATGATGAATAACTTAAAGGATTAAGCCGAGTACTCAAGGATTAAGATGTAGCAATCTTTAAAATGGCAGTCAACATTTATGACTTTGTATTACTACAGATATTTTAATGAAGGGGTTGAATGTATAATAAAGTCTTGTGATATAATTTATTAAAAAGGCCTAGAGTGCAATTATATTTATATAGTGGTATTAAATATAATTAATGGTAATTTTGGGCTTGTCAAGAGTTGATAGAAATGCCAAAAACCCATTGGAGCTAGTGTCTTATTTGTCCCTTTTGGTCCCACTCCAAGCCATATACTAAAGCCTAATTGAAATGGCCCAAAAGGCTAGCCCAATAAGATAATTAGTTATATATAAGGAGAAAACATACAGAATTTTGTAATGAATGAAATGGTGTGTATGTGAGTATAAGCCACTCTCTTATTCTCCCTTGAACACATACGTATAAATTGATTGAAAGACCACACTTCTTGGGCATAAATGGAATTGGAGTGAAGATTAAAAGTGTTCTCAAGTACTTCTAATCTTTGATTTTGAATTTCACCGCACCAAGGTACGCTCTCTAGTTCTTAAATTCTGAAATTTACATAGTACATGTTATTAATTGTGAATGAAGTAGATCCATTATTTTTTCGCTGCATATGTTTTGTATTGTGATACAAACTATGTTTTACCAACAACTTCATCATCAAATGTACCATATAAGCCATAAATTAATGGCGTAGTCTTTGCAACGCATAGACAATCGCCAAGCATACCCTTTCTACCCTAGGATAACGTGTCTTGGCATCTCTCAAGGCACGGCTTATGTAATAAATTGGCTGCTCAATGCCACCTCCATCTTCCTAAGCTATTAGAGCCCAGATAGCAAACAGGCTTGAGGCTAGGTAGAGCAGCAACGGTTTTCTGCGAACTGGGGCTTGCACTGTGGGGATGTTCATCATAATCTACTGTAGCTTTTAAAAACCTTTTTGCTATGCATCCCCCCACTCAAAACTTTGTCCCTTATTTAGTAACTTCGTAAAAGCCGAAGTAATTGATGCCAGACCAAGGATGAACCTCCTAACGTAGGAGACTTTGGCCAAAAAAACATTTCAACTCTTTGACCGTGGCTGGTGGCTTCATAGTTGCTATTGCCACTACTTTGGCCGAATTTACATCTATCCCTCTACTATGGACCTAAAACCCTAAAAAAAATTCAGCAAATACTTCAAAAGCTTTCAACAGGTTCATTCTTAGCTTGAAAAGTTTGCATCTTGCAAACACCTGTCTTAGCACCTTGACATGATCTTCTCAAGTTCTCGACTTTACTACTATGTTGTCCACATAGTTCTCCATTTCTTGGTGAATCATGTCGTAGAATATGGCAATCATGGTGCACTGATAAGTCACACCTGCATTTTTCAGCCCAAAGAGCATTACATTGTAGTAGAAATTCTTAATAGGTGTTCTAAAAGCAGCCTTTTCCCCATCTTTTGGTGCCATCTGAATTTGATTGTATCTGCTGAATCCGTCCATAAAGGAGAACATGGCATTCCCTGCAACAGAGTCTATCAGTAGGTCCATGTTGGGTAACAAGAATTCATCCTTTGGACAGACTCAATTAAGATTTCTAAAATTGACGCAGCATTGTATTTGCCCATTCTTCTTTTTCATAGGTACAATATTGGAGAGCCACCATGGGTGTTGAATTGGTTTGATGAACCCAGCTGCTAATAACTTATGTACCTCCTTTATTATATTTTCTTCTATTTTGGTGTGAAACACCCTAGCAAGCTGGGCCACTAGCTTGGCCCCAAGATCCACGTTGAACGTGTGTACCACCAACCCTGGGTCTAGCCTAGGAATTTCACTATAATCCCATGCAAAAACATCTCTAAACTCTTTCAACAGCAGGATCAATTCTGCCTTTTCCTCTTTTGACAACTTTGAACTGATTGAAATTGGTCTTGGCTTTCGTGGGTCTGTGCCCAAGTCGATTTCCTCCAGTTTTTCTTTTGCCACTACTTGTTCTTCTTTTTCTACCGCAATCTTCTTTTCATTTTCCGCATCACTCTGTTATGCTGTGGCTTTCTTCCAAGACCCACTTGCGTGCTGCAGGTGGGCCCCACACACCTTCATAATTTATATATTATCCTACCGTTAGGTGTTCAGACCCTAATGCATCGCAGTGTATTGTCTAACTCTGAAGTTAGCGCTTCTTTCCTTTTTCTCTTTTGCATCAATAACTCCCTCAAATCAAGTTCTGGGTCATCTTGAATGTTCTCCCATTTGGGGACGAAAGTGCTAGTTGGCTTAGATACTAAACTTTCTCCAGATGGTGCCCATTCATCGTAGAACATAGTCTCAACCAAATGGGCCTCTGCTTGCTCAAATGGGGATGGGTTTGCTGCTATCCGTATCATCCTGCCATTCAATCTCCCTTTCACACACTGGTGATAAGTGGACAGAATGAGGCAATGCTTATGCAACCATGGCCTTCCTAGTAGTATATGATAGGAAACTTCTATTTTTACCACATGGAATCGGGCTAAGGAGGCTATTAGGCCTACCTTCAACCATAGCTGTATGTGTCCTACTATGTACTCGCCCCTACCTCTAACCCCCGTCACCTCCATTGGGCATCCTTGAATCTTACTTTCCGATATTCCTGCTGTATCAGCATGCTGAGTGGGATGAGATTTACTGAAGCACCCGTGTTGACCAAGCTCTCTTAATGGGAATTTGGTTTATGTAGGCCGCCAAGTATAGAGGCCTTCTGTGGTCTAAGTATCCCACCTTTATGACTTCATCACTGAAAATGATCTCATTTGTGTCTTGTAGGAAGGCTTTGTCAGTTCGGGCTTCTATAGTAAGGCATTCTACTTCTGCTCCTGTAGCGATGCTTACCAAAGCTTCCGTGGCCATCCTTTGTCGGTTTGCTGTGAGCTCCAACTAGTCAAACAGGTTCTTCTACAGGTTGTAATGGCTACGGCAGGCAGTGCCAATCTTTCCTCTTTGCCTTCGCCTAAATTTACACAACTGACAACTGCTGCTACACCCTTCCCTTTATGATTGGGGAATAGGTTCCTTTGTACCTCTGGTTGGGACAATTCAAGGGTTCCTTCTTTGATCCTGCAATGCATTAGTCTGCGGAGTGCCCAGCATTCTGCAGTAGCATGTTGCACATAATTATACAGGTGGCAAAAATGTGGGTCCCTTTGTTCCTCTTCAGTGGGCTCTCTAGAGACATGATTGTGTTTGAAAACCCCATTTGCAATCCATTTGTCCAGAAGCACATCCAGCTCCTTCGGCGTGCACGGTATTGGTGGAGGGCTTTTGTACTCCCTTTCTTCTAACTTCCTTCTCTTCTCACCGGTGGACACTGTCATGGCCTGCGATGTGGACCTCCGCTCTTTGGGCTTGTCAAAGCTAGGTCTGACTGATTGGGCCATCTTTCTAGCCTTCTACATGAGGTTTTAGTGCATGAGGTCTTTGCCGCTTCTTTGCATGGCACCTTGCAAAGTTGCAAGCGTCACTGTTTCTTCTCCATGGAAATACTTAGTGCAGAATATGTCTGCCATATCATCCCAGGTTGGGATTGACCTTGTCTTCAAGCTAGTGTACCAAGTATATGCCCAGTCACATAAGGATTTTAAAAACTCTCGAAGGCAAAGTCCTCATCTACTATGTAAGGACCAAGGGTGTCTATAAACTTGCTTACGTGCTTAATGGTGCTTCCCCTTCTACCATCATTCTGTGTGAAGGTCTACGACTCGTATCCATCGGGATACGGCTTGCTAATTATCCTTAGTGGGTATAAAGGTCTTCGTGAATAGAATATTTCCTTAGGTGCCTTGGCCTTTTCTTGATTAAGCAATGCTGCTACGTCAGCCATCATGATGAAGCGTTGTTCTACGTTTTGCAAGCCACCGCCCACGGGAGTCTCTTCCTTGTCTACCACATGCTCAGGGTCATGTTGGCTCCCCTTTTCCTTTGTTTTTTCCACCTTTAGCTAGCGCATTTCCTCCATCAACTACTGCTAGGAATGTTGTACGGACTGTAATACTTCAATGAAGAAATTAGTATTGTCAGTGGGATTCCTTTGTTGCTGCTGTGGCAGATCCCCCGCTCCATTGGAACCATCTACTTGATTGGGCTAGTGTAGTATGGCTAGCCTTGACTCTGCCAGCGACAACATGACACTCATATTTTGCACCACCTTTAATCTTTGCTTGCTTTTCCCTTTCTTTCTCCCAACTCTCCAATGAAGTCGCCAATTTAAATATGGCAAGCTTTTTTGCACTGTTAGGCCTCAATCTCTTCTGCAATGCTACGACCCGTTAGTCTAAGGTAAGAGAGTTGGGACTGGCCTTACTGGGGCTATGCTACAGGCCAACTTGTGCACAATTTAAGCCAAACCAATGTAGACGAGTCCTGGCATGAGTGATGTGGGCTGAGTGTATGGCATGGTCTCAATATGAACAACTGTTACAAATGTTATGGCAAGAATACAGTACAGTAGGATAACTACAATACTAAACAGAGTAAATAAAATTAATATTGTGAAAATAGTTAATAGAGTTACAACAGAGTAATACAACAAATAGAAATAACACTACAAAAGAAAGAGTAAATAACTCAATAATCGAAGAGTGGGCGAATTACCCAATAAATACAACCAGTAAAAAAAGGAAAAGCTTGTCTGCTAGATAATAAGCTAGACTTTTCAGCAAAGCAGACCCAACAAGGGAGCCAATCTCTAATGCGTGTAACCTCATGAAAGGCTCCTACCATAGAAGTTACACACTTTGGAGAAAGGGACTAAATGGTTTGAGCTTTGATTCTCAATCTTCAGAGAGTGGGTTTGTCAAGAGGGGGAGAAAAGGTGGTCTATTGATGCGTGCCTCTATTCCTACCATTCACTTTCTCTCTCTAATTTTCTTTCCGGTCTTTCTTTCTTTCCTCTCTAGTTTTTCGTGTATTCCTTTGTTTTCTATTCAAAAATTTTTTTTCTATTACTTCCTTTGTCCCCACTTTTTACTATTCATGGCTACCCCCTTTTTATACCATCTGCCATTGTAGGATTTACCATTTTTGCCCCTCAACCATTTTTGGCTCCTTATGGGTATCCCTGCAGGACTGCCTACTCGCTTGCTGGATGCTTAACTGCTACCTCTAATCAAAGTGTGTTGGTTGCACCACTCTTCATTCCTAGTCAAAGTGTCTTGTCTTATTTCTTACCTCTTTCTACTCTTATCTTACCCATGCAAATAAGGATTAAGCTACCTCATCACCCATCTCTATGGCATGCATCAAGTGGTCATAGATCATACTTACTTATTTTGGATGAAATGTCATCCTAGCAAGACATTTCCCCTAAAGGAGCTTGAGTGGGAACCCCAGGATAGACCCCTCTTTCTCCCTACCACCAAACCACACCCTCTGAATACCTTGACCCATGGTCCACTTCTCACGTATTAGCTGGGTACAAGTAGGCGGTGTCCTGGCCCTTTATGCATGCTTCACTCCGTTTGAACTTGTTTCTTTCTAGCCTTCACACCATTTCTGCTGACCTTGCATTGTTTGATTCTGCTGTATGTGCTAGTTGAAGTTTATCTTTTGTGGCGTGAAAGATGTATGGGCTCTTGGGGTCATATCTTCTTCCTTTCAACCCTTCCTAGACTGGGTATCACTTAGGCAAAAGCATTCATCTTCCTACAAAGCCCATGCTTTCTTCTTTATGGCCGTTAGCCTTTTTGGCAACTAATCCTGCCATATCACTTCGTTGTGTCTGTTACAACTTTGCCTTTCTCTTTATTTCTTACTACACCGTGGGCTTGCGGGTTGATGCTCCTGCTGTATCAACCCATTTCTTTTATTAATCCTTCGCTTAGGGCTTCCTCAACCCACTGACCATCTCTTTCACCTCTTTTGGGCTTATTGGCCAACGTTCTTGCCATGGCAACCCGTTTGACCGCTTCATTCATTAGGCTTCCTCAGCCCATTTACTTCTTCTTTACCTCTTTTTACTCCCATAGGCTTGTTGCTAAATTCCTTGGGCTTCCTCGTCCCTGTTACCCTATCTTTACCTCTTATTCCTCTTTTGGGCTTATTGGCCTTTATGCTAGCCCATTGAGTTTACCAATTCATTCCCCAGGCTTCCTCAACCCATTTACTTATTCTTTACCTCTCATTATTCCCAAGGGCTTACTACTTTGTTCTTTGGCCTTCCTCAACCCATTTACTCCCTCTTTACCTCTTTTTATTTCCATGGGCCTACTAGGCATCAATCCTGCTATTTCAACTTGCTAAGCTTGTTTTCTTTTTTCTTTACCATTTTGCCCCTCATTTCCTTCTCATCTTCTCTATTGTTAGGCTTCTTCTACTGTTGGGCTCTTTGTCAAAAATGGGCATCAACATTTAGCCCCCTAAGCATAAGGATTGCTCCTGCAATTCATATGCGAATACTTATGTAAATTACTTTCCTTTCATTTTTCTTTTCGCGAGTTTTTCAAATGGTGAACCACGCCTTGTTTCCTTTTCTGCCATGAATAGGCTTGTCTCTTCAAGTTTCACAGTTTAACAGTTATTCTGAAACACAACCTCTACTTCATTAATGTGATACTTCTTTTGATGGCGGACCTATTGCCTCCCTTTAAATCGCTTTTATTTGTCTTAGCCTTTTCATTTTCTTTTCCTCATACTTCTCCCAACTTTCTCACAATCTTTCCTCTCTTGTTCTCTTTTCCGTCTCGCCTTCCCAAAATTTATTTACCCATCACCTTTACCATTCAATCCGTCTACCATGTCGCTGGCGAAAGGCGAGAGTTCTTCTCGCCATAAAGGTAAGAAGGTTGCCACTGATGATCCGCCTCAACTGTTGCTTCCCACCAAGTCTGTGGTGGTATATGTTAGGAAGCAGAGTAAGTCGGCCATATTCGAGTGGCAGGAAAAGGAGAAGAGATGGTATTGGTATGCTAGTGAATTTCCTCTAGGCTGGGAGAAGAAGGTAAAGGTGGTGAACCTTCCTATGCCTACAAAGAAGGGTTCGGTGTCTCGAACCACCAATCCTAAGTCTGCCAAGAAAAGTGATGATTCTTCTGAGACTTGTTCTGATATCATCCCATATAAGGTAGGCCTTCCCCCCATTGGCAATATAGTCATAGAGAGCTCTCCCCCTACTTCTACTCGTACCCGTTCCAGTAGGCGTTCTACTGTAGGTAGACCTAAGCCTCCTGCACCAAAGCCATCCATGGATGCTTCTCCTTCCAGTAGGACCTGTGGTAGCAAGAGGAAGACATCTCCACCAACCTCATTTGCCATTATCGAGAGAAGAGTATGTTATCTCTAAACTGTGCTTCTTTTTTCTTTAGTTATTTACTGGGCTTTCATGCAGCTAACTTTGTGCATGTGTTTTCTCCTCCCTAGGCAGTCTAAGTACAAGGAGGATACTTCTGCCACTTGCCCTATACTACTCGATGAGCCCAAGGTTGAGGTACATTCCCTTCCCTTCCTTATTTGTGCATGCATCCATGTTCCTTGTCATTGTCATATGTTATTATATATTTTTTCTTTTCTTTTCTTTTTGCATGATTGTTCATCCTTTTTCTCGCTTTGACATCCTTTCCTTAGGTTGATCCTAATCCCATTTTTGTTTATCATCCTATGAGTGAACAGGCTCTTGCTACTGCTGGCATACCTATAGAGGGCTTCTTTGATGGAGCGAATGTCGTGGCTAAGGCCTGGCTTCTTCCTCTGCTACTACTGCCCAAGGAACTCCTGTCGAAGCTCGAGTCCCTCCATCCGAGCCTGTTTCTACTAAGGAGAGTACCCAAGTTAAGAGGGATGTTACTGGGGAATCCACCCCTATTCCTGTCGAGATCCTTACTCCCCAAAAAGGAATCACTCCTACGAGGGTGTCCCAGACTGGGAGCACCTCTCCTTCTACTCCTCTTGTAATATCTGCCAGCGATCTTTTCGTTGCCCTCTCCCAGGCCGTAAAGGATGGCTCTTCATTGGTTGTCACCCCATCCTCTATTCCCAGTTCTGCTGGTTCTGGTAATTTCCTTACCATTATACTATCTTCAATTAAAACTTTTGTCACTATACCCACCTCTTTTCTTCGTTTCCTTCTTTAGGGCTTATGCTGTGCCTTGTATTCTCTTTTAGGTCCATCTCCTATCGAGGTGGTTCCGTCGTCTCGATTTAAGATTGGTAGTAGTTCTGCCATCATTCCTGATCTCATGAGTGAGGCTGCTGCCTTCTTTGCCCATTTTGAGCAGGTCGAGACTAATGACTTTGACCTAGCAGACTTCTGGTGTGCCGGATCTCCCTATGTTGACTTCCATGACTTTTGCGTACTTGAGGAGTGTGTCGCACGTTTAGAGGCAATCTACAGTAGCCATGGGGATTTCATACAGGGATTCCCCTTTGGTCGTTCTACGAGGGAGCACTTCCTCAAGTTGTTGGGGTGTGTGATGAACGACATTGAGCATAACTTCATCGGCACGGTTTCTGCTGAGAGGATCTTGTAGTGGAGGGCTGCAGTTTAGGAGTTGATCCACGTTGGGTTTGGTGTGGAGTTTCTGCTGGACCATTTACGAGAGATTGCCTAAGCCCTCTTCTTAAGAAAGATTCAACTTGCTGAGGATGCTATTGAAACTCGCATCAAGAATCTGAAGAAAGAGGTGGTAGACTTAGAGGCACATCGCGAGCATCTCCTTTCCGATGTTACTGGCCCTAGTCGCTTCGTGGACCAGACCCTTATTTCAGGCCTTTGATCACTTAGATGTTTATCTCCTATGATGTAGCTTTATTTTCTTCTCTTGTGTTTATTTCTTTTCTCCCTTTTCTCTATAATACACTTTATTTCTCCAGCACTTATGACTTATTTGATAAGTCTAGTATGACTTATACATTTTGGGCTTGTGATTTATTAAGCTACATTAGCTATAGCTACTATTATGCTTTATGATACAGTATATTTCTGCTAATACCTCGTGCATGATCTTTATTACTTTCTGCTTTTTGCTTTTAAACATGAGTACAAGTAACATAAACTACAATGCTTTCTTGTGACACCATATCCCTTGCAAGGGTGGTCACTTGGAGGAAAGAAAAAAAGAACAAGGAAAAAAGAATGATTACATAATATTTTCCTACGCAGAATAACGTTTCAATCACTTTCCATTAATGGGGTTCATCAAATCTTTTACATCCATCTGGGCTAGCCAATAATACCCACTTGCATGTGCTTCCTTTACCGCGAAGGGTCCTTCCCACTTTGGTGAGAATTTAGATGGTCTTGCCATACCTTGCCTAACATGGTCTGCTGTTCTCAACATGAGTTGTCCTTCTGTAAACATAGGCTTCGGTTATTCTTTGCCTGTATCTGTGGCTATGCCCTTGGGCTTCTACCCCTTCTCATCCAATACTTCCAAGTCCTCGCTCCTTTCTGCCATAAAGACTTCCTTCTCCTTTTCCTTCTTTTGCATTTGCATAACTCTCAAGGATAGTATCATTACTTCTGCTGGGCTTACTACTTCTGTCCCATATACTAAGGAGAAGGGGGAGAATCCCATGATAGATTTAGGTGAGCTTTGGTAAGCCCATAGTGCATCTGGCAGATATGTCACCCAACCTTTGCTATACTCCTAACTTATTTTACTAATGATCTTAATGAGGGTTTTATTTGTTGCTTCTGCCTACAAATTCCTCTGGGAGTAATAAGGCGATGACTGGTGATGCCTCACTTGATAGAATTCTAGTATCTTCCTCACTACCTCAATTATGTTCTCTTTGATGAAGTTTGCTACAGCTCCTTCCATGGCTTCGCGGAGTGGTAAATACTCTGTGACCACTTGGTGAAATACTCTGTGACCACAAGGATCTATATGTACCCATTGGAAGGTGGATTGAATGGTCCCACCAAGTCAAGCCCCCAAGTGTGGAAGGATTATGAGGTGACCATGCTCTGTAAGCTTTGTGGATGGGTATGGATCAAATTGGCTTGCACTTGGCAGCCGTGGCACTTCCTTATGTATATTCTGCTGCATCCCTTCTTATAGTGGGCCAATTGTAGCCCATCTGCAATATGCAACGATATAGCTTCTTTTGTCCCTAGTGTTCACCGCATTCTCCTGCGTGTACTTCCTCCAACATCTTGCTAGCCTTTTCTAGCCCCAAACATCGCTGCACTACTGCCCGTTAGTCTAAGGTAAGAGAGTTGGGGCTAGCCTTACTGGGGCTACACTTCAAGCCAGCTTATGCGCAAGTTGAGCCAAGTTAATGTAGACGTGCCCTGGCATGAGTGTTGTGGGATGAGCGTATGGCATGATCACAGTAGGAACAACTGTTACAAATGTTATGGTAGGAATATTGTATAGCAGGATAACTATGATATTAAACGGAGTAAATAAAACTAACACTGAGAAGATAGTTAACAGAGTTACGGCAGAATAATACAACAAATAGAAATAACACTACAGCAAAAAGAGTAAATAACTTAATAACCGAACAATGGGTGAATCACCCAATAAATAAGACTAGTAAAAAAGGAAAAGCTTGTCTACCAGATAATAGGCTGAACTTTTTAGTAGAAGCAGACCTAAAAAGGGAGCCAATCTCCAACGCGGGTAACCTCAAGAAAGGCTCCCACCACAGAAGTTACACATTTTGGAGAAAGGGCCTAAATGGTTTGAGTTTCGATTCTCAATCTTCAGAGAATGGGTCTGTCAAGAGGGAGAGAAAAGGTGGTCTATTGATGCATGCCTCTATTCCTACCATTCACTTTCTCTCTCTAGTTTTCTTTTCGGTCTTTCTTTCTTTTCTCTCTAGTTTTTTCATGTATTCCTTTGTTTTCTATTCTTTCTTTTTTTTTTCTACTTCCTCCATCCCCCCTTTTCACTATTCATGGCTACCCCCTTTTTATAACATCTGTCATTGTGGGATTTACCCTTTTTGTCCCTCAACTGTTTTTGGCTCCTTATGGGTATCCCTCTAGGACTGCCCACTAGCTTGTCGGCTACCCAACCACTACCTCTGCTCAGAGTGTGTTAGTTGCACCTGTGGATAAGAAACAAACAAGGCAACTATTTATTGTAGAAAGTCTCTTGTCTTGTTTATTTGTTGCATTCCCAGACAAAGTCTCTTGTCTTGTTTCTTACCTCTTTCTACTCTTGTCTTACCCATGTGGATAAGGATTAAGCTACCTCATCACCTACCTCTATGGTATGCATCAAGTGGTCACAACTCATACTTACTTCTTTTGGGTGAAATGTCATCCTAGCAAGACATTTTCCCTAAAGGAGCTTAAGCGAGAATCCCAAAATAGACCCCCCCTTTCTCCCCACTATCAAACCACACCCTTTGAATACCTTGACCAGTGGCCCACCTCCCATGTATTGGCTAGGTACAAGTAGGTGGTGCCCTGGCCCTTTGTGCATGCTCCACTTCGTCTAAACTTGTTTCTTTTTAGCCTTCACACCATTTTTGCTGCCCTTACGTTGTTTGATTCCACTGTACGTGCTAGTTAATGTTTATCTTTTATGGTGTGAAGGATGTATAGGCTCTTGGGCTCACATCTTCTTCCTTTCATCCCTTCCTAGACTGGGTATCACTTGGGAAAAAGTCTTCGTCTTCCTGCTGAGCCCATGCTTTCTTCTTTATGGTCATGGGTTTTTTTGGCCACTGATCCTGCCATATCACTTCGTTGTGTCTACTACAGCTTTGCCTTTCTCTTTATTTCTTATTACCCTGTGGGCTTTTAGGTTGATGTCCCTGTCGTATTAACCCATTTCTTTTATTAATCCTTCACTTAGGGCTTCCTTGGCCCACTGACCATGTCTTTCACCTCTTTTGGACTTATTGACCAACGTTCCTACCATGCCAGCCCGTTTTACCACTTCATTCCTTAGGCTTCCTTGGCTTGTTTACTTCTTTTTCACCGCTTTTTACTCCCATGGGCTTGTTGCTAAATTCCTTGGACTTCCTCGGCCCTTTTACTACATCTTTACCTCTTATTCCCATTTTGGGCTTATTGGCCTTTAAGCCAGCCGATTGAGTTTACCAATTCATTTTCTGGGCTTCCTCAACCCATCTACTTTTCTTTACCTCTCATTATTCCCATAGGCTTACTACTTCATTTCTTAGGCTTCCTCAGCCCATTTACTCCTCTTTACCTCTTTTTATTTCCATGGGCCTGCTAGCCATCAATCCTGCTGCTTCAGCCCGCTGGGCTTGTTTCCTTATTTCTTTACCGTTTTGCCTCTCATTTCCTTCTCATCTTCTCTATTTTTGGGCTTCTTCTACTATTGGGCTCTTTGTCAAAAATGGGCATCAACAATATTATTGGGATTTGTTGTGAAAATGTTGTGAATATATTATCAATTCATTTTTTGGGTTTCCTTAACCCATCTACTTTTCTTTACCTCTCATTATTCCCAAGGGCTTTCTACTTCATTCCTTAGGCTTCCTCAACCCATTTACTCCTCTTTACCACTTTTTATTTCCATGGGCTTGCTAGCCATCAATCCTACTACTTTAGCTCGCTGGGCTTGTTTCCTTATTTCTTTACCGTTTTCCCTCTCATTTCCTTCTCATCTTCTCTATTTTTGGGCTTCTTCTATTGTTGGGCTCTTTGTCAAAAATGGGCATCAACAATATTATTGGGATTTGTTGTGAAAATGTTGTGAATATAGCAATTCTCATTAATTGGGCCTCTATTTTGAGACTCGCAATCCAAAGGGAATTACCAAAAAAAAAATCTTGGTTCCCTCAAATCACAGTTCTTACAATGAGCCAACACTCAAATAATTAAAACAAAATCAAGAATGATAAATTGTAGTGGTGCAATTGATGTGTAGACACTCGATTTTGCACCCATAATTTAATTTTGGAAGATGACTGAAATGACCATTTCAAATACCCAAAAATCATAATTGCATTACGTGTATTAAATTATTCATTGCATATCATAAAAATGATCTTAAGATTCTAACGGTCGTGACGATATGCCTGATTCCCAAATAGAACCGTCGGATTAAAAGATATCACAAGATCAAGTTTTCATAATCTGCATGCATTCATTTGGGTGGTACTGATCACACGTGATTAATTGAAATTAATTTTGATTGATTAATGATTAAAATTAATTAAATGAATTTATGTGATTGGTGGAGTATTTTTCTTAAAGTGAGATTTGTTGCATGGAATTAAAACAATTAAGTTGACAATATTTAAAGGCTGTAAATAATTAGGCTTTTGGGATAATTATATTCAAAATAATTATTTTAAAAATTCTAATTATCACTTTAGGATGAGGTTTATCATGAAAATAACTCTAAAACTCGTCCAAATACAGTTTTAGGGTTGGAAAACACTTCAAAAACGTGCTAATCAAATAGCAGATTTCAGATTCACATTCTAGGGCACTTTTGGCATAGTAAAACTCAAAATTCGGACTAGGCTATTTCTGGAAAAGTTGTAGAGAATTGAATTTCCCTTCAGCTGTAAAAATTTTAGCTTAATATATATTTTGAGAAAAAAAATATGATCAAAACACTGAAACATGTTCTGATCTGAAAAATCAGCTTACTCTTATCCAAATCTCTTTTTTTTAGGCTTTTCCCCATACGTTTTTTTGCTTATTTTTAAAACTGATTGGACTTAATTTTTAAGCAAACCTAGCTTATTTTCTAAGCAACTAACATTTCTATAAATAGAGGAAGCCTCCCAACATTTAAGGGAACCCCTTTTTTCTAACTTCTCTCCCCTTACATTAAAGAAGTTCTAGAAGCTTTGCTTTAGGAATTTCTTTTTTGTTAAGAGGCTTCACTTAAATCCTTAAAAAAAAATTGTTTCTGTTTGAAGAAATCTTTCCTTGAGGATTAAGTTCATGCAAGTATAACTCTAACTTTGTTTCCATAACATGCTTTCATATGTGTTTTAGTTTCCATAGATGATGTTTTCTTTTGTGTTAAACAATCGTGTTTCTCATATGTTATCACATGTTTTCTTTTTTTTTTTCAAAAAGTTTCACATGATTAATTGATGAGCATGTCTATATCTAGGGTTGAATCTTTCTTTAAGATTTTAGATCTACAATTTTTCTTTATGCTTCTCTTAAATTAAAATCAGATTTGCAATTTTTCTCATGTTTTTCTTAAACTAAAATCAAATTTGCAATTTTTCTCCATGTTTTTAAAATTAAAAACAGATCTGCATTTTTCTCTTTATTTCTTTTTCAAAAAAAAAATCTAATCTGTATTTTTCCAAATAAAAATCTGGTCTGTTTTTAAAGAAAAAATCTGATCTGCATTTGTTTTAAATAAAAATCTGACTTTTTTTTATATATTAAAAACCAAATCTATTTTTTCTTTCAATAAAAAATTGGTGTTTTCAAAATAAAATTTTTTTTTTCTTTTTTACATTAAAAAATCCCAACCAGATCTGAATTTTTATTAAAAATCCATTCTTGCCTAACACATTTTCATCCTGTAACTTAGCCCCCAAACCTTAGAATTTTAGGTGCGTAGAGCTAGTGCTTTATTTTATTTTTTGGTAGATTGTATCTAGGACCAAAGCCTTGTAAAGATATTCTACCAAGTTGTGCTTGTATAATCAATTAATGAAATTGAGGTATTTTTTGGACATGTGAATTGTATTTATTTTTTTCTTAATTTTTTATAATAAAAAAAATAAGTGGTAAATCTACACATAATCCTGAAAAGGGAAGATGCCGATGCCTAACTCTTTTTCTAAAAGCATCCTAGTTTTCCGGTCTCTCACATTATGTTAGCTTGGGTTATTAAATATATAGGACATAGTTTGACCAGGATATTTTGAGGTACTAAAATAGTTTTTCTTTGCAATTTTCATAATATTGGTTACGCCAAGTTTCTCATTACATTGCTATTACATATATAATTTTGAAAATTACTATTAGATACTACATATACAATATCAATTCACAATTATTGTCCATGAAATTCTATTGAATACAACACAAAATAAAATAATAAATTGGTCAAATAGTATCTCCTAAATTAAGTGGGGATAAGTGTATGAGATCGTTCAGCTCAATTACAATTTGTTACATTCAATATCTTCGCATACAAAATATCTGAATAGAAATTGTATAAAAAATATGCTCATTAGTTAAGAGAAAAAATAACAAAAGAAATTTAAACAATTTAATTTGTATGGAAAGCTAACAAAAGCAAAATACAATTTTGATTCTAATTAAATTTTCTCTAAAGTTTGGTTTAAACTATATAGTCATGATATATTACATATGAATGTTCAAATAGCGTGTAAAACACTATGAATGTTTAGACCCCCAATTTACAAATTACCAATTCACACTTAATATCAAACAATGTATGTGCGGAAAATGAACATAAGCTTATAACAGAATTGATAAACAATATAAACCAAATAAAATCACATCCACAGCAGAAATTAAATGGCAAAGATTAAAGGAAGTGAGATACAAACACAAGGACAACACAACGATGTGTTATCGAAAAGGAAACCGAAACCCTCAGCGTAAAACCTCTCCGCTGCCCTCCATGCGGTTAATAATCCACTAAAGAATGAAGTTGGGATACATGAACAACAGAAGACCCTCCAAGCCTAATCTACCCAGTGAACCTAAGCCCTCCAAGCTTCTTGCTCCAATGAGGTTGCGCCGAACTTTTGTCTTCTTTAGCTTACCGGATTCCTCTATAGCCCATAGCATCAACTAATAACCATTGGTTCCTTCCTAACTGCTTTCCAAAGCATCAAATAGCCTTCTCACAGATGTGGATATGGTGAGAAAAGGATTTAGGTAAGAACCTCTCAAAGATGTAACAATGGAGAGGGTGAGAGTAGAGGAATTTGAAGAGTCTCTATGTAAAGATTGTGAATGAATCAATCTTGTTTTTCTCTAGGATTTCTCTCTCAAAATTCTCTCTGGAAACTCTCTACATTTCGTGGGTATAAGGGTCTACATATAGTGGTGTATGTTTGGAATGCGAAGAGACATTTTTCCAAAATAGAGCTGGCTGGCGGCTTAGCCTCGAGACTTGACTGAGCCACGAGTTCAAGCTGCGAGATAACTGAATGGCCAGTCTGGACATTTTGTCCTGTAGTGCTCCAACTGGCACGACGCTTCAGCTTCTCCGCATGCTTGGCACGTGAGCATCTTCTAGCGGCTTGCAAGCCGTGAGCTACCCACGAGATTTAGCCGCGAGTCCCTGCTTCACTGCACACTCTTGAGCATTTCTTCACACTCTCTCACACACTACCCTTACATGAATCCCACCTAAATACAGAGTTACTAAATGCTAAAATACAAGCAAATTTGGCACGGAATAAAATCAATAGAATGGTTGATTAAATTCAACCTTATAACATAAATGACTTATAAATTTGAATTGTTTTTAGTTATATGATTAGGTTTTTTATGGTTTATTTATATTGGGCTTCTTGTTTTCTACACTAAGAGTGCATTTGGGAAGCGCGTTTTGCACTTCCCACATCTGCGTCTACGTTTCTTTACTTTCTTTTTCTTTTCTTTTTTTTAAAGACCATCGCTTGGTGCACTGTTCATGGGACACGAACAGTGCACGAAGGCATATGAACAGTAAAAAAAGAGTGAACAATAAATTTTTTATTATTTTTTTATTGTTTTCAGATTTTAGTTTAAGTTGTATCCAAAAAGACCCTAAATTAACTCATTTGGCACAAAAATTAAAAACCTTGGATTAGATGAGACACGTAACACAAAATTAAACTCTAATTGAAATCCAATTTTTATTGTAAATTAACTCACCTACACAAAAATTTAAATTAGATAGGACATGTGGTGCAAAATTAAACTTTAATTGAATTCCAATTTAAAATCTAATTGGATTTTCTCTTAGTTTTACCTATATATATTCTAATCTTTTCAAACAATGATACCAAACTCACTTTAAATATACTTCATTACTTATCATTATGTGAATGTGATGTTTATATACATATAATTATGCGAGAATATCCTTTGTAATCTATAAAAATGCAATCCTACATTGGCCCAATTATAGTTTGCCATATCAGTTAAAATTCCAACTTAATCCCATCTCAACTTACCATATCACTTTCTCAACTTGCTATTAACATAAGCCCCAATACCTTACATTTAAGTATTGTTTTTGTATTTGTTTTAAGTTTGTACGTATGTTGTCTTCCTCTCATATTAATTGTTATCCAAGTTCCAAACACTTGGGTACAATGCTTGGAGTTGCCTATATCTCGCATGTCGTCTCGTTGGTGCTAAAGATATGGTTATTAGAAATCCTTTCATTGGCTAAAGAAGACGCCACTAAGATTTTAATTTTAATTTTAAATCCATAATTTTCATGTTTATTATGGTAATTGCTCTTAATCTAAAGCTTCAATATATCCTAATTTATATTTAATTATACATGAATCTAATTGAGGTACCTAATTAAAACAAAGTCTCTCTGTCACTAAGAAAGTGAGCCGATTCGAAAACATGGGACAATAGCTATGGAAAGTCTTGAAAACTCATGTTCCCCCTGAAACTCCATTGAGGATCCTCATTCCAGACCTGTGTGAGGCCTGGGCATGACCACAGTGAGTGGAGAACGTCCTCATAGTGCTGTAAACACAAGGAACATGCTGGGTCATCAACAACACAGTGACGCATTAAGTTGGATTTTATGGGAATAGCATTCCTACATGCTCTCCATAAATAATTTCTAACTTTGCACGGCAGTGACAGTTTCTAGATTTTCTTCCACAACAGTTTCAACATCTCGGAGTGGTGATGGTTTGAAGGAGCAGAGTTTCGGGCTTTGGTTTTGAGGAAGTAATACCTAGACTTGGTTGTGTATTGCCCAGATTGCTCAAATGGCCAAAACAGAGCATCATCCGAATGGACTCGACTAAGTGGAATTTTCTGAATTAATTTTGCTTTTTCAAGAGTGAATACAATAGGCAGCAAGGTTAAATTCCAAAGTCGAGTGGTAGGATCAAGGAGGGAACTTACAGTTTCGTCTTGTAATTCTGCCTTCAAAGGTCCTTAAATCCTTGGGGAGGTTAAAGAAGGCAGCCAATCGTCCCCCCAAAGCTTGATTGATTCCCTATTCCCAACTCTCCATTTAGCTCCTCTCCGAATGACCTCCCTTCCTTTCACGATACTCCTCCAAGCATACGAGCCACTTTGATCCTCTTTACCATCCATAATAGTGCAATTTGGGAAGAATTTTGATTTAAAAACTTTGTAAAACAAAGAGTTTTTATTATGCAAAAGTCTCCAAGTTTGATTTGCCAAGAGAGCATCATTGAACAAAGACAACTCCTTGAAACCCATACCACTCTCTGATTTGGCTTACACATATCCTCCCATTTAACCCAATGAATCTTCCTTCATTCTCCTCTTTGTCCCCACCAAAACCTTCAAATAAGCCCCTCAATTTCATGACAAAGACCAAGTGAAAGCTTGAAACAACACATTGTGTATGTTGGAATAGCTTGAACCATTGTTTTTATTAGAACTTCCCTACCCGTTTATGATAGTAGTCTCTCTTCCCAAACCTACCTCCAAATCCTTTCTTTGATGTAATCAAAACTCTCTTTTTTGTGCCTTCCTACAAGTGATATCAAACCCAAGTATTTATCATAGTGCAAAATTTCAGGCACCCCCAAAGCTTCCTTGATTTCTGTTCTTATAGCATCCATGGTGG
This sequence comes from Quercus ilex subsp. ballota, assembly GCA_032727855.1. NCBI lineage: Eukaryota > Viridiplantae > Streptophyta > Magnoliopsida > Fagales > Fagaceae > Quercus > Quercus ilex. Next base: position 35,658,228 of record CM064917.1, read on the forward strand.
ATCTACTAAAAATTCCTCGGTTAATTTGTTGCCCTGACATGCTTTTCATAGGAAGCCAAAATTTCCAGCACCTTTTGACATTCATTCCTACTAGACCTGCAAAATAATAAGCTATCATCCGTGAAGAGCAGATGGGTCAATTTTGGGTTTCTCCTACACAAAGCACACCCATGAATGGAACTATCACTATTTGCCTTTGAGATAAGGCTATGGAGACCTTCCGTACATAATAGGAAGAGGAAGGAAGATAGGGGATCGCCTTGGCAAATACCCCTTGTAGGGTAGATCAATCCTTTTGGGTTCACCATTCACAAGCACTGAATAAGAGACTGTTTTGACACAAGTCATCATAAGGTTTATCCATCTTTTATTAAACCCCAACTTTCTCATAACCTCCTCCAAAAAAATCCACCCAACTTTGTCATAAGCTTTACACATGTCCAATTTGATGGCCATATAACCTATTTTGCTAGATTTGTGATTATTCATGCAATGCAAAGTTTCAAAAGCAACAAGAATATTATCTGAAATCAGGCAATTTTTTGTGAAAGCACTTTTTTGTTCGTTAATGTTAAGCCTATTTGCTAAGACCTTTGAAATTTTTTTATAAAGGACATTACATAGGCTTATGGGGTGGTAATCAGAGACAAAAACAAGATTTTTGATTTTTGGTATTAAAGTGAGAAAGGTATGATTTAGTGGATGGCATATGGTGGCTGTGTTTAGATAGGACATAATTGTGTTTGTGACGTCATCACCTACAAGACTCCAATAATTTTGGTAGAAGAGAGGAGGTATACCATCGGGACTAGGAGCCTTTAAATGAGCCATTTGTTTCAGGGCTGCTTGTACTTCCCACTCCATGAATTCTTGTGACAATTGTGCATTCATATCATCGATGACAATTTCAACCAATGGATTCATTGCTACTTCTCCAATGGTCGGATTTGAGGAAGCAAATAGGTTTTGATAGAACTCAGTGAAGGACTCAGCAATATCCTCCGGATGATAAACCCATCTCCCTGTTGAATTCTGAATACCCAAGATTCTATTTCGTCGATGCCTTTAGGTTGCCCTACTATGGAAGTATTTAGAATTTTTCTACATCAACCAACTAGAATGATTTTGCCCACTATCTCCACATTTATTCTCCTTGATTAATAAATCATTAATCTCCATTTCTATCTCCCTAACCCAAAAATTGCAACCTGTTTGCATAGCTTATTGTTCGACCCTAGCCAGTAGCTTCCTCTTCTCCCCTATCTCCCTTCTTACATTCCCAAAATTCCTATGGCTCCATTGTGTTAATTCGCTACCACACTTTGCTATTTTTTTTTTATCCCTTGATTTTTGAGTTCACTAGGAATTGGGCTTCTCCATACCGCTTCAATTGTCTGTCCACAACCTCTATCTAAAAGCCACAGTTCTTCAAATCAGAAAGGCCTTACTACAAGAGGGGGATCAAGACCATTTGGAACAATCCATATAGGAATATGATCGGATGTAGTGCATGTAAGATGGACAACCTTTGTACCTACAAACTTATGGAACCAATCATTAATGCAAAAAGCTCTATCCAATCTCTCCCAGATTGACCGGTCGTTTGCATAATGTTTGCTCCAAGTAAATTTTAAGCCCAAATAACCCAGGTCCATGAAACCACATTCATTGATTGCATCTCTGAATAGTTGCATTTCATTGTAGTTTCATCTATTACCCCCTAATTGTTCTTCGCTTCTAACCAATTCATTAAAGTCACCAGCACATAGCCATGGATTTTGGAATTTTTGGTTTAAACTCCTGAGTATGTTCCAAGACTCATTCCATTTCTGAGTATCCGATTCGCCATAATATCCGATGAATCACCATGCATGTTCTTTATTTTTGTCTATTATTGCATCAATATGGTTCTTGTCAAAACCATCAATTGAGATATCAACTGACGATCTCCAAAATAAGACTAACCCATGGCCCCTACTTGTTCTTGGTGCCACAAACATGTTATCAAATTGAATCTTCATTTTCACATCTTTTAACCTTGCTTGATCTGCCCATGTCAATGCTCACTTTCTTAGCGACGGAGAGACTTTGTTGAAATTAGGCACCTCAATTGAAATCCTTGCCTTCAGACCCTTTTTTTTTTTTTTTTGGGTTAGAATAGTTATTATTATAAACAAGCTTATAAAAATACATCTTGATGATTTTTTTTTTTTTTTTTTGAGGGGACATCTTGATCATGTTTGTGTTGCATATATTGTAGAAAATTAATTAATTAATTTTGACTATGTAAACAAAAACACAAATATATCCAACCATAAAGAACACAAACATACACTGTAAATAACAATGATAACAAAATCTGAAAACAATACAACATATAAAAATCAATAAAATAAATCGAATTACTCATAGATCTAATGCGTAAGAATTAAATTTTATTAAAAGTTTATGAATAGTTGAAGAGCCTTGTAAACTAACATCTCCTAGTATTTTTCTAATAAAAAATTTAATGATTCAAATCCCTTGTTTTTAATTATTCTAACTATAGAATTATTACTATATTCTAACTTTTCTTTAAAAAAATAAATAAATAATAAAAAAGTGACAGCCCAACGCTCAAATTGGTTCAAGTCGGGTCCAAAAAAAAATAAAATAATGAGGAGCTTTTCTACTAATGTAATAACTATATAAAAAGTGCTTTAAAAAAAAGGCTATATTAAAGGTGTAAATAGCCTTCTTCTCTACAATAAAGACTTTTGGTTTAGTGAAGTTTGGTCTTATTTGTACAGAGCCAAAACGGTGCATTTTTACTTGTGAGAAAAAGAAAAGAGAGAGAGAGAGGTGGGAGGTGGGAGGTGGGAGCAAAAGGGTGATTTTCTTCCAATCACTGTGTTGTTGGGCTTTGGCTTCGTTCCAAGGTTCGATTTTTAATATATCTTTTTTTTTTTTTTTTTTGTTAAAAGGATACTTAAATTAAAATACTAGGAATTACAAAGTCTAGGGTAGGCCACACCCCAAGCATCAGCCAATATTTGGTACAAAATAGAGGGAGGGGGGTGAGAATACAAAATAAAACTCTCTCTAATGGAGCAGCTGTCTTTAGCAAGCAGATCAGCACAGTGGTTTCCTTCTCGGTAAGTGTGGCAGACAAGCACCTCTTCAAAGGTTTGGGTGAGTAACCTACAGTCAGATTTTAAGGAGTTACATGGGTGAGCTTGGAGAGAACTATCATTTTGAAAGTTAATGAAATCAGTGACCACTTTGGGGTCTAGCTCAACATGCAATTTTTTGAGTAAGGATAGGCACACCAAGATATTTCCCAAAATTAGTACAGGAAGATATACCAAAGTTCAGCAGCAAGAGAGTGAGTAAATCCAATGTTCCTAGAAAACCCACCAACTCAATTACCCCTATAATCCTTGATTAGACCACCTGCACCTGCCATACCCGAGTTGCCTTTGGCAGAGCCATTAGTGTTGAGTTTAAAGAAGCCTAATGGAGGAGGCTTCCATCCTATTGAGAGAAGGTTTGAGGTCGGACATACTGCTTTGGGTGGGCAATTGGAGTAAAATTCCAAGGACAAATATTAGATTCTTTTAAAGATGTTGTCGGGGGAGAAAGGGGTATTTTCCATGACTAACTTATTTCTAGCCAACCAAATAGCCCAAACAGTAATGGGAAAAATAATACTCCATGCTATGTTAGTGAAGAGGGAAGTGTTGGCTTGCGCTATGGACATTTTCCTGATCCAAGTGAGAGTTTTGCTTGAAGAATAAAAGTGGTGAGGGAGGTTAGGGGTGATTTTGGACCATATGTAAGTGACCATAGAGCAGTCACGGAGAATGTGAAGGGTTGTTTCAGGGGCGGTGCAGCAGATGGGACAGCTGGGGTCATTTGTGATTTTTCGATTATGGAGGAGAGATTTGGTGGGGAGGCTGTCGTGGCAAGAAAGCCAAAGAAACGTAGAGATTCTTGGGAGAGTAGAACTTTCCAAAGCCATTTCCAGCTAGTGGTTGGAGTCTTGGGATTAGGGTCGCAAGCAAGAGTGTAAGCCAAGCTTGAATTGAACTTACCATTAGGAAAAGGGAACCAGTACATGGAGTCAGGATGGGAGGGAGAGGTTGGTCTGGGGGTAGTTCAAATGATGTCTATAATGTGAGTAGGGAGATGATAGGATAGATTGGCAAAATTCTAGCTGCCATTGTGGTCCCAAAGATCACAAACCTTTAGAGAAGTTTCATGTCATGGGAGAGGACCCTGGATCATGCTGCGAATAATGCCTCTGCCCGACCAGTTGTTATCCCAAAACATAGTTGATATGCCATCACCTAAGCGCCAACATGTACCGAGAGAGCAGATCGAGTTTGCTTTGAGGAGCCTATCCCAAGTAACTGAAGTTTTCCTGGATGCGAAGTGGTGGGGGGATACTTATTGCGGAGAGTTAAAGCCCACGTCTCACAAGAATTGTTGCAAAGGGCCCAAGTTCTTTTGGCAAGGAGGGCTAGATTTCTAGTATATGCTTTCTTGATGCCGAGCCCACCTAAGAATTTTGGAGTAGTCACCATGGCCCAGTTTTTCAAATGGAGTTTTTTATGAGTTTCGGTGTTGCCCCAAAGGAAGTTTCTATTGATTCGGTTAATCTCATTGCAGATCCGTTGTGGCAGTAAGGTACTTTGCATGATGTAGGTGGGAATGGCTGATGTGACCGAATTAATAAGAGTGAGACGACCTGCGAGGGAAAGAGTTTTAGATTTCCAAGATGCCAACTTATCGCGAAGCTTGTCAATGATGAAATTGTAGGCTCTTTTATTTCCTTTATTGGTAAGGATAGGCACACCAAGATATTTCCCAAAATCAGTACAGGAAGATATACCAAGCTCATTCTCCATGCTTACTCTAATTTGGGGGGGGGGGGGGGTGTGAGAGGAGAGAAGAGGATTTTGGACTTTGTGAAGTTAATTTTTTGACCAAAGAGCTTACAGAAGGAATCCAAAACTATTTTTATGGTCGAGCAATTTTTTTTGGAAGCTTTGGCACATAAAATGAGGTCGTTTACAAAAAATAGATGAAAGAATGGGAGACTGTTTCTTGTGGTTTTGATCCCTTTCCAATTTCCTAGAGATACTTCATTAAGGATGAGCCAAGCAAGGTGCTCCATGCAAAGCATGAAAATGTAGAGAGTGTGTCGCCTTGGCAGATGCCCCTTGAAGGGAGGAAAGGGTTAAGGCGCTCACCGTTGAGGAGGATGGAAAGATTGGAGGAGGTTATGCAACATAATGAGCTCAATCCAAGCAGTGGGGAAATTGAACCGATTAAGGGTGTGCCTGATAAAGCTCCATTCAAGCCTTTCGAAAGCCTTTTAGAGATCAATTTTTATTGCCATTAACCCTCTCTTGCTCTTAGAGGTTGTCATAGAGTGGATGATTTCTTGGGCAATAATGATGTTGTCGTTGGCTTTCCTTCCAGGAATAAAGCTTGCTTGGAAGGGATGGATGAGGTCACTAAGGTGGGGTTTAAGGTGGCTAACAAGAATCTTAGTGACGGTTTTGTAGAGGGTGTTGCAAAGACCAATAGGGCAGAGTTGGTGGACAGTTTCAGGCTTGGCAATCTTCGAAATAAGGCAGAGAAGGGTGGAATTTAGATCAAGGGGGACAATCTGGGTAGAGAAGATGTTTTTGATGAATGAAGTAGTAGATCTGCCGAGAGTATTCCAAAATTTTTGGAAGAAGATGGGGTGAAAACCATCAGGGCCAGGGGCTTTGTGGGGTTTAAAGGAGCTGATTGCAGCATGAATTTCCTGAGTTGTGATGTTGTGGAGCTGCGGGTTGTCTAAGTTGAGAAGGGGTAAGTGAATGCTGGGGAAAGGGATGTTGTAGGTAGAGTGGGTATGGTCAGTGGTATAGAAAGATGTGAAATGGGAGAGGATGGAGTTCTCAGTGTCCATAGGGGAGTAAGTCCAGTTGCCCACAAGATCTTTAAGGCACCAAATCTTATTGTGATGTCTTCTACGAATGGTGGAGATGTGGAAGAAGCTGGTATTTCGGTCCCCCAAAATATGCCATTCAGTTCTAGATTTGAGGGCCCAAAAATCTTCTTCAAGCTTGAGAATGTGGTTAAACTCGGTCATGAGTTCCTTTTCAAGTTTAAGGAGAAAGGGGGAGGGATTGGAGCAGAGGGCTGTTTGGGTTCCCTTGAGCTGAGCGAGCACTCTTTTTTTCCTGTGAAAAATGTTCCCAAAAGTGTCTCTGTTCCACACCTTGACTCTATTAGTGAAAAGAGTAAGAGTTTGGATTATATCATCGGGGTGGGCTTGCCAGGCATCCAAGATGACATTATTAAAAGACGGGTCATTGAACCACATGGTTTCGAGGTGGAATGGATGATTATGGAGGCAGGTGGGGGAGGCGATCAGTGTTTAGCAATATGGGGTCGTAGTCAGAGGACGTTTTAGGGAGATGGGTGATAGTGGTATCTTCAAAAAGCAACTGCCATGAGGGGGTACATAAAGCTCTGTCAAGGCGTTTCATGACTAAATTAGAGTCTCTCTTATTCGACCATGTAAAATGAGGGCCATTATAACCAAGGTCTAAGAGGTTGCAATCATTCATGAAATCATTGAAATGAAAAATGTGGCTTCAGTTAGGGGGGCAGCTACTGAATCTTTCAGAGTTGCTAGCAATGTCATTAAAATCACCTACAATAAGCCAAGGCAGAGAGAGAGAAGAGGAGAAAGGAGAGAGAGTTTCCCAGAGATGCAGTCTATTATTTAAATTTGGGTTAGCATAAATGGCAGTGAATATCCAATTAGCAGAGGGATTAGAGGGGCATACCTGAACAAAAGCATGGATAGCTTGATCAGTTACCGAGAGAATTTCGAGGTTAGTGTCTTGGGAATTCCAGAGAACCCAAATTCCACCACTGAATCCAGAAGCATCAGAACGACAAACATTATTGAATCCAAGTGATGAGTTGACTTCCTCAGCTTGGGATCCCGAAATACGAGTTTCTATGATAACCGTAATTGCTGGTCTGTGGTGCCGCGACATGTCAAGGAAGTTCAAGTGAAAATTAGTGCTACCAGCACCTCTACAATTCCAGATGAGGATCTTCATTTCAGGAGGGATGAAGGGCTTTGCTTGGTGAATTAACCCGAATCTAAGGTCCCACAGGGTTGGGGTGTTGAACTCTTGAGTTAGGGGATTCAGTAAGAGTTGGTAGGTGCACGACATTGGGTACCTAAGTCGGTGAAGGCAGATCGTCATTCTGAAGCAAGGGACTCGAGGAAGCACCTAAATGAGGGACCAATTCTCTTCCCTCCCTCTGATGAGAGAGGTCTCGAGGGAGAGAAGAGTAGTTAAATTTTCTGGGCTACGGCATCATTCCGCTCAAAAGTTGTTCTCAGAGGAGGAGGGGTTAGCTCGGGTTGGAGAGTGGGGAGGAGAGAGAGGATTGGAGAAACTATTGCAAGGTCTGGTGAAAGCGAAATGACCACCCGGCCGAAGGGAGAGTTCGGAGGTGGCGAGGAAGATTGGCTTTTCAAGGTTCGCCTAACTTCCTCCTTTATATGAGCCTAGAATTTATTCGAGCAAGTTTGTATCCATCGGAGTAAGCTGCTCCGTATGGGTCTCAGGCAATTTCTGTTGAGGAGCGCCCAATGCTCTCTGGTCAGTAGGTTGAAGAAATCTGATAGGAATGACGAAACCAATAACATCATGACGAGGAAGTCTTCCAGTGACGAGGTTAGACGAGACAGACGAAGGAATGCTTGGACGAGCATATCTTATATCCACGTCGCTGACGAGGAAAACGCAATACATTCATTACAGCACAATTAAGTTCAGAACGGTTACAAAGCCAACTGTATGAGCCGTTGGAGCACATTAAAGCCACATTACACAAGACCAGACGTTACGAGGAGGAGCATTAAGATCTCCATAACTACTCCAACGACTAGAGGCCATGAAGGTATGCATATAAAGCCCTCTCATTGCCAAGAACAAGGTACATACACACATATACTGAAAGAAAACTCTTATTCTTTATATTATCCATTCTCTGAGATTTTCTTGCATACTAACTTTGGCATCGGAGGCGTGGTGGCAGGCACCACACCGGTGACCCTTTCCGGAGGCTACAGATTGGCTTCATCCAACCACACTGACTGACGAGTTCACGCTCCATCAGTTTGGTGCCGTTTGTGGGGAAGACATTTTCGTATTCAATCGTGAAAAAGTAGTTTCCTGTCAAATACTTCTTTCAGATGGAGTCCAATCAAGATTCTGCGCCTTGGCGCAGCAAATTCAGGCCCTTGCAGCTACCGTCGAAGAATTGACCAAACAAAATGAGGAAATGAAGCAAAGGCTTCAGCAGGAGGAGAATCGGTCCAAGGAAAATTGAGATGACGAAAGGGATAGCCATAGAAGAAGCGACCACCGAAGGCCTACCACTCCAACCGAGCAGAACTCGGATCTACTCCAGGAGATGAGGAAGGAGATGGACGAGCTTAGGAACGCCATCAAAGAGAAAACCGAACGGAGTGTGGACCGAATGGTCAGGGCAACAGATTCGCCATTCACTGTAGCCGTCCTCGACTGTCCAGTGCCGTCAAAATTTCGGCTACCTCAACTTGAACCCTTTGACGGGCTAAAGGATCCCCAAGATCATCTTAACACATTTAAGACGACCCTAGGACTCCAGCAGCCCCCAGACGAGATATTGTGTCGTTCCTTCCCAACCACTTTCAAGGGAGCCGCACGGGAATGGTTCACAAAGCTGCCAACATCGTCCATCGACACCTTCGAACAATTGAGCAACGCCTTCCTGCGTCACTTCATTGGAGGACAACGACCAAAGAGAACCGCGGATCACTTACTCACCATCAGGCAGGGAGAGAAGGAAACTTTGAGGTCATATGTGAAACGTTTCACCCGGGAGACACTGGAGGTAGACGAGGCTGATGACAAGGTACAGTTAACGACCTTTAAGGTGGGATTGAGATCCAAAGAGCTCATTTCATCACTTGCAAAAAATCCCCCGAAAACGATGGCCGAAATGCTCCTCAAAGCACAGAAGTACATGAACGCGGAAGACGCACTGGCCACCATCAGGGACATTGAGAGGCCAGGAGACAAGGGTAGAAAAGAAAACGACCGTAGGGGGCAAAAGCGCGAGCGTCCAGATCGCCGAATCAGTGACGGAATCAGAAGGAAAGATGATAAGAATCCGCGGACGGTAAAATTCACTCCTCTTGTTATGCCTGTTGATAAAATCCTAACGCAGATTAAGGACGAGCATTACCTAAAGTGGTCGCGGCCTTTACACTCGTCTCCTAACGTCCGTGATAAGAACAAGTACTGCCGATTCCACAAAGACCATGGCCATTACACCGAGGACTGTCGGGACCTCAAAGAGCAGATAGAGGAGCTGATACGAAAGGGGAAGTTGCAGAAGTCTGTAAAAAAGGGTGAGTATAGTAGATTCCGGGACGGGAACAAAGGCCAGCCTGGGTTTTCGTCAAGGGGGAACGACCGCCAGTCCCAGCCTCCTCAAAATGTGGTCGGGGAAATACAGACGATCACAGGGGGACCCGTCACAGAAGGCTCGTTCAGGTCCCTTAAAAAAGCATGCCAACGTCAGGTGAACAGCGTCCACACGACGCCTCCGTCGAAGCAAAGACGAACTGAGCAAGACATGACTTTCAATGAAAACGACGCCAGGGGAGTGAAGCAGCCCCACAACGACCCCCTGGTCATAATGCTTAACATAGAAGGGTTCAACACCAAAAGGATCCTTGTGGACAATGGTAGCTCTACTGACATCATTTACGTCCCTGCATTTCAACAATTGAAGCTGGACCCCAGAAGGCTACGTCCTTTTGATTCCCCCCTCGTCAGTTTCAGTGGTGCCAGGGTCTATCCCAAGGGCATAGTGACGTTGACAGTGACAGTGGGGACATACCCGAAGCAACTGACCCGTCAGCTGGACTTCTTGGTGGTGGATTGCCCCTCCTCCTACAATGTCATCATTGGAAGACCTGCCCTCAACAAGTGGAAGGCGTCCACATCTACCTACTGCCTAAAGGTAAAGTTCCCCGTGGAGAACGGGGTTGGTGAAGTTAAGGGAGACCAAGTCTTAGCTCGAGAATGCTACCAGGCCGTATTGGCCGCGAAGGAGAACCACACCTGGATAATTGAAGAAAATGAGGAAGAAAAGGTGGAGGCTCTAGAAACAGTGCAACTAACTGAGGGAGAAACAACCAAAACGACCAGGATAGGGACGACCTTAAGCCCTGAGATGAGAACAAAGCTCGTCCAGTTTCTTAAGCAAAACCTGGACGTCTTCGCCTGGAGCCATGACGACATGCCAGGTATATCCCCGAAAATCATCCAACACAGGTTGAATGTAGACCCAGAGAAAAAGCCCGTCAAGCAAAGACGAAGAGTCTTTACACCAGAAAGAGACCAGGCAGTTGCTGGCGAAGTGAAGAAGCTCTTGACTGCAGGTTTCATTAGGGAAGTGTACTATCCAGACTGGCTGGCCAACACTGTTCTGGTAAAGAAAGCAAATGGGAAATGGAGGATGTACGTAGATTTCACGGACCTGAACAGGGCCTGCCCGAAGGACAGTTTCCCCCTTCCAAGAATAGACCAGCTCGTAGACTCCACAGCCGGACACAAGCTATTGACGTTCATGGATGCTTTCTCAGGATACAACCAGATAAAAATGACTGTCGAGGATCAGGAGAAAACGGCCTTCATCACTAGCCAAGGCCTCTATTGCTATAAGGTAATGCCTTTCGAACTAAAGAATGCAGGCGCTACTTATCAGAGATTGGTGAACAGAATGTTCAGCAGGCAGATAGGCAGGAATATGGAGGTCTACGTGGATGACATGCTCGTCAAGAGCAAAGAAGAGCTTACCCATCTGGACGACCTCAAGGAAACATTCGCTACTCTCAAACAATACCAAATGAAGCTGAATCCAAGTAAGTGCGTTTTTGGTGTAGCCTCAGGGAAGTTCCTGGGATTCATGGTGTCCTAGAGAGGAATAGAAGCAAATCCAGAGAAGGTTCAGGCCATAATCAACATGGCGTCACCCAAGACCGTCAAGGAAGTCCAAAAGCTCACGGGACGGATCGCCGCCCTCAACAGATTCGTCTCTAGAGCAACGGACAAATGCCTCCCCTTCTTCAAGACTCTGAAGCAGGCTTTCGCCTGGATCGACGAATGTGAAGCAGCTTTCCAAGAGCTCAAACGCTACTTGAGCAATCCACCTCTCCTAAGCCCGTCAAAAGAGGGTGATAACTTGTATCTGTACCTAGCTGTTTCGTCTACAGCCGTCAGCGCAGCTCTGATCCGAGAAGAAAACAGGATACAACTCCCAGTTTATTACGTCAGCCAAGCCTTCCAGGGGGCTGAGTCCAGGTACCCAAAAATCGAAAAAATCACGTTCGCTTTGATAATAGCCTCGCGCAAGCTCAGGCAGTATTTCCAGGCAAATCCGATCTGGGTGATGACAAACCAGCCTATCAAGAAGTCCATGAGCAAACCCGAGGCAGCAGGGAGAATGGTCCAATGGGCGATTGAACTTAGCCAATTTGATGTAGAGTACCATCCCAGGGCAGCCATTAAAGCACAGGCTCTGGCAGACTTTATCGCTGAGTTCACCTTTCCGGACGAACAAAACCTCGCCAGTAAAGGCAAACCTTGGGTAATACAGACCGACGGTTCGTCGGCCCAAAAGCGGGGAGGAGTAGGGGTCGTCATAACCACCCCTGACGGAGAAGTATTGAGGTATGAAGTTCAGCTGAAATTCCCGGCGACCAACAACGAAGCCGAGTATGAAGGGATTCTGACGGGCTTAAGGCTAGGGAAAGTGTTTGGGGCCAAGAGCCTATTAATCCAGAACGACTCAAAGCTAGTAATTGGGCAGATCAAGGGAGAATACGAAGCAAAGGAAGAAAGAATGCAGAAGTACCTCAGGTTGACGAAGCACTTAACTCAAAAGTTCGAAGAGGTAGAGTTCGTCCAGATTCCTAGAAGCCAGAATATGGCGGCAGACGAAGTATCAAAGATAGCCTCGTCAGAAGGAACAGGGTCGAATGCAGACTTGCTGATGGAAGTACAGAAGAACCCCAGCATAGAAGAAGTCCCAACCTTCGCAATCCAGAACATAAGTAGCTGGATGACGCCCATTATATCTTTCCTTCAGGATGGGCACCTCCCTCAAGATACAAACGAAGCCAGGAAGATCAAGAAGAGGTCTGCTAGATTCACAATTCTTAATGACACTTTGTACAAGAGAGGCTTCTCCATGCCCTACTTAAGGTGTGTGAACGAAGAAGACGCTGAGTACATCCTAAGAGAGGTCCATGAAGGAGTCTGCGGAGATCACGCAGGCCCTAGATCCTTGGTAAGCAAAATTATGCGAACAAGTTATTTCTGGCCTACTATGCAGGTGGACGCAATGGAGTTCGTCAAGAAATGTGACAAGTGCCAGCGGTTCGGGAATACCCAACGACTGCCAGCCGAAAGACTGACGACAATAACGTCCCCCTGGCCATTCGCACAATGGGGAATTGACATCGTTGGCCCATTACCCCTGGGCAAAGGCCAGGTAAAATTCTTACTAGTCGCTATAGATTATTTCACAAAATGGGTTGAAGCAGAGCCACTGGCAACTATCACTGAAGCAAAGATCCGGAGCTTTGTATGGAGGAACATAGTTTGCAGGTTCGGGATTCCAAAGACGATCATATCAGACAACGAGCGATAGTTCGACTGCCAAGGCTTCAAGGACTTCTGCTCTGGCTTGGGCATCAAGAACCAGTTCTCATCGCCAGGCCACCCTCAAGCAAATGGACAGACAGAAGTGACAAACCGGACGCTACTCAAAATCATAAAGACGAAACTAGATGATGCGAAGGGTGCTTGGCCAGATGAACTACCCAACGTCTTGTAGGCCTACAGAACAACAGCAAGAACCCCGACGGGAGAAACCCCATTCAGACTTACTTACGGGACTGAAGCAGTGATCCCGGTCGAGGTCGGAGTAACCAGCACCAGGCGAGAGATGTTCAACGAGGAAGACAATGACGATCGCCTACGAGCCAACCTGGACTGCCTGGACGAAGTCAGAGATAAAGCCTGCAGCAGGATGACGGATTACCAGAAAAAGATGACAGAGTATTACAACAAAAGGGTGAAACTCCGATGACTCAACATAGGCGACCTCGTCCTGCGTCAAGTAACTCAGGCGACCAAAGATCCAACTCAAGGGAAACTTGGCCCCACATGGGAAGGACCGTACCGGGTTGTTCATTACTCCAGACAGGGAAGCTACCACCTGGAAACCCTGGACGGACAAAGACTCCCGAGGCCATGGAACATTGAACACTTAAAGAAGTACCATCAATAGACGTAACAATCAAATGTACTTGTTATCAAAATCAATAAAGAATTCATTCAGCTGATATTACTCTATGAGCAGGTCTATGCAACTGAAGGTAACTGACGGAGGCAATATCCCTAACAAGGGTGTAAGCCACAAAAAGCCAAAAAATGGCTAAGTAACAAGATTCCGCCTTGACGGATGTAAGTTACTGACGAAGGCAATATCCCTAACAAGGGTGTAAGCCACAAAAAGCCAAAAAATGGCTAAGTAACAAGATTCCGCCTTGACGGATGTAAGTTACTGACGAAGGCAATATCCCTAAGAAGAGTGTAAGTTACTAAAAGCCAAAAATGGCTAAGTAGCAAGATTCCGCCTTGACGGATGTAAGTTACTGACGAGGGCAATTTCCCTGAAAAAGAGTGTCACTAAAAGCCAAAAAGGGCTAAGTAACAAGATTCCGCCTTGACGGATGTAAGTTACTGACGAATCCAATGTCCCTATAAAAGGATGTAAGTCAAAAAAAAAAAAAAGGCTAAGTATCACGACGTAGGTAATTACTTCAAAAGCAGGTAAGTTATATTAAATTAAAGCCTGGAACGGACTGAGTCATCATTGTCTTTACAACTAAAAACCCATAAACATTGGGCTAAAAATCTTTTCTTTTGTTCCCAAAATAGACGGAAGGTAAAATTGTTCAGAAATTAGATTTACATAACTGCCCAAAACATGAAGGGCATCCCAAAAAGAGGGAAAGAAAGAAAAATTTTTCTAAGTGTCAGGTTCGAGTAGCGTCATCGTCACCAGGAGCATCCTCATTGGTATCACCACCAGCAGGAACCTCTCCAGGAGCATCTGGCTGAACGACAGAAGATGGGGCGGCCTCGTCAACGGCCATCTCATGATCCACCTCTTCTAAGTCCAGATTATCCATGTTCACTCCGGAAGGATGCTTGACGAGGTATCTTCTAAGGAGCTCAAAGCCTTTGAAATACCAGCTGAACAGGACGGTCTGATACTCGTCCGTAGTCTGGAAAGCCTCTACGGACCTCGCAGCAATGGTCTTCAAACTCTCTTTAGCATTCAAAAGCTGTTCGTCCTTCTCCGAAGTCAGCTGACGCTCAGCCCTCAGGTCGTTGTTCAAAGTTTTGACCTTCTCCTTTAAAGTGGTGGCTGCGTCCATGGACTCAACGAGGTTCTTCTTCAGCTCTAAATTCTCCTTCTCCAAAGCCTCCATCCTAGATGTCAAGGATGCCACCCTAGCCTCTTGTGTAAGATGTTCAGAGGTAATGTGAATACTTTCCCCCAACACCTGGAAAGAGATTTGAGGTCGTTTAAAAAAAAAAAAAAAAAAAAAAAAGGAGAATTGGTTTGACAGTGCAAGAAACACTCTACCTGGACGAGTCTTTGAACATGACGAGGCGCGACCTCGTTGAAAAGCACACCTCTGAAGACCTTAAGATCGTCCACCGTCAACACCTCGTGGGCCCTGTCCACTGCCAATCTCTCGTCATCCCATATTGTTGACGAGCGTGAATCAGATTTCTCCTTTCCTGATGTTCGTTGCTTCTTCGAAGCCGGAGTAGGGACCTCCTCAATCGAAGTAGACGGAGAAGCCGTCCTCGTCGATTCAGTGACAGAGACTATAGGATTGACGGGAACATTTAGGTTGGCAGGAGTAGCCATCCCCTTGACACGCACTGCTTTCTTCCCAATGCTGGATAGTGGTTCATCCTTCTTGTCTCTCATCTTCGCGTACATGTCCTTTTTAAACTTGGTCGTCATTTCTGCAAGAAGGAAATGGTTAGGAAAAAGTCCATATGTGCATAAGGAAGGCCAAGCTTGACGAGGTTAGTACTTACTTTTCTTGCCTTCAATACCAATGGAACGTAGAACATAAGGAGACGGATCTGGCCCAAGGTGGTAAAAAGCCAAGGTACGTGGGTTTACCAGGTCGTCCCAGCTCTCAATCGTCTGGGCGTATCCAATGGCAGTCTCAACGCGCTCTTTATGCCTGCTCTTGAGCTTAGGCCGTCTCTTAACTACACACAGCAAGGGGCAAAGGGGTCAGCAACATAAAATGGCAGAAACATCAAAACCAAAAACGACGAATAGAGATACTGACGCACCTAAAGCCGGGGTCCCCCACCGACGATGCAACCTTGGTATATCACCCCAATCCCTGCTGGATTGAGTCTCAAAATCGTCCCCCGACACAAAGAAAAACCTGGATTTCCAGTACCTGAAGGACGAAGGTAAACCCCTAACAATCCTAGTATTCCTCGCCCAGGGAACTAACTCGTAATATCCATACTCCTTGGACTTTTTCAAGCGATATAGATAAGTGAGTTCATCTATCCTGATCATATCTCCGTTAGCAGCCAACCATATCTCCATACAGTTGACCACTATTCTCCACGAATTGGGCATGAGTTGCCCAGGAGCAATGCCAAAACGATCCAAAAGTTCCATCAGGAACGGATGGACGAGGAATCTAAGCCCGCAGGTAAAGGCTGACTTTTAAAAACACACCTCACCCGGAAAAAAGTGACAGGCCCTATCCTCGTCACTAGGTAGACGAACGCGCACCCGTTCTGGAAATTGAAACCTGTCCTTGAATCTACCCACACTATTCGCGTCCAAACCACACGCCTCCCCGAGGGCGTGAAAAGCCCTAACCCCTCGAGGGGAAGAGACGACTGAACCTCCCTCCACTAGATCACCGTTTGACGATAATCCAGTTTCAAGGTCGCTAGACCTAACTTTAGACATCGTTTCTCCCTCTCTCACTAGACCCTCGAACCAATCAACCAATTGACGAAGCAAAGGCAATAGATCGGCCAACGCAACACCCAAACAGTTACCCTCAAAAACGAAATTTTCTAAATGTGGGAAATTCCCCAAAGACCCCTCTAATCGCGCAAATAGGAAGGAAATTGAGGGGCAGTCTATCCTAACTTCGGAACTATGGACCATGGAAACGCAAAAACGCAGAAGAAAATGACACTTGCTAAAAACCCAAAAGAAATCAAGTATATAGAGAAAGGAAGAGAAAGAGGAGTAAATCAGAAACCACATATGGCAGCAAGGCAAGAAAGAAAAGCAAAACTCAAAAGGAAAAGAAAACGTACCTTAAGCAACGGCGGAAAACACCAAAGCACGGCGCACCAGTCTGAAGAAGAATCGTAGAACGGAGCTCACCAAGAAACACTTAGCGAAAGATTTTCTTTGAGAAACGAAAAGGTGTAAAGTGGAGAAGTTTTAACCCAAAAACTCAGGCAACTGAAAAAACGGCGAGAAACCCAAGGGTCACGAAAATAACCCCACCAATCCACACACAACACGTGGCAACCGCGCAAAGGACGCCATCACTACGCAGTTAATGCGGCACGGAAGTCCAACAAACACTTTTGGCCCAGGAGACTTTTTATCTTCCACGGCCAACATGACATGTCATGACGACCATGGAATCCGGGGGCAACTGATAGGAATGACGAAACCAATAACATCATGACGAGGAAGTCTTCCAGTGACGAGGTTAGACGAGACAAACGAAGGAATGCTTGGACAAGCATATCTTATATCCATGTCGCTGACGAGGAAAACGCAATACATTCATTACAGCACAATTAAGTTCAGAACGGTTACAAAGCCAACTGTATGAGTCGTTGGAGCACATTAAAGCCACATTACACAAGACCAGACATTACGAAGAGGAGCATTAAGATCTCCATAACTACTCCAACGACTAGAGGCCATGAAGGTATGCATATAAAGCCCTCTCATTGCCAAAAACAAGGTACATACACACATATACTGAAAGAAAACTCTTATTCTTTATATTATCCATTTTCTGAGATTTTCTTTCATACTAACTTTGGCATCGGAGGCGTGGTGCCTGCCACCACGCCGGTGACCCTTTCCGGAGGCTGCAGATTGGCTTCATCCAACCACACTGACTAACGAGTTCACGCTCCATCAAAATCCATTGTAGGTGTCTCTTGGAGCAAAGGATTGTGAGGCATTTTTTGTGAGTTGTTGTTGCAAAGTCAGTATGGGTGGGTTCTCAGCTGAGTTTGGTTGGTGTTCTGATGACTCTTTGCTTAAGGTGCATGCGTAGGTGTTCTCCGAGGAGTCTGTGCAGCTCATAGGTAGTGGCGTATGAGTGAGCCTAGGGTCATG
Source organism: Quercus ilex subsp. ballota (assembly GCA_032727855.1). Lineage (NCBI taxonomy): Eukaryota > Viridiplantae > Streptophyta > Magnoliopsida > Fagales > Fagaceae > Quercus > Quercus ilex. The sequence continues at coordinate 35,675,799 of CM064917.1, forward strand.
GGCTTGAGGTTTCGAAAAGGAAGGCATCTTGTTCTCGGCGGGAAGGGAGGTGGAGCCAGAAAAAGGTTTTGGTGAAAGTTTAGGAATTTGGTTTGAAGTCTCAGCTTGGGTAAGTGAGGAAAAGGTTTGGTCTTCAGCTGGTAAGGGAATCCAAAGCTCTTCAGAGGTTGAAGTTGACGTGACAACTCTGTGCAGAGGAGCGTTGGTGTAAGGGCCATTGGGAGAGAAGAAAGTCATGGGGTCAGCGTGTAGGTGGCTAACCGAACTTGGTTGAGAAGGGATTCTTAGGGCTGTGGTCCAATGCGTTGCATTGGGTTTTGACTTACAAGTGGGCTTGAGGTCACGTGCATAACTAAAGTTTCCACGTGAGAGAGCAAGGGAGTCAAGGTCTTCATGTGCATGGTGTTGAGACACTGGAGCATGCGGCACGTCAACACTGGCGTTCTTCTTTTTGGGAGGTTGTCTTCTTTGGATGATCATCCTCATCCATTCACCGAACTCCTTGGTGGGCTGGTTTTGCGGGGGTGGAAAGGGAGGGTCGGGGCTGTTGTTGGTGGCCTGAGTAGCGGGGCGAATAATTAAGGGGCAAAGTGAAGCTTTGTGCCCCACCCGTCCACAGTCAAAACAAACAGTAGTTATGCCTTCGTATTGGATGGGTTGGAGAAGGTTGCCGATCCTAACCTTTGAGATAAGCGGAGAGTCGAGGTCGATTTGGATGCACAAACAAGCATTTCATCCTCTAATATTGTCGACGGTGCGAGAGTCAATTTTTAGGAGAGTTCCCAGTTGGTTTCCGATTCTCCGGAGAATGTTATTGTCATAGAGCTCGATCGGTAGTTGTGGTAGGCGAGCCTAGATAGCCGTAGTGGTGAGTTTAGTGTCGGAGGGACAAAATCCAGGGGACCATCTTCAGATAGAGAGAAATTGGTGACCGATAAACCATGGGCCCTCGCCAATAACTTTCCAGTAGTCATCTTTTAGTTTGAAGCGAATAAGAAAGTAGTCCAAGTCGAGATCAATGATGTGAACATCCCCGGTTGGTTTCCAAATGGTTCGGCTTTGACAATGATGGTGGATCGCCAGGGAGCTCTGGTGCGCTGCTTTTCTTCTTTGGAAAGTAGTATGGTGGGAAAGGAGTCGTCTGAGTCGAGCTCGATGTCTGAGTGAGGATCTTCGTCATCGGTGGGCAGGCCATGGGCTGTGTGATCTTCCCAGTCTAATGAGGGACGTAATACTGAGTCCTTGTAGGATACAGTGGGCCTTTGAGGCGTGAAGGATTGGGAGGCGGCCTTGTGTTCTTGGTGCTGCGGACAAGGTGGTCCGCTTCTTCGGCGGAGAGGGATGTTTCTTCGTTGTTGCTCATCGTCGGAGAGGTATCCATGTAAGTAATTCAGCTTTGGCAACTTCTTTCGTTAGTGAAGACTTTTAATATATCTTGTTAGTCATACCAAATATCGGCCTAGAAATTTTTTGGATTTTGTTTATATAATTGGGTAAAACTCGCCTATGATTAAAAAAAAAGCTTTGACTCGATCTTCTTTTCTTTGGTTTCTCAATTTTCTTCAGTCTTTTCCCGATAATATAGTCTGCTTGCTTGGTAATTGGTATAGGACGTAAGATTCTGAACTCGATGTAACTTTTTATCAATTGTTTCGTTTGCTTTTACATTGAAAAATAATATCTTAAAATGAAACTTCAAATATTTATAACTACAGCATTTAGATTTTCACATCTTCAAATCTAAATCACTCACCTCACGTGTCGTGTCGTGTGGCATTTGAGTTGTGGAATTAGATACATTCAGCCTCAGGATGATTATTATGTGGGTGGCGGAGCAAGGTCCTTTATGTTTATGGTTAAGGACTATATATATATATATATATATATATATATGGAGGGAAACAAATCTGTGCACTTCCAACACTTAGTTGCAACCAACCAAGCATCCTTCATTAGTTCTCTTTATGACTGCTCTTTTGTATTTAGTCGATCCACATTTTTCCATTTGTAATTCTTTGTGTCTATTTTCATGCACTAGTCTCGTATCATTTATTTTTACCTATAAAATTAAATAAATAAATACAGTGGCATTTGCTCATATAAGAATGCAATGTGATAATTTTTGCTTCATTAACTCTTCTAATATTATTTCATCCTTTATACTTTAATGAGACACGCTACATGTTCGACTCAATGGAATTCCATTATTTTTGGTTCTTTACTGTTGCAGCTCTTACTTGATTACTTATGAAATAACATGTGCTGCTTTTATTGCTTCTATATGCTATTTGAATGTAAGCTTAAAATGGTATGTGATAGGTGATGAAGCGTAAGTTCGTCAGTAGAAATAAATTCGTCGGTAGAGTTGATCAGATGAAGGCAATCCTCCCGAAAGGTGGTCACCGGTGTGGTGCCTGCCACGAAGCCTCCGATGCCAAAGTCAGTATAAGAAGCTCTCTAGAAAATGGATAATGTAATTGGAAAAAATGAAAGAGATTTCTTAGTATTCTCTTTTTTAGTATTTGTACCTGGGCTTTAGCAATGTGGGAGACTTATATATGTTCTCATGGCCTCTAGCCGTTGGGGGTAATTATGGAGGTCTTAATGCTCCTTTTTGTAACATCTGGGGACGTTTACTATGCCATCACTGTCCTTCAATGGATTGTACAGTTGTCCCTGTAACCGTTTTAAGTTTGATTGCCTGCATTGAATGGTCTGGATATCTCCGTCAGTGAAGCACATGATGGCCTCGTCTAGCCATAGATTCGTCCGTATCGGTGGGATCGTCCGTTTATACATGAACTCGTCATACTCGTCAGTTGCCCCCCGATTCTGTGTTCGTTATTTAAATGACGATCATAGAATGCGAAGAGTTTTACAGTTTACGAGTGTCGTTTGGGATTTCGATACGTATTAAATGCAAAGCGGCGGCGTTTCGCAAATCGCGGCACACGTGGCACGTGCTGGTGGGTGGAGTTAATGCTTTGATTTGGTGGGACTATTGGGCTTCCCGCTGGTTTTTCCAGTTTTCCAAAGCCTTAGTTTAAAACCACTTTTTGTTCACATTTTTCAAAAATCCTTCAATCATTTGCTTTGATCATCTTCTCCGGCGACTTCTCTCTGCAACCTTCTTGTGGACCAGCGATTGGTGCGGTGGTGCTCCCTCTTTCGATTACTTCTTTAAGGTACGCCCACTCCACTTTGTTACTCTTCTTCGCCTTGTTATGGCTTTGCATCTGATCTTTTTTCCTTTTTTCTTTTTTGTTCTGAATTCCGTGGGAGTTTAGTTTGCCGTTGTGTCTTTAGGTTTTCATGCTTAGTAGCTGTGAGGTTAGGGTAGCTTGCCCCTCAATTTCATTCCTTTTTGCTCGCTTAGGAGGGTATTTGGGGGTTCCCTCTAACATTGAGGATTTTGTTTTTGAGGGTAACTGTCTGAGTGTCGCTTTGGCCGATCTGTTGCCTTTGCTTCGTCAGTCTTTAGATTGGTTTGTGAACGAGGTTAGGGCGCAAGTAGGTATGTCCGAAGTTAGGTCGAGTGAGCTTGAAACTGGGTTGTCGTCCAACGGCAGCCCAGCAGAGCAGGATACCGCCGTCTCTGGCTCTCGAGAGATTAGGGCTTTTTATGCCCTGGGAGAGGAGTGTGGGCTAGACGCTGACATATTGGCCAGGTTTAGAGATAGATTCCAGTTCCCAGATAGAGTTAGGGTTCGTCTGCCCAGTGAGGAAGACCGGGCGTGCCACTTCTTCCCAGGTGAAGTATGCTTTTACGAGGTTGCCTTCACTTGTGGCTTGAGGTTTCCCGTCCATCCTTTCTTGATGGAGTTATTAGATCATTTTGGTATCGCCCCGGGGCAACTTATGCCCAATTCGTGGAGGATTTTAATCAGCTGTATGGGGATATGGCTGGCAGCTACTGACGGGGATATGATCAGGGTTGACGAGCTGGTGTATTTGTATCGATTGAAAGCATCAAAGGAACATGGGTATTATGAACTAGTGCCTTGGGAGAGAGGGACTAGGATTGTCAAAAAATTACCTTCGTCATTCAGGTATTGGAAGTCCAGATTCTTCTATGTGTCTGGGGACGATTTTGAGACGCCCTCGGGGGAGGTTTGGGGTGACCTCCCGATGTTACGTCGTCGGTGGGAAACCCCGACTTTAGGTGTGTCAACATTTCTCCTTCATTTCTTGAATTCTGTCTTGCTTACCATTATGGTTGCTAACCCTTTCTCTTTCTTTCTTTTTTTGTATAGTTAAAAGACGACCAAAGCTTAAGAGCAGGTATAGAGAACGTGTGCAGAAGGCTGTCACATACGCGCAGACGATCGAGAGCTGGGACGATCTCGTCGATCCCAGAACTCTTGCATTCTACTACCTCGGGCCTGAGCCTTCTGCCTTTGTTTTAAAAAACCTTGAAATAGAAGGAAAAAAGAGTAAGTTCTAACTTCGTCAGTATTGACCTTTGTGCTTTTCCTCGGGACTAATGTTCTTCTCTTGACAGAGATGACGTCGAAATTCAATAAGGACATGTATGCTAAGATGAGGGCGAAGAAAGACGAGCCCTTGTCCAATATAGGGAAAAAGACCGTGCGTGTAGTAGGGAGGGGTCTTTCTGCCACTCCGCCAGCTTCCGTCACTCCCCTCGTCTCCGGCACTGAGACGACGAAGACAGCCTCGCCGTCTACTTCGGTGGAGGAGCTCCCCACGCCCGTCTCCAAGAGGCCACGCCTGACGGGGAAAGAGAAAGAGAAGGAGGCTGTTGGTAGCTCAACAATCTGGGGTGACGAGAAGCTAGCAGTTCAACGGGCCCATAGTATCGTGACGGCTGACGACCTGAAGGCTTTCTCTGGGGTCTCCTTTAATACGGTCGCTGGTGGCCACGTCCATAAGCTTGTTCAGGTGAAGTGCTTTTACTTCCTTTTTTTTTTTTTTTTTTTTTTTTTTTTAACTGAAGAATTGGTACTTCTTTTCAGGTTCTAGGAGAAAGCTTACACATAGCCTCTGAGTATCTTACTCAAGAGGCTAAGCTGGCTTCCCTTTCATCACAGGTGCTGGCCTTGGAGAGTGAGAACTCAAAGTTAAAGAAGAATCTTATTGAGTCCATGGACGAGGCCACTACTTTGAAGGAGAAGGTCAAGGTTTTGGGGGACGACCTCAGAGTTGAGCGCCAGTTGACCCTTGAGAAGGACGAGCAGATTCAAAGCTCCAAAGAGTCGTTGAAGACCATCGCGGCTAGGTCCGTTGAGGCCTTTCAAACCACTGATGAGTACAATACTGTGCTCTTCAGTTGGTATTTTAAAGGCTTTGAACTTCTTCGAAGGTATATGGTCAAGCACCCAACTGGTGTTGATATTGGAGGTCTGGACCTGGAAGAAGTGGACAAAGAGATGGCCGCTGACGAAGCTGCTCTGTCCATCGTCCCTGCTGATGATGCTCCTGAAAATGCCCCTACCGACGATGATGCGGCCGTTGATGCTCCTCCGACTTCCGAAGCCTGAACCTGTTACTTAGGTTTTTTTTTATATTAACTTTGCCCATTGTGGCCCCTGCTTTTGTAAATTTTATCCAGAAACGTATTTCTTTTTGGGGAACAATATTTAAACCCAGTGTTTATGGGTTTGTAAGGAAACAATGGTATTTTTCATTTACTTATTGCATATTTCTTATGTTTACAAGCTATATGCTTTTAGTTGCTCATGTGATGTGTGAGACATACCTTCTTTGTAATTGCGAGCGTCAGTAGTTTATATCCGTTGACGCGGATTCTTTCTACTTAGTTATTTCCTTGCATTTTAATCACTCAGTTCATCGTCGTCAGTAGTTTACATCCGTCGGTGCGGAATCTTACTACTTAGCCATTTTTTGGCATTTTGTTCACTCTTAAATAGTCGTCAGTAGTTTACATCCGTCAATGCGGAATCTTACTACTTAGCCATTTTTTTTTTCTTGTTGAAACTATACTCGTCAGTAACATACATCCGTCATTGTGGAATCTTGTTACTTAGCCATTTTCAGGCTTTTAGGACTTATACCTTTTCCAAGGTTTTGTAGCCGTCAGTAACTTACATCCGTCTAAGCGGAATCTTGTTACTTAGCCATTTTTGGCTTTCGTTAGTTTTTCCAGGCTTGTATATACACAAATATTGGCTGAATAATTCATTTGTTGATCATAAATGACAAATACGTCTCTCCATTACATATACTGGTGATATTTCTTCAAGTGTTCAATGTTCCATGGTCTTGGGAGCCTTCGTCCGTCTAGGGTCTCCAGATGGTAACTGCCTTGTCTGGAGTAGTGAATGACTTTGTATGGCCCCTCCCAAGTAGGACCGAGCTTTCCTTGTGTTGAGTCTTTAGTTGCCTGGGTTACTTTGTGCAGGACGAGGTCCCCTATGTTGAGTCTCCTGAGCTTCACCCTTCTATTGTAGTAGTCTGTCATTTTTCTCTGGTATTCCGTCATCTTGCTGAAGGCTTTGTCTCTTACTTCGTCAAGGCAGTCTAGGTCAACTCGCAGCAGGTTGTCATTTTCATCTTCGTTGAACACTTCTCTCCTGGTGCTGGTTATCCCTACTTCTACAGGGATAACTGCTTCGGTACCGTAAGTGAGTTTGAAGGGGGTCTCTCCAGTTGGGGTTCTAGCCGTGGTTCTGTAAGCCCACAAGACCTTAGGCAGTTCTTCGGGCCAGGCTCCTTTCGCGTCGTCCAGTTTGGTCTTTATGATCTTAAGCAACATGCGGTTCATTACTTCCGTCTGTCCATTCGCCTGGGGGTGGCCCGGTGACGAGAAATGGTTCTTGATGCCCAAGCCCGAGCAGAAGTCCTTGAAACTTTGGCAATCGAACTGTCGTCCGTTGTCTGATATAATCGTCCGTAGGATCCCGAACCTGCAAACTATGTTTCTCCATACGAACCCCTGGATTCTGGCCTCGGTGATGGTTGCCAATGCCTCTACCTCAACCCATTTAGTGAAATAATCAATAGCAACTAGTAAGAATTTTACCTGGCCTTTGCCTTGAGGTAGTGGGCCGACGATGTTGATTCCCCATTGTGCGAACGGCCATGGAGACGTTATCATCGTCAGCTTCTCTAATGGGAGCCGTTGAATGTTCCCGAACCTTTGGCATTTGTCACATTTCTTGACGAACCTTGCTGCGTCATCTTGCATGGTTGGCCAAAAGTAACCTGTTCGCATAATTTTTCTTACCAGGGATTTTGGGCCTGCATGATCTCCGCAGATCCCTTCATGAACCTCTCTCAGGACGTATTCGGCCTCCCCTTCGTCCAGACACCTCAAGTAAGGCATTGAGAAGCCTCTTTTGTACAGGGCGTCATTGAGGATCGTGAATCTGGCGGATCTCTTCTTTATCTTCCTAGCTTCGTCTGCATTTTGGGGTAGGTGGCCGTCCTGGAGGAAGGATATGATGGGCGTCATCCAGTTACTCGTGCCCTCGACTGCGAATGTTGGCATTTCTTCTATGCTGGGGTTTCTCTGTACCTCCATCATCAAGTCTGCCCTTGGTTCTGTCTCTTCTGACGAAGCTATCTTTGAGACTTCGTCTGCAGCCACATTCTGGCTTCTCGAAATTCGGATGAACTCTACTTTTTCGAATTCTTGAATCAAGCGTTTCGTCAGCCTGAGATACTTCTGCATTCTTTCTTCTTTTGCTTCGTACTCTCCTCTGACCTACCCAATTATTAGCTTTGAGTCATTCTGGACTAGTAGGTTCTTAGCTCCAAGCTCTCTTCCAAGCCTTAAACCTGTTAGAATTCCCTCGTATTCAGCTTCGTTATTGGTCGCTGGAAATCTCAGCTGCACCCCGTACTTCAACATCTCACCCTCAGGGGTGATTATGACGGCCCCTATTCCTCCTCTTTTTTTTGCTGACGAGCCATCGGTCTGTACCGTCCATGTCTCATCCTTGATGGCAGGACTTGGCTCGTCTGGATAGGTAAACTCGGCGATGAAGTCAGCCAGGGCTTGTGCTTTGATGGCCGTCCTGGGATGGTACTCCATGTCAAATTGGCTGAGTTCGATTGCCCATTGGACCATCCTCCCGGCTGCTTCGGGTCTGTTCATAGACTTCTTGATGGGTTGGTCTGTCATTACCAGTATTGGGTTTGCCTGGAAGTATTGTCTGAGCTTGCGTGAGGCTACTATCAATGCAAACGTGATTTTCTCGATCTTTGGGTACCTGGATTCAGCTCCTTGGAAGGCTTGACTGACATAGTAGACGGGGAGCTGTTTCCTGTTTTCTTCTCGTATCAAGGCTGCACTGACGGCCGTAGAGGAAACGGCCAGGTACAAATACAGGTTTTCGCCCTCTTTGGACGGACTCAGGAGTGGTGGGTTGCTAAGGTAACGCTTCAGCTCTTGGAAGGCCACTTCACATTCGTCAGTCCATTCAAAAGCCTGTTTCAGGGTCTTAAAGAATGGCAGGCATTTGTCCGTTGCTCTAGACACAAACCTGTTAAGTGCTGCAATCCGGCCTGTGAGCTTCTGGACTTCCTTGACGGTCCTAGGTGATGCCATATTGAGTATGGCCTGCACCTTCTCAGGGTTTGCTTTTATTCCTCTCTGAGACACCATGAACCCGAGGAATTTTTCGGAGGCGACACCAAAGACACACTTACCAGGGTTCAGCTTCATTTGGTATTGCTTGAGGGTGTTGAATGTCTCCTTAAGGTCATCCAAATGTTTGAGTTCTTCCTTGCTCTTGACGAGCATATCGTCGACGTACACTTCCATATTCCTACCTATCTGTTTGACGAACATTCTGTTTACTAGCCTCTGATAAGTGGCTCCTGCATTCTTAAGACCAAAGGGCATTACCTTATAGCAGTAGAGCCCTTGACTGGTGATGAAGGCGGTTTTATCCTAATCCTCATCAGCCATTTTTATCTGGTTGTACCCTGAGAATGCATCCATGAATGTTAACAGTTTGTGCCCGACCGTAGAGTCTACGAGCTGGTCAATCCTAGGGAGAGGAAAACTGTCCTTTGGGCAGGCTTTGTTCAGGTCTGTGAAATCCACGCACATTCTCCATTTTCCATTCGCTTTTTTAACCAGGACGACGTTGGCCAGCCAGTCTGGATAGTACACCTCCCTGATAAATCCCGCAGTCAAGAGTTTGTTTACCTCGTCGACAATCGCTTGGTCCCTTTCTGGCGCAAAGGTTCTTCGTTTCTGCTTGATGGGTTTCTTCTCTGGGTCTACGATTAATCTGTGTTGAATTATCTCTGGAGAGATGCCTAGCATGTCGTCATGGCTCCAGGCAAAGACATCCAAGTTCTCCCTGAGAAACTGAATGAGCCTCGTCCTCATTTCAGGGCTTAACGTCGTCCCTATTCTGGTTGTTTTCGTTGTTTCCCCTTCGATCAATTCCACCACTTCCAGTGCTTCCACCTTTTCTTCCTGTTTTTCTTCTACCATCCACATGTGGTCTTCCTTGGCTGCTAAAACAGCTTGGTAACATTCTCGAGCTAGAACTTGGTCTCCCTTGACTTCGCCAACACCATCGTCCGTTGGAAATTTCATTTTCAAGCAGTAGGTGGATGTGGACGCCTTCCACTTGTTGAGTGCTGGCCTTCCGATGATGACGTTATAGGATGAGGGACTATCTACCACCAAAAAGTCTATCTGACGAGTTAACTGTTTTGGGTCCGTCCCTACTGTCAGCGTCACTATGCCTCTGGGATACACTCTGTCACCGCTGAAACTGACGAGTGGAGAGTCGAATGGACGAAGTCTCTTGGGATCCAGCTTTAACTGTTGGAATGCGGAAAAGTAAATGATATCAGCAGAACTACCATTATCCACGAGGACCCTTTTGGTGTTGAACCCTTCTATGGTGAGCTTTATGACCAAGGGGTCGTTGTGAGGCTGTTTTACTCCTCGGGAGTCATTTTCGTTGAAGGTCATATCCTGATCTGTTCGTCTCTGTTTTGGCAGGGGTGCCATGTGGACGCTATTCACTTGTCGTTGATGTGTTTTCTTGAGTGACTTGAATGAGCCCCCGGTGACAAGCCCCCCTGAGATCGTCTGTATTTCCCCGACCACATTGTGGGGAGGTTGCGACTGCCGGTTGTCGTTCCTGGATGAGGACCCATGTTGGTCTTTGTTTTCATCTCGGAATTTGTTGTTTTCCCCCTTCTTCACGAATTTCTGAAGTTTCCCCCTTCGTATCAATTCTTCTATCTGTTCTTTGAGATCCCTACAATCTTCGGTGCAATGGCCATGATCTTTATGGAATCAGCAGTACTTACTTTTGTCACGGACGTTAGGAGATGAGTGCAGTGGTCGTGGCCATTTAAGGTAATGCTCATCTTTGATCTGCGTTAAAATTTTGTCAACTGGCATAACGAGAGGGGTGAATTTTACCGTTCGCGGATTTTTCTCGTCTTTCCTTCTGACTCCGTCACTAACTCGACGATCTGGTCGATCCCACTTTTGCCCCCTACGATCGTCTTCTTTTCTTCCTTTGTCCCCTGGTCTGTCCCCATCCTTGATAGCAGCCAACGCGTCCTCAGCGTTCATGTACTTCTGCGCCTTGAGGAGCATTTCGGCCATCGTCTTTGGGGGATTCTTCGCGAGTGAGCTAACGAGATCTCTGGACCTCAACCCGGCCTTGAAGGTTGTCAACTGCACCATATCGTCAGCTTCGTCTACTTCCAGTGTTTCCCTTGTGAAACGTTTTACATACGACCTTAGGGTTTCCTTTTCTCCCTGCCTGATGGTAAGCAAGTGATCAGCGGTCCTCTTTGGTCGTTGTCCCCCAATAAAATGACGCAAGAAGGCATTGCTCAGCTGCTCGAACGTGTCGATCGACGATGTTGGCAACTTTGTGAACCATTCTCGGGCGGCTCCCCTGAGTGTAGTTGGGAAGGAACGACACAATATTTCATCTGGAGGCTGTTGAAGTCCCAAGGTTGTCTTGAATGTATTTAGGTGATCTTAGGGGTCCTTCAGCCCATCAAAAGGCTCGAGCTGAGGTAACCGGAATTTTGTTGGCACTAGACAGTCGAGGACCGCTGTTGTGAATGGCGAATCCGTCGCCCAGACCAACTGATCCACGCTCTGCTCCGTTTTTCCTTTGATGGCCTTTCTTAGTTCGTCCATCTCCCTCCTCATCTCCCGAAGAATGTCTGAATTTTGCTCTGCGGGAGTGTCTGGCCTTCGATGGTCGCTTCTTCTGTTGCTATTCCCCTCATCTTTCGGATTTCCCTTCGAACGATTTTCCTCCTGTTGAAGCTGTAACTTCATTTCTTGGTTTTGTCTAGTCAATTCTTCTACTGTGGCTGCAAGGGCTTGAACTTGCTGAGCAAGGGCTGCAGAATCTTGATTAGACTCCATCCTAAAAAGAATAAAAATTATGAATCACTTATTAGGAATTTGAGCACGAAAAAATGTCGTTCCCCACAGACGGCGCCAAACTGATGAAGGGTAAGTTCGTCAGTAGAAATAAATTCGTCGGTAAAGTTGATCAGATGAAGGCAATCCTCCCGAAAGGTGGTCACCGGTGTGGTGCCTGCCACGAAGCCTCCAATGCCAAAGTCAGTATAAGAAGCTCTCTAGAAAATGGATAATGTAATTGGAAAAAATGAAAGAGATCTCTTAGTATTCTCTTTTTTAGTGTTTGTACCTGGGCTTTAGCAATGTGGGAGACTTATATATGTTCTCATGGCCTCTAGCCGTTGGGGGTAATTATGGAGGTCTTAATGCTCCTTTTTGTAACGTCTGGGGACGTTTACTGTGCCATCACTGTCCTTCAACGGATTGTACAGTTGTCCCTGTAACCGTTTTAAGTTTTATTGCCTGCATTGAATGGTCTGGATATCTCCGTCAGTGAAGCACATGATGGCCTCGTCTAGCCATAGATTCGTCCGTATCGGTGGGATCGTCCGTGTATACATGAACTCGTCATACTCGTCAATAGAGAAACTCTTTAATGAACTGATTTTTGTATTTAACCATTTCTTCATCCAAACACATGCTTGAGAGTATATTCTTATTCCAAGGTTGTTTTTTTATGCTTCTAATGAGTCAATCTTTGATTGTAATATCAGTATATTTTTAACCTTATTTTTGTTTATATATATATATATATATATATATATATATATATATTATTGATAATTTAGTCTTACCACATGCCACTGGACCGAATGTGGAGGTAGCTCTTTCAACAAGACATCAGATTTTACATACAGTAGTGAATGTGAAGAGGGTTATTATAGTTTTCCAAGTCAAGAACTTTGAAGATACTTTAAAGAATACTTTAAAGAAAAAGGATAAAAACGAAAGATTGTTTTAGGTTGTTATTTATGTCTCTTTGTTTACCTTGAGGTCGAGTTTACATTATTATTGCTGATGATTAGGTGAGAACTGAGACGTAAGGTAATAGAATACAGAGGGGCTGGAGATAGTGTGGTGCTTGGGATGTACTAGTCGGCCTTGATGTATAATTTCTTGGTTGGAAGGGATGAAGAGGTTGTTCCCGTTCGCACTCAGTAGCAGGCAAGGGCTAGAGCAGCTCTGGTCTTGAATTTTGCCTCCACCGATGCTGCTGAAGATTGAAGCATCACCTTTGATGATTGCCGCAATAATTAGCTTGGCATGAATAGTTCTTTGTTGTGTACAAATTTTAAAATGTTGGGGATCAATTTGAGTGGGTGTTTACAGGAGTATATGGGCCAAATTTGAATAAGAGGCGTAGAAAAATGTGGGAGGAGATGACAAGGCTGATTAGTTGGTGGGATTTGCCATGGTGTATAGGAGGGGACTTCAATATAATCCGCTTCCCATCAGAAAGATTAGGGGCTGCAAGTTGTACTCGGGCTATGTATGGATTTTCTGATTTTATCGCTCTCCATGGGCTGATGGATATTCCTATGGATGGGGGCTTTTATACTTGGTCCAATACTTCCTCCGCTTCTAGAATAGATCGATTTCTTTTCTCTCCACTCTTGGTGGATCACTTCACTATGTTTACCCAAAAAAGACTATCCAGGGTACTTTCAGACCACTTCCCAATTCTGCTGGAGGGGGGAAGTCATCGGAAAGGTATAACTCCTTTTCGTTTTGAAAATATGTGGTTGAGGGTGGAGAATTTTGTGGATAAAGTGAAGGCTTGGTGGGCATCTTATTTGTTAAAAAGTGGAACGAAGTGGAGTTTGGTAATGCCACTATTAAAAAATAGCAACTCTGGAACAAGTTGAATGACTTGGATGTTAAAGAGGAGACTCAGCCTTTAACAGCTGAGGAAAAGTTAGAACAAACTAATCTTCGTACCGATATTGAAAAGCTCACTCTTTTATAAGAGGTTAATTGGAGGTAGAAGTCTAGGGTGCTGCATTTGAGGGAGGGAGACTCAAATACCAAATTTTTGCATAGAATGGCTAATTCCCATAGAAGAAATAATGGTACTAAGAGCCTTATGGTTGATGGAATCTTGTCTTCAGATCAAGGTATGATTGCTAATTGTATTACTCAATTCTTTATGAAATTATACTCTAAGGAGTAAGTTGTTAGACCATTTCCAGAAGTCTTGGTATTTCCTAAGATATCTGGTGATAATGCAAATTGGCTAGATAGACCCTTCGATGAGGCAGAAATTTTTGAGGTAATACAGAATTTTAATGGTGACAAATTGCCTAGACCAAATGGGTTTCCAATGGCTTTCTTCCAAGCTTGTTGGGGAATTCTCAAAACTGATCTTATGGCTGTTTTTCATCATTTTTTTTGCTAAAGGTCAGTTTGAGAAGAGTTTGAATGCAACCTTCATCACTCTCATACCTAAAAGAAATGAAGCAATTGAAGTTAAGGATTTTCGCCCCATTAGTCTTGTTGGGGGGGTTTATAAAATCATTGCTAAGGTCTTAGCCAATAGACATTGCACAGTCATGGAAGATATAATTTCAGCTTCACATGATGCTTTTGTGAGGAACCGGTAGATTCTTGACCCTGTACTTATTGCTAATGAATGCCTTGATAGTAGATTGAAATCTGGGTTGCTAGGGCTACTTTGTAAATTAGATGTTGAGAAGGCCTTTGATCATGTAAACTGGGGATTTCTTATGTAGTTACTAGAAAAGGGTGGGTTCTCTGCTAAATGGCGGAAGTGGATATTCTTTTGTATATCTATAGTTCGTTTCTCTATTCTGATAAATGGCTCTCCTTGTGGGTTTTTTGAGAGTTCCAAGGGGTTGAGACAAGGTGACCCATTGTCCCCTTTGCTGTTTGTACTGGTTATGGAAGCCCTTGGGAGAATGTTGAATAAAGCTGTCCATGATGGTCACATGTCAAGCTTTGGTGTGGGTAGTGAAAAGGGAAGATCATTGGCAGTGTCTCATCTTCTCTTTGTGGATGACACTTTGATTTTTTGTGGGGCTAATCTAGATCAGGTTCTGTTTCTCCATATGATCCTCATTTGGTTTGAGGCGATCTTTGGACTTATTGTTGATTGTCCTTGGCTATAAACAAGGTACTCTTCCAATGAAGTATTTGGGTCTTCCTTTGGAAGCTAAATTTAAGGATAAGGCAATATGGAACCCAATTCTGGATAAGATAGAACGGAGATTAGCAGGATGGAAATGTTTGTACTTATCCACGGGAGGTAGAGTCACTTTAATTAAAAGCACTCTATCTAATTTACCCACTTATTTTCTATCTCTATTTCCTATTCCTACAGCTGTGGCTAATCGAATTGAGAAACTTTAGAGAAATTTCTTATGGGGTGGCATTGGAGATGAACCAAAATTCCATTTGGTTAAATGGGCTACTGTTTGCAATCCCATTGCTTCAGGTGGCTTGGGGATAAGAAAGGTAAGACATTTTTAATGAAGTTTTGCTTGGGAAGTGGCTATGGAGATTTGGGATGGAGAGGGCTGCCCTTTGGAGGCAAGTGATAAAGGTGAAATATGGCAGTGAATGGGGTGGTTGGTGTACTAGGCCTGTTAATGGTCCATATGGTGTTGGCTTGTGGAAATATATTAGTCGGGGATGGTCTTCTTTTTCTTGCCACATCCTATATGATATTGGGGATGGGTCTAGGGTGAAATTTTGGCAAGACCATTGGTGTGGTGAGACTTCTCTTGAAGTAAGCTATCCTGAATTGTTTAGACTTTGCCGAGACAAGGAGGTTAGTGTGGCTGAGCTTATGAAGCTTGATAATGGAGTCCTTTTTTGGGATGTAAGTTTCTTTAGGGGCGTGCATGCTCGGGAATTAGAGGCATTGGCTGGTTTCATGGATACCATTTATGGTGCTTCGGTGAAAGGGTTTGGTGTGGATAAGATGTGTTGGAAACTTGATAGAGAGAAGGGCTTCCTGGTTAAAGACTATTATGGTCTCTTAATGGGCTCTAATGACTATTGCTTTCCTTAGAAAAGTATTTGGAAACAGAAGATTCTTTCTCGAGTAGCTTTCTTTGTTTGAACTGCTGATTTGGGGAAGTGCTTAACGATTGACAATTTACGAAAAAGGAAGGTTTGGATATTGGATTGGTGCTACATGTGCTAATGTAATGGTGAATCGGTTGATCATCTCTTTCTTCATTGTCCGGTTGTAATGGATATGTGGGCTATGGTGTTCGGATTGTTTGGAGTGAGCTGGGTTATGCCGCAATCTGTAGTGGGGCTTTTAGCATGTTGGCAAGGCAGATTTAGTTGTCATCGAAATGGGTATTTATGGTTGATTGTTCCCCATTGCTTATTGTGGTGCCTTTGGAGAGAGAGAAAACTATAGGTGCTTTGAAGATAAGGAGAGATCAATATCAGACTTGAAGCTATTTTTCATTAGAACTTTAATGGATTGGTTGGCTGCATTGCGGAACCAATCATTTTTATCTTTTCTTGATTTCCTAGATTCTTGTAATTTTTGTTCTTAATTGTTTGACCCCTTGTACACTCCCTGTGTACTAGGGTGCTCCCCTTTTTGATAATAATAAACTTATTACTTATCAAAAAAAAAAAAAAAATTGTTTCTTTTTATGTTTAAAATTGTATATGAAAAGATAGCTCGATTGCCCATATTTTGGTGAGTGAAAACATACCAATTAACTTAACAAAATACAATACCATTTAACAAGGTTTTATTGTGTTGGGCAGAGACTCAGCATTTTGGTGAAAAACTCTGGTTGTGCAAAAAGATGGTGAAAGAGACAGACAAGGGGCAAGAGGAGGATGGCAATACATGGGATTAATAAAAGGGGAAGAGAGGATAGAAAATACCAAATAGTGCATTTCTACCCCATGTGGATGTAATAAATATTCATTTCATTTTTACATAAACATTTTTTGGCTCTTATAAATATTAGATTGTCTTCATAAACTAATAAAGTTGTCCACAGGTCGGTCCGGGTTGGGTTTGTGCCCAACCCGAAACCAACTCATCGAAATCGGGTGGGAAAAAAATGCACCCGTCGCCGACCCACTGGAGTAATCAGGTCGGGCGGTTCAGACCATCAACAGGTGGTGAGCGGGTCGGTCGGAGTCATAGGCCTGAGAAAACGGTGAAAAAAACACAGATTCGGCGAAGAAACCCAGATTCTGACGATAATTTTCTAGATTCCGGCGATATTTCCCTTAGATCCGGTGAGATTTCACCAAATCCGGCGAAAATCTCACCGGATTTGATGAGATTTCGCCAAATCCAATCAAAATCCAACGAATCTAAGGGAAATATTGCAGGAATCTGGGTTTCTTCGCCGGATTCTGGAAAATTATTGCCAAATTCTGGAAAACTATCGCCGTAATTTGGAAATTTTGGTCGGGATCTGGAAATCTTTCTATCGGTTCGGGTTTTTCGGGTTTTAGGGGAGGAAAACTGAAACCGACCCGCTGGAATCGATTTCTGGTGGTGAAGACCCGTTGCTGACCCGCCGGAGCAGTCAGATCGACCAAATTCGGGTTGGATCCGGTCGGTTCTTCAGGTGGGTCGGGTTATCGGATCAATCTGGACAGGCCTATAAACTAATATGCTTTGCCAATAATGGGAAAATTACTGAGAGCTTTTGTAAACAAATATAGCTTAATTCTATACTTACAACATCTAGGCAAGTTCTTGGAGGATTATACCTTTTTCAATTTTGTTTTTGCTATAATCTTGTCTCCTATCCATGTGGATCTCATTCTTGTCTACCTTTTTAAGTTATGCTTATGGTGATAGACATCTGCTTCCATAAACTGTAATTGACTTTGCAAATTTGAAAATACCTTATGTATATATTTCACTTTTGGCTGTCAAGTTGGTCTAAGTGGGTTAAAATGAAAAGAGAAGAAATGAAAAAAAAAAAAACCAATGATATGATTGTTTCAGATAGTAAATTGCTGTAGATTTTTTTTTTTTTTTTTTTTTTTTTTGCTTGCAATAACTAGGGAAAATTATATAGTTTATGTTCTTCTATTTACTAAGAGCTTTTTAAGGGGTTAGTTAAAGCTCATTTTCATGTGGTATTCTAGAAAGTTGGGAACTAACATTAAAACTTTGGTCCTGTGCTAATTATGCGAGCTAATTCATGCGAGCTTATAAGCCAGTGTGTTTGATGAAGAGCTTCAATTGCTGCATATGGAGTCATTCATTTTGAAAATCTAACTATTGTGACAATGTCTTAACAAAACTTAGTTATTTATTGTTGAAAGATGATGGTATTTATTATCATTTTTAGAATTTTTTTAGTGAGTGAATGTTGCTTTTAGCAAATAGGTTCTAAGAAACTATCACAGTAAAATAAATATTCTTATATTAAATAGCTTCTCTAAGTTTTTGTATAATCAAAATTCGTGTATAAATGAGATTAGCATTGTATGATATACATTTTATGGTATATGGTTTCACAATATTTTAAATAGAAGTTGTATATTAAATTTCTTACTCAAGGGGGCAGCACGTGCCCAAACTAGTATAAATACAAAAAGCATAAAGTAAAATTAGGGTAGAACAGAAGAGAAGAAGGGTAGCGAAGTAATTGTCAAAAAAAAAAATCCCCAAATTCTGTTTTGTGGAAGAATCCTCAAACTCAGACACAGTCACACAGACTCATAAAACTGAGAAACCAAAGAAAACACAATCCGAATTTTCAAAATTATTTGCTTTTTTTGTATAACTAGCTAATCCACAGCCTAAAGGGGATATAGAGAGTAATTGGAGAGCAAAGGGTATTGAAAAAAGAAAGATGGCAGGAAGAGAGGTCCGCGAATACACCAATCTTACCGACCCTAAAGGTTTCTCTCTTTCTTTCTTTCTTCATTGAAAGTCATTTTTTAATATTTAGTATAGTGAAAAGAAAAAAAATGGATTTGATTGAACAGATAAGAAATGGGGGAAAGGAAAGGAGAAGATAGATGATGAAGACACCACTTTCCAACGCATGGTTGCCAAGGTTAGCGCATTGCCTCACTTTCTCCTTCTCTTTCTCTGTGAACAATTTGCTTCCCTTTACACTCTCATTATTCTAGACTTCATCATAGTTGATACTACATGATCTCTTTCATCTTTATTATTTCCATATATACATTTCTCCCATTACTAAACCATATGATCCTGCTCCATAATAAAAATATATAAAATGGGCTTAAAATTTTCCAATTATGTATACATTTTATTTCCTTTTCTTTCTTTTGTAAACTCCCAAACACATTACAAAAAGGAATGTCTCTCTTGATTCATTCCATTCTGTTATGTTTTGAACTCCCAAATTTAGTCCTAAACATAATATTATGCTGTCACAGCCAACGAGCTATGCCTCAAATCGTACTTCCTCTCTTAGTAACGGGATGGATATTAAGAGACCCATTGCGTGCCGTTATGATAATAATAATAACAACATACTATACCGGTGTGATATAGTTTAGGTTCTTTTGCTCTTTTGTGCAAAACCTTGAGGGGAGTTTTCTGATAACACGCCCCGGCAGGGATCTTGGCTTCTTCTACCGGGCGGTTGATGCAAGCAGATGCAAGAGGTTGCAGGAGAGCGTGGAGGCTACCTTCATGGGCGAGGCGGTAACAATACTCCTTCCTTGTCTCTGTCTATGTGTTATCCTTTCTTTTTGTTTTTACCTTTTGTTTCTTCAACTTCATTTTATTTGAGTATGCAGCCTTGGACAGTGATGATCTACTCTATCTCAAGGAGCAAATGGAAGCTGAGGAGGATGCAGAACGCCTCCTATGTCGAACTGAGAAACGGGCATTTGCTGCATTTAAGATATCCTTTTATGTTATTGAAAGAGGGAGAGTACTGTTGGTCTGTAATGAAACTTTTGTAATGTTCTCATATGCATAGTTTTCCCTTGATTTACTGGTAACCAACATTATACTTAATCTTGCTATAGGCTATCCCTTGACTTGGCTGTTGTTCCATGATTCTGTTAAAGAGGAAGAAGACTTGCTTATTTCTGTGTAGTGCGATCATTAAAAAATGTCAAACTTCATAATGTAGTTTAATTTTTATGGCGGCTAAGGGAGTTGTTTTAAATGGCTTGGACAAATAGTCACCACAGGCTTAATTGCTTCCTTACATGTATGCTTGATTGTTAGATTCTTCTGACCATTGTGACCACTGTATGCTTTATGAGAAGCCGGGTCATTATGTGAACTTACTAATTCTATTTAAATTGAAACCTATGGTATGTTTATGCCTCTTTGTTGAATGAACTCTCTAGTGCTTGCTATATTTTACATGGCAAACTTGTGAAATGCTGTTAAGTTGAGTTATGAAAACATCTATGGAGAGAACTGCTTGGGGTCTGCTGAAATTTTGTTCTATGTTGATGCTAATGTTGTTTCTTGTTTTTCTTTCTCTTCCTTAACCAATGGACACAAAGCTGCAAGTTTAGCAGATTCTTCACCTGCATCAGTCCCCTTGCCACTTCGAGTTGAGCCCAAGCCCAAGAGTGGAATCAGGTCTCTCTCTCTCTCTCTCAACACAGGCACACACAAAATGTGTGCATTTTGAACAATCTTTGCACTTTGTAGTAAAAATAAAAACTAGACACTTTTTAGTTTCCTTTTTTTTTGGGGGGGGGGGGGTGGTGTGGGGGGAGGGGGCGTTTCTGAAATATGTATTTTATCTGGATTGCAGACAGCAATATTTATTGAAAAAGGTCGTGGAAATCAAACCCAAACGGAAGAGAACTTCTAGTCCATCTGATGGGAATCAGTCAACTCCTGCTTCAAATGATTCTGCTTTAAAAAGCCTTAAGTCTGAGTCTCACCAGGAGAAAGAGCAGCCTGAGACTGACCGGGAGGAGAAAGAGTGGCCTTTGTCAAGATTGAATAAAGCAGAGGGAGATACCAATACGGAAAACCCTGTTAAAAGTTTACTAGGCCTAGCATATGCAAGTTCTGAGGATGATGAGGAGTGAAGAATGCATTGATACCTGTGGTGCGATACTAGAACTGTTCATTTTTCTTTTCCTTGTTGATAAGTAGTTCATTAAAAAAAAAGATCTTTATTGATAAGTACAGTATGCTTTCTCTGTTCAAATACTACCAGGACTAATTGAGTGAATTCTATGTTGGTCAAAGTGAAGTCAGGATACATATTTAACCTTCAATTTGATGTGCCTGCTATTCTCTTTGATATCCCCTATACTCTTTGATTCAGTATCTAGATCCTTCAGTGCATCATAAAGCTCCTGATGATTTTGTTAATGACCTCAAAGCTCTGGATTCTGCAGCCCTAAAAACTTGTTGAGGGTTATGGTGTGGTTTTGCCCCTCTGGCACCTGCTTGTAGCTCCTATTCTTGTAGCTACTCTCTCTATGTGAGGTGTTTCAACCATTTCGTTGTGTTCAGTATATCATCTTACATTTTCTCACCCCCTTTGATTTTTCTTTTCCTGGTTTGTAAATCTATAAGGTATTCTGAATATCATACTGTCCTTGTGTGTGTGTGTGTGTGTGTGTGTGTGTATAGAGGAAGATATGCATTATTGTTTTTGAAGCTCAAATGATAATGGAAAATTGAAGTTACCTTGTTCTTGGAGACATAAGTCCCACGGTTTAAAACCAGATCGGACCGCCAGTTCAACTGGGAACTGGATCCTAAACCAAGTTTGGTAACATGGCCAAAACCAGTAAAAAAACGAGGAACCCTTTTTTGAATTTTTGATTGTTCCAATTTTTAAAACTATGATATTGACGAGTTATGTTTTTCGTATCATTGATTGTTACGGTTTTTAAAACTATGATATTGATACGTTCATAAGGATTTATGAATATGATAATGGAAAAATTGAAATTAACTTGTTCGCTTGATTTTAGTGCAACAAAGAGGCTGGCTTGATTGCTGACGGGGGCATTCATGCTTCTACCCACGGCATGCTGCATCCATGGTGGTGCTTGATTACAAATACATATGCATACCTACGTGATTGACTTTATTTGAAAATCTAAACAGTTTAGACTTTAGAGTAATTGTAATTCCATCTTAAATAATGTAAAATTTCCTTTAAATGCAAAATTTATGGACCCAAAGCAGGACTAATATGGATGAGATATACCAAGTCTTAAAACAGGATTGATTTAATGATATGGATGAGATATTGCAAAATGAAGAAAAATGACTCAAGTCTTAGAAAAACATTCTAGGCAATTCATAAGAATTAAATATTTTACTTCTACATGATACGATTTTGATGTAACTTGAGCTCAAGAAGTTCTTTAAAAAAAAACATGCGCACGCACATTGGAAATTTCTTGTAAATAAAGAATCAAGAGCAAAGCACTGATGCAAGAACTCCGAAGTTAAAAGTAAAGCGAACAATATCAGATAATGGATTTTGACATCAGAACTAAATTGAATGCATTTTATTTGAAGTTCAAGACAGGGAAAGGGAAACCAAACACTAAGCATTGGTGAGCTTTGAAAATAGACCCACTTCACACGAGTTCTCAAATTGAATTCCTGAATGTATATTAGCTTAATAGCTTTTCAATTTCAGACTTTGCAAATATTTTATTTTCTTTTTAATAATAATGTTTTTGCGTTGGGTGGGAATAACTGAGCCACCTTGTCGTTATGGACCCATTTAGAGTCTAGCCCAGCCCAAAACAGAAAACCATTTTTGGGCCTCATCAGCCCTACCCCTACCTATATATATATATATATATAAACTTCTAAGTTTACAATTGCAAATCAACATAACAAAATGCTTCTCAAATATCTTCTTTCAACGTAACTAGAACATACTCGGTCCAAGCATTATTCATGTCATTCAAGAAATTTTTGAGACTTAGGCTATTCCTAAAGATTGGGGTATCACAAATCTTATCCTTATCCTAAAATGGATCATTCGGATATAATCACACAATATTGTCCGATTACTTTATGCATCACTCTTCATAAATTAGTCTCTAGAATCATCCTGCAGAGGTTAAAACCGTACATTACTGAAATAATCAACCCTTGCCAAGCAGGTTTTGTTCTAGGTCGCAGGTCAAGTGACAATATTATACTGGTTCAGGAAATTATACGTACGATGGTAAGGAAGACTGGGCCTAAGGGTCACGTGGCACTCAAACTGGATCTTGATAAAGCTTATGATCGACTAGAATGGTCATTCATACAGGAAACTCTTGAGTTTTTCCAAGTCCCTCCAAATCTAATTAAGCCTATTATGAACATGATCTCCTCAACTCGTTTTCACATTTTGTGGAATGGATCTCCTCTAATGGATATTGTCCCAAGTAAAGGGGGGGGGGGGGGGGGGTGCGTTAAGGAGATCCATTATCTCCTTATTGTTTATTTTGTGTTTGGAGCGATTATCCATTCTTTTGGAAGAGGCGGTAAATTCACCCCGTGACTTTTAGGGGACAAATTAAAATTTCGCATTTATTTTTCGCTGATGATATATTTCTTTACTCTAAGGCGAAGATTGCGGAGTGCCAAAATCTTAAAACTATTCTACAAAAATTTTATTCCTAGTTAGGCCAAATCATTAGTACACAAAAATCACGCCTCTGGTTTTCACCAAATACAACCAGGCGTACTAAAGAACCGATTGCTGGTATTTTTTATATTCCTACTACTACTCAAATCAGTACTTATTTAGGGACTCCAATTTTTACTACTTGCCGAAAGGCTAATGCCTATCAATACTTAATTGATAAAATCCAAAAGAAAATTGAGGGTTGGCAAGTCACATAACTTTCTGTTGCGGGTCGCGTTACATTAATCAAATCCACCTCAGCCTCCATCCCTATCCATGCCATGCAAACGACCCTTCTCTCGCAAAAACATTAGTCGACACCTAGATACACTAAATTGTCGGTTTTTATGGGGAGACATCGCCCATCACAAACATTGTCACACGATTAGTTGGAAAGTCATAACTACTCCAAAAGATGCTGGTGGTTTGGGCATTAAATCTTCTCTTCATATGAATATGGCTTTGCTCATGAATCAAGCCTAGAGGCTTCAGCAACGGCCAACCACACTATGGGCTCAAGTTTTGAAAACCAAATACTTTCCCCACACAAACCTTTTTGAGAGTGTCATTAGTCCCAGAGCATCTCATATCTGGAAAGCTATACATTTAGGTATGCAATGGCTTAAGAAAGGAATGAAATGGCTAATAGGGGATGGTCAAACCATTCGGGTTTGGGAGGATCATTGGATCCCTAGCGATTCTCTGAGAAGTCGTATTGTAGATCTACTTATGCCAAATGAGGAGTAGAGATTGGTGAGTTCCTTATGGGATAATCATATATGGAGGTTAGAGGGTCTTCAAATTCCCCTACCGATGCAATTTAAACAACTTATTAAAGGTATTCTTGTGGCCCAGCTGACTAAGTTATCTAATTCCTTTATTTGGACTCAAAATAACGGTGTTTGTTCGGTAAAGTTTTTATACCAACAAGCTAATATCCCTTTTAATAATTCTATGTGGAATTGGATATGGAAATTTCATTACCCTAAGAAAATCCAGTTTTTCATTTGGAAGTCTATGGTTAATCGGCTACCTACTCGTCAATATCTAGCTTTCTCTCGCTCAGATGTTGATGATCGTTGTCCAAGGTGTAATACTCTTGAAACCACTATTCATATTTTACGAGATTGCCCTTGGGCTAAGATGATTTAGCTTCTATCTCTAGGTATCTTGCCTTTATCATTTTTCCACCTACCACTCCAATCTTAGCTTAAAACAAACGCTATATCGGATAGTATTATCCAGGGTCATCAGCTTCCTTGGAAGATTTTCTTCTACTTCCTTTGTTGGCAATTATGGTTAGTTAGGAATGAGTGTATTTTCCAAAATCAATCTAGCTCCCAATCTTACTTAGTTCACAAAGTTGTTCAGTTAGCTATAGAATTTTTTTTATTTAGCTTGCCCTGCTAAGACAATTAAAATTGGTATTCCCAGAATTATCAAATAGATCGCTCCACTGGAGCCTTTTATAAAATTAAATACAGATGGCAGCTCTTTAGGTAATCCTGGGTAGGTTGGTGCAGGTGGTTTGTTACGAAATTGTGCAAGTTCTTGGGTTTCGGGATTTTCTTTAAACATGAGTATTGCTTCTAATAATATTGCAAAGTTGGAAGCAATTCACCAGTGTCCAATACTGGCATGGAATTTGGGTTTTAGATTTATTCATCTTGAAATTGATTCTATGACAATTCATTCCTGGTTAACTACTAATAAGGATATCTCACCAAATGCTATTCCACTAATTTCTGATTGCAGGAACCTTATGGAGCACGATTGGACTGTGCAGGTTTATCACATATTCCGTGAAGCTAATGGTTGCGCGGATGTTTTAGAAAAAAGGAGACACCAACAACAATGCTTTATGGAAGTCTATGATACCTGTCCATCCTTTGTATATGCACCTTCGGTATAGGATATGGAAAATCTTAGGACTAATAGACTGTGTCCCTTGAAGGTTTTAGTGCCTATTTTTGTATAAACTTTTATATATTTAAATAATACACCCGTTATATATATATATATATATATATATATATAAATAAAAAATAAAAATAAAAACCAAAAAAACTGTTTTCATATCATGGCAAACTAGTTTAGTACGCTGCAAGGACTTGTCACTTTGAGACACAGTATAGTATAGTCCCGACAATTTGATAGCAAGGGACTCAATTTTCTAAAGATTGTTGTCATGACAGAACCTACACTATGTAACGTGACCTCTTTAAGCATTTTTTTTTTTTTTTTTCCAATGGGGTATAAGCAAGGAAAAACAGATCATATGACTTTGAGAAAAACTTTATGTAAAGGGTATTGGGAAAAACTCCATAAATAATTCGTATTTATCTTATTTCCTCCTTATATAAATCCAAAAAAAAATCTTTCAGCTTTCAATTAAAATCAGCCAAGCATAATATAAACAAGAAGAATTCAAAAATAACCCACATGACCACTGTGCACCCTTGGTGCGATAGTCACTTTACAAGTATAAATGCATGTAGGGTGTGCGGGGTAAGAGTCGGGGCTCAAGTCTCTAGGAGGGAACTTCAGACACATATATATTTTAGATTAGACTAGAGTAGAATTTCTATCTTGTATTTAAAAAAAAAAAAAAAAAACCACATGAACACAATATATAAATTTACATGAAAACCCTTCAATGTGAGGGAAAAATCATTTTTTCCTAACTTTTGGCTAAAAAATTAAATGTTTTGAACCTAGGGCCGACTGAACTATGAAAGCAACTTATGCAATTGCCTAAATCTCCCAAATAAAAGAAGGCTCCACTTGTATATATGAATATATATATATATATATATATATATATAATATTTTTCTATATATTTTAATTAAAAAAAAATTTAAGTCATTTTATTGGTTAATAAAATGCATTAAAACCCCATTGTATCCTTCTCATAAAAATAAAAATAAAAATAAAATAAAAATAAAAAACCCATTGTATCCTAAAATACTGCGCACTGTTGATTGCATTAATATTACACACTCCCCATAGCATATTATCACTGTAGCACATCACAGCCATATGGCCCACACACTATCACTAAAGACGATGACCTACGGTACCCACCTAGTGATCAAATGATTTTGAGCATTTAAACTTTAAAGTATCAAGATTTTTTGAGTTTTCAGTTTTATTAACAAAACATTCTTAAACCCAGCCACTGTACACACAGCACACAAATATCAACCCAAAAAATCTTGAAATTAAAAAATCCAAAACCCAAAAAATATTTAGTGATATTAATTTATTGAACTATGTAATAAATTAATTTTTTTTTGTGTAGGTTTAGACTTTAAAGTATAAAGTGGTCACAGCGTTAGAAAAGTTGCAATAACTAGATTATATTATTCTATGCTTCAAATTTTATTTTTACTTAAACTTTAAATTTTAATTATAAATGTTGTTTTATTTATTTATAAATATTTACTCATTATAAATGTCTAATAGAAAATATTTATCTAGATATGAAAAACTTCAGAAAAAGAAATGTTAGGAGAATTTAAATATAAAAACTTAATTAGTAATTTTGCATAAAAAAAATAGATTTTAAATAAAAAAAAGGCCTGCTTGAAATTTTCGAGCCCCCAAAGTTTTTGAGCAAGCCCTATTTGAACCCTCTTACATTTGCTCCTAACTGGATCTAGAAAATGAAAGCTCCCAAAAAAACAATTATCTTTGTGTGGCTCTACTCCTATAATAGCATTCTGGTTAGGAAAGTGTTGGGTTCAAGGGGTGTTTTACCTAGGATCAAGCTTGCCCTCTTTGTCTCAACCACCTGGAAACAGTTAACCATCTTCTCAGAGAATACCAATTCTTGGTTAGTTTTTGGAATCAACTTGGCCTCCCCTTAAAGGTCATCCAATCCTTTGGTCTCCCCTTCTTGGAATGGCTCCACTTGAATGGTACTTTTGACATCATCGAATTCCCTGGAAAACACTCTCTTGTTTTGGGCTCTGGTCTCTTTGGTTAAATAGAAACTCGATTGCTTACCAAGGATAGCAGGCCAGCTCCCCCATTATTAAAGATTGTATTGCTAAAGTTGCTTAATATTTTTTCCTCGCTCAAATCTCTAGTAGTCGCAGTCACAAAACACTTCTCCCTATCTTCTGGGTTAAGTCGAGTCTGGGTTGGCATAAACTCAATACTGATGCGTCTGTCCTACCCTCCTCAGATTCTGCAAGTGGGGGAGGCCTCCTCAGAGACTTGAATGGCTCCTGGGTCAAAAGTTTTTCCAGGAAAATCAACACCACAAGCTGCCTCCTTGCTAAACTATGGGCCTTACGAGATGACCTTATTACGACTAAAAATCTAAATGTGGAGAAACTTATCATCAATGTGGATGCTCTTAAAGTTGTTAACCTTCTCTCTAACCCAAATGCCACTAATCGGCTAACCCAAACCATTGTGGATGATTGCAGGAACATTCTCCAAGCTTTCCAGGAGTTCAACTTGCAACACTGCTACAAGGAAACCAACAAACCTGCTGACTTCCTCACTAAGCTAGGCCATAACCAATCTAATCCTTTTGTATACTATGTAACCCCTACTTTTGATATTACAGAGGTCTTATCTGCTGACTCTAATGCAGTAATATGTACCCGTCTCACTCGGGCCTTAACTGTTTCTAATTAATATAATTATCCCTGTATTTTACCCAAAAAAAAAAAGAAGGAAAAATCATTTGACTAATATCTTCCGCTAATTCAAAAATCGTTGGCACACAAATAACAATTAATTCATCACCTAATAGTTGGATTTTAATAAAAACCAACAAATAACAAGTTTGCATCTTACCAACGTGGAAACAGTGTTTAGCAAATACAGTACCTGAGTTTATCAAAAAAAAAAAAAAAATACAGTACCTGAGGCAACCAAGAGAGAGAGAGAGAGAGAGGGAGCATATTTTGTGTTTACTGATTTTTTTTCCCTTTGGGCAGTTTTTACAAACAAATTTGTTATGCAACTGGGTTCAGTGGTATCTCAAGTCTTAGAGACTAGAGTTCCAAGAGTAGGCAAATATGAAATTCATGTGGAACTCAAATTTTTAAGAATCGAGTTCCTTAAAAGGAAACCGACTCTCTAATATTTGAGTTCATTCCTAGAAAACACAGAAATTAACCAAGGATGGAGCTATATACAAGAATGATGGAAGAGATAACAGTGTACACAGGGCTATGACCGAAAGTCTTCTTCACCATCATAGCTCTGATGATTGTTGTTTATACAATAGTGTGTGGCATGTTCGTTGTGCCTAAGGATTTCAATAAGCCTCCCATAATCACTGCCTCTGCCGCAACATTAGCAACAACTTCAACAACAGTTTCAGCAACTTGCAGTTGAATGATTCCGCCAATGAAAACTTGTTCATTTTGGGAGATGTAATTGAGTAACAACTTAAAGCTTATGATGGGTGATGATGCCAAAAAAATCACCAGTAAGCCACATGGTCCTCGTACGCTCTGAATAATACCTGCACAACAAAAAGGGAAGACCTAATAGAGAGCACCGGTGTGGTGCCGGCCAAATACCCTCCGAAAGTCAAGTTAGAATTTTTCTCACAACTCTAAAGTGCCAGAGCTAAGGTGAATTATGTGTACCTTGGTTTGTGAGGGTATTGAGACTTTTATAGTAGTAGAGGGTTGACACCTCTTCCTTGGGTTAGAAATCTTTTCCTTATAGGAATCCTCACAGACGTGTATTGCGGAATCCTTTCCTTGTAAGAGACTAACACTAACCGTGGGATACACGACATTTCCTTATATACTCATGCGTGGTGGCCAAGTCAAGAATATGTTGGAGTCGTCAGCTTTAGGGTCATCGGCTGTTAGGATTGTATTAAGTAGTAATTGTAATTGGGAAGGATTGGTACTGATTGTAATTGTTAGTGGAAGTGAGGGCAGTTACTAGTTACAGCTGGCATTAGTTAGTTAGCTATTCTAAAGTTAGTTAGAGGGCGAGAAGGGTTACAGAGCAGGGTTGTATTGATCCAAGCATTGACAAAGCATAAGCATAATTTAGTTTCTTTCTCTTTTCTCTCTCTGTTCTCGTCTCTCTTCTTTTTGGAGGACTAGCTGACCTCGAATCCAGCTAGAAACTCAAACACCATCCTCTGTTCTTATCAATTGGTATCAGAGCATTGTTCCTGTGCTATCATGACTGAAACAAGAGCTGCGGCCATGAATACAGTGAATGAAGCTATTGCTTCTCTTTGCACTACTTCTGATCACCATAACAGGGACATCCAAGAAATACAAAAGATTCAAAGCATTCATACCAGAACAATGAATGAGATGAATCAAAATATCAATGTAATTTTACAGAAGTTGAATTCTATAGAGGTGAATCAAAATTCTCCTCAGAGAAATGTGCAATCAAATTCAGTTCCAAGTTCTTCAACTTTGTCACTTACCAAGTCTGTGAAGTTGGATTTTTCACGTTTCTCAGGTGTTGACCCTGCTAATTGGGTTTACAAGGCTAACCAGTATTTTGGGTATTATCAAACTCCAATTGCAGAAAAACTATTGGTAGCTTCTTTTCACATGGATTTGGAGGCTTTGATTTGGTTTCAAGAAGCAGAAGAAGCAAGGGTGTTCACGGATTGGGAATCCTTTGTACCAGCTTTGCATGTGAGATTTGGAACTAGTGCCTACGATGATCCTATGGAGATGCTAACCAGAATGAGGCAAACTTCAACTGTGGCTGTGTATAAGGCAGAATTTGAAGCAATGTCTAACCAAGTCAAGGGCCTTTCTCCTTTACATAAACTCAGTTGTTTCTTAAGCGGGTTAAGGGATGAAATAAGATTACCTGTGAGAATGCTCAATCCTCAGTCCTTGAATGAAGCTTTTGGATTAGCCAAGATTCAAGAAGAATATGTGTGGAGCAGCAGGAAGAGCATAAGGAGTCATCAAGAATTAGGTAACACTTCAATTCTTGGTTTGCCTAAAAGTAATGCAAGTAATGTAGTGTTAGATGCTAAACCAAAAATACCAGTTAAGAGAATTACTCTTGCTCAAATGGATGAAAGGAGGAAGAAAGGCTTGTGTTATAATTGTGATGAAAAATGGGGGCCTGGGCATAAATGCAAGAACGTTAAGCTGTTCCTTTTAGAAGGAATTGATATAACACCTAGGGTGCAATCTGGAGTGCAAATTACAGAGTTGGAGGAGGAATTGTGCAGTGATGTTAATAAGCCATTTGAACAGGAAGAAGAGGTAGGAATTACATTGTATGCTTTAACTGGAACTCCTACACCAGGCACCATGAGGGTTAGAGGCAAGATTAATGGTAATGGGTTAGTATTACTGGTGGACACAGGTAGCACCCATAATTTTGTGGATGCATTAGTGGTCTCTAGTTTGCAATTAAAGGCTGATGTTTCCAGAATTTTAGAGGTTAAGGTGGCTAATGGCACTGTGGTGAGAACTCAAGGTTTTTGTAGTAGTGTACTAGTGTGTGTGCAAGCAGTGGAATTCTGTGTTCAATTTCATGTTTTGGCATTAGGTGGGTGTGATGATGTGTTGGGCACTCAATGGCTGAGTACTTTGGGGGTAATAAACTAGGATTTCCAATTGTTAACTATGAAGTTCTATTATAAGGAGCAACATGTTTTGCTGCAAGGTTTAAGTCCTTCTTCAGGCACTTCCTTCATAGACTGTAATCAATTGCTTAAGGGATCAGTGAGGAAGGGTTTACTACTTCAAATCATTCCTACAGCTGATGTGGTGGTGGAAGAAAGTGTTCCTGCAGAAGTGGAGTTGTTGTTGCAGGAATTTGGTGAGGTTTTTGAGAATCCTACTGGTTTACCACCTGTTAGGGGACATGAACACCAAATCATTCTTATGGAGGGCTCTCAACCCGTATGCCAGAGACCCTATAGATACCCTTTCTATCAAAAGAATGAAAATTGAACATATTGTGAGGGAGTTGTTATCTGCTGGGTCAATCAGAAACAGCACAAGTCCCTTTGCTTCACCTGTTTTGTTAGTAAGGAAGGCAGATGGGTCTTGGAGGATGTGCATTGATTATAGGGTATTGAACAACATAACTGTGAAGGATAAGTCTCCAATTCCAGTCATTGATGAGCTGTTAGATGAGTTGAATGGAGCAACAGTCTTTTCCAAGCTTGATCTCAGATCCGGATATCATCAAATCAGGATGAAAGAGGAGGATGTGCCTAAAACAGCATTCAGAACACATAAGGGGCATTATGAATTCTTGGTAATGCCATTTGGTTTAACCAATGCCCCCTTCACCTTTCAATCCTTGATGAACCAGGTTTTTAAGCCCTATCTCAGAAAGTTTGTTTTAGTCTTTTTTGATGATATTTTGGTTTATAGAACTTCCTTATCTGAGCATGTGATCCATTTGAGATCTGTTTTAGAGGTGTTAGCCTTAAATAAACTTTATGCTAAGAAGTCAAAATGCAAATTTGCTTGTAATGAAGTAGAGTACCTAGGGCATGTCATCACTGGTGCTGGGGTTCACACTGATCCTAAGAAGACTGCAGCCATGCAGCAGTGGTCTACCCCCACTAATCTTAAGCCTTTGAGAGGTTTTTTGGGGCTCACAGGTTACTATAGAAAGTTTGTGGAAGGCTATGGACAGATTGCTGCTCCCTTAACTGCATTATTGAAGAAGGATGCATTTTCTTGGTCTAAGGAGGCTGAGCAAGCTTTCCAGAAATTGAAGGTAGCCATGGTTCAACCACCTGTGTTAGCCTTTCCCAATTTTGACATGCCATTTGTCATTGAATGTGATGCTTCAGGCAAGGGGTTGGGAGCAGTTCTGATGCAGCAAGGCAGGCCTATTGCCTTCCATAGCCAAGCCCTCAAGGGTAGGAATTTAGCCTTGTCTACCTATGAAAGGGAGTTATTAGCTCTGGTTACTACTGTGAAAAGATGGAGATCTTACTTGGTTGGGCAACCCTTTATTGTTAGAACTGATCAACAAAGTTTAAAGTACCTATTAGAGCAAAAAATTGGTACTCCTACTTAACAGAAGTGGTTTGCCAAATTATTGGGTTATGCATTTGTGGTTCAATATAAAAAGGGTAAAGATAATCTTGTGGCTGATGCATTGTCCAGAAAAGCTGAAACTGAAGATGAATTGGAACTGCTGAGCCTTTTAATAAGGCTAATTCTGTTCATATTACTTGTGGGGATGATTTAGACTTTCAAGAGGGAGTCTTGTGCATGATTTCATTCCCTTCACCAGTATGGTTGAGTGATCTCAAGTCGAGCTATGCCTCGGACCAACATGTGTAGGATATTTTACAAGCTTTGGGTTCAGGACAGGCTGCTCCTAAAGGCTACTCTCTGCAGAATGGCTTGTTATTGTACAAAGGAAGAGTTTACCTAGGCACTTGTGATGCTTTGAAGACTGCTGTCTTGCATTAGGTTCATGACAGTCTATTAGGGGGGTCACTCAGGTTTTTTAAAGACCTTGCATAGGGTTAAAAGGGATCTCTATTGGCCTGGTTTGAGGACTGATGTGAGGAAGTTGGTGAGAGAGTGTGATATTTGCCAAAGATTGAAATATGAAACTTGTAACCCAGCTGGTCTCCTGCAACCTCTCCCAATACTAGAAAAGCCTTGGATGGATGTGAGTATGGATTTTGTTGAGGGACTCCCTAAATCTCAGTTAAAGGATGTGGTGTTAGTAGTGGTGGATAGGTTTACTAAATTTGTTCACTTTGTACCCTTGTCACACCTTTATTCTGCAGCTAAAGGAGCTCACCTTTATATGCAAAATGTCTTTAAGTTGCATGGTATGCCTGCCACCATTGTGCGTGACAGGGACCCAATTTTTACATCACACTTTTGGCAAGAATTGATGAGGCTACAAGGGGTTCAGCTTGCCATGTCTACAACTTATCACCCCCAAACAGATGGCCAAACAGAGGTAGTGAATAAGAGTTTGGAGCATTATCTTCTTTGCTGCAGACAAACCACAGTCTTGGGTGGAGTGGTTACCCGTAGCAGAATTTTGGTTCAATACCAATTTCCATGTCTCTCTTAAGATGACACCCTTTAAGGCATTGTATGGTTTTGCTCCACCAAGACTCTTGGATTACATTCCTGGCACTACTAAGGTGGAAAGTGTGGAGGTGCATTTGAGAGATAGACAGCAGCTCATTGCATTACTAAAGCAAAACTTAGTGGCTGCTCAGGAGAGAATGAAGGTTGCTGCTGATAAGCATAGAACTATGAGAGAATTCGAAGTTGGTGATTGGGTATATCTCAAGCTGCACCCTTACAAACAGATGTCCTTGAGGCAGAAACGTTTGGGAAAGCTATCACCCAGATTCTATGGTCCTTTTCAGATACTGCAGAGGGTTGGTACTGTCTCCTACAAATTGGACTTACCACCTGAATCAAAACTTCATCACACCTTCCATGTTTCTTGTTTGAAGCAGAGATTGGGTCAACATGTGGTGCCTTTTCCATCCTTACCACCTGTGGATTCTGAGGGAATTCTCAAGCCTAAACCTATTGCTGTGTTACAAGAGAGGACTCATCAACTGAGGAATAGGTCTGTCACTCAGGTTTTGGTTCAGTGGCAAGGTGAACGAGTGGAAGATGCTACCTAGGAGAGTCTGTACTTGCTGCAACAACAATTTCCACACTTTGTGGGCAAGGTGTTTTAATGGGGAGGGTATTGTTAGGAATGTATTAAGTAGTAATTGTAATTGGGAAGGATTGGTACTGATTGTAATTGTTAGTGGAAGTGAGGGAAGTTACTAGTTACAGCTGGCATTAGTTAGTTAGCTATTCTAAAGTTAGTTAGAGGGCGGGAAGGATATAAAACCAACAGAGCATGGTTGTATTAATCCAAGCATTGACTAAGCATAAGCATAATTCAGTTTCTTTCTCTTTTCTCTCTCTGTTCTCGTCTCTCTTCTTCTTGGAGGACCAGCTGACCTCGAATTCAGCTAGAAACTCAAACACCATCCTCTGTTCTTATCATCGGCTCTCCACCCTTCTTACATTGATCTCGTCAGCTTAAAGCCGTAGACTTCATATTACAAGTAAGGCCAACGGTTTTAATTTGGAATGCTTTGTATACTTTATGACTTTATCCTTATCAGCTGTCCCCTACTCCATATCCTCGTTAGTTTAAACTTACGGGTTATGGAGTTATACTTACATTGCTAATTTTCCTTTTGGCTAGGAGAGAGAGAAAATCATTTATAGGCGATTCCTCGAGTAGCCATTATTAAATGCTTGGACACGTGGCGCATTCTGGTTGGCTCCGCTTCTGGACGAGGGCGTTGCTTTGTCTTCCATGCATTTTCGCTCTTATATATAACCCACCTCCCCTCCGAATTTCTCCTATTTCATCCTTGCTGATTTCTAGAGAAATGACTCGTTGCCTTTATTTCGTCAACTCATCTACTTCGTTGCTTGCATTGCTACTGTCGCTTTCAAAACCGTCACTCGCTCAAGAGACTTGTAAGTTTTCTCTCTTCGTATGTATTTTATTCCGATTGATTTAACTCCATAGTGAGGCCGTCATCTTAGGTTCTTAGAATGAATTCGTCACTTGTAGGTAGTCAGATGTCAAGTGACGCGTCGAGTGATCAGTTGTTAGTCCGTGATGGAGCGGGCTACGACGAGGTATTCAGTTCAGGTCATGAGTCCGGGAGCTTTTCCTGATCGTCAGAGAGGGAGACGTCAGCCTAATCTCCTGACGAAGAAGTGGGAAGTTATGGAGAAGAAGATGAGGAGGAAATAGTAAGTGAGGAGGGAGAGGAGAGGGATAGTGACAGAGATGAAGGTGATGAGGAGTCCTGTGAGGGAACTTTAGAAAGTCCTGGAGGCTACCGTCCCTTCATCCTTCTCGAGGAATGGGCCGTCAATAAATTTCTACCAAAGATGAATGATAGGGTGTTTAAGGAGTTGCGCACCAGTTACCAAATCCCAGACCATATCCCCATCTGTCTCCCTAAGAAAAACAAAAAGTGCTATACGGGGAGGACCACAGACGTTGGCATATACAATGCTATGTTTGCTGCGGGGCTTAGACTACTACTGACGGCTTTACATCGTTAGCTGGCTGATTTTCTGGGGTTGTCCATCAGCCAGATTGCTCCGAATGCCTGGAGGATCTTTATAGGTGTTGAGATCTTATGGGGTCGTCTGAGCGGAGGAAACTGTCAGCTTTCTTTGGACGAGTTCTTCTATTGCTACAGACTTCAGCACATTGTTTCTTCTAAGGGACCATACCATTTTATCGTCAAGGAGAGGGATTTAAGATTAGTGTCTGATATGCTAGACTCTAACAGAGACTGGAAGAGTAGGTACTTTTTTGTTGAAGCGACGGACTGGGTATGTCGTCAAGATGAATGGGAAGACAATGCCCCGTGGTTATTTTGACAATACTTGGGCTCTTGTTAGGGATTCAGGTTTTAGCCGTCAGCTTTTTAACTCCGTCAGTATTTAACCATTATTTCACTTTCTTTCTTTAAGTGTTTTAATGTCGTCACCCTGTTTTTCTTTTTAGCCAACGTTCGCCCCCTCATAACTGAAGAGCAGAAGGACTTCATCGTCGGGTTTTAGACATTCCTCTTGAGCAACGAAAGTGTCGAGACTTAATCACTCTTGACATTCTTTATTCATACTGCAGGGGCCCGAAACCGATGCCTGAAGCTCGCAAGTTGGACGAATTTTCTCGTCGGCGTAAGTAGTCTTTTCTATCATTCCGTCACTTTTGCTCTTACCACTAATTATTCTAATGCACATATATTGTCTTTGCAGAGATGAAGGCAGCTAAGCAAAGGATAAGGGCTGCTGCTGCCCGTCAAAAGGAAGAAAAGAAGGCTAAGGGGGAGTTGGCGTCTTCGTTAGCCCCCAAGGTTGTTACTAAGAGTTCGGCCAAGAGGAAACCTGACAGGAAGGACGATCGTCCCCTTAAGAAGGTAGCCATCACACTTGGGGATGTGCCCCCGAAGAAGTCACCCCCCAAGTCAAGCCGCGGTGCAGGGAAGGGGATGATGACTTATTCTAGTCCCGTTACTAAGGGACCCTGTTGCTTGCTTACCCATAAAAACTATGCTGTCAAGGAAGTAGGGTCCTTTATAAAACCGACGGATATTAATCCCTGTGCTCACCTAGGGACGGAGGACTTAGGGGCGTCAGCTCTTTTTGATCTAGCACGGGTAAGCTTCCTTCCTTGATTAACTTTTATCTTATCTTTTTCTTGTTTACTAACTGGTGACCATATCCTTTTCAGGCTTTGGTACGTGTAAAGGCACTTCAGGACTGGTGTGTGGCCAAGGAGGATGTCGTCACCCAGGTTAGGAAGCACAACACTAACTTGATGGACCAATAAGGGCAGTATAAGGAGGCCATCCGTCTTCTGAACGTCGACCTGAAGGAGACGAGGGATAAGTTAGAAGAGGCAGGTTGTCAGAAGGAGAAGCTAGAAAAAGAGTTGACGAGCAAGTGGAGAAGGCTGGGACTACCGCTGTTGCCGAAGGTGACGACCTCGTGGAGTTTGCTCTTCCTCCCGACAATGGTGGCGTCGTTTTAGCTCAACCTGCTGCGGATCCTCCCATCACAACTTCCAACTCGTTTGTTGAGCATCTAGGCGTGGAGAACCCTCATGTTCAAAAAAGTAACGAGACTTCAAGTGACGCTCCTGCTGTCCAGCCATAGCTTTATTTTTGCAACTTTTATATTTTGTTTAATTTGTAAACAATGTTTTTAAGTGCCCCTTTGTTTTTGGGCTTTTATTTTGTAAGTGATTTACTCTTATTTGTGGTACTTGGCATCCTTTGCTTTTAACATGTATGCATTGCCCTTTGTCTATATGCTTCTTTTACCTAGGGGCGTCTACTTTGTAGACTTAATGGCTATTTCCGGGTCGTTTGCTGAGCTCGTCAGCTTAGCCATGGATCAAGACTTAATAGTATTGATTCATCCGTTTTTGTGCATGATTATGGACCCGTCTCTTCGGTTATAGGTCCGTCTACTATCTTGCAGACTTTATAATCACAATTTTGTCCTTCTGGAAAGAACTTAATCTTGTCAACTTTTACGGACATCTGCCTCGTTGACTTGGGAGGCTCGTCCATTGTTGGATAATGGTATTTTCATGAGGCCGTCAGCTTTTGGTGACGACTTAGGCAAACGGTAATTTAATGAAGCCGTCAGCTCCAATGACCATTCTTATGTAAATGGTAATCTAGTGAAGCTGTCGGCTCTAGTGACACTTCTAAGTAAATGGTAATTTAGTGAAGCCATCAGCTCCAATGACCTTGTCTACTTTATTAAGTAACAGTTTCGTCCACTTTATTGACCTGTCTATTTTATGGACTTTTAGTTTGTCCCTTCAAGGGACTTTAACATCATTTCATCCTCTTGGGGTGAAGTTGCCCATGTCATGGGCTTTGAATAATAAAGTCGTCCACTTTATGGACTTAACAGTATTGCCTACTTTATGGACATTAATAAGTTTGTCCATTTTTTAGACTTAATAATTTTGTTATCCTCTTGGGATGGAGTCGTCCATTTTTTGGACTGAGTATTAGGGTCGTCTACTTTATCGACTCGTCCGCATTGTGGACTTGTGCATTTTATGGGTTTAATACTTTCACCTTTTTTTGGGGTGAAGTTGTCCACTTTTTGGACTTAATAATAGGGTCGTCTACTTTGTAGATGATAATATGAGTAGACGGCAATATTTCATGAAGTCGTCTTCTTCATGGACTTTGATAATAAGCTTGTCCATTTTATAGACATGATGAGCTCTCATCCTTCTGGGATGAAGTCGTCCACTTTATGGACTTGAATTTTCTGTAGGTAAACATCTTAGCCATATCTGAATAAACTTCTCTTATTACGATAAACCATGCATTCGTAGAAAAAGTAGTTCTTTAAAAGAAGGAAACTTGCCCTTTGGGTTAAAAAAGAGTTATTGTAGCGAAGACTAAAGAAAATAGAAAAACTGAGGAGTGTAGCTAAAATTAACTAAGGTAAACTAGAAATAAAGGGGTGCTGCTATTCATGCCGTCTTCTCTACTGGTAGTACTTCCGTAGGTGCTTGGTGTTCCATGGATGGTGCAGTTTTTGTCCGTCCAGCATCTCCAGGTGGTAAGTGCCTTTCCTCTACCATGATGTGATTCGGTAAGGTCCTTCCCAGTTGGGGCCGAGCTTCCCTTGGGTAGGATCTCTAGCAGTGCCCATAACCTTTCTTAAAACAATATCTCCAACTTGAAAGTTTCTATGTTGGACCCGAGAATTGTAGTGTTTAGCCATGTTGTCCTGGTATCATGCAAGCCTTTGTTCTGCTGTCGCCCTGACTTCGTCAACTAGATCAAGCTGTAGACGTATAGCTTCGTCATTTTTGCTTTCATCATGATTGTCCACCCTGTAGCTTGTGAGTCCGACCTCGGCTGGAATGACTGCTTCACTCCCGTATGTTAACCAAAATGGTGTTTCTCCTGTAGGAGTCTGTGCTGTTGTCCTGTATGCCCATAGTATGCTCGGCAGCTTTTCAGGCCATATTCCCTTTACCCCCTCGACCCGAGTCTTGATAATTTTGAGCAAGGATCGGTTCGTGACTTCGACTTGTCCGTTAGCTTGAGGGTGGGTGGGGGAGGAGTAGTGATTTCTGATTCCTAGTTGTGAGCAAAAGTCCTGGAAGTGGTCGTTATCGAATTGTTTTTCATTGTCTGAGACTAAGATTCTAGGGATCCCAAACCTTCATATGATGAACCTCCAAACAAAGCTTTGCACATTCCTTTTTGTAATGGTAGCTAAGGCTTCAGCTTCCACCCATTTTGTGAAGTAGTCTATGCCCACTATCAGGAACTTTAGCTATTGCATCGCTATTGGAAACGACCCCATGATGTCTAACCCCCACTGAGCGAATGGCCATGGGGCTGTTATTGGGGTTAATTCTTCGAAAGGCTACTTGATGACATTGCTGAACCTTTGACATATGCCTGAGCATCCTTCAGCATGGTGGGCCAGTAATACCTTGCTTGAACGAGTTTGTGCACCAACGACCGCGACCCTGAATGGTTTCTACAGATCCCCTCATGTACTTCTCTCATGACGTAGTCTACTTCTTTAGAACCTAAACACCTTAGGTATGGGCGGGAGAAGCCTCTCTTGTACAAGATGTCTCTTATTAAGATGAATCTTGCTGCTTGGACCTTCAGCTCTCTTGCTGCCTCCCTTCCGTCAGGTAAGTCGCCATTTTTCAAGTACGAGACTAACGGCGTGGTCCAATTGCTTTCGGAGCCTATTTCCTGCACGACGACGGAATCTATTAATGGAGAAAGCTGAACAAAAGAAAGTACATTATCAAGGGTGGTCATTTGTTCGGCTGAAGTGGCTTTGGCCAGACGGTCGGCTTGCTCGTTTTCTCCCGTGGGGATCTGTATAATTTTGGCCTTTAGCTCGTCTACCCTCATCCTCACTTGGTCCAGATATCTCTTCATTCTTTCACCTCTACATTCGTAATCCCCGTTTATCTAGTTGGTGACGACCTGAGAGTCGCAGTAAATGACCACACTTGCGGCTCCTGCGGCTTTGGCGAAATCAAGCCCCGCTACTAAAGCTTCGTACTCCGCTTCATTGTTGGTGGTAGGAAAATCGAGGCGGACCATACATTCGATCTGGTCTCCTTCGGGAGAAAGAAGGACGACGCCTACACCCCTGGCTTGCCTGGTTGATGACCAGTCCGTATGTATTATCCACCGCGGACATTCGTCTGCCCCCTTGTCTTCTCCGTTGGTGAACTCTGCTATGAAGTCAGTGATGGCCTGCCCTTTAATGGCGATGCACGGGCGGTACTGAATGTTAAACTCACTCAACTCTATCGCCCATAGCGCTAGTCGTACAGCTGCTTCAAGGTTGCTCATCGCTCTTTGTAAGGGCTTGTCGATCAAGACGATTACTGTGTGGGCCTAGAAGTACGGCTTGAGTTTGTGAGCTACCATAACTAAAGCGAAGGTGAGCTTTTCCATGGGTGGATACCTTTCCTCTGCACCATGAAATGCCCGGCTGGCGTAGTACACGGGCTTTTGAACCTTGTCTTCTTCTCTGATTAAGGCTGCGCTGATGGCTGCCAGGGAGACAGCTATATAGAGAAAAAGCTCTTCCCTCGTTTGTGAAGGGCTCAACAGCAGAGGGGAAGAGAGGTAAGCCTTCAGCTCCTCAAATGCTTGCTAACACTCAGCAGTCCACTCGAAAGATTTCTTCAGCGAGCGAAAAAAGGCATTTATCCGTCGCCCTTGATATGAACCTGTTTAGGGCGGCTACTCTATCGTTTAAACTCTGCATTTCTTTTACATTCTTCGGGGGGACCATCTTTACTATGGCCTTGATTTTGTCTGGGTTGGCCTCAATACCTCTTTGGGATACCATATAACTTAGGAATTTTCCTGTTGTCACTTCGAATGCACATTTACTCGGATTGAGCTTCATGTTGTAGGAGCGAAGGGTATCGAATGTTTCTTCGAGATCCTTCAGATGGTCTTCTTCCCCTCGGCTTTTTACCAACATGTCGTCAACGTAGACCTGAACATTCCTTCCGATCTGGTTTGCAAACATCTTGTTCATGAGTCTCTGATATGTTGTGCCTGCGTTCTTAAGGCCAAATGGCATTACTTTGTAACAAAAAAGACCTTGGCTGGTAACAAATGAAGTCTTCTCCTAGTCTGCTTCATCCATCCGGATCTGATTATATCCTGAGAAGGCATCCATGAAGCTCAGTAACTGGTGCTGGGCTGTAGAGTCTACCAGTACGTGGACTCAAGGGAGAGGATAGCTATCCTTGGGGCATGCTTTGTTTAGATCTGTAAAGGCTACGCACATCCTCCATTTCCCGTTGGCTTTCTTGACCATTACCACGTTTGCTAACCAATCGGGGTAGTAGACTTCCCTAATGAAGCCTGCCTCTTGTAACTTGCTGACTTCTTCTACTATTACTCGGTCTCGTTCTTGGGCGAAAACTCGCTTCTTCTGTCGGACGGGTGGAAACGATGGCGACACATTCAACCTGTGTACCATGACTGAAGGGTCAATCCCTGGCATATCTTCATGACTCCAGGTAAACACGTCCTGATTTTCCTTAAGGAAAGTTACGAGTGCTGAGCGAACCGTTGGGTTGGCGAGAGTGCCGATCCTTGTGGTCCTGTCCGGCCTGGAGCTATTGAGGGGTATCTCTTCGAGCCTCTCTACGGGTTCTGCCCCCATCCGTTGTTCTTCTATGTTCACGATCTGTAAATGATCGTCCATTTCTAGCATCGCAATATAGCATTCACGTGCAGCTATTTGGTCCCCTCGCAATTCTCTTACTCCGTATTCAGTGGGGAATTTGATCATTCAGTGATAGGTCGAAGTTACGGCCTTCCACGAGTTAAGGGCAGGTCGCCCTATGATGGCGCTGTAGGCAGAGGAGCAGTCGACCACAAGGAATGTAACATCCCTAGTGATTTGCTGAGGATAATCTCCAATGGTGACAGGTAACATGACTGCGCCTAGGGGGTATACTTTTGTCCCTCCAAACTTGACATGCGGAGCGTTGGTTAGAACTAGCCGCTCTCTGCTAATCTGCATCTGTTGGAATGTTGGGTAGTAGAGAATATCCGCGGAGCTTCCATTATTGACCAAGACCCGGTATATGTTATAGTCTCCTACCTGGAGGCTAACGACGAGCGCGTCGTTATGCAGATGGTGAAGACGTCGGGCGTCTTCTTCTAAGAAACCAATAATAGGGTTGTCGACCTGTTGCATCTTTGGGATGACGCCCATGAGCTGGACGTTCTGGACCATTCTAAGGTAAGTCTTTCAAGCCTTTTTTGATGAACCGGTGGCTGCTGTGCCCCCCACAATCATCCTTATGTCTCCTAAGGGTTGTCTTGGATGCTCGTTGTCCCGTCGGGGGGCTTGCTCTTGAGAAGGCGGATCTGCTCTCTCCCTGCTGACGAACTTCTATAACTTCCCTTGCCTAATGAGGGCTTCAATTTGCTGTTTCAAGTCGTAGCAATCGGCTGTGTCATGACTGTGATCGCGGTGGAATTGGCAGTATTTGTCTCTTGACCGCTTGTTGGGATTTCCCTTCAGCTTCCCAGGGAAGGTCAAGGCTCCTTCGTCCTTGATCTGCATTAGAACTTGGTCAATTGGGGTGGTCAGTGGAATGAAGCTCGTGAACCTTCCCGCAGGGGGCTTAGAGCACCTATCATCCCTTCACTCTCTAGTTCTTGCCATCTTTCGTCCTTTGTCCTATCGGGTATCATCCTGCCTTTCTCTTTTCTTTGGCTTCTCTTCACGAGCTAGTAGTGCGTCTTCGGCATTCATGTACTTGGTGGCCCTGTAAAGCACATCCGACATAGTCTTTGGGTCATTCTTATATAGTGAAAATAGGAATTTACCCTTCCGTAGCCCATTCGTGAAAGCTGCTACAAGTAACTTATCGTCAGCTTCATCAATCGAGAGTGCTTCCTTATTAAAGCGGGCTATGTAAGATCTCAGCGTCTCGTCCTCCCGCTGCCTGATACTCATTAAGCATGCAGTAGACTTTTTATACCTGTGCCCTCCAATAAAGTGCGAAGTGAATTGGGCGCTTAGCTCTTTGAAAGTGCTGATGGAGTTAGACGTTAACCGGTTGAACCAAATTCTCACGGGACCTTTTAGCATTGTAGGGAAGGCCCTACACATGATCTCGTCTGCGACTCTTTGAAGATGCATCAAGGTCTTGAAAGTCTCTAGGTGATCAAGAGGGTCCTTGGCTCCGTCGTAGCTCTCTATCTGCGACATGTGAAACTTCTGCCGTAGGGGGAAGGAGTTGACGGAGGTGGTGAATGGCGAATCGGTTCGGTGGACCAAATCGTCGAGGTTGCTGGACACCCGTCCTTTGAGGGCATTCATCATAAGGTCCATCCTTTCCTTCATCATTTGCATCTCTGCGACCATGTAAGGGGGGGCTGTATCCAAGCAAAGGGACGGCTAATGTCCTGTCGTTCTTGTCGGCTTGGGGCGTTGCTGCCTTCAGGCCCTTCTTAGTTCCTTCTTTCAGCGCTGGTTCCTTCTTGATCTTTTCTTTGGTTATTCGATGTTGCATTTTTCTGCCATAGCTGTTCTTCCAGGTTGTAGTTCTGTTTGGTGAGGCGTTCCACGGCAGTGGCGAGAGTTTGAACCTGTCTCTCGAGGGCAATCGTGGGTGGTTCCTCTTCTTGAACGTCGTTAGTGGTTGCCATCGAGCGAGTGAGTACCATGCAACTCTTTTGTCCAGGAAGCGATAATATGGCTTATAAATCGCAAGACGTTTCCCCACAGACAACGCCAACTGATGATGCCGAAAAAATCACCAGTAAGCCACACGGTCCTCGTACGCTCAGAATAACACTTGCACAACAAAAAGGGAAGACCTAGCAGAGAGCACCGGTGTGGTGTCAGCCAGATACCCTCCGAATGTCAAGTTATAATTTTTCTCACAACTTTAGAGTGCCAGAACTGAGGTGAATTATGTGTACCTTGGTTTGTGAAGGTATTGAGACTTTTATAGTAGTAGAGGGTTGACACCTCTTCCTTGGGCTAGAAGTCTTTTCCTTATAGGAATCCTCACAGGCGTGTATTGCGAAATCCTTTTCTTGTAAGAGACTAACACTAAGCGTGGGATACACGACATTTCCTTATATACTCATGAGTGGTGGCCAAGTCAAGAATATGTTGGAGTCGTCAGCTTTAGGGTCATCGGCTTTCCACCCTCCTTACATTGACCTCGTCAGCTTAAAGCTGTAGACTTCATATTACAAGTAAGGCCATAGGTTTTAATTTGGAATGCTTTGTATACTTTATGACTTTATCCTTATCAATGGGTCTGACCCTAATAAGCCTACCTTGATGTCCATCAAAGGTCAGATCTATGATGTCTCAAGCTCCAAGCATTTACCGTTTCTCTAATCTCTCTCAATTTTTTTTAATATTAATAGAATCCCAACTTAGTAAATAAACCCAATTTATTGTATTAGGCTTAAAGGAACTAAAAGAACTTAAGACTTGAGTTCCATGTGGATTTTTTAATCCACATTAGCTCTGCCAACTATTGGAACTCGAAACTCTATATATTACTTTCATGTTTGTGTATTTTAATAAGTATATCTGTTTCCTTAAAAAAAAAAACTATTGGAACTTGAGACTTAGATACTCGAGTTCCTTTAGTGAACTTAAGACTCTAAGACTCGAGATGCTACTTAATTAATACGTTTGCTTTTTGGCCATATAACGAAATTGTTTGCAAAAATTGCCCAAATGGTGTTAGAATTATGGTTAAGTGATTAAATTCATCATTTCCTAATAGCTTAAACTTTTGGGACAATCGGTAATTTAACATGGTATCAGAGCATGAGATCCTAAGTTTGATCCCTGTCTTCACTCTACCTCCCATTTAAAATGTTAAATTCTCACTTGTTGGGCTCTCACTTATTAAGGGGAAAATCTATGTATTTACTAAGTTGTTTCTAGGTTTTTTGTTCCAATGGAACTTGACTTTTATTAAGAGTGTCAATTTTCACTTAAAATTGTTTTGCACAAACTTGACAATAATTAAGAATGTTGAGTTCCACGTGTCAATTTTTATTTTAAAAAGCCACATTAGTCATTGCCATAGTAGTAAAACACGCATGGAACTCGACACTACTAATATCGAGTTCCACGCAAAACTCAATATCACCAATGTCAAGTTTTAAAAAAGGGTATTTTGTTAAAT
Source organism: Quercus ilex subsp. ballota (assembly GCA_032727855.1). Lineage (NCBI taxonomy): Eukaryota > Viridiplantae > Streptophyta > Magnoliopsida > Fagales > Fagaceae > Quercus > Quercus ilex. The sequence goes on from CM064917.1 coordinate 35,720,464, forward strand.
AGTTTCAAAATGGCTACATAGTTAAAAATAAAGGTTAAATAATAATTTTTCCCTAAAATATGGTACTTCAGAATTGTAGGGGATTCTTATTTTTTATTTATTTATTTTTAATAGAGTTTTAACATATGACGTCCACTTTTGATGATTGTGTTATTTATAATTAGTCGATTTTTGACATAGGCAGAGATTGAACCTAGATCTCTTATTCAGGAGGAGTTTGGATTTAATTTCAGGGAAAAAAAGTAAGCATGGTTGGGCTTGCAAAAGGCCTAACCCATTTGACAATGAGACAAAAAAGAAAGGGTTTTGATATCTATTACTACTATTTAAGGGACTTCCTCTGTTTGGATTTCTCAATTTTGATGCCTAAAATACTCTCATCATACTCACTTACAAGTTTTCAACTAACGGGGATAAATATGTAAATTAAAACTCCTATTCTTTAAGACCCACAAACTCACATACACTTTGCCAGTTTCTCTCATTCTTCTTCAGATTGAAAACATTCAGTTTAGCTCTACATCCTCTCCTTTCTTCTTCTTCTTCTTCTTCTTCTTCTTCTGCTTTCAGATTTGGTTTCTAAACAATTTAAACAGACTTTATCATAGGCTCCAATGGCTTTTTAGGTTCTATCTTTTGTAAGTTCCTCTTTCTTTTCTTTTCTTTTGTTTATCATTAACTTTCTTTGATTCTTTTCTTTTGTTTATCATTGACTTTTTTGAGTTCTTACCTGCCATGGCTACCAAGTATTCATAGTTTGAGGAGTACTTACTTTTGGGTAAATGTGATTAGGGATTTAATGGTGTTTGACAGTTACTTATTACCCATGGTTGACTTAGAAATTTCAAAATGGAGGATTTGTGCTTAAACTGGCTACCTGAGAAAGGATATTAGAGGGGATTACTTTACGCTACTAGGTTTGGTTTTTATTTTTTTTATTTTTATAGGAATTTATGTTACTTTTTTTAGGGGATTATGTTGCTACTTGATTTCCCAATCAAGCACAAACTCTAATAAAGTATCTCAGAATCATTGATGGAGGATTTATAATAAACTCTTTAATTAATAACACTCACACTAGCTACTTGGTTTGTTGATTAAAGTTTTTAAAAAAAAAAAAAAAAAATACTTGGTTGAACCCTAATTCTTTTATTTTCTTAGGTTGATGCACGCACAAGTTTATTGGATTGCATTGAGAAGGCATTGAAATGAAATATTAGATAAGTTCGGGTGAAATATTTTAAAAGAATTATTTAAAAAAAATTTCTTTTGTAATGGAAACTATATTTATCATTTGTATAATTCTATGTGAAAATTCAATTTACATTTTTTTTTATAAGTATTAATTTACTACTTCATAAAAAATGTTACGTACCTTTTCTCGGTTTTAGCTCTTTTAAACTTTTGTTATGGATGTGTAGTAAGTGGCTAACTTTTAGGACTAAAAAACTAAAATTTTGGATTAAACAAAAATTGATAACTGTTATTAACATTTTTTATAAAAGAACAACAATACCAAAAAAAAAAAAAAAAAAGGTTCCAAGAGCCTTTCCTTTAAACATTAAAGAAAAAAGTTGCAAAATTTTAAAATTTTCTTTTATTTACTTATGTTATGAATGTGTGCAGTAAGTGGCTAAATTTTAAGATTAAAAAACTACATTTTAGGATTAAACAAAAATTAATAACTGCCATGCATAAAATTTGTAAAAAAAGAACAACAATAACACCTGAAAGAAAAAAAAGCGGATGCATTCTTTAATAGAATTACAGAACTCAAAGGATAATAAAACGGATATAGATAAACACTATGTGATCCAATTCCAACACTAACACACTCAAAAGACTTCCTAATGATAATGATAATCATAATTTAACTCCTTATTCAAAACAGTAATAACTGAAAAGAAAAGATAAAGTGATCCATATCTAATATGGATGAGTGCCATAGCACTGCTGCATAGTTGTCACCACTGAGTGGACTTTATAGCCCATAGATATTGAAATTATTACATTTTTCAATTACAAAAAAATTTAGGAGTGTGATGAAAAATTATTTTACCTACAAATATATAATGCTCATTACACCTCTGGGTGAAATAATTTTTTATCACACTTTTAAGTATTTTTGTGATTGAAAAATATAATAATACCAAATTATAATGGATGCAAATAAAAGAGCCTTCGAGCACGTGTTGGAGGCTAGTTTATTTTTAGATTTATACGGGGTGAGTGGAGGAAGGGAACTTTAACATTTTTTTTTCCCTCCCAAATCCCCTATTATTATCGCATTCGCACAACGCCTGAGAAAATTTTCAACGCTTTGGTTCAGAACAAGCACTACGCTACGGTTTGGTTTCAACTTCAAGAACAGTCAAACTAGATTTTGGGGTTGTATCCAATGTGTTTACTTCTATTTCTAACATTTTTATCAAAGCCCATGCCATGTGTAAGAAGAATTATGTCTATGGAGGGTGCACTCCAGGTGCTCGATCAAATGCCTGTGCCTAATTTGGTTGCTTTTTTCGTAGTGTAAGCCGAACCCATGACTATTCTTTGTTTTTAGTTCACAGATTTGGTTATAGTAGGCAGACGAATCATTCATCATTTAGTGGATGGATTCTTCTTCTTGTACAAACAATACTAACACCAATAATAATAATAATAAGAAGAAGAAGAAGAAGAAGAAGACGAGAGGCAGTTGTTATTGCATGATCTTGCCTCCTCATCCTCCTCCCAGTAAGAAAAACAAATCCGGAAAGGCAGCATTGCTTCATCTCAAACCTCTCATCCCCACATCTAAGTCTTCATCCCACTCTTCCATTTCCATCTCTCTTGAGCCAAATCGACCCTTCACCATTGGTCGCAGCACTCGCCACTGCAATTTAGTCTTTGATGACCGCCGTGTCAGCAACCAACATTGCTTCATTCTCTTCGATGCTTCCCTTCTTAAGCTCTATCTTCTTGACGGGTCTTCTTTGAATGGAGTTTTTGTCAATGGGGTTAGGATTGGAAGACCTGAGGAATTGTCTGCAGGCGATGAGGTTCTCCTTATTTGCGCCAAAAATCAATGTCTTTGTTGCTCTCGTCTTCGCATTGGTTTTATTATTCTAAGCATTGTTTTTGAGAATAATGTGGAAGCGGATATGCTTGTTGTACAAGCGTGCAGCAATAATCGGAAAATTAACAAAAGGATTGTCGCTTATAATCCCATAGTTGGAAGGGCAAACTCTCTTCTAACTCGCTGTAGAAACATATTACAGAGTCATGACCCCATTTTGCATTTATGTGGTGCTGCTATTTACAATGACAATAAGACTGATATTTCATCATTGAATTCTTTGAGCAAAGACAACAATGCTCCTCATTTTGATGGAGTTGTGCAGAATATACCTTGCTGCAATTTTGTTCCGCCACCCGGGAAGAATTTTTATTTGAATCGCCTTGAATTTATGCACCACTCTCCATTGAGTCATCATCCTGTTGTTTCCTTGCTGGAACTTCTATACCCTGTGGAAAGCCTCTCACGATTGTTTATTGCGACATTTACAAGCGACATCTTATGGTATGATTACCCTTATCTTTCCATACTTTGCCTTTTCTTTTATTATATTACGTTGTATAGTCAAGTCTCCCACCTCTTGAACTTTTTAATGTTTTGAAGATAGTGGGCTCAGAGTTTATTTCTGTTACAGATTTGGTGTTAGGCTTCTAATTGTGTCAATCAAAGTCCCAAACTTATGAGATTGTCTCAATATATAACTCCTATCCATATTTGTTTATTCATTTCTGTTATGTTGGGTTGTAACAAAGTATAGAAAAACTAGAAATTGATGACAAAATCTTATGTTTCACCTAGCTAATCAGTTTTTATTTTTTTTGGTAATCACTTTCTCAATCCAAGTGAAGTTTTCTACTTTTCTCTGTTTAAACTTTAAACAGAGCCTTCTCTCTCTACCCTTTCTATTCAATGGCTAACAATTTGATTTCTGAACAAGCCCTAGGTGAAATACACAGTTTACTGAATGGTTTCCTACTTTTAATTGTTTAATTATTACCTAGACATAAATGAATAACAGAGATGAACAAAGACTTCAAATTGAAATGCTTTCTTAAATTTGGGACAATTTAAAAAATTAAAAACCTAGGATTTAATCTAAAACAAGGTATAAATTCTATGCGTTTTTATGTATATGGTCCCTTTCTATTTCATGAGTGATAATGAATTTCATTGAAGAAAGGGCAAATAGGGGGTGCAACCCTAGTACACGGGATGTATTTTGAACCTTTTTTTTTTTGGGTTTAAAATTTTAAATAATGCACCCATTCATTTTGGGTGTATATTGCTGTTAAGCTCCTTTTTTCTTTTGGTTTCCATTTTTATATTATATGTTAACTCCTGTTGCTTTTCTGTGTATTGTTTTGAAGTCTAAGTAAGGTTTCATGATAGGTTTTTATCATATTGTGAGATTCCTTTCCATCTGCCAGTTACAATTGCATGCCATAACACTGAGAGATGCTGGAGTTCAGGCCCTGATAAAAGATCGTCTATTCCATACCCAGAATTTCCAAACTTAGTTGTAGTGTAAGTGTCATACTCTTGTTCTTCATTCTTTAAAGAGGAAATATGTGTGCGCAGATGCCAATGGGCTCCAGCTCAAGTGGTAACTCCATGGTTGGAGGGTGATTTCATGATTTTGGCAGCATGCCAAAGTGTATCTTTTATATTAATAATTTATACTTTTCTAATGTAGTCCATGGTTGTAATAGGTATCCCCCATTCCCTGAGGCTATAGCTTTTGGTAAAGACTGCAAGAAACAAGGCATTGCTTGCCATCATCCAAAATTACTTGTTTTACAAAGACAAGATAGTATTCGTGTTATCATTACTTCTGCTAATTTAGTGGCAAACCAGGTGAATACTAAGCCAAGGATCTTTTAATTTATGTTTTATGAGGTGTTTGTTGCATATTTTGCTAATAACTTTGTTATGTGAAACAAAAGACCGTACTATATGTCAAGTACTTTGTGGCTGCATAACAAGTATGATATCGAATTTGAATGTCTCTGTGTATACTGTACACTTATTATTGAAATATTCCCTGTAGTTCAAGAGTTTTAATCTCTTGAATGTTTTTGCCCGAGGTTTTTACGGAGGATTTGTAAGCCATTATCTAACTCACTGGAAAGTTAAACTGGATTTGGTTGTGCCCTTTTTGTTTGATGCAATTATTTTGTATGTGTTTGCCTGATCTGGCAACTGATAGGACTATGTTAAGTATGTCTTGTAAGATTGTGGCCTTGATGGTCTCTATTTGATTGTTATATCAAATAAATGACAAAGGGTCAACTGCACAAGCATCACCATATGTTTTTAATTTTTGTGAGGAGCAAGAAAGGCCAGTGATGAAGAGGATAGGATTATCATATGTATTAAATCATGCAACATTTTTTTTTTTTTTTGGTTGTGTAATGCTCAAGTCTTTCAGGTTAATTTCAAATGTTAACATGCAATGCATTAAAAGAAAAATTGGAAGACAAGAAACTGGAAGAAAATAGTAATGGCTAAGCTCTAACGTTTTACAATTGATATGTGCCATTTTTGTTTGCAGCATGCTAGAAATTTCAATAGAATGTGTGGTTTCTTGCTTTCCAATTTGAAGGAAAGCCTTTGGTAATGGAGACTGATTTATATTTTTGCAGTTCTATTTTCTCATGTTAATTTTAGTTTGAGTTATCTTGGTAAAAACTGTTTTATTATTTATTTCTATATGCTTTATCTTTTGTGTAGTGTCACTCATTGGTTGTTACGAATTTTCAGTGGAACAGAGTGACAAATACAGTTTGGTGGCAAGATTTCCCTCGCACAAGTTCACCTGACTATTCATCCCTTTTTAGCCATATTTATCATGGGGATACAAATAAAGATTCAAAACCTGATTTTGCTGCTCAGCTGGCTGGATTTATGGCATCGCTTTTGACTGACGTACCCAGTCAGGCCCATTGGATTGTTGAGTTGACAAAGTATGACTTTGGAGGGGCTACGGGACATCTAATTGCTTCAGTACCCGGGATTCATTCTGACAGAGTTCCCTCTATGATTGAAACCATGCAATTCTTACCTGTGAGTGTTGTCATTTGTGTTGTGCTTGTGTTTCTCAATTGTAAAAAGCTGATTTTATAATTGTTAAAATTTCCTTATCAGTTTAACTATACATGTATAATGTATTGATTTATTGGTTTGTTTGATTATAAGATTCTGACTTTTCTTGTATATGATTGTCTTCTTGGAAGTTGAACATCAACCTCAATCCTGGATACCAATCAAGCTTTTCTAATATTTTTTCATTCTATTGTATTTAAATCATAAGTTTGTCACATTTTATTTCTAAATGTGCTGTGCATAGAAAGGTTTTTTTTTTCCTCATAACTGGAAAGACTTGGCCACTGTGTGTGTTTGAAGGATGTCTGATAAGATGGGTTTAATTGTGTCATTTGGCTCTTATGACAGGCTAATCAAGCATTTAGTGTGAAATTCCTTGGTTTAGTTGAAGCATCTGTTGTTGGTTTAAGTCACCTTTTTCGAACTGCAGCAGACTCAAATGGTGCACAGCTTAAGAAACTGGCTGCTTTTCTGAGGAAATCTTGTGAAAAAGCATATGGGGTTTTGGAGATTCTTTTAATAAGAAACAAAAATGTGCCTGCAGATGCAAATGCTGTGAGCGTTTTTGTTCCTAATCCCAATGAGTTCTCAAAGGGAGGTAAATGTACAATGCTTTATTAAGTACATGTCTACTATATAGTTTTTTTTTTTTTTTTTGATAAGTAAAAGTTTATTGATCTCAAAAAAATGGAACACCCAAGTACACAGGGAGTGCACAAGGGGTCAAACAATCAAGAACAAAAATTACAAGAATCTAAGAAATCAAGAAAAGATGAAAAGGATTGGTTCCGCAATGCAGCCAACCAATCCATTAAAGTTCTAAAGAAAAATAGCTTCAAGTCTGATATGGATCTTTCCTTATCTTCAAAGCACCGACTATTTCTCTCCCTCCAAAGGCACCACAATAAGCAATGGGGAACCATAAGCCATATATACCCATCTCGATGACGGCCAAAACTGCCTTGCCAACATGCTAGAAGCCCTACTACAGATTGCGGCATAACCCAACTCACTCCAAACAACCCAACACCATAGCCCACATATCCATTGCAACCGGACAATGAAGAAAAAGATGATCAACCGATTCCCCATTACACTTGCACATGTAGCACTAGTCTAATATCCAAACCTTCCTTCTTCGTAAGTTGTCAATCGTTAAGCATTTTCCTAAAGCAACAGTCCAAACAAAGAAAGCTATTCGAGAAGGAATCTTCTGCTTCCAAATGCTTTTCCAAGGAAAGCAATAGTCATTAGAGCCCACTAAGAGATTGTAATAATCCCTAATTGTGAAACCCTTCTCTCTAACAAATTTCCAGCACATCTTATCCTCACCAAGCCCTCTAACCAACGCACCATATATGGTATCCATGAAACTGGCCAGTGCCTTTAGTTCCCGAGCATGCATACCCCTAAAGAAACTTATATCCCAAAACAGGATTCCGTTATCAAACTTCATAACCTCAGCCACACTAACCTCTTGATCTCGGCAAAATCTAAACAATTCAAGATAGCTAACTGCAAGAGATGTTTCACCACACCAACGGTCTTGCCAAAATTTCACCCTAGACCCATCCCCAATATCATATAGAATGTGGCGAGAGAAAGTAGGCCATCCCCGACTAATATTTTTCCTCAAGCCAACACCATATGGACCATTAGTAGGCCTAGTACACCAACTACCCCATTCACAACCATATTTCTCGGCTATCACTTGCCTCCAAATGGCAGCCCTCTCCATCCCAAATCTCCATAACCACTTCCCAAGCAGAGCTTCATTAAAAAGTCTTACCTTTCTTATCCCCAAACCACCCGAAGCAATGGGAGTGCAAATAGTAGCCCATTTAACCAAATGGAATTTTGGTTCATCACCAATGCCACCCCATAAAAAATCCCTTTGAAGTTTCTCAATTCGGTTAGCCACAAAAGCAGGAATAGGAAATAAAGAAAGAAAATAAGTGGGTATTAGATTGGTGAATAGGAGAGGATGTGTGTTTTTTTGGTTTGGTCTTTGAGTTACGGATTTCATAAGGAATTGTATTTGGCTGTGTTGAGTGCTTGAAAATTTTATTTTATTGGCTCTCAGTCTACCTAGATTTTGTTTCTTCTCTCTCTTCTTCTTCATGCTTGGTACTGATTTTTTCTGCCTGCAAAATATAGGTGGGAATAGAGAGAGAGAGGGGGTGGGGGAGGAAGTGGTGCATATGTGTGTTCTGTTTACTATGGCTTTCCCCTGTTGTTCTATGAAACTAATTTATAATGATTAAAAAAGGGTTCTCTGTTGCGTTTCTATCATGATTTTGGGTGTTTTCCCATTGCACAATAACAATAGGTGTATTGGATATAATTTCTCAATATAATAGGCATATCACCAGTTGCCGTTGGGGGTTGCTGTAGGGGAGGTACATTAATAACTCGACTGCTAAATGCTTATCGTTATCTTTATGTAGTAGGTATTTCTTGTGTATGGACTGCTCTCTGGTGGGGCTTAGTTGCAGTAGGCTTCGATTAGAAGATAATCTGGGATAAAGGTAAAAGCGCCTCTGAGGTGTTATGATTTCCATGCTGCCTAAGATTTAGGTGCTATTGTCCCCTTGAACGAGAATAACATTAGAAAGCACTTGCCTTTATCATGACTGAGGCTCTCACATGGCACTAAAGAGAAGCTGATGCAGGCAACCAGAACAATTGAACAGTAAATTAAAAGATAAGAAAATAAAGGAATATGATCTAGGAGTCAGTACCAAGGCTTGGCTTGGAGTCAACACCAATCGGGAGAACTACTAGTAGTCAGTACCAAATAAACCAAAAGGCCATTTTTTTCATTTATCAAAATATCAACTAACTTCAAAAGGGGTACAATAGATTGGTTACACAAGGAGAACTAAACTCTAGTTCAAATTAGGAAACTCTAATTACCTTATTACAAAAATAACATTGCTTCCAAAAATTAAAATACTAATAGTGTAATAAACTACTAGGATTTCACATAAAAATACAATTGACTGGAAAACATAGATAATACTCCCTCTGTCCCAATTTGTTTGTCCTGTTTCAAAAATATAACTTTTAAAAGGAACATCATTTATTATCTTGTTTGCTGTATAAAAATGTATAAGTTTCCAAAACTACCCTTAAATAAATTTATCAAAAAAGGTTTTGAAAATAATGTAGAGGCATAATAGGAACATTAGTAAATTAATGGTTTTTAATAACAGGACAATATTTTGGGACATCTAAAAATGGAATAAATGACAAACAAGTTGGGATGGAGGGAGTACTAAATTTAAATAATGAGAAAATTACAATTTAACTACTTGTGGTTGTTCAAAATTTAAGTTGGCCTACCTGTGGTTTAAAATTTGGCACTTTGCCTACCTAAGGTCCATTCCGTTAGGGGTCCGCAACCCACCTTTGGACTTTCTCCGATAAAAACATAAAAAATATAACAAAACCAAAGAAAACAAGATCAAAAAGTGGCTTTCTAAAAATTTAGAAACTTGCTCAAGAACTTCAATAGAACACAAAAATTATCCAATTGAACTATTCTAGCTAATGCTAACACTCTCTACAACAATTATACATACCCAAAACCTACTAACCTTTCATACAAATTAGAACAACAATACAACAGAACTAGCCAAACACAAAAAATAATCACTAATCAGAGATAATGGATGGAAAATTAGACAAAATCAGTGAAGAACAATGAAAGATGAAACCTGAAACTCCAACCCCACCTCTCTATTCCTTCCTCCAACCCTCCATCTTTTCTCTTAACAAAACAACAAACCTGCTAAAAAAATCCCAATACCTTTCTCTAAACAAAAACAACAAACCCACTTAAAAAATCCAAACTTTTTACATCATCTAATGATCTAGTCAAACGAAAACAAAAATAAGAAGTGAAAGTACCTAGCAATAGCATTGCGAACTGAACAAATGTGTGTTTTGTGCCCATCAAAATTAGAACACACTCAAATGGAACCCAAAAAATTCCAGGTGGTCCTTGTAGCAGATTGTGCTCCAAATTCCTATTGATACTATCGAGGATGAGATAGTGAAGATACCACCTCAACACAACCCGATCTTCACGTTACACGCCTTCAACAACACAAATCTAACCTTCATGTCGGTTCCCCTTCTAATGCCAGATCGGAGAAAGAAAGCAGAGATAGAGAGGGAAAGCTTGAGGAAAGAGGCGGAGGAAGGAGGCCCACCATGGGTTTGGGTCAGCATGGGAGAGATCGGGTTTTAACAGATGGGGGGAAGGGAATGCCACTGCTGTTAGTGGCCGTGGCGATAAGCAACGGAGAACAAGCCTTTGAGGCTTTCGGCCAGTCCTGTTTGGCTGTTTGGCTGTATGTAGGAGTGAGAGAGAGGGAGAGATATGGTTACCTTGTGAGAGAGAGTAAATATCCTGTTGGTACAAATTGATATGATAGAGAGATAAAATAAAACATCATCTTTACAAGCCTAAATTGCCAGTTTTTGTGTTCCATTGAAGTTCTTGAACCAATTTTTACAAAGAGCCACTCTTTGATCTTGTTTTTTTTTGTTTTGTTTTGTTTTGTTTTGTTTTTTAAACGGAGAAAGTCTAGAAGTGGGTTATAGACCCCTAACGGAGCAGACCCTAGATGGGCAAAGTGCCAAATTTTAAACTACAGGCAAACAACTTAAATTTCGGCCAAACCACAGATGTGTAAGTTGTAATTTGCCCTTAAATAAAAGTCTTCTTGTGTCTTCGCATCAAAAGCAATTGCCCGAATAATTGGGCTCCCCCTTTGATGTGCAATAAAGCATTTTTGTTTTTGTTTTTGTGGTAAATGTAATTTTATTTAAAATTTATCTAATTCTAGCGATTATGTGGAAGTGAAGCCATGGATGATCTTATCCTAGCTCAGGATAGTTTTTCTTGTTAGCATATTTGTCATTACTGTTATCTTTATCTTTCTTCAATGTGTGTTTAAAATTATAATTATTCATGTTGTTAGCTAACCAATTTCTTTGTTTCTTGCACTAGATTGCATGCAGCTTGGCTTTCTGCCTAGAAATGTTGCAAAGTGGGTTTCTCCACTGTGGGATATTGGATTCTTCGGATTCTCGGGATATGTTTGTCCTAAAGAAGCCCTTGCAGCTGCTTTAGGCAGAAACAGTGTGAAAGTACAATTGATACTGCATGTGTCTCAGGCATGCTATTTCTGCTATTTATTGGACATTTTATTTGATATGCAACTTGCAGCTTTATATAAATGGTGGCATTTTCAGTTTTGAAGTATCTACAAAAGACAAGGTGTTGACTTGTGCAGGGGCCTCATTTTCAAGATATATCAAGAATGATTCAACCTGAACATGTGATTTCATTATGCTCTCTCATTGCTTCAGTTCGAAGGTGTTCAGGCCTATGGCGATTGCAGGAGGTAATGGTAAATTCTAGATGAGGTTTTTTTGGAATGAAGAACAATGGGGGGCTTAGAAATCTTAGGAGGGCTGTGGATCTTCTCATTCCCTCTTCTCCCAATGCTCCTTTGCTAATGGTTATCGTGTCTTCACAACCACTGCAACAAATGTGATGACTTACCCCTTTTAATAGTTGACACAGAACATGTTTAAATTTTCTAGTGAGGCTTTGAAACAAATTGAAGGGTTGGTTTGAGACTTCAAAATGGTGGCAAGTATCTTTAAATTTGTAAATCCATTGTTTCAGACAATGGAGTTTTAGATCTGGTGTCCTAAATAATTAAAACAACCCAAAGAATTTGCTTGATTGATAAGTTGGTTGCATCAATCAGTTCGGTTTGGTGAACCTTTATTCTGTTACATTATTTTCAGAAGACTTGATATATATCTTCTAATTTGCTTCATTTCTACTAGGTCTTAGGTCAATATAGATGGCCAGAATCATTAGAGTCTGATTTTATCTATGGTAAGTGTATTTTGCGCAATTTTAATTTTTATGCCAAAGTTTTTAAAAATATTTCCTTCTAACATTTTCTTCTTCTTTTTTAAGGTGCATCCTCCATTGGGTCATCAATGAGTTCACAATTTCTAGCTGCATTCTCATCAGCTTCTGGAAAGAGATCATTGCAATCCTTTGAGTCTGAAGAGTCCGATCCAGAGGTGACTTGTTAACTTTTTTGATTTTCTATAGACATGCTTGACAATTTGAAGATACATTGATTTTAGCTGTTCACTTGTACTCTTGATAGTGGGGCTGCTGGAGTGCTAGTCAAGAATCAAAATGTCCATCCATCAGGATCATTTTTCCCACAATTGAACGGGTGAAAAATGCATGTAATGGAATCTTGCCTTCAAAACGTGTTCTTTGCTTCTCAGAGGTATGACAGCTCTCAATAGATTATTTATCTGATTTTCTTTTCACTATCCTGTTTATAAGTCGAGTATTAAATGGGTGAGGTTATGGGTTCAAGGCCCACAAGATGCATGTATAACTTACCAAACAAAAAAAAAAAAGAATATTAAACGGGCTATGTTGGGGTTGAGTCCTGGTTGGTCAATAAGCTGGTTTTATGGCTGCATTTAAAGGCATTGGCAGCTACAAGTTGGATGGGATCCTAGGAAAAGAGAGGGAACGGGATATCATAGTTATCTTTATATTTCAAGCTTAATACTCCCATATACCTGAAAAAGCCTATATTAAAATTGCAGAAGATTCTCCTCCTTTTTGTTTACGCACCTAAAAACTAATTTCCATATTGTCTAATCCATGATGATTAGTATAATCAACTGTTCATTTGATTGGAATATCCATAGTTATTAATTATATCTCGCACATGATACATTAGTATGTTACATATAAGTTTGTACGTAGAATTTTCCATATTTCTCATAAGACTGGCCATACAGCTTGTGTTCTAACATATAACTTACATTCATAATTTGATTATCTTTACCAATTTTTAAGAAAGAATACCATAATGTAATATTTTCTCGGAGTTTCTTAAAATTGCAAAAAAGAAGATAAATTTAATTAGGGGGTCTCTTTTTATCTTTTACATTTGTTTCTCACTTTTATTGTTACATAAATTTAATGCGAATTTATATGTTCTCTTATGTGGCTGATCGTGATTAGTCTGTTAAGGATCTAAAGTCTACCCCACAGTTTTGGGATTAAGGCTTGGTTATTGTTGTTGAGTAATTATTAGGTAAATTGAAATAGTAGACATGGTATTCCTCATCAATAAATACAAGCCAAATATAAGATTTGACCTTTTCATATTACTTCTTTAGTCCATGTCATATTTTTATATTCAAAATCATGCATTTATTGGAGTGGACTACCATGTTATTTCGCTTCTAGAGTATCTAATAATTTTCCGTTGTTATGTACATTGAGAGACTTTTGAATTGAGGGATAGATTCAGTTTTCAAAATGTTGAATTTTTAAACTTTTGGAACACAAAAATATGCTTAACACATCTTATATTTCGGAGTCTATTTTTTATTTTTAAATGAAGTATCTAAAAGTGCATATTAAAATACTTCTTCCTTCTCATTTTGTTTGTCCACCTTAAAAAATCCATGCTTTTAAGGGGCATCATTTAATGCATTGTCTTTGAATTAAAAAGTTATTAGTTTCCAAAATTGCCTGTTTTATCTTAAACTTAAAGCAATGAAGTATTAACTTTTCAAATAAAATAAACGGTATTACAGTAATTTAGGAACGTGATGAAAACTGTATCTATTGGCTTTTCAAAGTAGACAATATTTTGGGACTTCTCAAAATTTAATAGTGAATGAATAATCTAGGATGGAGGGGTATGAATATGATAGATGGTTGTGACCACCATTATATTTCAGGTTTGTAAACATATGTGAGCAGTCTATGTCTAGTGTCTTTCCTTTTAATCAGTCATACATTTTATCCTAAGTTTGTTTATTTGTAATTTTCTAAATAGAGAACATGGCAAAGGTTGAGGACTGCAAACATACTTCATGATGCTGTTCCTCATCCCCACAATAGAGTAGGACATCCAATGCATGTCAAGGTAAGAATATTTCCTCATTTTAAATGAATTGAATTTTTGTTTTATTGAAAATGTTATGAATTTGGTATCTGTTTTCCTTTTTCTTTTTTTAATCTTTTGATGTGGCATTATCATGAAAGTTGATGCTTTGAAGAGGTCATGTTGTATTTATATTAGTACAATAAATAAGTTATGGTTGAGAGGATGTCTTATTCTCCAACTATTATTTGTATGAACCCTCAACCATTTATCAACATGGCTACTCTTATGAAATTAGATTGGGTAACTAAAAATAAGTCATGAGATGAATTAGGCAGCTGCTGGAAGAATGTGTGGCATAGAATGCTTGTTTTAGGAATGTAATATAGAACCTTTTAGCATTAATGCGTAATTAACTTTGAATATTCTGGAACATAAAGCTTTGTGCCCTTTTTTCTTTCATTGTAGCCATCAGTGGCAGAGCCAGCTAAGTTTTTGGCAAGGGTGTCCCCCCTGTGAAAATTCTAAAAATAAAAGGTTATATGTATGAAATCCTATATAGGGTGGGGGTTCTTCAAATCCCAAGGGGCCATTGCAACTGATAGCCCCATAATCCTCTTCTTAAGTCTCATTTTTAGTGACTGTACAAGAGTAAGATGATTTAATCCTGGACCATGAGTTTTATAAATTGCTTCCTTTCTCTCTCCTTTTAAAAGTCCAACTTACCATATTCCTTTATTTTTCCATGACAGCTGAGAATTTAAGACTGACTTTGCTTCTGCAAAAAATAAATGATGATGCTAGATATGCACTGCATCTTCTCTAATGATTATCAGTCATCATTTGCTTATTCTTATGCTGAATCTCTCATGTACTTATTGGGATCTAGTTGTGTTCACCTGTCATTTTCTGTTGTAAGCTCTGGTTTCCTTGCAATCTTTATAATCTGATCGTCATCATCTTTTATTTATATATATATATATATATATATGTATGTATGTATGTATATATTCTTTTTTATATAATATGAAAAAAGTTTCATTAAAGTGCAAACCAGATCAGATTCAAGCTGTGATGCAGCCAGCTTGATATGATTAAGGAGGATGTCTTAAGTATTTTTGCAGAATTACTATTTATCCTGTTTTGGGAAGTATTTTTGCAGAGTTACTAGTAAGTCTTAAATCTTAATGTGAGTCAAGAAAGCTTATCTGACCTTTTGGCTTCATGCTTTTGGAATTAGGGATTAGTTATTATGCAAGCTGTCCTAGAGAATTCAATGCTATAGTAGTTAGATCTGGCTAATGTAAAGCAATCTGTGCTGATTAATTTATCTATTTGAGAGAATTATTCTATAGCCCTACTTTGGATATGTGTCTTTTCATGTACTTCTATTTTCCTATTTCTTGCCCTTTATCAGTTCCAAGTTCCAACTGGTCTTTGGGTACTGTGGATTGCATTATTTGGTATCAGAGCCCGTGGGATTGACTAAGGTGTGATTTCTGTGAAAATGGCTGGTTGAGGGCATGGTAGAAATCCTATAGAACAATCAACTGATCCCAATTCTGGTGCCTCTGATGTTGAACAGTTGAAAAACCATTTCTGAGATTATCCTCATTTTGGCTGTACACCCTGGTAAAAGCCTACTTGAAGCCATCCTCCACATTCTTCAATAAGATGCAAAGAACATGCCCACTGAAGCCTCAATTTTGTCCAACACCCTTCTATCCCACATTAGCAGTATGTTCCCTTGCTGTATGCAAAGCTTGTACCGCCACCTAGTCTATAAAAGGGTTACCCAAAGGCTTCTAAGTTCTAAAAATATACTGCTCCATTTTATGAATCTTTTTCTGTTGTAAGCAAACTAAATTACATTTCTACTCCTTAATCACATTCTTCACCACTGCTCTCTTGTTGCGGTTGTTCAACCCTTGAAAGTTCCATATAAGAATTCGCAGCTTCAAAAAGACAATTTTATTATGCATGCCCCCAGTTCTAAAAAACACTATTCACAGCACAATGGGCTGATGTTATCCTTTCCCGCTAAATTGTCAAATGCACTCCCCAGAAACCATTTCAATAATTTGATCTCCCCAACTTCGCAACCAGACAATGGTGTGATTATTGAGGGGCTCGGTAATCATGAATGAAGCTTTCATCACCAAGCAGTACTCTAGGTTCGATTGCAAACCCAGGATCACCTTGGAGTTAATTGGGGTCTTGGTTGACCCAAGGCCTAGGTCAATTTCGTGGTTCGGGGAAGAGATTGATCCACCGAGTGGACTGCCTGCTACTCTTTGGGTCTCCCTCACCACTGAGCTTTATCCCCTTGACTCTCCTTCGTCGAGATTTCGTTAGCCTGCTTGTCAATAGTCGACTCAACCTCGTGTCGTTCCCTCGTTCTCCTCTTCCTTCATTGCTATCAACGAGCTTGTTTCCACAGTATCACTATTGGAAAAAGCCAATATCCCCAATATATGCTCAAACACCAAGTTACCCAACAAAATGGTTAGTCCTTAAAATTTTGGGTCAGTTTTAGAATCCTTAGTTGCGTGTTTCGTTCCAGCAGGCTCGCTTATTTTATTTGGGTCGGTCTGGTAAGCCAGATGCTTGCCTTCTTGTTCAACTACTACCCCATAATATTTTTTTTTTAAAGAATTATATGCATGGATTCACAGTTTTCTGGGGTTTAGAGGTTTGCAGTTGTACTTGTTTGCAGCAAACAGCCACTCTACTTTGTTTTAGCCCTTATGTTGGTAAAAGCGCAAAGCAATAGGGCTTTAACACCCTTTGCTTCTAAAGCAAAATGTATTTGCATAAGTGCATCTATGATGCACTTCTTGGAGCTTTTTCAACAACCGTGGAGCACACCATTTATTTATTTATTTATTTTTTTAAAATTAAAAAAATATTTAAATAGAAAATAAGTTATTAGAGATCAGGGCTTGTTGCGATAGCTAGTGCTTTCCACCAAAAGTGACAAGTCGCAGTTTCGATAACAAGAATCAGCTTCTCCAAACTAAATTGGGGGTAAAACTGTCTACCATAACCTCTTTCAAACCCTACAAAAGTGGGAGCTCTGTGCATTGGGTACGTCCTTTAAAAAAAAAAACAAATCAGTTATTAAATGTAATCACGAGATCTTACTGGTATTAATATGCACTCTTGATTTCTTGTACACTAATCAATTTTGTGTATGATATTATATACATAAAGATCACCCCTAACCTGTCCCACCACCACACAACACCATATGGAAAACTCCCAAGCCAATGACAAGGTTTCCCTTTTCCCGTTACAACGTCTCTCTCTCTCTCTCTCTAGCTCTCTTAATCTAGTGGTTAGTTTCTTTTTGTTTTTCAAAATTTTACTTGGTCTTTGTAATTAACCCCAAAATCCAAACCACCCCATATTTTTTTCCTTCATCTTCCTAATTTCTCTTGAAACCCACTTTTTTCTAAATCTCCCTTTTCATCAAATAAGAAATTTACTTATGAAAAAACAAATATTTATATCTTATCTATCAAATATCATGGTTGTGTATATTTTGTTAATCACAAGAGAATTATATAAAATGCTATCTTTCAATTTTGTTGGATTAGTTGATCCTTCCCAGCGGGATAAGAGAATTCCTATTATTCTATTGCTTACTATTCTCTTTGCTTCTCTTAATTGAAGAAATAATTATTTGATTGTCGTATTGTCTAGTAATAATTGCGCCAAATTTACTAAATTATATATATATTTTAAAATTTGCACATTACTTCAATTAGGTCTGCATTTGCACTTTGCTCCTTGGCTCCAAGATGCATTTGCGCTTTAGTGTGGCCCACGGTTTTACCAACACTGCCATACCCCCCAAAGGAATGTCAACCTTTTTTGAACACTAACTACTTCCTCTGTTTTAGCGGTAGGCCAATTCCGGTGCCCATTCAAGGATAAAACTTGAAAATTTTGCGGAGGAATTACTTGCTGGGTCATATTTGATTCTATGGCCATAGCTTTCCAGCAATTTCCCATCTAGATGCCAATGGTCATGCCGCTTGAAAATATGTTTACCATCCCCTACTTGATGCTTTAAAAGTGGCCTCACTTCCTTCCTCAAACAGAGTATCTTCCTACAACCCCATAAGCTGTTATCCCTTCAAAAAAGAAAAAAGAAAAGAAAAAATACACACACACATGTATCCAATTAAAAAATATTGAGTGATGTAAGTGTAACATTGCTTAAAGTTACACCAAATATAACTTGAAACCAACACACACACATATATATTTGCTACTATATACTTCATTCTGAAGTATTCCCCAATGCTGCTTCTTGGCACTGATTTCTTCACTGTCACTTTCCATCTTCATCATCTTGTCCTTTCTTCTTTAAAATGCTATATTTCAGTTTTATATGATTCGTTGATTACCTGATTGTCATATTTCATTAATAATTGATTTCAAATTTACTACATTATATTTCAAAAAATGTACACTTTATTTCAATTAGGTGTGCGCTTGCAATTTGCCCCTAGGCTCCAGGATGCATTTGCACTTAAGTATGGCCTACACTTTTACCAATACTGCGTCACTGCCATACTTGAATACTAATTAATTCATCTGATCTTGCATTACGCCAATTCTAGTGCCCATTAGAGATAAAACCTGACAATTTTGTGGAGGAATTACTTATCGAGTCATATATGATTCTATAACTATAGTTTTCTAGCAATGCCATTTGGATACAAATGGTCATGCCACTTGAATCCCCTACTTGAAGCTTCAAAAGCAGCCTTCTTTCCTCAAATGGAGGTTTTTTCCTCCAACCCCATGAGCTGTCATCTTTTTTTTTTTTGTTGGTAAAATAATATTTCTTTATATACTTCATTCTGAAGTAATCCCTAATTCTGCTTCTGTGGCCGTGATTTCTTCATTCTCAATTTCCGTCCTCATCATGTTGTCCTTTCTTTTTTATTTTATCTACATTTTAAATTTACAACATCAAATCAGGTGCAGAAAGGATTCAGTTTCTGCTTAATGTTTTAGTCAGTGTGTAAAGGAAGAATAACAAAGCATATGCATATCATACACTGCTGTCAGTGCAATTACATGAAGTACAGTAAGAATGCACCCCTTTGAGTTGCTTCTTTAACTTGAAGTTTGCATTTTATCTTATGTTCAAGTATTGGTTCGATCCTCAAAATTGTGGTCACCTTTGTTGATATCATCTAATGCTTGTAGACATTGGTGTATATAAAAAGTAAATGCTAATGTGTAAGCAGGTGGCACGGAGACGCTTCCAGTCTAAGATGGATGCACCTTCCTCTGGTTGGGTTTACTGTGGGTCACATAATTTCAGTGCAGCTGCTTGGGGACGACCAATTTCCAATTCAGGTAGTCAAGCCAATAGACTTAAGAAGGGCAACTCTTCTTTGGGTTTGAGGCTTCACATATGCAACTATGAACTTGGGATCATATTCATCTTTCCCCCAACAGAGACGAAGGGTGACACTGGCGAAAACTGTACAAACTTGGATGATGTTGTTTTGCCTTATGTTGTGCCTGCTCCAAAATATGGTTTCAAAGATAGGCCAGCAACAATGCAGGCTATGAGGGAGGCGTTAGCTGAACTTAATAAGCAAGAGAGAGAAAAATTTGCAGAAATAATTGCTACAGAAGAAATGGTGGAAGAGATCTTGGATGAAGAGGAGGAGGAGGAGGAAGCAATTGAGGAAACTAGTTATGCTGTAGAGGAGAAGGAAGATGAGAAGTTTTATGCGGAGCAGTTGTGGAGCCAAGTTGACTCATCACAGAGTTGCTGATGCTGAATAATTATTAAGGGAAAGAGTTTTGAGTCACTGTTGGGAGCATAATTCACTACTAATGCTTAGGTTGCCAGTGATGTATGCGTTATAGCTGTTTTTTTCCCGTTATGAAAGATAGATATATCCATCCACCTACATGTATTGTGACTTGTGAGAGTGGTATATATAATTTTTTTATTTTTTATGGTGGTACATACAAATATTAAAAATGTAGCTTTTGCCCAATATGAAGTTCCACATACCTTGTCTTTCCATATTCATTATTGTTTATCCCGGTTATTGATGCACCACTACACAGAGTTATAAACCTCAGAGGTCAGAGCTACCTCTTGGAATTCACAAAGTTTAACCCAAAAAAAAAAAAAAAAAATGCGATTCCAACATTTTGCATTCTTTTCTAAACTCTCTACTTGTATTACTTTATTAGAATAGGTAAAGTTATATAAAAATGCATAGTTAATAGGCGAAAATACACTTTTGGTCTCTACATTTTAGGCCAATTCTTGATTTAGTCTCTAAATTGATTTCGCTCTTAGGTCAGTCCCTAATTTCAAAAAATCATTTTTATTTTGGTCCTTACCATCTACCAAGTAACAGAAAAATCTGAGGTGGCAAATGGAGTATATAGGTGGCATGTTGGATGTTGATGTGGCAAATAAAATAATATTAAAAAAATTTACTTTGCTTTTAAAAATGACAAGTCAGTATTTTAATTAATTAAAAAAAAATTTAAAAAGAAATTTAAACTAAAAAAAAAAAAGCTTTTTCAATTTTAAAGATTGAGAAAACATTATAGAAACTATTTCAATTTTTCTTGAACTTTCTTAAGAAACAAACATTAAATTAACACCCCTTCTCATTTTGGGTTGGCATGTCTGTGTTTGTGTTTGTGTTTGTATATTTCATTTTCTTCTTTCTTTTAAGATGAGCCAAAAAAGAAAAATCAAAACAAAAATAACTTAATAAATAAATCTTCTTGGCGAGTGTTTTTGTGTTTGAATCTTTCTTCCTCTCTTTCTCTCTCTCTGAGTGTGTATTTGTGTTTGTATCTTTCTTTTTCTTCTTTCTTTGTTCAAGCTTTCAATCC
Organism: Quercus ilex subsp. ballota; assembly: GCA_032727855.1. Taxonomy (NCBI): domain Eukaryota; kingdom Viridiplantae; phylum Streptophyta; class Magnoliopsida; order Fagales; family Fagaceae; genus Quercus; species Quercus ilex. The sequence continues at coordinate 35,741,485 of CM064917.1, forward strand.
CCCTCTCTTTCTTAATTTCTGACTTTTTCTCTCTCTCCTAAACCAGACTCTCCAATTTCTGGGTTTTCCAGTTTTTCGTGGGGGTGGGTGGTCGGTAATGGAGGTGGAGATTGGTGGTTGAGGTGGAGATCGGTGAGGCCTTGGGTCTTGGATTGTGGGTTTGGTTGGATATGGAGATAGCTGGGTTTTTCTAGGTTTCAATGGGGGTGGGTTGTGGCCGTGGAGATCAGTATGGCCTTGTAGATTGGTGTGGGTCTTGGATTGTAGGTCTTGGATTTGTGTTTACAGCTTTGGTTGGAGGTGGGGTTTTTCTAGGTTTCCGTGAGGGTGGGTGGTTAGTAGTGGAGGTGGAGATTGGTGTGGCTATGGGTCTTGGTTTCATGTTTACAAATTTGGGTCTTGGTAAGTTTGGTTTTGTGTTTGTGGTTTTTTTTTTTTTTTTTAAATGTGGATTTGCATGTTTATTTCTTGGATTTATACGGTTTGATTTACTATAGGTTTATGGGTTTGATTATGATTCATGTTCTGCGGAAGAAGAAGAACACTGTCTTCCAAAAAAATAATGAAAAGCACAAAAGAAAAAGAAAAAAAGATTTAAGATGTTTTTAAAAAATTTATTTCATAATTTGTTTTTTAATTGTCTGAGGTGGCTTTTTTATTTATTAAAATGCTGACATGGATGCTGATGTGGTATTTATTAATGTTATTTTAATAGCCACATCAGCATCTAACATGCCACCTATGCACTCCGTTTGCCACCTCAAATTTTTTTTGTTACAGGGTTGATGGCAGGGACCAAAATAAAAACGATTATCTGAAATTAGGGATTGACCTAGGAGCGAAATCAATTTAGGAACCAAATTGAGAATCAGCTCAAAATGGAGGGACCAAAAGTGTATTTTCGCCTAGTTAATATTCTAACTGTGTAAATTTACACTAACACTATTTATTTTTATTTTACATTTAATTTTTAATTCTTTCTTTACGTATTCTAATTGTTGAATATTTATATACTTTACTAGAGGTCATATAGACACATACCTTTGATGGAACATATCACCAAATTGTCGGAACTTATTCTTTACTTGCTTTACGAACTCCTCATGATATCCTTTGTGGAACACCTCCAAGTCGCAGGAGAGGCTACTAGAGTCTCTTCTAATTTCCATGCTCCAAATTCTAGGGAACAGTAGATGGTGTCCCGGAGAGATGGCTTATTTTAAGAGAGCACTAAAAAACTATACGTATGTTTACTCATTGTATCTCTTATTAATCTAACTGATGTAGGAATATTTTAAATACTAGTAGAGATTCACTTACTATCAGATATATGTGATCCCTAAAAGATCTCATCTGTTAAGTTTAAATTACTCCACTATTGATATTGATAACTCATACCAATATCAATTAGTTTAAATTTAAACTTACTTATCAGATAACCCATGTGGATGATCCATGGGCCATGGTTTATGGGTTGGATCAAAACCAACCCAATTTCTAACATCTCCCACTCGTCCATACTGGGTAACAATCAGAACTAGCTCCTCTCAATCTCTTGTCCAATCCTCTCTTTATATAGAAAAATGGAGTGTATGACCTGACGAGAAGGTGTAGGGTAGGAATACTATATTAAGTCACCATCTGAACTAACATAGTACATCACTCATAATATCTCGTCTATGCCCCAAATTATTTGATCACACCCTATTAAGTTTCTTTAATCCCTTATGAGTTCAAAACTTAAAGCAACACTTGATCCTATACCATATAATATGCTCATGATTATGTTGAAAAACAAATTCCTCATAATCGCTTGGGCTATGAGCCATAAAATAAATGGTGTGTTCTAAATAATCTTCCCCAAACACTCATGTCAATTCATTCACACTTGATCGCTATCCTAGACATGCTCCACAAGATCGTATATATAATGGTCCTGAGATGACATGCTAAAGTAGCGACATCAAACATTCACTTCATGACATAGTTCTAGGTCGAAAAAAGGGCATAGAATGGACCATATAATGGTTGACTAGGGCTCACATAGTGACAGAGTAGGGATCTATCCAATCACTCCCTTAATTGGTCGGTTATAACACATATAGTATAATTTGTATGCTACGGTGGAGCTCCCACTCAACTGGGCTTGTCACACTCAAACACCATACAAATCTTAGTCTAATTGCCACAAAGGCAACCAACTTGAGTTTCTCAGCATAGTTACACATCAAGTTCCCGTCCAAGATCTCACATTTGGCTTTATTTAGGCTTCATGAAGTTGTGGGTACACTTCAAGTGCGACTCCCATAAGTCTCATCTTGGCCTAGCTAAGGCGACATTCATTATATTATCTTGCACACCTCCCTAAACGTCAAGATGATCACTTATTTGATTTAATGAAAAACAAAGTGATCACTATGTCTCATCCTGCTTGCTACTCAAGTGCTAGGGTGATCGTCTATGTAAGTAAAGTGATCTAAGCTTGGTGACATATTCTCAAATAATGTGTGCTCAGTATGCAATATCAATCACATCACAAGATGAATCAAAATGAATAACATCATTATTGCATAAAGTATGAATAAACATAAATGTCCATAAGGTATCAAAAAAAAATCAAATCCTACAAAGTCCCAAACTCTTAACATGAGCCTAAAAGGCATCTCTAGCAATGGCTTTAGTAAGTGAATTAGCCACCATCTTGCTAGTGGAGATATGTTGGAGGATCACCTCTCCTTGTGTAATAGCAAGACGAATGTAGTTATAACGAGTCTATATGTGTTTGCTTTTGCTATGATACTTAGTGTAAGGTTGAATTTAATCAACCATCTTGTTGGCTTTATTTTGTGCCAAATTTTCTTGTATTTCAGCATTTAGAAACTCTGTATTTAGGTGGGAATCATGTAAGGGTAGTGTGTGAAAGAGCGTGAAGAAAAGCCCAAGTTTGTGCACTCAGCAAGTGGCTCGCGACTGGATCTCGCGGCTTGCAAGTCGCCAAAAGTGGCACATGTGTGAAGCATGCAGAGGAGCTGAATAGTCATGCCAGCTGAAGCACTACAGGACAAAAAGTCCAGACTGGCCATTCAGTTAGTTTACAGCTTGAACTCACGACTTAGTCAAGTCGCGAGGACAAGTCGCCAATTCACTCTGTTTTGGAAAACTGACTCTTCACATTCCATTCTCACCCTAGTATAAATACCCCTTATACCCACAAAATGTAGAGAGCTTCCAGAAAGAATTTTGAGAGAGAAACCCTAGAGAAAAACAAGATTGACTCATCCACAATCTTTACACAGTGACTCTTCAAATTCCTCAACTCTCACTCTCTCCATTGTTACATCCTTGAGAGGTACACTTAGCCAAAACATTTTCTCACCATACTCATATTTGTGAGAAGGCTGTTTGGTGCTTGGGAAGCAGTTAGGAAGGAACTAATGGATATTGGTTGATACTATGGGATATAGCGGAATTCGGTAAGCTAAAGAAGACAAAAGTTTGGCGCAATCTCGTTGGAGCAAAAAGCTTAGAGGGCTTAGGTACACTGGGTAGATTAGGCTTGGAGGGTCTTCTGCTGTTCATGTATCCCAACTTCATTCTTTAGTGGATTATTGACCGCTTGGAAGGAGGCGAAGAGGTTTTACGCGGAGGGCTTCGATTTCCTCTTCGATAACACATCACTGTGTTGTCCTTGTATTTGCATCTCTCTTCCCTTAAATTTTCCCATTTAATTTCTGCTATAGATGTGATTTTATTTGGTTTAGATTGTTTATCAATTCTGTTATAAGCTTATGTTCATTTTTCACATGTACATTGTTTGATATTAAGCTTGAATTGGTAATTTGTAAATTGGGGGTCAAAACGTTCATAGTGTTTTACACGCTATTTGAACTTTCACTTAGGATCTTTTTAGCATGAGCCTAGGCTGCCATACTATCACAATACATCGTTATAGCTTCATCTACAAGAGATGTCAAATTGCATTCTCCTTCCTAGTCTCGTCTAGGTATTGAGCAAGTAAAGCCCCCGTTACTGTATCCGTAGTGGTGAGATCCAGCAATAATGGCTTTTCGGGAACCGGTGGGACAAGTATTGGTGGTTTCATCAGATAACTCTTGATCTTATCAAAGGCTACTTGGCATTGCTCATTCCATACTATAGGGACTTCCTTCTTTAGTAGCTTGAAGATTGGTTCACATGTCATGGTGAGTTGAGCTATAAACCTGCTGATGTACTGTATCCTCCCCAGAAATCCTTGGATCTCTTTTTTAGTTCTTGAAGGCTTCATTTCTACAATTGCCTTGATTTTCTCAAGATCAACTTCTATTCCCCTCTGGCTTACCATAAACCCTAACAGTTTTCCAGATGTGACTCCGAAGGTACATTTCTTTGGATTTAACCATAACTTGTAGAACCAGATTCTTTCAAAGAACTTCCTCAAAGCTGGTATGTGCCCTTCACAGTCTTTGGACTTTACAATCATTTCATCAACATATACTTATACTTCTTTGTGGATCAAGTCATACAACAAAGTAGTGGTTGCACGTTGGTAAGTAGCACCAGCATTTTTAAGGCCAAATGGCATAACCTTGTAGTAGTATGTCCCCATGGTGTAATAAAGGAGGTTTTCTCCATATCTTCTTGAGCCATCTTAATCTGATTGTATCCTGAAAATTCATCCATAAATGAGAGCAAAGCATGCCTTGCTGTGTTGTCAACTAGGACGTCAATGTGAGACAATGGAAAGTCATCTTTCGGGCTAGCCTTATTCAGATCTCAAAAATCTACACACATTCTAACCTTCCCCTCTTTCTTCGATACTGGAACCACATTAGCTAACCACTCTGGATAGTTGACCACTCTCAGGAATCCCGCATTGTATTGTTTCTTTACTTCTTCTTTGATTTTGAGAGTCCACTCTAGCTTCATTCTTCTTAACTTCTTCTTGACTGGCTTCATGGTTGGATCTGTTGGAATGCAGTGTTGTACTATATCGGTATCAATCCCAAGCATGTCTTCATATGACCAGGCAAAGATTTCCTTGACCTCTGTCAGCAGTGCCACTAATGCATCTTTCTCTGAGCTGGTTAGGGTATTGCCCACTTGGATCATTTTGGGCTCATCATCAGTTCCGAGGTTAATAGGTTGGGTTTCTTCTTTTATAGGTTCTAGGTATCCATGTTTTAATTCCTTATTATTGAGAGTTTCTTTACCAATTTCAGAAATAAAAACATTCAAAGCCAGCAAATAAGCAGAATCATAAATCATATTAAAAGGGAAAGAGTTTTTAATAGACTCTACAGACTCAGCAGACTCAACTAGAAAACTATCATAAACAGATTTAACAGAATAAAAACACTAGCAGAAATAGACTCAATAGGAACGGAAACAATGTTCTTGGCAGGAGTGACTGGCTTGGCGGCCTTGATCTTCTTGGCAAAAGTGACTGACTTGACGGTCTTGATCTTCCTCACAGAGTCCTCCATCGGGTGGCGGCTCCCTCCCATGCCCAGTTCTTCAACTTGGTTGTGGCTTCCACAATGGTAGGTGGCTCCTAGTAAGCTCCTTCTTCCCTCAGCATTAGTACCGTGGGATCTATTTCCCTATAATTTGTAGCTTTTTCTTCAACCTCCATGTCTGTAGGCTTGTCAGTCACAAAAGCATCTAGACGCTGTATGCTATCCATCCATTCATCAAATAGGTCGTGCTTGCCTCTGTTACCCAAGTAGGTGGGTTGAGGGAGATACTCTGACTCAGTTTCTCCCATTCTTTCCTTATTACATTAAGTATTCTCAAGTGTCATGATTCTAAGACTGTGGACCATCAGCTTTTGGTCTAAAGTAGCCAACTTGGCATCTATGTCATCCTCCTCTTTAGTATGTGAGGTTGGTGAACTTGGTTCTAAATCATAATACGACCCCAATTCCGAAACCTCTCTTCCATGCTTGTCATACCTAGGGCCAGACCTTGAACTAACATTAGTGATATCGCTCCAATTTGAAAGGTGCCCATAGGGATATTCATCATGATACATTTGATTGGCTTATGCATTCTCCTCTCTTGCATTCTCTAACACATTAATCAGCATGTATTGATCACTATCAATGTCACTCCACCTGTTGGCTTCGGCATCATCTTGTATGTCTTCATCATAATAGTTCACATCACTATCATATTCCTCATAGAATAGGTCTGCATCTTCATCTTCTGTCACTAAGGGGTTCACCCTAATCATCACCATTGTACGGGCTATCATAACTTCAGCTGCTACTGCCATCATCATCATGTCCACTATCATTGCTGCTGTTGTCACTACTACCATCACTCTTGTCTTCACTTCCAACTTCATCATCACTAGGGGCTGTTCCCCTTTCCTCATCTTCATCATTGGCTCTTAGTTCGTACGGGCTCTTCAATGTATGCTGGCAAGCCTCCCAATATTCCTCTTCTTCTATATTGCAAATATGATCTCCAAGAAGTGTGGTCATGGCATCAGGATCCATGTAATCGGCCCAATTAGTAGGAACCCAAGTGGTGTCTTCTTTCTTCAATTCTAGAACCTTGTTGTGGTAATCAAGCAGTATCTCGAATCCAGGCACCATTATCTTTGTTATAGGATCATATCTTGGTTTAGGGAATCCCCAATATGGTTGACTCTCACTAGCTTTGATAAACTTCCCATTCAATGTAGGAGTGTAGGGTTTCAAAGGTTCGGGAGGAAAAGGAAGTCCTTTTACTTTGGCTTTGGCTCAAGCCATCCTTCTCACTTCCATCTCTAGCAAATCATCATCAGTGGGCTTATAACCTAGCCCAAAAGGTGGTGTGGCAGTAGGAATTGCCAAGTCTTGAACAATTGGCTTCTTCACAGCTCTCCCTAAATTCATCCCAGGAAGGTAGTTCATTCTCCTCATCATTGCTACCACATTTTTGTTACCATAAGGAGCAAAGTCCATTGGGATCTTCTCGACTTCTTCTTCTCTCTTTTCAAAACCAGGCCTCTCAATCTTAAAGCCATCCAAAGCCAATGGCTTTTTTTCATAATCAATACCATAAACAGGTTCGGGCACAGTAAAAGTATCCCCATAGATGGTCACAGTATCCCCTTCATGTGGAAACCGAACCTTTTGATATAGAGAGGAAGGTATGGCTTCTATGTCATGGATCCATGGTTGCCCAAGGAGCATATTGAAGCATGAGGCTATATTAAGGACTTGAAAATCCACCTTCTTGACCATCGGTCCGATGGTAAGCTCTAATGGTTATGGTTCCCAAGACTTCTCTTCTACTGTTGTCGTATGCCCTCACATGTTGATCAGTAGGCACAAAGTCTTCAATGCTTAGACCCAGACAGCTTGCAATCTTCAAAGGACACACCTTTAAGGCGCTTCCATCGTCTACCAAAACCATCGGTATCCTCTTCCCCATGGCATCTATAGTGATATGCAACGGATCGTTGTGGTGCTTCCCCTTTTTGGTCAGATCCTTGTCAGTATATGAAATGGTGAGTTCCCTATTGATGGACCTATAATACCCCGAAAAAAAAATATATATATATATATATATATATATATATATAAGGAAGGTTATTTAAGTAAATTTCTTTATGGGGTCAATTTTATAATTAATATTTCTAAGGGGTTTTTAGAAAATAAGGTTGAAACCCTAGCTATATATAATCTTATTATGTCAACATATATGGAGAGATGTTTTGAGAGAGGAGATTACCGAAATTACTCCAGTAGAGAAGGTTTGACTACATAATTAAGGTAAGAGCTTAAGAATTTCTTTCTTGTCAAATCTAAGTTTTATTTAGAATTAGAGTATTTTTTATGTGGGTGTTTTGGCCAATAGGGAAACTATTTAATTATTAAAGAGTTTTAATTATGCAAACGAAGAAAAGTTTGGATTTATTTTCGGTAAACTAGACGTTGTTACTACATTTTTATTTATTTTATTTATTATTTTTATTTTTTATGTTTAGTAACTTAATCTTATCTATGCCTTTTGTTACGTTGAACGGAGATAGAATTTTGTAGAATTTTAGGCTTTGTGAGACAAGTTTCTGCTCCGCTGGAATAGTACCGATTTGATGAGTTAAGGTCTAACAAGTCAAGAAAAAAAAAAGAATGGTGTGGTGTATTCGTAAATGTCCCGGTGCTTTGATTTTTGTATGATGTAGTACTTGGTTTGTCCTCATCTTAGGAGAACTAATGGTGGCAGAAAATAAATAAAGAAAAGAAAAGAAAAGAAAAGAAAAGAAAAGAAAAAACACACGTATAGACCCTATATGGCTATAAGTATAGTGTGTTCTATAGGTTTTATTCCTAGGGAACTATTTGCGGCAGAAAGTAAAGAAACAAAAATATTATGACTATGTGAGTTTGGTGTAAGAAACAGGGGATTATTGTCAGGCTTAGTGAAGAGACATAATTTATATAGATGAATTAATGATAGTTCTAAAATATATAAGATGAATATTTTTAGCAGTTTCTCTTCTGGCCGGATACCGTTTTAAGACATTCTTAAATTATTTGATTATTGAGTAAATGGTACCTGCAAAATTGTTTTACGTGATATATAAGGATTTTAGAAGAAGTGTTAGGGAGAAGTTCCTTTTGGTATGGCTTTTGGAGGTAAGTAATATATTAGTGTATTTTTTATTAACTACTGAAAATTTTTTATAATTGTGAGAATGTTTATTTATTTCTATTGTATTACTGATTTCAAGTAAATGATTATTATAAATATATTTTAATACTAAGTATATGATTTTTATATACATGCTTGAATAAGATATATATTTTTTGTTAGAAACTATGATTTCATATATATGATTGTGGACAATTTGATTATGAATTGATTTTGATACCCAGCCAATGAGGGTTATTCATTGGTACTCTGATACCCAAACCAATGTGGGTTATTCATTGGTACTCTGATGCCCAGTCAATGGGGGTTATTCATTGGTATTTTGATACCCAAACCAATAGAGGTTATTCATTGGTACTCTGATGCTCAGTCATGGGGATATAATATGACCATAGTCATAAGATTTTTTAAGAATATGAATTACGTTGAATATTTGAACTATTTTGAGTCATTAAAACTGCTTATGTATTTTTGGAACCTATTGTATGTTATAGCTTTGATATATGGAAAACTGACTACTTTCTAAACCATCTATGATATATTTGTAAGATTAAAGTACGTGATCTATTTGCAACTTATTATTTTAAGACTATAAAACTTCTTTAGTTATATTTGAAAACCTATAGTATATCATAACTTTTGAAGACTCATATTACATCTTATTACTTTACAGATCTATTGCTATGCCTAGTCATGGGGATATAGCGGGACCATAGTCATAAGTTTGTTAGGAATATGAATTACGTTTGAATATTTGAAATATTTTGAGTCCTTAAAACTACATATGTGATTTTGGAAATGTTTGAGTATTTGAACTATTTTGAGTCACTAAAATTGCTTATGTGTTTTTGGAACCTATTGTAAGTTATAGCTCTTGATATATGGAAAACTAACTCTTTTCTAAACCATCTATGATATATTTGTAAGATTAAAGTATGTGATCTATGTGCAACTTATTATTTTAAGACTACGAAATTTTTTCAGTATTTTGAAAACACATAGTCTATTATAACTTTGAAAACACATATTACATCTTATAGTTTATAGATCTATTACTTGATAGAACTTATTAGGATTTTGGTTATTTATTGAGTTGTCAACTCACCCCCCCTTCCCTTTTTCCCCTCCAGTTTCAAATTGTGAATAATAACAAGTTTTGGGAGTTTTAATGTTGTATTGTGAGCAGTAAAAGAAGCTTAGTGATTTTGGGATTGGATGGTTGTCTAATAGTTTTATATTTATTGGCCAATTGGCATTATGTACATGAGGTTTGGATTTTGTTCCTATTAAATTATTGGAGATCTATTTCATAAAGAAATTGTTGAGGTATTTTGGATTTATTTGATTTAATTTTTGAGGATAAATTTTAGTTGCTAAGAAGGCCTTGCACCCTTGTAGGGTGCTTACTTTATAAGAGTGCGGCAATTGTCACGTGCCTATCTTTATACTTAAGTTCGGGGCATGACAATTTTAATGGTATCAGAGCTTAGGTTATGATCTTGCAGACTCTATACTAGGATTTTATTTGGAATAAGGTTTGCGCACTAGGGATTACGATTATAATCATTGTTTATGAAGGTTATTAAGCCATCGATAGTGTTCTTTTGATGATTTGGTGAGAAGTGTTGGTGAGGTTCCATCATATGATGAATTTGTTAGGTCAGATTCGTTGTGATTTTATATTTATGTCTCTTGGGTTTATGCGTACGTGACTTATAAAACGAAAAGGAGGATTTTAATTGATATACTTCTATATTCTTATACTAGTATTATGTGGGTGTGTTTTATTCTTGAAATTTTGTAATTGATTAGATTGGTTATTAAAACTTCTTCTTATTAAAAGGAAAAGAGAGTGAGAAAAGAACAAACAAAGGAAATCTTCCTGCTATTTTGTGACTGATCTTTTGAAAACTCATTTGATAGTTTTGCCTAATATAGTCAACCTACCTATGGTTAGTTTGATCTGTAGGAGATTCTCATAGGTTTAATTGTTGAATGATAGTTTACTATATACCCTATTCAGAATTTGGAGTGCTTTTTGGGAATTGGAAATTTCATAACTTTATTTAGGGGTTAAGGTTTGATGTTAGAGCAATGATTCCTTTATTTTAGTTTATACGGAGTAAGGAAATTAACGGAAAGTTTGTAGTGTGAAGGAAAATCAATTTGTGGTTATTTTAGTTCACATTATATTACATGTTATTATAGAATTCTGAGGGTGTTTAAAGAATTCAATAATATATCAGTGACTTCTTTGGATTCTAATGGTAAGGACCGACATTTTGGGATCATTGTTCTTGTTAGGGTTGACCTACATGGATTACCATAACCTAATTTATGTGTGAGGTACTCCTTAAATGTTTTTGAGATATGTTTTGTTACTTAGAAGTTTGAGGGGCTTGGATTACCGTAACCTAATCATAGCATTCAGATCCTGGGAGGTTATGGTTGTAGGTGCTTGGATTTGGTTGAGCAAGTCTACTAGGTTTTGTCGGTGTTTGTATGAGGCCATGAGTAAATCCCATAAGGATATTTTGACTTGTGTCTACTGTAATTGCTTGAGGACTTCATCTTCTTAAGCAGGTGTTTGTTGGGTGGATCTATTCAAAGCTTCCACTGGGTTGTCTGTCTCTAAATGTGGGGGTTTGAAGTGTCTCCCCCTATTTGTGGATATTTGGTGGTTCTCTAGTTCTGGTATTTCATTCCACATGTCAAATCCTGTGGTTGTAGTAGATGTCCTGTCCATTAATTCTTCCCATGTCATAATGAAACATTCGAGTAGGTCATAGATCAAGCCAAATGGATCTTCCTTCCTCTCTTCTTCGATCATCAAGCAATTAATCCTCTGTCCTTTCCCAAAGTTGTGATTGGGTAAGGGATATTAGTGAGGCTAGGCCTTGTAGGCGGCGCAATTACCTTGTTGTCTATTAGGTCTTGAATTGTATGACGAAGGGTGAAACAATAGTCAGTTTCATGGCTAGTACCTTAGTGATAAGCACACCTCTTATTCAAATCAAACCTTGAGGGCAAAGGGTTAGGGATTGGTCTTGGGTCTAAGGGTTTCAATAACCCTTTTTGCTTTTAACTTGTCATAGACTTGGCTCATGAGCATGTACAACTCATGAAATTCTCTCCTGGGTCTAGGCCCTTAGGGTACTTGCACAGGTGCAATGGGTGCAATAAATTGATAAGGATTATTTTTATGGATAAAAGAAATTTGTGCAGCCTTAGAATTAGACCCTACATTCTTTCTAAACTTTGAAAGGTCATCAGTCTTTATAGTGTCATTGTTTATTGCATCCTCAATTTGGGTTCTAGTTGTAATTAAAGCTTTAAAATTGGGAAAATATTGTGCAAACAAATATTTATGGTATATAGGTAATAAATTGTTTACAACCATGGCTAATTGTTCTTCCTCACTTGGCCTACTCATCATTTGTGCGGCCTTGGCTCTCCACTTGGTAATGAAAGTAGAGAAGGATTCTTTTGGCTCTTGCTTGGTGGTCTCAAGGTCTCCTCTTGTGATATCCACTTCCATATTGTGCTTGTATTTCTTGTGAAACTCTCGGCAGATGTCCTCCCAACTTCTTGCTCTTGCTTCATCGAGGTTGAGGAACCACCTAAGAGCTGCTCCGATCAGTATGTTTTGGAACATCTGAGCAAGTACTTCCTAAGTCGTGCCTAAGGGCTACATAGCCCTCATATACATCTTTAGATGGGACTTTAGGCAGCTAGTCCCATCAAATTTGTCCAGGGTTGGCATCTTGAACTTGGGTGGCAACCTTGCATTGGGGAACAGGGAGAGAGAATTGTAGTCCATAGGTTCCTCCATCTTATGGGCTCTTCTAATCATCTCCTCCATTTTGTTCATTCTCTCGTTGATCTTCTTCTCACTGTCTTCAACTGGTGGATCATGATCGGTCTTATCCTCCTGATTACTCTTCGAATTCTGAAATTGTTGCATCATACCATGGTGTTGCGTAGCTCTTGGGTCTTTATAGTTTCCTCTATGTTTGGGTGTTCTCCCTCTTCTGCCATATTGGTAGGAACTTCGGGCTTCTTGTGGCTTGAACTATCTTGGAGGTCAAAGATGGGGTTGAGATGTTGCAGTAGTGGAGTCTCTTCTATGCTTGAAGGCTTCAGTATTATGATGGGAGTGACAAGCTTGAAACTGGAGCTTTTGGCTTAAGCGTCGGGCTTAGGTTCTCTTTGTAGCCTTCCTTCAAATCTTGACCAGATTCTCCCCTAATGATAGGCTTGGTCAGGTTAATCAAAACTAAGACCCCATCCATATCCATCAATCATCCAAAACAAACACACGCAACATGCAATGCGATTTTAACTGGGGCCGACCTAAGGGTAGGTTCCAAGTCATTATATTGTAAGGTGGGTTTGTTGTTTCATTGTTTCCCATAGTTAGGACGTCACACCTCCCAAATTGTAATGTAATGAAAATTACGTTGGTTCAAATGGCATGGTTTGTCCATTACAGTCAATAGAAAATGATCCAGTGACTTTGGGCAACGAGTTGGTGAGTTCGCCACTAGGTACCCGAATCTAATGAAGACCAGTGATCTATGGTTACTACCACCACAAAATTGTTGAAAAGGGGTGCATACGTTATTGTTTGGATGGCACACACTATGACAGTCAGGGAAAGATTCTAACAAACAATACAAGCAACAAAATATCATACAACAAAAATATTATACAACATCTCATCAAACATAAACAAACAAACAAACAACAATATCATGCAAGACCATGCAAAACAAAGGTACATATTTGGTCACTTAAGTCTAATACGAAGCTTATCCCTCGACATTCCCCAGCAGAGTCCCCACTATGAGAGACCTCGAAAGTAGTGCCTCTAAAAAAAAAAAAAAGATTTTTTGTGTGTGCTTTTTAGAGCACCTCTCTTTTTGGGTTAGTGGTATAGAGTCGCGACTTATTTTTTTATACAAAAATAAAAAATAAAAATAAATACATGACTAAATTGTTCTCTTCATTGATTGAATAAAAAATTACATATTTGGAAAATTGAAAAATTACATGGCTTTGGTTCCTAGTTACAAACTACCAAATAATTACATGGCTTTTTTTCCTAGTTGCATTCTACCCAAAATAAATAAAGACAAGGCTTAGATCTACTTATCTAAAGACCTAAATTTGGAGGCTAGATTATAGAATGGGAAGGAGTTAGGCACCCATTCTACCCAGACAAATTCTAGTCTTCTAGACTCTTGTGACCAATGTACCTTTTTATGCATATTATGAATGATATGTTGAACATGTGACACTAAAATTAAATCACACAAATTTATTTATGAATGAAGTCTCTTCTTTTATTTTTGTTTTTAAAAAATTCAGATCTGTTTGGATTGGTAAAAAAAATTGATTTTTGGATTTGTCAAAATACCCTATCTGTTTTGTAGGATGTAGAAAAATGTGGTTTTTAGAGATAGAAAATTTAGATCTGTGTTGATCACATGAAATAAAGTCTTTTGATTTGAAAAATATTAGATCTTTTTATGATAATGATAAAAAATAAAAATAAAAAGAGTTTTTTGGTTTGTAAAAGATCATATCTGTTTTGTGATAATGATAAAAAAAAGGGTTTTTTGATAACAGAAATGAATGTTCAAATAGTGTGTAAAACACCTTGAACATTTAGACGCCCAAATTACAAATTACCAATTCAAACTTATTATCAAACAATGTATATGTGGAATATGAAAATAAGCTAAAAACAGAATTGATAGAACAATTTAAACCAAATAAAATCACAACCATAGCAGAAATTAAATGGCAAAGATTAAGGGAAGAGAGATGCAAATACAAAGAAAACACAGCGATGTGTTACCGAAGAGGAAACCGAAGTCCTCGGCATAAAACCTCTCTGCCGCTCTTCAAGCGGTCAATAATTCACTAGAAAATGAAGTTGGGATACATGAACAGCAGAAGACCCTCCAAGCCTAATCTACCTAGTGTACCTAAGCCCTCCAAGCTTCTTGCTCCAATGAGATTACTACGAACTTTTGTCTTCTCTAGATTATTGGATTCTGCTATAGCCCATAGCATCAACCAATATCAATTGGTCCCTTCCTAACTGCTTCCCAAGTACCAAATAACCTTCTTATAGATATGGGTATGGTGAGAAAAGGATTTGGCTAAATGTACCTCTCAAGGATGTAACAATGGAGATGATGGGAGTAGAAAAATTTGGAGAATCAAAGGATGAAGATTGTGGATGAGTCAATCTTGTTTTTCTCTAGGGTTTCTATCTCAAAATTTTTTCTAGAAACTCTCTACAATAAGTGGGTATAAGGGGTATTTATATGATGGAAATATGAATGTACGCAGTGAAAAATTAACGGATCTACTTCATTTGCAATTGATAACATACACTATGTAAGTTTCAAAATTCAAGAATAAGAGAGTGTACCTTGATATGGTGAATTTCAAAACAAAGATCAGAAGTTCTTGAGAACACTCTTCAATCTTCACTCCAATTCCACTTGTTGTCCAAGAAGTGTGGTCTCTCAATCAGTTATATGTGTATGTTCTAGAGAGAATGAAAGAGTGTCCAACACTAACATACACACCAATTCATTTTCTTACAAATTCTGTATGTTTCTCTCCATATAACTGATTATCTAATTGGGCTAGCCTTTTGGACCTTTCCAATTGGGCTTTAGTGTGTGGCTTGGAATGAGACCAAAAGGGAACAAATAAGACTCTAACTCCAATAGACCTTGGACTTTTCTGTCAACTCTTGACAAGTCCAAAGTTACTATTAATTATATTTAATACCACTATATAAATATAATTGCACTCTACGCCTTATTAATAAATTATATCCCAAGACTTTATTGTACATGCAACCCTTTCATAAAATATTCGTAGTAATACAAAGTCATGAATAAAGACTGTCACTTTGTAAATTACTACATCTTAATCCTTGAGTACTCAGTTTAATCATTTTAAGTTATTCATCATATATTTATGAAATCCAATTTCATAAATATATACACTTTAATAATTCCTTACTAAAGTGGTTAGGCCTAACTCTCTGAATAACTAAACCCATTAAACTTATCTCAAATGAATATTTTATATCTCCGTTAAGTGACTATGAATTCCATCTTGAGAATATATGTTCCATCAATACTAAATGTGGCTGCCCAACATACAGAGGTTTTGAACGTTACTTTAGATCTCACTCCTAATATATCAAAGCAACCTACACTTCATAACCAGGTCCATTATTCTCCTAGGATTAAGAGTTCATGTAAATAGAAGTCGTGAGATTTATTATTCATTTGATAGTCGTTTGGAGAATAATAAATCTCACAATGGTCCAGTTCAATATGTTTTAACTCTTAAAACATATCAACACATCAACTAGAAGTTTTCATTTCCATGATCAAGACAAATCATCTTAGTTGATATGTTATAGTCTTCGCAAACGAAATGCCCAATTTCATCACCAATTATGAACTAAAATTCTGAGTTTACAAAGAACTTGTGACTTATATCTTCTGTGACTAAATCACATAAATCACATACTATGTATCTCATGGATTATAAGATAATGTCCGAATATTCATGTTACCATTATATCAGATAATAATAAAACAGCTTTATTAATGATATATTAAGTCATACATAATGTCATACATAGCATCATACAATAGGATTTAAGGGCACTAATCCTAACATTATACTGGTGTGTGTTTGGAATGTGAAAGGTTAGTTTTTCCCAAACAAAATGGTTTGGCAACTTGACCTCGCGACTTGACTAAGTTGCGAGTTAACTACCTAGCCAGACTGGAAGTTTTGTTCGGTAGTACTCCAGCTGGCGTGACTCTTTAACTCCTTTGCATGCTTCACACGTTTGCCTCCTTTGGCGATTTTCCAGCAGCAATCCAGTCACGAGATCCAGTTGCGAGGCCCTGCTTGAGTGCACACTCTTGAGCTTTTCTTCACACTCTTTCACACACTACCCTTACATGATTCCCACCTAAATACAGGGTTTCTAAATGCTGAATTACAAGCAAATTGGCATGGAATAAAGCTAACAAAATGGTTGATTATATATTCAACCTTACAATCTCCGCCTTTGGCTATTCTGTGACAAAACCCTAAAACAAACTCTAGACTTAACATGTGAGTTTAGAACAGTTAAACAAAACTCACTCGTGTAGCTCTTGAACCATAAGAACAAGTATCTCCTGAAAAACAAACAACACAATATGATCATTGTATGCAGAAAACTTGTAATGCATATAAGCACAATGCGATCAAGCAATATAGATTAAAGCAATAAAGCATGGCTTGACCAAAAATGAACAATCACTATAAATAGTGACCACAATGCTCATTCACACAAGGAATGAACATCCAGACATGCAAGCTAATAAGCTCAATGCAAAGTATCATTTTTATGTCCAACACTCAACTGATACAAAAACTCAAAGTAATTGCATCAATGATATAAAATCCAACAAGGGCACAAGTGTGATGTACTTAAAGAAATGCATAACATTAACAACAAGTACAAAGCTACAAAGCATGGGTACAAAACATAAAGTATTTTAGATAGCTAAGCATAATTATGAACTATGAGCAAAACAAAAACATAGTTAATATAACACAAAGCTCTTTCTATCTTTCTTCCCCTATCATATCACTCCCCCTATCATGAGTCATAGGAGCTGTGATGAACTTGGAACATATATACCTGTAACCTAAAATACTTGCACAAAACACATTAGACCCTCAAGGTAAAGCAAGTAATAAAAAGGACAAATATAATGTAACAAGTAAATTGCGATCAAGTAAACAAGATGTGAAACATGTGAGCAACTTCATCATACAACAAAATAGTCATAAAGAAAAACAGACAAAACAAAGTTTTCTTATTAACTCAATGTCTTCTCCCTCTTGGTATATGCATCTCCCCTATGGAATATCTCTCCCCCTACAATGTGCACGAGAAATAGAATTTCTCCCTTTAAGGATGTGCATAAGAGCCATGTAGAAATGACAAAAACTCTCTGGTATACTCTCTAGAGTATACTTTCCCCCTTTTTGTCACGAATAGACAAAGGGTCAAGGAGAAACGAGGACAAGAGATGAAGGTACGAACAATGATAATGATGCATGACGGCTGTGAGATGAATGAGAAAATGAAGCTCAATCCTAAGACAAAACAAAGTGCTACAAAGTGTAAGGTAAACATGACATGCTAGGATGAACAATGTATAGACCAATGCATGACAAGGGTAGCAAAGGTGTGTACAAGAGGTGGCTATGTGCAATGCATGGAACATGTGGTGCAAGGTATGTTAAACAGACAACCAATGAACCAAACATGTTCATTACGAGGAAACATGAGAATCCCCAAAGTTTGGTACTCATCAGAGTCCAAACAAGTGAGAAAATGCCTAAGAGGCATTTTATCAAACACTTAACGTGCACACTATGAATAACAATGTAAAACAATGCATGAACATCATGAAATCCACCCTTAATACATGTTCTTTTTGCCACAAGGGGCCAACATTCAAAGCAAAACATCAAAAGAAACCAATCCCATGCAAAAATTTGACAAAAATTAAGTTTTCCCAACCCCTATGATGAAAATCCCAACCAAGAGCCCAAAACTCTCTAAAACATAATCTAAAGATCAAAATCAATGAAAAGAGTTTATAATTACCTTAGAGATGTTAATGGAATGAAAAACCATTCAAATTGATTGGGTTTTGATGTAAAAATAGTGAAAGAGGGGTTTAAGAGAGGATGTGAGAGGTTTAAAACAGGTTTCCCATGAAAAGCCCTTTAAAAAGCTGTTTCTAGGCATTTCGTGACTGAGCGAGTTGCGAGATGAGTCGCGAATTCATGACTTGCGTTGCGCGACTGGCAAATCACGAGATGAGTCACGACGTGAGATGAGTCGCGAAAATTTTCAAGAATCGCGAAAACTCTGACACCTGTTTTTCAACACAGAACGTGTTTAAACAATGAAAAATAAAGTAAGCACTAAACATGAACACAATGAGTGATAAAAATCACTTCCAAATACATATAAAATGATCAAAAATCTTTTTGGATTGATCCATATATAGTTGAGCACACACACATCACATTTAAACAAGTACAATCGAACAAATGAATAAGATATTCATTGAACATTAGGCATGTGTATTGTGTGTGTGTGTATCAAATGTAGAATAGTCCTTAATCTAGAGTGAAACTTCAATAATCAATTCAATCAAGTCATACACAACTAGTACTAAGTCAAGTTGTCTATCTCAATTATAGAAATGAACATATATGACCTCCCACAAGAAAATGATTACATATCTTTGAAGCTTTTCATTTGGCTTCTTTACAATTCAAAACACTTCATCATTTTGAGATTGATGCCTAAAATTTTTGATATTTTAATTTGATGAGCAAGCCTTTGGCTTTTTGGGCATCATACATTTTCATAAATGTCGCTTTCCCTTTTTCCTAGTCAAATACTAGTACGTGTGATGGCTTTTGTAGATCATTATCTCTTTTCATTTTGAGATTTACATTTGTTGAGCTCTTTAAGCCAAAAAAAATAAAAGAGTGGGAAGATATATAGACACAAGTCTACGCATGTATCAAAACCAGCTTGACTATTGACTAATCATTCATGACAAACTTGAAGATCAATTTACAACAATCGCACATAGATGTCAAGATTTTTTCCACAAAAATAGATGTGCATACATAACAAGCTAAGCTCATAAATGTACTAAGTCATTTGTACGAAGGTACTAGGCCAAACTCACATGTGATATGTGCTCAAACATATACGATCAAACTTTTTGAATTTTTCACTTTTTATGTGGTTTTGGATTTTTTTTTACTCACACAAAACTAAAACATAAAAGTAAGATAAAAAAACAAAAACAATGCATATAAAGAAATGCAAGATGCACAAAATGCATGAAGATATGACATTTAATGCATGAAGGGTCTTACAAAGATCGAAAGAATTAGATCGAGGACCAAAAGAGAAAAAGCTCAACCATAGGCTCATCCAAACAGAACAATTTTTTGGAATGAGTGTCTCAAGATAAGTGAGATGAGGGTTGGAAGAATGAGAACCGGAGATGCACATAGTCAAGGAGTTAAGAGCATTAAACATTTTCTTTAACAACATACTATTTTCACTGAAAACCGGTTTACACTTTTTAGCGCAACTTCCAAGAAGCTCAGGTTTCTCTTTACTTTTGATTATTTTAAGAGCATGAAACTTAGAGTAATGAGGTCTTAGATGACCAAAAGTATCACAATGGTGACATACAATGTGTTTAGGGTCCACTAGGCATTTTGGGAAGGGATCTAGCAACAAGATTTTGTTCTCTCTTCAACTTACGACATTGAGGTCTTATATGACCAATCACACCACAATTGTGGCAGGTTAGAACAAATTTAGATCCATCCAAAACCTTAGTTTGAGACCTAAACAGAGACTTTGACTTAACAGCCTTTCTCTCCACCTTTTGATTTCTTTTATGTGGAGGAATGTACAATGATTTGTCCTTTGAGGTAGAACACACAATAGGCACAAAATTGGGTACCACAACATGATTGCAACAAATATTTTCATCTTTTTTATTAATAGGTTCAGCAATCAAACACTTGGCATGCATCTTAAGAGATTCATTTTCACATTTTAGCTCATCAACAAGTTTGTTAGACAAAACAAGTTTAGCATCCAAGTCCACATTCAAACTCTTTCAGCTTTTCAAGAGAATTTTCAACAAGTTTCTTATATTTTTCAACCAATTTGTTGGATTCATTGAGTTTAGCAATTAAATCATCATTTTCACAAAATAACTTGTTCAGATCCTTATGAAACTTCTTAGCATTTTTCTTCAAGAGTTTGATGTTTGGAATATCAACAACACCCAAAGATTCATGTAACATAGCATCAGAATCATGAGGAGTATCAGTTATAGAGGCATTTTCACAAACACGTGGTATGTTACAATCATCAACATCCAAAACATGCATAGAGGCATACAAAGCACTATTCATGGCAAATAAATACAAGGGGTCAAGGATCACACTTAGGTTTTTAAACCACAACAAGTGTACCTACTTTGATACCAATTGAATATTCAAATATTGTGTAAAGAACCTTAAACTTTTAGACCCCCAAATTAAAAATTACCAATTCAAGTTTATTAGCAAACAATGTTTGTGCGGAATATGAAAATAAACTAAAACAGAATTGATAAAATAATCTAAACCAAATAAAATCACAACCATAGCAGAAATTAAATGGCAAAGATTAAGGGAAGAGAGATGCAAACACAAAGACAACACAGCGATGTGTTACTGAAGAGGAAACTGAAGTCCTCGACGTAAAACCTCTCCGCCGCCCTCCAAGCGGTCAATAATCCACTAGAGAATGAAGTTGGGATACATGAATAGAAGAAGGCCCTTCAAGCCTAATCTACCCAGTGTACCTAAGCCCTCCAAGCTTCTTGCTCCAATAAGGTTACGCTGAACCTTTGTCTTTTATAGCTTACCGGATTCCACTATAGCCCATAGCATCAACCAATATCAATTAGTCCCTTCCTAACTGCTTTCCAAGCAACAAATAACCGTCTCACAGATATGGGTATGGTAGGAAAAGGATTTGGCTAAATGTAACTCTCAAGGATGTAACAATGGAGAGGGTGAGAGTAGAGGAATTTGGAGAATCAAAGGATGAAGATTGTGGATGAGTCAATCTTGATTTTCTCTTGGGTTTCTCTCTCAAAATTCTCTCCAGAAGCTCTTTACAAAATGTGGGTATAAGGGGTATTTATATTGGTGTGTGTTTGGAATGCGAAAGGTCAGTTTTTTCCAAACAGAGTGGTCTGGCAACTTGACCTCACGACTTGACTGAGTCGCGAGTTAACCGCCTGGCCAGATTGGAAGTTTTGTCCTGTACTGCTCCAACTGGTGTGATTCTTTAGCTTCTCTGTATGCTTCACACGTGTGCCTCCTTTGGCAACTTGCTAGTTGCGAGCCAATCATAAGATCTAGTCTCGAGGCCCTGCTTGAGTGCACACTCTTGAGCTTTTCTTCACACTCTCTCACATACTACCTTTACATGATTCCCACCTAAATACAGGGTTTCTAAATGCTAAATTACAAGCAAATTGGCATGGAATAAAGCCAACAAAATGGTTGATTAAATTCAACCTTATAAGAAAATTCAGATCTATTTTTTTATATGTTTAAAAAAATATGGAAAAGATGGTTCAAGAAGGGAGTTTCACTCATAATTTAAATTTATGCAACATGAATTAAATAGAACCAACACAAACACAAACACAATCTTGTTTAATCTTTTTCTTTATTTAAAAAATCTGCATATGTTAAAGAAAAATCAAATATGTATATAAGAAAGATACAAATCAATTTTTTATTAAGAAAAATTTAGATCTACATCTAATGAAGATACAGATCCATTTTTATTTTAAGTAAAAGTCAGATCGACATCTAATGAAGATGCAAATCTATTTTTATTTCAAGAAAAAGTCAGATCTACATCTAATGAAGATGCAGATCTATTTTTATTTTAAGAAAAAGTCAGATCTACATCTAATGAAGAGGCGGATCTATTTTTTATTTTAAGCAAAAGTCAGATCTACATCTAATGAAGATACGGATCTGTTTTTTATTTTAAGAAAAAGTCAGATCTACATCTAATGAAGAGGCGGATCTGTTTTTTATTTTAAGCAAAAGTCAGATCTACATCTAATGAAGATACAGATCTGTTTTTTATTTTAAGAAAAAGTCAGATCTACATCTAATGAAGATGCATATCTGTTTTAATTTTAAGAAAAAGTTAGATCTATATCTAATGAAGATGCATATATGTTTTTATTTACATTCAAGAAAGAGATGATAAAAATTGAATAAAAACAATCATGCTTTAAACAAAACAATGATTAATAATTCATAGATAAAAAAAACATTCATCATTATAAACAAGCATAAGAAAAAGGAAAGGATGATTGACAACAACCTCTTGCATGAGCACTCCTTGTTCTTGAAAGGATGTTTTCAGGTTCAAAGAAACTTATAAAGTTATCTTTGAAACCTAAAAACCCTAATTTAAGCAGCAAGTCTCAGAGAGGATCAGTAAATATCAGCAATTTGAGGGCCTCAAAACGTGTGCCTCTCAGAGCATAAAAAAAGTGCTGAATTATGAGGTTTAGTCTCTATTTATAGAGGCCAAAAGACTCTAAAAAATAGGCACGGGAAATTAGGACGAGAATCTAGACGCATCCTTTTGCAAAAAGATTGAAAAGGGTGTTCCTTATCGTCACCCAATGGCCGTTGGGCCAAAGCCCAAAAGGGGAAAATTTGGCCTTTTTAGAGTGCTGTTCGGCACTCCAACTGTGCCTTTCGGCACTCCAAAAGTGCCGAATTGGCTCTTGGACACTGAACGCTCTTTCGTGTTCGGGTGCCATTTGGACTCCTCTTCTAGGATTTTTTGACCGGTCCTTGCACCTAGACATGTTTTCATCCTTCGTCTATGATTTTTTTATCTCTTGTCTAGATAATTCAGAATTTTGAAGAACAATTATCTTGTAGATAAATATCCTAAAATAAATCTTGATAAAGTTCAGATTATCCACAATTTTATTGTTATCCAATCATCCCTTTTATTCCTATGCACGCATCCCTATTTTAAACACTAATTATCAACTAATCACAAAACTATTTAATTAATTTTAATTGTTTAACCAATCAAAATTAATTTAAATTGATCATGCATGGTTGACTCTACCTAAACACATTGCATGTTGACTGTGCAAATTTGATCATGTGATATCTCTCGATCTGACAGTTCGATTTGGAAACCGGAAACAGCGTTGCGATCACTAGAACCTCAAGATCATTTTTATGGTATGCAATGAATAAATTAATGCATGTAATGCAAAGACAATTTGATGCATGTAATGCAAGAAAAAATTGTTGCATGTAATGCAATCATGATTTTTAGGGTACGTGGATGATCATTCAAGTCATTCTCCTTGATTAAATCACAGGTGCAAAATTGAGTGTCTACAATGGGTCAACTTCTATCCCTCTATCACTCATTAGGAAGCCTAGCAATTTTCCAAACGTTACTCCAAAGGTACATTTTTGTGGGTTCAATTTGAGCCTATAGTCTTTAATCCTCTCGAAGAACTTTCTTAAGTTTATGGTGTGGCTACCCTTATCCTTGGATTTCACTATCATATCATCAACATACACCTCTACCTCATTATGTATCATATCATGTAGCAAGGTTGTAACCATCCTTTGGTATATTGCCCTAGCATTCTTGAGGCCAAACAGCATCACCGTGTAACAACAAATTTCCCATTCGATAGTGAAAGTGGTTTTGGTCATATCTTTGGGAGCCATCTTGATTTGGTTGTATCCCGAAAAGCCATCCATGAAAGACATTAAGGCACTTCCTACAGTGTTATCCACTAAGACATCAATGTGAGGGAAAGGGAAGTCATACTTAGGGCATGCCTTGTTCATGTCCCAAAAATCCACACATCCTTACCTTCCATCCTTCTTAGGTATGGGCACGACATTGGCTAGCCATTTGGCTTGGTGTATAGTATGGTTTTGAAATTCGGACCGGACCGTATGGTCCGACCGGAAAAACCTTGAACCATTCATTTTTACGGTTCTTTAAGCTTCAAGAACCGCTCTATGTGCAAAAAGCAGGGACCTGTGCGAACCACGGTCGGACCTCACGGTTCTGAGAACCCTGATCAGACCACCTCTCATGGTTCCCTTGAATCTAAACTTCAAAAAAAAAAAAAAAAAAAAAAAAAAAATTATCTACGAGCTTACAGAAGTAGATCTCCATTATTGTAGCTTCAAACATGCTGCTAGACGTTTGAATCTAAACTTTAAAAAAAAAAAAAATACATTATCTACGAGCTTATAGAAGTAGATCTCCATTATTGTAGCTTCAAACATGCTGTTAGACGTTGAGACTTGAGATCACATCATAGTTTCTTCTCATTCTTCTTCTCTATATCACTCTCTCTTGTTCTTTCTCTGTCTCAGTATTCTTCATTTTCTCTTCTCTCTTGTTATTTCTGCGTTTTTGCCTTCTCTGTCTTCCTCTCTTCTCTTTTTTTTTCCCCATCTCTTCTCGTTATTTCTTGTTTTTGCCTTCTCATTTACTCAACCTGACTGTCAACCACAGCGTATATTCTTGGGCTTCGATTTTAATCCGGTGGACAAAGCAATGTTTTTCTTTCTCACTCTTCTAGGCTTCTAGCTTTAGTTTATATTTTATTTTTAAAATTTCATGGGGGAATGGGTAAAGTACTAGAGTGGAGAATGTACCACAGCTTATTTTATTTTATTTTAATCCGGCTTTTATATTTTATTTTACTAAACTTTTGTTGAGAGACCCAAGGCTCTGGCAGAGCCTTGGGTCTCTCAACAAAAGTTTAATGGGAGACAAACTAGTAACCAGCGAAACTATTTGGACCTATTTTAGTTAATTTCGAATTATTTGACTATTTCATGGGGGAATGTCTATTAACTTTTTTTTTTTTCCAATTAATTTTATGGGAAATGTCTATTAACTTTTATATTGGGGTTCCATAAAAATAAAATAAAAAAGTTTATTGGATTGAATAGTCAAATATTTTGAACCATTTTAGGTAATTTTTCAATTTTTATTAATTTAATATATTTATTTATATTTTAATTAATTATTAAATTAATTATGACGTTATTACGGTTCGACCACGGTTCGACCTTAAAAAGCTTGAACCTTTCCTTTTTACGGTTCATTGAACGGTCCGGGTCTGAAAACCTTGGTGTATAGGTTTGATGAAACCTACTTTTATTTGCTTAGTGACTTCCTCCTTGATTTTTAAAAGCCATTCGGTCCTCATTCTTCTCAACTTTTGCTTGACGGGCACCACGTGATCATGATTATCAATGTGATGTTAAACTATCTCAGGGTCAATTCTAGGCATATCTTTATAAGACCATGCAAACACCTCTTGAAATTTCATTAGGAGTTCTTGAAGTCCTTTTCTTTCTTTTTCATTTAGAGTTGAGCCAATTTTAATTAAGCGTGGATTCTCATCATTGCCCAAATTAATAGTTTCAAGAATTGGTTCCAAAGGTTCAATTTTCTTTTCCAATTTTTTATTAATTTTATTTTCAAATTCATTTGAATCATTTAAGTGTAGAATTTCAATTTTATGGGATACATCAAAGTAAGCCAAATCAAAATTCATCTTATTGAAAATATTGAAAAGTACATTGGAACTGGCATTACAAAACTCTTTCCCAATTTTTCAGAAAACTCGACCCAAGTCCAATTATTAATGGACCCCACAATAGGCATGATCAATTCTATCTTCTTTCTTCTTCAAGGCTTTCCACTCTCCTTCTTGTCCTTCTTCATTGGTTCCTATACATGCATAGCTTCAGTTATGTCGTATAGATCCTCACCCTTATTAGGGAAGTCTTTACTCACCTTGTAAGGTTGAATTTAATCAACCATCTTATTGTCTTTATTCCGTGCCAATTTGCTTGTATTTCAGCACTTAGAAACCCTGTATTTAGGTGAGAATCATGTAAGGGTAGTGAGTGAGAGAGTGTGAAGAAATGTTGAAGTTTGTGCAAGATGCAAGGATTTGCGGGTGACTTACGAACGGCTGGGATTCGAGTGTGAACAGTCGCGCCAGCTGGAGCACTACAGGACAAAAAGTCCAGACTGGTCGTTTTGTAATCTCGTGGCTTGAACTCGCGACTCAGTCAAGTCGCGAGGCCAAGCCGCCAGACCACCCTGTTTGGGAAAAACTAACTCTTCGCATTCCTTTCTCACCCCAATATAAATACCCCTTATACCCACGAAATGTAAAGAGTTTCCAGAGAGAATTTTGAGAGAGAAACCCTAGAGAAAAACAAGATTGATTTATCCACAATCTTCACATAGATACTCTTCAAATTCCTCTACTCTCACCCTCTCCATTGATACATCCTTGAGAGGTTCTTGACCAAATCCTTTTCTCACCATACCCACGTCTGTGAGAAGGTATTTTGGTGCTTAGGGAAGTAGTTTGGAAGGGACCAATGGTTATTGGTTAATGCTATGGGCTATAGCGGAATCCGATAAGTTAGAGAAGAAAAAGGTTCGGCGCAACCTCGTTGGAGCAAGATGCTTGGAAGGCTTAGGTACACTGGGTAGATTAGACTTGGAGGGTCTATTGCTATTCATGTATCCCAAATACATTTTCTAGTGGATTATTGACTGCTTGGAGGGTGGCGGAGAGGTTTTACGCTGAGAGCTTCGATTTACTCTTCGATAACATATCGTTGTGTTGTCCTTGTGTTTGCATCTCTCTTCCCTTAATCTTTGCCATTTAATTTCTGCTGTGGATGTGATTTTATTTGGTTTAGATTGTTTTTCAATTCTGTCATTAGCTTATGTTCATGTTCCGCACATTTATTGTTTGATAATAAGCTCGAATTGATATTTTGTTTTTGGGGGTCTACATGTTCATAGCGTTTTCAATGCTATTTGAACTTTCAATTGGTATCAAAGGGGGTGCACTTGTTGTAGTTTAAACACCTTAGTGCGATCCCTGACCCCGTTTTGAGATGGATAGGTCTCAATCTCTAAATGTGCCACCATTTTTTTATGGTAATAATTATGCTTTTTGGAAAGTCTGAATGAGGGCATTTTTGTGTTCTATTGATGATACTGTGTGGGATGCAGTTGAAGTAGGATGGACTAGGCCGGAGGCTGCCAAATCCACTTGGGATAAGGAAGCTCTTGCGGTGGCTAATGCTAATAGTAAAGCCTTGAATGCTCTTTTCTGTGGTGTTTTTCCAGAAGAATTTCACAGGATTTCCCACATCACGATTGCTAAGGAAGCATGGGAGATACTGGAGACCACTTATGAAGGAACAAAGAAAGTAAAGGACAACAAGCTGCAGATGTTGACCACTCGGTTTGAGGAGCTCAAAATGAGTGAGGATGAGTCTTTTGACTCTTTCTATAGCAAGTTGAACGAAGTGGTCGTCGGCAAGTTCAACTTGGGGGAGAAAACGGAGGACTCTAAAGTTGTGAGGAAAATCCTTCGTTCATTGCCAGAGAGCTTCCGTGCCAAAGTGACAGTGATTGAAGAGAGCAAGGATCTTGATGACATCAAAGTCCAAGAGATGATTGGGTCTCTGCAGACATATGAATTGTCATTGCCCACACAAAGGAAAAACAAATCTCTTGCTCTCAAAACAATTGATGAAAGGGTAATAACTCATGACTCATTGGATGAGGATGTTGATGATAAAGATGTGGCATACCTTGTGAAAAATTTCAGAAAATTCTTGAAACTCAAGAACAGTGGGAAATTTGGTGATAAAGGGAAATTCCAAAGCTCCGAAAAGGAAAGAAGGGAATTCAAGAAGAAAGATGGAAATGAATACCAATCTTCACAAGGAATCACTTGCTTCGAGTGCAACGAGCATGGACACTTCAAAAAGGAATGTCCCAAGTATTTGAAATCGAAGGGCAAGGTCTATGCCACTACTCTAAGTGACTCGGATTCATCAAATTCTGATTCAGAGGATAGGTGTGACGGAGAAGGAAATTACTCCACATTTATGACCATTGCTCATGTTGAGTCTTTGGAGGACTTGAATTTACTTGTACAAGAGCCTGGGGAGCATAGTGATGAAGAATCAATGGGAGTTGTTGAAGAATCAGATGCTGAAGAAGATGAAAGCATATCTGATCTCCAAGAGAACTACAACTCACTCCTCACTCCTTAAGAAGTCTGAAGAGTACACAAGGGTGGCCAAGGCGGCTGTGAAGAAGATGAAGAAAGCAAAGGAGGACTATCAAAGTCGCCTAGTGCAACATAAGGAGGCCAAGTGTGAGATAGAGATGCTAAATGGAGAGCTAACCAAAGCATACTCTAAGATAAAGTTTCTTGAGCATGAAGTGTTTCAAGCAAATGCTAATGTAGACCGTGTCTCCTCCAAGAAACTTAATGAAATGCTTACTCAGCAAAAATCATCCTCAGACAAGTCCAGGTTGGGATATATTGGAGAAGGTAGTTCAGCTGTCAAAATCACCAAGGAAGTGAAATTTGTGCAAGCTAAAGACCCTGTAGTGACTGAATCCATACCTAAGAAAGGAGAGGATGAAAAGAAGAAGAATGTGGCTGACCAACGGGGGTTAAATAAGACCCGTAATCAATCAGAAGCCAGACATAAAGTTAGAGGAAGATCACTTCCAAGATCACAACGGGGTCCTAGAACGAATTATTTTTGTCACCATTGCGGATTGCAAGCATTGAGGAATGCAACTGATCAAAGGTCGAGAGGACCAAGAAAAGACAAGAGGACTTAGGCTGTTGAGCCATCAAGAGGTCGAAATGGTGATCCCGGTGTGATGGACATGATGAAGATGATTGGTGCATTCACCACTTGCTTGGAGAACTTCACTAAAAGGTTTGGAAGTCCTAACTCTCATACCCAATCCTATAGGGATATCACCCTAAACGCACGTGATGTGTGGGTGAAGAGGGGTACTCATGCATAAGCATTACAACATGTCCATGCATTAATTCTTCCTATGCTTTGTGAATATGCTTGGGTGTATGCTTTTTGCTTGTTTGAGTTGAAAACTGTTTGGTTGTTTATGTGTTTCATTTTAAAATGTTTTTACATTGTTTTTTATCAATCCTTTCTTGCTTTTATGTCAAAAATCCAAAAACACATAAAAAGTAGAAAATCCAAAAAGTTTGATTGATTTTGTTGAGTTTTATCTCAAATCATGTTTTTGCCTTGTACCTTTGTACTAATGGCTTTGTGCATCTACGAGCTTAGCTTGTTCCCTATGCACTCATATCATTGTGGAAGAAATCTTGAAATCTATGTGACTATTGTAAATAGATCTTCAACCTTGTCATAAATGATTAGTGAATGGTTTTGTTGATCTTGAGATATGCATAGACTTGTGCCTATATATCTTCCCACTTTTTATTTTATTGCTTTTCATTAAAGAGCTCACCAAATGTAAATCTCCAAATGAAAAGAGATATTGAGCTGCAAAAGCTTGTCGCACATACTAGTATTTGACTAGGAAAAAGGGAAAGCGACCAAAAATAAGTTGTATGATGCCCAAAAAGCCAAAGGCTAACTCATTAAAGTGAAATATCAAAAATTTCAAGCATTGATCTCACAATGAGATGTGTTGATTCAAAAAGATCAAATGATATGTTGAACTTGGAGCCAAATGAAAAGATTCAAAGATATTGTACTCAAGTTTATGTGGGAGGTCATATATGCATATTTCTATAATTGAAATGGGTCACATTAGCTAGTGCTAGTTGTGTATGCCTTGATTGAATTAATCATTGAAGCTTCACATTAGACTAAGGACTATCTCATTTGTGATATTCACACACAACACACAAGTCTATGTTCAATGCATGCCATATTCATTTGTGTGATTGTACTTGATTAAATGTGTCTTCACATGCTCAATCCTTGTTGATCAAACACAAAAATATTTTTGAGTGTTTTAATTTATTTTTGGAAAGTATTTTGTTTTTTAAAAGTTGTCAAAGTTTTCAAAAAAAAAAAAAAAAAAAAAAACAATGTTGACCTGTTCTAGTGACTCAGTCTTGGGTTGGTCTAGTCGCATGCCTCAGTCACGAACTTTACTCAGAGGGTTTTCGTGGCTCATTGGCGACTCACTGGTGGGTAAATTCCCTAGTCGCGAAAATACTTAGAATATATTTCAAAATTTGAGTTTTTATGATTCTCGTGGCTTAGTGTGGCGACTTGTTCATGGGTGGAAGGTCCAGTTGCGAGGGGTACACAGAGATTTTCGTGGCTCACCTCGCAACTCTCTCGAGGGTAGACCTTCCAGTCGCGAAAAACACTTAAAATTTTTTTCAAAAATCCTGTTTTCAAAGTGTTTTGTGGTTTACCCTGGCGACTGACTGGTGACTAGACCTAGTCGCAAAAAACGCGTGTTTTACGTTTTAAAGTCAGTTTTTAAAATATTTTTCAGTTTTCCCTTGTATTTTTGTGAGTGTTCATTGTCTTCCCCATTTCACTCCTTCAAACACACCGTGTCTCTCTTCGAAAATCTTCCATTTTTGCATTATTTCTTCTCAAATCTTCAAGAAAAAGGTATGGGTTTTCTTTTTCTCACTTCATGTTTCAGGATTTGAGCATTATTTTCTTGATTTATGAGTTGTCACTATGATTTGAGATATAATGTGTTCGTACATGGATTTGTTTTATTATTGTTGAGAGTTCTTGGTTTAGTGTTGGTGATTTTGTTTGTTAGATGCTCCTCTCATAGTTGTTTTTATGGGGTTTGTCCTCTGTGTTGTGTTTCTTGAATGTGATGTTCTGTTCATATCATTTCATGGTAAAGGGTCACAATGACAGTTATCTGTGACAGTGCAATATTCATTGCATCAGTGTTGCTTATTTTCTTTGTACTGTCTTGGTTAATGGTCTGTGTTTGAGTCGTATCTATCTTTGATCTTTACTGCTTATTCAATTCTTCAACTAACTTGACTCTAATCAAATTGGGTTCCATGTTTTGGGTTTTTGCTCTTGGTTCTCTGCTGTGTGTCTTCTTTTCTGTAGATGTCATGCCGTTCCGCTAAAGGAAAAGGCATTGTAATTGATGTTCCATCCCCTGTTGCTAAATGGACTCGTCGCTTAACTTAGTCTTCTCAAGATTCAGATATTGAGAAATTCAGGACTCCAACTGACTCACAGACTTATGACAACATTTTCAGAAAGGCTCCCACTGTGGTGGAAAGGATTGTCAAATTTGATACATTGGAAACAACATTTA
Source organism: Quercus ilex subsp. ballota (assembly GCA_032727855.1). NCBI lineage: Eukaryota > Viridiplantae > Streptophyta > Magnoliopsida > Fagales > Fagaceae > Quercus > Quercus ilex. The sequence goes on from CM064917.1 coordinate 35,773,049, forward strand.
TTCCCAGGTTGTTTGAAGCAAAAGATTGGGCTGATCTATTTGGGAACTTCGTGGACCCGGTTGATGAATTGGTTAAGGAATTCTACTCTAATGCAAGATACATAGGAGTAGAGTTGAAGTGTTGGGTAAGAGGAAAAGAATTTTCCATCAATTCGGATTACATTGCGAAGACTGTTCGTATCACCAGACTAGCAAATGTGGATCTCACTCCATATGATGATAGAGAGCCTAAGCTAAATGACATTAGTCAAGTTCTTGGACTTGAGCATGAGATTTCAAGTAAAGGTTCCTCTATAAGCACTGCACAGTTTTTGCCTGAACTGACAACTCTGAAATTGATCATGTTCTCCAACCTCTATCCATTGTCTAACACCGCCTTCATCAATCTTGGAAGAGCACAATTTATGTATGATTTAATTAACAGAGTTCCAATCGACATCTGTGCTCATGTCTTTTAGACCATTGGAAAAGCAGCAGCTTGAACAGTAGCCCGAACATGTCTTCCTTTTTGTAGTCTCATCATGAAGATCTTGCTTCGCAAAGGTGTCCGTTCACCAACAGATGGAAAGATTATACCGCATTCTAGACCAATATCTATGATGACTCTTCAAGCAAGCAAGGGTCATTCCTCTAAAACACCCAAGAGTGAGCCATCCACCTATGAAACTCCAACTGCTCATGCTTCTGTTACACCTGTGCAATCGACTGGCACACTCCATCTGTTGCCCCTGGATTTCAAACAGCTAAGCAAAATCACTTGATTGAAAATGTGCTTCATTGGATCTCCGATTTGGAACGGCTTCTCCACTCCATCAACAACCAAACTCAAATGTGTCTCACAACTATTGAGACACAACTGGATGCTAAACAGTGAAAGCTAGAAGATAGCCTTTAGCAATTTGTGCCAAAAAAGGGGAGAGCAGCACATAGTAAGGGGGAGAGCAGCACAAGAATGGGAAGGAGTGTGCATACTGAAAGGGGGAGTTGTGTGCTAAAAAAGAGTTGATATAGTTGATATACACTCACATATATATACCTGCCCTATTTATAGTTATTTGCTTGCTAGTTTTTATATACTCCTGTGTGAATTTGTTTATAATACTTTTTGGGAAAACTTGTGGTTAGCTGGTACACATATATATCTTTAAGATGTTATTCAGTTTTTATTTAAGGGTTTGTACTTGTTGCTTTTGTAAGCTTTTAAGGTTTATGTACTTATGCTTTGTAGCTTTTGTACTTATTGTTAAATGTCATGTATTTTCTCTAAGTACATCACTTTTGTGCCCTTGTAGGATCTTGTTCCTAGATGCATATATGTTTTGTGCATTGGTTAAGTGTTGGACATGCAAATGATACTTTGCAAATAAGCTTATTTGCTTGCATGTCTGAATGTTCATTCCATGTGTGAATGAGCATTGTGATCACTATGTATAGTGATTGTTCCTTTCTGGTCAAGCCATGGTTTATTTCTTATTTCCATCTTGCTTGATCGCATTGTGCTTACTCCATATGCATTACAAGTTTTCTGCATACAATGATCAGATTGTGTTGTTGTGTTTTAGGAGATACTTGTTCTTATGGTTCAAAAGCTTCACAAATTCTAGAGTTAGGTGTGAATGAGTTTTCTAACTGTTCCCAACTCACACGTTAATTCTAGAGTTTGTTATAGGGTTTTGTCACGGAATAGCCAACGGGGGAGATTGTAAGGTTGAATTTAATCAACCATCTTGTTGGCTTTATTCCGTGCCAATTTGCTTGTATTTCAACACTTAGAAATCTTGTATTTAGGTGGGAATCATGTAAGGGTAGTGAGTGAGAGAGTGTGAAGAAATGCTCAAGTTTGTGCAAGATGCAAGGATTCGCAAGTGACTCGTGACTGGCAAGCCGCCAAATGCAGTACACAAATGAAAAGTGCGAGAAGATGAACAGTTGCACCAACTGGAGCACTACAGGACAAAAAGTCCAGACTGGCTGTTTTGTTATCTCGTGGCTTGAACTCGCGACTCAGTCAAGTCGCGAGGCCAAGCTGCCAGACCACCCTGTTTGGGAAAAATTAACTCTTTGCATTCCTTTCTCACCCAAGTATAAATACCCCTTATACCCACGAAATGTAAAGAGCTTCCAGAGAGAATTTTGAGAGAGAAACCCTAGAGAAAAACAAGATTGATTCATCCACAATCTTCACATAGAGACTCTTCAAATTCCTCTATTCTCACGCTCTCCCCTGATACATCCTTGAGAGGTTCTTGACCAAATCCTTTTCTCACTATACTGACGTCTGTGAGAAGATATTTTGGTGCTTAGGGAAGCAGTTTGGAAGGGACACCAATGGTTATTGGTTGATGCTATAGGCTATAGCAGAATCCGGTAAGCTAGAGAAGAAAAAGGTTCGATGCAACCTTGTTGGAGCAAGAAGCTTGGAGGGCTTAGGTACACTGGGTAGATTAGACTTGGAGGGTCTATTGCTGTTCATGTATCCCAACTACATTTTCTAGTGGATTATTGACCGCTTGGAGGGCGGCGGAAAGGTTTTACGCCGAGGGCTTCGGTTTCCTCTTCGATAACATATCGTTGTGTTGTCCTTGTATTTGCATCTCTCTTCTCTTAATCTTTGCCATTTAATTTCTGCTGTGGATGTGATTTTATTTGGTTTATATTGTTTATCAATTCTGTTATTAGCTTATGTTCATGTTCCGCACATTTATTGTTTGATAATAAGCTCGAATTGATATTTTGTTTTTGGGGGTCTACATGTCCATAGTGTTTTCAACGCTATTTGAACTTTCACACCTCATTAAAGAACCAGTTGCCATCATCCCCACTCTAACAGCTAATCATTTCATCATCTCCTTCTTCTTCTTTACTCACCACAAGGTGTTGGTCGTTGTCAAAAGAAGGGTCCATGTTGCATTCAAGCATGAAGCGAGTTGGGGCGACTTGAGTTGTTCCCACTTTCAAGGTCCATTCTAGCCAATCATGATCTTCCCACGATCCCACATCTCTAAACTTAGAGAAGTTATTGACATGGGCCCTCTTGAAAGTCCACAGTCCAAGATCACTTTTTAGTTATGGCATAAAGTTGGGTAATAGTAGGCGGACCTTTCCTTCTACCATCATGCGGTTAATGTCCTCTTGAGTTAGCTTGCTTTGTTCATGGTTAGCCTTGTATTTTTCATCTTCTTCTTTTGCTATCTCGGAGAGGTGGCCTATTATCTTTTTAAGGACTTCAATTTGTGCCTCCACACCAGTGGCGACGGTACTCTTTGGTCAGGGGGTTCAAATGAACCCCCTGACTTCAAAAAAAAAAAAGAAGAATTATATATATTTAATATATTTTTTTGTTAGTATAATACATTAATTTTTTTCTTAAAAATATTTTTGCACACCCTGACTTAAAATTTATGCACCCTTATTACGAGTATTTTTGACTTTGAAGTAAGAGTAAGTGTCTGTGAATTGTAAGTATTACTTTTTATTATAAATTTTTTATTATATGTATATGATTGTGTCTAATATTAATTGTGTGCATTATTTTTTTAATAATGTCATTTGTGTGAATAATGATGTGTACGTGGATGTTTGTATACAATATAAGTATAATATAACTTTATATAATTTAATAATTAGGAAATAGAGAGGATTTTTTTTTAGAGAGTTTCAACCTATGGCGTCTGCTCCTGATGATAACTTTTTATCATCAGATCAAGACACCAATCAATTTTTGGTGTAGACAGGAATTGAGAGGATTTCTTATATGAATGTGTATAGTTATGTGCGTCAATAATTAATATAGAGCCAATGAGTTGAGTTTAGTCATTTAGTTTAAAATATTTTTATAAAAACAATGACAAATATATAATATTAACTACATAAAAAAAAAAAAAAAATTTAGACAAACTTAACAAAATAAAATGGTCATAGCTACCTATATTGGCAATAAATTCTTGTAATGAACTATTGTGTAAACAATTCAAAATTTGAAAATTTGTAGAAGGAAATTGTAAAAATTCTTTTTTTTTTCTATAACTTGATATATTCAAGTTCTCTTTTTATTAATATTTTTTTTAATTTAGATTTTTTTAATGACCCCTCTAAACAAAATTTCTAGAGCCGCCACTGCTCCACACACTCAACATCTTTTGCATGAGGACCTTTTCACTTGAGGCATCCACCTTTCCCTCTTGAGGAGCCATCCCTTTGAATGTCTTGCATTCCATTGGACTTGGATTGGAGTGATGTCTAAAAAGAAGTCTCATTTTCATTAAGTTCATGTCCCAATTAGAGGTTCCTTTTAGCTTTTATATGTCCTTAGAAAATTCTTAAGATCATTTAACGAAGGTCCAATTACAATGTCGCTCACTTCCCTCTCATGGATTTTTGCCCCTTGTTACGTTGGGCTTTGGTCCATTTACAATAATGCTCTCATCTTACTCTCCCAGGCTTTCGTTAGAATGCACTTAGAAATTTTAAACCTTTTATCTCATACATGGGCTTACAATGCATTCATCACCTTTGGGCTTTTCATTTTTATTCATCATTTCATCATTTCTTTTCTTGACATAACCCTCTAGCTAGAATACATTGTAGCTTTCCTCTCAAAGTCTATGAAATTTTCATCATTTTAGGCCTACGCATGCAGTAAAGAGACACAAGATTAGGGAGTTTCATTTTTGGCTTTGAAGAATGTTGGATGGTAAGTCCATAGCATATTTGTTACCTTAGGCCCAAAGTCCTCTTCTTCAAAAGGGCTTTTTCCACTTAGGCTTATGATAGCAATTAAGCTACAGTCTTACGAACCTTTCAAGTTAAGATATACCTTTGGATTTAGGGACAAGCCTCTTATATGTGAGAACTTCTTTTCTTTTATCCCATAATATATTAGGATATACCGTAACTTTAGGGTCATCCCTTCCATTTTTTATATCTTTTATTTGTCCTTTAGAATTAGGTAAACACATGGTATATGGTTGAACAAACAAGAGATATATAAAGGGTATCCTTTGTGATAGGGTCTAGGATCTCTCTAGTGTAGGTAGGCTCCCTAAGGCTAAAGGGATAGATAAGTAGGTCACTCACAACTAGGTGGGCTATGATTCTAACCGAGGGCCTAAGTGGCCCTTTATTGGATTGGTAGCAAACGTTTAACGTACTCAAAGCCCATTATAAGTGATGGCACCGATTGTGAGTTGGTGGGATGAACTTTGGAAGTTTTGGGCCCGAATTGAGCCTTCCATCTTCCCACTCATCACCAACCAAGGTTAATTTACAAAAGAGAACAAGTGATGTGTATGCAAAACAAGTATTGAAATAATTTTTATTAAGGTTAAGAAACAAGACACGTAAGAATTAAACTCTCTATCCCCAGTAAAGTTGCCACTGTGGACACAAGGGGTTTGGAGTCGCCACCTAGTTTTTGCAATGGTCTAGAAACCATATATATAGCATCCTCTCGAGGAAGGACCTTTAATCTTACTACCAGAGTATGGATTTGGAGTTTAGGTACACTCTTGGGAAGGTGTTAGGCACCCAAGATCGCCCAACCCTAAGTTTGGCCTCCCATCATTGTGTCTTATGTCTTAACCCTATTAAAAACTAATTAAATACTTGTATCCTAAACTCACACACGCACATTAATCATGCATCTAACATACAACATGGCATCTTTATGCCTAAACAAGCATACTTATCTATCCCCAAAGCAAAAGAGAGGCAAACACACATAAGAAACCATATCATTAATCTAAGCATGCTTCATCATTTCATCAAAATAAAACCATAACACAAATGCATGGGCATTTTTAATGCATGACTTACCCTTTACTTACCTTTAAACAACACAACACCTATGGCATTGATGCATGGACATGGGAATGAATGGCATAGCATCGAAAGTGAAAGCTCGAAAATGTGTTGAAAACACAAGATCTGTTTAGACCCCTAAATTAAAGATATGGCTTGGTTGATTTTACACTAACTTAATACTAAGTGCAGAATAGTGTAAACACAAGCGTATAAGCAAGACAACTACTCTAACCCATATTTAAAGCAACATAGTAGTAAAAATGAAATGAACAAGAGTAGGGAAGAGAGATGCAAACACAGATAACACCAAGACGTGTTATCGAAGAGGAAACTGAAGAACTCGGTGAAAAACCCCTCCGCCGCCCTCCAAGCGGAAATCAATCCACTAGAAAATTAGTTGGGATACATGGGTTAGCAAGAGACCCTCTAAGCCTACCTAAGCCCTCCAAGCTCCTATTCCAACAAGGCTTCTCAAAACCGTGTCTTGTCTAGCTCTCGGGATCCCGCAATAAGCTCCATGTTGCATCTGCCATCCTCGGCTTCTTCCAATACTTCCCAGCAACACCAAAACTTCACTTGACACTCTGAAAAGGTGTGGTAAGTGTTTGGGCTATCAACCTCTCAATGGTATGGAAATGGAGAGGTACGAGATGAGGAAATTCCCAAAATAAATGTGTAGAGGATTGTGGGTATAACAATCTCTAACTCTCAAGGTGTTTCGCTAGGGTTTTCTCTCAGAAGCTCTCCTTTACATTTGTGGGTAATGTGGGTATAAATAGTGTAGGCACAGATAGTATGTATCAGGTTGGACAGGCTGGCAGAACAGAATGCCTCGCGGGAGTCTCGTAGGAAGGCCTTACCCGCGAGGTACTCGTGAGACACAACTATCTCCATCTGGCCTGACTCTTCGCATTCTAGCATGTGCAGGGCACATGATATAATTCGCGGGATGCTAAGTCGCGAGATACCCGCGAAACCTTCTTCAATCTTCAAATGCTTAAGTCTTCACACTACTCTCTCTATCACACAACCCTTACAAAGAAATCCCACAATAAATACAGGGTACAACAAATTGAATATAATTACAATCAAATTTGGTACGAAATATAAACCAACATATTATATAGCTGTAAATAACAACTTTACAGAAAGCAAGAATTAAGCATAAAAACCCTAATCTAAGCATGTTAAAGACAACAAGCATACAAGACAGAGGCACAAATACGTATGAACTTATGAAAAGGCTTTAAAAAGGGACAAAGCTTGTGAAACAAATCAAACAAACAACCTAAGGACTCTGGATTAGGGTTTTTGGGCAAGTGCCTATGTATGCTGCCAAAGGCCTGTGTACGCATGCTCATGACATGCGTGCGTGGGACTTATTCAAGAATCTTAACCCAAAAACCCGAAACAGAAAATAGAGCACACAAAAAAAAAAAAAAAAAAAACCCTAATTCTAACTATCAAGCTTGCTCAGAACACAACAAAACTAAAAAACTAACCTAAGCAAACATATAAAAACCTAAACTATGCAAAGAAACAAGATTTAAAGTAAAAAGAAAGATAGAAAAGGAAAAAAAAGGAAGGAAGAAAGAATGAATACCTTAAAGCAAAAGCTCCTAGGCTTGATTTTTTAGCTTTCCCCTCCATCAAATCTATCACAATTCAATAAAACAGTGTTTAGAAACTTTAAACTCAAAGGATTGGGGCTAGAAAAGGTCCTAATCAAATAAAAATGACTTGAGGGTGTTTCGTGAAAAACTTCCTTTTGATTCACTATTTTCTAGTGAATCTTAAGATTTTCCTGTGGGATTTCTGTGTGTTTTGAAAATGTACCATGTAAGGCTTTTTGTGCATTTAAAAAGTGATTTTTTTTCCATTTTAACACTCCTCAACTCAATTTGATATTTGATTGGGCTCTAAACTAGCCTTGGGCCTTAGAGTTTAAGCATCATTGGGGAACGGGGACCCCAGTCGTAAAGGGTACAAAATGTGGTGTCTACAACAGGGAAGTCATTCTATGATACTGAAATTTGCTTGGGGATTTGGTCGATGATCTTGACTCACGGAGGAGTTTTCACGATGATTTCTGATCTGCTGAAGGATGTTTTTAATGCCTTTAACCCATTGGGATGCCTTTGAAGATCTTTGTGTTCATCACCTACTGAGGGAATTTCTGTCATTTTTGGATGTATTTTGAATTTTCCTTTGCGTTTCCAGCCTCTTGGGATCTTCTTGTCCATATTTGGAATTTTTTGTTTTTTTGCTAAACTACACATGGTTTAGCCATTAGGTATGTTCCTGCCTTTTCATCTTTTTCTCCAACGATTACCAACCGTTTCTTTTTTTCCATTCACTTCATCTCCCTCATCTCTTCATATTCTCTCTAACTTCCTTTACAAAAACCCTCTACCTCTCTCTCATTCTCTCACCATATGATTCTCATTCCCCCTTCAATCTCAACTTCTCTCTCAAACTCTCTCTCATCTCTTTCAATGGCACCAAAGTCCAAGAAGAGTTCCTACATCCTCTCCACCAACACATTTCACCTCACCCGCTGGAATGGAGCAGTAAGGCTAGATGAGGCTCCTTCCTTGACCTATAGATCATATCATCATCTTTCTGAGGGTGCAGGGGCTGGATAGGTGAGTTTTCTCCAGTTTTTCCATTTTCAAGTTTTTCCTTTGATCTTCTGTTTTTATATGTTTTTAGGCTTCGGTTTTGTTGTGGGATGGGTTTAGATGAAAACCTGAAACTTTAGGAAGGGTAGAAACATGTTTAGGATGAGTTTTGGTTAAGAAAACTTGAAAATGTCAAAGAACAACTTTTTATATATGTTCCTACATGCACAAGCGTGTTCTTGCACGTGCAACTAGTATTCATATGTAAGCGGGCTTGTTCTTGCGCTCATGTGTCTGTTCTTCAGTTCATGCACGCATAGGTTCCAACCTGCACACATATGCAGAATCCTGCAAACGCAACCTCTTTCTTGTGTGTGCATGGCACAGGCAAAAACCCTAGTTTGTGCATTTGAACTCCTTTTTCATTTTGTCTTCATTTATTTGCAATTTTAACTTCATTCCTCACCATTTTTGCATCCAACTATATGTCCCATGTAATATCTCATCCTATTATGAATCCAATATCACTTTCCCACTATTCTTTTCACCAAACCATGAATCTAATCTCACTCTTTTTTTTGCCAGTTTTACCTCCATACTCTGGCAAAGGGAGTCCCAGCTCAGGGTCACATTCGTGTTGTGAGCTTTAAGCCAATCATCGGTTTGCTGCCTGAGAGGTCTGCTAGTGTTGTCTTGGTGCAGACTTTGGCTGAGAGGTGGTGGGACACTACTCACACCTTTCACATTGCTAATTGGAAGATGACCATCACTCCCCATAACTTCTACCGCATGATCGGCCTATGGTTTAATGGGGCCTTGATAAGTTTAGAGAGCAAGTCGAGCACTTGGCTAGGTCTAGAGCTACCTAGGAGGAGGTATGCCACGGAGACGATCTACTACACCGACCTTGGGTAGACTTTATGTGTCGTCCATAGGGGACGGTTGAAGAGTGTGCTCAGATGGCCAGGGTCTTTTGTTGTACCTATTGAAGGCGTACTTCTTTGCCAATAGAGGATAGACGATGTCCTTAAGGTGGCTAGCCCTTTTCTAGGACTTTGAGAGGGCTCAGAATGCCAACTGGGGACAATTGGGGGTAAGCGTTCTTGGCCTACTTTTATTCGTCCTTGGACATTCTCAGCCAAGGGACTCTGCACTAGCTACTGGAGCCTTAGAAACTCCTCGAAGTTAGTTTCCTTACATTTTCTCTTATAGCTCATGTGTATTCTCAACCCTTGTGATTACATATATCCATATGCCATTTAGGTTAAGACTATGTATCATATTCTTGCTGCCTACATTCATATCCACATCTTGCAAACTATTATCTTGCAAACTGCCATCTTGCAAAATGTCATATTTGAACCTTGCAAACTGTACCAAACAGTCATCTTGCAAGCTGTCATATCTGTATCTCACAAACTGCCATGTTCTCTTGCAAACTGTACCATAACCTCTTACAAACTGTTATATCTTTTCAGCGCTGGGCGGTGGAGTACGATCTTATTGCTCGGGGAGCTTCGATGGATTTGAAGAGCGTCACCTTGATTCGGGCCCAACTCGACAGGCTTTCTCCTGATGATGTAAGTTAGGAATATATTGCTTCTCATTTTTTGCCTTGCGTGCTTCTTAGGATTTTCTTTCTAACCCTATGTGTTGTCACAAATTGTATGGAGTCCCTGGGCTAGTGTTGATCCTGTCATGAAGTCAAACTTGGAGGCAGTTACTATTATTGCTTCTAGGATCACCCTACCTATTGAGGGTGCCGAATTGAGGGTGATTTACTTGGCAAATAGGGTGTGCTACCAACTAACGGGTGAGTACGTGCCCTAGGTTTCAATGGACCCTCTTGAGTTCTTGCTTGCCCCTCACTTGATGACGACCACGGAATATGACCTATGGGGGCCAGGCATCCCCTACACTGAGCAGGTCACGGATTAGCTAGACTATGATGAGTTTAGTAGGACTCATTTCATGCCTTCCCTTACTACAGTGGTATGTGTTCTTGCTTCTCTCATATTTTTTTCAACCATCCATCATTTTGCATTCTTATACATTGGTGATATTCAAATGAAACACTTGTGTTTGGCTAGCCCTGCTACTGGTGCTCCTATCAATTCTCCCCTTCTACCCTCGTTGGTTTATGCTTATGGTCCTGACAGCTTTGCTCGGGAGCGTCCAGTTGGCCACAATACAAATGTCACGGGTTACCCCTTTCCTGAGGGTACACAGGTGGTGAGTTCTCTTTTATTCTTCCTTTATTTTTATTGCATCTCTCAACCCTTATCCTAACATTGTCCTCTTTCAATTCAGCCTACTTTGCAGGAGCACGAGGAGCTTATTTGGCTTGTGGGGAACCTCAAGTTAGAGGTGACCAAATATTCCAAGCAACTATATGGCGATGAGGGTGTTGGTGATGATGATAATGGTGGTGATGATGGTGATGGTAGTAGAGGTTTAGAGTCGACTCCAAGCCATCAGCCAAGGAAGAGGCATTTCTAGTGATCCTGCAGACAGACAAAAACAAATAGCAATGTAGCATATTTCTTTTTTTGTTGCTTTTATTATTTTTCTCTTTTTAGATTACATTCTTGCAATTTGGATTTGAATTTGAGACATTGGGTTGTATTTAAGAACATCTTTCACATTTATGCTTTTATTTGGGATATGTACTTAAATTAAAAACTTGTGGAAACTTTATGTAACTCTGCTATTCTTAATATTTGAAAATTCTGAGCTTGAATTGTGCATTGAGTAGTTTTTTAGGCTGTAAGACTCATAGGAGAAGCTTTTGGGAGAAAACATACTCAAAATAGGAAAACGATGTGTCCCTAACTTCCTTTCTGCATGCACAGACACGTGCCTATGTGTGCAAGTCTTGACCATGCGTGCACAGCCTTGACTCTACATGCGTGTATCGAGGGCCAAAGCCTTAATTGCCTCTATTCATATCAAAAATAACCATTGGGGCCACCACGCCTTCATCAAGCACATTCTAAACTTAGAGAACACTCCTTAAAGCTTTCCAATGGCAAAACTCTCTCCTTTAGAGGTCTTGGCATGGCTCAAGAAGCTTGTCCCTAGTTTCTAAGAGGCTCTCACTCCTTTTGGTCTCTCTTGCATCTTTCCCATACCATCAAGTCAAGGTAGATGAATCTCTCCCTTAATTCCTAATTTTGCCTAGGTCCTCGACCTAGCGAAGCTCCTCTAAATTTTGCATGGATTGCCTTTCGGTTTTCAACACATCGAGGCTCCTTATATCATCTTTGAATTTATCATTTTTTTTCTCTTTTTATTTATTTATTTTTTATTTTTTACTTTTGCTTTCTCTCCTTTTTTTCTTACCTTTTCCAGATATGGCCATATGAGAGGCTCCAATCATTTCATTCAACCTCAGGAAATAAGAAATGAATTGAAGGCCATCATGAAGTGGGTTCACATAGCTAACAAAGGCTACAAAAGTCCAATCAAAAGAAGGAAAGACTGGCCAACCACCTTGATATGCCCCAAATTTTACTTTTTAGCACTTCATGATTCTCATGTCTTTTCTTATGAATTTAATAAAGGATTGGAATGCTCCATATCCCCTATGGAAACATTTTATCATCTTTTAATTTAAGCAATGAGAGAACCATCCATTTATTATCTTTGCTTATTATTATCATTTTTTTTCCATGCCATGTAATTTTTTCCCATGACGTCCTTTGAGGAATTTTTGCCATGCCCATGGTCTTTGCCCTTATCTTTTACCTAGATCGCCCTTTTAGATTTTCAAACTAGCGGGGTTTTTTTGCCTTAATTTTTGCCTAGGCCGCCCTTCCGGGTTTTCAACGTAGCAGGCTTTTTTCTTTTCTTCAAATGTTGTATCTTCAGAGTCTATCCATGTTGATCATCTCCTCTTCATCCAAATCTGTGATTCTTTTAGTACCTCCTAACATGATCTTCTTGATAATAAAAGGCCTAGACAATCTTGGCTTCATCCTTCCTCTTGGGTCAAAAGTTTCATCTCTAAGCACTTTGAGGACCAAGTCCCCTTCTTTAAGATTTCTAGGTTTCACTTTTTTGTTAAATGCCCTAGCAATCCTCTTTTGGTATCCTTGTGCGTGGTATTTGTTGAGATTTGTGCCCTAGAATCCTATTGTATAATGCTATGTATTATATTATGTATGACATTGTGTATGACATAATGTATGACTTAATATTGCAATTAATAAAGTTGTTTTATTATTATCTGAAATAATGGTGACATGAATGTTTGGACATTATCATATAGTCCATGAGATGCATAGTATGTGATTTATGTGATTTAGTCACAGAAGATATAAGTCACAAGTTCTTTGTAAACTCAGAATTTGGTTCGTAGTCGATGATGAAATTGGGCATTTCATCTACGAAGACCATAACATATCAACTAAGATGATTTGTCTTGGTCATGGAAGTGGTGACTTCTAGTTGATATGTTGATATGTTTTAAGAGTTAAAACATATTGAACTGGACCGCTGTGAGATTTATTATTCTCCTAATGACTGTCAATTGAATAATAAATCTCACGACTTTCATTTACATGAACTCTTAATCCTGAGAGAATAATGGACCTGATCATGAAGTGTAGGTTGCTTTGATATATCAAGAGTGAGATCTAAAGTAATGGTCAAAACCTCAATATATTGGGCAGCCACATTTAGTGTTGATGGAACATATATTCTTAAGATGGAATTCATAGTCTCTTAACGGAGATACAAAATATTCTCTTGAGATAAGTTTAATGAATTTGTTATTCAAAAAGTTAGACCTAACCACTTTAGTAAGACTAAAGTATATATTTATGAAATTGGATTTCATAAATATATGATGAATAACTTAAAAGGATTAAACCGGGTACTCAAGGATTAAGAAGTAATTCACAAAGTGGCAGTCGTCATTCATGACTTTGTGTTACTACGAATATTTTATGAAGGGGTTGCATGTACAATAAAGTCTTGGGATATAATATATTAATAAGGCTTAGAGTGCAATTATATTTATATAGTGGTATTAAATATAATTAATGGTAACTTTGGATTTGTCAAGAGTTGACAGAAAAGCCCAAGGCCTATTGGAGCTAGAGTCTTATTTGTTCCCTTTTTGTCCCACTCCAAGCCACATTCTAAAGCCCAATTGGGAAGGCCCAAAAAGCTAGCCCAATTAGATAATCAGATATATAGAGAGAAAAACATACAAATTTAATAGAAGAAAAAAAGAAGAATTGGTATGTATGTGAGTGTTGGACACTCTTCAATTCTCTCTAGAACAAACTCATATATCTGATTGAGAGACCACACATCTTGGGTGTTAGTGGAATTGGAGTGAAGATTGAAAGTCTTCTCAAGAACTTTTGAATTTTTGGTTTTTGAATTTCACTGCTTCAAGGTACACAACTTTATTCTCTAATTCTGAAACTTATATGGCACATGTTGACAATTGCAAATGAAGTAGATCCATTAATTTAATTTTTCCGCCACATAGACTCTTATTTCCATCATGGTATTGTGCCCTTGCTCTCTTCTCATCTATCAAAGCCAATTGCTCATGTCTTTATTTCATCCAATCTTCCTCTAGGACCTTGGATTCTGCTAGAACTCTCAAAGATTGTATCTCCACCTTAATGGGAAGTACCACTTCACTACCACAGACCAAAGAGTAAGGGGTTTCCCTAGTTGACACATGAATAGAAGTTCTGTAACCCCATAAGACAAATGGGAGCTTCTCGGACCAATTCTTGTATGTCACTACCATCTTGGCTAGGATGTCCTTGACGTTCTTATTGGCTGCTTCTACGGCCTCATTGGTCTACGGCCAATATGGTGAAGACTTGTGATGCTCAATGTTGTATAATTCCATGATCTTTTCTAACCTCTCCCTCAAAGTGGGAACCATTATTGGAGATAATCTCTTGGGGTACCCCATACTGACAAATAATGTTATTCCCTATGAATCAAGCCACATGCTTGGCTTTTAGTATGGAGTAGGAGGCCGCTTCCACCCACTTGTTGAAGTAATCAATTGCCACTAAGATGTATTCATGTCCATTATAGGACTTAGGGGCTATCCTTCTAATCAAATCTATGCCCTAGATTGAGAAAGGCCATGGAAAGGTCATGCTTTATAGCTCACTAGGTGGCACGTGATTCAAATTTGCATGTGTTTGGCAGTCGTGACAACTCTTCACAAAGTCTATACAATCGGTTTCCATCGTGTTCCAATAGTACCATATCCTTAAGATCTTCTTGGCTAACATTCTCCCATTCATATGAGGACCACAAATCCCTTGATGGATTTCTTCCATGACTTTCTCGGCTTCTTCCTTCTTTAGACAACAAAGATGTATACCATCATAGGATCTGCTATAGAGCTGACCTCCGCATAAGATGTATTGCATTGCCACCATCCTAATCGAACGATGCTCTTTCCTATCAGCACCATCTAGATATACCCCCAATTCTAAGAATTTCATGATGTCATAATACTACGGAACCCCTTCCTCTTCTATAACTAAGACTAGAGCTTCGACCTTCTCTTTCTAAATGAACCCATAACTTTGTTCAATCTCTAAGGGTTGTGTCCATACTCCTTCAGGTATTTCAACCATAGAAGCTAAAGTAGACAAGGCATCTACAGACTGATTATGAGCTATAGGGATGACCATATATTCAATCTTGTCATAGGTTTTGGTCAAATCCTCTAAATATTGCTAATAGGGTTTTAAGTGCTCCTCCTTCACTTTCCATAATCTTTGTGCTTGAGCTATAACCAAAGTTGAATCTCTGAAGACCTCGGCCTCTTTTACCCCCAATTCTCGAAGAGCTTCCATTCCAGCGATACAAGCCTTAAATTATGCCATGTTATTGGTTGCCTCGAAGTTTAACTTAACTGCCAAGGGTATGTGAGATCCTTCGAGAATGATCAAGAGTACTTTTATCCCATTCAATATTGGTTCACGGTTTCATCAAAATACATCTTCCATGCCCCTTGCTCAATGTCCAAAATGTCCTCATCTGGGAAATCTTCTCTACCATCCTCTCCTTCCACGGGGTTCTTGGCACGAAAATCTGACATAGCCCTCCCTTTGATAGGTTTCCTTACCACATATTTTTAAATCAAATTCTGCTAATAAGATCAACCACCTTGACAGTCTTCCACTTAAAGCGGGCTTGTCAAACAAGTACTTCAATGGATCCATCCTGGCTACTACCCTTATTTGGAAAGGTAGGATAATGTGTCTTAATTTATGTATGGCCCATATGAGAGTAAAGCATAATTTTTCTATGGGTGTGTATCTAGCCTCATAATCATGGAAACTTTTGCTCAAATAGTACATGGCTCTCTAATTCTTATCATCGCCTTCTTGTGCAAGCATACTTCCAACCGCATCTTCTATGATAGAAAGATATAGGAGTAATGGCTTTCTATGTTTCAAGGTTATCAAGAAAGGTGGATGGAGGAGATATTCCTTAATGAGCTCAAAAGCTTTCTGGCATTCATCATTCCATTCATGAGGTTCATTCTTTCTTAGGAGTTTGAAGATAGGCTCACAAGTGGAAATGAGTTTGGCAATGAACCGGCTGATGTATTGTAATCGACCTAAAAATCCCCTTATCTCTTTCTCGCTTTTGGGTGGAGGCATCTAATATGGCTTTGATCTTTGATGGATCAACTTATATTCCTCTATCAATTACCAAGAAGCCTAACAATTCCCTACGGTTACCTTAAAGGTGCATTTTTGTGAGTTTATTCTCAGCCTATACTCTTTGATTCTCTAAAAGAACTTCCTCAAGTTAACGACACTATAACAAAATGTATTTTCAGTGATGAAAAAATTTGTCACTAAAAGTCCAGTTTTTCGCCACTAAGGACCTTCAGTGACGAAATTGGACTTTTAGTGACGAAACTCATTTCGTCACTGTAGCCCCGTCACTAAAAGTATTGGTGACGAAAAATTTCGTCACTAAAAGTCCGATTTGATTTTAAAAAAAAAAAAAACTTTTAGTGAAGAAAACATTTCGTCACTAAATGTTTTCCTCACTAAAAGCACTATTCAACGACGAAAATATTTCGTCACTAAAAACACTTAAGTTTACTAAATCATATTTAGTAACGAATAATTTTGTCACTAAAACTATGTTCGGGTACATATAGTGACGAAAAAATTCGTCATTAAAACTATTTTTAAGAAAATTCAGTCACATATAGTGACGAAAATTTTCGTCACTAAAACCATTTTATACAAAATTTTGCTATATTTAGTGACGAAATTTTCGTCACTAAAACAATTTTTTGTTGCTATATTTGTGACGAAAAAATTCGTCACTAAAACTTATTTTCTGTTTTTATTTTTTTCATGGTTTTGATATTAACCTGTAACCTGTCATTACATTATTAAGACCTCACATTTGAATAATACATTTATTTCAACAACACATTTATAAAAAAAGATCCATACATTCCACAAGTAAAAAGTAAAACAAGTATCCAATTCAAACTGCTTCCATACAATAATTGTTTGCAATACATACAATAAATCTACCTAAACCCTATTTTAGAACTAACGGAAGATGTTCTCATATGCCTTCAAGTAATGCCAAAAGTAAATCCCCTATAAGCCACCAATAAGAAATCTGCACAAATATAAAAACAATAATTCGTTAAAATCGTAAAGTAAAAACATTAACTATGTATAAGAAACATTTCTAACAATGCATTAAGAGTAACCACACATAATTGCTACTAATCAACAAGTTTCATTCACTCCCAATATGAATTTAAATCACTTCATAACACCATGCAAGCCACCCGCTTGCTCCAACACAACAACCCACGACAAAAAAAAATTTCCAACATCACAAGTATAATGCTTACAAGCATTGAAATTGAATAAAGAAACATAATTGCTACTAATCAACAAGTTTCATTCACATTTGCAAGAAATTAAAAACACTCCCAATATGAATTTAAATCACCTTATAACACCATGCAAGCCACCCGCTTGCTCCAACACAACAACCCACCACAAAATAAATTTCCAACATCACAAGTATAATGCTTACAAGTATTGAAATTGAATAAAGAAACACAATTGCTACTAATCAACAAGTTTCATTCACATTTGCAAGAAATTAAAAACACTCCCAATATGAATTTAAATCACCTTATAACACAATGCAAGCCACCCGCTTGCTTCAACACAACAACCCACCACAAAACAAATTTCCAACATCACAAGTATATATAGAGTTTTATAAGTTTTTAACTAGAATATACTTACTTTGCTCAAGCTAAGTTTACAACTTTCAGAAAAAATCCAAAGTTAACTTGTGTTCTTCACCTTGTTCCTTGCAATTTCTTTAGTCACCAAAGAGAGAGAGCTGGAGATAAAAGAAAGATAACTTTTAGTGAACCAAATAACTAACTAAACCATAAAACAGAGACAAATCAAAAAAATAAATAACTAACTAAACCACAAAATTTGAGCTAGACCTCATTGGAAAATCATGCTCCTTCGTCAACAAATGTTTTTAAGTTTTTAACATCAAGTGGAGCAAAGCATTTATCTTCACATCAATATCTTTTGGTGGCACCCTAAATTTATATATAAAACAATATGACACAGTTGTAGACTAAATGCAAAAAAGTAGTGTGATAGAGTTGTACTCTTAATGCATGTAATGTGCAATCAATAAGCGAATTCACTCGTGATGGCACATGCCTGGCCAAAAGGATTGAGCACAAGAAACCTTATTTCATTTCAAGTTGTACCCTAAAATCATAGATCATGACCCATCTTGGTATAAGTTACATATAACAAAAAATCCTCTAAATTCAACTCCATTAACTCTAACTAGAGTTATATCTTCTATTAAATCTTTCTACTGTAGTCTATTCTCAAATTGATACATGTCATCATACTTTTCATGCCAGCATATGCATTGAAATAGGTCATAGATCGAAAAGTCATATTAGACCAGTTCCCCTCATCCATCCAAACAAATAAACAAATAAATATTAGCAGGAACTTCTGGCTCAATCTCTCCCTCAAGAACAATCAATCTAAAATTAGACAAAAGGCTTCTTTTAGGCATAAATTTTCACCACAGCCCAGTTCTACTCCTACTTTTACCAATATGAGGTGCCACTTACCTTTTCTCAACCAAGTTTCAGTAACAAAAATGCTCAATAAGTATATGACAAATGAGACAAGATAAAGTTTTGATGTTGGTTTGTGTCTTTGATGTCCACAATATCCGATTATACTTAAAAGTCTGAACCATGAAAAAAACCCTGCTACATAATAGTAGCCTTTGCATCCAGCCTCATTATAACAAGAATAGAAACCAACCATCTAATGGGGCATTCAAAGAAAGAAAAGTTACAAAAAAAAGTAAAAATCAAATAAATGAACCATTTATGTATATCGTATATATTTGCTGCACATAATAATCAAAGCATGGTTTTACAAGCATTACCACAACAATTCACCAGAACTTAGTCTGAGACCAGCAACCATGGCGAAAACTAGTACATACAAGTGCAGTCTTTCAAGTATATCACATATATGTCATAAGCTTATTACATCATTTCTATTCTATACTATTACTACAAAGAAAAACATTTTAACAATCACATCCTAAAAGCCAATAACCTGCAAGCAACTAAAGCAGCAGAAATTCAACAGCATTGCTAAAAAATCAAGCACCGTAAAGGCGTAAACCTATTACTCAATCCATTGTCCCAAATCATCCAAACAAAACCCCAAACTTTTTTTTTTATAAAAAAAACAGAGACAAACCGTCCCACCACAAAGAACAAATCTCAAACAAGAAGAAAAAAGACAAAAAAAACAAAAAGGAAAAAAAAAATTAACATTAAGCAGAAAAATTAACATCAAGCGTTTAGAAAAAAAAATTAACAAAAAAAATTAACTCAAAAGGGAAAAAAAAAAAATACCCGGAAGCGTCGCGAAGGATGAAGCGAACTGAAGCGTCGCCGAAGGATGAAACATCGCCAGAAGCGTTGCGAAGGATGAAGCGTCGCGATTGCGTGTGAATCGTCGCGAAGGATGAATCGGCGACGGTGAACTAAGGCTACGGCAGTGACAGAGGGAGAAGCGTCGCCGGGGCTAAGGAAGGCAATGCGTCGCTGGAAGCGTTTGGTAGCTGAAGCGTCACGATTGCATCTGAATCGTTGCGAAGGAAGGCGACGGTGACGGCGAGCTAAGGCTACGGCGACGACGGGAGACGAAGCATCGCCGAGGCTAAGGAAGACGAAGCGTCACTGGAAGCGTTTGGGAGCTGAAGCGTCGCGATTGCGTCTGAATCGTCGCGAAGGAAGGCGACGGCGACGGCAATGGCGAGCTGAGGCTACGGGGACGACGGAAGGCGAAGCGTCGCCAATGACTTGAAGTGAGGTAGGCTAAGTGTATCGGTGTGTGGGTGAGGGAAAAATATGAATTTCGTCGAATGAGTGTGGGTTTCGTCGAATTAATATATAAAAGAACCTATAGTGATGACTTCAGCTTCATCTCTAAAAGTTCTATTTTTTTGTGACGATACAGTTTCGTCACTAAAGGTGCTGCTGGTCATGCCTTTAGCGACGAATCTGTTTCGTCACAAAAAAAAGAACTTTTAGCAACGAAAAAATTCGTCACTGTAGATCCATTTGTTTCCCGCCTACCCTTTCTGTTTGGCGCCCTGAATTTAGCATACCCTATAGTGACGAAATCTAAATTTCGTCACTAAAGGTTAATATTTTTTTTATAATTAGTGACGAAATATAAATTTCGTCACTATATGGTACTTTTTTGTGACAAAAATATTTTCCTCACTCAAATTCGTCACTGTAGTTACATTTTGTTGTAGTGCAATGTGACCCTCTATCTCCTTGGATTTCACAATCATATCATCAATATACACCTCTATCTCATTGTGCATCATATCATATAACAAGGTTGTGACCATTCTTTGATAAGTTGCACCCGCATTCTTGAGCTCGAATGGCATTACGGTGTAACAATAAATTCCCCACTATGTGGTGAAGGTAGTCTTGGTCATATCCCTAGGGGCCATCTTGATTTGGTTATATCTCGAGAAACCATCCATGAAGGACTTCAAGGCCCTACGAGCTGTCTTATCCACTAAAACATCTATGTGTGGAAGAGGGAAGTCATCCTTAGGGCAAGCTTTGTTCAAATCCATAAAATCCATGCACATTCTTACCTTCCCATCTTTCTTAGATACGGGCACAACATTGGCTATCCATTCTGCTTGGTGTAAGGGTTTGATGGACCCTACTTTCAATTGGTCGGTGACCTCTTCTTTGATCTTTAAAAGCCATTTGGTTCTCATATGAAAGCTTGGAAATGTGTTGAAAACACACAAGCAATTTAGACCCCTAAATTAAAGTTACGGCTTGGTTGATTTTACACTAACTTATTACTAAGTGTGGAATAGTGTAAACACAAGCGTATAAGCAATACAACTACTCTAATCCATATTTAAAGCAACACAGTAGTAAAAATGAAATGAACAAGAGTGGGAAGAGAGATGCAAACACAGATAACACCGAGACGTGTTATCAAAGAGGAAACTGAAGAACTCGGTGAAAAACCTCTTCGCCGCCCTCCAAGCAGAAATCGATCCACTAGAAAATCAGTTGGGATACATGAGTGAGCAAGAGACCCTCCAAGCCTAATCTTCCCTCTGTACCTAAGCCCTCCAAGCTTCTACTCCAACAGGGCTTCTCGGAACCGTGTCTTGTCTAGCTTTCCGGATCCCCCAACAAGCTCTATGTTGCATCTGCCATCATAGGCTTCTTCCAATGCTTCCTAGCAGCACCAAAACTTCACTTGACACTCTCAAAGTGTGTGGTAACTATTTGGGCTATCAACCTCTCAATGGTATGGAAATGGAGAGGTAGGAGATGAGGAAATTCCCAAAACAAATGTGTAGAGAATTGTGGGTATAACAATCTCTAACTCTCAAGATGTTTGGCTAGGGTTTTCTCTTAGAAGCTCTCCTCAACATTTGTGAGTAACGTGGGTATAAATAGTGTAGGCACAGAAAGTGTGTATCAGACTGGACAGGCTGGCAGAACAAAATGCCTCGCAGGTGTCTCGCGAGAAGGCCTTACCCGCAAGATACTTGCGAGACACAGCTGTCTCCATCTGGCCTGACTCTTCACATTCCAGCATGTGCAGGGCACAGGATTCATTTCGCGGGTAGCTAAGTTGCGATATACCTACGAGAAATCTTCAGTCTTCAAATACTTAAGTCTTCACACTCTCTCTCTATCACACAACTCTTACAAAGAAATCCCACAATAAATACAGGGTACAACATATTGAATATAATTACAATCAAATTTGGCACAGAATATAAGCCAACAAAACAAATAGTTGTAAATAACAACTTTACAATCTCCCCCTTTGGCTATTCCGTGACAAAACCCCTAAAACAGTCTCTAGACTTAAACGTGAGTTTGGAAACAGTGGCAAAACTCACTAACACCTAATCTAGAAGCTGTGAAGCACTTGCAAGTAAATACCTGTTACCTGAAACACTTGCACACCAACAAAACTTTCATTAAGTTTATGACAAGTTAAACACAAGGTACATACATGAGCAAGTAAAGTGTGAACAAGTTGGTAAGCACATCATAACATATAAGCATATCTTGATCAAACAGAAACAATCATTAAAAAATGACTACAATGAGCATTTAACAAGTAAATTCTCATCCGGACACACAATGCAATTAAGAACAATCCCTAGGATCAATTGCATGTCCAACACTCAACCAATGCAAATTACACGAAGTACTTGCATCTAGGATAAAAAATCCTACTTGGGCACAAGAGTGATGTACTTAAGACATATTATCAATATGTTAAAAGTACCAAAAAAAAAAAAAAAAAGCTACAAAAGCATTGAGATAAACACAAAATACTGAAATAAAACTGAGATTAAAAACAGAGTATTTAAGCTTTAAACAAAAGAAATAAAATTAAATAAAAACTAAAATATGAACTTCTTCTCCCCCTATCACCATACTCCCCCTATCAACGACACCATCTCCCCCTTTTTATCATGGAATAGCTAGTCATTTTCTTCTAGCTTCCGTTGAATTTCTTCCAGTTGAGTTTGGAGAGATGTGAACTTTGAATCAAAACAACTATGGAGAGAGTACATGATAGATGCTAGTCCGAATATCTTGGTATTGATCTCTTGCATAGCAGTAGTAATGTTGTCTAACTGTTCATCATAGGCATGGGATGTAGATGTCGAGCTCCCTAGAGTTGCATGGCTTTCTTGCTTAACATTCTTCTTGGTATGACTCATACTTGCATGGAGAGTACGAATGGTAATTGGACTTGGCCTTGGGTATGGGCGCTCATCGTCTGAAGGATGCACACCTTTGAGTTTCAAAATTCTTGAGATAAGGCGACAGAAAGGAATACAATTCCTTGAAGCAATCCGGTCAGCCGTTTTTGCCAAGATGTGGCAAAATATGAGAGCTGAAAGCTCGAAAACGTGTTGAAAAACACAAGAGCTGTTTAGACCCCCGATTAAAATTACGGCTCGATAGATTTTACACAACTTTAATATAAAGTGCGGAATAGTGTAAAAGTGAGCGGATGAACAATATAGCTACTCTAATCCACAAACTAAACAACACAGCAGTGTAATGGAATATAAAAGAGTAGGGAAGAGAGATGCAAACACAGAAAACACCAAGACGTGTTTTCGAAGAGGAAACCGAAGAACTCGGCGAAAAACCTCTCCGCCGCCCTCCAAGCGGAAATCGATCTACTAGACAATCAGTTGGGATACATGAGTAAGCAAGAGACCCTCCAAGCCTAATCTACCCGATGTACCTAAGCCCTCCAAGCTTCTACTCCAACAAGGCTTCTCGGAATCGTGTCTTGTCTTAGTTCTCTGGATCCCACAACAAGCTCCATGTTGCATCTGCCATTCCAGGCTTCTTCCAATGCTTCCCAGCAGCACCAAAACGTCACACAACACTCTCAAAAGGTGTGGTAAGTGTTTGGGCTATCAACCTCTCAATGGTGTGGAAATGGAAAGGGAAGGGTTGAGGAGATACCACAAGCAAGTGTATAGAGAAAGGTGGGGATGACAATCTCTAATTACAAATGTGTTTGGCTAGGGTTTTCTCTCTGAAGCATTCCTCAACATTTGTGGGTAATGGGGGTTTATATAGGATAGGTGCAAAATGTGTGAGTCAGTCAGTACAGGCTGGCAGAACAGCATGTCTCGCGGGTGTCTCGCGGGAAGGCCTTACCCGCGAGATACTTGCGAGAGACAGCTGTCTCCATCTGTCATGACTCTTCGCATTCCAGCATGTGCAGGGCACATGCTTCACTTCGCGGGAAGCTTAGTCGCAAGATACCCGCGAGATTCCATCAGCTTCCAAATTGCTTGAGTCTTCACACACTCTCTATCACACACCCCTTACAACAATTCCCACAACAAATACAGGGTATAAACAATTGATAGTAATTACAATCAAATTTGGCACGGAATAAAAGCCAACAAAACACATAGTTGTAAATCACAACTTTACAATCTCCCCCTTTGGCTATTCCGTGACAAAACCCTAAAACAGACTCTAGACTTAAACGTGAGTTTGGGAACACAGGCAAAACTCACTCACACCTAATTCTAGATTCTGATAAGCTCTTGAAACATATGAACAAGTAACTCCTGAAACACAACAACAAAATATTATCATTGTATGCAGAAAACTTGAAAAGCATATGGAGCAATAAGCACATGATCAAGCAGAATGAAATAGAAACACTAAATCATGGCAAGATCAAACGAGTAATCACTATACACAAGCAATTACTATGCTCATTCACACAAGGAATGAACATCTGGATATGCAAGATGATAAGCACATATGAAGAGTACCATTTGCACATCCAACACTCACCCAATGCAAAATACTTGAAGAATTTGCATCTAAGAACAATCCTACTAGGGCACAAGAGTGTTCATCACTCAACCAATGCATAGAACGTATATGCATCTAGGAACAATCCTACACGGGCACAAGAGTGTTCATCACTCAACCAATGCATAGAACGTATATGCATCTAGGAACAATCCTACACGGGCACAAGAGTGATGTAGTGAAGTAAATGTATGACATTAAACTTCAATAGCACAAGCATAAAGGCTGCATAAGCAAAGTATTGCAAATACATGGCACAAACCATAAAAGCCTACAAATCATGCTAGACTACAAATCATGGCATAGTATTAAAGCTTTAAACACAAAACAAGTAAACATAGGAACTGTTGACTTCTTCGCCCCCTATCTCCATACTCCCCCTATCAATGACATCATCTCCCCCTTTTTGTCATGGAATAGCTAGTCATCCTCTTCTAGCTTCCGTTGAATTTCGTCCATCTGAGTTTGTAGAGATGTACATGATAGTCGCAAATCCGGACATCTTTGTACTCATCTCTTGAAGAGCAGTAAAGATATTGTTGTTCTCTTCATCATTGATACGAGCTGCAGAACTCGAGGAACCCGATGGTGCATGAGTTTCTTGCTTGGTGTTCTTCTTGGCATGGCTCATACTAGCATGGAGAGACCGAATGTTGATTGGACTTGGCCTTGGATATGGACGTTCATCATCCAATGGACGGACACCTTTGAGCTTCAAAATCTTTGAAATAAGGCGAGAGAAAGGAAGACAATTCCTTGAAGCAGTGCGGTCAACTGTTTTTGCCAAAATGTGAAAGATATGAGAGCACACATCAATCTCGACATCCGTGATCAGATCGTTCAAAAACAAAGCTCGACCAAGGTTCATATATCCGGTGCTGGACAAGGGATAGAGATTGCTACACATGATCATTGAGAGAAGTCGTAGCTCGGAAGAGAGAGATGCCACATTGATTGACTTCTTAGTGGATGAGAATTCCAAATCAGCTCCTAAAGACTGTCTGAGATATTCTTCATCGGGGTTCAGCTCATCATATACCGGCGGTATGGGGAGTATGTTAGGGTTTGTGCCCTAAAATCCAATTTATTGGCATGTCATGAATAATTAAGTTGTTTAATTATATGAGACCATTTATGAACTAATAGGACATTATCTTAGTCCATGAGATGCATAGTATGTGATTTATGTGAAAAGTCACAGAAAGATATAAATCACAAGCCCTTTGTAAACTCAGAATTTTAGTTCGTAGTCGGTGATGAAATTGGGCATTTCATCTGCGAAGACTATAACATATCAACTAAGATGATTTGTCTTGATCATGAAAGTGGAGACTTCTAGTTGGTATGTTGATATGTTTTAAGAGTTAAGACATCTTGAACTGGACCGCTGTGAGATTTATTATTCTCCTAATGACTGTCAAATGAATAATAAAGCTCACGACTTCTATTTACATCAACTCTAAATCCTGAGAGAATAATGGACCTAATCATGAGATGTAGGTTGCTTTGATATATCAAGAGTGAGATCTATAAGTTATGGTCAAAACCTCAGTATATTGGGCAACCGCATTTAGTGTTGATGGAACATATATTCTCAAGATGGAATTCATAATCTCTTAATGGAGATATAAAATATTCCCTTGAGATAAGTTTAATGGGTTTGGTTATTCAGAGTGTTGGGCCCAACCACTTTAGTAAGGAGTTACTAAAGTATATATTTATGGAATTGGATTTCATAAATATATTATGAATAACATAAAGGATTAAACCGGGTACTCAAGGATTAAGATGTAGTAATTTTCAAAGTGGCAGTCAATATTAATGACTTTGTATTACTACGAATATTTTAATGAAGGGGTTGAATGTATAATAAAGTCTTGGGATATAATTTATAGATAAGGCCTAGAGTGCAATTATATTCTTATAGTGGTATTAAATATAATTAATGGTAACTTTGGACTTGTCAAGAGTTGACGGAAAAGCCCAAGGCCCATTGGAGCTAGTGTCTTATTGGTCCCTTTGGTCCCATCTCAAGCCACAAACTAAAGCCCAATTGGGTAGGCCCAAAAGGCTAACCCAATTAGAAATCAGTCATTATTTAATAAGTGTTATTAAATAAAGAAACTATGAGAATGGTTTTAACGTACGTAAGATGAAAAGAAAAAGAGTTCAGTTTTTCTCCACAAGGGAGAAAAAGAAGGATTTTTCTTTGAGAGTTTATGTACAAAAGGACTGATTGAGAGACCACACATCTTGGGCACCATGTGGAATTGAGATGAAGATTGAAGGTATTCTCAAGTCAAGGTTTTGAAATTCACTGCACCAAGGTACGCTTTCTATTCTTTGATTCTAGAATTCATGGTTACATGTTTATCTTTCATGATTGAAGTAGATCCGTTTGTTTTTTGTTGCTTCCACTGCGTGTGTTCTTGTATGAGATACGAGAACCAGATTATTATCCATCAGAGTATTGGCCGGTTAATGTGTAGAATTTCCGCCAAGTACATTGGTGTGACAGAAAAGCTCTTTCCTCGAACCCAACATTTAATCTCATCACCGACGACACTGGCATTGGCATAGAATTCCTTAACCATGTTCTCGAATGTATCCTCGAAAGTTGACAGCAGATAGTTCCAATCTTTCGTAGCAAACCAAATAGGTATTTGTGTGTCTTTGAGTGATGGCTGATCAACCCCCCTTTCAACTATCAAAGGAGCACCCTGAAAGTGGTTCTTGAAGGATTCAAAAGCAACATGAGACTTGAACAAGTGAGGATCAAAGGTTCCTGTTGAGCCACGAGTTCGCTTCGGTCTAGATGAATCAGCATCAACATCAATGATCGGTTCTTTCCCTTTGTCGCGGCCTCCTTTCACAGCTGAAGTCTTGAATGGAGACATCTGTGCAACTTTACAAAGCAAATAAAAGAAGATGCACAAGCACAAACCAGAAGACAAACTTCATTAGATTCAAGTTAGTTCCAAATCAGACTTAGACTAACTAAAAAACAGAGCATGGTAGACACTAAACATCATGCTAAAAGACTCCAACTTATAAAGCATAACTACATTGCACCAAATTAAAAAAAATGCAATAGAGGGTGTCTGTGTGCATGTGCTAATGAGTGTGTGTGGCATGAGATGCATGAGGGTGCCTAAGTGTGCCTAGTTGTGTGCCAAGAGTGTGCAACATGAACAAAGTGAGTGAAACACATAATCAATGACCAAACCTAAGTAAAATAAGGTCAAACAAGTGAAAAACTATGGATTGAAATCACTTGATTCCATTTTGTCACAAAAATGTCACTTGGACATTTTGACAAACACTTAGCGTGCACAAATGCAAAAATTATATGAATAATGCATGAACATGTGAAAATCTACCCTCAATACATGATAAAATGCCACAAGGGGCCAACACAGATGCAGAAACAACAAATGGGACACAGCCCAATCAAAAATATGAGAAAAATTCACCCAATTTTGAAAACCAACCCAAAGTTTCAAAAATCCCCAATTTTGAAAACCCTAACAAAAATTCTGCATAATCTAAGCAAAAACTTAAAAAGAAATGGTTAACAAACATACCTTGAAGAAGAAAATGCAGAAAAAATGCTTGGATTGAAGGGAAATGAATGGAATAGTGATTTTGGGTTGAGAAAGTTTGAGAGAGGTTGAGCGAGGGAAGTTTGATAGTTTTGAAAAACTGTCACATCAGCTATATAAAAACTGAAAACACGCGTTTTTCGCGGGTTATAGAGGGGCGAGACAGTTGCGAGACAGTCGCGAGAAGTGCCACTGAAGCACAAAATTTTCGCGAGAAGCATTAGGTCGCGAAACAGTCGTGAGACAGTCGCGGTAGCTTCTGTCTGAAATTGGAAAAATCCAATTTTAGCCAAACAGCATTTCGCGAGAAGCTGTTGGTCTCAAGACAGTCGCGAGACAGTCGCGAAAGTTTCTGTGTGACATGATAAAATAAAAAATTTCCCTCAACTCCTTTTCGCGGGAAGCTCTAAGTCGCGAGCTTCTCACGAAATTTCCCCTGAACCTGTTTTTGAAGAGACACAAAAAATGCAATTTAATCAAAAACAAAAGACAAGAAAGTATAAAATCACTTTCAAAAACAAATAAAACACTCAAAAATCTTTTTGGGTTTGATCAACAAAGATTAAGCATGTGAAAAACACATTTAATCAAGTACAATCACACAAATGAATAAGGCATTCATTGAACATAGACTTGTGTGTTGTGTGTGGATATCAAAAATGAGATAGTCCTTAGTCCAACGTGAAGCTTCAATGATCAATTCAATCAAGGCATACACAACTAGCCCTAGATTATGTGACCTATCTCAATTATAGAAACATGCATATATGACCTCCCACATGAACTTGATAACAATTCATTGAAGCTTTTCATTTGGCTCCATATTTAACATATCATTTGCAACTTTTGAGCAAAGAGAATCTCATTTAGAGAAAGATGCCTGAAATTTTTTGATATTTCATTTGATGAGATAGCCTTTGGCTTATTGGGCATCATACATTTTATTTTGGTCGCTTTCCCTTTTTCCTAGTCGAATACTAGTTTGTGCGACAGGCTTTTGCAACTCTATATCTCTTTTCATTTGGAGATTTACAATTAGAGAGCTCTTTTAAGCAAAAAAAATAAAAGTGGGAAGATATATAGGCATGAGTCTATGCATGTCTCAAGATCAACAAAAACATTCACTAATCATTCATGACAAGGTTGAAGATCTATTTACAACAGTCACATAGATTTTAGGATTTCTTCCACAATGATATGAGTGCATGAGAGACAAGCTAAGCTCGTTAAATGCACAAAGCCATAAGTACAAAGGTACAAGGCAAAATATGTTTTGAGACAAAACTCAACAAAGTGATCAAACTTTTTGGATTTTCTATTTTTTATGTGTTTTTGAATTTTTTGAACACACCCAAAAACAGAACAAGAGAATAAAGATTAACAAAAACAACTGGTACAAAACACCAACAGTAAAAATAGAGCAATGCATGAAACGATGCAACAGGAAAAGTCCCTAAACATTGAAAGAATTTATGCGTGGATATGTTATAATGCTTATGCATGAGTACCCCTCTTCACCCACACGTCACGTGCGTTTGGGGTGATATCCTTAACAGATTGGGTACGAGAATTTGGACTGTCAAACCTTCTGGTGAAACTCTCCAAGCAAGTGGTGAAGGCACCAATCATTTTCATCACGTCCATCATGCCAGGATCACAATTCTGACTTCTCGGTTGTTCACCACCCCAAGACCTCATGTCATTTCTCCTTCCTCATGACCGAGGTGCGCTTGAGTTGTTGTCTGATCTTAGCTTTTGACAGTTAGGTCTGGTATGTCCTTGCATTTCGCAGTAGTGACACACATAGTCCGTTCTGGGACCCCGTTGAGATCTTGGGAGAGATCTTCCTCTGGTTTCATGTCTACCTATGGAATGATTTCGGGGCTTATTCACCATCCGTTGCTCACTCACATTCTTCTTCTCAGCCTTAACATTCTCAAGAATGGGCTCTTCTACAATAGGCTCTATGGCCTTTACAAATTTCACTTCTTTGGTGGCTTTGGCTGATGAGCTGCTTCCTCCGGTGTATCCTAACCCGGACTTATCTGAAAAAGGTTTTTGAGATGAGATAACATCATCTAACTTCTGGGAGGAGACTCTTTCTATCTTGGCATGAGCTTGCACTACCTCTTGCTCAAGAAACCTCACCTTCGTATAGGCTTCAGACAACTCGCCATTTAGTGTCTCAATCTCACACTTAGCCTCTTTATATCTGATCAAGAGACTTCTATAATCTTCCTCAGCTTTCTTCATTTTCCTTACAGCCGCCTTGGCTACTCTGGTATACCCTCCCGACTTCTCAAGTAATAAGGAGTAATTTTCTTGAAGATTAGCTGTATTCTCTTCTTCTTCTTCTTCAGCATCTGATTCTTCCACATTCCCAATAGACTCTGAATCAGAATGCTCACCAAGCTCCTTCACAAGTGCACCCAAATCATCCGATGACTCCACATGAGCAATGGTCATGAATGCGGAGTAGTTTCCCTCTCCGTCACAACTCTCTTCCGAGTCAGAATCAGAGGAGTCTGAATCACTGAGTGTCGTGGCATAAGCTTTGCCTTTTCCCCTCAGAAAATTTGGACACTCCTTCTTTAGATGTCCATGGCCATTGCACTCATAGCATATAATTTCTGAAGAAGGTTGAAACTCCCTCCCTTCTTTCTTTGTAAACTCTTTCCTATCACCTCTTGAAGATGAAAATTTTCCTCTGTTGAATGGTTTCCCACTGTTCTTCATCGTCAGAAATTTGCGGAAGTTTTTCGCAAGAAATGCTACCTCCTTCTCCACCCCATCTTCTTCGGAGGAATCACCCATCCTTTCGGTGATGGTTTTAAGAGCAAGTGATTTACTCATCTTATGGGAAGGCAGTCCCATCTGATATGTTTGGAGAGACCCAACTAATTCTTGAATCTTAATCTCATCCAAATCCTTGCTTTCCTCTATGGCTGTAACTTTTGCTCTAAAACTTTCAGGCAAGGACCTCAATACTTTTCTCACCACCTTAGCATCTTCAATCTTCTCCCCAAGATTGAGTTTAGCAATTACAATTTCATTGAGCTTCCCATAGAATGAATCAAATGGTTCATCATCACCCATCTTGAGCTCTTCAAATTTGGTGGTAAGCATCTGAAGCTTTGTGTCCTTAACTTTCTTTGTACCCTCATAAGTGGTCTCCAAAATCTCCCAAGCTTCCTTAGCAACTGTCATATGAGAGATCCTGTGGAATTCATCACGTGACACAGCACAAAATATAGCGTTTAAAGCTTTACTATTTGCATTGGCTGCTGCGAGAGCTGCCTTATCCCAATTTGCCTTAGGAGCTTCCGGCTTAGTCCAGCCGAGCTCTACCGTATCCCAAACGGTATCTTCTATAGAGCATAAAAATGCTCTCATTCTGACTTTCCAGAATGCGTAATTGTTCCCATCAAAAAATGGTGGAACATTGAGCGATTGAGACCGGTCCATCTCAAATAGGGTCAAGGATCACACTAAGGTATTTAAACCAAGCAAGTGTACCCGCTCTAATACCAATTGAAAGCTCGAAAACGTGTTGAAAACACAAGAGCTGTTTAGACCCCCGATTAAAATTACGGCTCGATAGATTTTACACAACTTTAATATAAAGTGCGGAATAGTGTAAAAGCGAGCGGATGAACAATATAGCTACTCTAATCCATAAACTAAACAACACAGCAGTGTAATGGAATATAAAAGAGTAGGGAAGAAAGATACAAACACAGAAAACACCAAGACGTGTTTTCGAAGAGGAAACCGAAGAACTCGGCGAAAAACCTCTCCGCCGCCCTCCAAGCGGAAATCGATCCACTAGACAATCAGTTGGGATACATGAGTAAGCAAGAGACCCTCCAAGCCTAATCTACCCGATGTACCTAAGCCCTCCAAGCTCCTACTCCAACAAGGCTTCTTGGAACCGTGTCTTGTCTTAGTTCTCCGGATCCCGCAACAAGCTCCATGTTGCATCTGCCATTCCAGGCTTCTTCCAATGCTTCCCAGCAGCACCAAAACGTCACACAACACTCTCAAAAGGTGTGGTAAGTGTTTGGGCTATCAACCTCTCAATGGTGTGGAAATGGAGAGGGAAGGGTTGAGGAGATACCACAAGCAAGTGTATAGAGAAAGGTGGGGATGACAATCTCTAATTACAAATGTGTTTGGCTAGGGTTTTCTCTCTAAAGCATTCCTCAACATTTGTGGGTAATGGGGGTTTATATAGGATAGGTGCAAAATGTGTGAGTCAGTCAGTACAGGCTGGCAGAACAGCATGTCTCGCGGGTGTCTCGCGGGAAGGCCTTACCCGCGAGATACTCGCGAGAGACAGCTGTCTCCATCTGTCATGACTCTTCGCATTCCAGCATGTGCAGGGCACATGCTTCACTTCGCGGGAAGCTTAGCCGCGAGATACCCGCGAGATTCCATCAGCTTCCAAATTGCTTAAGTCTTCACACACTCTCTATCACACACCCCTTACAACAATTCCCACAACAAATACAGGGTATAAACAATTGATAGTAATTACAATCAAATTTGGCACGGAATAAAAGCCAACAAAACACATAGTTGTAAATCACAACTTTACAAGAGCAAACATCAATTTCTTCATCAGTAATTAGATCATGCAAGAATAAAGCTCGACCAAGATTCATATATCCGATGCTTGACAAAGGATATAG
Organism: Quercus ilex subsp. ballota; assembly: GCA_032727855.1. NCBI lineage: Eukaryota > Viridiplantae > Streptophyta > Magnoliopsida > Fagales > Fagaceae > Quercus > Quercus ilex. The sequence continues at coordinate 35,805,768 of CM064917.1, forward strand.
GTTGCTGCACATAATCATTGTGAGAAGTCTCAATTCTGGAGAGAGAGATGCCACATTGATTGACTTCTTATTGGAGGAGAATTCCAAATTAGCTCCTAAATCTTTTTTCAGAAACTCTTCATCTGGATTCAGCTCATCATATACCGACGGTATGGGGAGTATTGGCCGGTTAATGTGTAAAATTTTCGCCAAGTACACTAGTGAGACAAAGAAACTTTTTCCTCTAACCCAACATTTTATCTCTTCTCCATTAACAATGGCATTGGCATAGAACTCCTTAACCATGTTCTCGTATGCATCCTCGAGAGCTGAGAGTAGAAAGTTCCAATCTTTCATGGCAAACCATATTGGTATATTTGTGTCACAGAGAGACAGCTAATCAACGGCCCTTTCAACTAGCAATGGAGCGTCTCGAAAATAGTTCCTATAGTTTTGAAAAGCAGCATAGGATCTAAACAAATCAGGGTCATAGACTTCTGTTGAGAACCGAGTACTTTTTTACCTTGGTAACGGTTCATCAACATCAATGATTGGCTCTTTCCCTTTGTTTCTCCCTCCTTTCACTGCAGAGCTTTTAAACGGAGACATCTGCACAAGGAACATACAGAGAACAAGTGCAAAGACACAAAACAAAACACAGAACTTGATTAGATTCAAGTTAGTTCCAAAACAAATGGAAAATAATCTAAAACAAAGCATAACCAATTCAAAATAATATGCTAAAGCATATAAATCAAGAAATTATAAACACAATGTAAGAAAATAAGTTACTGTGCATGTGTGTGCATATGTGTGCATATGTTGATGCATGTGTGTGCAACACAAGATGCATGAGGGGTGCCTAGGTGTGTGCCTAGTGTGAGCAACAAGGGCATAGATTGTGAAATCCAGAAACATGACCAAAACAAGTTAACCAAGGTCAAATAAGTGTAAACCCAGAAATTGGAATTCACTTGAATCCAATTTGGTACAACAGTGTCACTAGGACATTCTGTCAAACACCTAGCATGCACAAAAACAAATAAAACATGAATAATGCATGAACATAGTGAAATCTAGCCTCAATACACTTTAAAACGCCACAATGGGCCAACACAGATGCACAAACAGCAAATAGGACTCAGCCCAATCAAAGAATTTGAAAAATTTTCACTTTAAAAGGAAACCCAACCCAATTTTTCGAAAATCCCCAATTTTCGAACCCTAAGCATAAAAACCGCATAATCCAAAAATAAAAGATGAGGAAAGTGTAATAGGTACATACCTTGAAAGGATTGAGCAGAAATTTTGCTTGAAAATGATGGGGTTTGGCTAAAATAGAGATTTGGGTTGAAAATGGTTCGAGAAGGACTTAGTGAGGGAAATGAGTATGATTTGAAAAACTGTCACATCTGCTACATAAAAACTGAAAACACGCGTTTTTCGAGGGTTAAAGAGTAGCGAGATAGTCGAGAGACAGTCACGAGACAGTCACGAGAAAGGAACCTGATGATATTAAATCATTATCATATAGTCTGTGACATTAGTATGTGATTTATGTGATTTAGTCATAGAAAATATAAATTACAAGTTCTTTGTAAATTCAGAATTTTAGTTCATAGTCGGTGATGAAATTGGGCATTTCATCTATGAAGACTATAACATATCAACTAAGATGATTTGTCTTGATCATGGAAGTAGAGAATTCTAGTTGATATGTTGATATGTTTTAAGTGTTAAGACATATTGAACTGGACCACTGTGAGATTTATTATTCTACTAACGACTGTCAAATGAATAATGAATCTCATGACTTCTATTTACATCAGCTCTTAATCCTGAGAGAATAATGAACCTAATCATGAAGTGTAGGTTACTTTGATATATCAGGAGTGAGATCTAAAGTCACAATCAAAACCTCAATATATTGGGCAACCACATTTAGTGTTGAAGGAGCATATATTCACAAGATGAAATTCATAATATCTTAATAGACATATAAAATATTCTCTTGAGATAAGTTTAATGGGTTTGGTTATTCAGAGTGTTAGGCCTAACCACTTTAGTAAGGAGTTACTAAATTATATATTTATTAAATTGAATTTCATAAATATATGATGAATAACTTAAAGGATTAAACTAGGTACTCAAGGATTAAGATATAGTATTCTTCTGTAAGGTTGAAATTTATCAACTATCTTGTTGGCTTTATTCCGAGCCAATTTGCTTGTAATTTGCACTTAGTAACCCTGTATTTAGGTGGGATTCATGTAAGGGTAGTGTGTGAAGAGAGTGTGAAGAAAAGCTCAAGTTTGTGCAAAGAAGCAGAGTTTCGCAGCTAGGACTCGCGACTGGAAAGCTGCCAATTGCAGGCACGTGAGAAGCACATAGGGGAGCTGAAGGGTCGCGTCAGCTGTCGCACTACAGGACAAAAGTCCCAGGCTGGCCAGGCCGTTACTTCGCGACTTGAACTCGCAACTTGGACAAGCCGTAAGGCCAAGCTGCCAACCAGCCCTGTTTGGCAAAAAATGTCTCTTTGTATTCCAAACGCACACCACTATATATAGACCCTTATACCCACGAAATGTAGAGAGCTTCCAGAGAGAATTTTGTGAGAGAAACCCTAGAGCAAAACAAGATTACCTCATCCCCAATTTTCATCTAAAAGACTCTACAAATTCCTCTACTCTCTTCCTCTCCATTGATACGTCCTTGAGAGGTCATTGACCAAATCCTTTTCTCACCACACTCACGTCTGTGAGAAGGTTCATTTGGTGCTAAAGGAAGCAATTTGAAAGAAACCAATATTCATTGGTTGATACTATGGTTCAGTAACGGAATCCGGTAAGCTAGAAAAGAAAAAGGTTCAGCGCAACCTCGTTGAAGCAGGAAGCTTGGAGGGCTTAGGTACCTAGGTAGATTAGTCTTGGAGGGTCTATTGTTGTTCATGTATTCCAACTACATTTTCTAGTGGATTATTGATCACTTGGAGGGCGGCAGAGAGGTTTTACGCCGAGGGTTTCGATTTCCTCTTCGATAACACATCACGCGTTGTCCTTGTATTTGCATCTCTCTTCCCTTTATCTTTACCATTTAATTACTGCTGTGTTTGTGATTATTTATGGTTTAGATTGTTTATCAATTCTATTATAAGCTTGTTATCATTTTCTGCACATACATTGTTTGATATAAAGCTTGAATTGGTAATCTTGTAATTGGGGGTCTTAACGTTCAAGGGTGTTTTAGACACATATTGAACTTTCATCTTCAAAGTGGCAGTTAACATACATGACTTTGTATTACTACGAATATTTTATGAAGGGGTTGAATGTATAATAAAGTCTTGGGTTATAATTTATTAATAAGGCCTAGAGTGCAATTATATTTATATAGTGGTATTAAATATAATTAATGGTAATTTTGGGCTTGTCAAGAGTTGACAGAAAAGCCCAAAACTCATTGGAGCTAGTGTCTTATTTGTTCCCTTTTGGTCCCACTCCAAGCCACATACTAAAGCCCAATTGGAATGGTCCAAAAGGCTAGCCCAATTAGATAATCAGTTATAAGGACATAAACATACAAAATTTGAAAAGAAAATGAAATGGTGTGTATGTGAGTGTAATCCACTCTCTTATTCTCCCTTGAGCACATACATATAAACTGATTGAGAGACCACACTTCTTGGGCATAAGTGGAATTGGAGTGAAGATTAAAAGTGTTCCCAAGTATTTCTAATATTTGGTTTTGAATTTCAACGCACCAAAGTACGCTCTCTTGTTATTATATTCTGAAATTTACATAGTACATGTTATCAATTGCGAATGAAGTAGTTCCGTTAATTTTTCGCTATGTATGTTTTGTATGCAATACAAACTATGTTTTTCCAACATATGGGACACATCAAAATAAGCCAAATCAGAATTTATCTTATTAAAAATATTGAAAAGTACATTGGGACTTGCGTTACAAACTTTCCTTCCCACATTCTTATGCTCTCTTGTTATTATATTCTGAAATTTACATAGTACATGTTATCAATTGCAAATGAAGTAGTTCCGTCAATTTTTCGCTACATGTGTTTTGTATCCGATACAAACTATGTTTTTCCAACATATGGGACACATCAAAATAAGCCAAATCAGAATTTATCTTATTAAAAATATTGAAAAGTACATTGGGACTTGCGTTACAAATTTTCCTTCCCACATTCTTAAAAAACCCAACCCAAGTCCAATTATTAATATGTCCCATGATGAATTCTGCTTCTCCTTTCTTTCAAGGCGTGTTACCCTCTTCTTCGAACAGAATCTCCAGTTCTGCAGACCAATCCTAATCTCTCAAAGGTCCCCATACGCGTATGACTTCAGTTATTTCGTATAGAGGCTCTCCTTCGTTGAGGAAGTCCCTATCTTCTTCGTCAAAGAACCAATCACCATTCCTCTCTACAATAGCTAATCAATCCATCGTCCTCCTCTTCTTCTTCATCTTCATCCTGAGTCAAGACAAGGTATTGATCGTCGTCAAAAGGCGAGTCCATGTCATGTTCAAGCATGAAGTTGGCTGGAGTGACTTGAGTGGTTTCTGCTATTGACGCCCATTCTGGTCAATCATGATCTTCCCATGATCCTTCACTTCCTAATTCAGAGAAATCGTTAATGTGGGCCCTCCTGAAGGTCCATGGTCCAGGAGTGCTCCTCAACTACGGCATGAATTCTAGCAGAAGAAGGCAGACATTTCCTTTGGTCATCACTCGATCAATATCTTCTTGAGTAAAATTGTCAGACATCGTGGCACATGGAAAACATAGAGGGTCTAATGAGTTTTAGTAAATACATACCCCAAGTAAAAAGTCCTTTAGATGTTCTTGGAAAGTCTTTTAGTCCATTTTAATGAAGGCCCAATTACAAAATTACTCCATTCCCTCTCACGAACCTTGCCCCTTATTTCCTTGGGCTTTGGTCCTTTTACAATAATTCTCTCATGGGCTTTCATTAGAATGTGCTATGATATTTTCAACCCTTTGTCTCAAATATAGGCTTACAATGTATTCATCACCTTTGGGCTCTTCTCTTATATTTCAATATCATCATTTTTTTTGAAGTAGCCCTTTAGCTAGAATGTATTACAGCCTTCCACTCAAGATCTATGAAGTTCTCATCATTTTGGGCCTAGGCATACAACAAAGAGGCCCAATATTAGGGAAATTCATATTAACTTTGTTAGATGTTGGATGCTAAGTCCATAGCATACTTGTTATCTTAGGTCCAAAGTCCTCTTTTTCAAAAGGGCTTCTTGATTTAGGCTTATGATATTAACCTTTCAAGTTAAGATATACCTTTGGACTTAGGGATAAGCCTCTTATATGTGAAAACTTCTTTTCTTTTATCCTAATTGTCTTAGGGTATGCCATAACTTTAGGTTCATCCTTCCATTTTTACATATTTTATTTTTCCCTTAGAATTAGGTGATCACAAGATACACGGTTGAACAAACAAGAGATATAAAAAAGTACCCTTTTTTAAAGGATCTAGGATCTCTCTAAGTGTGGGTAGGCTCCTCAAATCTATAAGGATAGATAAGTAGGTCACTCATAATTAGGTGGGCCATAATTCCAATCAAGGAGGTGGCAAACTGTTAACGTACTCAAAGCCCATCATAGGCAATGGCATACATTATGAGTAGGTGGAATGAACTTCGAAAGACATGGGCTTGAATAGAGCCTTTTATGTTCTCACTCATCACTAATCGAGGTAAAAGGACAAAAGAACCAAGTGATGTGTGTGCAAACAAGTATTGAATAAGCCTTTATTAAGGTTAAGACATAGGACACATAGGAATTAAACTCATTATCCACAGTGGAGTCGCCATTGTGGACACAAGGGGGAGTCGCCATCTAGTTTTTGAAATGGACTAGGAACCATATATATAGTATCCTCTCAAGGAAGGACCTTTTTTATCTTACTACCAGAGATATGGGTTTAGAGTTTAGGTACGGTTTTGGGAAGGTGTTAGGCACCTAAAGCCACCTAACCCTAGGGTTGGCTTCCTCTCATTGTGTCTTATGTCTTAACTCTATTAAAGGCTTACTCAATATTGCATTCTAACTCACATACACACTAGCATTCATCTAAGCATACAACATGGTATCAATCATCCCAAAAAAAACCCAAATCATTCACCTATCATGGTATATCACAACCTAAGCCTAGCATGCATCTATCATGGCATCTCATAACATAAACCTTAGTATGTTATTATCATACATATCATCCACCTAGCATTCATCTAGTATCATGTCATTATATCATATTCAAGGCAAAAACATGGGCAATAAAAAAATCATGGTATCATCAAGAGATCCTTGGAAAATATTAAGAACACAACATGCTTATTCAAACCACCATATCATGTTCATCATTCCTAATTAACATTACAAACAAAAATGCATGTACATATGAATGCATGACTTACCTTACTTACCTTGCTCCATCTCAGCACCTATGGCAATAATGCATGAACATGTGAATGCATGTTCATGGCATCAAAACAAAGAAATGAAAGATAAACCCTAATTTTAACATGTGAAAAACGACTAATAATCAAACAATGAAATAGAGACTCATACATACAAAGGAGGATCAAAGCAGAAGCATATGCATGCAGGGAAATAAGAAATAGAATCAGATAAACAAGGGTTAGGGTTTCTGGGCAAGATCATGTGTACGCATGAACAAGTTTGCGTGCGCATAATCCAACCTGCATATGCAAGCAGGATTATGCGCACATGGGTTCGGCCACAGAAACCCTAGCTAAGAACATAGCAACACAGAAAACAGAGCAGGACTTCAAAATAATAATTCTAACAACCTAACATGCTTTAAAACATAAAAACTACCTAAACATATATAAACATAAAACAAGCAAAGAAACAAGATTAAAAGCAAGATTAAAGCTAAAAACAGTTTAGAACTCCATATCTCAAAACAAAAGATCCTAGGCTTGATTTTTTGTTGTTTCCCTCAATCAAATCTATTCACAATCAATAAAAAAGTGATTCATAATATTAACTCAAAGATCAAGGCAAGATATGGCCCTAAACAAAAGAAAATTGACTTGAGGATGTTTTGTGAAAAACTCCCTCTTTGATTCACTATTTCTTGTGAATCTTAGTATTTTCCCTTAGGATTTCCATGTGTTTGGAAAAGGTACCACGTGTGGCTATTTATATTGTGAAAATGGGGGTTTGAAACGACTCCTAGAAGATGTGGGATTCATTCCAAACCTTCACATTAATGCAGAAAACTTGCCTTTTTTATGTTTCTAGAACCCTACATGCACGCATAGGTTTGAGCCTATGTGTGCATGCATCATGGTTGTACGCTCAGGTTGATTCTTGCATGCATAGGTCGAGGATTCCCTTGGCTTTACTTTTCCAAAAAAATATTTATTTTCTCATTAAAAGTTATATTTTTAATTTTTAGCATTTCTCAAATCAATTTAACATCTAATTGGGTTCTAAACCAAGCTTAAATCTTAGAATTTTAGTATCATTAGGGAACGGGGGCTCGAGTCGTAAGGGGTACAAAATGAGGTCTCTACAATGCATACATAGTCTTGAAGTATGCATATGCAGACAACTAGCCTACGTACGTAGGCTATGTACACACATGCATAATCGTGCCCAGAAACCCTAATCTGAGTTTTTCTGCTTTTGTTTCTTTGTTTCTTTGATATCCTATGCCTCTGTTTGGTCCTTTTTTTTACACTTTCAAACTCTCTGTTCCTTTGTTTAGTCATTTGTTTGTGTTTAACATGCTAGATTAGGGTTTTCTCTTTATTCCTTGCTTTGATACCATGAACATGCATTAATATGATCATGCATTGATGCCATAGGTGCCGTGATGCAAAGAGGTAAGACATGCATTCACATGAACTTGCATTTATTTGAATATGATTTTGTTTGGATGATGAACATGGGTAAGGTTTGTAATAATATGTTTGTTTGATTCTTCATGTCCTTCTTACCTTAGATATGATGTATGCTTGCTTACTGCCATGCCTATATTCTATTTTGACCATGATATGATGCCATATGGGATGAAATGCTTTGATGAGAACATGTTAGGGTTTGTGTTCGTTGATAAGCATGATAGATGAATGCTAGGGTTTGTGATGTGATATGATAACATGATAGCTGTATGTTTGGTTTGGGATGAAATTCCATGTTGTATGCTTAGATGTATGCTAGTGTGTGTGTGTGTGTGTGTGTGTGTGTGTGTTAAATATGCCTTTAATAGGATTAAGATGTAGGACACAATGAGTGGAAGCTGACTCATGGGTTGGGCGGTTTTAGGTGCCTAACACCTTCCCAAAATCGTACCTAAACTCTAAACCTATACTTTGGTAGTAAGATTAGTCCTTCCATGTAAGGGCTCTATATTCATAGTTCCTAGACCATAAAACTAGGTGGCAACTCCTTGTTTTCTTTGCCTCGATCCACTAGGCCGAGGCGTACTCCCCAAAAAGGCCAAATGACCGTTGCGCCTATAGTAGCGACTTCGCAAGGGATAGAGAGTTTGATTCCAATGTGTCCTATTTCTTGATCTTAATAAATGCTTGTTCAATACTTGTTTGCACACACTTCTTGGTTCTTTTGTCCCTTTACCTCAACTGGTGATGAGTAGATCTGAGTACGATTCATTTGGGGTAAAGTCTTTTAAAGTTCATCCCATCAACTTACAATGTGTGCAATTGCCTATGATGGGCTTTGAGTACATTAACAGTTTGCTACCAATCCACAAAGGTCCACTTAGGCCCTCAGTTGGAATCATGGCCCACCTAATTGTGAGTGACCTATTTATCTATCCTTTTAGACCTAGGGAGCCTACCTACACAAACAAAGATCCTAGATCCCATCAAAAGAGGATACCCTTTATATCTCTTGTTTGTTCAACCATATATCTTGTGCGCACCTAATTCTAAAGGACAAGTAAAAGGTATAAAATTGAAGGATGACCTAAAAGTTGTGGCATACCCTAAGATGGTTTGGGATAAAAGAAAAGATGTTCTCATTTATAAAAGACTTGTCCCAAAGTCCAAAGGTATATCTTAACTTGAAAGGTTCATAGGACTATAGCCTAACTACTATCATAGGCCCAAACCAAAAGGTCTTTTGAAAAAGAGGACCTTGGACTTAAGGTAACAAGTATGCTATGAACTTAGCATCCAACTTCCAATAGGCAAGGTTCACGAGAGGAAAGGGATTTATTTTGTAATTAGGCCTCCATTAAAATGGACTTAAGGACTTTCTAAGAACATCTAAAAGTTAAAAAAATATCTTTTAATTTAATATTAAACTTAATAAAGATGAGACTTCTTTTCAGGCACCATTAAACCACCAATATCAAGTGCAGTCTTTAAACTAATGCTTTCCATGTTATAGAGGCAATCATCCATCCCTTGGGCCTTACAGAAGGCTAGTTGCATCTTTTCCATCTTTTCTTTCATAGTGCTTCTCAAATTGTTTGTTCCTTTCATAATCGGCCTTGTCTCCTTCATCCCAACCTTCCACTTCTTCATCATGAATCTCTACATGTGCGGTCTTCTTCAGCATGTTTTTCTCTAGCTTGGTAATGGTGAGGTGACCCCTATCTTCTAGAGGAAGCCATGATGAAGAAGACCGCACATGTAGAGATTCCCGATGATGAAGAAGTGGAAGGTTGGGATGAAGAAGACAAGGCCGATTATGAAAGGAACAAACAATTTGAGAAGCTCACTGTGGAGACCATGGCTATGAAAGAAAAGATGGAAAAGATGCAACTAGCCTTTTGTAAGGCCCAAAGGATGGATGATTGCCTCTATAACATGAGAGGCATTAGTTTAAAGACTCCCATCGTGTTGCCTCCAAAATTCAAGATTTCGGATGCGAAAAAGTTTGATGGAACTGGAGATCCAAAACAACATGTTAAGGGGTACCTAAGCATTGCTGAAATGAAAGGGTTGGATAAGAAGCAAACTTTGCATGCATTCCCTCTTTCACTCACGGGAGGTGCATCAAGGTGGTACTATAGCTTAGATCCGATCAAGACTAAAGTGTGGAATGAGCTAGTAGAGTTGTCTGTGGATCAATTCATCTTCAATACTATGATTGATGTGACTTTAAGAGACTTAGAGACCACTAAACAAGGGGTGGGGGAGACATTTTCCGAATATATGACTGGGTGGAAGGGAAAGGCATCAAGGATGACCAATACGCCAAATGAGAAAGACTAAATCAACATAATTATCAAGAATTTGCTTCCGGCATATAATAGTAGGCTCTTATCATCGCCTATTAGTTCTTTTGGAGAATTATGTGATTGTGGAACTAGGATTGAAGATGCAATCAATAATGGGCAATTAGAGAAAGGTGAGAGCAAATCTCCAATCAAGAAGATATATGGTGGAGGAGTAGTTACTTCTAAAGCACCCAATCTTGTGAATTTAAGTGTCATTATACCTTAAAAAACCTTAGCCTACCCAAGCTTCACAAAGAAAGGCCGCCGAGAATTTTCTGACCTATGAATGACCCTTGCCCAAGCATGTGAAAACTTGTCCTCCAAGGGATTCATCAAACCTTTAGATCCCACACCTATGCCCAATCCCATACCTCCCACTTGGAACCTCAATGAATATTGCCTCTTCCACAAAAAATCTGGCCATAAGACCGACAATTGTTTCTGACTCAAGCACGAAATACAAGACCTCATAGACAATGGAACCTTCCCAAATCCCAACATCATTACCAAGCCTAGCATTAGGAAGAACCCCTTTCCCAATTACCACCGAGCTCCTCCTCCATATCAAAATTGGGTGCAAATAGATGAGATCAAATGGGATTGTTCAAAGTTGATAGAGACCGTAGAAGTTAATGCAGCAGATGTTCAAGGGATATGGGATGACGAGGATGAAATTTTGAAAAATGTGGTGGCTGTGTAGGGCATACTTCCCAAAGGGATAATCAAGTTAAGGAGAAGGGTCATGGAAGATGATGTCGCAAACATTACTAGGAATGGAAAGCACTACAAGCCATCCTTTTTGGAAAATGATCATCTTGGTAGGGACATAGGTGAAGGGTCTAAGCCCATGGAGCCTAAAGGAAAATAAAAGGAGGAAGGAGATAGAGTTTTGAATCAATTGAAGAAGACTCAAGCCCACGTGTATGTATGGGGCATGCTAATGGCTTCTCACAAAACATCGTAGTGCTCTCTTGAATGCCTTGAATAGGAAGGAAGTACCCATAGAAACCACACCACTAGAAGTGCCATCTCTTATGGAAGTTAAGGCTCCATCTCATCCTTTCCTTGCCTTTTCCAACGAAGAACTTCCTCCCGAAGGAGCCACTCACACTAGGCCATTGCAAATCACCATTGAATGCATGGGTGCCAAGGTTCTAATGGTACTTATTGATAATGAGTCTGCATTGAATGTATGCCCTTTTAGGACCGCTCTCACCATTGGCCTAGATGTGGAGACGATCATCCCCTCTCCTTTGACCATTAGGGCATATAACGATACTTCAAGGAAGGTTATGGGAACTTTCAAGGCTCCATACAAGATTGGTCCATTGGAGACAATTGTGGAATTCCACATGATGGACATCACCCCTAACTACAACCTTCTCTTGGGAAAGGTGTGGATTCATCCCATTGGAGCTATTCCTTCTTCTCTACACCAAAAGATGAAAATCCCATGGAAGGGAGGTGTTGCTTTGATAATTGGTGATGGTGAAATCCTAGCTCCTATATGTGGACTTAAAGAAGGAGGAAGTGAGCTTCAAATGAGTGGTTTTGAGTTTGTGAACATGGCTGACTATGGATTGAAGGATGAAAGGTATACCACAAACTTGCTCCCATATTATAGCCATGAGGTGATCTCAATGATGAAGAACATAGGGTGTATGCCTGGCATGGGTCTTGGAAAAGAAGGAAAAGGGGTGGCTGAATTCCCCAATTTTAAGACTCAATTGACCAAGGAAGGTTTGGGATTCTTTGAAGGCTGCAACGGAATTAGAAGGACCTTGGTACCCTTAATGGAAACTTTGTGAAGGAAGGAGGAGACTTTCCTTTTTGTGGCTTTCCCGAACTTTAGGTAGGTAAGCATGGAAAAGTGTATCCAGGTTAAGAGATATTCTTCAATGAGAAGCTTACTTCCAAGGAGAAACCTACTATGGTGATCAAGGAAGTTCAAGAGAAAGTCAACTGGATGGACTACATGGATGCTGAAGTAATGGGGATTATGATGTAGATGAAGGGGGACGCATTTGCCATCACCAATGGAGCGCCAAGTGATCCTTCTACCTTCATTGTGCCTGCTGAAGGGAACCTCAATAATTGGACTTGGGTTGGGTTTTCTAAGAATGAGGGAAAGAAATTTTTTAATGCAAGTTCCAATGTACTTTTCAACATTTTCAATAAGATGAATTCTAATTTGGCTTATTTTGATGTGTCCCATACCATTGAAATTATGCACTTAAATGATTCTAATGAATTTGAAAATAAAATTAATAAACAATTGGAAAAGAAAATTGAACCTGTGGAACCAACTTTTGAAATTCTTAATTTAGGCAATGATGAGAGTCCATGCTTAATTAAAATTGGCTCAACCCTAAATGAAAAAGAGAGGAAAGATTTCAAAGAGCTTCTCACAAAATTTCAAGAAATGTTTGCATGGACCTATGAAGATATGCCCGCATCAATCCCGAGATAGCTCAACACCACATTGATATTCATGCTCACATGGTACCCGTTAAGGAAAAGTTGAGGCGTATGAGAACTGAATGGCTTCTAAAGATCAAAGAATAGGTCATAAAGCAATTGAAAGTAGGGTTCATCAAACCTGTACACCAAGCTGAATGGATAGCCAATGTTGTGCCCGTACCAAAGAAGGATGGAAAAGTAAGGATGTGTATGGATTTCTGGGATTTGAACAAAGCTTACCCTAAGGATGATTCCCTCTCCCCTATATAGATGTCCTAGTGGATAACACGGCTGTTACTGATTTGCTATCCTTCATGTATGGTTTCTCAGGATATAACAAAATAAAGATGGGACCTAAGGATATGACTAAGACCACCTTCACCACAGAATAGGGGATCTATTACTACACGGTACTGCCATTTGGGCTGAAGAATGCAGGAGCAAATTACCAAAGAATGGGCATAGCTTTGTTACATGACGTGATCGTGAAATCCAAGGATAGAGAAGGTCACATTATTAACTTGTGAAAGTTCTTCGAAAGTGTACCTTTAGAGTAACTACTAGGAAATTGCTAGGCTTTTTAGTAAGTGATAGAGGGATAGAAGTTGACCCATCCAAGATCAAAGCCATATTGGATATGCCTCCACCCAAGAGTGAGAAAGAAATAAGGGGATTCCTAGGTCGACTAGAGTACATCAGCTGATTCATCGCCATACTCACCTCCATTTATGAGCCCATCTTCAAGCTTTTGAGAAAGAAAGGACCCCATATTGGAACGATGAATGCTAGAAAGCCTTTGAACTTATCAAGGAATACCTCCTCTATCCACCCATCCTAGTACCTCCGCAGCACGGTAAGCCATTACTACTATACCTCTCTATCACGGGGGATGTTGTCGGAACCATGCTTGCACAAGAAGATGATGATAAAAATGAGAGAGCAGTGTACTATTTGAGAAAAAGATTCCATGATTATGAGACTAGATACACCCCCATAGAGAAATCATGTTTTGCACTTGTGTGGGCCATACAGAAGTTAAGACACATCATCCTACCTTTCCAAATATGGATAGTAGTAAGAATGGACCCATTGAAGTACCTATTTGAGAAGCCCACCTTAAGTGGAAGATTGTCGAGATGGTTAATCCTATTAGCGAAGTTCGATTTGAAGTATCTGGCAAGAAAAACGATCAAAGGGAGTGTAGTGTTAGCTTTTTATGCCGAGAAACCCATAGAAGGAGATAATGGAAAAGAAAATTTCCCAGATGAGGATATTTTGGATATTGAATTAGGGGCACGAAAAATGTATTTTGATGGAGCTGTAACCAATATGGGAATGGGATAGGAGTTGTACTTTTGATCACCCTCAATGGATTCCATGTGTCTTTAGCTGTCAAATTGAATTTAAGGCAACCAATAACATGGCAGAAAAGAAGCAGAGGTGTTTCGAGATTCGACCTTGGTTATAGCTTAAGCATAAAAATTATGGAAGGTAAAGGAAGAACATTTGAAGCCTTATTAGCAATATTTAGAGGATTTGACCAAAACCTTTGATAAGGTCAAATACACTATCATCACTAGAGCTTAGAATCAATTTACAGATGCCTTGGCTACCCTAGCCTTCATGGTTGAAATACCTTAAGGAGTATGGACAAGATCCCTAGAGATTGGGCAGAGTTATGAACTAGTACACAAGGGGAAAACCGAGTCTTCAGTCTTGACTATAGAAGAAGAATGAGTTCCTTGGTATTATGACATCATGAAATTCTTGGAAATGAGAGTGTATCTTGACAATACTGATAAGAGAGAACACCGTTCAATAAAGATGATGGCTATGCAATACATCCTATGTGGAGGACAGCTCTATAGGAGGTCTTATGATGGCATACATCTCCATTGTTTGAAAAAAGAAGAAGCCAAAAGGGTTATGGAAGAAGTTCATCAAAGGATTTATGGTCCTCACATGAATGGGAGAATGTAAACCAAAAAGGTCCTAAGGATAAGATACTATTGGAATACAATGGGAGTTGCCATGATTGCCAAACACATGCAAACTTGAATCACATGCCACCTATTGAGCTATACAGCATGACATTTCCTGGGCCTTTCTTAGTCTGGGGCATAGATGTGATTGGAAGGATAGCCCCAAAGGATTTGAATGGACACGAATATATCATAGTGGCAATTGACTACTTCACCAAGTAGGCAGAAGTGGCCTTCTACTCTGTATTGAAAGCTAAGCATGTGGCTCGGTTCATAGAGAATAACATCATTTGCCAGTATGGGGTACTACAATAAATCATCTCAGATAATGGCTCTTACTTCAAGGAAGAGGTTCAAAGGATCATGAAGTTGTACAATGTTGAGCATCACAAGTCTTCACCATATCGACCGTAGACTAATGGGGTAGTAAAAGCAACCAATAAGAACATCAAGAACATCCTAGCCAAGATGGTGGTAACATACAAGGACAAGGCCAAAAAATGTCCATTTGCTTTATGGGGTTACAGAACTTCTATCCATGCATCGATTAGGGCAACCCCTTACTCTTTGGTCTATGGAAGCAAGGCAGTCCTTCCCATTGAGATAGAGATACAATCTTTGAGATTGCTAGTGGAATCCAAGGTCCTATAGGATGATTGGATGAAAGAAAGGCATGAACAATTGACTTTGATAGATGAGAAAAGAGCTAGGGCACAACGACATGCACAAGGGTACCAAAAGAGGATTGCTAGAGCATTCAACAAGAAAGTGAAACTTAGAAAACCTAAGGAAAGGGACTCAGTCCTAAAAGTACTTAGAAATGAAACTTTTGATCCAAGGGGGAAGATGAAGCCAAGATGGTCTAGGCCTTTTATTATCAAGAAAACCAAGTTAGGAGGTGCGACAAGAATTACAAATTTAAATGGAGAAGAGATGCTTCACCCAATCAACATGGACAGGCTCTGAAGATATAACATTTTAAAAAAAAAATTTAAAAAGAGAGAAAAAAGCCTACTAGACTGAAAACCCAAAATTGTGATCTAGGCAAAAAGATAGGGGAGAAGACCATAGGCATGGCGAAAATTCCTATAAGGACATCATGGACAAAAATTACATGGGACGAAAAAATGAAATGAAAAAAAAAAAAAAGGAGAAAATAAAGATTATAAGCAAAGATAATAAATAGATGATTCTCTTATTGCTCAAATTAAAAGATGAATGTTCAAATAGCGTTGAAAACACTATGAATGTTTAGACCCCCAATTACAAATTACCAATTCAAGCTTATTATCAAACAATAAATGTACGGAATATGAACATAAGCTAATAACAGAATTGATAAACAATCTAAACCAATTAAAATCACATCCACGGCAGAAATTAAAAGGTAAAGATTAAGGGAAGAGAGATGCAAACACAAGGACAACACAACGATGTGTTATCGAAGAGGAAACCGAAGCCATCGGCGTATGTAAAGTTGTTATTTACAACTATGTATTTTGTTGGCTTTTATTCCGTGCCAAATTTGATTGTAAGTATTTTCAATCGTTTATACCCTGTATTTATTGTGGGATTTGATGTAAGAGTTGTGTGATAGAGAGAGTGTGTGAAGACTCACGCATTTGGAACACTGGAGGATTCTCGCGGGTATGTCGCGACCTAGCTTCCCGCGAAGTGAAGCATGTGCCCTGCACGTGCTGGAATGCGAAGAGTCAGGCCAGGTGGAGACAGCTATCTCTCACGAGTATCTCGCGGGTAAGGCCTTCCCGCGAGACACCCGCAAGACAAGCTGTTCTGCCAGCCTGCACTGACTGACTCACACATTTTGCACCTATCCTATATAAACCCTCATTACCCACAAATGTTGAGGAATACTTCAGAGAGAAAACCCTAGCCAAACACATTGTGAATTAGAGATTGTCATCACCACATTTCTCTATACACTTGCTTGTGGTATCTCCTCAACCCTTCCCTCTCCATTTCCATACCATTGAGAGGTTGATAGCCCAAACACTTACCACATCCTTTGAGAATGCTGTGAGACATTTTTGGTGCTGCTGGGAAGCATTGGAAGAAGCCTGGAATGGCAGATGCAACATGGAGCTTGTTGCGGGATCTGGAGAGCTAGACAAGACACGGTTCCGAGAAGCCTTGTTAAAGTAGGAGCTTAGAGGGCTTAGGTACATCGGGTAGATTAGGCTTGGGGGGTCTCTTGCTTACTCATGTATCCCCACTGATTGTCTAGTGGATCGATTTCCGCTTAGAGGGTGGTGGAGAGGTTTTTCGCCGAGTTCTTCAGTTTCCTCTTCGAGAACACGTCTCGGTGTTTTCTGTATTTGCATCCTTCTTCCCTACTCTTGTTTAATTCCATTATACTGTTGTGTTGCTTAATTTATGGATTAGAGTAGCTTACTTGTTCATCCGCTCGCTTTTACACTATTCCGCACTTTGTATTAAAGTTGTGTAAAATCTATCGAGCCGTAATTTTAATTGGGGGTCTAAACAGCTCTTGTGTTTTCAACAAATTATCGAGCTTTCAGCGTAAAACCTCTCCACCGCCCTCCACAGTAAATAATCCACTAAAGAATGTAGTTGGGATACATAAACAGCAGAAGACCCTGCAAGCCTAATCTACCCAATGTACCTAAGCCCTCCAAGCTTCTTACTCCAACGAGGTTGCGTTGAACTTATTTCTTCTTTAACTTACCAGATTTTGCTATAGCCCATAGCATCAATCAATAACCATTGGTCCCTTCCTAACTGCTTCCCAAAGTACCAAATAGTCTTCTCACAGATGTGGGTATGATGAGAAAATGATTTGGGTAAGAACCTCTCAAGGATGTAACAATGGAGAGGGTGAGAGTAGAGGAATTTGAAGAGTCTCTATGTGAAGATTGTAGATGAATCAATCTTGTTTTTCTCTAGGGTTTCTCTCTCAAAATTCTCTTTTGAAGATCTCTACATTTCGTGGGTATAAGGGGTATACTAGGGTGAGAAAAGAATGCGAAGAGTCAATTTTTTTTTTAAAACAGAGCTGGTTGGTGGCTTGGCCTCACGACTTGACTGAGTCGCGAGTTCAAGTCGCGAGATAACAGAATGGCCAGGCTGGGCTTTTTGTCCTGTAATACTCCAGCTGGTATGACTATTCATCTTCTCTGCACGCTTCACTCGTGCGCTGTAGTTGGCGGCTTGCCAGTCGAGAGTCACCCGCGAGTCTCTGCATCCTTGCACAATCTTGAGCATTTCTTCACAATTTCTCACTCGCTACCCTTACATGATTCCCACCTAAATACAGGGTTACTAATTTCTAAATTAAAAACAAATTTGGCACGGAATAAAACCAACAAGATAGTTGATTAAATTCAGCTTTACAATCTCCCCATTTGGCTATTCCGTGACAAAACCCTACAACAAACTCTAGACTTAACACGTGAGTTAGGAACAGTTGATCAAAACTCACTCACACCTAACTCTAGAATCTATGAAGCTCTTGAACCATAAGAACAAGTATCTCCTGAAACACAACAACACAGTATGATCAAAGCAGAAAATCTTGTATTGCAAATGGAGCAAGCACAATGCGATCAAGCAAAATGGAAATAAGTAATAAACTAAGGCTTGACCAAAAACAAACAATCACTATAAATAGTGATCACAATGCTCATTCACACAAGGAATGAACATCCGGACATGCAAGCTAATAAGCTCAATTGCAAAGTATCATTTGCATGTCCAACACTCAACCAATGCAACAACTCAAGGTAATTGCATTAAGGATAAAAATCCAACAAAGCGCACAAGAGTAATGTACTTAAAGAAAATGCATGACATTTAACAGCAAGTACTTAAGCTACAAAGCATGAGTACAAAAACTTTAAAAACTTACAAAAGCAACAAGTACAAACCCTTAACACATACTGAAAAACATCTTAATTATTAATAAACCAAAGTTTCACAGTCAAACAAATCCATGAGTTTCAAACCTTTAAACCAAAACTTTAACCACAGCGTATCAAACCCATAGTGAAAGCATTAACCAAACATAATATCGTAAGAAACATAAAGTAAAACTGAAACATAAACTGAATAAACACTGTTTATGGCATGCTCCCACTCAAAATGGCACTCCCCCTCAAGAGCTGCCCCTCAAAAATTCTCCCCCTTTTTGACCGGAATGGCCAAAGGGTCACTGTTGGGTGTTGATGTTGTCAAACTTGGCTGAAAGTACATTAAGCTGATCCTGAATTGCTGCCATCCTGTCAATATGCTCATTCTGAACCTCTCTGAGTCCATCAATCCTCTCTAGGATGATCTGAAATGCATCTGGAGGTGTAGCTGATGAGGTTGAAACTCTACTCCTCTTGCCTCTACTTCTAGGTGTGGATGTCTGTCTTGCAGCCTCTGCTTCAGTTTCCATTGGATCACCTTCTCCTTGGTCACCCTCCTCTTCATCACCTGGAAGACGAACTTGTATCCTTGTGATGTTATGTTTGTTAATGGCTAAGAGTGGAGTCATGGGACTGATATCTTGAGGGATTGCAACACCTTTTGCTCTGAAAAGTCTCATGAGAAGACTAGGAAATATCAGCTTCGGCCTAGAGGTGGTTCTAGTCTCATCCACAATTGTGTCAAATATGTGAGAGCTGATGTCAATGAAGGTTTTCTCTTTGAGCTCTATGAGGAAGATAGCTCTGGCATTGTTAATTGTAGTCAGCTTCCTCACTGGATACGAGTTGAACATCATGATGGTGGTCAGACACCTCATGTCAGCAGGGAAGGCATTAGTGTTGAGACATCTCCCCTCTTTAACACCACCAATCCGATTCTGAACAATTTCTATAGATAACATCCTGTCCTATTGGTGAAATCATGATCCTCTAAACCCTCAAGCCCTAGAACCTCATCAATATCATGTGCATCTAGGGTGAACTCATGACCTCTAATCCAGCAATTCAACTCATCCTCCCTTATAACAACATTTGCATAGAATTTCCTTATTAAAGGCTCAAACTGCAGGTAGGTCACTCAGCAGTTTATCCCATCCTCTGCCCTCAAAATAGTATGGAATGAAGATCTCCTTCAAGTCCCCTAAGTCTACAAACCTTTCCTGAATAATGGTTCCCTTCAAGAAAGAATCTCTGAATCTCTCAAAGTGTTGGACAGACCTAAACAGGTTATGGTCCATTTTCAGCGTTTTGTTAGCCTTCTTAGCAGGAGTCTTCTTCTTTGTAGGTGTGGAAGCCATCTGTAAACAAGCAGAAAAGGCCACAACAACAAAGCATAATAGATGAACACAACCATTAGTAACAGGTTAGTGGTATAGAGAAGAACAGAAGATCAAGCCAACACAGAGACCATATTCAGCTTAAAGGCAGTCATTGAAAGAGATATCTCATACTAATGCATAACACATAGAGATATCAATGATCAAAGAGCACAATACCTTAAACATGAAAGCTTTAGGGGACAATACCAAACATATACTTTAACATGCAGTAATTAATTGTAAAGAGCCAAAAGTACCCCACAAGCAGTGTAAAAACACTTTCAACCAAGAAGGGGGCAAAAGACTATGAGATATGTCAAAAAGAGTGTGAAGTGTTCAAACCAACACAGAGCAGACAGTATCCACAAGACAGAAGCAACACTCATGATAACCATAAACAGATTAAATAAATAGCCTAACCATCTAAACACAACCATTTTAAATCAACCCAAAACACACACAAAGTGCATTACAGTAAACCAAAAAAATCATAACATAAGAGGTATGAGATTTAAACACCACACAGATCAATAGACACACTCAGTCAATATCAATCATGAAAGCAAGAAAATAAAGTCCAAAAAGCTTAATCAACAATACCCAAAAAAAAATCCAAACACAACAAACATTCATCCAAACTATCACTGAAACAACAAATATCTCAAATCAAACCAACAACTCACAGATTTAAGTAAACAAGACTCAAAACATGAAGTATGTAGAGAAAAAGAGAAAACCCATACCTTTTTCTTGAAGATTTGGAGTTGAAATGATGTAAAAATTGAGGTTTGTTCGAGAGTGACATGGTGAGTTTGAGAGTGTTTCAGGTAAGGAAGATTATGAAAAGTCACAAAAATTCGAGGGAAAACTAATATGATTTTAAAAACTACCTAATTTGTGCAAAACATGCGATTTTTGTGACTGGATCAAGTCGCCAGCCAGTCGCCAGGTTAAGTCGCGAAACACTTTGAAAACAAGATTCTTGGAAATTTTTCTAAGTGTTTTTTGTGACTGGAAGGTCTACCCGCGAGACAGTCGCTAGGTGAGCCACGAAAATCTTTGTGTACCCCTCGCGACTGGACCTTCCACCCACGAACAAGTCGCCACATTGAGCCTCGAGAATCATAAAAACTCAAATTTTGAAAAATATTCTATGTATTTTTTGCGACTAGGGCATTTACCCGCCAGTGAGTAGCCAATGAGTCGCGAAAACCTTCTGAGTAAAGTTCGCAACAGGGGCATGCAGCTGGACCAACCCGCGACTGAGTCGCCAAAATAGGACACCACTGTTTTTGTATTTTTGAAACTTTTTGTACAAACAAAATACTTTCCAAAAACAAACTAAAACACTAAAAAATCTTTTTGTGTTTGATCAACAAAGATTGAGCATGTAAAAACACATTTAATCAAGTACAATCACACAATGAATATGACATTCATTGAACATCGACATGTGTGATGTGTCTGAATATCAAAAATGAGATAGTCCTTAATCTAATGTGAATCTTCAATGATCAATTCAACCAAGACATACACAATTAGCCTTAGATAATGTGACTCATCTCAATTATACAAATATGCATATATGACCTCCCACATAAACTTGAGTACAATATTTTTGAAGCTTTTATTTGGCTCTATGTTCAACATATCATTTGATCTTTTTGAATCAACACATCTCATTGTGAGATCGATATCTGAAATTTTTGATATTTCAATTAGATGAGTTAGCCTTTGACTTTTTAGGCATCATACAATTTATTTTTGGTCGCTTTCCCTTTTTTCTAATCAAATACTAGTATGTGCGATAGGATTTTGCAGCTCAATATCTCTTTTCATTTGAAGATTTACATTTAGTGAGCTCTTTAAGTAAAGCAATAAAATAAAAGTGGGAAGAAATATAGGCACAAGTCTATGCATGTCTCAAGATCAACAAAAACATTCACTAATCATTTATGACAAGGTTAAAGATCTATATACAACAGTCACATAGATTTCAAGATTTCTTCCACAATGATATGAGTGCATAGGGAACAAGCTATGCTCGTAGATGCACAAAGCCATTAGTATAAAGGTACAAGGCAAAACATGTTTTGAGACAAAACTCAACAGAGTCAATCAAACTTTTGAATTTTCTACTTTTTATGTGTTTTTGGATTTTTGACATAAAAGCAAGAAAAGATTGATAAAAAACAACAATGTAAAAACATTTAAAGTAAAAATAAACAAACAACTAGTTTCCTACTCAAATTAGCAAAAAGCACACAACCAAGCATATTCACAAAACATAGGAAGTATTAATGCATGAACATGTTGTAATGCTTATGCATGAGTACCCCTCTTCACCCACACGTCACGTGTGTTTGGGGTGATATCCCTATAGGATTGGGTACGAGAGTTAGGACTTTCAAACCTTCTAGTGAAACTCTCCAAGCAAGTGGTGAATGCACTAATCATCTTCATCATGTCCATCACACCAGGATCACCATTTCGACCTCTTGATGGCTCAACAGCCCAAGTCCTCTTGTCATTTCTTGGTCCTCTTGACCTTTGATCAGTTGCATTCTTCAGTGCTCTAAGCTTATGGCAATTCAGTTTGGTATGTCCTTGCAATCCGCGATGGTGACAGAAATGATTTGTTCTAGGACCCTGTTGTGATCTTGGAAGTGATCTTCCTCTAGCTTCACGTCTAGCTTTTGATTGATTACGGAACTTATTTAACACCCGTTGATCAGCCACATTCTTCTTCTTTTCAACCTTAACTTTTTCAGGAATAGATTCTTCTACAACCAGCTCTTTGGCCTTCACAAACTTCACTTCTTTGGTGACATTGGCCGATGAGCTACTCCCTCCAGTATATCCCAACCCGAACTTGTCTAAGGAATGTTTTTGAGATGAAATGACATCACCTAGCTTCTTAGTGGAGACCCTCTCTATCTTGGTATTTGCTTGCACTACCTCTTGCTCAAGAAATCTCACTTTTGTGTAAGCCTCTGACAGCTCTCCATTCAGCCTTTCTATCTCACACTTAGCCTCCTTATGTCACACTAGGAGACTTCGATAGTCCTCCTCTGCTTTCTTCATCTTCTTCTTCTTCACAACCGCCTTGGCCACCCTTGTATACTCTCCCGACTTCTCAAGGAGTGAGTTGTAGTTCTCTTGGAGACCGACTGTGCTTTCATCTTCTTCAACATCTGATTCTTCAATAACTCCCATTGATTCTTCATCACTATGCTCCCCAAGCTTTTGTACAAGCAAACTAAAGTCCTCCGAAAACTCAACATGAGCAATAGTCATAAAAGCAGAGTAATTCCCTTCTCCGTCACAACTTTCCTCAGAATCAGAATTGGATGAATCCGAGTCACTAAGAGTTGTGGCATACACCTTACCCTTCAATTTCAAATAGTTGGGACATTCATTTTTGAAGTGTTCATGCCCGTTGCACTCGAAGCAAGTGATTCCTTGTGAAGATTGGTATTCCTTTTCATCTTTCTTCTTGAATTCTCTTCTCTCCTTCCCGGAACTTTGGAATTTCCCTTTATCACCAAAATTTCCATTGTTCTTAAATTTCAAAAATTTTCAAAAATTCTTTGCCAAATATGCCACATCTTTATCGACAACATCCTCATCCGATGAGTCGTGAGCTTTGACCTTTTCATTAATTGTCTTAAGAGCAAGAGATTTGATCTTCCTTTGTGTGGGCAATGACAATTCATAGGTCTGAAGTGAGCCTATCAATTCTTGGACTTTGATATCATAAAGGTCCTTGCTCTCTTCAATCGCTATCACCTTGGCACGGAAGCTCTCCGACAACGAACGAAGGATTTTCCTCACAACTTTAGAGTCCTCCGTTTTCTCCCCTAAATTGAACTTGCCGACGCTCATCCTCACTCATTTTGAGCTCCTCAAACCAAGTTGTCAGCATTGCAGCTTGGTGTCCTTTACTTTCTTCGTTCCTTCATAAATGGTCTCCAGTATTTCCCATGCCTCCTTGGCAACAGTAATGTGTGAAATCTTGTGAAACTCTTCTAGAGAAACACCACAGAAAATGGCATTCAAGACTTTACTATTTAGCTTTAGCTGCCGCAAGAGTTGCCTTATCATCATCCGGCCTAGTACAACCTACTTCTACAGCATCCCAAACATTATCATTAATAAAACACAAAAATGCCCTCATTCAGACTTTCTAAAAAGCATAGTTGTTACCATCAAAAAATGGTGGAACATTTAAAGATTAAGACCGGTCCATCTCAATACGGGGTCAAGGATCGCACTAAGGTGTTTAAACCATAAAGAGTGCACCCGCTCTGATACCAATTGAATGTTCAAATAGCATTGAAAACACTATAAACGTTTAGACCCCCAATTACAAATTACCAATTCAAGCTTGTTTTCAAATAATAAATGTGCGGGACATGAACATAAGCTAATAACAGAATTGATAAACAATCTAAACCAATTAAAATCACATCCACAGCAAAAATTAAAAGATAAAGATTAAGGGAAGAGGGATGCAAACACAAGGACAACACAACGATGTGTTATCGAAAAAGAAACTGAAGCCCTCGGCGTAAAATCTCTTCGCCGCCTTCCAAGCGATAAATAATCCACTAAAGAATGTAGTTGGGATACATGAACAGCAAAAGACTCTCCAAACCTAATCTACCCAGTGTACCTAAGCCCTTCAAGCTTCTTGCTCCAACGAGGTTGCGCCGAACCTATTTCTTCTTTACCTTACCGGATTTCGCTATAGCCCATAGCATCAACCAATAACCATTGGTCCATTCCTAACTACTTCTCAAAGCACCAAATAGTATTCTCACAGATGTAGGTATGGTGAGAAAAGAATTTGGGTAAGAACCTCTTAAGGATGTGACAATGGAGAGGGTGAGAGTAGAGGAATTTGAAGAGTCTCTATGTGAAGATTGTGGATGAATCAATCTTGTTTTTTTCTAAGGTTTCTCTCTAAAAATTCTCTTTAGAAGCTCTCTACATTTCGTGGGTATAAGGGGTATTTATACTAGGGTGAGAAAGGAATGCGAAAAGTCAGGTTTTTCAAAATAGAGCTGATTGGCAGCTCAGCCTCGCAACTTGACTGAGTCACGAGTTCAAGTTGCGAGATAACAGAATGGCCAAGCTGGGCTTTTTGTCTTGTAATGCTCTAGCTTGCGTGACTGTTCATCTTCTTTGCACACTTTACTCGTGTGCTGCAGTTGGCGGCTTGCTAGTCGCAAGTCACCTGCAAGTTCTAGCCGTGAGTCTGTGTATCCTTGCACAGTCTTGAGCATTTCTTCACACTCTCTCACTCACAATCCTTACATGATTCCCACCTAAATACAGAGTTACTAATTGCTAAATTACAAACAAATTTGGCACGAAAAAAAAGCCAACAAGATGGTTGATTAAATTCAACCTTACAAAATTTCCGGCAATGTTGAAGGATTTCCACATTTAGTTATAAATCATATAAGAGAATTAGATGCTAGAATATCTAAATTCTCACTCAATGCTTTTTTTGTATAAAAAATAATAATAAATAAAAAATAAAAGTAGATTTTAGAAGGTGGGAATCCACATTCTCATGCTTGATAAAGTTAGATTTTGTATAGACTAACAATATTACCCCTCATCTCTACCCTTTAACTAATAGAAATAATATACAAAAAAAATATATATATTATTATTATAAATTGACAATT
This sequence comes from Quercus ilex subsp. ballota, assembly GCA_032727855.1. Classification (NCBI taxonomy): domain Eukaryota; kingdom Viridiplantae; phylum Streptophyta; class Magnoliopsida; order Fagales; family Fagaceae; genus Quercus; species Quercus ilex. Next base: position 35,831,431 of record CM064917.1, read on the forward strand.
TAAATAATTATTTTTGTATTATACATGTCATTTAAAAAATGTAATACTACATTTCTATTGAATTATTCATGATTTATAATTTATATTTTGTTTCTCATAATTTATTTGTAGGAGGAATTAAAAAAAATGATATTGTATTTAAAAATCAAATGATATTTTGAGGAAAATATGTAATTCTTATAAGATTCTTTAAAATAAACCAAATATAAGCTGTGCGGGACGCAAATGAGACTGATTGACCAAGCCCCACTTGGGCTCACAACTTATTTATATGTTGGGTTAGGATTTCCTACTTTGGGTCGTTCACCACATGGAGGCTCAATGAGATCACTTTTCTCTCTTTAGCGATGCCTTACCTCCTCCTCCCTCAAAATGTTTTTCTTTCCCTTTCTACTCTTTGTTCGCTCCCCCACTTTCCAACCCCTTCTATCTTATCCTTCTTTTCTATTTATAGTTTGAAATTCAGGGATAGGTTTTCAATGCTCTCACAGTTAGTGCGACGGAGGGTCCAGTAAGGGTGATGATAAGTGGAAAATTAAGCTTGGATGGCTTTGGGACTTGGTGCCCATTTCTGTGGATAGCCCGGCGGTGACGTTCCAGAATTCAGCCGGGCAAACGAGGATGATGTACGGTTCATTGATCTCTCCTCACATGCTCGATAAAGTTCTGCCGAACATGTCTTTCGCAGTGAGGCTTGGGCCCCTGGCCTGCATAAGTATAGATTGGGCGAATGGGGCTGGGCCCATGTGCTGTGCTCTTGTAGCGGAAATCCAGGATTAGGTGGGCCTAAGCATTGGATGCCGCACATTAGCCCCTACTTGATTCATGCTCGGCGCCCGGCGTGAATCAAGGAATTCAAAGGACGCACGTTATGAGTTCAGTGAAGCGACGTCTGGGGCGTTCCAGAGCCCCATTAATGCGCCATCAAAAGGCGCGCTGAGTCTGGCCATTCATTTCAGTTCTCATCATTGCCTGACGCTTCGTGAACCAAGGAGGTGCGGGTTTTAGGCGGTGTTGGAATCATTAAGGCTTGCTAATTAATTTACATAATGGCTGATTAACCGTTGCCCATCTATCTTGGGTTCACTATAAAAGGTCCGCTCTAGACCGTTCCTTTACTTTACACTTTTCATTCTGCGATTTTTTCCTCTGCCGCGCATTCATCTGCGTCTACATACTCCAGCCCAGAATTTCCTTTCTCCTTAGAACCCAAAGTAAGTTCTCTACACTCCTCTTTTACTTCCAAATCTCCATTTCGACTTAAATTTTGGGGTTTTAGGATGGGGTATTCATATCTCCTAGATACGGCCGTGGCCTTAGCCACCTTTAGGCAGGCCATCAACATCCCTAGCGATGTGGAGGTTACGTATTGTCATGAGAGTGAGATAACACTCCAAAGGGGAGGCAACACTGCCTTCATTCCTTTAATGGCTATTTTGGAGGGTGGGGTGAGGTTTCCTGTAGACCCTCTTATAATAGACACCCTTAGGTACTATGGATTGTGCCCAGACCAACTTCCTCCCAATTTTTATCGGTTAGTGAGTTGTGTGAGTAGGTTAAACAAAAATTTTGTTTACAGCTAAATCAGCACGATATAAACCATATGTACAGCTTATGTGGGAATAAGAAAACAAATTACTACCTGAAAGTTAGAGACATGAGGGTACGGCTGATCTCGTGCCTGCCCGACTCAAATAGAAACTCTGCCGGAGAGTTCGTAATGGTGCGCGGCAATTGGTTTGTCGGCGAATTCCCGTGTCCGCTTACTAGGCGAGAAGTGGGTTCGTCCTGATCATTAATCTTCTTTCATTTCTTATTTAGTTTCATGTGCGGACATACATATACTTTGTGTTGCAAACATTTCGCTTATTCTAACGCTCATCCATGTTGGTTACTGCAGACGGTAGAGTGTTCGTCCCGGACGTCAGGGCCGTGCACTTACGGAACCTTAATTTCATACTCAAGTCCGAGATTTTCGTTCACACGGACGGACAACTTCGAGCCTCCCATCTTATACTCGGCGTTGACCCCGTGTACTCCACCTGGTAAAATTTCAGTCAAGCCCTGCTAGTTGACAGCCCACTTTTATCGTACATAGACGTTCGGCACACAAACTTTCTTCCCCCCAAGTTTACAGCAAGTGAGGCCCGGGACCAAGGTCCTTGGTACATTTGCTCTGACGAGCACCATCCCGTGAAGGACGAGTCAGCCGAGCGCGTATCCCGAGCTCGCAGGGAACGCGCACACGAACAAATTCAGCAAGAAGCCCCAGTCCAACAAGAAGCTCAAGCCGACCAAGAACCCCCAGCCCCGGATACTGAAGTAGTTGGGGAATCTCTAGGATTTCCAGAAACCGAACACAAACTAGGTGAAGATATGGTGACTCGGAGGATGATGTCGATCAGCCGTTTTATTCCCGGAGCCAGACCTGCTGGGCAGCAGCAGCAGCAAGAACAGCCCCAAGGTCGTGTCCAAACCACTCCTCCACCGCAGACTGCCCCCGGTCGGCAGCGAAAGAGGCCGCGCACAACCGATCAAACCCAAGTCGGCCCGGGCGATGTGCGATCAAAGACTCCCCCTCGGCCATCCAGCGGCATTGTGATTCGTGAACCCACGACCCAGACTGGGCTGAACGTGACGTCCTCTTCCCGTGCCGTACCCGCGTGGTAGCCCTCGTTTATGCTGGACGGCAAACCTCTTCCCTCGGATGCATGTGTGCACGTCTGGGGAAAGGGGGCAGGTGGTCACATCGCCCAGAGCTTGGCACGCGGCCTTTTGTTGCCCAAGGACGTGCGTGCTTTCGAAGAAGGCACAGACGAATCGATGGGGAAAAGGCTGCAATGGCACACTGTTGCGGTAAGTTTTCATTTCTTTTTCTTTTTTTTTTCTTTTTTTTTAATGCCCGTCCATGCGCTTTATCAGGCAGCACAACTAGCATATATACTCGATAGGCGCGTCACAGATCTTGCGGAGGATGCTGGCCGGGAGAGAACCCTAAAGGACGTGGCCGAGATGAATGCGAAGGAAAAGGCTGTAGCTGCTGCGACATCTGAGAAGGCTGCCACGGCAGAGAAAGTAAAGGTGGCTGCGGAAAAGAAATACAAGGAACTGCAAGTCCAGCTAGGGGAGACTGGGCTCAAGTTGGGGGAAGCCGAGAGCAAGCTCAATGCACGGTCCGAGGAGCTGGTTGATATGAGAGCGGCTCTGGACGAGAGCGAGAACAAGTGGTACCAGGAAGGGTTCGCCGATGCAGAAAATTCAGCAGAACCGGTCATACAAGGTGCTCGGCGACTCGGCTTTAAGGAGGGTTGGTTGGCCGCTCTACAGGCTTTGGGGGTCCCTGAGGACTCTCCTTTGAGGAATCCCGGCCAGATCCCCTTTCTGGTCCTAGCACCTGGCCCACCGAACACCGATGGAATTGTTGATGAAGAAGAGACGACTAGTCTGAGGGAATTAGTGGAGCAGATTGATTCCCATGTAGAGATGGAAGAACCGGAAGTGGTTAGCCATCCTCGCTCTGGAGATCAGCTCGGCCAGGTCCCCCTTCAAAATCCGGTGCAGCAGCAACCCATCGAGTCCAAAGCCCGAGAACAACCTGCAGATTCTGCCTCCTGATTTCCAAACCTTGGCCTTTTGTTTTGAGAGTTTTTCCTTATCGTTCTTTTTATTTATGTCGTTTGGTTGGTTTGCCCACGTCACCGGGTTGTGGTGACTAAATAATTTAATTTACTGCCGATCTTAGTACTTAAATGGCCGCCGTGTTTTGGTGCCGAAACAGTGATTTCATAGTTTTTATAATGGTTTAGCTTTGAATTAATTGTCATCACTTCTCTTTTTTTTGTTCTATGCTTGTGATATAATTGCCAGTAAGTCAAGTCCTGTTTCGTCGTAGGACGGGGATTTGGCTCGTTCACCGAGTTCCTGCTTTTTAGAAGGGTCAGGCTCTTGTCCTTAGGACAAATATTGTAAGGTTTACACCTGCACGGCGATGTACATCGAGCCGAGAGTCAGGCTTCTGTCTTTAGGATAAATATTGTAAGGTTTACACCTGCTCAGCGATGTACATCGAGCCGAGAGTCAGGCTTCCGTCCTTAGGATAAATATTGTAAGGTTTACACCTGCTCGGCGATGTACATCGAGCCGAGAGTCAGGTTTCTGTCCTTAGGATAAATATTATAAGGTACATCGAGCCGAGAGTCAGGCTTCTGTCCTTAGGATAAATATTATAAGGTTTCCACATTCTCGGTAAATGGAATAACAGTCATCAGTATGAATAAAAATCACCATTTTCATTAGCTTGATATAATTGCGGTACTTCAAACAGCTTTTTACTCATTACACGGCCGGTCAGCGATAGAACTTTCTCAAATTATGAATGTTCCACGGCCGCGGGAGAGGTCTTTCGTCTAGATCTTCCAAGTAATATGCCCCCGCACCGGCGATGGCGGTAACCCTGTAAGGCCCTTCCCATGTTTGGGCCAGCTTCTCGGCATTGGTATCTCGCATATTCCCTACGGCCCTTCTCCAGACTAAGTCTCCCGCGCTGAACTCCCTGGTTCTTATACCTTGGTTGTATCTCCTGGCGAGCTTTTGCTGATACTCCGCGAGTCGCACGGTGGCCGCCTCACGGCACTCCTCCGATCTGTCCAAGAGTCCGACCATCATCTCCTCGTTTTGGGCGAGGTCGAACCTTGTGACCCGTGCACTACATAAGTTTACCTCGGTCAGTATAACGACTTCCGCTCTGTATGTTAAAGAGAATGGGCTTTCCCCTGTGGATCTCCTGAGGGTAGTTCGGTATGCCCAAAGGACGTTCGGCAGTTCCTCAGCCCATCTCCCCTTGGCACCGTCCAGTCTTTTCTTCAATCCGTTCAAGATTACTTTGTTTGTAGCCTCCGCTAAACCATTGCTCTCAGGGTATGCCGGGGTAGAATACCTCTTCTTAATGTCGAGATCCTTGCAAAATGTGCGAAAAGCTCTACTGTCGAACTGCAACCCATTATCGGATATTAACGACTCTGGCACCCCAAACCTCGTGACTATATTCTTCCACACGAACTTCTTTACATCTGTATCCCGGATATTCGCCAGGGCCTCGGCCTCCACCCATTTGGTGAAGTAATCGACGGCGACAATCACGAACCGACGGTTCCCAGTAGCCCGTGGAAATGGACCAAGAATATCCAGCCCTCATTGTGCAAATGGCCATAGGCAGCTGATCGGATTGAGTTGACCGGTAGGCTAGTGAATTAAGGGGGCATGTTTTTGGCACCATTCACATTTGCGAGCATATTCGGCGGCGTCCCTTTGCATCTTTGGCCACCAAAACCCCTAGGTCATCGCCCGATGTGCCAGTGAACGCCCCCCCACGTGACTCCCGCATACCCCATCGTCCAGCTCGGCCAAAATCTCAAACACCTTCTCTGGGTGCAAGCATAAAAGGTACGGCCCCCCGAAAGACCTTAGGTACAACTTGCCATCTGCTGACAACCAATATCGAGCTGCCGTCCTACGTATCTTACCGGCCTCCTTTTGATCTTCTAGGACTTTATTCTCGGCTAGGAAAGCAATGATGGGATCTATCCAACATGGTGCAGGAGATGAAACTATGGCGATATTATCCACCCTGACGGCAATATTGTCGAAAACCTGAATGCTTGGCTCGGCTATAAGCTCTACCCTGATCAGCCGAGGCACATCCTCCATACTTGACGATGCTAGCGTGGCTAAGGAATCGGCGTGTCTATTCTGTGCCCGCCCCACTTGGGATATTTTCACCGTGACAAACTTGCTTATAATCAGCTTTGCCGTGCGCATGTATGCTTTCATCCGAGGATCTCTTGCTTCAAAATTTCCCTGGACTTGGTTGACAACCAACCGAGAATCTAAATATACTTCCACGTTCTGAGCACCTATTTCCAGTACTGATCTTAGTCTGGCAAGCAAGGCCTCATACTCGGCCTCGTTGTTGGAGGCCTTGAATCCCAATCTAAAAGAGTGCTCTAGCCGAATCCCTTTAGGAGAAAAGATAACGATCCCGGCACCGGCTCCTGCGGCACTTGAGGCCCCGTCCACAAATACCTTCCACGGGCGAGCCTCTACACAGCAGATCATCTCTCCGCCATTCCTGGGCTAGAATTCAGCGACAAAATCTGCAAGGATCTGGCCCTTCACCGAATGTCAAGGTCGGTACTGTATGTCGAAAGAGCCGCGTCGAGTCCCCCACTTCGCTATTCGTCCCGTGAAGTCAGCTGTAAGGGGTACTCAGTTAACACATAAACTGTGTGGGCCTGAAAATAATGCGGCAGCTTCCTCGTGGCATGGATCAAGTCCAACACTAGTTTTTCCAGAGGCAAATACCTCTTCTCAGCATCGACCAAGGTTTTGCTGATATAATACACGGGTTGTTGGATCCCCCCGTCCTTCAGCAGCACGGCACTCACGGCGTGGTCGGTGGATTCAGCCTCTTTATGGCTTCGATTTGATCGGGATTAACCTCTATTCCCCGACTCGTGATCAGATACCCCAAGAATTTTCAGCCCCCACGCCAAACGCGCACTTCTCGACATTAAGGCGTAACTTGTGTTGCCTAAGTGTTTCGAATACTTCCCGGAGATCGTCCGTGTGTTGCACCACCTGCTTGCTTTTTACCACCATATCATCAATGTACACCTCGACCGTGCATCCTATTTTGTCGCAGAACATCCTCGTCATCATTCGTTGGTAAGTGGCCCCGGCATTCTTTAGTCCAAAGGGCATCACTGTGTAATGATAGTTGGCGATAGGCCCACCTAATCCTGGATCTCCGCTACAAGAGCACAGCACATGGGCCCAGCCCCCACTCGCCCAAAAGCCCAATCTATACTTACGTAGGCCAAGGGCCCAAGCCTCACTGCGAAAGACATGTTCGGCAGAACTTTACCGAGCATGTGAGGAGAGATCAATGAACCGTACATCATCCTCGTTTGCCCGGCTGAATTCTAGAACGTCACCGCCGGGCTATCCACGGAAATGGGCATCAAGTCCCAAAACCACCGCCCCAATGCCAGACAGATTCACGCGCCCTCCGTTCAACTCTTATGACGGGAAGACGGACCCGGTGGAGCATGTCAGCCACTACATCCAAATGATGTCGCTGCATACCCGGAATGACGCACTGATGTGCAAGGTATTTCCCTCGAGCCTGGGCCCCACCGCTCTGAGGTGGTTCAATGGTTTACAGAAAGGTTCCATCCGAAATTTCGCCGAGTTAATACAGGAGTTCAGAGTACGATTTGTTACTTACAGCTGTGTACCACAACCAGTAGATGCACTACTGTCCATGAAAATGAGGGTGGGGGAAACCCTTCGTAGTTACGTCAGCCGATATTGGGAGCTTTACAACGAGATCGGTGGAGGGAACGAAAAAATTGCTGCGAGTACTTTTAGGATGGGATTGCCCGAGGATTCAGGTCTGAGGGAGTCATTGACAAAGAAACCTCCCGAGGATATGAGACAGCTGATGAGGCGCATCGAAGAATATAAACGGCTAAAGGATGATCGGCTGCAAAGCAAAGGTAAAGCGCCAGTAATAAATCATCCCCGGAGAATAGTTTTCCACCAAGGATACGAGGGAACATGAGGATTCAGGAACCGAAGACGCCGGCAAGGGAGGTAAATGTGGCATTTAAAGAGCCGGTGCATAAGATTTTAAACAAGATTAAGCATCAACCCTATTTTAGATGGCCGAACAAGATGGGTGGTGACCCCACGAGAAGGAACCAGGCCTTGTACTGCACTTACCATAAAGATAAAGGACATACCACCGAGTAATGCCGAGTACTGAAAGACCACCTTCGGCAGCTGGCTAAGGCTGGGTATTTAAAGGAGTTTGTGACGGATGGGGAGGACCATGGAGTGAGGCAAGGAGCTCCGCATAGGGGCAACCTACTCCCGCCCCCTCTCAGGATAATTGAAGTCATCCACGCGCCCCCCAAGAAATGCTCCACAGCAAGAAGGAAAGGGGTGTGGACCTTAGCACCAGCAGAGGAAAGTCAGGAAGGGCCGTCGTCCGGGAAGAGGATGAAGCTCTCCAAGGAACCTATCGCCTTGGATGATAGCGATTTAGAGGGAACGGTCCAACCACACGACGATGCGCTAGTAGTCAATGCTCGGATGAGCGGCTTCTTAGTAAAAAGGGTGATGATAGATCAGGGAAGCGGAGCTGACATGATGTATCCGAACTTGTTCCGAGGACTTGGATTGAAGAGCGGAGACCTCTCCGAGTATGGTACCCCCTTGGTCGGTTTTGACGGCAAGGTCGTAATCCCTGAAGGGCAAATCTTTTTGCCTGTGAATATGGAAGGTAAGGAGGTGGTGGTGACCTTTATAGTGGTAACATCCTTCTCCCCGTACACTGCAATATTGGGAAGACCGTGGATTCACGAAATGGGGGCTGTCCCATCCACTTTGCACGTGAAGGTGAAGTTTCCCACCGAGCAAGGCGTTACTGTGGTAAGGAGAAGCCAGCAGACGGCGAGATAGTGTTTGGTTGCATTAGTTGACTGGAGGAAAGAAGTAATCAAATGGGGAAAGAATACCGAGAAAGATGAGACACAGCGAAATGACCCGTTATAGCAACTACAGAGTCCTCGAGGTGAGAAGGGGGACAGACGTGCCGAAGAGATTATGAAAGTACGGATACTCTCGAACTCCGACAGGTGTTTTCATATCAGGAAAGGTATGGATGATGAGGAAAAGGTAGAAATGTTGTTACTCTTAATACAAAACATGGACGTGTTTGCTTGGAACCCTTATGAGGTGCCCGGGGTGGATCCCGAATTCATTGTTCATAGACTTAATGTTGACTCCTCGTATCCACCCAAGAAACAGAGGCCGAGGAGATCGGCCAAGGAGCACGCCGAGGCAGTAAAGGAGGAAGTCCAAAGGCTGAAGGTGTCTGGGGCAATAAAGGAAACTTTTTTCCCGGAATGGTTGGCAAACACCGTCGTAGTAAGAAAAAAGAACGACAAGTGGAGGGTTTGCGTGGATTTCACAGATCTGAACCGAGCATGCCCGAAGGACCCATTCCCCGTGCCTAAGATTGATCAGTTGGTCGATGCCACGTATGGTCACCCTAGGATGAGTTTTCTAGATGCTTTTCAGGGCTACCACCAGATCGCCCTGGCACCCGAGGATCAAGAAAAGACGGCATTCATCTCCCCGGAAGCCAACTATCATTACACAGTGATGCCCTTTGGGCTAAAGAATGCCGGGGCCACGTACCAACGAATGATGACGAGGATGTTCCGCGACAAAATAGGATGCACAGTCGAGGTGTACATTGATGATATAGTGGTAAAAAGCAAGCAAGTGGTGCAACACACGAACAATCTCCGGGAAGTATTCGAAACACTTAGGTGCTCAGATCAGTACTGGAAATAGGTGCTCAGAACGTGGAAGTATATTCAGATTCTCGGTTGGTTGTCAACCAAGTCCAGGGAAATTTTGAAGCAAGAGATCCTCGGATGAAAGCATACATGCGCATGGCAAAGCTGATTATAAGCAAGTTTGTCACGGTGAAAATATCCCAAGTGGGGCGGGCGCAGAACAGACACGCCGATTCCTTAGCCACGCTAGCATTGTCAAGCATCGAGGATGTGCCTCGGCTGATCAGGGTAAAGCTTATAGCTGAGCCAAGCATTCAGGTTTCCGACAATATTGTCGTCGGGGTGGATAATGTCGCCACAGTTTCATCGCCTGCACCGTGTTGGATAGATCCCATCATTGCTTTTCTAGCCAAGAATAAAGTCCCAGAAGATCAAAAGGAGGCCGGTAAGATACGTAGAACGGCAGCTCGATATTGGTTGTCAGCAGACGGTAAGTTGTACCGAAGGTCTTTCGGGGGGCCGTACCTTTTATGCTTGCACCCAGAGAAGGTGTCTGAGATTTTGGCCGAGCTACACGATGGGGTATGCGGGAGTCACGTGGGGGGGCGTTCACTAGCACATCGGGCGATGACCCAGGGGTTTTGGTGGCCAAAGATGCAAAGGGACGCCGCCGAATATGCTCGCAAATGTGAACGGTGCCAAAAACATGCCCCCTTAATTCACCAGCCTGCCGGTCAACTCAATCCGATCAGCTGCCCATGGCCATTTGCACAATGGGGGCTAGATATTCTTTGTCTATTTCCACGGGCTACTGGGAACCGCCCGTTCGTGATTGTCGCCGTCGATTACTTCACCAAATGGGCGGAGGCTGAGGCCCTGGCGAATATCCGGGATACAGATGTAAAGAAGTTCGTGTGGAAGAATATAGTCACGAGGTTTGAGGTGCCGGAATCGTTAATATCCGATAATGGGTTGCAGTTCGACAGTAGAGCTTTCCGTACATTTTGTGAGGATCTCGGCATCAAGAACAGGTACTCTACCCCGGCATACCCTGAGAGCAATGGTTTAGCGGAGGCTACAAACAAAGTAATCTTGAACGGATTGAAGAAAAGACTGGACGGCGCCAATAGGGAGATGGGCTGAGGAACTGTCGAACGTCCTTTGGGCTTACCGAACTACCCCTAGGAGATCCACAGGGGAAAGCCTGTTCTCCTTAACTTACAGAGCAGAAGCCGTTATACCGACCGAGGTAAACTTATGTAGTGCACGAGTCGCAGGGTTCGACCCCGCCCAAAACGAGGAGATGATGGTCGGACTTTTGGACAAATTGGAGGAGTGCCGTGAGGCGGCCATCGTGCGACTCGCGAAATATCTGCAAAAGCTCGCCAGGAGATACGACCAAGGTATAAGAACCAGGGAGTTCAGCGCGGGAGACTTAGTCCTGAGAAAGGTCGTAGGGAATATGCGAGATACCAATGCCGAGAAGCTGGCCCAAACATGGGAAGGGCCTTACAGGGTTACCGCCATCGCCGGTGCGGGGGCATATTACTTGGAAGATCTAGACGAAAGACCTCTCCCACGGCCGTGGAACATTCATAATTTAAGAAAGTTCTATCACTGACCGGCCATGTAATGAGTAAAAAGCTGTTTGAAGTACCGCAATTATATCAAGCTAATGAAAATGGCGATGTTTATTCATACTGATGACTATTATTCCATTTACCGAGAATGTGGAAACCTTACAATATTTACCCTAAGGACAGAAGCTTGACTCTCGGCTCGACGTACATCGCCGAGCAGGTGTAAACCTTACAATATTTATCCTAAGAACAGAAGCCTGACTCTCGGTTCGATGTACATCGTCGTGCAGGTGTAAACCTTACAATATTTATCCTAAGGACAGGAGCCTGACCCTTCTAAAAAGCAGAAACCTAGTGAACGAGCCAAATCCCCGTCCTACGACGAAACAAGACTTGACTTACCGGCAATTATAGCACAAGCATAGAACAAAAAAAAAAGAGAAGTGATGACAATTAATTCAAAGCTAAACCATTATAAAAACTATGAAATCACTGTTTCGGCCACAAAACACGGCGGCCATTTAAGTACTAAGACCGGCTGTAAATTAAATTGTTTAGTCACCACAACCCGGTGATGTGGGCAAACCAACCAAACGATATAAATAAAAAGAACGATAAGGAAAAACTCTCCAAAAAAAAGGCCAAGGTTTGGTAATCAGGAGGCAGAATCTGCAGGTTGTTCTCGGGCTTCGAACTCGATGGGTTGCTACTGCACCGGATTTTGAAGGGGGACCTGGCCGAGCTGATCTCCAGATCGAGGATGGCTAACCACTTCCGATTCTTTCATCTCCACATGGGAATCAATCTACTCCACTAATTCCCTTAGACTGGTCGTCTCTTCTTCATCAACAATTCCACCGGTGTTCGGCGGGCCAGGTGCTGGGACCGGAAAGGGGATCTGGCCGGGATTCCTCAAAGGAGAGTCCTCAGGGACCCCCAAAGCCTGTAGAGCGGCCAACCAACCCTCCTCAAAGCCGAGTCGCCAAGCATCTTGTATGACCGGTTCTACTAAATTTTCTGCATCGGCGAACCCTTCATGGTACCACTTGTTCTCGCTCTCCTCCAGAGCCGCTCTCATATCAACCAGCTCCTCGAACCGTGCATTGAGCTTGCTCTCGGCTTCCCCTAACCTGAGCTCGGTCTCCCCTAGCTGGACCTGCAGTTCCTTGTATTTCTTTTCCGCAGCCACCTTTGCTTTCTCTGCCGCGGCAGCCTTCTTTTCAGATGTCACAACAGCCACAGCCTTTTCCTTCGCATTCACCTCGGCCACGTCCTTTAGGGCTCTCTCTCGCCCAGCATCCTCCGCAAGATTTGTGACGCGCCTATCGAGTATATATGCCAGTTGTGCTGCCTGATAAAGAGCATGGACGGGCATTAAAAAAAAATAAAAAATAAAAGAAAACTTACCACAACAGTGTGCCATTACAGCCTTCTCCCCATCGATTCGTATGTGCCTTCTTCGAAAGCACACTCGTCCTCGGGCAACAGAAGGCTGCGCGCCAAGGTTTGGGCGATGTGACCACCTGCCCCCTTTCCCCAGACGTGCACACATGCATCCGATGGAAGAGGTTTGCCGTCCAGCATAAACGAGGGCTGCCACGCGGGTACAGCATGGGAAAAAGACACCATGTTCAGCCCAGTCTAGGTCGTGGGTTCACGAATCACAATGCCGCTAGATGGCCGAAGGGGAGTCTTTGACCGCACATCGCCTGGGCCGACTTGGGTTTGATCGGTTGTGCGCGGCCTCTTTCGCTGCCAACTGGGGGCAATCTGCGGTGGAGGAGTGGTTTGGACGCAGCCTTGGGGCTGTTCTTGCTGCTGCTGCTACCTGGCAGGTCTGGCTCCGAGAATAAAACGGCTGATCGACATCATCCTCCGAGTCACCATATCTTCGCCTAGTTTGTGTTCGGTTTCTGGAAATCCTAGAGATTCGCCAACTACTTCAGTATCCGGGGCTGGGGGTTCTTGGTCAGCTTGAGCTTCTTGTTGGACTGGGGCTTCTTGCTGAATTTGTTCATGTGCGCGTTCCTTGCAAGCTCGGGATACGCACTCGGCTGACTTGTCCCTCACGGGATGGCGCTCGTCAGAGCAAATGTACCGAGGACCTTGGTCCCGGGCCTCACCTGCTGTAAACTTGGGGGGAAGAAAGTTCGTGTGCCGAACGTCTATGTACAATAAAAGTGGGCTGTCAACTAGCAGGGCTTGACTGAAATTTTGCCAGGTGGAGTACACAGGGTCAACGCCGAGTATAAGATAGGAGGCTCGAAGTTGTCCGTCCGTGTGAACGAAAATCTCGCACCTGAGTATGAAATTAAGGTCCCGTACGTGCACGACCCTGACGTCCGGGATGAACACTCTACCGTCTGCAATAATCAAGATGGATGAGCGTTAGAATAAGCGAAATGTTTGCAACACAAAGTATATGTATGTCTGCACATGAAACTAAATAAGAAATGAAAGAAGATTAATGATCAGGACGAACCCACTTCTCGCCTAGTAAGCGGACACGGGAATTCGCCGACAAACCAATTACCGCGCACCATTACAAACTCTCCGGCAGAGTTTCTATTTGAGTCGGGCAGGCAGGAGATCAGCTGTACCCTCATGTCTCTAACTTTCAGGTAGTAATTTGTTTTCTTATTCCCACATAAGTTGTACATATGGTTTATATCGTGCTGATTTAGCTGTAAACCGAATATCTGGTTCAACCTACTCACACAACTCACTAACCGATAAAAATTGGGAGGAAGTTGGTCTGGGCACAATCCATAGTACCTAAGGGTGTCTATTATAAGAGGGTCTACAGGAAACCTCACCCCACCCTCCAAAATAGCCATTAAAGGAATGAAGGCAGTGTTGCCTCCCCTTTGGAGTGTTATCTCACTCTCATGACAATACGCAACCTCCACATCGCTAGGGATGTTGAAGGCCTGCCTAAAGGTGGCTAAGGCCGCGGCCGTATCTAGGAGATATGAATACCCCATCCTAAAACCCCAAAATTTAAGTCGAAATGAAGATTTGGAAGTAAAAGAGGAGTGTAGAGAACTTACTTTGGGTTCTAAGGAGAGAGGAAATTCTGGGCTGGAGTATGTAGACGCAGATGAATGCGCGGCAGAGGAAAAAATCGCAAAATGAAAAGTGTAAAGTAAAGGAACGGTCTGGAGCGGACCTTTTATAGTGAACCCAAGATAGATGGGCAACGGTTAATCAGCCATTATGTAAATTAATTAGCAAGCCTTAATGATTCCAACACCGACTGAAACCCGCGCCTCCTCGGTTCACGAAGCGTCAGGCAATGATGAGAATTGAAACGAATGGCCAGACTCAGCGCCTTTTGAGGGCGCATTAATGGGTCTCTGGAACGCCCCAGACGTCGCTTCACTGAACTCATAACGTGCGTCCTTTGAATTCCTTGATTCACGCCGGGCGCCGAGCATGAATCAAGTGGGGGCTAATGTGCGGCATCCAATGCTTATGCCCACCTAATCCTGGATCTTCGCTACAAAAGCACAGCACATAGGCCCAGCCCCCACTCGCCCAAAAGCCCAATCTATACTTACGCAAGCCAGGGGCCCAAGCCTCACTGCGAAAGACATGTTCGGTAGAACTTTACCGAGCATGTGAGGAGAGATCAATGAACTGTACATCATTATCGTTTGCCCGGCTGAATTCTGGAACGTCACCGCCGGGCTATCCACGGAAATGAGCACCAAGTCCCAAAGCCATCCAATCTTAATTTCCCACTTATCATCACCCTTACTAGACCTCCCGTAGCACTAAATAGGCACCGTCTCTGCCGAGCTATCCACGGAAATGGGCACCAAGTCTCAAAGCCATCCAAACTTAATTTCCCACTTATCATCACCCTTACTGGACCCTCTGTCGCACTAACTATGAGAGCATTGAAAACCTATCCCTGAACTTCGAACTATAAATAGAAAAGAAGAATAAGATAGAAGGGGTTGGAAAGAGGGGAGCGAACAAAGAATAGAAAGGAAAAGAAAAACACTTTGAGGGAGGAGGAGGTAAGGCATCGCTAAAGAAAGAAAAGTAATCTCATTGAGCCTCCATGTGGTGAACGACCCAAAGTAGGAAATCCTAACCCAACATATAAATAAGTTGTGAGCCCAAGTGGGACTGGTCAATCAGTCTCATTTGCGTCCCGCACATAAGCATTTCATATTCTCATGATTTTTATTAGATTCTATAGCAAATCAAAGATAAAAATAATTACATTCACAAACATCCAGATTTTGAAGCATTAGACATCAAGAAAATGTGAATTTTCCCATACCAAACACCACCTTACATGCTTACTAGTGCCTGTGGTAAGGTAGAAAATAATACAATGTAAGTAACTACCAAAATCAATTGAATAGTAGGAATAATTCAAATACAACAAAAAAAAGATAAAATGAAATAAGGAATCCATATTCAGTTTATGCTTTCGTGGATGATCAATTCATCTTTTCTTGAAAATCACACATCGTTAGATTTGACTAGTCAACATTTCCCAACCCTCCACCTGCCCGTTGATATATATAATATAAAAGTTCTAACCCACTGTACACTGCGCAAATTCCATTTCCTCTATGAAACAATATACAGTCCAAATTTTCCTAAAAGAAAGTTTGTCACGTTTTGATCTATTCTGCTTCCAATTCAATTGTAGCACACCAGAACGTATCTTAAGTCATCGTTGTTGTGAAGTCAGGACCTACACCAGATCATCAAGATGGCACAAACTCTACTACCTGCACCAAATTATCAGATCTCTCTCTCTTTCTCTCCACGTCCACAATGTCAATGGGATGGAAAAAAAATCATGTTTTGATTGGTTCAAAATAATTGAGCTACCAGCTGCAGCCTTCAAAGTTCGCAGCTGCAAAGCACTATAAACAACCAAATGGAGGGAGATATGATTATGTCAAATATGAATTTCAAGATGATATCTATTTTCTCAAATCATATATATAAGAGAAAGCTGAGTGCCTCATATTAAGCCAAGAGACATAACTAACTTTGCACAACATTTGTATTACAGTAATCATACAACTAAAAGATTTCTATAGACCTAACTTTGCACAAATAATAGCCCAAACTCTCTTCTGCTGCCATGTAAGCTTCACATCTATAGTTTGAAGTTTCAACAAATTTCCCATAGATGATGGGATTGTCCAGAGTTATGTCCAACTTAAGCCAAGATACCTCAGCACAATCATGTTTCCTATGGTACGGGGCAATTGCGGGTGGAATACACATTCAAGATCATGAACATGAAACCCTTAGAAGCATCCTAGGACAACTATGAAACAAACCTACAAGGCCACTTTGTGATATATCCTCTTCTCTCTCTCTCTCTCTCTCTCATACACCTTTTTTATTTGCATGGCAATCGCCAATTAACATCCAGTTGTAGCCGGTTCTAATGACAAAAATTTAGTACTTCCACATTTTCAATACTTCTCATGTTTCATTGGCCAAGAATGGATGAACCATGTACTGACAACTAATATTTGAAAGCAAGCGTAAGAAGAAGAGTATGTGAGAAATTAAGCATGGATGAAGAGAACAGCAGTTTTTTTTTTTTTTTTTTACACATATTTCTGATAAAAACTTCTTTTTTCTCTGTAGATTATAAAGCAAGGCTTGATAAAAGGAAGTACAACTACCACATTAACCAAACATCTAAACAGTGGTAACTGTGTGAGTGCTCTTCTTAATCTTTTCAGTCAATTTAATGTTTTTTGGAAACCTATCTTGGTACAGGTTACATTATTATTATTATTATTATTATTTTTCTCTCTATTATGATTAAAGACATATCAGAAAAGGACTTGGGTTGTAATTTGTATTAGTTGGCAACTTGGATGTTCATTTATTTGCTACTTTTCTGCTATGCTATCTTTTGCAAAAGCATACTTTTTTTTTTCCCTCTATATCTTATAAAGCAACACTTACCCAAAGGAAGTACAATGGCCGCTTAACCAAACATCTAAACAATGGTAATTTTCTGGGTGCTCTTCTTGATCTTTTGGGCCAATTTAATATTTCTTGGAATCCTTTCTTGGTACAATCTCTATCAAGATTAAAAATATATAACAAGACTACAAGAGTGCTAGGTTGTGAGCTGTATTAGTTGGCAACTTGGCTATTCTTTTCTTTGTTGCATTTCCATTATGCTATCTTTTCTACATTTGTGTTCAGAGTTCAGGACTGGTACATTTGGTTGTTAATGGTGACCATCTCAAATGGTTAAGGTGAGTAACCTCTTTAAAAAGTGTTTGATGGCCAATTGATATTCAGTATTTGTTATCTTCAGATTTCATTTCGGTCCTCTAATTTTGCTTTCATTCATCTCAGTCTAAGAAGCACGGGTGCGTTTCGGGACTCGGGTGTGGGTGCGGGTACGGGTGCGGGACTCGGCAATTTTTGAAAAAGTAGGGTGCGGGTGCGGCGGGACTCGGCAATTAAAAAATTATTTAAAATATTTTTATTTATATTTTCTATATATTTTTACTATTAAAATCTTCTTAAAAAACACATTCCTATGCTTTGATTCACAAAACAAAGAAAGAAGAAGGCAATAAACACATTACTATGCCTCTAAGGTCAGAATTTCTGGTTTTCCGGCGATTTTCAAGGCCGATATCGGCATGTTTCGGCCGTTTCCGGCCTGTTTCGGCCATTTCCGGCCTGTTTCGGCCGTATCGGCTGTATCGGTCGCCGGCCAATACGAACCGATATGGCCGATACGGCCCGATTCTGGCCGATACGGACCGATTCTGGCCGAATCGAAGCCGATTCGGCTCAAATCGAGCCGCGTCGGCGCGAATCGAGCCGAGTCGGCGCGAATCCGAAAAAAAAAAAAAAAAAAAAAAAAAAAAAAAAAAAAAAAAAAAAAAAAAAAAAAAACTCAGACGCGGCACCGACGCGCGGTCAACCGCGTCGGACACCGCGTCCCGCGTCGGGCCGCGTCGGACTCGGGTGCGGCACCCTCCCAGCCGCACCCGTGCTTTCCAGATCTCAGTCCTCTAACTTTCAAGTTTATTCAATTAGGGTTTTTTCATCAACTTTTGTTATATGCTGTTGTTATTTTTCTTCAAATTTTTTAAATTAAAAAAATTCAATTAATGATTGAAAAATATTTTCTAGATTTTCTTTTTTCAAAAAATTTTAACAAAAGTTTATGAAAAGGCCTTAATTGAATAAATCTGAAACTTAGAAGACTGAAATCAACAAAAGCAAAGTTAAATGATTGAAATGAAATCTGAAGAAACTTAGAGGGTTAGTTTTGCATTTTAGCCAAAAAATTATGGTGAAAGCCAAATAAATATAGCTAAATTATTGCCAATAATAGAAAATAAAAAGAAGATATCCAAACGTAGGGTGGATTATAGGCTAGTTATAATAATAGCTGAAAGAGAGCTATCACATCTCATATTTTTAACTAGATATACAATATCATCACCTCCCTAACAATTGATTAAAATTCTAAAAGTTCCAACCATTACCTGGACAAAAATTTACATTTTTCTCCAAATGTTGATGATACCGTCTGCTAATGACTTCAGATTTCCCCACAGAGATGATTTCCTAGGAACTTCTGCATCATTTTTCTGCCTAGTAGAAACATCTCTGAACATGGAAAATGACACCTTGCCTTAAGATCCAACTCATAAGTGGTAAAAGGATAAAAAATTCATGAAAAAGAAAAATACAGGAACAGAAAAACAATCTTGCTTGTGTAAGATTCAAGGGCAAATAACATCTAAGATAAGAGACAGTTTCACAATAAAAAGAAGCTAGACCATTTTAGGTAGAAATAACCCATTAGGGCTTCAACGATGTGCATACACAACTGCTCTGAAAAGAGTATAAAAGGGACATGTACACAGCAGCAAATTCTTTTTTGAATAAGAAAATAACTTCATTGAAAAAGAAATGAGAAAATACAATGAAAACAAGGCACACAGGCAGTGTGCTATGGAAACAGTAGAATATCTAAACTAACTAGCAGTGAAAGTACAAAGATCAAGTAAATCATGCAAAGATTAAGGTAGAAACCCTTACTTAACATTTTTGTGAAGGCAGCACCTTAACTAGGGATACAGCTATACTAATATGGTCATCAATAATTTACTGATGAGAGTACTGCAGACTTTATAAATGGAACTACATAAGTAACAGTATGAATTTCTAATGATGACAATTCAGAGAGAGAGAGAGAGAGAGGGAAAAAAACCCTTACTTCACATTTTTGTCTAGTTCAATGGATTCTTGATCTTGCTCTGCTTTAGACCCTAGACCATCAACAGTTGGCAAGTTGTGATCAACAGCTTGCTCTTGTTTACCATCCTCTGCTTTTTCAAGGCATGGATGCAAAACTTCCTCAATTTCCCCAACTAGCGGATGATTTTCAGTTGCAGCAAAGCCAGAATGATCACCCTGAGCTCCGTCATTTTCAATATCCCTTGATATTTCAAGACTTGAACGGGAAACATCCTCAGTTTCTTCTCTTAGCAGACGACTTTCTGATGGAACAGAATCAAAATCATTGTGCTGAGCATCCTCCTTTTTGTCATCTGCAGGTTTCTCAAAACATAAGGGAGAAATTTCTTCAGCATTAACATGCTCAGATGGTTCTAGACACGAAAGAGAGACATCCTCAGTTTCTTCTTTTAGCAGATGATTTTGCTGAGCTTCCTCCTCTGGTTTCTCTAAGCAAGGAGAAACTTCAGCATCCCCTTTAAGGACATCGCTTTGTTTTGCATCAATATCAGAGTGACTACCCTGCAAGCAAATAAGAGATGCTATAAGCCATATAGTTTAGGAAGCACAGAAAGTGATATATACATATATCAGAACATGTTGTAGGAAGCACCAATTTATATGAAATTTAGGGGAAAAAATGCACAGAAAATGCAGCACATATGGCAGCTTGATTTTCAAGTCTAGCACTTTGCTCTGAAAACATTTCATTTCATAATTGTGACTGTGATGATCTTGGGCATCTAGAAACAAATGGTAAGACGAGCATTCTTTGTCAACTTATTTCCAGGATATGATACTACAAGCATTGTCTATAATTTCATAACACAGTTAGCATCTTAAAAAAGCCAAAATTAATCATAATAGGCCATCTGAAATGGCATCAGGAATATCGCCTTGTTAACTAGAAATATTATGTATCTAGCGTAAGGCGTGTGACTCTGAGTACATATAATTTGTAATTAAAACTAATTTACTCACCGGTATTGCAGGCTTTACAAGGACTTGTTGAGACGGAAAGGATATAGCTGGTTTTAAGAATGGAGTTCCTTTCCCGGTATCCGAGGAAGACAGTTTAGATTTGTATTGTAGCTCCTGAATGATTTTTCTAACAGTATAATAAGAGCCACCCACTTGCTTAACTGCAAAAGAAGCAGTTGGGAATTTTCCAGCATTCATTTCTCTATACCTGCAATATAAATGAAATCACACAACCGATATTAGGTTTAATTATTTTAATTAATTAATTAATTATTATAATAGTATAAATAAACCTAGGTCTTAATTCGTATATAAACTCAAACAAATATTACAGAGAAAAAATGGAAAGAAAAGAGAAGAGAGAGTAGTTACTTGTTAACAAAGGATTCGACCATAGCTTGACGTTCAAGTTTGGAGAGCCTGATACGAACCACTCTGTCAGTGTCAGGAACAGAGGCAGCATTGGAATTGGAATTGGAATTTCTACGCCACTGATCAATATTTTTTACTTTGTTACGGGATTGGTTGTTGAATTTCAAGGACTGGGTTCCTCCTGCTGCTGCTGCTGCTATTCTTGCGATCAGATTCTTTCCCATATTTGAAATCCACTTCCACACCAACTACATTTACCTCTTTCTATTTCACTTTTCACTTTTCAGACAGAGGAACTGAGGGTTTTAAATATTAGGGTTTTATAATTTTTTTTTTTTTTTTTTTTTTCCCCCTTTTTTCGGGTTTTTATTTTAAGAAAGCAAATTGGCCGTACCGGTCGACGGGATATAAATGTAATAATCAAATTAAATTAAATATTCATCTTCCTTCTGCATTTTTTTTTTTTTTTTTTTTTTTGGCTAATAGGGATCTGGGTCTGGGTCGGACCTCACTTGGTCCAAGCCAGTCTGACCCGGCCCAAAAAAAAATTTTCCCTTTTTTATTTTGATTTTTTTTAATTTTCTTTTATTTTAAAACTTTTTTTTTATCAGATTTTTTATATCAAAAAGCACATTTTTTAAAACAATTTTTTTAATAAATATATTTTTTTTCTTTGAGACATAGATTTTCCTTAAAAAAAAAAAAAATGTTTCTTTTTGACAAAAATATTGTAATACTTACATGAGGTTTATCCATTCGTTGTTATGTCCATTTTAATATTGTCTACCCATAGTTTGGAAAGTTTCAATTAATCCATCTAAGGTGGCCTTTGTTAGACCGTTAGACCGTCATAACGTACCTCTCCTTTTCACCTTTAAAAAACAAGAATAAAAATGTCTTTTCAATAATCTTGTATATCTCTTTCCTCCATCTCCTCCTTGAATCCGGAACTCCTAAAGAGACTCAATTATCCTAAAATCCTAAGATCAAAATTTCACAAACCCCATTGCCCATCTTCATCTTCTTCAACAAGTTCAATGCAAGTTCTTCTCCTTTTTCCTAGGGTTAGGGCTATGATTACAAAGAGAGAGGGCTTGAGTGGGATTCCATTTCCACTAAAGAAAGAAAAAAAAAATCCAATTCGATTTGGAGTAGAAAAGGTTGAAAGAGCCAAAGAAATCAAAGGTTCCTCAAAGGAAAATGCTTTGGCATCTAACTTTTTGTCTCTATTCTTTCTTTTCTTTTTCTCGATATGGGTTTTTATTTATTTCCACAATCATAAACCAATTCTTTTATACTTGATATGAGCCCCAAACCCCATCAACTAATTTCTAGGTTTAATGGAATTGTGGTTTCAAGTTTTTTGGATTTGTGGATTTGAATTTTATGGGTTTAATGGATGATGGTTTTAAATTTTCTAGGTTTTATGGATTGGTGGGTTCGAATTTTTTGGCTATAATGGATTTATGGCTTTAAAGTTTTTTAGGGTTGTGGTTTGAATTTCCTTTTGGTTTGATGTTTTTAGATGTGCTTTGATGAGGTTGAAATCTTGTCATTGATGAGGCAAGGACTTGCTTCGATGAGGTCGGAATCTTGCAATTGATGGAGCACTTGGAAAAGTCCGCTGCTCAACTAGAAATAGGACAACAAGCTTAACCCAAAAAAATTTGAATCAACCTAGAATATTGGATTTTTTTGCTCTCTTTCTATTGTTGGGGTTCTTCAAACACAAATACACCTGTTAGATACAAGATTGGCCACCTAAAGTATATCTCCTTGCTTGCAATTAGTAGAGTGAACTAATTCTTGAGTTGATCGAATGAGATTCGATTCATGATATGAGATTTGGGTTTGAAGATTTGTTGCTTAGATAAGGTTTCTATTGTATCTTATATACTAAAGATGTTTATCTAATGACAATGGGAGATATGGATTACAATTATCTAATGAAGGCCACCTTAAGTGCATTAAGTGGCACTTTTCAAATCACGGGTAGACATTATTAAAATGGGCTTAAAACTTTTCATTTTTGTCCATTGACTTTTGATTCTACGTGTCTAACAAAATGCTTAAGCGGCATTACTTAACTTGATATGGAGTACTAAATAAGAAAAAGGAAAAAAAAAAAAAAAAAACTTTCTTTGAAACAACATGAATCAAAACATTTAAAATATATATTTTTTTAAATACTTCTTTCAAATACTGTTTTCTTTGTTTTGTTTTGTTTTGTTTTGTTTTTGTTTTTAACGTTTTTAACTATAAAAGTGATGAGGTGGGTAACCACTACATAGCAAAAGCATCCCAAGCGGGTAAAATAACATTTTTCAAACCATTAATAAATAACATGAAATTGAGCCTAACCACAAATGAGTAAATTGCAATTAATCCTTACTACTATTATTATTAGTGATAAACTATAAATTTTAAATTTTAAGGAGGTCAAATTCTAAAATTTGAAAGGTGACCGTTATCCCAATATCCATTGGAATTTTCAAAAATTCCCGTGGGAATTTGTGGGCTTCTAGTTTTGGTCAATACAATTTGGTGATGATTTCTATCATGTTTCTTGTTTTTAGTTCTTCATCATAGAACTTGGGCTAAAGAGTTCATTTCTTTCTTTACATGAATTCATCGCCTCTATTCATGTAGAACTATTTAATCATAACAACAAGAACAACGACAATAATGATTATGTAAGTATGGAATGGAAAGTAGTTCTTAGATTCAAAATTTAAAGCATCATTTGTAACGTAGGTTTTTGGTTTAGGCGAAATCAACACTCAAAACTCAATTTCCATCACTCAATTCTCAAAATTTGTAGGCCCATCTCAAGAAAATTTGTTTGGGCTTTTGTTCTCAATTTAGTAACTAATTACTCAAAAAGTTGAGTTAGAGTTATGAAAATTAAGAACAACTTTTTGGAGTTTTTGAGTGATAGAAATTGAGTTTCAATGGGATATTTGTAAATCTGAGCAAATGTGTAAGACCCACCGCAGTTATAAATTGTTTCCATCAAATTAGACCATATTTAATTTTGTTTGTTTCAGGATAAAATAATTTTCAAAAATGTTTTTCATAAATATATTTTTGTTTGGCTTACCTCCAGTACTCTTTTAACTAGATGTGTTCTTTGATTTTAAATATATAATAGCAAGTGGTAGTGAATTTTAATCTCTATATTTTATTTAGTTAGTGTGTAATGTGACAATTTCTCATTAAAACAAAATGATATTCTAAGTAAAAAAGTACTGAAGGTAAGTCAAACTTTTTTTTCATTTTTTTTCATTTTTTTTTAGTGGGTGGGGGGCTTAAATATTGCCTTGGCATCCCCTCCTTGTGGTTAAGGAAAGGCTGTAAGGCATGGCCCACTCTCATAATGTGACTGGCAGTGTGTACAAGGTTTGGGAACGAATTCACCGCCGTATTTAGCGAACATATATAATTGTATCTCCTGATCAATTTCTTCTTCTTCTTCTTCTTCTTCTTCTTCTTCTTTTAATTCAATTTCATGATTAATTTCTAATTACACCAAAATGACACTTATTTTAAAAGCGTAAACCATTTTTGAAGAAAAAAAAAAAAAATGGATTTCATCCCCCACTACCCTCACCCCTTCTACCTTATGCCATCATTACCACCTCTACGCCATCTACAACATCCACTACCACTTGTTTGTCATTTTCAACCCGACCCTGGTGCTACTGCTCGCCACCCACCATCTTTCCCACTTGCCATCTACCACCACTTTCCTCCCCCTAACCGCCATTGTTGGAAAAGTTTTAGGTAGACACTGGAAAAATATTGTTTGAATGACAACCAAACAAAAAACAAGTCATTTTCTTCAAAACGCACTTTTCGCTAAAAATATTTTTCACAATCATTTTCCCCCAAAATAAATAGGGCCTTACCAATAAAACAAAAGCATTCCAAAGAATCCACAACATGGGCTTATCACTAGATCATGTTAGAGAACTGATTGGGGCTTGGAAAATGATTCATTTGATTAGGAGAAATTGACATAAAGCTCTTTTATCAATATTACAAATATGCGCATATAGAATATTCAGAACGTTTGAAAACTACCCTGCATGTTCTTCGTAGGTAATAATCACTCACATGGTCATAACAACTTATGCACCTTTCTTAGTCTTTTAATGGATGACAGGCTTGAGAGGATGAGCCCTCAGTTTTGACAAATCAAGATGAGCATCAAGCTCCTCATCGAGCTCCCCAACTACGCTTCTACAAGATTCAAGGAATTTAGATTATAATATAGCATGTAGATTTTTTTTTTTTTTTTTTTTTTTTTTTTTTTTTGGGGTGGGGTGGGGGGGGTGGGGGAGAAGGGAGGGGGTGTGGAATTGTCACTAAGGGAAAAAGAAAATGGATAAAAACAAAGTTCAAAGGTATTACATGTTGTCACCCCTGATTATGTACAAACCCAACACAAGCTGTTGAACACCTTCCTGCAAGTCAGAAGTGTGAAGTCAGGTTATGTTGAGAGAGAGAGAGAGAGAGAGAGAGAGAGAGAGGAGGGGGGGCAGTAAATGTGTAATTTGTTCCATTCAGTGAACTATATATAGAAATTCCAAATTCAGCAGAATACACTTGCAAAAAGAATGTCTACTGGAAAGAAGCTAATAAAGTTCTCCATCTGGTTGGCCAAATAATGAGAAATCCAGTGGAAAAAAAAATACTATATAAAATGTTTTAGATTCTGAAATTAACCTTCTCCAATTGACTCACACACCATAGGAGTAAAACAAACTGTAACTGAAGGCTTATCATAGTAAGGATACAAACCTTTGTGGAGTAGACACGCTCATGAGATTCATCAAGGATAATATTTGTAGCCTGGTCAAAGCCTTTTAAGACTCCCTAAATGAAAAACCAACTTTGTAAATACAATTAATACATCATTCATAAGATTTAGCAAGCATTGGACTAATATCATGTAACATACCACTATGTTCCGTCCATCATTTGTGATAACTGATATTGTTTCTGCACACAGCAAATAATTTAAAAATATAGTAAAGAAAATGAATAATAAATAAATGAAGCCCCAAACCATCTGGGCGAAAAGTGCAGGACAAAAAAACACTGAGAACTACCCAGGTCTACATCACTCTTTTCCAGTCTTACACAGGCACAGGCACATGCCACACACACAAAGTTTACTAACCAGTTTTGAAAAGATTTTACCTCTTGCTTTTAAACACAACTAAAGGAGTAAAGTGGGATCCTATGAAGCTCCAAAGTTTGAAGTTTAAGCAACAGTTCTATTAGGCATACACTTCAAAAGCCAAGGTGCACCAAGTTACAAGTATGAAAAGCTTACACCTCAACACACTACACCTAGAGTCATACCTTGACTAAAATTTGGTAAAACACCCTGTAGATTGTTATATATACATGAAACACAGAAGCAATAAAAAGGGTTTATCAGAAATTTGCTTACGATCTACAAGAGATTCAAGTCCAGGGCCACCTGACATTTTGAGGCTCCCAAAATCTATATGAGAGACTCCTCTACAAGATAGGTTATGAACCAATTTTCTGGAAAAAAAGAGAAAAGATCGTAAGTTCCTCAATAGACAGTTTACATAAATTAATTAGAGCTCATAAATAAAAAAAAAAATTTAATTAGAGCATATTATAAGCACTATAAATTTCACGACCCAAACTATAATCCAAATTTGCAAGCATGAACAGCATGTTACTACTATAGTTTTACTCGATATCAACACGAACTAAACTAAATTTGTACACAAAATACTATGCTCTTTATTTAATATCCAGAACATTAAAATTTCCCCAAAAGGTTTGATAACCATCAAATATAAAAAGGTTGAAGTCCGTGCACATGGCTCCCACTTCCTAACAAATACATACCAACTTGAGAGTTGAGCAAAACCATACCAAAAAAAGGTAAGAATGTCTAAACCAAACAAGCTCCTCAAGAACTCAACTAATGTTCCCACTGATTTCAATCAAATATAATTGGGAAGATATCATCCAGGTTCACACAAACTCAGAAATTTTAAAGGGAAAAGAAGAAGAAGAAGATGAAGAAATGTATTTATGAAATAGATTCAATTAATTAGACACCAACAATAAAAAAAGAAGAAAAAAAATAGTAATCCAAAGCCTTCTCCACACTGTCCATCAATGACTCAGCCTCAAATGATAACATCAATAATCCAGCCTTCCTCAGGCCATCAATCATCCATAACTTCTTTGCTGGCAAGAGATGGGAAAAGAAAAATCCAAAGAAAACTTAATATGCCTTGATTTGAAATATATATATATATATATATAATGATATTTGTAACATACCCAAGGTGGGGTAGGGGAGAATAAAACATGTCCCCACCCCATACCTGCCTCAAGTTTTAATATTAAGCCTTACCTCTGCCCTGTCCTCTGGCCAGGATGGGCAGAAATTACCATCCCTAGCTAAAAAGCTCCGTATGGGTTAAGTGACATGGGAATTTAATATGAACATATCATATGTATAATGAAGCATTTCATAGTTTGTGGATGTGCATACTAGAAAAAATTTTGGGATCTCAGACTCAGTAAACCTCGTTCATTTTTTTTTTTTTTTTTTTTGTTAATGACACTACATTATATATATATATATATATATATAATCCATTCATCTAAATTTTCACAATATATCTCTCATGATTAAGATAAAAAAACCATTCATCAAATAATATTTTGGTTACTTTTTCTGATAAGTTTGTAAAGATTTGTAATGCATCCAACTCTCCTCACAATGCCATCTACTCATGGGTATCTCATAATAAGATATCATCAACCCTTAAAGTTGGAATCTTCATCAATCATAGGGTGGTTGGCATCCACCACTGGCTGGATGTCACCAAACAAGGGATGTGGCAGCATCTCACTACTTGGCAGCCAAAACAAAAATTTCCATGATAAGCTAATACTCTTTCCCCTTGCTAATTGAGGTTAGAGCATGCCATAAGACTCATACATAAAACCTTTTGAATTTAACATACAAATCACAATATTCACTAAACTCTTTAAATATTAGTTTCAGGAATTACGTAAGAATTCTTACATAACAAAAATAATATTCATATATCAAAAGCGCATGAAAATGTATCAATTGATACCTAGATCTCATTTCAATGAATAATAAGTTTTTAATAAATTCCTATAACCTATTAAAAGCTCATATTACAAGCCCCTTAGCTGTAACTAAAAGAATCGAGAGCATAAAATTGGAAGAGCTCAAACTTGGGCATCTACAATGCCTATCTTATAAATCCCAGGTTATTACTAATAACTTCGTAACCAATAAAAACTCAAAACTTGAATCTTAGAAGATAAAAATCTCTCTTAACTTAAGAAACTACTAATCCATCTAAAAAGTTTCCAACACATTTACATACATCAAACAGTCACCACTTGCCCCAAAGATTCACAAAACATTAAAAAAATTACATCATTCAAGGTTTATCAGACAATTACACAAATGGGGCAGCAACAGTAACACCCTCTGCCTGCCAGATACCAAACAATAGGAACACGCCATAACCAAATTCATGCGTGAAATTCAAATACCACACGGCACTCATGTAAAAGTCTAGCTCAATCCAATTTACCAAAACCTGGAAATAATTCCACAAAGTTTTTCAGCCTTTTCAAGCTACTGCCAGGTTAAATTTCCTGCAGTTCAGGCTTCTTGCAAAATTCGTTTGACGACCTTAGAAGTCTCAAAATAAGTTGTAATTATATAGGGATGAATTCCCATAAATATACTAGTGGATAAAGTTTTCCTCCAAATTGGTTTGAAGGAATCTCCTCCAACCCATAACGTGGTGACTTATAAAACTACCCACGTGTATTTTTACAAGTCACATGAGTCACATGACTCATTAAATAGTTCATGTGAGTAAAAGTATACACGGATAGCTTTACCAATAGCCATGTAGTGGGTTGATGGAAATTTCCTCCAAACCGGTTTGGAGGTAAACTTTTTCCTATACTATTTACAACTAAATAATTCAGCTCAAAGATCAGTTCTCTAGGATTTATTAAAAAACTCTAAAGCTAACAAACTCAAATCTGCTCCCTGACAGATTTAGTTTTTGAGAGTTTAATAAGTAATATACTCACAGACAGAAGTGTATTTTAACATGAAACTTGGTTCAAATTACAACTACACTTCCAAATGAATCTATACTTTTTACTATTAGTAAAATCAACCTGAGTCCAATAATTTATATAGGAAACCAAGGCAATATCAGCTTGAACAAATAGCATGGAGTTGAATTATCAAAGCTTAATTTGTATAAGAAAATCTTGTAGTTGTTGTTTCTATTTGAATTGCAGAAATAGAAAATGTCGATTTATATAAAAATAATTATGGGTATGGGTAATGGTTTGAACTTGAAAGTTGAAAGTGTTAGGGAAAGGCTGATATTTTGTCCCACAAAGAACGAAAATGAAATACCTCTCTGTCTGTCACATTATATAAACCCTAGATATTCTCTCTCACACGCACAAATCATATTCATCTATATGAATGAATAAAATAAAAAGGTAAGCTTGAAATTGAAGAACCTAAATTTCGGAATCCAGAAAAATAAGGAAGAACAACACACAAAATGAAAAGACAGAGTGTGTCAATAAAGAAGAAGAAGAAGAAGAAGAAGAAGCTCACTTTTGCTTTTGCGTGCGAGCAAAAAGCTACAGTAATTGCCCAGCGCCGAGTTTCCCCTCAGTCTCAACACACTCTCTCCTAGGGGTGTAATCGGTTCGGTTTCGGTCGGTTTTCTTGTGTTTGGCCAACCGAAACCGAAAATTTCGGTTTGTGAAATTTTCAACCGAAACCGACCGAAATAATTGAGAATCAATTGGTTTCGGTTTATTTCGGTTGTGGTCGGTTTCGGTCGGTTTTCGGTTGAGAGAGAGACTGCTGGAAACGAAGCAAGAACGAAGTTGATACTTGATATATATCAGAATCAGAGACAGAGAAAGAAAATAGAGAAAAATAAAAGAGAAGAATCATACCGTGAGAAACGAAGAGGTCAGCGTGTGGACTGTGGAGTAGCCGCGGAGGCCGGCGTGTGGAGGCCGGAGTGTGAAGGCCGGCGGCAGATGTGGACTGATGGATGCCGGTGTGTGTGAGAGGGATTGATGGAGCTGTGTGTGAAAGGGAGTGATCAGTGATGGAGGCGTGTGAGTGTGAGAGATGAGAGGAACTGAACGCTGAAGGTGTGGTAGGTAGGGTTATTTATTTCTTTTTTTTCAATTAGTTTTATGTTTAACGTAATTAGTTTAAGTTGTAGTTTAATTCTAGTTAGTTAATCTAATGGGTTAATGGGTTTTAAATAGCCTAAGGCCCAATGTTTATGAAAAAAAAAAAGGCCCAATGTAAGCATTGCAAGGCCAGATACGTCTTTTATTTTATATATATATATATATATAATATAAAATATATTATAAATTATAATATAATATAATTCGGTTCAGTTTCGGTCGGTTCGGTGCATTCAAACCTGCAATCGAAAACCGAACCGAATATTTTCGGTTTTTAAAATTTAAAATCGAACCCGAACCGAACCGAAACCGAACCGAAAATTTGGCAACGGTTCGGTCGGTTTCGGCCGGTTTTTTCGGTTCGTCGGTTTTTTGCACACCCCTACTCTCTCCCTTTCGATTTTTGTTACAGCTAACGGGCGAGAAGAAACCAATTCTGAATAATCTTTATATATTAGCGGGCCAGGGCCAGGCCCAGGACAGAAAGCATCATTGGGCTGGGTTCGGGTTTGTTTAAGTTCAACTACTCTTTCTTTTTCCTTTTTTCTATAGTTTCCTATTTTTAGTTAACACTACTCTACTTTCCTTCACTCTCCTTCCATCCAAACATGCCATAAAGTTAGTCTTTCCTTCACTCTCCTTCCATCCAAACATGCCATAAAGTTAGTCATAAGGCACATTTGCAGAGAGAGACGATGAGAGAAAATTTCGTTTGATGAGAGCCAAATTAAGACAAAGAATAAATGAGAGAGCAAATTTGATTCTATAAGAGCATCCACAGCCGGAAATTCAATCCTATCCTATTTTATCATCTCAAAAAACTATTTTATTAATTATACAATATTATTTTACAATACACTTATCATCCCAACTTTTATTTTACCATCCTATACATTAAAATAATATAAAAATATTTCTCACTCTCTGATCTCTATTTCTCTATTTCTCTCTGATCTCAGTCACACCACCCACCTCCGTTGAGAAAAATCCATAACAAAATCCAGCCAAAATCAAAATCAAAATCCATAGCAAATCCAATCAAAATCCAAAATCCAAACCAATCAAAAACCCACACAACTCGCCGCCACTGCACCACTTGACCCACACCCTTGCCGCCGTTGCACTACCTAACCCACGCCCACATCAATCACAAACCCGATGGTTTCTCAGTTGTGGCTTCTCCGGTACCATTGATGGCTTCTCATATTTGGATTTTTGGGTTTTGGGATTGTTGTGAAAGATTTGGGTGTTTTGAGCACCACTACATATTTTGCTCACTTGAGCCATTTTTCTCTCTCTCTCTCTCTAAAACTGAAGCTTTCTCTCTCTTAAACTCTCAATTTGTCAAATGGGTTTTAGTTTTGGTGCAATGGGTGTGCGATAGTGTCTTTTTCTTCTCAACACAGTGGCCCAAAGATCCTGGGCCAAATAAATATTCTTGGTGAACTGGGCTTGGCTCACCGCAGCTAAAAGGCTGTTTAAGAGCCAAGTGGTGCACAAAACAAACTCCCTACAATACAAATAACTGACAAACAATAATATCTGTATTAAATGACATTTCAACAGCAAAGGAATGCACAGCAAATGAAATACAATATAAGAAAAAGTTAGGGATCCCCAAATTAGTGAGGTGCATTTTATTAATTTTCTTTAGTTATGATCATAGTGCTCACTAAGACGTGATACAAGGTTCAACTAAGTTCAAAAATTACAAACTTTGATAGCTATTCAAGCTTCCAAGACTTACAAAGTTTGAATTTGTTGAATCTGAGCATGTGCTATAGTGGTTGTCCCTGAGATACGGGGAGCGGTTCCCTTGTTTTCTTTTAATTTTATAGAGCTCTTCCTATAGTTCTATATTCTTTCTGATAATCCAGAAAATGGCCATGAACACCTGAATAATCAAAAATGAATCTTGATCTGAATCCGAAATCCTCCCTTCTTTCAGCATGGACCCCCTCCTCCTTTTATAGCACAGCTCGGGCGTCGGGGTACTGGTGATTTCTCCCTTTTGCCCCTTAGAGTTCGTGCCATGCCAGTTTGCTCAGAGCTATGTCGTTTCCTTTTTTTCTCATAGCTTCTTACATTTGGCGCGACCAAACGAAAGTCCCTCAGCTGGTTTTCTATTTCCAAACTTCTCCGTTAGCTGATCTTCAGCTATTTGGCCTTTTCTTCCACCTCTCCAGCTTTTTCAGTTGTACTCTTCCTTGTCATTTCCTCCAAATTGTTGGAATCACGGCTCCTGCGTCTTTGCTTCGTACTCTCTGATCCTGCTGCATGTCTAGAGCATGAGACCCGCATGCTTTTTGTCTTTTATCCCTCTTTGAATTTACTTCAATCTTACTTCGCGCGCCCCAGGGATCCCTGGATTCTGGTGACTTCTGGGATCCCGGCCCAGTCTTTTCTTACTGGGCTCTTTTTGGTTTATTGGTCCTGGAGGGTTTTGGGCCTTTCTCTTGCTTCATATTCTTCCATGGGTCTTTGGATCCTTTGTGCCTCTTGCCCATTTTCTCCTTTCTTTTCCCTTTTCCCCGTTATGTGAGCCCAACCCTCCTTTTTCTCTCATTTTTTTCTCTTAGCTTTATTTATTTATTTATTTTTTTTGTGAAATGAGCCCAGCGTTTTATTTCTTTGGGCCTTAGTCCGTGACCAATTTTTTTGAACCTCAACATTTAGCCCCCCGAGCTCATGGGTTGCCTGCAGCCCATGCGTGAGTTTTTGCAGGATTTCTTCCGTTTGATCTTTCTTCGGGAATCCTAATCTTCAATTTTTGGTATTTGGTATCCTGGCCCCTTCGCTTCTTTTTTCTCGTAACTCCTCCCTTTTTTGTGGCAGTTGGGTTAAAAAAATAAAACTCCCACCACCTACTTTTACGTTTCCCATAACTCCCATTAATAACTGCTGATAACTCTTCCCTCTTTAAATTTTTGGCAACTGGCGCGTCTTTCCACATATTGTCTTCTCCAACTGCTCTCCATATCTTTATCCTAGTCATTTCTCACTATCCCTTTTATCTCTCTAAATCTTCTACTCCCAACTTTCTCCTCTTTTTTTTTTTTTTTCCAGTCTGGTTGCTTCCTGCTTCTTTCTTAACTCTCTTTTACCTTCAAGACACCCATTGTCTCAATGGCTTCTTCTTCTTCTTCCCAAAAAAGAAAAGAGCGTACTCCTAGCCCCTTTGAAGGTGAAGGTTCCTCTAGTTCTGCAGATGAGTCTTAGGAGGTTATCGGGCGTCTTGCTTTTCCCTTACGAGACCCCTAGTACAGCCCTAGCTTGTTCTTCCTTCAGGTGTCCCATGGTGAGGCCCCTCCATCTACCCACGCCTGGGTGTTCTCTGGTCAGGCGGGTTTTGTTGGTTCTGCTCAAGTCCCAGACCCTAGGGAGATTTTTGATCTCCAGATCAGGTAGGGACTTCGAGAAGCGGTCCCCATCTTTTTTGATTTTGTCACTAGAAAGATCCAGGGCTGGCCCATCTAGGTGGACAAGGAACTTTGTGACGAAGAGTTCGTTGGTTGTATAGAGCGCGCTGGTATCCTGAAAGCAGTGGCGATTTCTAGGAACCTTGAAGGTTTTAGAGATGCCAAGGGTCTCAGGCATTTGGTACATCGTTGGTGTCCTACTCTGCACACTTTTTCTTTTTCTGTTGGTGAATTGACGGTTACTCTAGAGGATGTGGTTAATAATTTCCTCCTTCCGGTGCTTGGGGATGAAAATCCTTTTGATATCAACCTTAATGATGAGGATCTTGAAGTGGAGGCCAAGTTATTTGCTCATTTTGGTGGACGTACTGCTTCTCTTGGTGGGAAGCTGGCCAGAATGGGTAGGTGGGTCATGAATCTCTCACGCGAGAAAGATAAGAGAGTTAGGCAAGCTAGGTTCCTCGCCTTTTGGCTCAGCAAGTTTCTGTTCAGCGAATTCCCTAGGTATGGGATCAAATCTACTCTCTTTCCATTGGTGATTAGGTTGGCTCAGGGTGCCCAATATCCTCTAGCCCCCATGTTTTTGGGCCATGTCTATTCTCAATTGGATCAGCTTCATGGAGATGAAGCCGAGGGTGACTCTTGTTATGTAATTACTTCTTCCCTTCATTGTGCCATTCTCCAGGAATTTATGTGGGATCGTTCTTCGGTTACTTTAGCAAGATGTAGGAATTTAAAGTTTGTGAAGGATAAGTTTCAAGGATCCCCCGACGTGGTCAAGGGGCTTTGTGGTAGTTCAACTGACAGCCACCCTATTATTTTTTGTTGGCTTAGTTTGAAAGGTGGCAGCCTCAACTTGGTTGAACTATTTGATCAAGCAGGTTATTTGCATTGGCGTTCTCCCCGGGAGTTTGGCCCCGGTTTTGTTTGTGATTCTGTGCTGTCTCCTTTTCTGACTTCCACAGAAAACACTTTTGATTTGCGTCGTGGTGATAAGGGTAGCTTAGCCTACCTTGCTTGCATTAGTCCTTCCTGGCTTCCTATGCTTTCCTCAAGTGGTCCCCGATATTCTCATTATTCGGCGCACCGAGTACTTCGGCAGTTTGGCTTTAATCAGGATATTCTCCCATTATTCAATGATGTAATACCATCTCTTCCTTCCTTGGATCCTTTCACGAAACTCCAGGCTTTCTCCTATTGGTCATGAAGGAGTCCTCAGTTTGTAGTGCCCAACTTTTAGAGAGGGGCTTTTGCTTCTAGTAGTTATGCTGATTACTGGAGGAGGGTGCAAAAATCTTTTGTTGACTATGCTTGTACTGGGATAATAGAGAGAGTTCCCAACCCCGACATTTCTTCTGTTCCAACATCCAACAAGCGTTTATCCCTACCTACTGCTGGTATTGTTTCTTTTGCTGTGAGCAGTAAAACAGGCTTCGTAGAGTGGCACGCTTTTAGGAGAGGTTGGGTTACTTATGCTCAAGATTTTCCAAAAACTTGGCCAGGATGTGATCTTATAATTGGTTCTTCTGCTGGGGTACCAATTAAAAGGGAGGCGGTAGAGGCCATAAGTGCTAGTACTCCCATTGGCATGAGTAAGGGGAGAGCAATCAAACAGGAAAAATTGAAGGAGGCTGCAGCTGAAGAGAGTGTAGAGGGCGTTGGCCCTAAGACAGAGAAGAAGAAGACTGGAAAATCCCAGAAACAGTTGATACTTGCTGAGGAAAAGGAAGTTGAGCAACCTTTGGCCATAAGGGGCCGGGTGAAGACTAAGGTAGAGTCTTCTTTTCCCCAGGTTCCTGTGAGTCCTTCAACTCATGGTTCTTTGGGACCCTCTGGACGCACCCGTAGTAAACAACAGAGACCTGGAGACCTTGTTGAGAGAGAGAGAAGGGCAAGGCCTCTTTCCTTCTTGTCTCTTTTAGGTTGCAGTTTTGTTGTTTCTTTTTGAACTAATGAGTGATTGTCTTTCCTGTAGTCCAAACATAAGTCAGATCCCAGGAAGGGTTTGCCAATCCTCTGGTAAAGATGTGGTATGGTTTTCCCTTATCTGTGTCTTCTGCTGCTTGCTCTTATTCATTTCACAAGTGTTGTGTATCCGTGCTGCCTTGTTGCTCATGCCTCTTTTTTTTTTTTTTTTTTTTGTTTATGTTGTTCCCCCTTCTTTTCCTTCTTTAGGTGGAGGTTTCTCCTTCCGCGGTTGGTGAGACTTTGGAGGAGGAGATGGCTGCAGCTGCATCTCAGAGTAAGGAAGAGGAGGCTCTTAGTGGTGGAATAGCTGGGGAGACTGGGCAACCAATGCAGGATGTCCAGGCTGCCCAGGATCTTGAGGCTCCCAAGCTTCCCGCATCCTCAGGTCCTCAATTTAAACGGATTCCCGGTCCTGTTAAGACTGTGTTACCTCAAACTGAGTTAAGTACAAAGACTTTGGGAGGCGCATCACCATCCGGGCAAATAGGTGAGCCTTACTTTTTTTATTTTTATTTTTATAATAGCGTTTTAATTTTATTTCTTTTGCATCCCTCCCTTTTTTTTCTTCTCCTCTGAGTTCTTTCTTTCTTTTCTTTCTCTTTCCAGGCCAAGCCACTGTGAGATCTATCTCTGGTGCTGCTTCTTCTTTAGAATCGGAGGATTCTGAAGGTGGGTTTTAATTTTATTTCTTTTGCATCTCTCTCTTTCTTCCCTTCTCCTGTATTTTCGTTATGGCGAAGCCCTCTGTATCCCTGCCTTCTTTTAGTCATTTTGCTGAGACTTCCTCACCTTTTCTTCAACTTGCCATTTGTTCTTTCTCAGAGTCCTTCAAAAAGTCAAAGGAGCAAGAGAAGGAAACTCCGCCCCCAAGAGGCCGATACTGGTTTCTCCTCTACCCTTTTTTGTTCTTTATCTTTCTTTTTCTTTTTTAAAAAAAAAAGCTAAGTCTGTCCACCCCCCTTTCCCTTTTTTTTTTTTTTTTTTTTTTAGCAGGAGTTAATACTAGTGTCAAAAATCCTGAACTTGTGATTCCTAAGGGGGGTGTAGAATCTGCTCAGGTTGCTGGCCCTCGTTCTGTTCAGAGGGTTGAAAGTTCCTCAGCTCCTTCAGGCGGTAATGCAACAATAGGGGAGGCTCCAAAGATGGTTGTTTTAGATCCTGTTTTAAGGATCCCCACCTTTCTGGCTCGCTTTGATTTTCTGGAGTTCAACAGCCTCCTTGTCAGTCACTTTTGCCACTTCGGGCCCTCCTATGGCAGCTTTTTGAGATTCTCTGTGCCTGTGGAAGGCCTGCCACTGCTAGAAGGACTGTTTAAAAGTCATAGGGATTTTATCATTGGTTTTAGAGGAAGAGTATTTTTGGGGAACATTCTGATGGAGTTGCTGTGCGCCGTGTTGATTTCTTTGAGAGATTTTTCACTAGACTCTCTATTTGAGGAAAAGCTCTTGGAATGGAGGGGAGTGGTTCAGGATCTCTTGAAAGCCAAGTTCAACCTGTCCTTTTTGCTGGAGTACGTACGATCATTGGCCCATGTGCTATTCCAGAGGCAAGCTTCTAAGAGTATTGATACTGAGATTGCTGCTGCTGGGGAAGCTTTAGCTCATGCTCACAAGACTTTGCAAGATTTGAAGATTAAAAGGCAGAGGGTTCTTTCTTTTTCGGCTGTCCCTGTTCTCTCCTCAGACAGCTCTTTGTTGGTTGGCCTTATTTCCTAGCCTTCTTTTTTTTTTAGCTGGTTTGGATGTGTATAAACAATTTGGGGTTGTATAAGTTTTCTATCTCTTCGTTTGGACATTGCTTCTGGCTTTTTTTGTTTTTTTTTATCTGCACTTGTGCTTTGAGACTGCTTCCACGTATTTGTGTTTCAGGATTGCTTTTAATCTTTTTTAATGGCATGTGGATCTTCTTTTCCTTTTTTTCTTTCTCTTTTTTTTTTTGTACTGAGTCCTGGTCCGTGATTCCTACAAGTTTTGCTGCAAGTTCCGTACAGGTACCCACCCCTTTCTTCTTGGTTGCGCAAGTACTGAACTAGGTACATTGGGCGATATTTTTTTTTTGTCCCAGCTCATGAACTTGGCAGTTTTTTTTTATCAAGTACTGGGCTAGGTATCCTCAGTATATGCCTGAGATCCTAGACCATGTATTTGAAACTTAACTGTTTGTAGTTATCTGTGGGGTGATCCTAGGTCATGCATCAAAAAGATTTTCCCAGGTATCCTCCCCTGATTCCGTCTGTGTTAGGAGTTTGTAATACTTAGGATTTAATAGCTAAGAAATAAAGAGAAATTTCATTGAATTTAAAACATAAACATCATTTAAGGAACACAGCAAATTTAACAAAGATAGTAAGAATCATAGAGTGTCCTTCTACCATGGGTCCCTGGACAAAATTACTTAAGCAATAATATATAAAAAAGAAGGAAACACTTAGCAGGTTGGAGAGTTGGCAAAAGGGGATCCTAGTGTACTGAGACCTCTCCCTTCTTATGTGTAGTACTGTTTTAGCCACTTCTCATTTATGGGCTCTGTCAGGATTGTCTCATCTTCCTTTGTAAGATAGTAATAGCCACTATCATGGGCCTCCCTGATGATGTAGGGTCCTTCCCATTTTGGGGCAAATTTGGAGGGTGCCAGTAGGCTTCTTCTCACATGCTCTGTTATCCTTAGTACCAGCTGCCCTTTAGTGAAAGTTCTTGGGTGTATTGCTTGTGCATATGCTCTAGTCATTCTTTGCTGATACCTCTGGCTTCTTTTTTTAGCTAGTTCTCTTTCTTCCTCCACCCCTTCAAGG
Source organism: Quercus ilex subsp. ballota (assembly GCA_032727855.1). NCBI lineage: Eukaryota > Viridiplantae > Streptophyta > Magnoliopsida > Fagales > Fagaceae > Quercus > Quercus ilex. Next base: position 35,869,481 of record CM064917.1, read on the forward strand.
TCTGCTAGTCTCCTTTCATTGTTTGTGCCTCCGGTGTCCTCTTGGCTTTCTTCAAGTATTACTCTTGGTGTAGGAACTACTAATTCCACTGGACTGATAGCTTCTGTTCCATAGACTAAGGAAAATGGTGAGAATCCTGTGGCTGTCTTTAAAGAGCTCCTGCACGCCCAAAGTACATCTGCTAAGTGGTCACTCCACTTCCCTCCATACTCTTGCTTCATTTTCTTAAGGATTTTCAATATCACCCTGTTAGTGGCCTCCGCTTGGCCATTTCCTTGTGGGTAGTATGGTGTTGGCCTTCCATGCTTGATGTGATATGCCTCAGTCAACCCCTTCATGTCTTTATTTATGAATGGGGTTCCATTGTCACTGATCAACCTCTTGGGGATCCCAAACCTTGTAATGATATGCTCTCGAATGAAGTTTGCTACAGCTGCTCCAGTGGCTTTTTTCAAGGGGATGGCCTCTACCCATTTTGTAAAGTACTCAGTAGCTGCCAAGATCCATATGTAACCACTGGATGGGGGATTTATAGGCCCTATGAGATCGAGCCCCCAAGTGTGGAATGGCCATAGGGTTGTCATATCCTGTAACATATTTGGGTGAGTATGGATTGTATCTCCGAGGACTTGAGACACGCGTGGCAGGTTTTGAATAACTCCTCTAAGTCCCTTTTCATCGTTGGCCAGTAGTACCCCAATAGTAGTAACTGTTTAAAGACCCTCCTTTTTCTTGGGTGACTTCCACAATCACCTGAATAGACTTCCCTGACTACTTCCCTAGCTTCCCTTGGCCTCAGGCATCTTAGGGGATCCCCGCTGTATCCCTTTTTGAACAGGATCCCGTTCTGCAAGAAGTATCTAACTGTGAGTTTCTTGAGCTGGTGGGCCAGTGCCCTGTCAGTCGGTAGGATCCCTTAAGCCAAATATTCCATAAAGGGAGTCCTCCAATCTTCTGTAATAAATACAGTGTAACTTTCTTCCTTGTCCACCAAGGATTGGCATTCTTGACATTTTTCCTGTTTAGTTGCTGCTTCTTTGTTCATATTTGGCCAGTAGTATCCCATGCGCTGCATCTTCCTATATAGGCTGATCTTTTCTGAGGTTCCGCAGACTTAGGTATGTAGCTCTTCCAACCTTAGTTTCCCCTCCTTCTCATTAATACATCTGGATAGGATCCCTTCGGGCAATCTCCTGTATAGTTCTCCTTCTATTAGAGTGTAGTCCCTCAGCTCCTTGACGCTCCCTCCGAATCCTGTTTCTTTCATTTTTCTTTCACTTCGCTCCTCCAGTCCCATTGCTTGGACTCTCCGGGGGATATCCTTTGGAGGATTTTTAAGATGGAATGCTCCTGCCTTCCTATTCTGACCAAAGTGTCTTTTCCCTTGAATGGTACCTGGGACCCCAAGGTGGCACACGCATCTGCGAACCTGTTTTCACTTTTCTGCGTATACTCTATGCTAAAGGTCAGGAATTCCTGCTCTAGTCTCTACGCCCAAGTCCTGTAGGCTGCCAAACTTTGTTCCCTTAGTGCAAAGTCACCTTTTACCTGAGAGACTACAAGATTGGAATCTCCCAGTACTCTCATATGTTTCACCCCAATACTGAGTGCTAGTTAACCCGGTCAAGTACGCCTCAAACTCAGCTGCATTATTGGAATAGGAGAAACTAAGCTTGAAAGATAGAGGTATGGTGTCCCCATTCTCACAGCTTAGTATAATTCCCACCCCATTTGAGGTTGCTGTAGCTGACCCATCGAATCTCATTGTCCATTTCTTTCTTGGGATTTCTGTTACTGCTACCTCACCTGGGATCTCTTCACTTAGTGAGCTTTCCTCCTTCCCTGGAAACTGTGCCAGGAGTTCAGCTATGGCTTGACTTTTGATAGCCTTGGGGGTTCTGAGGCCTATGTCATATTGAGAAAGCAGGACTAGCTACTGTGCTATTCTTTCTGTTAGGAGGGGCTGATGTACGAGTGCTTTTATGGGGTGCGTAAATAACCACTAGGCAAGCCTTTTCTATCCTAGGATACCTGGTCTCGGCATCCTTGAGTATTCTGCTTACATAGTAAACAGGTTGCTCGTTCCCATCATCATCTTCTTGCGCCAGTAGGGCTCCTATTGCTTGGACATTTGATGCCAAGTACAGTAGCAGGGGTTGCCCAAGTACTAGTGCCTAGAGAGTCGGTAGATGATTCATAATCTACTGAATCTTTTGAAGGCTTCATGTTGCTCCGTTCCCCAGGTGAACTCGATTCCTTTCTTCAATAGTTTGGATAAGCCACCTGTGACCGAAGCTAGCCCTGGCACAAATCTCCTGATGTAGGAGACCCTTCCTAGGAAGCTTTTGAGTTCCTTCACTGTTGTTGGTCTTTTCATTGTGGCAATGGCTGCAGCTTTGGCTGGATCTACACTTATGCCTTTGTGATGTACCAGGAACCCGAGGAACTTTCTTGCAGATACTCCAAAGGCACATTTCATGGGGTTCATGCGTAGCTTGTATTCTTTGCATCTTTTGAAAACTTGTTCAAGTACCTGAAGGTGTCCTGTCCAAGTTTTTGACTTAACCACAATATCATCCACATAGTCTTCCATTTCCTTATGCATCATGTCGTGGAAAATGGCTGTCATGGTTCGCTGGTATGTGGCTCCTACATTTTTGAGGCCAAAGGGCATCACAGTGTAATAAAAATTTTCGATTGGTGTCCTGAATGCTATCTTCTCAGCATCCTTGGCAGCCATACGAATCTGGTTGTACCCACTATACCCATGCATGAATAAGAATATAGAACTTCCCGCAGCTGAATCCACAAGGAGGTCAATATTAGGCAGAGGGAATTCATCTTTTGGACATGCCTTATTCAGGTTGCGGAAGTCCACACAGCAACGGATCTGGCCGTTCTTTTTCTTCATAGGTACTACTTTAGAAAGCTATCTAGGGTGCTGAATGGGCTTGATAAAACCGGCTGCTAGCAGCTTCTTGACCTCTTGAGTTATCTAGGCTTCTACATCAGTGTGAAAGACCCTGGCTGGTTGGATTACTGGTTTAACTCCTGGGTCCACATTGAGGGCATGGACCACTAACCCAGGATCCAGACCAGGCATCTCATCATAGGTACATGCGAACACATCCGTGTATTCTTTGAGCAAGGCCACCAGTGGCTCCCTTTCTTGTGCTGCCAACTGATTGCTGATGAAAACAGGCTTCTGGGATCCCAGCTCAGCCCCCAAGTTTATTTCCTACAATTCTTCCTCAGGCTGGATTTGTGTCTCTTTGACTGGTTCCTCTGGGACTTCCTCTTGAGCTACCATATATTCTGGTGGTCCGGGACCTTCCTGCACGATGCACTCAGGTCCCGCACACCTTCACAAGCGGTAAATTAATCTTCCCCCGGGTTCCCGTACTACTACACATTCCCGGGATCCTAAGGTGTTGGGCTCCTTCTTTTGCATTTTTCTCTTCAGGAGGTCGCTTAAGTTATAGGTACCGCCTCCTTCTTCTTTTTCTAAGATAGGTGCTCCTGGGGTCCTTGGCATGGGACTCTCATCGTCAGGTTCTAACTCATCATAGAACATCATTTCTACAAAATTTACTTCTCCTTGGCTGAAAGGGTTATAGTTGGCAGGGACCCTTACAGGCCTCCCGTTCAATCTCCCCTTAACACACTGATGGTACGTGGATAGTATAAGGCGGTGCTTATGGAGCCATGGTCGTCCCAGCAGTACATGATAGGACACCTCTGAGTTGATTACATGAAATCTGGTCAAGGCTACTATTGGCCCCACTCTTAGGGCCAGTTGTATATATCCCTCGATTGATTTTGCCGATCCTCCAAATCCGGTTATCTCCATGGAAGCCCCCAAGATACTCTTTCCAGCTAGGCCCACAGCTTCTAAGGTGCTCAAGGCTATGAGGTTGAGTGATGTCCCTGTGTCCACCAGTGCTCTTCTGATTTGGACACCGTTTATGGTGGCCATTAGATAAAGGGGTCTACGGTGGTCTAGATGCTCAACTTCCATGTCTTCATCAGTGAAAGTTATGGCATTGGTTGTCTCTAGGAAAGCTCGACTAACATGTGACTCTACTGTGAAACATTCCATTCCTGAATCTGCTGCTATAGTCATGAGAGACTCTGTGGCCACCCTTCTTGCTTCCAGTCCAAATCCCAATTGGTTGAATAGCGATCTGAACTTGGGATTCTTCTGGAGGGTCCTGACTGTGTTTGGGTGGAAAGATCCTTCTGGCTCTTCTGCTTCTGCTGGGTTCCCATGGATTACTACAGCCACCACCCCCTTTCCTTTGTGGTTGGACAAGGGGTTCCTTTGTACTTCTGGCTCCTTCTGGGTGAGCTCCAGGGTTCCTTCTCTTAGCTTCATGTGAAAGAGCCTGTGGAGGGTCCAGCAATCCTTGGTGGAATGCTTAACATAATTATGAATCCTGCAAAACAAAGGATTTTTCCTTTCTTCCTCGGTTGGTGGCCTGGACACAGTGAATGGCCTAACCACTCCATCCCCGATCCATTTGTCCAGGACATGGTTTAACTCTTCTACGGTACATGGGATCACCGGTGGTTCCTTGAACATTTTTCCATCAGGCCTCTTCCTTTTTTCTCCCACCAATGCTGTCATGGCTTGGGACGCTAGCATCCTCTTTGCCCTCATAGTTTATGTTGTCCTTCTTGTTCTCTGTAACAGGTCAGGGAACTGTGTGATACATAAATTTTCGAGGTTGAGTCTGTAATCGAAAAGCATGTTAGATATGCAAGTCTCTATGAGCTCTTTTTCTTCATGGTCCCCATAACAATCTAGGGACACATCTTCAAATCTTTTGATGAACTGGACGGGATCCTCTCCAAGCCTCTCCTGTACCATCTGAAGGCTTTGGAAAGTGACCTTGTCCTCACCGGGGTAATATTTTACACAAAATCTCTCCATCATCTTGTCCCAGGTATTAATGGACCCAGGTCTCAGTGTGGTGTACCAAGTGTATGCCCTGTCCATTAAGGACTTAGCAAACACTCTTAGACATAGCTCTCAGTTTCCTGCGTAGGGGCTCATAGTGTGGACGAACCTACTCACGTGTTCTACTGCGCTTCCATTCCTTTCATCAAAAGGATGGAACTTTGGTGGCTCATATTCCTTAGGGTATGGCTTGCCAAGGAGTTTTGGTGGGAATGGGGGATCCCGAGAAATTTGCTTGGGGATCCCGAAAAGTTTTTCCCTTTCTTGGTCTAGGAGGGCACTAACATCTGCCGTGTTAGGTACTGGGGTTAGTTCCTCCTCCCACTACTGACCCTCCCTCTAGGTAGGTTCTATCTTGGTTGCCCACATGGGGCGCATTGTCTCTAACTTCCTGTGTCTTGCCTTCTTTGAGAAGGCGAACTTCTTATTGTAAGTCTTTCAACATTGCAGTCATCTAAGCCATGGGGTCTAGCTCCTTCCTTGCGTTTCTTTGTTCTGACACGGACTCCTATTCTGTTAGGGGCACCTCGCCTCTTTGTCTGGAGGCCACTTCATTTTCTCCCACGGGCTCAGAGGCCGTGGGTGGCACATTAGGACCTTTACTGTTCCTTGGTCTTGGAGGCATGCTCTGCGAAGGGATTGCTTCTTCCCTTTTCTTTACCAAGTCCTTAGTGAAGTCGCCAAAATGTGAGAGTGCCTTTTTCTTCTCAGCACAGTGGCCCAAAGATCTTGGGCCAAATAAATATTCTTGGTGGACTGGGTTTGGCTCACCGCAGCTAAAAAGCTATTTAAGAGTCAAGTGGTGCACAAAACAAGCTCCCTACAATACAAATAACTGACAAACAACAATATCTGTATTGAATGACATTTCAACAGCAAAAGAATGCACAGTAAATGAAATACAATGTAAGAAAAAGTTAGGGATCCTCAAATTAGTGAGGTGCATTTTATTAATTTTCTTTAGTTATGATCACAGTGCTCACTAAGACGTGATACAAGGTTCACCTAAGTTCAAAAATTACAGACTTTGATAGCTATTCAAGCTTCCAAGACTTGCAAAGTTTGAATTTATTGAATCCGAGCATGTGCTATAGTGGCTGTCCCTGGGATACCGGGAGCAGTTTCCCTGTTTTCTTTTAATTTTATAGAGCTCTTCCTATAGTTCTATATTCTTTCTGATAATCCAAAAAATGGCCATGAACGCCTGAATAATCAAAAATGAATCTTTATCTGAATCCGAAATCCTCCCCTCTTTTAGCATGGACCCCCTCCTCCTTTTATAGCACAGCTTGGGCGCCGGGGTACTGGTGATTTCTCCCTTTTGCCCCTTAGAGTTCGTGCTGTGCCAGTTTGCTCAGAGCTACGTCGTTTCCTTTTTTTCTCATAGCTTCTTACTTTTGGTGCGACCAAACGAAAGTCCCTCAGCTGGTTTTTTATTTCCAAACTTCTCTGTTAGCTGATCTTCAGCTATTTGGCCTTTTCTTCCACTTCTCCAGCTTTTTCAGTTGTACTCTTCCTTGTCATTTCCTCCAAATGGTTGGAATCACGGCTCCTGCGTCTTTGCTTCGTACTCTCTGGTCCTGCTGCATGTCTGGAGCATGAGACCCGCATGCTTTTTGTCTTTTATCCCTCTTTGAATTTGCTTCAATCTTATTTCGCGCACCCTAGGGATCCCCGGAATCTGGTGACTTCTGGGATCCCGACCCAGTCTTTTCTTACTGGGCTCTTTTTGGTTTATTGGTCCTAGAGGGTTTTGGGCCTTTCTCTTACTTCCTATTCTTCCATGGGTCTTTGGATCCTTTGTGCCTCTTGCCCCTTTTCTCCTCTCTTTTCCCTTTTCCCCGTTGTGTGAGCCCAGCCCTCCTTTTTCTCTCATTTTTTCTCTTAGCTTTATTTATTTATTTATTTTTTCTGTGAAATGAGCCCAATGTTTTATTTCTTTGGGCCTTAGTCTGTGACCAATTTTTTTGAACCTCAACAGGGTGTTTGTTGAATTGGACTGACTATGTGAGGGGAGAGTTCACCAAACCAAAAAGCTCTGCTACCAGAAAATTTGAGAATGTACTATGTTTTTGTTTTGTGCTATGAGTGCTTGTATGTTGCGCTTGAAATGTTCTAGAAAGAGAGAGATGAAGGAAGAGGGAGACCATCTCAGACCGTGAAAGAGAAGACAGAGGAAAGAGAGAATAAAAGTTATTAAAAAATTGATACAATAGTGCTACAGTGTCATCCTACATTTAGGATGGTACTGTAGCAACGTTGTAAAATTTTTTACAATTCTTCCTATTTGGCCTTCCAGCTGTTGAGCACATTTTGGGCCTAAATGCCAAATGTAACTTACATTTGCCATTTGGCCTTCTAGCTGCGGATGCTCTAATAGACAAATTAGGAGAGAGAAAAAGTGGCAATTAACACTCATCAACTCCCCAATTTTCTTCCACCATTGTTACTAAAAAAAATTGTGCTCACAACGTTATTAAAAATTACGCTTGGCTACATGCAAAACAAGGGCATGCACAAATGGAATTTGGTAATTAAAGTTTCTAATTAGGAGAGATGGGAGAGAATTTGGTGTTCAAAAATCAAATTAGGAGAGAGACAAGTTAAAAAAAAAAAAAATCAATTTTCCGTAATTACATTGCCAAATTAGGAGAGGGTGAGAATTCAATGTTTAAAATATTGAATTAGGATAGTAAAAGTAAACTATTTGGCTTTTACAAAGCCGAGAGAATTTGCCTTCAGCAATTGGTTTTGAAAATGCTCATGTACTCACATGCAACATAGTAAAAAAAAGTGATGCATGCATGCAGAGAAATTTGTTTTCAATTTGCTCTTGCACTCAACATAGTAAAAAATGTAGAGATTCAATAATTCAGCCTATGAAAGAATCGACCTATTTAAATCTATCTTCAATAATAAGCTGTGTGAAGAGATTTCTCCTCGTAAATGAAGCCCATCACACACACACACACACAAAAAAAAGTGATAGAGATTCTCAAGCATGTAGTTAGAGAGTTATACAGAGATTCCAACGTACAAGGTAAAAAAGTAAGAGAGATTCTAACGATGTATGTAATGTGTGCATGGTAGTTAGGGATTAGAGGCTAGTTTAGAGAGTAGCCAACTAGTTTGCACTACTAAGGTCATTTGTGCACCATTGATGGTTTGTGAATGGTTGACTCAAAGTTTTCGAGTAAACTGAAATGAGAGTAAGCACAGAGAATTGAACATGGTTGTTTACGTGGAAAACCTTTCTTTTTCATAAAACTTATTTATGTATTTATTTTTGGGAATCCTTACTGAGGGAATTCTTAAGGGGCATTTGATTGGTTTGATGTTACATTACATTGCAATGTTAAATTCTTGAAATATTTGATACATGAAACCACATTACAACAATAAAAGATAAGATTAAGGTGTTTGGTTCATTAATTAGATTCCCATCATAATCCAATAATGTAACACTCCTATACTTGATTTACAAACATTCTTAGAAACAATTAAAATTATTATACTAATAAATTGATTCAAAATAGTCTTAACACTTAAAAATGTTAAAATTTCTCTTGAACAACAAACTACCCTTGGAAGACCTAAGATAACCAAATTACACCTAAAACATCAAAAATACATTTGAACTCTAAGAAAATGACCAAAATACCCCAAAACCTCTAAAACGACTGAAAATACCCTAAAACCTCCAAAATTACCCCAAATGCATCAAAATGATCAAAATACCCCAAAACCTCTCAATGACCAAAAATCCCCCTAAAATTTTAAACTAACCTAAAATATATGAAATTTCTGAAATGACCAAAATAATCCTTGAAAACTTCCATAATGACCAAAATAAATTTGAAACTTCTAGAATGACCAAAAATATCTTAAAACTTCCAAAATGACCAAAATACTCTTGAAACCTATCAAATAACCAAAAATACTCAAAACCATTGAAATGACCAAAATACCCTTGAAACATATATAATGACCCAAAATAACCTGAAACGTATATAATGACCAAAATACCTCCAAACCCTCTAAATGATCAAAATACCAAGAAACTTTTAACCTGACCTAAAATACCCGAAACCAAAGCGATCAGATATTCATTGGCAATTCAATGACTCAACTATGATCTCGGTCCACGCATAGTGCCATTATTGCACAAAAATTGTGGGTAACAAAATACTCCATCTTGTTCTTTGTCTAATATTTCTCATAGCAATCAAAACATCAGACAAATAAGGGGCAATTGTTAACACCATATTTTGTCCACTCTTGATTTACATGTAAAATTTAAAAAATAAGATAATCACATTACAATGATTTATAGTAATGCGAATGTCTTGGTAATCTTACATTATAATAATGTTTTTCTTACAAATAAACGAACCAGATGCCGTAATTAATGACATTACAGTAATGTTGCTGTAATATTTAACACATTATGGAGAACAAAATGCCCTCTTAGTGGGGATTGAAATGAAGATCTCTAGGTCTATATATAGCACTAGCTAGGTTGCACTGGGTAAATATATAAGTCCGATCCTTATTCAGTCTAGAATGAAGTTAAGCGTATGTCCAAACACATTCACTTCTGATGATAGAGTTGGGTGAATAGAATAGTAGAATATACATTCGAAAGAAGAAATAGATAGAGACCGTTTCAGTTGGAATCAATAGCTAGCTAGCTAAGTCATGCATCTACGTGTCAAGCTTCTACCACACCATCTTACGGTTCTCACCAAGTGTCCGCATAATTTGGCTAATTTAAGCTATAACATCTCCACTCACTACAAGAAAATGTATTTTTAGTGACGAAAAAGTTTGTCACTAAAAGTCCAGTTTTTTGTCACTAAGAACCTTTAGTGACGAAATTGGACTTTTAGTGACAAAATTCGTTTCGTCGCTGTAGCCCCGTCGCTAAAAGTCCTGACGACTTTTAGTGACGAAAAATTTCGTCACTAAAAGTCCAATTTGTAAATAAATAAAAAAACTTTTAGCGACGAAAACGTTTCGTCACTAAATGTTTTCCTCGCTAAAAACAGTATTTAGTGACGAAAATATTTCGTCACTAAAACCATTTCAGTTTATTAAATCATATTTAGTGACGAAAAATTTCGTCACTAAAACCATTTTCGGGTACATATAGTGACGAAAATATTCGTCACTAAAACTATTTTTAAAAAATCCATGCACATATAGTGACGAAAATTTTCGTCACTAAAACCATTTCTTACAAAATTCCACTACATTTAGTGACGAAATATTTCGTCACAAACAATTTTTTGTTGCCATATTTGTGACGAAAAAATTCGTCACTAAAACTTATTTTCTGTTTTTATTATTTTCATGACGTTAATATTAACCTATAACCTGTCATTACATTATTAAAACCTCATATTTGATTAACACATTTATTTCAACAACACATTTATAAAAAATCGATCCATACATTCCACAAGTTAAAATTAAAACAAGTATCAAATTCAAACTCTTTCCATACAATAATTGTTTGCAACACATACAATAACTTAAGATGTTTTATAACAATACAAAAAATGTAGCATAATATAATTAAAACCCCCTAAAGCCAAAAGATGTCCTCATATGTCTTCAAATAATGCCAAAAGTAAATCCCCTAAAGCCACCAATAAGAAATCTGCACAAATATAAAAACACTACTACATTAAAATCGTAAAGTAAAAACATTAACTATGTTATAAAAAACATTTCTAACAATTAGTTTCAAATGATACATAAAAAATGAAGTGTTTTAACTTAAAGATAAAGTACTAACCAATAAGTAATTTAACTTGAAGATGAACCACCGTCATAGTTAAAACCATCATCATAACCCTTGCTTCTCAAAAAATTAAGAATATTCTTTTGGATCTCATCTTGCTTAGCTCGCGCCTCTTGCTCCTTAGCTCGAGCCTCTTGCTCCTTAGCTCGCTCCTCTTCGTCCCTAACTCTTGCCTCTTTGAGCTCAATTATCTCATTTTCTAACCGATGAATATACTCTACCGAGGAACTAGATGAGGCAGTGGTTACTAGAGAAGAGGAAGGTCTCATGCCAAGCCCTTTTACAATACCAGATTTTTTCTTAAAAACCAAGTTTGAGATTTCTTCTTGTATAAGGGGAATTGCATTAGGATCTTGAGAATGATCCTCTTGTACTTTGAGAATAGTTTCCTACCATTTGAAAGAGGGGGGGAAAAAAAAAACAACAATCACAACATTAATACTACATATGTAATAACTTTACAAACATGATAAGGATGAAATAATAGGGATGGAATGATACACATACATATGTCGCTTCATCGTCATGGTGTATCCACTTATTTGTGTTTGGATTAAAATGAACATCTTTGTAGACTTTTGCCAATTCAGGAACTTGACCGCCATTATTATTTGTCTAATTAATTAACATTCGAGTGTTAGTTATTTATAGTTAATTAATCACAACAAGTAATATACTAAGGAACACAGTCCTTATTGGTCCATCTCCCTTCAACTATAATGCTTACAAGTATTGAAATTGAATAAAGGAACACAATTGCTACTAATCAACAAGTTTCATTCACATTTGCAAGAAATTAAAAACACTCCCAATATGAATTTAAGCCACCTTATAACACCATGCAAGCCACCCGCTTGCTCCAACACAACAACCCACCACAAAACAAATTTCCAACATCACAATTATAATGCTTACAAGTATTGAAATTGAATAAAGGAACACAATTGCTACTAATCAACAAGTTTCATTCACATTTGCAATAAATTAAAAACACTCCCAATATGAATTTAAGCCGCCTTATAACACCATGCAAGCCATCCGCTTGCTCCAACACAACAACCCACCACAAAATAAATTTCCAATATCAGAATTATAATGCTTACAAGTATTGAAATTGAATAAAGGAACACAATTGCTACTAATCAACAAGTTTTATTCATATTTGCAAGAAATTAAAAACACTCCCAATATAAATTTAAGCCATCTTATAACACCATGCAAGCCACCTGCTTGCTCCAACACAACAACCCACCACAAAACAAATTTCCAACATCACAAGTATATGTAGAGTTTTATAAGTTTTTAACTAGAATATACTTACTTTGCTCAAGCTAAGTTTACAACTTTTAGAAAAAATCCAAAGTTAACCTGTATTCTTCACCTTGTTCCTCACAATTTCTTCAGCCACAAAAGAGAGAGCTGAAAAAAAAAAAAAAAAAGAAAGATAGCTTTTAGTGAACAGTTAAGTAGACCCAATGATAAGCACAAAAAGATGAGTGAAGCTTTACCTGCATGCAACACATAGATAAGTGCAGCTTTACCTCTTGATGGAGACAATGTAAGAATTTCAATAAAGAAGGAAACACAATGTTATAGTAACTAAAGGTGTTAAACTACCCTCCTATCAAGAAGTTCTACAAATATAAGCACACAAGGAAATTAATCTAAACTCTTCCTTTTAGAGCATGTAATCATGTTTAACTATTAGATATCCCCCTAAAAAAATTTGCTAAAGACATGACAACTACTCCACTATTCTTTACACCACATCTCCATCCTAATAAGTACGCTTATACATCAATAAACAAGGCACATAGGCAGAGTGCTATAGAGAGAATACAAAATAGAAACTCAGGATCTACATTTGAACCATTAAATGGATCAGCAACATTTCAAGGAAACCCCAATATGCCCAATTCTTATTTGATTGACCATCTCATTACATCGAATGGGCAAGTAAGTACTTCCCAAAAGCTTAAATATACAGTAAACTTACTAAAACCCCAATTCCTTTCAAATACAAATAAAGCAATCAGCAATCAGGATTCCACAACGATATATTATTCCACACTTTCACAGTTAGTTCTTTTTCTTCTTTACCACACTTTCCTCGTAACCCAAACACACCCACAGATTCAAAATCCAATAAACCCAATTCCACTATCACATTTTCCTACCAACCAAATAGACTCACATGACTTTGCAACCAAAATAGAAAAAACAAAAGAGGAGAATATTTGATTAACCATTCCATTGCATCAAATGGGAAAGTAAGTATAATCCAATTCAAACCCAATTCCACACTCACATTTTCCCAGCAACCAAACAGACCCACATACCAAAAATGCACCCAAATACAAAATAAATAAACAAAATCAATGATATAACAGCACAACCCTCATCCAAAACAATCTGCAGAAAGCTTGATTTAGTAATATGATTATAAAACAGTTCCACAGAGAACAAATTTCAAACCAAAAAACAAAAAAACAAAAAGGAAAAAAAAATTAATATCAAGTAGAAAAATTAATATCAAGCATTTAGAAACAAAAATTAATAAAACAGTTCCACAACAAGAGCTTGAAGAAAGTCAAAACAACCTGAAGTGAAATCCAATTCTTTATAGCTCCAGACACTAGTCTCTTCCTATAAAACAAAAGGTCACAAAATTGAATTTCATTAAAAAAAAAAAAAAAAAACTCAGATATTAGTTTTTTGGGTAATAATCAGTCATAACCAGAAAGAGAAGAAGATTAGCAAAAAAATATAAGAAATGAATAACAAAAAAAAAAGAAAAAAAAAAAAAGGAAGACCTGAATCGGTGAATGGAAGCGAAGGGTCACCGAAAGGAAGCCGAACCGGTGCTTGGAAGCTGAACCGTCGCCGGTGCGCCACTGAAGCGACACTTGGATCGTCGCCTTCGCGTCGCCGGTGCGTCGCCGAAGCATCGCTGGTGCGTCATCGAAGCATCGCCGGTGCATCACCGAAGCGTCACCGGTGCGTCGTCGGTGGGCCGCTGAAGCGACGCTTGGATCATCGCGACGCTTGGGACACTGGGATCGTCGCCTTCTTGTCGCTGGTGCACCGCCTTCTTGTCGCCTTCGCGTCGCCGGTATGTGTTGCTGAATCGGAAGTGAAGGTATGTGGGTATGTGAGGGAAAGACCAGAAAGTGGAAGTGAAAAAATGAAAAAAAAAAAAAAAAAAAGGGGGCTGAAGCATATAAGTGTTATCACTAACACCTTTAGTGACGAACTTCATATTTCGTCACTAAAGGTGTTAGTGATAACGTACTCATACTTATGGTTTAGTGACGAAATTCATATTTCGTCACTAAAGCATACGTTTAGTGATGAAATATGATTTCGTCACTAACAAATCTATTATTGTTTTTAGTGACGAAATTAATATTTCGTCACTAAATCATACTTTTAGTGACGAAATGTTATTTCGCCGCTAAAAACATATAAGTGCAAAAAGTTTATTTTATTAGTGACGACTATTTTTCATCACTAATACTTACTTATAGCGACGAAAGTATTTTCGTCACTAAAACTATCCACAGCAATACCTACAGTGACGAAATATTTCGTCACTAAAAATTTCAACTTTTAGCGACGAAATATTTCGTCACTATAGATTAATTAAGTTGGCGCCAAAGTTTCCCTCCGCGGCGCTTATTTTTCAGATTACAATAGCGACGAAATTTATTTTTCGTCGCTAAATGTAATAATTTTTTTCATTATTAGTGACAAAATTCATATTTCGTCACTAAAGCTGTATTTTTAGTGACAAAAAATATTTCCTCAGTAATTTTCGTCACTAAAAGTACATTTTGTTGTAGTGACTTTTCAGCTATGCAAAGACTCTCATCCACCTTGCCTTCCTCATATTTCATTTTCTCTTTCCCTAATTCTCATTTGGTAAACAAGGTCACTAACGAAGTAAAGGAGCAGCTAGCATAATCATCACAACTAGATATTGCATCAAAAGTGAGGTTGGTAGTCAAAGAGTGATTATTAGTCTAGAAAGGTTTCAAAAGAAAATTAAATATATAATCATTAATTAGTATCCCGTGCCACCATCACCATGCCCCGGAGATATGCGTTTGGGAGGGCAGATGAGGCAACCCACCCTGACTCCATCAGAGCCACCTTAGCAGAATTCATTTCCACTTTCATCTTTGTCTTTGCTTGCAAAGGCTCTTTACTAGCTCTTGGTATATCTCCAACTCTACACTACATGCATGCTCAACTTTTAGCTCTTTTCTTGCTCTAAGCTTCTCGTGCAGTGTTAATTAAGTAAAATATAAGATCTTGATGTTGATGTGCATGCATGTGTTAAAATAATATTTAAGTGATTAAAGTAATAACTTCAAAAAAAAAAAGTGATTAAAATAATCTCTTCCTAATAGTTTAAGTTTGGCACTATCATGATATTGGAACAAATGATTATGATATTACAACAGATGATCATAAGTTTAAAACTTATCTCTGCTCTGCTTCTCATTTAAATTGGATCCTTTTTAAACAAATTATTATGGCATTAATTACAGCAAATGATCATAAGTTCTCATTTATTAAGTTTATGGAAGAATAAATCATTCATGGGCATGTATTTTGTGTATTTGGTAGGCAAGATTTACAGGGATACAGGCGGCAATAGTGCGTCAGCGCTAGTAGCCATCGCACTTTGCACATGCACTAGCCCTTTTTGCAGCGGTGTCAGCCAGTATAAATGTATCTGGTGGTCATGTGAAGCCTGCCGTCACCTTCGGCACCCTCCTAGGCGGAAGGATCTCAGTTGTACGTGCCATCTAATATTGGATTGCTCAGCTCTTGGGTTCTATTGTAGCAGCCCTCTTGCTCAGGCTCGTCACCAATATGGTAAAAATACCAACATATATATATATATATATATATATGCCCTGAATCGGCCTTCATTATTGATATACTATTAATTAATTTGTTCATATATATATATATATATGAGAGTTGGGTTCAAGTTACTTGGTGTAACTCTAAACGATATTATACCACTTAATAACTTATTATTAAATGCAAATTTTAACAAATCTCCTGTTGCATTACAATATTTATATATTTTCCATACTTGCAAAATTTCACAGTGATCAAAGATTAATAGTCATGTTATCAATCAATTGTTTAAATTTAAGCTTTTGTAATTTAAAATAATTCATAAAAGATGAGTTTAAAAATCAAATGGTAAATAACATCCGATTAGCAAAAAAATTGGCATTCATGTTAAGCACATATAGAACATTTAATTCAACGTAGGATTCTTAAAATATGAATTTAATAATAAGTTATTGGTTGGTGTAACATTGCTTAGAATTTCACCAGACGTAACTTGAACCTAACTCTCTATATATATTAATTATGTTGTTGCGTTTTAATTAAATTTCAGAGACCAGTGGGATTTTACATATCACATGGGGTGGGAGAGTGGCGTGGTCTTATATTACAAATCGTGATGACATTTGGGTTGGTGTATACCGTTTATGCGACTGCCATGGATCCAAAAAGAGGTAGCTTGGGGACAATTGCACCTCTTGCAATTGGGTTAATCGTGGGGGCGAATATCCTTGTAGGTGGACCATTTGATGGAGCATCAATGAACCCTGCAAGGGAATTTGGACCAGCTTTGGTAGGTTGGAGATGGGACAACCAGTGGATCTATTGGGTTGGTCCACTCATTGGAGGTGCACTGGCAGGACTCATATATGAATACATGGTTATACCAACTGAGGTCCCTCATCACACTCACCAGCCTTTGGCTCCTGAAGATTACTAGTTCCCTCTTCTTTTTTATTTTGTAATAAATTTGCATGTGGTTTTCCCCACCTTGCTCTTGTTTTCTTCTTATATTACAAGTGTGTTTGCATTTTGTTATCTACTAGTCGCAGACCTGCTCGTGCATTGCATGAGATAATTTTTTTTTTAGGATGATCTTATTAAATATATGAGAAATGATATGTCTACAACATTTTTACAACAAATCCTAAGTGGCAGGTTGTTATTGGTTGTTATTATTGGGGCAAAAAAGTAATCTTAGTGTTAGTTTCAAATTTGAACCAATAACAACTAATCACATGTGATTTGTTGTAAAAATGTTGTAAAATTATTGTAGACGTAGCATCTTTCTAAATATATTTGGGGTAATGAGTAATAACACTCTCCCATTTTGTTTATATTAATAACAAAATATTTTAAATTTATTTAAGACTCTGCTTATAAATGTTTAACCATGGTTAGTAAAGACATTACTCATAACTTTAGAATTTGTTTATATTAATAACAAAATATTTTAAATTTATTTAAGAATCTACTTATAAATGTTTAACCATGGTTAGTAAAGACATTACTCATAACTTTAGAATTAAAATACAAATTTATAAAATACCAAAACATTTGAAATGACAAATCTCTTCATAACTCATTGGGAAACTCGTTGGGAAAAGAAAAGGAAATAAAAAAGAAAAAGCAAAAGGCATTACTTAATATTTTAAAATACACTTCAATTTAAAATTTTAAAATACGAGAATTTAATTTTAAAATTAAGGATAATTTTGGAACCTACCTTAAGCATAGGCAGGTTAGTACACAATATTTTAATATTAATTTGGTCAAACAAATGTAAAGGGTGATAATATTTTTTCCTTTCAAGTTTGGGATAGAGTGTTATTTTTTCAAACCTCAAAAAAGGGGAATGTAATTACCCCTATATTGTTGTTGTTAATAATTGATTTTTCATTTTCTTTTATGTTAATAAAAACCTTACATATATCTTTTTATTTATTTATAGAATATACATTTTTTTTTAACCTTACATATCTTTTTTTTAACATGAATCTTTACACATACCTTAAGTAAACTCTATATATTCCACTTCTTTAGATGTGTAAAATTATAAACTACTATTTCATAATGACAGTAGCTAATTAGTTTTATCACTTTTTTTCATAATTTCATTTATAACATTTTTTACTATTATCATATATTTACTGGCTAATGATTTTCATAACAGAGGTGTTAAAGGAGATGTAGCATCGTTTATTAGATTTAAATATATATATATATATATATATATATAAAGTTAAATTAAATTTCAAAAAATGGATTTTAAAATTTTCTAACTTTATTTCTTATACAATTTCTATTATTACATGAGAACATCTCCTTTTAGTTATGAATTAGAGTTTGATTAGTTTTAAGTTTAAATATATTGCTATGATTGTGTTTAATTATTGATTATTGATTCAATTTTTTAAGTGAATGTAATAGTTGATTTTATTGCACTGTAAAGTTCTTAATGTTCTCTATATTGGTCATATTTATTTTTTATTTTTACTTCTCCTTACAACCTCTTTGTTTTCCAATTAATAGTTACTAAGTGTAGTATTTTTTTTTTCATTTAATTTTGCTACCCTTAAGTTAGTATATCCATAACTATTAGTTCCTTTATATTATATTTGGTTTGATATCCTCATTATTTTTTTTTTTAATTTAGTATTTCCCAATTGGCATTTGTTTTGTATTATATTTTTTCTTTGATGTATTGGGTTTGAGAATGAGTGTGTCCCTAGTATTACTCCACTTTATGAGGATAGTTTTATTTATTGAATTTAAGTAAAATTTTAATTTTTTAATTTTTTTTAAATAAAAAGGAGAGAAAATATAAATAATTTAATGATATGGAAGATGTGGGGAGATGAATAGTGATATTAAGGTAGAAGGTAGTGAGAAGATGAAAAGATAAAGGTAAGGAAAAAGCTTGGACAAAGTGTAAATGTTAAAAAAAAAGTACAAATTTTTAAGGATAATTTTATTGATTTGAATTTAAATAAAATATTCCATGTTTAATTATTATAAAATAAAAAAGAGAGAAAATATAAATAATTTAATGATGTGGAAGATGTGACTGAATTTAAATGTTGAATAACATAAGATGAAAAGGGAAAAAAAAGTAAAAATAAAATATATAACAATTAATGGTACTCTTAACCCATTGGTCATCCCTAATAAGGTGGAAAGAGGGAAGAGATCTTTCCAATGTGGGACTTTAAGCCAAAAATGATTACAAAGTGCAACACTTGGTCTTGAGGCAAAAAATATCCCCACAACAATAAATACCAATAAAGAGAACAATTGCACATAAAAGATTTTTGATCTTTCTTATAACTCTAATTAAGATTGATGGTTTTTTTTTTTTTTAATATGTGTTTTAGTATTGTGTTTTTTTAATTTCTCATCAGAAAGTCCTTTCTTTCCCTTTTATAATTTTGATTGAATTTTGGTTTGGATTAAAACTTAGTTGTTTTTGGAAATAGGAATTTGAATATATGCCTACCAATTTTTTTGACTAATAAATTATTATAAAATCTATTTTTTATTTCTTTAGTTTTATTTTAATTTTGGTTAAGTTAACATTGTAATTTTGTGATGATTTTTATTATTATGATAATTTCCTTATTCCTTAAGAGATGAGTTGTATATTAAGCAAATGTAACACACTACAACAAAGTTAGAAGAATATGGTTCACCTTAAAAAATATTAATGAAATACACAAAAAATATTAAAATGATATATTTGTAGAGATAAAAAGATTAATAAAAATAAGCGTAATTTTTTTTTTGAAAAAAAGACAATGCTTGAAGTAATTTTTACTTTTTATATATTATACTTCATTGCATAATATTTATATTCCCACGCATTGCGCGAGTCTGCGGCAAGTTTTCTATAAAAATTGAGTGATTCTACAAGTCTTCTATTGGGAAATAATTCTAATCTTAGGTTGCTAAATGCAAATGTAGTAGAAACATGCTAAGAGAGAATAATGGGTTGTACTCATGGTTAGTGTAATAAGCATATGATATGATTGTGGGCTTCCTTTATAATAGGATCTTTTCTTACTCTTAGAGCAAACAAAATGACGTCCTTATCCCCACCCAAAATGTTTTCCTATAATGACAAGCTTTATCTAACCTCTAAGAAATGCAATGCAATGGCCAAAGGATATGCCCCTTTAATATATTGTCTCTAATCAAATAAACAAAGGCTCCTGTCCTCTTTAGGTACAAGTTTACACGGAATTCAATTGTTTTCAATTTTTTCTTTTCTCTGTAAGAAAGAATCATCAACCTTAACTAACCAAAAAAAAAAAAAAAAACCATCAACATTAATTAGAGTTATAAGAAAGAACAAAAATAGGATAACATTTAACAATTAAAGAGAAAAAAAAAATTAAAACAAATCTAAATGGTATTAACTAATGTGGAATTTTAAAGAAATCTTGGTTTACCTAGAATATAATAGAGAAAATAAAAATGAGACTAATACTAATTCTAGGAAACAAATATAGAGAAATAGAAATAAGGATGCTACTTAAAGAACATTGGCAATACCATCAATCCCGTTTGAAGCTTAATCATAGCTCCACTAATTTGCTGACTTTCAAATTTTGGCTGGTATATATTCAGGTGTTCTCTAATGCTGTAAAATTCCTTATTGTCTGGTTTTACTTGAATTCCGGCAAACTACCCATTAAATTAAGTGAGAAAATGAGAATAATGATTCTAGTGTAGAAAAAAAAAAAGGAAAAAAGAAGAAGAAAGAATTGCCAAAGATTAGTAATTTGGCATAAATAGAAGAATGTAAAAAAAAGTCATTGAAAAATTGAGAAAGAAAGAGAGAGAGAACCTTTTTCGGAATTCCGGCAAACTACCCGATTAAATTAAGCGAGAAAATGAGCATAATGATTCTAGTGTAGAAAAAAAAAAAGGATTCCCAAAGATTAGTAATTTGGCATAAATAGAAGAATGTATAAAAAATTCATCAAAAAATTGAGAGAGAGAAAGAGAGAAAACCATGCATAGAATGGAATAGATAGTTACAAATTTATAGTAAGAGAGTGTGAATAAGAAGAGACAAAATAAAGGAAGATGAAGAGAAAGAAGAAGAAGAATATTTATGTAGAGGGTAGTGGGGAGATGAAAGAAGAAGAATAATATTTATGTAGAGAGTAGCGGGGAGATGAAAAGGTAAAGGTGGAGAAAAGTTGGAAAAAGTGTAAATATTAAAATAAAATAAAAAGTAAATGTTAAAAACAATTATATGAAAATTGGAAAGAAAATGGTAATGAGGTGGACGCTGATGTGGCTCAATTGGAGTGTAGCAACAATAAATGCTACGATTCAATTTTTAGATATATATAGATATAGATTTCTTTCCCACATCATCTTCATCTTCCTCTTCCTCTTCCTCTTTTTGGTTGAAACCTTATGTGTTTGTTTATTATCTACAACTGCTGTATGTCTAGTGTTGTACTTAATTAGTGAGTTGTTAATAAAATGCCAACCTTTCTTCAGTTGCATCATATATATATATATATATATATATTGTAGGGACAAGGGCCCAAGTTCATGAACTGGGCCTTGGGCTTGGCCGAGGATCTTGCCTGGCCGAGGATCTTGCTTGTCCGAGGAAGACAAACAGCAGCCAGGGTGTCAAGCTCAGGACCCCATAAGAGAGATATAAATATAAGGGCTGAAGAAGTTGGTCCAAGGTGGAACATTTTCTCAGATGGGCAAGGCATGGATCAACGTATACCTTATCATTCAGGGTAACTTTCTAGGACGATCTATTGATAGAGATAGGTGACACGATCGAGTAAAAGGGATGGGGGCTCAGAGTAATCTAAGAAAAAGTTGTTACCACTGCATTGAATGCATAACAGCTACTTTTCTAGCCGCAATTATGTGGAGAAGACCCCTGAACAGTGCTGCATTGGCTACCACAACTAATAGAGAGCCAAAAGAGGCGTTTGATAGGACAAACACTCATGTGAGGGCTCAGATGACCAACAAGTGTAGAATCAAGATGGTCCGGAGGGAGCTATATAATGTAACAAACCTTTCATGAGAAGGAGAGGGGGAAAATCAAGAGAGAAACATTGTAGCAGTTTAGAACCAAACTTGTAATCCAATCTCGAAAGCAATATACTAGAATCAGTCTCCTCAGATCTGGCCAAGGACCTTTTTTTTTTAGTAAACGTCTATTATCCTTTTTCTTCATCACTAAAATCTATTAGCTTGTTGCTTAATTCACTAAAGCCCAGTTCTTTAACCCGCTCTCTACAAATTTATTGATTTGGGCTATTTGGGCTTAAGTCCATATTCCTTTTAGGCCAAGAGTTCGAATTGGGTCCATACAATTGGCACCGTTTGTGGGAAGAACTTGTGTAATAATGAGTGCAATGACTAACGATGGTAGGTTTAGGTCCACAATAGGCAGAATCCATAGGATCCCAATGTGAAAATTCTTTTGTCAACCTCGAACGTAGAAGGGACCGGGAGGGAAGTGTACACACTGTCCAATTTGGTAAGAGTCACTCATGGGGTAAGAGCCATCTCTCCCATGAGGAAGGTACCAGAGCCCTACAATGGGAAGTTGACCAGCTAAAGAGAGAGCTGAGCCATGCACAGCGAAAACAAACCCCCTCTAGCTTCGATGCTTCCTTTGATGATAGAGAGGATGCCAGTTATAGGCAAAGGTCGAGGACCCCACCCAGTGAGTCTTTTTCCTATGATGAGGAGTGCCACCACAAACGTAGGCATAGGCAGGGACGGACCCAGGATTTTAAGTTGGGAGGGGCCAGGGATAAGCGAAAAAAAAATTTCAAATACGCATCCATATAGTATTAATAAACTATCAACCAAGACAAATACCCAAAAATTATTGTTTCTTAATATATTAAGATACAATCATCTACTAACAAAAACAAAAGACACAAAATACTATTGTTTCTTTATACAATCATCTTTGAAAAGGGACCTCGACGCTCTTTCAAATCTTCAAAATCATTTATGATTGAATCCAAACCAAATGTCGAAACTATATCCTTTTTAATGTATAACATCAAAGAGTCCGTTAAAAAATCATTTTCCATTTTATTTCGAAAGTTAGTTTTGACAACTTTCATAGCTAAAAATGCTCTCTTTGTAGTAGCAGTAGAAACTGGAAGAGTAAGCACAAGTCTCACCATTCTATGAACAAGTTTGTAGTGTTCTGAATTTCTAGTTCTCACTAACCATTGAGACAACTCAGATAAACTTTTCAATTCTTTGAACTCTGGATCCTGGACTACATTATGCTCAAAATGATAAAGCTCCTTCTTCAACACTTGTTTGTCATAATCTGTGAAATCTTGTGGATAGAAATTCTCTACCAACAAACAATCACTACTTCTGAAAGATTTTAATGCCTCTCGAGGTTCTAAAGTTGAGCTAAGCCTAAGTAACTCCATTGCATCTTCATTAAACCAATAATTTAGTTCCTGTAGTTGAGAATATATTGTAGCATAAAAAATATTTACTCGATAATAATGCTCAATTGTAATGTTATCTTGCTGATTATGAGCTCGACCTCGCCTCGGAACATAACGAGCATTAATATCTAGGACATCAATGCAATGCTTCTCACAAAATGATATCACAGTGGTGAGTAAGCCATCCCATCCATCATCTCTAAATTTTTGGATAAATGCTTTAGTAGATAAAACTAAATGCATGACATTTAAAATGTTTTGAGATTGGCTTTGCAAAGCTTGACAAAGTTTATCAGTGATCTCCATAGTTTCCTTCTCAAGATGCAAGATGAAGACAAATTCAAATGAAGTTAAACCCTCATAAGCTGACTCTGCTTCTACCCAATGTTCTCCATCAATTGCATCATCAATTATATTTTGTAAAACTTCAACAGTTGAAGTAAACATCCTTAATAAGCTAGAAACTGATCTAAAATGTGAACTCCAACGTATTTCTACAGGTCGTTGTAAAGTGCCAATTTGATTAAGTCCACTTCCAGTCTCAAGCTCTTCAAGATCAATCAAACGTGCTATTTCATTAGCATTGGCAACTTTCAATTGCTCATTGCGCTTGCATGAAGCATTAACAATTTTGATCAGAAAAAGCAATGCAAAAAAAAAAAAAGACTAATGGCATTAACTTGTTTTGATACTTTTATTAATGCCAATTGTAAGCGATGTGTAAAACAATGGATGTAGTAAGCATATTGGCAATCATTCAAAATCAAAACTTGTAATCCATTCCACATACCTCGCATGTTGCTTGCTCCATCATATCCTTACCCTCGAATATTTTGTATATCTAAGCAATGTTAAGATAACAAAGAATATATCCCCTTCTTTAGAGTCAAAGCCGCAGTGTCAGCAACATGAATAAGCCCAAAAAAACATTCTTTGACAAAGCCTTTTGCATCAACAAATCTAAAAACCACAGCTATTTTCTCTTTCATAGACTCATCACGAACTTCATCAACCATTATGCAAAACTTTGCATCGCCAATTTCTTCCCTAATGGCCTTCTTCACTTTGGCCTAAAAAACATGTAGAATTTCCTTTTGAACCCTAGGTGATGTGTAGGTTGCATTTTTGGGAGCATTTTCTATTATTTCAGCAACCTTCTCATTCCAAAAAGTCACAATACCCAATAATTCAAAAAAGTTCCCACGATTTAACGAACTACAACTTTCATCTCGACCTCTAAAAGCTATAGCTTGAAAGGCAAGATATCGAACAATAAAAACTGCGGCCTTCGCAACCGATTATTTGCAATTTGTTCAGTAGTGAAATGATCAACTACCCTTTGTAAATGCTGCCATTTGTTCATCAAATCCTTACACTTTTGCTCAGCAACTCTATGAGCTGAGTTAGGATCTTTTCCTATATGACTTTGAAAATAACAATCTTTGCCCCCAACCTTTTTCCAATTTCTAAATCCACCAACAATGAATGTATTTTGTCCCACAACCCCATTTGGATTATTAAAGACAAAGCAGGGTAGACAATAAGCTGCATCTGTCGTAGGAGAATATTCAAGCCATGTTGAATAATATCCAAACCAAGAAGCTTGAAAGCTACGATTGTGCTTTCCACTTTTTTTGTATGTCTTTAAAGGAAGTTGGTGTGGACCTTTTTTAATGTAAGCCCGTCGAATTTCATCACCTTGATTAACATGATATTCCCATATTTGTTTGCATGTTCCGAGATCATAATCCAAAAAATCAAGATCGACTCTTTGAAATTGTGTTTGAGAGATTAGAACATCAACATTTTCCGGAATTGGGAAATCCACATTTTCTAGAATTGGAGCATCCACATTTTCTGGAATTGGAATAGCAACATTAGTTGTTGGCAATCCCATGTTGACTTCAGAAGAATTTGAACCTTTTCTTTTGAAAAAAAATCAAGTATTGTAGTTGATTTTTTCATGATCTACAAATAAAATAAGAATCACTGTTATTTTCTTAAATTTGTGTGACAATTTTCTATAATATATGATTTGTTTTTTTCTTTTTATGTTTGGTCTGCCTTTATTTATGTCTTTGTGTTTGGTCTGCCTTTATTTATGTCTTTGGGTTGTCTCCATCTTTTTGACACTGACCCACTAACCTAATGAATCCCACTACTGACACTATAAATTTATTCCCTGCACTACTAACAAAAACTTTTCTTAACTTTACCCCTTTTTTTTTCTGTCACTTGCCCGTTGCCCAACTCCACTTGTCCCTATTATGCCTAACTACCAGTCAATAAAGAAAAAACTAATCTCTACAAACTCTATTCTTTGTCTCTCTGTCTCTCTCTCTGTCTCTCTTATCTATATAAACAAGAGAGAGAGTCACAAACACAGAGTCACAGAGTCACAAAGCCAAAAAGCCAAAAAAAAAAACACCACAGGCAGCAGCACAGATTCAATTCACAATCACCAACATCACTTTAGTTCATCACTCATCAATAAAATCACAAACATGAAACACCACAAGTCCACAAGGCACAAGTGAATCTCAGATCACAAAGTCACAAACATTTTATTAGGCTTTGAATTTGAAGGAAAAGATAAGAGTAAATACCTGTGAACTGTGAAGGCTGGAGCAACGAAGCTAGGCTGAGCAGATCGAGTAAGGCGGCAAGTGGGTCTCGCGTGGGCGGCGGCAAGTGGGTCTTGTGATTCTCGCCGATGTGGGTACTAGGTAGCAACTAGCAAGATCAAGATGGCCAAATGGGTCTTAGGCGTCACAGACTCACAGCGTAGGCGTGTGCGGCGTGGGTGATTGGGTCTCTCAGCCTCTCTCAGTCTCTGTCTCGCTCTCGCATCTCTATCCTCTGTCTCTCGCCTTTCACTTTCCTTTCTTTTTTTTTTCTTTTTTTTCCTTCGTTTTTTTCCTCTCCGTTTGGTGTTAGACTACTGACTACTGAGACTCTGAGAGCTGAGTGTTTTTTGTTTTTTTTTTTTTTTACATGGGTCATGGGCTCCTGGATTGGCCGGATGATGGGCTGGGGGGGTTCATGATTTTTGGGAGAGGGGCCCGAGCCTTTTTTTTTTTTTTTTTTTTTTTTAAATTTTACCTGCTTAAAAAAAAAAATTTGGGCCCAAGGGGGGCCCGGGCCCCCTTTGGGCTCAACGTGGGTCCGTCCCAGGGCGTAGGAGTCCATCTCGCAAAGGTCTAAGGAATGACGCTATGAGCAGGGCGTTGAACCAGATTTCAAAGTCACCCTTCACGCGCAAGATTGAAGCGGTGACGCTTCCCCAGCGTTTCCACCAGCCAACGTTCACCATCTACAATAGTCGAACAGACCTTGTGGAGCATGTGAGCCATTTCAACCACAGGATGGCAGTGCACGCCAAAAACGAGGCCTTGATGTGCAAAGTTTTCCCTTCCAGCTTGGGACCTGTGGTGATGAGGTGGTTTGACGACTTGAGGGCAGGTTCCATTGATTCCTTCAAGGAGCTCACTCAAGCGTTTGGGGCCCGCTTTATAACATGCAGCAGGGTCCCTCGGCCTCTAGCCTCCCTACTATCTCTGTCCATGAAGGAAAGGGAAACTCTAAAACCATATTCGGGCAAATATTGGGAGATGTACAACGAGATAGACGGCAACTTTGACGATGTTGCCATCAACACTTTCAAGCTCGAACTACCTACTGAACATGGCCAAAGGAAATCATTGACTGGGAAACCAGTTACCAGTATACGCCAGCTCATGGATCAGATTGACAAGTATAAAAGGGTCGAAGAAGACCAGCTACAAGGGAAAAGAAAGGAGAAGGTTGCCCCTCAGGAGAGAAGGGATTTTAGGTCAGATCGATACAGTAACAACCGACTATGAAGAGATTTTGCTTGGCAGTCAATATCTGCTAGTACTCAGGCGGTCAATGCTGTGTTCTGAGAACCGGTACAACAGGTTCTAGAGAAGATTAAGCACGAGCCATTCTTCAAATGGCCAAATAAGATGGCAGGAAACCCCGCAAGGCGCAATCAAAACCTTTATTGCCGGTACCACCAAGAGCCCGGACACGCCATCGAAGACTGTAGAAACTTGTGGGACCACTTAGACCAGCTAGTTCAAGAAGGGAAATTAAAGAACCTCTTACACCATTCTAGTGGCCAGGGGAACCAGACTGGCTAAAAACCATGGAGAGATGCCCCTACGAGACCTCCTTTGGGCACTATAAATGTTATCTTCGCCGCTCCAGGGAGGACTGGGTCCTGCCCTTCTAGGATAATGAATGTTGCTCGGCTACCCACCGAGGACTCAAATTCTGAGCCAAAAAGGGCTAAAGTAAACACTCGACTAGCATTGAGCTTTGTAAAGGAAGATAAGGTCAGAACTTTACAGCCCCACGATGATGCTCTGGTCGTCACGCTCAGGATTAGGGGCTATGACGTGAAGAGGGTAATGGTGGATCAGGGCAGTGGCGCCGAGATCATGTTTCCCGATTTGTACAAGGGACTAAACCTGAGACCCGAGGACCTAACGGCCTGCAGTTCTGCTTTAGTAAGTTTTGACGGGAAGGTTGTCATTCCGAAGGGTCAGATCAAGCTACCCATACATACTGGCTCAGAAGTAGTGGAAGTGGACTTCACCGTGGTGGATACATATTCCCCCTACACCGCCATTATGGGCAGGCCTTAGCTTCATGCTCTAGGGGCTGTCTCCTCTACCCTGCACCAGAAGTTGAAATACCCGTCGGTAGATCGGATTGAAGAGATTATTGGGAGTCAATTTGCTGCTAGACAATGCCTAGTGGCCACCATTCGGCATCAGCATAAAGCCAAGTCCTCAACTCGTACCGAAGGAGGCTTATAGCAATTAAGAGCTCCGACGTTGCCTATCAATGGGTCAGCTGAGGAGGCAAAATGCGAGGATTTGGTAAAGGTTGTTATCGGTGACGACCCAAAGAAGTTCTTTCAGATCGGGGCTCAGTTGCCCACTCTAAAGAAGGAAGACCTGTTGGAGTTTCTTAGAAGAAACGTTGACGTGTTCGCCTGGAATGCTTACGAGGCCCCAAGGATGGATCCAAGTTTAATCTGTCATCATCTAAATGTTAATCCCACTGTCACTCCCAAGAAGCAACCTCCTCGACGCTCATCCAAGGACCACTCTGAAGCTATTAGAGATGAAGTGAAGAAGCTCAAGTAAGCAGGGGCTATCAAGGAGGTATTCTACCCTAAGTAGTTGGCCAATACTGTGGTAGTAAAGAAGAAGAGTGGGAAGTGGCAAGTGTGGACTTCACAGATTTGAACAGGGCTTACCCAAAGGATCCCTTCCCTATACCTAAGATAGACCAGTTGGTGGATGCAACCGTAGGCCATCCTCGGATGAGCTTCCTAGACGCCTTTTAGGGATACCACTAAATACCACTCGCCCTGGAAGATCAGGAAAAGACTACTTTCGTCACTCCTACTAGAAACTACTGCTACAAGGTTATGTCATTCGATTTGAAGAATGCGAGGGCCACCTATCAAAGGATGATGACTAGGATGTTTGAACCGCAGTTGGGTAAGAGCATTGAGGTCTACATAGACAACATGATGGTAAAAATCAAGGTAGTGTTTGAGCACTTGAGAGACCTCGGGAGCATTTTTTAAGTTCTGAGGAAACACAAGTTGCGCCTCAACACTTCCAAGTGTTCCTTTGGTGTGGGATCAGGCAAATTCCTAGGCTACATTGTAACCCATAGGGGAATTGAAGTTAACCCCGACCAGATTAAAGCAATCAATAGTTTACAACCACCTCGCAATCCCAAGGAAGTCCAGAAACTGACCGGAATGACTGCTGCCATGAACCGGTTTATCTTTCGGTCAGCAGATAGGTGCCGACCCTTCTTCCTGCTGATGAACAAATGGAAGGGGTTTTAGTGGACCGAGGAGTGTGCATTGGCCTTCCAGCAGCTTAAAGATTATCTCTCTCGGCCTCTTATCATGTCCAGCCCTGAGGTTAACGAAGTCCAATTCGCTTATATTGATGTGGCCCCTCATGCTATAAGCTTGTTCCAAATATGAGTTGATGGCGGCACGCAAAGGCCAATTTATTATGTGAGTAGGTCACTATATGAAGCTGAGATCTGCTATCTGCCGTTGGAAACAGTTATTCTGGCAGTGGTACATACCACACTCAAACTCGTCTATTATTTTCAGGTATAAACGGTTATTGTCCTAACTCAGCTCCCACTCAAAACTCTGCTCCAGAGCGCTGATTACACGGGGAAGATTGCTAAATGAGCCACGATCCTAAGGGCTTTTGACATCTAATACATGCTTGCACCTCTGTCAAGGGACAAGTCTTCGCGGCTTTGGTAGCCAAGTTTACTGAATCCCGATTAGAAGAAGAAACGAAAACACAATCCGTGGATGGAAAATTGGTTGGCATGATCTCCCAATAGGGCCCCTTATCCTAGGAAGTGTATGTTGATGGTGCAGCAAATCAGAAAGGTTCCGTAGTGAGGTTGGTACTAGTATCCCCCGAAAGGATCACCATCGAGAAATCGTTAAGATTGGGATTCTTGGCCACCAATAACTAAGCTAAGTATGAGGCTCTGTTGATGGGAATGACCATGGTTTGAAAAATGGGTGGAAAAGCAATAGAGATATTCTCGGACTCTAGATTGGTCGTTGGACAAGTGAAGGGAGAATTTGAAGGGAGGGATGAAAGAATGCAGGGGTACTTGAGCCAGGTCAGACACCTGCAATCAAGCTTCGAATCTTTCAATCTGTTACATATTCCTAGGAATGGAAATACCCATGTTGATTCCATGGCCACACTTGCAACCTCCTCGGCACAAAGCTTACCCCGGGTCATCCTTGTTGAAGACTTATGCAAGCCTACAAAGGCGTACGGAGAGGCGGTTCACGTCCACCAAGTCAGAATAGGGCTTAGCTGGATGGACCCCATTGTACTGTTCTTGAAAGAGGATACCTTGCCCAAAGAGAAGTCAGAGGCTGATAAAGTAAGAAGAAAGGCTCCTCGTTTCTGGCTGTTCGAGGATTAGAAATTGTATAAACGATCCTTCTCCATGCCATACTTACTATGCATACACCCCGAGGTGACAAAATTACTCCTTGAAGAATTACATAAGGGGATTTGCGGAAACCACACTGGAGGTAGATCTTTGGCGTACAGAGCCATCACTCAGGGCTACTGGTGGTCGAACATCAAAAAGAATCACAGGAATATGAAAGGAAGTGCAACCAGTGTCAAAGGTTCGCTCAAACATACACCAACCGGGAGGAGCCCTTAACCCCATATCCAACCCTTGGCCATTTGCTCAATGGGGCTTAGACATCGTTGGCCTTTTCCCTAAAGTAGCAGGAAACAATAGATATTTTCTGGTCGGCACGGACTACTTCACCAAGTGGGTGGAAGCTGAGCCTTTGGCAAACATCAGGGACGTGGATGCCAAGAAATTTGTTTGGAAAAATATCTTCACACGGTTTGGAGTCCCTCGTACCTTCATCTCAGACAATGGTCTTCAATTCGATAGCAAATCTTTCAGAAGATATTGTTGTGATCTGGGAATTACCAATAGATATTCCACCCCAGCTTATCCCCAAGGGAATGGATAAGCAGAGGCTATTAACAAAGTCATAGTAAGTGTACTCAAGAAGAGGTTGGACGATGCGAAGGAAAAATGGGTGGAGGAACTGCCACATGTCCTCTGGAAATACAAAACTACGCTTCGCAGATCAACTAGGGAAACCCCCATTTCGATGACTTATGGGGTGAAGCTGTTATTCCTTTAGAGACTGGTTTCCCTACACTCAGAACTAGCTTATTCAATCCGAGCAATAACGATGAGTTGTTAGAAAAGAGCTTGGACTTGACTGATGAGAGAAGAGAAAACGCAATGGTCCAATTGGCATACTACCAATACAAACTTAAGCAGGGTTATGATACCAACGTGAAACCGAGACCATTAGCACCTGGTGACCTGGTGTTGAGAAAGGTTCTAGGTACTGCAATGAACCCTGCGTGGGGAAAGCTAGGGCCAAATTGGGAAAGACCATATCGCATCACCTCGGTGGCCGGTATAGGAACGTATTTTCTAGAAGACTTAGATTAGCATGTAATACCTCGCTCTTGGAATGTAAACAACCTGAAAATGTATTATTATTAATGAGAATTGCCTTATCAATATGTTCATTCATTATATAAAGGCTTCATACTTTCTACAGAACCGTAGTGTTTAAACACAATAACATCTTTAATAAGTGTTTAAACAAAATCATAGTCATGCCTGAAGTCCTCGGACTAGATGCTATAGGGAAATTAACACAATAACATCTTTTATAAGTGTTAAACAGATCCTAAGTCATGTTAGTTCTCTCGGACCACATATTTGGGTGAAATTAACACTCAATGACATCTTTTATAAGTGTTAAACAGATCCTAAGTCATGTCAGGTCTCTCGGACCACATATTTGGGTGAAATTAACACTCAATGACATCTTTTATAAGTTTTAAACAGATTCTAAGTCATGTCAAGTCTCTCGGACCACATACTTGAGTGAAATTAACACTCAATGACATCTTTTATAAGTGTTAAACAGATCCTAAGTCATGTCAGTTCTCTCGGACCATAAGTATACTTGAGTGAAATTAACACTCAATGACATCTTTTATAAGTGCTAAACAGATCCTAAGCCATGTTAGGTCTCTCATACCACATACTTGGGTGAAATTAGCACTCAATGACATCTTTTATAAGTGCTAAACAGATCCTAAGTCATGTCAGGTCTCTCGGACAGCATACTTGGGTGAAATTAGCACTCAATGACATCTTTTATATAAGTGTTAAACAGATCCTAAGTCAAGGGTGAAATTAACATTCAATGACATCTTTTATAAGTGTTAAATAGATTCTAAGTCATGTCAGGTCTCTCGAACCACATACTTGGGTGAAATTAACACTCAATGGCATCTTTTATAAGTGTTAAACAGATCCTAAGTCATGTCAGGTCTCTTAGACCGCATACTTGGATGAAATTAACACTCAATGGCACCTTATATGAGTGTTTAAACTTACCCTAACCTATATAAAGCTCATCGGATTGATAGCTCGGAGGAAGCTAAAATCCATAACTATCCGTCCAAGTATAGGTTTATTACTTATCTTTATTTGGGTCAGTCCTCTTTATAGAAAGAGCAGCTCACAACGCAAATATAGGGTAAATTATTCTTTGATTGATACTTTACCAAATTACTTAGATTGACAGTAGTACACTATTATTAAGGTGATTGTTGAAGGCAGAGTAGCTAGCAATGATAACAAATTTCAAAACATACAAAGTGAAAATACAAGAGATCAAAGGAAAACATTTTCATTAATAAGTTGAAATGGGGCTACAATATGATTGGTGGCAGACTGCCATTACAAACAAAATTATTACAAAAGAATCCTAAAAGCTAAGCCTTAGTCTGGGGAGTAGGGGGGTCATCCTTCTGCCTCGACTGAAAGGTAAGAGCATCCTTGGCCTTCGGATCAGCTTTTTCAGTCTTGGCCTCTACCTCTTTTGCTTTAACTGCAGCCTCCTTGGCCTTGGAATCATCCTTAGCTTTTGAGGAGATCTTCTTCCCGTCACCCTTATCCTTGGCCCCCTCAACCCCCTCAGCCTCATTAAAAGGAAGGAGAGCAACCTGGAGAGTCAGTTACTATTTAGAGGTCTTCGAAGCAAGGGCAGGGGAAGAAAGGACGACACTTGGGATCTCACGTCTGTCTAGGTGGTAGTACATTCTGGGCTGCCTCCATTTCAAATCTACTAGGACGCCTACAACGTCAAGGGCCTTACCCCATGATACGTTGCAATAGTCCCTACAGACCTCGAAAAGCTTCTCAACGAGCCTAACTTGCGTTTCTTCTACACCAAGCAAGTAGGACGCATGTTTCTCAGCCTCAGCTGCCTCTTTGGCTAATTGTGCTGCCTCCTTTACCCTCTGCAGCTCAACCTTCAGATCCTTGACCAGTTGCCTCTCAATGGCTAAATCTATTTCTGTCACATGCAGCTTCTAGCGCTGGTCTTCGGCCTGCCTGTTGGAGGTCTTCAAACCCGCCTCAACGCTCTTCTGAGCCTAGACCGCTTCCTTCAGCTGCTCGGACAAATCTACCTGCTCTTACTTAAGGGCCCTCAGGGATTTCTCAGCTTCAGCACAGGAGTGGGCCTCTACGTTTGCCTCGTTACGAGCGTCACGAATCCACTCCTCGGCCACAAAAACTTGTTGAGTGACCTGCATAAAAACAACAGAAGAATACATCTTGACATTAGAATTAATGGGCATGATAGAATGCTTACCATAGCAAGGTCCCTCTTTAGGGACAAGAAAAGCTCGTTCTGCTTAAAACGCCTATAAGCCTCCATATCAGGGGGGAGGAGAAGAGGCTGCTCCAAGGCTTCGGCGACATAACCTGCGCGCCCCCTTTGGAAATCCCTAACCTAGGCATTCCAAGGAATGTCAGTGCCATCGACCTCCAACCGAGGAGACCAAATGCGTTGTGTGAGGCGCACCTCAACTCTATTCTCCTCCTCCTGGCTGTCCACAGAGGTGGACCTCTTATCACGTAGGTCCTTGGCCACCTTTTGTTGCTTGGATGCCTTCTGTGGGCCTACCTTCCCTTGCTCATTCTTCTTTAATGGCCTTTTCTTCCTTAAGTTAGGAACTGGTTTCAGCCCGAGGTCAGTGGGAATCTAAGGAGGAAAGGGGGGAGGGGGGGAAATTAGTATGGACTTGGGACTTAGGGACCTCTTGTGAAGTTCCCCCTTTGTTTCTTGAGGACATGAGGTCCCTAAGACTTTTCCTCTAGTTCAAAGCCATTTCTTCTTCTTCTTCTTCTTCTGAACTAGACTCAATCCGGGTGACTACAAGCCTTGGAGGATTGGACGCGGAGAGCCTGTCAATGTTAGTCTCGGAATCCGCGAGTTCTACCGGCTCGCCTGGGACTTCACCTTTGTCCCCAAGATGGAACTGGTCTATCTCGACCGAGAGGGATAAATGTGCAAAGTCTGCTCCCTCTCTCGGAGCGGTTACTTCCGTAGGGACGTGTGGGATAGGTAGCTCAATGGGTGGAAGATCTCTCCGAGCTAGAAACCCTAGCTTGAATACATCTATACGGTTCAATCGAGAATCACCAATCCTTATTGCCTAGCCTGTGTCCTGGAATATGCGAGATAAAGGCTTGTAGTCCAAGATCAAGGGAGCAACTCGTAATTGACCATCCTCGCTTATAAATATCTCAGATCGTAACAGTTTGTTGAGACCCAGTACATTAACCAAACTTAGTCTCGAAGCAACGTGGTTCTTGTCTACAAAAAATCCGAGAAGGAAATAATGATTAGATCAATAAAAACCCTTATCTGATGAGGCAAAACATTTAGAAGGCTAAACTAAGGGATCTAATCCTAGGGTATCCCACTTGGTTCTCCCGCCCGAGTTGGGCAGTGAAGACCGTCATGCCACTCTTTGGAGACAATGAGGTAATCATCCTTCATGCCTTTATTTGACTTAGGAAGGCATGATATCAGTCTGACGATGTCGGATCGGGACTTGAGGTAGTACCCCACGCTGGCAAGCTTATGGCCCTCGTACATGTGGACCACGTCAAGCCACGTAAGCCCTAAGCCTATCTGCTCATTAAGAGCATCTATGCAACCCAAGACCCTAAATAGGTTGGGAGCGCATTGATGGGGAGTTAGTCTATGGTTAATTAGGTAATCCCTAGTTATCCTACCTATAGGAAGTGTCATTCCTCCCTCTATGAAAGCAATCATAGGAATGACGACTTCGCTTACTTCTCTATCGATAAGTATTTGGTCCGGGGCACAATATTGTAGGGCTACTCCCTGCGGGATGTGATACATGGCCCTAAACCCCTCCATTTCAACCGAAGAGTCTACTAAGTGCTTGAATCTACCCATCTAAGCAAACGTAGACAATGCGAAAAGAGTTTTCTAAAAGAGAAAGAAGGCTGAGAAGGATGGCCGAGAAGAAAAGGAAAGTTTAAGAAGATAGATACTTATGAAAACGAATGTTCTAGATCCTGAACCTTTAGAAAAATCTTTTGAGGAATCTCTTAAGGAGAAAAGCTAAGGAAAATTGGGAGCGCAGAGAGTTTGGTGCGTTGGAGTGCTTGAAACTTCTGGAGAACTTGAAAAATGCGTAAAGTAAGAGAGAAATGGTTTCCCTCAATACTTTATATATAGAGGGATAGAGTGGGTGGGAGTTATCCTGCTCAAAACCCAAGGAAATATATCAACCGTCAGATCGGTGCCTTACGTTGGATGTGGGGAACATAACGCCGCCTGGAGCAATTAATGACGCCTCGCAGGCTCCGAAGTGTCAGTAGCAATTATGAGGTGCATAAAACGGTACTTTCGCACATACCAACCCAGGGATTTGGTTCTCTTAACCCTTGACAGATCAAAACCCCGTTTTCTCTCCTCGGATGAGAGGGAAAAATTGGAATTTTGAGGGGCTATTGTAGAGACAAGGACCCAAGTTCATGAACTGGGCCTTAGGCTTGGCCGAGGATCTTGCCTGTCCGAGGCGGACACCATAAGAGAGATATAAATATAAGGGCTGAGGAAGTTGGTCTGAGAAGGAACATTTCCTCGGATGGGCAAGGCATGGATCAACGTATACCTTATCATTCAGGGTAACTTTCCAGGACGATCTATTGATAGAGATCGGTGACATGATCGTGTAAAAGGGATAGGGGCTCAGGGGAATCTAAGAAAAAGCTGTTACCACCGCATTGATTGTACAATAACTACTTTCTGGCCGCATTTATGTGGAGAAGACCCTTGAACAGTGTTGTCTTGGCTACCACAACTCACAGAGAGCCAAAAGAGGCTTCTGATGGGACAAACACTCAAGTGAGGGCTCAGATGACCAACAAGTGTAGGATCAAGATGGTCCGGAGGGATCTATATAATGTAACAGACCCTTCATGAGAGGGAGAGGGGGAAAATCAAGAGAGAAACACTGTAGCAATTTAGAACCAAACTTGTAATCCAATCTCGAAAGCAATATACTAGAATCAGTCTCCTCGGATCAGGCCAAGGAACTTTTTTCTTTAGTAAACGTCTATTATCCTTTTTCTTCATCACAAAAATCTATTAGCTCGTTACTTAATTCACTAAGGCCCAATTCTTCAACCCGCTTTCTAGAAATTTATTGACTTTGGCTATTTGGACTTAAGTCCATATTCCTTTTGGGCCAAGAGTTCAAATTGGGTCCATACATACATACATACATATATATATATATATATATATATGTGTTACAGCTGTTGTAATTACTTAATTCTTTTGTTGGATAATTATTAAGAACAATGTTACATATATGTGAGTTTAAAATAAACAAGGTCATTTGGTTCTATTATATACTCTTTCATTTTAAAATGATTTAATCAGCTATGCCACCCAAAAAATTAAATTAATTCCAATTAGAGCATTTTTATCAAGCCTCTTAAACGCCATAAATCCTATTTTTTAGCAGCTAAACCCCAAAAAACACTCTACATC
Organism: Quercus ilex subsp. ballota; assembly: GCA_032727855.1. Taxonomy (NCBI): domain Eukaryota; kingdom Viridiplantae; phylum Streptophyta; class Magnoliopsida; order Fagales; family Fagaceae; genus Quercus; species Quercus ilex. The sequence goes on from CM064917.1 coordinate 35,906,143, forward strand.
AAAACTGGTAAATGCTATAAAATTTACAATCCTGCTACAGTGCACTCTCATTTTTGAGAGCGCACTGTAGTTGTATTGCAAAATAAAAAATGGTTTTTTATTCACAACGGCTCTTTCTTATTTCTTATTCTTTCCTCTCTCACTTCTTTCATCTCTGTTCTCTGTTCTCTTTTCTCTCTCCGTGGTTCATGGTTTGTTGTGCTCGTCGCCGATCTCTGCACGTCGCCGGTCTCTGCTTGTCACCGATCTCTATGCTCTCAGTCACTTGATCTCTCTACTCTTCGTTTGCAACGTCGCTAGCACGTCGCCGATCTCTGTACTCTCAATCACTCAATCTCTTTACTCTTTGGCCGCAACGTCGCCAGGTCGCCGCTGTCTCCGATTCGCCCTCCCACTCGCCCTCATCGGTTCTGATCTATGATTATCTCTCTCTCACACCTTGGGTTCCGATTTGCAGGTTGTGGGTTTGTACAGGGGTTCCGATTTGGGCATATTTTGCTGGTTTTGTGATTTGGTTTGGGTGGTGGGTTTGTGATTTGGTTTTGGATGGGTATGCTGGTGGCAGCGATGGTGGAGGTTTTTTTTTTAGCCTGCTGTGGTTGGTGGTGGTGAGTGGATATGGTGGTTGTGGGTGGATGTGGATGTGGAGGTTACTTTCTACTGTAATTTCTTTTTCTTTTTTTGTTAGTGGTGGTTGTGGTATGGGTGGTAGGTTTTTGGTGGGTGGTTGGCAGTGTGGTGCCGGCAGTGCTGTGAGAAAGAGAGACAGAGGAGAGAGAGGAAAAATAAAAAATTATTGAAAAATAATAAAGAAACACTATTTAAATAAAATGGTAAAAAAAATAGAAGTTTTGATATTGGTTGTATTGAAAAGTGGTGTGTTATATGTTATAAAATTGAGTTTTGAGATGCTAAATGCTATATTTTTTGACATGCTTAATAAGAATACTCTTAGCAGGCTGGCTGTCATGCCAATCCATATTGATATACGGACAGCCTCGTGAAATAAAATGAAATGAGATTGTCTGTCCCTCTTTTGCACCGGACAAATTATTTCTTTCGTAATTACTCCTGTATGCTACCTAAGATTAAATTCAGATACTGAAAACACCTTGCCGCTTTCCTTGCCGCTTTCTCCAATTTAACACAAGAATATCTTGATTTTGGCCTGTCCTCGGGATTATATACTCAAAAATGATCCACTGTTTTTCAAAGAGTTACCGGTAACATAATTTTAAGAATTTTACTCCGGATAAAAGTAACAAGCTGCAGAAGCTAGAAAATTAAGTAATTGAACCAGCTTGAGTTGATTTAGCTTTCCATGATCATTGATAAGATGCACTATACACAAAGGAGGCTGGCTTGTTGCCAGCTACATCAGATGGGGTCTATAAATAAAGAATGAATAAATATGGTTGAACTCACGATTTTAGTTGCTTTTTCAGGTGTGTGAAGTGTAAAAATGTGTGCATTAAGGGAGTATGTAAGAAATATTACTCATATATATGTTGCTTTTTCAGTTGTGTAAAGTGTAAAAAATGTGTGCATTAAGGTGTATGTAATAAACACTACTCATATGCTATTCATAAATTAGTGTTTATTTATATGTAATAAACACTATCTATAAATAAATGTACGTAATAAACACCATTCGGAAGTAACATCATTTTACAGATAGTCGTCAAAAGAGATATACATTGGAATAGGGAATAGAAACAAGTGGGGTATACTAAATGTACAGTATTATGTTTGGTTGTAGAATCTGGCAACCCAAGGAGCAAGCTCAGTGTTGTGAGGTGTTCTTGGGTTGGCAGAATAATAATCAGACCAATAACATGGGGAGAGTCTATCAGCAAAGTTTCCATCACTATAGATGCAAAAAGGTAGCCAATCTTCACCCCCATTCATCCTCCTCTTGCGTTCTCTTGGGTAAGCCAATGGTGCCTGTACATACCTGCATTACATCAATGGCGGCAATAAGAATGAGAAGAAAGTGTAACCCATATCAATATGGTATATGCCTTTTTTCTTTCTTTCTTGTTTCCTTTTAGGAGTAAAAGTCATATCATCAAGTCTTAACAAATAGCAGGCTCGAGTACTACACAACCAGTGTTTAAATCTAAGAAAATCTACTTTCTCAAAAAAATAAATAAATCTAAGAAAATCTAGCAATTACTAATGTTTCTTCAACTGCTCATGGCAAAGCATCGTACAAACAATTGTTACAAGTCAACACTATTATATTTGGATATGTAAAGATGACAATAGAAGGGTGAATCCATATGTAACGGTGAAACTAATATAATATTTAATATTTATCATCATCTTCTTCTCTATCTTCATCTCCTGCAAAGTGAATGGACATTCCAGACACACATAAACCAGTCTCTATATTTCCTAGTAAAATATTTCGTATGTTCTTCTGTATGTAACCAACCACCCAAAGAATACATTTACCATTAATCATTCACAATTATAAACAAATAATAGCAATCCCTGTCTAAACATCCTGGAGAACTGATACGTCTGACAGTATGTTCATGTCCGTACACCTTAGATTAAAGTCTCTTCCTTTTCTCTCCACCACCTCCACTTTCTTCTCCAACATAGTTACGTTAAAACTGCTACAATAATTAATACTTAGAGCTGTTGAGGTTTATGCCCTAAAATCCAATTTATTGACATGTCATAAATAATTAGATTGTTTAATTATATGATACTATTTATAAATGAACTAATGAGACATTATTATAGTCCTTGAGATGCATTGTATGTGATTTATGGGATTTAGTCACAAAAGATATAAATCACAAGTTCCTTGTAAACTCAAAATATAGTTCTTAGTCGGTGATGAAATTGAGCGTTTCATCTGCGAAAACTATAACACATCAACTAAGATGGTTTGTCTTGATCATGGAAGTAGAGACTTCTAGTTGATGTGTTGATGTGTCTTAAGTGTTAAAACATATTGAACTGAACCGCTGTGAGATTAATTATTCAATCAACAACTGTCACCTGAATAATTAATCTCACGACTTCTAATTTCATAGACTCTCAATCTTAAGAGGATAGTGAATCCGATCATGAAATGTAAGTTACTTTGATATATCAGGAGTAAGATCTAATATTGACTGTTAAAACCACAGTATTTTGGGTAACCACATGTAGTGTTGAGGGAACACATATTCTCAAGATGGAATCCATAATCTCTTTTTATAAAGACACGAAATATCCCCTTGAGATAAATTTAATGAGAATTAGTTATTCAAGACGCCCACTTTAGTAAGGAGTTACTAAAACTTATATTTATTGAAATCGGATTTCAATAAATGCGAATAACAAAAAGATTAAACCGAGTACTCAAGAATAAAATAGTTGTTTACAAAGTAACAGTTTATTATGACTTTGTTCACTATGGATATTTCATGGAGGGGTCAAATGATATCATTAGAGTTTTGGGATATAATTTATTAATAAGGCCTAGAGTACAATTATATTTATATAGTAGTATTAAATATAATTAATGATAACTTTGGACTTGTCAAGAATTGACAGATAAGCCCAAGGCTCATTAGAGCTAGAGTCTTATTTGTTCCCTTTGGTCCCATCTCAAGCCACAAACTAAAACCCAATTAGGCAGGCCCAAAAGGCTAACCCAATTAGATAATCAGTTATATATAAGGAGAGAAACATACAAAATTTTCAGATGTATGGAAATGGTGTATGCGAGTGTAAGCCACTCTCTTATTCTCCCTTAAACACATACGTGTAAACTAATTGAAAGACCACTCTTTTCGGGTACCATGTGAAATTAGGATGTTGATTAGAGGTATTTTCAAGTCTGGTTTTGAATTTCACTACATCAAGGTACGCTTTCTATTCTTTGTTTTATAATTCAAGGTTACATGTTATCTCTCATGAATGAAATAGATCCGTAATTTGTTACTTCCGCTATGTATTTTGTATGCGATACAAAACCAATTTTTCTAACAAGAGCATCCGCATTAGTGGATGCAAAAAATTTGTAAATTTGCACGGAAAAAACCTACTTTTTCTATTTTATACTCCCATTTTTACAAAACATCCACATCAGTTTATCTATTATACACATTTATTCAAATAAAATATTCATCTTCACCCACCATCAACGATCAATCCACTCTCACCATCAACCCACCTAGCCACCATCATCAACCACCATCACCCCAAAACCCACTCATCAAACAAAGAATTAAAAAGATCAAACAAAAAATTAAACAAAGAGAGGTGATGAAACAAAAGATCGTATCGGTGAGTGATTCGTACGGTGAGTGATCCAAACTGATCAAACAAAAGATCAAACAGAATATCCAAAACTGATCAGTGGCGGCTTACTAGATTGATCGTACATCGGTGGCGGCTTGCTGGACTGATCGTTCATCAGTGGCGGCTTGCTGGACTGATCGGTGAGTGAGAGTGAGGGACCAGAGATAAAAATAGAGAGAGGGGAGAGTGAGAAGCTGAAAATGAGAGAGCGAGGTGAAGGAGAGAGAAAAAATTAGTAAAATATTAAATGCAAGAGCTACAGTAACTATGCATATATGCACGGTTACTGTAGCATTTGTGTATTTATGCACAATTTTACACCCACTAATGTGGGTGTTTTTTTGGTCAAAATGTGTAAAATGAATGTTTTTTTCTATTTTGTAAGACTTTGAGTGGATGCTCTTAAAGAGGGGAATCCCACAAATTCAATGACAAACTGCCATAATCCATTCCTCACCAGAAAAGTATGCCTTATCAATTTCCTCTGGCTCATCAAAATTGTAGGCCTCCCATAAAAAAATAAAAAAAATAAAAAAAGAAAAAAAAGAAAAGAAAGAAAGCAAAAGCTAGGCGCTTACTTTTACTTTTACATAAAGTATAATTCACTAGATGAGATAGGGATGCCAGAAAACTCATGAACATTACTTATCCAACTCCCCAATCCCACCACCAAATTCATCACGTCCTCAACATCTACAGTGCTCAGTCACAATAAAATTAGTTCAAACCTGAGACAGCCACAAAATGATAACTTCAAACATCTGAATTGTCTTAAAAACACATCATCCGCCCTGTAAAAGTCAATTTTTTCAACTCTTACATTATTTCTTTATCAAAGTTCGCAAAAATGAGCACCACAAAGCCCATCATGTAACCTCCCTCTATTGCTTTAGTTGGAAATCCATTCAAGACTTCCACAACAAGGAAAAAGGATTACCACATCCCCCCGGCTGGAAACTGCTATAGAAATTTAAAGAACCCATTGCAATTACTTTGGAAACTTTAAAAGAGGTAATCTAATTTTTTTTCCTGAAAATTCTCAAGATGTGGAATAGCTTAAAATATTGTCCCCGTCACCTGTAGTGCAGATATCTCAAAAGCCTGTTATTGTTAGGATTGTTAACATTTGAAAATAATAATATAGAGAGCAGCACATCCTCCCTTACATTTTGTATATTTCCATCAGGGTCTGTACAAGAGAGAGAGAGAAACTAGGAGTTTAGGTCTCTTGAAGTGTTTAACTAGGAATATGTTGTCTACAATTCACCAATGAGCTCTAGTTAAAATGAGACATTTTACAAGGTGGAAGGTGAAGTCATGAATTCAAGACTACAAGTGCATGTGCGATTTCAATAAAAACAAATAAATAAGTAGTCTAAATTTCTACATTTGGTATCACTAATTCTTCATTTTATCTATCATAAATGGAACATTTTATCACCAAATTCCGTTGGATGTTTCCATTTCAAAATATTAATGTCAAATGATGTGCATCATTCCATGGGATATTTCCCTGTTCAAAATCTTAATGTTATTATATTTTGTGTGCGTGTGTGTGTTAATGCATCAGTATAAATAACTCTCCACTATTCACTACAGTACCATCCAATCAACCTTATTCTTCCCATGGAAATGTATTTGGAAGGTTAAGGTCCCTACTAAGATTGCTTTATTGACATGGGCAACAGCTCAAGGGAAAATTCTCACCAGGGATAATCTTCAGAAGCATAACATCTGTCTTGTTGATTGCTGTTGTATGTGCAAGAACAGTGGGGAGACTACAGATCATTACTACTTCACTGTGCCTATCTGTTGGATATCCGGTCTATAGTGTTATGTCAGTTTGGGATTCAGAGGGATATGCTTGAGAGGGTAATGAATTTGTTGGCTTGCTGGACGGGGTTTTGGGAGACATCATTCTGTTGATGTATGGAGGGCCACTCCTCTTTGTGTTATGTGTACCATCTGAAAAGAGAGGAACAAGAGAAATTTTGAGGGGATTGAGAATTCGTCTTTCGAGCTGAAACTGTCCGTACTTTGTTTGCTGTATGATTAGATAGCTGCTTTAAGTAGTTACTTATTCTCTCCTCTAGAGGAGTTTTTTGACTACGTAAATTGTGTCGATCTTTGTAGTTTCCCTAGTATATTGCTTGAGTACACAGGGAGTTCTCTATTTAATTTTCAATTGAAGATTTTATTACCTATCAAAAAAATATAAACAACAACCAAGCCTCAGTTCCAAAAAACATTCTCTATATCCTTTCACTGAAAAAATATGTATATTTGTTAGTAAATTTCCTCAGGATCTACCTTTACCATTGTTAACTAGTAACAAACCTTACCTTATTCCATCAAGCACAGCGTCCCAGCAGAAATGAGTATGACCAAACACATGACATGCAGATCCACTCCCCTGGATTCCATGCATAGACCTTATCCGAATCTCAAGATAATCCGAGCCAATAATTTTTGGGAGCTTGGGATAGAATAGCATCCTCTTCTCTGGACACAGCTCTTGCCTGAAGATGGAATGCAATCAGTTACGTGCCACACAGAAATTATAGGATGCTCTACTCACGAAAAAACATAACTAATCTGTGGTTGAGGTTCAGGGGTTACTTGGGAATTTTTATAGTTGGACAAAATGCTCTATATTCAGGATGCTCAAATTTCCAATACAGTAATGCTACTAAAAATTCACAAAACCACTGTGGCTCAACTAACATGGCTCCGGTTTTTTCCACATAAAGTTCACTTCATATGGCATGAACCATTTGTATTCTTTTCTTTCCTTTTGGTAAAGACAGAAATAAATGGGAAAAAAATGGGCAAAACAATTTGCAGGAATCTTTAAACAAAGCCAAGATAAAACTCAGCGTACAGGAACACACCATTGACACCCGATACATTCCAACCACCAAAACAACCACCTTTCCACCACTTCCTATACAACACCAATTTAGTCTGCTTCACCACCACCCACTACTGCACCACACCATATCAACAACAACTACTACACCTCCAACTTCCACCAATATTTCCCCAGACATTGCTAATCACAAGCAATATAGCAATGCCATCACTACAATCATTAATGCAGCTACTACTATCTTCATCTTAACCAATTCCACAAACTCTACAAGTTCTTTGGGTTTCCTTTGCTAGTTTGTGAGTATGTATCAACTTAACATTATTTAACTGGAAATAGTGAAAATATTGAGGCCCTGTCTCAAGTGCTAGAGGAAGTTAGGAAAAAATATTTTGGCCATTTAAAAACTCATTCGAAAGAATCCTATAAAAAGAAGAGATTGTTGGCTATGGAGAATGAAGATGCTGTAGTTCAAAAATTTTACTTAAAAAAAAAATAAAGAAAACCATGGATGGTTTTCCTAGAAAATTAAATTAGACAACCATGAAACAAATATTTAAAAAAGAAGAATGTAAAACAGTTCATCAGCAAATGGCTAAGTTCTTCTACAGCATCATTAGATTAAGCTCAAGGCTCAAGCCATCTTCTTACCACATCATTAGGGAGAGTTCTTGAAGAAGTGCATAGGACATTAGATATGCTTCAACGGTATAGGCAAGAACGGAAGAAAACAGGTTGCTCAATTATGTTTGATGGTTAGAAAAAGAAAAGAAAAGGAAGATGATCTATACTCAATTTTCTAGTGAACAGTCCTAATGGAAGCATTTTTCTTACAGATATTACACCTTAGAAATTTCAAAACTAGCTAAGATGAAGTTTGAGAAGCTAGATGACATTGTAGAGAAGACTGGAGATGAGAATGTCGTACAATAGTGACTGATAATACTTCCGACTATAAATTGGCCAGGGATTTACTACAAAAAGAGGAAAATAGACAGATAATACAACCAAGTCCCAACTATAAATTGGCCTGAGATTTAACACAAAAGAGGAAAAATATTGATTTGGACTCGTTATGTCTCTCATTGCTCAAATGAGATCCTTGAAGATTGTTAGAATAATGATTAAGTGATTAAATTTATCATTTCCTAACAACTTAACTTTTTGGGACAATTAGTAATTTATCATGGTATTAAAACAAGTAGTCTTGAGTTCGAACCTTGCCTACACTATACCTTCTATTTAAAACGTTAAAAATCCCACGTGTTGAGGCCCACACAAGAGGAGGGTTAGAATAATGGTTTAGGGATAAAATTCACCATTTTTTAATAGCTTAGGCTTTTGAAAAAATTGGTAATTTATCACCGATTTTGAGAAAAAGCTTAAGGGCCATCAAGTGACAATTGCAAAGAATAAGAATATTATTATAAACATATAGTCTACGACTTTGTGTCAAACTTGGTTGAAATTTTTCACTAGACTGAAGGATTTGATTAGCCATGTTGTTACATGGTTTGCAACTGATAACACATAGGCCTCAACCCTTGCTTTCTTATTTGATTAGAGGGACAAACACCAATGCTTCGGGTTTTCTAGTAAAAGAAAATTTTTTGACCCGCCAATAAAGTCTACAATTGTAACTAGTAAGTAAATTCAAGAAAATGACGACCATAAACATCAATTCTGATAATTTATTTAAATGGCTAATAATATAAGATTCTTAAAACTTGGTCATAGTTACAATCAGCAAATTTTCCAACTATCCAATTTAAACGAGAAGGAAACTAACTGAAGAAGATTAGATATCAGAAAGAGTGATTAACTGACCTGGGAACAAAGTGAGAAAATGTAATTATTTGGCTACAAGTCCCCTGGATTTCCTTGACCACATTAAGACTCCTTTCATTGATTGCATCAAAGTACAAAGAAAGGGAGGTATCTCCATTTGAAAGTCCCCCAGGCCACTTGCATGCATGAAAGTCCTTACATGCCTACATAGAGAATCAAAAGGATGGGCACAAACCTATATTATAATTGAGGACCTACTGCATTATAAAGCAGTCAAAATGAAAACCCAAATGATGTAAACCAAGTAACCAACAAATAATGGAGATGGATGGATATGCAAAGGAAGTAAAACATACAAAAATCTATATGCTGCTATATATGTGCTCAGGAAGTAAAACATACAAAAATCTATGTGGAGTGCTGCTATATATGTGCTCAAGATTTCGACATACAAAAATCTATATGCTGTCATTATAAATGCCTACATGAAATGGTTTAAGTAAATGGACATGATATCATGTTTTAAGACACAAGTGGGTGCCAGACACATCAGTTCCAAGATTTTTACACCAGGTGCTGCTATATATGTGTTCCATCAATATAACATTTATAATTATGTGTGTTTGAGTGGCGCAAACAGACAAACCATAAACCATCAAGAAAACGTTACAAATGTTCATATTTCACCTACAAAAATGTAACTTATATTTTTATCAGTCACCAAATAGTGCACTCAAGTGTCCAACAACCAATTTCAAGTGGAATAGTGAGCAACAAAACCTAGCCTATAAGGCAATTAATCACCAAATAAATTGGGGAAAAAAAAAAAAAAAAAAAAAAAAAAAACCCTACAACATAGAGTGATGAGATTCATCATAAATAAACATAACTCTAAGATCAATTTAGTGTGTACTAATTAAACAATCCATTCAAATGTCCAATAAGTTTTGGTAAAAGCACGCTTAAGCTCAAAGCGAGAAGCACAAAAGCTCCAACACTTTTCGCCTCAAAGCAAGGCGCACTTTTTTTCCCTTTATTTATTTATTTATTTTAAATTTTCAAAAGAAATAAACCAAAACTGAATATAGCCATAGTATCTTAACATTATTGATATGAAGTATAAACCATTGATTTCGTATATAAAATTCAATGTTACAGTGTGCTACAATACACTTCCCAACCCCTCCAACTTTACAAATTCTATAAGACCCATTTGGGACGGCAATCACTCCACAGTCCACCATTGATCTTATATTGACTAATTCTTATAAACTGATACTTATTAAGTGATTACATTATTAAATAATATTAGAAATTAGTCAAAGTGCATTATGCCTACCGGAGATTCAAGAAAGGGTATTGACGGAAGTATTCATATTTAGCTAATCCAGAAAATAAAAATGACTTGAATTGCAATTCTGTGGTAAAATTGCAAAAGGAGTGGCTTAAATAAATGTTATATGAATTATATACTGAGAGGCCTGGCTACCTTGAATTAGTCACAAAACTTGTGGTTGTCCTCTGTTGTTATGGGGGGTTCAATTTTCTTTTTCGTTGAATCTAAGACTTTCGAATTCTCAATCGAGGAGGGAGGTACGTATTTCATGTTACGCATTTTTGAGCGAAGTCGGGATTCTCTCCGATCAGTTTTCATGGGCAGAGAAAGCACTAAATGTTTGCTAGCTATTGTGGAGGATCTAATGTCTAATAAAACTCCATGAAACTTTGCATGAACCTTTAGGGATGATGAGAAAGCTTTTATTTTGCAATTGGGTTCCAATTCACACGGTAGTTTTTTAATGATCTCGGAACTTATCCATGGCTATCGGAAAGGATTTCTCGTGGTGCCAGAAGGGAAAGCTAGTAGTGGGTGGCGAGGTTTTGGATTTCATCTAAGGAAAGCAATTGCACCTGGGACACTTGCCACCAAACAGCCTTTTAACTCTGTCCTGAAACCGATAGTGGAGAATCACAAAACTTTTCTGCAGGCAGCGGCAGAGGGTGATTGGAGAGAGGTTAGTGGTAGCAGAAAAGGAAAGCAATTAATGACAGAGTTTCAAATTTCAACCGAATCAAATTTGAGCAATAAAAGCCACGATATACGCGATTTGAATGCTGGGAAGAAACAAGCAATATCTAAGGAATTGTCGGTTGAGATTACAGAGAGCAACAGCGGTGTCAATGATTCACTTTTAACGTTGGATGTTGGCCTGAGATTAGAGCGCGGGCCAGATGGTGAGTGCGAGGTAAAATGATCCAAAGTCAAGGAAGTGGGCCGCATAGAAAAACCCAAAGACAAAAACTTTAAGCCCGAAGATAATAGCCATTTTAAACCCACAGCTCCCTTCAATGCAAAGCCCAAACTTAATCCCAAGCCCATCACAGTCTGGCAGCCCAAACCAAAGCAAACACTTCAAAATGGTGAGACCCACCCAGGTAACTTGACTTCTGCTTCGAAGAGCTCAGTTTGCGATCCTCATAGAGGCGATGTGGTTTCTAACTCGGAACTACCTCAAGTTGACTCCCAAAGCTTGTTAAGGCTAGCCCAGTCGATGAAAGCCTCCGCAGTGCTGGTATTGACCTTATTGGCGCCGATGAGTCCGATATAGCGTTTCTCAGCTCCGATGAGTCTGATGAGTCAGCAAAAACCTCCGATGGTGAAGATAAATTGCACCGAGACATCTGATTGATACTTCAGGAGAATTCTGGCAATGTTAGTAAGAAGTGGGGTAATTTAGAATAGTGGTTGCTTGAACTTCGAGATGGAAGAAGAGTGGCGGTTCTAATTCAAATTTCTCTGCCTCCCAGTGAAGTCACAGAGGTATTGGAAGAACAAACCCAATTAGCCTTGGTCCCCTCGAAGTGTTCAGATGTTGTGGAGGTGTCATCAGCCCAAGTTGATGAGAATGAAGTACTTGTGGAGGATTGGGTCTCATACACTCGTTCAGAGTCTTCTGAGCTACCTAATGTAGGGGGTTTGTCGCCTCTAAGTGTGGAACCACTGGCCTTTTCTCTACCCTTGGCAATGGAAGGGCAGGAAGTGTTGGGTGTGGAGAATCCAGTGAGGGGAGAAGCTTACTCTAAGTGGTTCCAAAGCAGATTTAAAGGGTTTGATAACTTCCTGGGCACGTCCCTAAAAGGTCTGGAAAATCAAGCAACCACCTTTTTATTGGCTGTTGAAGCTGAATTACACCGTAGGGCTGCTTTGGAAAAAAAAGCACGTGATTTGAAGAGTTTTGGAGTGAAAGGTATAAGAGAGCTAAAAGGTCTATTCAGCTCGATTAATTATGGTTCTACTTCAACTAGGCACAGTGGTATTAATTTTCTGGAATGTCAGAGGATTGAATGAGGTTGGGAAGAGACTTCAGATTCGTAATTTGTTGCGTGCATGGAGACCTGATATTGTTTGTTTGCAGGAGACTAAACTTGAATGGATTACTAGAGGAATAGTTAGAAGTATATGGAGCTTTCCATATGTTGACTAGTTGTACTTGGGTTCAGAAGGTGCTTTTGGAGGTATTGTATTGATGTGGGATCAGAGGACAGTGGAAAAGGTGGAAGAAGTAGTAGGGTGCTTTTCCTGTTTCATGCAGATTTAAAAACGTAGGCGATCAATTTGAGTGGGCTTTTACTTGTTTATATGGGCCAAATTTGAACAAGAGGCGTAGGAAGATGTGGGAGGAACTGACAAGGTTGATTAGTTGGTGGAATGTGCCATGGTGCCTAGGAGGTGACTTTAATATAATTCACTTCCCATCAGCAAGATTAGGGGCAACAACTTGTACTCAGGCTATGTATGAATTTTCGGATTTTATCTCTCTTCATGGGCTGATGGATATACCTATGGAAGGAGGCCTTTATACTTGGTCCAACAATTCCTCTACCTCTAGAATAGACCCGTTTCTTTTCTCTCCGCTTTTGGCAGATCATTTCACTCTATTTGCACAGAGAAGGTTGTCTAAGGTACTTTCAAACCACTACCCAATTCTGTTGGAGGGGGGGAGTCATCGGAGAGGTAGAACTCCTTTTCGTTTTGAAAATATGTGGTTGAAGGCGGAGAATTTTGTTGATAAAGTGAAAAACCTGGTGGGCATCCTATTTGTTCCAAGGCAACCCAAGTTTTATACTGGCAAAGAAGTTGGCAGCCTTGAAGTTGGACCTAAAAAAATGGAACGAAGCGGAGTTTGGCAATGTCACTTTAAAGAAACAGTAGTTATAGAACAAATTGAATGACTTGGATGTTAGAGAGGAGACTCAACCTTTAACAGCTGAGGAGAAGTTAGAACAAGTTAATCTTTGTACCGAGATCGAAAAGCTTTTTTTTTAATAAGTAATAAGTTTATTGATTGATATCAAAAAGGGAAAAGCACCCTAGTACACAGGGATTGTACAAGGGGGCAAACAATCAAGAACAAAAATTACAAGAATCTAGGAAATCAAGAAAAGATAAAAATGATTGGTTCTGCAATGCAGCCAACCAATCCATCAAAGTTCTAAAGAAAAACAGCTTCAAATCTGATCTTGATCTCTCCTTATCTTCAAAGCATCTACCATTTCTTTCTCTCCAAAGACACCACAATAAGCAGTGGGGAACAATCAGCCATATATACCCATTTCGATGACAACCAAATCTACCTTTCCAACATGCTAAAAGCCCCACTAAAGATTGCGGCATAACCCAGCTCACTCCAAACAAACCAAACACCATAGTCCACATATCCATTGCAACCGGATAATGAAAAAAAAGATGGTCAACCGATTCACCATTACACTTGCACATGTAACACCAATCCAATATCCAAACCTTCTTTCTTCTTAAATTGTCAATCGTTAAGCATTTCCCCAAAGCAGCAGTCCAAACAAAGAAAGCTACGCGAGAAGGAATCTTCTGTTTCCAAATACTTTTCCAAGGAAAATAATGATCATTAGAGCCCACTAAGAGTCTTTAACTAGGAAGCCTTTCTTTCTATCAAGTTTCCAACACATCTTATTCTCACCAAACTCTTTCACCGAAGCACCATAAATGGTATCCATGAAACCAGCCAGAGCCTTTAAATCCCGAGCATGCACACCCCTAAAGAAACTTACATCCCAAAAAAGGACCCCATTATCAAGCTTCATAAGCTATGCCACACTAGCCTCCTTGTCTCGGCAAACTCTAAACAATTCAGGATAACTAACTGCAAGAGAAGCTTCACCACACCAATGGTCTTGCCAAAATTTCACCCTAGACCCATCCCCAATATCATATAGAATGTGGCAAGAAAAAGAGGGCCATCCCCGACTAATATATTTCCGCAAGCTAACATCATATGGACCATAACAGGCCTAGTACACTAGCCACCCCATTCACTGCCATATTTCACCTCTATCACTTGCCTCCAAAGTGCAGCCCTCTCCATCCCAAATCTCCATAGCCACTTCCCCAACAAAGTTTCATTAAAAAGTCTTACCTTCCTTATCCCCAAGCCACCCGAAGCAATGGGACTACAAACAGTATCCCATTTAACCAAATGGAATTTTGGTTCATCTCCAATGCCACCCCCATAAGAAATTTCTATGAAGTTTCTCAATTTGGTTAGCCACAACTGCAGAAATAGGAAATAGAGATAGAAAATAAGTGGGCAAATTAGATAGAGTGCTTTTAATTAACGTGACTCTACCTCCCTTGGATAAGTACAAACGTTTCCACCCTGCTAATCTTCGTTCTATCTTCTCTAGAATTGGGTTCCATATCGCCTTATCCTCGAATTTAGCTCCCAAAGGAAGACCCAAATACTTCATTGGAAGAGTACCTTGTTCACAGCCAAGGACAATCAACAATAAGTCCAAATTATCCACCATACCAACAGGAACCAACTCTGACTTACCCAAATTTATCTTTAGACCCGAGACCGCCTCAAACCAAATGAGGATCATACGGAGAAACAAAACCTAATCCAGATCTGCACCACAAAAAATCAAAGTGTCATCCGCAAAGAGGAGATGAGACACTGCCAATGATCTTTCCTCTTCACGACCCACACCAAAACCTGACATGTGACCCTCATGGGCAGCTTTATCCAACATTCTTCCAAGGGCTTCCATTACCAATACAAACAGCAAAGGGGACAGTGAGTCACCTTGTCTCAACCCCCTGGAACCCTCAAAAAACCCACAAGGCATGCCATTTATCAGAATAGAGAAGCGAACTGTAGATATACAAAAGAATATCCATTGCCGCCATTTAGCAAAGAACCCACCCTTTTCTAATAATTGCATAAGAAATCCCCAGTTGACATGATCAAAGGCCTTCTCAATATCCAATTTACAAAGCAGCCTTGGCAACCCAGTTTTCAATCTACTATCAAGACATTCATTAGCAACGAGTACCGAGTCAAGAATC
The DNA here is from genome assembly GCA_032727855.1 of Quercus ilex subsp. ballota. Lineage (NCBI taxonomy): Eukaryota > Viridiplantae > Streptophyta > Magnoliopsida > Fagales > Fagaceae > Quercus > Quercus ilex. Next base: position 35,921,490 of record CM064917.1, read on the forward strand.
TGCCGGTTCTTCACAAAAGCATTTTGTGAAGCTGAAATTATATCTTCCATGACTGTGCGAAGTCTGTTGGCTAAGACCTTAGCAATGATTTTATAAACCCCCACAACAAAACTAATGGTGCGAAAATCCTTAACATCAATTGCTTCATTTTTTTTGGGTATGAGAGTGATAAAAGTTGCATTTAAGCTCTTCTCAAACTGACCTTTAGCAAAAAAATGATGAAAAACGGTCATAAGATCAGTTTTGAGAATTCCCCAACAAGCTTGAAAGAAAGCCATTGGAAACCTATCTGGTCCAGGTGGTTTGTCACCATTAAAATTCTGTATGACCTCCAAAATTTCTACCTCATCAAAGGGTCTATCTAGCCAATCTGCATTATCACCAGATATCCTAGGAAAAACCAAGGCTTCTGGAAATGGTCTAACAACTTGCTCCTCAGAGTATAATTTCATAAAGAATTGAGTAATACAATTAGCAATCATACCTTGGTCTGAAAACAAGATTCCATCGACCATAAGACTCTCAATACCATTATTTCTTCTCCCCTCCCTCAAATGCAGCACCTTAGACTTCTGCCTCCAACTAACCTCTTCTAAAAGAGTGAGCTTTTCAATATCAGTACGGAGATTAATTTGTTCTAACTTTTCCTCAGTTGTTAAAGGCTGAGACTTCTCTCTAACATCCAAATCATTCAACTTGTTCCAGAGTTGCTGCTTTTTAATAGTGACATTACCAAACTCCTCTTCATTCCACTTTTTTAGATCCAACTTCAAAGCTGCCAACTTTTTAGCTAGTATAAAACTCGGGTTGCTTTGGAACATATAAGATGCCCACTTTATCAACAAAATTCTCCACCTTCAACCACAAATTTTCAAAACTAAATGGAGATCTAGCTCTCCGATGACTTCCCCACTCCAACAGAATTGGAAAGTGGTCTGAAAGTACCCTGGATAATCATTTTTGGGTAAACATAGTGAAGTGCTCCGCCAATAGTGGAGAGAAAATAAATCGATCTATTCTAGAAGCGGAGGAAGAATTAGACCAAGAATAAAGGCCCCCTTCCATAGGTATATCCATCAACCCATGGAGAGAGATAAAATCAGAAAATCCATACATAGCCCGAGTACAACTTGCAGCCCCTAATCTTTCTGATGGGAAGTGGATTATATTAAAGTCCCCTCCTATACACCATGGCAAATCCCACCAACTAATCAGCCCTGTCAGCTCCTCCCACATTTTTCTACGCCTCTTATTCAAATTTGGCCCATATACTCCTGTAAACACCCTCTCAAATTGATCCCCAACATTTTTAAATTTGCATGAAACAGAAAAATACCCCACTGCTTCCTCCACTTTTTCCACCATTCTTCGGTCCCACATCAGAATAATACCTCCAGAAGCACCTTCAGAACCCAGGTATAGCCAATCTACATAAGGACAGCCCCATATACTTTGAACAATTCCTCTGGTTATCTATTCAAGTTTAGTTTCCTGCAAACATACAATATCAGCCTTCCAGGTACGCAGCAAATTACGAATCTGAAGCCTCTTCTCAACCACATTCAGACCTCTGACATTCCAAGAAAGAATCTTCAAATTCATTTCGAAACAGATAGTGCCCGCTCCCTATTAGTATCATTACGCCTAGATGAAGTAGAACCATAGTTAATCGAACTAAATACACCCTTCAACTCTCTTATACCTTTCGCTCCTGAACTCTTCAAGTCACGTGCTTTTTTCTCCAAAACAGCCCTACGGTGTAATTCAGCCTCAACCGCTAACAGGAATTCCGTCGCTTGATTTTCCAAACCTTGTAAGGACATGCCCATAAAGTTATCAAACCCCTTTAATCTACTTTGGAACCACTCAGAGTAAGAGGCTTTCCTCATTGGATTCTCCACACCCACAACTTCCTGTCCTTCCACGGCCAAGGGTAGTGAAAAAGCTAGTGGTTCCACCGCTAGAGGTGACAAACCCCCTCGTTAGGTAGTTCAGCAGCCTTTGAATAGGTGTCTGAAACCCAGTCCTCCACAAGTACTTCATCCCCCTCAAACTGGGCTGATGACACCTCCAAGGAATCTGAAGACCTCAATGGAACCAAGGCCAGCTGATTTTGCTCTCCCAATACCTCTGTGACTTCACCCGGTGGTAGAGAAATTTGTATTGGAACCACCACTCTCCTTCCATCTCGTACTTCAAGCACCCACTGCTCTGAGTTCCCCCATTTCTTAACAACATTGCCGGAATGTTCCTGAAGTAACAGTCCGATGTCTCGCTGCAAGTTAACTTCACCTTCAGAGATGGATAATGTCCCATCGGTCTCATCGGACTCAAGAGATTCTGCATCGTCCTCGTCGATGCCGAGATGGATCGGAGATCTTCAATGGCTGGGCTAGCGTCGAAGAGCTGCAAGGAATAGCTTGAGAGTGCTTCAACTCGAGAATGACCACCTCGCAGTTTTTAGACTTTTGCTCAGAGCTTGCCGAGACTGAGGGCAAAGATTTAGACTTTTGCTTAGAGCTTGCCGAGACCGATGGTAAAGAAAACCCAGTTATTTGGGTCTCGTCAGATGGAAAAGATAAATGGTGGGTTTGTTTTGTCTTGGGCCGCCATACTGAAATGGGCTTGGGATTATCTATTTGGCGATTGGGCTTTGGTTCGAAAGGAGATGAAGGATTAACAAAGCTTTTAAAGCTTTGTTCATTGGGCTTTACATTTCGACCCACTTCCTGGACTCTGGACCACTGAACTTTCCACACACCATCCAGCCCACGTTCCACTCTCATGCTCACATCCAGTGATAGATGAGATTCAGTGCCGCTACCAAAGCCATCTTTAATCTCCAGCGTGATTTTAGCCTCAGACCTCGGCTTCTCTTTCTCAGCAATCAAATCGCGAGAATCAGGGCTATGATTGCGCAAGGTCATTTTGTTTGTATTTTCAAAATTTGGTGGCTTTCCTTTCTTGCTACCACCACCATCTTTCCGATCATACTCCGCTGTCGCCAACAGCAATGATTTGGACTTTTCCACTGTCGGTTTCTGAACATATTGAGGCTGTCTGCTAATTAGCGTCTCAGGAGCAATGGCTTTCCGCAGATGCAATCCAAACCCTCTCCACCCACTACCCGATTTACCTTCTAGCACCACGATAAAGCCTTTCCGACGGTCATGGATAAGTTCCGAGATCATAAAAAAACTGCCATGCGCATTGGAACCTAGTTGCAAAATAAAAACTTTATCTCCATCTCTGAAGGTTCGTGCAAAATTACCTGTAGTTACATTCGACATGAGATCCTCCACAATAGCTAGCAAACGCTTTGCACTCTCTTTGCCCATGAAAACTGATCGGAGCGAATCTCGATTTCTCTCAAAAATACGTATCATATAATAAGTGCCTCCCCTCAACAGAGAATTCAAAAGTCTTGGACTCAACGAAAAAGAAAATGAAACTTCCCATAACAACAAAGTAAAACCTCAAATTTTGTGACTAATCAGAGGTAGCCAGGCCTCAAATTTTGAAAAGCTTACTCTTTTAAAAGAGATTAGTAGGAAGTAGAAGTCTAGGGTGCTACACTTGAGGGAGGGGGACGCAAGTACAAATTTTTTTCATAGAATGGCTAATTCCAATAGAAGAAATAACGGTATTGAGAGCCTTATGGTTGATGGAACCTTGTCTTTTGATCAGGGTATGATTGCTGATTGTACTACTCAATTCTTTATGAATTTATACTCGGAGCAGCAAGTTGTTCGACCTTTTCCAGAAGTCTTGGTATTTCCTAGGATATCCGGTGATAATGCTGATTGGTTAGATAGACCCTTTGAGGAGGTAGAAATTTTTGATATCATACAGAATTTTAATGGTGACAAAGCGCCTGGACCTGATGGGTTTCCAATGGCCTTCTTCCAAGCATGTTGGGGTACTCTCAAAACTGATCTTATGGCTGTATTTCACCATTTTTTTGCTAAATGTCAGTTTGAGAAAAGCTTGAATGCAACGTTCATCACTCTCATCCCTAAAAAAAATCCAGCAATTGAAGTCAAGGATTTTCAACCCATTAGTCATGTTGGGGGGGTTTATAAAATCATTGCTAAGGTCTTGGCCACCAGACTTCGCACGGTCAAGGAAGATATAATTTCTTCTTCTCAAAAGGCTTTTGTGTGGAACAAGCAGATTCTTGACCCTGTGCTTATTGCTAACGAATGCCTTGACAGTAGAGTGAAAACTGGTTTGCCAAGGATACTTTGCAAATTAGATGTTGAGAAGGCTTTTGATCATGCCAACTGGGGTTTTCTTAAGCAGTTACTAGAACGGAGTGGGTTCTCTGCTAAATGGAGGTGGTGGATTTTCTTTTGTATATCTATAGTTCACTTCTCTATCTTGATAAATGGTACTCCTTGTGGGTTTTTTGAGAGCTCCAGGGATTGTCTCCTTTGTTGTTTGTCTTGGTGATGGAAGCCCTTGGGAGAATGTTGGATAAGGTTGTCCATGATGGTCACATGTCAGGCTTTGGGGTAGGTCGTTTAGAGGGAAGATCTTTAGAGGTGTCACATCTGCTCTTTGCGGACGACACTTTAATTTTTTGTGATGCTGATTTGGATCAGGTTTTGTTTCTCTATATGATTCTCATTTGGTTTGAGATGGTTTCTAGTCTAAAGATAAATTTGGGCAAGCTAGAGCTAGTTCCTGTTGGTATGGTGCATAATCTTGACTTATTGTTGAATGTCCTTGGTTGTAAACAAGGTACCCTTCCAATGAAATATTTAGGCCTTCCTTTGGGAGCTAAATGCAAGGATAAGACAATTTGGAACCCAATTCTGGAGAAGATAGAACAGAGATTAGCAGGATGGAAACGTTTGTACTTATTCAAGGGAGATAGAGTCACTTTAATTAAAAGCACTCTATCTAATTTACCCACTTATTTTCTATCTTTATTTCCTATTCCTGCTTCTGTGGCTAACTGAATTGAGAAACTTTAGAGGGATTTCTTATGGGGTGGCATTGGTGATGAACCGAAATTCCATTTTGTTAAATGGGCTATTGTTTGCACTCCCATTGCTTCGGGTTGTTTGGGGATAAGAAAGGTAAGACTTTTTAATGAAGCTCTGCTTGGGAAGTGGCTATGGAGATTTGGGATGGAGAGGGCTACCCTTTGGAGGCAAGTGATAGCCGTGAAATATGGTTGTGAATGGGGTAGTTAGTGTACTAGGCCTACTAATGGTCCATATGGTGTTGGCTTGTGGAAAAATATTAGTCGAGGATGGCCTTCTTTCTCTCGCCACATTCTATATGATATTGGAGATGGGTCTAGGGTGAAATTTTGGCAAGACCGTTGGTGTGGTGAAACATCTCTTGCAGTCAGCTACCCTGAATTGTTTAGATTTTGCCGAGATCAAGAGGTTAGTGTGGCTGAGGTTATGAAGTTTGATAACGGAGTCCTATTTTGGGATGTAAGTTTCTTTAGGGGTGTGCATGCTCGGGAACTAGAGGCACTGGCCAGTTTCATGGATACCATATATGGTGCGTCAGTGAGGGGGCTTGGTGAGAATAAGATGTGTTGGAAATCTGTTAGAGAGAAGGGCTTCACAGTTAGGGATTATTACAATCTCTTAGTGGGCTCTAATGACTATTGCTTTCCTTGGAAAAGCATTTGGAAGCAGAAGATTCCTTCTCGAGTAGCTTTTTTTGTTTGGACTGTTACTTTAAGGAAATGCTTAATGATTGACAATTTACGAAGAATGAAGGTTTGGATATTAGACTGGTGCTATATGTGCAAGTGTAATGGGGAATCAGTTGATCATCTTTTTCTTCCTTGTCCTGTTGCAATGGATATGTGGGCTATGGTGTTCGGGTTGTTTGGAGTGAGCTGGGTTATGCCGCAATCTGTAGTGGGGCTTCTAGCATGTTGGCAAGGCAGTTTTGGCCATCATCGAAATGGGTATATATGGCTTATGGTTTCCCATTGCTAATTGTGGTGCCTTGGGAGGGAGAGAAATAGTTGCGGAACCAATCCTTTTCATCATTTCTTGACTTCTTAGATTCTTGTAATTTTTGTTCTAGAATGTTTGACCCCTTGTACACCCCCTGTGTACTAGGGTGTTCCACTTTTTTTTGAGATCAATAAACTTTTACTTATCAAAAAAAAAAAAAATATGATTATTTTGATCACTAATTGTTGTATTTCCCATTTGTAATTATTTTCAAAATTATCAATTTTTTTTTAAATGTGTGCCTAGTGCTTTTACCAACCCTTGTACAATTACTGTTCCATTAACTAAAATAAGAAGAAAGGTAAGAAGACAGTAAAATTTACACACCATGCTACAAATATAAAGCCTGTAAGATGCAAATCCATTATCTATGAGGGCCCAAACAATCTAGGAATGAAATTTTTTTATCTAATACACAACAAGTTAGGCATCATGAAAGTGTGCAGAACATTGCCAGTTCAGTTTAGTCATTTTGCAGTAGGTGACTATTCTTATCAGTGAAAACAAAAGGCCTGCTGCTCTGCTAAGAGAATAGGAACCCACATCAAGCATTACTATAGATAAAAATCATAAATACCCTTACTAGGAGGAAGGAAAGTGAATCACCATCTCCAATGATTGAATGCGGATGCCAGTTATATCCTTCTCTCGATCAAAGCTCTGCAATAAAAGGGGGTCCGTCCACACATGAATTCATTATTAAGCACCACATGGAAAAGTCATCAATGTTATTGGAGCTAAAAATTGCAGAATGGATGCAAAATACACGCTAATAAACCAATCACCTCATGGTACCAGGAGAACAAAGGAATGATTCCCAAGCCATCTACAACCATAGGATTAGTCTCAACTCCAAGTACTCTACATGCATCAAGCAATTTATTTAGCTTTTGAAGAGAATTGACCTGAAAACAGAACTTTAGATGCTCAGATGATTATTTCCATAAGCATTGAAATATCATAAAAAGAAATTGAAGAACAAGCTTTAACAGGAATCAAATTCTGAAAAAGATACAACTAATATCATTGCTAAGCATTGAAAATTGAGCAGGAGCCAGCACTAGAAAGATCAACTTTCACTGTCCTACTGATAACATAAATATCCATCAGATGAAACCATATAGTTTCAGTGAAAGGTCAAATGTATAAGGTTTAATGAGAAAACTAATAAAAAGAAGAAGAGGGATGGGGGTGGGAAGTATATAAGGGTCCGTTTGGTTCCCGTAAAATATTTTCCGGAAAATACATATTTTCCGGAAATGCTATTTTCCGGAAAAGGAAAATATTTTTAAGTGTTTGGTTGTATTATGAAAATTGGTGTGGAAAATATTTTCATGTGTTTGGTTCAATTAGGAAAATGCTATTTTCCTACAACAAATTCCGGCAGCAAATTCCGGCCACAACAACACAACAACAACAACAACAACAACAACAAAAAATTCTGGCAACCACAACACCACCACAACAACAACAACAACAACAATAACAATAATCAGTTCATCAAAAAAAGAAAACAACAACAGCAATCAAACTTTTAAAAAAAAAAAAAAAAAGCTGAGAGATCGAGGAAGAGGAAGCGATCGACGGCGTAGCGCGGCGACGACGATCGACGATTGACGACGAGGCGCGGTGCGAAGAGCGCTGGGTTCTTCGGGGATCGAGATCAAGATTGAGATCGAGATCGAGCGCTGGGTTCACGGCGAGTCGCGGTGCGAAGGCTAGATCGCGAGATCGAGCGGAGGTGATCGAAGGCGATCGCCGGGGAGATCGGCGGTAGTGCGATCGAAGGCGAGATCGGCGCAGTGCTCGGGGTTCGCCGACAACGTCTCCGGCGTGTCTGGGCTCCTCGGCAGGGGGCTGAAGGTGCTCTCTTTCTCTCTTTCCCTCTCTCTGTCTTCATGCTCTCTCTTTCTCTCCATTTTCCGGAATTCATTTGAAGTGAAAATGATTCCGTAAATCATTTTCACCCTTGACCGTGAGTCAACTGAAAATGATTTCCGGAAAATTGCATTTTCTGGCGCAACCAAACACCCGAAAATATAGAAAACCATTTCCGGAAATGAATTTCACCCAAAACAAACGCAGCCTAAATAAAATTAGGGCTCTTAATAGAACAAACGGCTTGTCCAAAGCTCAGGTTCAGATTATTAAGATTCTCCTCCAGAATTAAGTAGTAATTAAGGAAGCTAAGCTTAATTTTAGAACAGGCCGATTTTTCAGATCAAGTTGAACCTGAAGTACATGAAAGTTAGCTCTCTTACACACTCCAACAAGAGAGTAATTAGAGTCTTTAGTAATAAGCAGAAAAGTCTTTGCTCAAGCTAGGATTATCAATAAGCTGCCTCTGTGTTTATTTTATTTTATTTTAATGTAGGGAACTTTCTAAACAACAGCCCTTTGGACTCGCCTTTAGCTGGTAGAACCTACAGGCAAATAACCCCACCTGTAGAACCAGTTGTCAAGTAATCCAGGGGCATTAACCACTGACGAGCTAAGCAGTTTATGCCCAGAAGCACTGCCTCTGTTTTTCACCAGCCTAAAGAATCAAAACTCACGCTTTATGTTCTTATTTCAATCAATTAACAAGCCAAAATAGAGCAACACAAGGCCAACAGAGCTTATGAATAGTTCAAAAAAGGATGATACAGTGACATTACTTCTTAAAAAGAAATTTAGAAGAAATGAAACACTTTTCAGCACAAAGTTCACAAGTTATTTAAAGCTGCTTATGATAAACAGTTGAATAGCTTCTTGAATATCTTAGCCTTGAAATTTCAATAAATGATGGCACAGCTATTCAATCATAACATGCAAATGAACTATAGACTAGGCGAATGACAAACTCCATTACACTGTTGACCATGATTAGGCACTGTCACCCCACCATACTTTAACAGGGCCTTTTTCTTTTTAATAAATCAAACTTCAACAGGGTTATTAAGCTTAACCATAGCAACTTGATCCAATATCAACCAAACTGAGCTAGGGTATCCAAACATTGGCCCCACTTGGGTCACCTCATTGACAGATTCAAACCTGTAATGTTAAGAAATTATTTAACTAACCAATGATAACCTGAGAAACCATCCTGCGTGCGTACATTCATAAATATACAAACAGAGAGACAGATATAAACCTAGTACATCTCAGTATGGAATAACTGAACATAACATATCTAGAAGAATTTGAAGGATGCGAATATCTAGGCAATAAATAGTGTTTCTTACATAATCTTCTCCTTCCTGACGACACCAAAGATCATGGTTTCCTGGTACGTAGAAGACATGCTCAAATCTATCCTTCAAAAGAGACATAGTCAAAACAAAATTTCCATATATTTCTGCCACATCACCGGCTATGAGAATAACATCTTTCTTGTGTCTCACAGTAGATATGGACTTCACCCATCTCATGTTCTCTGCATAGTCTGTGTGCAAGTCAGAGAGCACAAAGACACGCAAGCCAAGAGCATCTCTAGAAGTTAAAGGTAGTCTTTGAGGCCGTTCAATGAAACCCCTCTTTATGTCTGTTTTGTATTTGCTTAATGCAGCAATGTGTTTAGAAAGATAGTTCAAATTCATGGGTTTTTGAGATACACATGAGTAAGAAGGGATGAACCTCATTACCATGTGGGGTGTGAGAGCCAACCAAATTCCTTCAACCTACAATGCTGCAAGCAATTGTACATTTATTTTTTTTTCAATACAAACAAATAATTAATCATTGGTATCTGTCATAGTTTCTTAAGTTGGAGATGAAAGCAGGATTGAATCATTAATTACATCCTATATAATAAATCATTAACAGATTCACGGAGAATTCAGATATTTGTTAATTTTTTTGTTCTTTTAACTTAATTTTTTTTTTTTTTTTTTTTTTTTTGAATTAACTAATTCCTATTAGATTAGATTAGATTAAGATTGGATGTGTGGGTTACAGTAATCCATTAGCTAATACAAATTTCTAGTAAAGAACTTAGACTCTTGTAGATGTCAATGTAACTAACTATACCCATTTCGTTTTCTCCTACGAATTTTAACTCAAACTTGAAAGCAAGACCAAACATATAAACCTACGAATACACACTTAATACTTTAAAGAGCTTAGCGAATAACCCACCAAGTCAAATAAAATAAACTAATTTACAATTGGCATATTCAGAATTTATAAAAAATCAAAAATTGATAGATGGTGAGAAATGAGCGAGTACCTTCTTCACTATAATCTCCCAAGCTTCTTTGAGTCTTTGCAAGAAGAAGCGTTGAGGACTTTTTATTTATTTTCTTTATTTTATAATTTCATACCAATGAAGATTTTGTTTTGTTTTGGAGACGGCATAAATATTGGATTCTGAGAAGATCCGTCACACAGTTGGATTCGGGTTGACGGCACCATAGAGTCAACGGTTGATTGAAGTAGAATTCATCCATTTTATCACTGCTTTTTTTTTAGGGTAAGTTTAGTTACAACTTATTGCTAAAAACTAAAAATTGAAAAAATACTATAATAAAATAATTTTTAAATATATAAATAGTACTGTAAGACCTATTTTTAATAAAAATTTTGCTAAAAAAAAGTTTGTGGTTCCCGTGAACAGTACACAGAACCCACTGACAGACACATTCTCCATCCAGACGCAAACATTGATACAAAATGCCGTATCCAAACGTATCCTAAATGTTTTTGAGTTTTACTGTTATCATTTTATTATACCAAATTGGGTAAACTAATACAAACATAGTCTACTTTCAAATCATTTTATTTTTTAACCAAACTTATGCACAGTACCTTAGGTGTTGTTCGTTAAGTTCCCCTCTTAAAATTCTACCATATGGCTACTTAACTTAAAAAATACATTTCTATCTATGAGAAAAAAGTCACATAGTAAAATTTTAAGAGATGAATCTAAGTAACAGCATCTAAGTACTGTACATAAGTCTTGCTCTTTATTTTTATACCACACGACATCATTTTGGTCATATCTACATTTACAACTGAAGGCACTAGTATTGGTGGTGCTGAAAAACTATATTATTATTTTTAGCACTACCAAATACCAAAATGTGGCAACATTGGTAGTGCCAAAACCATATATTTTTTGCTCTACAGTTACAGTGCACAACTACTTTTTGCTATGCACTGTAGCTCATATGTAAAAAAAAAAAATATATATATATATATATATACATATATATTATTAAATGTTATGTTCCCATTGCTTTTTAATAAAAAAAAAATCTTTTTTTCTCTTTACTTTCTTTTTCTCTGTTTCTCCTTTCTGCTTCGTTTCTCCTCTTTTTGCCTCGTTTGTCCTTTGCATTTCTCCTCTCTCTATGTTGTCCTCTACGTTGTCCTTTGCTTCATTTCTCCTCTTTGCTTTGCTAGCCAGCTCACCGACCCATAGACCCATCTCCCCAAACCCATCCCGTCGAGACCCCATCTCCTTAGACACATCTCGCCGAGACCCCATCTCCCCAAGCCCCATCGTCGATTTGTTACCCAAGCCCCATCACCACCGAGTTTGTGCTGAATTTGTGTTTGTGTGTTGAGTTTGTGTTTGTGTTTGTATTTATGCTGGGTTTCCGCCGAGTTTGTGCTGGGTTTGTGTTTGTGTGTTGAGTTTGTGCTGGGTTTGTGCTAACTTGGGATTGTTGGGTTTATGCTGAGTTTCACACTGGTGGTGGAGGTGGTGCCTGAAGATAGTGATGAAGACAATGACGAATAGAGAAAAAATAATAAATAAATAAATTGTTTATTGTAGTAGATATATTATTTTATTGTGTTGAAAGCTAAAATAAAACCACTAATGTTAGATGTTTTGTAAAGTGAGAAGGTAAAATAGATAAAGTAATTTTTTGTGATGCCAAATAGCTAAAAAAATAGCTCCACCAATGTGGATGCTCTAATGAGTGTGGAAGTTTGGACATAACTTCCAGGACACTTTGCTGAGCTGAGCCATTAAGTGGAGCACTAAGTGGTAACTGTCAAAGGTAGCATAGCATTATTGGGCTTGTGTTGGTATTGTTGGGCCAACCTTGCCCTACAAGAGTGAGTTGGTAGCAATCACAAATAATTGATTATTCTATAAATTAGTTTCCTCACAAATTCCAACAAACTTTCTAGATGGATAGCTTCTTGTAGAAGCTTTGAAAAAAATAGTTTTTCTTCTTGGTTTATACATTCACATATTTTGAAATTCATTTAAATACAATTTGCTATTGGAAAGATAGTGTTGAATACTTTCCATTGATTCCAAGCTTGGGTTGTTTTGGTTAGACTATCAATTTCGCTATATCTTATCTTTGTCCTACATTAGATCATGGCTCTTGAGTAGTTTCATCATTATCCCAATGGTGGTTAATTTATTCGGACGATCAAATCTTTGACTAAATTATATGTCCTGGTTAATTAGGGTTTTACTTTATCAAAGCAAGCTTGAGCTAGGGTCATGCTTTCTACTGCATACTTGACCATTCGATCAATGTAAATTGACTCTATTAATAAAACATCATCCCTTGGATTTTCAAGAATTGTAAATCCAGCTCTTCTAAGGCCAAGATAAAGAGTTTTTTTTTTTTTTTTTTTGGGAAATTGGGGTGGACAAAATATGGTTTTGACAAGCCCACTTGGGTAGGTCCTCCCTTTTCCATAAAAGTGGATTGTCCCTTGGGGCCAACACAACGACTAACACACTTGAATATAAACCCATTCAAGGTCTCTTTCATTCCCTATGTGATTCATGTATTTTCACCACTTTAACTCATGTTTAAGTTGGCAATTTAGGACTTAACTTATCTAAAAGCTCAATAGTGTAAAACACTAAAACTTGTTTAGATCCTCAATTTTAAACTTACGGCTAAATTGCTTTTAAACTACTTAACTAAGTGCGGAATAAAATTAAATGAAATGCAATTAACCAGAACTACAATCTAGTGCATAGGTATACATAGTAAACAATATATGTAAAGCACAAAGAGTAAGGGAAGAAAGATACAAACATGAGATAACACCGAGACATGTTATCAAAGAGGAAAACCGAAGTACTCGGCATAAAAACCTCTCCGTGGCCGTCCAAGCTGAAATGATCCACTAATGAATAAAGTTTTAATACAAGGATATCAAAAAGGCCCTCCAAGCTAATCTACCCATTGTACTTGAGCCCTCAAGTTCCAGCTTCCAAAAGACTTCACCAAGTCTTGTTTTCACTAGTTATTCGAATCCCGCAATTAGGTCCAAATTGCATCCATTAAAGAATAGCTTCATCCAATGCTTCTAATAGACACCAAAACAACTCTCAACACTCAGATTGGGTGAGATATGTGTTTGGGCTAAGAACCTTTCAAGGATTTGTAATTAGAGAGGTAGGAGTAGAGAAAAACTAAGAGAAATGTCTAGATGATTGTGGGTTTACAATGTCTAAGTCTCAATTGTATTTCTAGGGTTTTTTCTCTAAAAGTCTCCTTAAAATTTTGTGGGTAATGTGGGCTTTTATAGTATGAGTAAAGAAATGATGAAAGCACAATTAACATGCTAGCACTGCATCTCGCGAGTTGGCCTAGTCGCGAGATGAGTCATGAGATGCTTTCTGGCACTTGACTCTGTGCTTCTCACGTGACCTTTCGCGAGTTGTCCACTCACAAGCCAATTACGAGAAAGTCTCGAGTTGGCCTGTTCTTCACCAATCTTTCACACTCAACCCTTACATTAAATCTCACAAACATACAAGGAAATGATTGAATAAATACAATCAAATTTAACACAGAATTAAAACCAACAAAACATAATTGAAAATTACAACTTTACATTATCCTTCACTCTTCAATGATTTTAGGGAAGCAACCACATGATGTTAATCTCCTTACGATGGAAAATATGTCCCAAGTCAAACTCACCTCAAAACACACACACACACACACAATATATATCCCACCTTTATTTTGTCTAAAAATAGCAATCCTTAGGGCATCAGTACCGAGTGTTGTATATCGTATATGTTCCTATATTTTAGCATCAAAGCACAAAAAAGATCATTACCTAGTCTTGTAATTCTAAAAAATTTACAATTGTGCTATAGTACCATCATAAATTTATGATGGTACTGTAGCAATGTTCTAAACATAAATACTATTTTTTATTGTCTCCCTCTTCTTTCTCTCTCCCTATTTCTGATTTTTCTTCTCTCTCTTTATTTCTCTCAACAACCAAGCCAACTATCTCTTCTCTCTCTTCTAGACTCTCCTCGTCACTCTCTCTTTGTGGTAGCCAATGACAAGTTTGAGGAGGGAGGTGACAGCTTGGTGGCAGTGAAGATGGTGGCTGCAATCAGACTTGCCTCTCTCTCCTTTATCACTTACATCCTCACCCCTCTATTTGATCTTATGGGTATTTGTTATATTTTTGGCTGTTTGTTGGTGGGTAGTGGTGGGTGTTTTGGTTGTGGGTATTGGTGGTGGTGGGTGTTTGACGGTGGTGGGTCTTGTGGTGGTGGGTATTTGCAATTTGGTGATGGTGGTGGATAATTGGCAGTGGTGGTGGTAGGTGTTTTTTGGTTGTGGGTATTGGTGGTGATGGGTGTTTGATGGTGGTGGGTATTTGCAATTTGGTGATGGTGGTGGGTGTTTGACGGTGGTAAATTGATGGGTTTATGCAAAATATTTCTTTTGGTTCTTTGAGTTTTTTTTTTCCTTCAAATTTTGGTTCTTTTTGGTTTGGGTATGTGGGTGTGTTTATGCTTTGTGTTTGTAGTTGTGATGTTCTATGTTGCTGGGTTTCACGAAGAGAATAGAGAGTGAGAGAGATGGAGAGGAAGAGAGAAAAAAGTTAAAAAGGAAGAGAGATAAAAAAGAATAAATAAATAAATAGTGTTGATATGAAATATAAAAGATGAGATGTTGTGTGTGTTGTAAAATGGTATGGTATAATAGATAAAGTAATTTTTGAGATGGTAAACTGGAATATTTGTTAGAAACCGAATGCTAATGCTCTAACATTAGCAAAAACTATTTTCTAACATGTTTGGCTCGATCCCTCTTAGGTACATAGGCAAACTTTCAAGGTGTAGCCACATTGCCTCAGCCCATCACGTCAAATCAAGGGACATAACAAAAATTCATTTATTAAAATTTTATATCAATAATATTTTTAGAGAATATGTAAAGCATTACTCATCGCTTGTCATTTAAGTTATATGTCTTATGTAAAAGAAGACTACTAGGCTAAAAAGTTGCAAGGAAAGTCTAGGCAAAAGTTAGAGCCTAGAAAAAAGATCGCTAGGCTGAAAAATTGCAAGGGTGGCTAAGGAAAGTGAAAACAAATAATAAATGGAAATTAAATACTCATTAGGTCGAAAATATGCAAGAGTGGCTTAAGTAAAAGTTAGGGTGAAAAGGGGAGAGAGAGAGAGAAAACCATATCAAGCAAGGGGCAATGTGAAGTCCACAAGGAGGATATATTCAAATGAGTGAGTATTTCAGAAGTTATCTATAATAAATCAAGTGTTAAATTCCCACTTTTACCATGCCATTTAGGATAGCCATTTTTTGTGTCTCCTCTCTTTCTTTCTTGACCTCACCATCACTCAAATTTCATGTTTTCTTCATTTCATTATTACTCTTGTTATCTTTGCAATTACCACACCTACACACAACACTCATCAAATTTCCCTTGTATTCAATCACATAGTTTTTGTGAGTCTTGTAACCTTATTGTAAGTATCATATCAAAAATTTGACTAGTGTTGATATCCACACATTTCCATCATTGGCACATCTTCTAAAACCATAATTTGTAGGCAACTCAATTTATAAAAATCCCTTTATGGGGTGGTTCATTAAATAATTTTACTTGATCTCAAAAATTTATTTTCAATATATCTTCAAAGATTCCCTTAATGGGTGACCATTTTTCAAAAACTTTCTTAATGAGTGACCCTTTTTCAAAACTCTCTAAAATGATTATTTTCAAAAGATACCCTGTAGAGCTCTGTAAAACCAAATCTTAGGTAGATGCCCTTAGAACTCAACTTCAATGCCCATAACACAAAATCTAAACATAAATTCTCATGTGTGAGTGGTCCTTTTAGCACAAATTCCCATGCATGGGTGATTGCAACGTAATTTTTTTTTGGTGGCATTTTCTTGAAAAAAAGGCTCTCACGCAGCAAATGGTCCCTTCAATTTAAATTCTCACATTGTGAGAGACCAATTCTTGGCATAAAATTCCCACATAGTTGGTGATCCTCTAAATTCCTCAAGTTTCATATTCTTCTATCTTTAGTGATTTGAAATTCTTATGATTAAGTGATTTGAAATTCTTATGATTAAGTGATTTTTTAGAAGTGATTATCCTTTAGCCCTTACGGGGCACAAATTTTTTCGCACTTTTATTTGTTCACTCAACACTAGAATGGTGATCCTAGCCAGATAGACCAAAAATAATCAAGAAGCCAAAAAAAAAAAAGAATTAGTTTGAGTATGCATGGTCAATTCATGCATACAACCTCAAGGCTAAGTATGTAGTGTTAGCATGTGTATGCACCTGATGGCCATAAAAATCTAAATATAAAATTTTAAAAGCAAATTAGTAAAAGAACTACAATCCCACATTCTTGAGGCATAACTCCTATTGCCACATTTTTTTACCAATAAAAAGGGGCTCAAATTATGAGTAAAGGAACTGATGATGCAAAATATCAACAGTTGAGCTCCTCATCGTAGCTGATGGACGATGCTATGAATGGGGTCGTCTCTGTTGAAGGAAAACCTACAAAATAAACTAGGTGGAAGAGTAACACGCCGGTGTGGCGTCAGCCTAATTGCCTTTGATGCTTAAGTCAGTAAGGGAGAAGGATTCCAGAGAGAAAATGAGTAGAGAGTGATTTCGTAGAGTATTTGTGTGTACCTTTAACTTCTGTTACCTTCTCTTTTATAGTTGTGTGCCTCATTAATGGGCAATGATGTGCTGCATTTATGCTCAACGGCTAGTGCGTTACGAAATCTTTGTCTGAAGTTCACAGCTTATTCTGTGACCGTTGCTCCATCCGTTATGTTTGGCCATCAATGAGCGTAATAAATGTGCAACGTCTTCTCTGGGTTAGTGATGATCTCCGCTTAATGACGACCATAAATTTTTGACTTATCAGGAACAAACAAGTGATAAAAAAAAAAATGATTAAGAGGGTGAAGAATTGAGTAAAATACTCAAACTTCTACTTTATTTTTTTTAATGAAATAAACACTCCACTGTCAATACCTTATTTTGTTCGGCCTTGATTAACGTGTCAAAACAAAGATAAAAATCCAAGAAAAAAAAAAGTGCAAATCATGCGTTTTGAAGCCAAAAAAGGGTAATAAATAAATGCAATATGATTGGATGGTGAATCAAAAAATTTCAACAATTAAAACTCTTCTGATAAGAATTGAGACCAAAAACCTTTATTGGAAATGACAAAAAAGTTGACTTTTTTATCTGATTGTCCAATTGGACTGAATTTTAGATCATTTCACAGGTCATATTTTTTCCTTTGAAACGATAATTCACCGGCCAAAATCGGAGTTAAAATGGATGAGATATCAATAAAACTCCAGAACCCTGATTAAATGTTTCACTCTTTTTTTTTTAGGTCAAAATGGCTATTTTTGGACCAATTTCGCTCAAAACACTGTACCAATTGAGCAAAAATTGAAGTGATCCATCTGAACAAGATTTAAGTATGATGTCTCGACTACGTCTCACAAAAAAGGTTCGACGATATCTGTTACAGATTGGAAGAAATGAAATTTTCAATAAAAATGTCACAGAATTTCCTACATTGCATCACCTCCCTTTTGGACGCGATATCTTGACGACTGTAACTCCAAATCTTTCATAGTCAAAGCCTTTGGAAACTAGAAATCTAGAGCTTTTCAGGGACATCAAGTTTAAAGAAATTGAAACTCAAAAAGGCCTCCAAACAATAGCACAAAAATTGGACTAGAAACCAAGAAAATGACAAAATAGCCAAACTTAGAGAACAAGTAGGAAGCTATGTGGTGGTGTCCAAAATTTTCTAGTTTTTTATTTTATTTTTTATTTTATTTTTTTAGGAAGAGAGAAAAAATACTAGAAAAAATCTGAAAAAGTTCTCTTTCTCTTTTCTTAAAGAAACCTCTTCCAAAATTTCAGCCCTTCTCTTTTTTGTAATCTATTTGGGTAAGTAGGTAAGTATGGGGATAGGTTAGCTTCCATATAGATATACCCATCCTCCATCTCCTTTTTTTTTTCCTTTGTAATATCATACATTTCATATATGAAAGTGCTCTTTTACTTGTTGTTTCTTTAATATCTTGCTTTAAATTCCTAATCCTTTATTTGTATTATTATTTATATTTATCTCTCTATTTCCTTGTTCATATTTTATTTGTTAGTGAATGTTTATTGCTATGTTATTGTGGGTTTCCAAGATGGGTATTGAACCTTCACCTAGACATTATGTGAGAAGTACCCTTAGGGGGAAGAACTCTCATCTCTTCTAGGCATCTATTCACTTTGTTATATATTTTTTGCCCATTTACATTTATGTTCATCCCCATTCCTTTATCTCGTTTACACTTGGGGAAAGATTTGCTGCAAACTAAGTTGTAGCAACTCTTGCAAAATGCACATATGTCAACGCCTTAGAGAGAGACACATGTCCAGGACTTTTGCTTTTTAAGTAGGTTAACAGAAGTTTTATTTAAGCAAAAGTCCTGGACAGGTGTCTCTCTAAGGCGTTGACATGTAAGTATTTTGCAGGAGTTGCTACAACTTAGTTTGCAGCAAATCCTTCCCCATTTTAGTTCTTCCATATCCCCTTTATTTACTACACTCTTTTATTTTTATTGTTCTATATACATGCCTACATAAATATATATATATATATATATATATAATTATATTTTGCTCTCTCATCACCTAAAAAGATTTTCTATCTATTTTTCCTAAATGGGTTTTAAACCTTGTTTAAAGCACGATATGGGTATGTTGCCTTAAAGAATGGTTGATGGTTTTGAACTCTCATTTCTTTTTTGGCAAAGGACCAATAAGGCTTGAACAAGATTAGAGCTTATTTAGAAGAAATCCCTAAAAAAAAAAAAAAAAAAAACCTATTTTTCCAATGAACCTTTACTTGTCATTTAAATTCCAAGTTTTTTTTTTCTTTTCATTTATATTCCTAGCACCATTACTTTTCTTGTCATTTAAATTTCTAGCACATTACTTTTCCTTATCATTTAAATTTCAAGCAACTTTATTTCTTGTATTAGTTTTCTTTTACTTTATAGCACTTGCTTATTATTGTTGCTCTTTATTCTTTCCCATATACGTTGTTGCCATAAATTAATAGTTTGGGTAAAAAAATAAATATCTAAAGTGCTTTTCCAAAAGAAAATTTTCTTTAAAAAAAAAAGAAAAAAAAAACTTAACTCCATTTCAAAAATTGTTTTAAAAAACAAAAGCCTTTTTCTTAAAACCCTTTTTTTAAAAGTTTTTCCCTTTCTTTTAAAATGCTTTTAAAAAAAAAAAATTTTTTTCTTCTTCTTTCAAAAACCTGAAAATAAAAAGTTCCTTAAAAAAAAAATCTTTCAAAACAAAATGATTTTCTTTTACCACGTTGGAAATTCTTTTAAAAAAATAATAAAAATAAATCTTTTGAATGAGCAAAGTTTCTAGAAGAGGAAATTCTCTCTAAAAATCATGGAATTTTTGGGACCCAAACTTTTGAAATAAAAAACCCATGAAACTTTTCTTTGCTCAAAGTTCTTTATGGTTCAAAAAATGTTTTCCTTATTAAACTTTTCCTTTTACTATAAAAATCATGGGGTTTCGTTTTTTAATCTTTTCTCGTTCTCAAAAATAAAACCCATGAAAACTTTTCTTTACCTGATTTTTTAAAAACAAAAAATCTTTTCCTCTAACCTTCTTTTCGGAATTACCTTTTTCTTTACAAGTAAAAGAAACATTGTCAAAGCGAAACTTCATTCTTTAAAACTTTATCATCAAAATAAAATCATGGGATTTTAAAGTTGAAACCTCTTTTCTCTAAATAATCTCTTCTCAAAAACCTTTTATAAATAAATAATTAAACCCTTTTTGTATTAAAAAAAAAAAAAAAAAACCTTTAAATTTTGCTCATTCAAAAGGAGATTCTTCTTTACCAATAAGGATGAAAATAGTCTTCTAAAAGTTTTTCTCTTTTGTGAAAAATTTCCTTCCGTAAATAAATTTAAAAAAAAAAAAGTTTTCAAAAGTAAAGAAAAACAATTTTTACAAAATGTGCATTTAAAAAAAAAAAAATAATTCATGCATTTTCTTTTTAACATTGTTGTTTAAAACTTTTTCTAAGGATTGTATCTTTAGAGATTTGTGCCTATGGTTCAATCCCATTGAACCCATAGGCACCAATCAAGCTTACACAACACCTCCCCTTTTTAGCACTAATGTACTTCTATTGTGTTCTTTTTTGCATGATAAAATGAGAAAATGTGGTGGATGAACACAATGTGCTATTCTTCCTACCTCATCTCTTTTATTCTTTTTTATGTTGTAATATATATAATATTCACATGCTAACTATAGAGTAAATAAACATTCACATGCTATTGTATATATTATATATATACTTCAAATATTTTGTTTGTAAATAAATTATTGAGATAAATATTCACATGCTACGTTATAAATAAATAAATGCTCACATGTATATGTGTATATTGTTTGAATAAAACTTTTTTTTAAAACAAAATGTCAAGTATTTTATTTCTTCACTAAAAAAATAACGTTGGAAATAAATTAAAATGTGATACTATCCTTTGGATAGGCGGTGTGGGGTGTCTAACACCTTGCCCACAAGTAACTGAACTTCCAAGTCCAAGATTTTTAGTTCGAGACTTTTGGTTTACCTTAATTGATAAACCCTTAAAATTGGTTTAGTAAATTAGGTAATTTAAAATGAATTAGATCCATAGGTGACAATCACATCTAATGCAAAACCAATGGTTGGTGGCGACTCCTAAAATAAAAATATGAAAAAGGAACTCACACACACACACCTCACCCTAGAAACACATACACACAAAGAGTCATTTCGCTAAGGACCCAATGTGCGATACCACCCAAAAAGAAATTTGAGATTTTTTGGGGCATCCACATCCACCACAAATGTGAGATTTGTGTGGCAAATATGCATGATTTAAATTCTATTTTTCTTGTGTGCTCTAAGAGAGATCCAACTTAGTTAGATCTTTATTTAAACATTGCCTTAGTGATACAAGTGGAGTTTGATCTCTAGATTAGGTGGCCTTGAGTACCTAACACTTTTTCAAGCATGTAACAAAACTCGAGACTCATGTCTAGTTAAGTTAGGCGTCTATGTAGGGGTCTGAGAGGTCTATGTTAATTGGCTTTATTCAATGACAAATTTGTATGGATTTTGTTTACATTTTAATGTATCTTTTTGAGACTTAATTGTATTTGGGGTAGATGTAATTGAGCCTTATCACTTGTTTGGAAAGCTAAATTTAGAGTCATCTTGCGACCTGCACTTCCTGCGAGTGACACATGGCAAAATGTTAAGATTAGAGTGATGACTAGGCAAGTCGCAACCATCTTGCAACCAGCCATGCCATGTCAAGGTCTTTAGATAAGGGTCTTAACAAACCCTAGAACACAAGTTGAATATCCAAGTGGCCACCCCTTGTAAGAAAAGAAAGAGCTTTTGGTTTTGAGCAAAACAACAATATCATTTCTTTTCCATTTCTTTCAATCTTTGATTGAGATTTTGTATTCCTTCATCTCATCCATACACAATCCTTGTGAGTTGAGTGAAGGTTTTTTTAAATTTAAGAAGCCACTTTTTTTTTTGGTGTTTCAATTGGTGCTTCAATAGAGGTTCTTCAGTAAGCTAGAAAGAGAAAGGGCTCAATGAAGTTGGTTGCTAGCTAGAGCTTGGAGGGCTCAAGTACAGTTAGGCTTATGGATTTGAAGGGTTTATAGTGATCTATTGTACTGCACCTATCTTGTTTAGTGGAGATTTTTGACGATGTGGTAGGGGGAGAGGTTTTTCCACCCGGAGATTTTGGGTTTTCCTCTTCCTAAATACTTCTTGGTGTTTGGCTTGTCGTTTTCTTACTTTTACCCTCTTTCCATATTGCTATATATATGACATGCTTTGTGTAGCTTAGTTCTTGTTGTATGGAAATTAGTTAATCGCTTATACTTCGACTAATCATTAGTTTAGCTCAAAAGTGATTTAGCCATTAAAAAATGGTTTAGGGTTCAAAATATTTTGCTAGGACTGCTTTAGCATCTTTCAGGGTCAAAGTTGGTTCTTGTTCTTATAACTAGGTGAAGACTTTTTTCTCCACTCTAACCTTTAATTGAACAATTATTCTCTGGCTTATGTTTGAGATGGTTCGAAATTGAGTAGCTCCTAAGAGAGTGACTCGGTTGGCAAATGTGGTGGCATTCATTAACTACACCTTGGGACACTTTTAATAAATATGAAACATATGGTTTCCACTTCATTATTATTGTTATTTACCATGAAAACAAGATACCAATTGTGATGATATAGGCCCCTAATTTAGCGATAAGGAGATCAATTGAGCTAATTAGAACCTACTTTTTTGTTTAATCATTTGGAAAACTAAAACGAGTGAGTACAATTCATTAAATACATCCTTACTAAACAAGTGATATTCTTGAAAACATATGAAAAAGAAAAAAGAAAAAAGAAAAACTGGGCAATCTCTAATTATCCTAGCTAGCTAAAAGATCACGACGTCTGATAGAGGTATTTTTGACAAAGTAACTGAGACTTATAAACAGAAGGCTAGGAGAATAGACAAACCCTACGAGACCGCCAGCTTCACAAAAGATGACGGAGGCTCCAGAATGGCTATAATATAGGTGACGTACCCTTAATAAACCAAAGGTGCTTTCAATGGACGACGCCACTGCAAAAGCTGACAGACACATCTCCCTTACTAACCGATAGAGTGAAGAAGCCAACAGGTCCTACTTGGCCTTGCTTGGTCCTCACAAATACTCATACATGGAAACATCTTGTGCATTATGCACAAAAACCCTAATACTCACCCATATCTCCCTTATATGAAAAGACACCCTAAAATCTCGAAAACCCTAATAACAAGTAGCCATTTGGATAGTGTCTAGTGTTTGATTTATTTCATGTCTTTGGCACATTTTTGTCCTATTTTGGCTCCATTTTCACTCCAATAAAAGCCATCATGCAATGAAACTTCTTAAAATCACATTGATTGTCAAACTAGGGGCATTCGGCCATGCCTCATTCATTTTTCCCAAAAAAAAAAAAAAATCATTATCATTATCATCATCACCATCATTTTTTGTTTTTTGTTTTTTGTTTTTTTTTTTTTAAATCAATCAAATCCAAAATTTTCAACATTATGCATCAATCTTCCAAACTAGGGGCATTCGGCCATACCTCATTCCCTTTTCTTTAAAAAATCAAATAAAAAATTAATTATCTCCTTTTCTAAAAGAAACTTTTTTTTAGTAAAAAAAAAAAAAAATTATCATGCATAAATTTCCAATCTAGAGGCATTCTTCTATGCCACATTCAGGTGAGAATAATCATGTCAAGATTGGTTAGATAAATTCAAATTGTTGCGCTACAAAGCTTCATCAAGTGAACTCTAAACTTATCTCATTTGAAAGCAAGAATTTAGGTGAAAAAAAAAGAGCTGTTTAGACCCCCAAATTAAAATTACGGCTTGGTTGATTTTACTCTAACTTAAACTAAATGCGGAATAGAATAAATGCGACAAACAATATAACTACTCTAAGCCATATTCATCTAATCAAAGCAGTAAAATGAAAGCTAAAAGAGTAGGGAAGAAGAATGCAAACACAAGATAACACGCCGATGTGTTATCGAAGAAGAAATCGAAGAACTTGGAGAAAAACTTCTCCACCATCTTCCAAGCGGTAAATCGATCTACTAGAGAATGACTTGGAGCACACAAATAACAAAAGACCCTCCAAGCCTAGTCTACCCCATGTACTTGAGCCCTCCAAGCTCCTGCTACCAACTGACTTGATGAAACCTTGTCTTCTCTAGCTTTCCGGATCACGCAATTCAGCCCAATTGCATCCAACAAACGAATGCCTTTTTCCAATGCTTTCCGGTAGCACCAAAACCTCACTTTACTCTCAGGACGGGTGTGGTAAGTGTTTGGGCTATCAACCTTTCAAGGATTTGGATATGTGTAGAAGATTGTAGGTATGACAATCTCTCACTCTCAAGGGTAATGATTAGGGTTTTCTCTCTAAAAAGCACTTCTCTCAATATGTGGGTAATGTGGGTATATATAGTGTGGGTAGAGACCTGGTGTATCAAATATGACAAATTGGCAAAACAAAATGTTTCGTGGGTATCTCGCGGGAAGGCCTTACCCATGAGATACTCGTGAAAACCAGCTGTCACCATGTGTCATGACTCTTTGCATTCCAGTCATGTACTGAGCACATGCTTCACTTCATGGGAAGGCTTCTCATGAGCTACCCTTGAAAACAGCTTTGATCTTCAATGAGTCTTAAGTCTTCACACTCTCTCTCACACACAACCCTTATAATGAAATCCCACATAAAATACATGGTACAAAAGATTGAATGAAATTACAATCAAATTTGACACGGAATTAAAGCCAACACAAATAGTTGTAAATCACAACTTTACATCATTTAAATCCTTGCAAGACCCAAGTCGTCAAAGGTCAAAGAGCTAGTGTTAAGCATTAATAAAATTATCTGACTAAGGGATATTTTGTTTCTTGTAGGAAAATAAAAATACAAGTCATGCATCAATCGGACTTTGAGTCCGCTGGCGGGAAGATCTTCTAGGCCCACCTCTAGAAGAACCCTCCTCCGTGTTCCCTTCTTGCTCTTGATCGATATAAGGTTGAGGTTCCTATCGCCTATCTTGAAATTCGAGATTTCGGATTCTTTCTTCCAAGGCCCATGTGTTGGCCTCAGCACTCGCATCTAGTTATTCTAAAAAAAAAAAATCATCAAAGGAAAGGTCCAAATTGAGCGAATATAGTTCTTAGTCAGCTTCCAAATTTTCAGATTTAGTGGATATAGTTCTTGGTCGCCTCCATATTTTTAGATTAAGTAGATATAGTTCTCAGTTGCCTCTAGATTTTCAGATTGAACAGATATTGTTCTCAGTCACCTCCAAATTTCCAAATTTAGCGGATATAGTTCTCAGTCACCTCCAGATTTCTAGATTGAGTGGATATAGTTCTCGGTCACCTCCATATTTCTAGATTGAGCGGATATAGTTCTTAGTCACCTCTAGATTTTTAGATTGAGTGGATATAATTCTCATTCACCTCCAAATTTCCAAATTGAGCAGATATAGTTCTCAGTCGCCTCTAGATTTCCAGATTAAGCAAATATAAATCTCGATCACCTCCAGATTTTTAGATTGAGTGGATATAGTTCTCGGTCACCTCTAGATTTTTAGATTGAGTGGATATGGTTCTCAGTCGCCTCCAGATTTTTAAATTGAGTGGATATAGTTCTCAGTCGCCTCCAGATTTCCAAATTAAGTGGATATAGTTCTTAATTGTCTTCAACTTTTCAGATTGAGTAGATATAGTTCTCAGTCATCTCTAGATTTCCAGGTTGAGTGGATATAGTTCTCAGTCACCTCCAAATTGTCCAAATTGAGTGGATATAGTTCTTAGTCGCCTCCAAATTTCCAGATTGAGCGGATATAGTTCTTAGTCGCCTTTAGATTTTCAAATTGAGTAGATATAGTTCTCAGTCACCTCCAAATTTTCAAATTGAGTGGATATAGTTCTCAATCACCTCCAGATTTCTAGATTAAGCGGATATAGTTCTCGGTCGCTTCCAGATTTTCAAATTGAGTGGATATAGTTCTCGGTCGCTTCAAGATTTTTAGATTGAGCAGATAAAGTTCTCAATCATCCCACTAGGTTAAGGAGATAAAGTTCTCAGTCACCCCAAGATTCCAAATTGAGCAAATACAGTTCTCAATCATAGCAGATTTAGATTGAGTAGATATGGTTCTCAAAAATTGGCATTCAAGCCTCTACCTAGGTTCATCAATCATCAAGCAGTTTATATGCCCACATTTCTCATTTTTTTTAAGACAATAAAACACTAATTCTATGTCCCAAGGTTCTAGGTTCTAGGGCTAGGAAATCTTTGAAAAATCAACCTCGATTAAATCATGGTTGCTAAAATTAATGTCTTTGTTTTACATTGACATTCGCTTTTCAAACTCTATCAATGAGGGGCATTCTGTATGTTAGGATTAGTGCCCTTAAATCCTATTGTAGATGCTATGTACGTTATTATATATGACATTATGTATGACTTAATGTTGTAATTAATAAAGTTGTTTTATTATTATCTAAAATAATGGTAATATGAATATTCGGACATTATCATATAGTCCATGAGATGCATAGTATGTGATTTATGTGAAAAGTCACAAAAGATATAAATCACAAGTTCTTTGTAAACTCAAAATTATAGTTCGTAGTCGGTGATGAAATTGGGTATTTCATCTACGAAGATTATAACATATCAACTAAGATGATTTGTCTTGATCATGGAAATAGAGACTTCTAGTTGATATGTTAATATGTTTTAAGAGTTAAGACATATTGAACTGGACCTCTGTGAGATTTATTATTCTCCTAACGACTGTCAAATGAATAATAAATCTCACGACTTCTATTTATATGAACTTTTACTCCTGAGAGAATAATGGACCTGATCATGGAGTTTAGGTTACTTTGATATATCAGGAGTAGATCTAAAGTAATGGTCAAAACCTCAGTATGTTGGGCAGCCACATTTGGTGTTGATGGAACATATATTCTGAAGATGGAATTCATAATCTCTTAACGGAGATATAAAATATTTCCTTGAGATAAGTTTAATGAGTTCAGTTATTCAGAGAGTTGGGCCTAACCACTTTGGTAAGAAATTACTAAAGTATATTGATGGTGAAGGAAAAAGAAGTTAACTCCCATCTCGTCCACACACCTCGTCCAAGAAAAAGAAAAGGGCCTTTGAGAGATTAAATTAACACTCATCCAATCAGTCTCCATCGTCCTAAAGGAAAAAGACGAGACATTGTAATAATGTCTCGTCCGTCCCTGATGACGGACGAGCTAGGCATTATAACAACGTCTCGTCCTTTGTCAAGATGAGATGGACGAGATGAAACGTTGCATTTGTTCCCAACAAATGCTATGTTTCATCAACCGTTCTATAATAAATGATTGAGGATGAAATCGAGTTGTAACTTCCATGACAGTTATAGAGGTTACTCCAAAGACCCGAGATGGCAGGAGAAGTTATAAGGTAACCTCCTTAAGCGAACACTATATAAAGGACTCATTGGCAGAAGAGCGAGGTATGAAAAACATTCTCAAAAAATTCTAGATAACATTTTCTCTTTCGGTGATTAACAGAAAGACTAACTTTGTCATCGGAGGACCCTTGGCCGGCCTCCACCGGTCTCCTCTAATTCTGTTTTATTTTCCAGGACACCCTTCAAGATCAAGACCCCAAGATCTTTAGCCCACTGATTTCCTTGGAACTATCATATATATTTATAAAATTAGATTTCATAAATATATAATGAATAACTTTAAAGGATTAAATCGGGTACTCAAGGATTAAGATGTAGTAATCTTCAAAGTGGCAGTCTATGTTTATAACTTTGTATTACTACGAATATTTTATGAAGGGGTTGCGTGTATAATAAAGTATTGTGATATAATTTATTAATAAGGCATAGAGTGCAATTATATTTATATAATGGCATTAAATATAATTAATGGCAACTTTGGACTTGTCAAGAGTTGACAGAAAAGCCCAAGGCCCATTAGAGCTAGTGTCTTATTGATCCCTTTTGATCCCACTCCAAGCCACATACTAAAGCCCAATTGGAAAGGCCCAATAGGCCAGCCCAATTAGATAATCAGTTAGTTATAAAGAGAGAAACATACATTTTTTTTAAGAGAGACATCATTGTGAAATGGTGTATATGTGTGAGTGAAACTGCTCGATTATTCTCCCTTGGAAACTGATTGAAAGACTGTCTTCTTGGGCATAAAGTGGAATTGCAGTGAAGATTAAAAGTTTTCCCAAGTACTTATAATTTTTTTTTTTTTAATTTTACCACATCAAGGTACGCTATCTTGTTCTTAAATTCTGAAATTTACATAGTGCATGTTATCAATCATGAATGAAATAGATCCATGTTTGTTGCTTCCGCTGTGTGTTTTGTATGAGATACAAAATCAGATTATCCAACACTGTGGACACTCAATTTTGCACCCATAATTTAAACTTGAAGGATGACTGAAATGATCATGCTGAACATGCAAAAATCATAATTGCATTTCATGCATCAAATCATTCATCACATATCATAAAAATGATCTTGAGACTCTGATGATCGCGATCACATGCCTGATTCCCAAATTAGACCGTCGGATTGAAAGATATTACAAGATCAAGTTTTCACGGTCAGCGTGCATTTTATGTGGGTGAAGCTAATCAGGAATGATTAATTGAAATTAATTCTAATTGGTAAACAATTAAAATTAATTAAGTAATTTATGTGATTGGCTGATGGATTTGATAAAAAATATGCTTGGTTGCATATCAATAAAATAGATAATCAGATAATAAGGGAGTTGTTGATAATTAAGTTTTTTTTTTTTCTAAATAATTATCTTTCAGATAATTATTGTTTTAAGGACCTAGTTATCAAATTAAGATGGATTTATTTTAGAATACAATTTTAAAATACGTCTAAGTGCAATTCCCAACTTAGGAAATCCCTAAAAAGAGTAAAAACCGAGCTAAAAGAGGAAACTGGGCCGAGTACCCAAGAGTGACTATCGGCACTCTAGGAGTGCCGATCGGCACAAGTTCAAGGCTCGGCCCAGAAATTTTTATATTAGATTAAAACACATCAGATTCGATTTTTTAGGGATAAAATTCGACCTAACTTGGGTTTGCTGATTTTCTAAGCAACCCTAGCTTGTTTTTTAAGAACAACACCTCTATAAATATAGAATTAAAATTAGAATTCAGCACTCCTTTGCTCTTAACGTCAAAGAAATTCTAGAAGTTCAACTTTAAGAATTTCTTTTCTGTTAAGTATAATTTACTTAGGACTTAGAGAGACTCACCCTCTCTTTATCTCTAAAGTGATTTCCCCATTCCCTTGTAAAATTCATTGATGCATTGATGCAGGTAACTTTCTATCTTTTTATTTACATGTTTATGAAACCAATTCAATTCTCCATGCTTTTTCTAACATGTTCTTTCTTTTCTTTTCTTTTTTTCTTTTTTTTTTCTCTCTAGTGAATATATTATAAATGTCTGTTTATGTGCATGTGTTTTGTTCATGTAGTTATGTAATGTATATTGTTATATCCTAGATCTGTAGCTTTATGTAAACTAAAACAAAAATTAGATCTGAAATTTTAAGTCAAAACTCCAATCTTTGTCTAAAAAAAAAAAAAAAAATCAAATCTGAAGTTTTAAATCAAAACTCCATTCTTTTTCCAAAAACAAAAATAAGATCTGAAATCTTTTTTCAAAACTCCATTCTTTTTCTATAAAAAAAAAATCAGATCTAAAATCTGTTTTCAAAACTCCATTCTTTGTCTAAAACAAAAATCAGATATGAAGTTTTATATCAAAACTCCATTCTTTGACTAAATCAAAAATCAGATTTGAAGTTGTAAATCAAAACTACAATCAAAACTCCATTCTTTGACTAAATCAAAATTCAGATATGAAGTTTTAAATCAAAACTCCATTCTTTTTCTAAAAACAAATTCAAATCTGAAATATATTTTCAAAACTCCATTCTTTGTCTAAAACAAAAACCAGATCTGAATTTATTTTTCAAAATCTCTATTGTTTTCTAAATAAAAAATCAGATTTGAATTTATTTTTCAAAATCTTTGTTGTTTTCTAAGTCAAAAATCAGATCTGAATTTAATTTTAGGGCTTGAAATAATGTCAGAATGATATTTTTTAGTTTTTTGAATTTTTTTGGTATTTTTTTTCGGAATTCTCTAGCTTGACTCGGGTAGAAACGGTCCAGAACGAGAATTTCTTTTTCTCTATTTCTTGGCCCCTTCCGACC
Organism: Quercus ilex subsp. ballota; assembly: GCA_032727855.1. Lineage (NCBI taxonomy): Eukaryota > Viridiplantae > Streptophyta > Magnoliopsida > Fagales > Fagaceae > Quercus > Quercus ilex. The sequence goes on from CM064917.1 coordinate 35,951,694, forward strand.
TGTTTGGGCATGAAATAATGTCAGAATGATGTTTATTAATATTTTAAATTTTTTTGGTATTTTTTTCGGAATTCTTTAGTTTGGCTCGGGTAGAAACGGTCCAGAACGAGAATTTCTTTTTCCTTCTTTCTCGAACTCTCCCAACCCGTTTTGGCTTTAAATAATGCCAGAATGGTTTTTTTTTAATTTTTTGAATTTTTTTCGGAATTCTCTAGTTTGGCTCGGGTAGAAACGGTCCGGAATGAGAATTTCTTTTTCTCTCTTTCTCGGTCTCTCCTGACCCGTTTTGACTTGAAATAATATTAGAATGATGCTTTTTAATTTTTTGAATTTTTTTGCTTTTTTTTTTTTTTTTTTTTTTTTTTTTTTTTTTTTTTTTTTCAGAATTCTCTAGTTTGGCTAGGGTAGAAACAGTCCGGAAGGAGAATTTCTTTTTCTCTCTTTCTCGGTCTCTCCCGACCCGTTTTGGCTTGAAATAATGTCAGAATGATATTTTTTAGCTTTTTGAATTTTTTTGGTATTTCTTTCGGAATTCTTTAGTTTGGCTCGGGTAGAAACGGTCCAGAACGAGAATTTCTTTTTCTCTTTTTCTCGTCCCCTTGCGACCAGTTTTGGCTTGAAATAATGTCAGAATGATGTTTTTTAATTTTATGAATTTTTTATGCTATTTTTTTCAGAATTCTCTACTTTGGCTCGGGTAGAAACGGTTCGGAACAAGAATATCTTTTTCTCTCTTTCTCGGGCTCTCCCGACCCGTTTTGACTTGAAATAATGTTAGAACGATGTTTTTTAATTTTTTGAATTTTTTTGCTATTTTTTTTTTCGGAATTCTCTAGTTTGGCTCAGGTAGAAACTGTCCAGAACGAGAATTTCTTTTTTTCTTTTTTTCGGCCTCACCCGACCCGTTTTGGCTTGAAATATTGTCAGAATGATATTTTTTAGTTTTTTGAATTTTTTTGCTATTTTTTTTTCGAATTCTCTAGTTTGGCACGTGTAGAAACAGTCCGGAACGAGAATTTCTTTTTTTCTCTTTCTCGGCCTCTCCCTACCCGTTTTGGCTTGAAATATTGTTAGAACAATATTTTTAAAATTTTTGAATTTTTTTACTATTTTTTTCGAAATTTTCTAGTTTGACTCGAGTAGAAACGGTCCGAAACGAGAATTTATTTTTCTCTCTTTCACGGCCTCTCCTAACCCGTTTTGGCTTGAAATAATGTTAAAATGATGTTTTTTAACTTTTTGAATTTTTTTGCTATTTTTTTGGGAATTTTCTAGTTTGACTCGGGTAAAAACGGTCCAGAACAAGAATTTCTTTTTTTCTCTTTCTCGGCCTCTCTCGACTCGTTTGGCTTGAAATAACGCCAGAATGATTTTTTTTAATTCTTTGAATTTTTCTGCTATTTTTTTCGGAATTCTCTAGTTTGGCTTGTGTAGAAACGGTCCGGAATGAGAATTTCTTTTTCTCTCTTTCTCGGCCTCTCCCGACCCGTTTTGGCTTCAACTAATGTTAGAACGATATTTTTTAATTTTTTTAATTTTTTTGCTATTTTTTTTCGGAATTCTCTAGTTTGGCTCGGGTAGAAACGGTCCGGAACGAGAATTTCTTTTTCTCTCTTTCTCGACCTCTTCCGACTCGTTTTGCCTTGAAATAATGTCAGAATGATGTTTTTAAGTTTTTTGAATTTTTTTGGTATTTTTTTTTGGAATTCTCTAATTTGGCTCGGGTAGAAACGATCCAAAACAAGAATTTTTTTTCCCTCTTTCTAGGCCTCTCCCGACCCGTTTCGGCTTTAAATAATGCCAGAATGATTTTTTTTAATTTTTTGAATTTTTATCCTTTGTTTTTTGAATTCTCTAGTTTGGCTCGAGTAGAAACGGTCCGGAACGGAAATTTCTTTTTCTCTCTTTCTCGGCCTCTCCCGACCCGTTTTGGCTTGAAATAATGTTAGAATGATGTTTTTAAGTTTTTTGAATTTTTTTGGTATTTTTTTTGGAATTCTCTAGTTTGGCTCAGGTAAAAACGGTCCAAAACGTGAAAATTTTATTCCCTCTTTCTGGGCCTCTCCCGACCCGTTTTGGTTTTAAATAATGTCAAAATGATATTTTTTAAATTTTTTAAATTTTTTTGCTATTTTTTTTCGGAATTCTCTAGTTTGGCTCGGGTAGAAACGGTCCGGAACGAGAATTTCTTTCTCTCTCTTTCTCGACCTCTCCCGACCTGTTTTGGCTTGAAATAATGTCAGAATGATGTTTTTAAGTTTTTTGAATTTTTTTGGTATTTTTTTGGGAATTCTCTAGTTTGGCTCGGGTAGAAATGATCCAAAACGAGAAATTTTTTTCCCTCTTTGTGGGCCTCTCCCGACCCATTTTGGCTTTAAATAATGCCAAAATAATTTTTTTTAGTTTTTTGAATTTTTTCCAATTTTTTTTTAATTCTCTAGTTTGGCTCGAATAGAAACGGTCCAGAACGAGAATTTCTTTTTCTCTCTTTCTCGGCCTCTCATGACCCGTTTTGACTTGAAATAATGTCAGAATGATGTTTTTTAATTTTTTGAATTTTTTTGTAATTTTTTTTCAGAATTCTCTAGATTGGCAAGGGTAGAAACGGACGGGAATGAAAATTTCTTTTTTTTTTCTTTCTTGGCCTCTCCCTACCCGTTTTGGCTTGAAATAATGTCAGAATGATTTTTTCGAATTTTTTTGCCATTTTTTTCGAAATTCTCAAGTTTGGCTCGGGTAGAAACGGTCTAGAATGAGAATTTTTTTACCTCTTTCTGGGCCTCTCCCGACCCGTTTTGGCTTTGAATAATGTCAGAATAGTTTTTTTTTTTTTAATTTTTTGAATTTTTTTGCTATTTTTTTCAGAATTCTCTAATTTGGCTCGGGTAGAAATGGTCCGGAACGAGAATTTATTTTTCTCTCTTTCTCGGCATCTCCTAACCCGTTTTGGCCTAAAATAATGTCAGAATGATGTTTTTTAATTTTTTGAATTTTTTTGCTATTTTTTCGGGAATTCGCCAGTTTGACTCGGGTAGAAACGGTCCGGAACGAGAATTTCTTTTTTTCTCTTTCTCGACCTCTCCCGACCCGTTTGCTTGAAATAATGCCAGAATAATTTTTTTCAATTTTTTGAATTTTTTTGGAATTCTCTAGTTTGGCTCGTGTAGAAACGATCCGGAACGACAATTTTTTTCTCTCTTTCTCGCCCTCTCCCGACCCGTTTTGGCATCAAATAATGTTAGAACGATATTTTTCAATTTTTTTGTTATTTTTTTTCGGAATTCTCTAATTTGGCTCGGGTGGAAACGATCCGGAATAAGGATTTCTTTTTCTCTCTTCTCGGCCTCTCCTAACCCGTTTTGACTTGAAATAATGTCAGAATGATGTTTTTTTTAATTTTTGAAATTTTTTTGCTATTTTTTTCAGAATTCTCTAGTTTGACTCGTGTAGAAACGGTCCGGAATGAGAATTTCTTTTTTTCTCTTTCTCAGCCACACCCAACCCGTTTGCTTTGAAATAATGCCAGAATGATTTTTTTTTTTTAATTTTTTTAATTTTTTTGCTATTTTTTTCGGAATTCTCTTGTTTGGCTCGTGTAGAAACGATCCGAAACGAGAATTTCTTTTTCTCTCTTTCTCGGCATCTTCCGACCCGTTTTGGCTTCAAATAATGTTAAAACGATGTTTTTTAATTTTTTGAATTTTTTTACTATTTTTTTTTTCGGAATTCTCTAGTTTGGCTCGGATAGAAACGGCCAGGAACAAGAATTTCTTTTCCTCTCTTTCTCGGTTCTCCCGACCCGTTTTGGCTTGAAATAATGTCAGAATGATTTTTTTAGTTTTTTGAATTTTTTTGCTATTTTTTTCGGAATTCTCTAGTTTGGCTCGAGCAGAAACGGTCCAAAACGAGAATTTTTTTCCCTCTTTCTGGACCTCTCCCGACCTTTTTTGGCTTTAAATAATGTCAAAATTATTTTTTTTAATTTTTTGAATTTTGTTTCCTATTTTTTTCGAAATTCTCTAGTTTGGCACGTGTAGAAACGGTCCGGAACGAGAATTTTTTTTTCTCTTTCTTGACCTCTCCTGACCCGTTTTTGCTTGAAATAATGTCAGAATAATGTTTTTTAATTTTTTGAATTTTTTTTACTATTTTTTTTTTAGAATTCTCTAGTTTGGCTAGGGTAGAAACAATCCGGAAAGAAAATTTCTTTTTCTCTCTTTCTCGGCCTCCCTCGACCCGTTTTGGCATGAAATAACGTTAGAATAATGTTTTTTAGTTTTTTGAATTTTTTTGGTATTTCTTTCTAAATTCTCTTGTTTGGCTGGGGTAGAAACGATCCAGAACAAGAATTTCTTTTTCTCTTTTTCTCGGCCTCTCGCGACCAGTTTTGGCTTGAAATAATGTTAGAACGATGCTTTTTAGTTTTTTGAATTTTTTTAATATGTTTTTTTCGGAATTCTCTAGTTTGGCTCAAGTAGAAACTGTCCGGAACGAGAATTTCTTTTTTTTTTTTCTTTCTTGGGGTCTCCCGACCCGTTTTGGCTTGAAATATTGTCAAAATGATGTTTTTTTATTTTTTAAATTTTTTTGCTATTTTTTTTTTCGAATTCTCTAGTTTGGCTCGTTTAGAAACGGTTCAGAATGAGAATTTCTTTTTTTATCTTTCTCGGCCTCTCCTGACCCGTTTTAGTTTAAAATATTGTTAGAACAATATTTTTTAATTTTTTGAATTTTTTTGCTATTTTTTTCGGAATTCTCTAGTTTGACTCGGGTAGAAACAGTCCGGAACGAGAATTTATTTTTCTCTCTTTCTAGGCCTCTCCTAACCTGTTTTGGCTTGAAATAATGTCAGAATGATATTTTTTAATTTTTTTAATTTTTTTGCTATTTTTTTCGAAATTCTTTAATTTGACTCGGGTAGAAACGGTCCGGAACGAGAATTTTTTTTTTCTCTTTCTCGACCTTTCTCGACCCGTTTGACTTGAAATAATGACAGAATGATTTTTTTTAATTCTTTGAATTTTTTTGCTATTTTTTAGGAATTCTCAAGTTTGGCTAGTATAGAAACAGTTCAGAACGAGAATTTTTTTTTTCCCTCCTTCTTGGCCACTCCCGACCCGTTTTGGCTTGAAGTAATGTCAGAATGATGTTTTTTAGTTTTTTGAACTTTTTTGGTATTTCTTTCGAAATTACCTAGCTTGGCTCGGGTAGAAATGGTCCAAAACGAGAATTTTTTTTCCCTTTTTCTCGGCCTCTCGCGACCAGTTTTTGCATGAAATAATGTCAAAATATTGTTTTTTAATTTTATGAATTTTTTTGCTATTTTTTTTTTTGGAATTCTCTAGTTTGGCTTAGGTAGAAACTGTCCGGAACTAGAATTTCTTTTTTTCTCTTTCTCGGCCTCTCCCGACCCGTTTTGCCTTGAAATATTGTCAGAATGATGTTTTATAAATTTTTGAATTTTTTTTCTATTTTTTTTCGAATTCTCTACGTTGGCTCGTGTAGAAACGGTCCGGAACGAGAATTTTTTTTTTTCCCTTTCTCAGCCTCTCCTAACCCGTATTGGCTTGAAATATTGTTAGAACAATATTTTTTAATCTTTTGAATTTTTTTGCTATTTTTTTCGGAATTCTCTAGTTTGACTCGGGTAAAAACAGTCTGGAACGAGAATTTATTTTTCTCTCTTTCTCGGCCTCTCCTAACCTGTTTTTGCTTGAAATAACGTCAGAATGATGTTTTTTAATTTTTTTAAATTTTTTTGCTATTTTTTTTTTTCAGAATTCTCTAGTTTGACTCGAGTAGAAACGATACGGAACGAGAATTTCTTTTTTTCTCTTTCTTGGCCTCTCCCGACCCGTTTGGCTTGAAATAATGCCAGAATGATTTTTTTTAATTTTTTAAATTTTTTTGCTATTTTTTTTGGAATTCTCTAGTTTGGCTCGTGTAGAAACGGACCTGAACGAGAATTTTTTTTCCCTCTTTTTGGGCCTCTCCCAACCCGTTTTGACTTTAAATAATGTCAGAATGATTTTTTTTAATTTTTTTAATTCTTTTGCTATTTTTTTCGGAATTCTCTAGTTTGACTTGGGTAGAAACGGTCCGGAACGAGAATTTCATTTTTTCTCTTTCTCGACCTCTCCCGACCCGTTTTGGCTTCAAATAATGTTAGAACGATGTTTTTTTAATTTTTTGAATTTTTTTGCTATTTTTTTTCGGAATTCTCCAGTTTGGCTCGGGTAGAAACGGTCCGGAACGAGAATTTTTTTTTTCTCTTTCTCGGCCTCTCCCAACCCGTTTTGCCTTGGAATAATGTCAAAAAGATGTTTTTTAGTTTTTTGAATTTTTTTGGTATTTTTTTTGGAATTCTCTAGTTTGCCTCTGGTAGAAACGGTCCAAAACGAGAATTTATTTTTCCCTCGTTCTGGGTCTCTACCGACCCGTTTTGGTTTTTAATAATGCCAGAATGATTTTTTTTTAATTTTTTTAATTTTTTCCTATTTTTTTCGGAATTCTCTAGTTTGTCTCGGGTAGAAACGGTTCAGAACAAGAATTTTTTTTTCTTTTTTTCTCGTCCCCTTGCGACCAGTTCTGACTTGAAATAATGTCAGAATGATATTTTTTAATTTTATGAAGTTTTTTGCTATTTTTTTCGGAATTCTCTACTTTGGCTCGGGTAGAAACTGTTGGGAAATTTAGACCCCGGTTGATAGACTTAACAAGTTTTAAACCCAAGTTGTTAATTAGATTTATTATGAATAAAATTTGTTAAAACAAACAAATATCAATATCATGTCAAAATTATGCAGCGAAAAAATAAATAAGACAAGATATGATGACCCAGGAAAACCAATGAAACCAACCAGTTTCACAGTAAAAAACCTGGAGGGAAACCTTCCCGAAAAGAAATCCACTATAGTAAAGAGAAGTTTCAGATCTAGTACAAAACATTTTTCCCTAGACTCTACAATCCCCGTAGATGAACTCACAGCAGAATCATTCTACCGCTTCAGAACCTCTGAACTCTTCAATATATGAACGCCAACCCGTTTTGACTTGAAATATTGTCAGAATGATATTTTTTTGTTTTTTGAATTTTTTTGCTATTTTTTTTCGAATTCTCTAGTTTGGCATGTGTAGAAACGGTCAGGAACGGGAATTTCTTTTTTTCTCTTTCTCGGCCTCTCGCTACCCGTTTTGGCTTGAAATATTGTTAGAGCAATATTTTTTAATTTTTTGAATTTTTTTGCTATTTTTTTCGAAATTCTCTATTTTGGCTAGGGTAGAAACGGTCCGAAACGAGAATTTATTTTTATCTCTTTCACGGCCTCTCCTAACCCGTTTTGGCTCGAAATAATGTCAGAATGATGTTTTTTAGTTTTTTGAATTTTTTTGCTATTTTTTTCGGAATTCTCTAGTTTGACTGGGGTAGAAACGGTCCAGAACGAGAATTTCTTTTTTTCCTTTTCTCGGCCTCTCTCGACCCGTTTGGCTTGAAATAATGCCAGAATGATTTTTTTTAATTCTTTGAATTTTTCTGCTATTTTTTTTTTTCGGAATTCTCTAGTTTGGCTCGTGTACAAACGGTCCGGAACGAGAATTTCTTTTTCTCTCTTTCTCGGCCTCTCCCGACCCGTTTTGGCTTCAACTAATGTTAGAACGATATTTTTTAATTTTTTGAATTTTTTTGCTATTTTTTTTTTTCGGAATTCTCTAGTTTGGCTTGGGTAGAAATGGTCCGAAACGAGAATTTCTTTTTCTCTCTTTCTCGGCCTCTCCTGACCCGTTTTAGCTTGAATAATGTCAGAATGATGTTTTTTAATTTTTTTAATTTTTTTGCTATTTTTTTCGAAATTCTCTATTTTGGCTCGGGTAGAAACGGTCCGAAACGAGAATTTATTTTTATCTCTTTCACGGCCTCTCATAACCCGTTTTGGCTTGAAATAATGTCAGAATGATGTTTTTTAGTTTTTTGAATTTTTTTGCTATTTTTTTCGGAATTCTCTAGTTTGACTGGGGTGGAAACAGTCCGGAACGAGAATTTCTTTCTTTCCCTTTCTCGGCCTCTCTCGACCCGTTTGGCTTGAAATAATGCCAGAATGATTTTTTTTAATTCTTTGAATTTTTCTGCTATTTTTTTTTCGGAATTCTCCAGTTTGGCTCGTGTACAAACGGTCCGGAACGAGGATTTCTTTTTCTCTCTTTCTCGGCCTCTCCCGACCCGTTTTGGCTTCAACTAATGTTAGAACGATATTTTTTAATTTTTTGAATTTTTTTGCTATTTTTTTTTTCGGAATTCTCTAGTTTGGCTCGGGTAGAAATGGTCCGAAACGAGAATTTCTTTTTCTCTCTTTCTCGGCCTCTCCTGACCCGTTTTGGCTTGAATAATGTCAGAATGATGTTTTTTAATTTTTTTAATTTTTTTGCTATTTTTTTTTTAGAATTCTCTAGATTGGCAAGGGTAGAAACGGTCCGGAACGAGAATTTATTTTTTTCTCTTTCTCGGCCTCTCTCGACCTGTTTTGGCTTAAAATAATGCCAAAATGATTTTTTTTAGTTTTTTGAATTTTTTTTTCATTTTTTCCGAAATTCTCTAGTTTGGCTCAGGTAGAAACGGTCTAGAACGAGAATTTTTTTCCCTCTTTCTGGACCTCTCTCGACCCGTTTTGGCTTTAAATAATGCCAGAATAGTTTTTTTTTTTTTTTTTTTGTATTTTTTTTTCAGAATTCTCTAGTTTGGCTCAGGTAGAAACGGTCCAGAACGAGAATTTATTTTTCTCTCTTTCTCGACATCTCCTAACCCGTTTTGGCTTGAAATAATGTCAGAATGATGTTTTTTAATTTTTTGAAATTTTTTTCGGAATTCTCTAGTTTTACTCGGGTAGAAACGGTTCGGAACGAGAATTTCTTTTTTTCTCTTCCTCGGCCTCTCCCGACCCGTTTGACTTGAAATAATGCCAGAATGATTTTTTTTAATTTTTTGAATTTTTTTGCTATTTTTTTTTCAGAATTCTCTAGTTTGGCACGTGTAGAAACGGTCCGGAACGAGAATTTTTTTTTTCTCTTTCTCAGCCTCTCCCAACCCGTTTTGGCTTCAAATAATGTTAGAACGATGTTTTTTAATTTTTTTAAATTTTTTTGTTATTTTTTTTACAGAATTCTCTAGTTGGGTTCAGGTAGAAACGGTCCGGAACAAGGATTTCCTTTTCTCTCTTTCTCGGCCTCTCCCGACCCGTTTTGGCTTCAAATAATGTTAGAATGATATTTTTAGTTTTTTGAATTTTTTTGGTATTTTTTTCGGAATTCTCTAGTTTGGCTCAGGTAGAAACGGTCCAGAACGAGAATTTATTTTTCTCTCTTTCTCGGCATCTCCTAACCCGTTTTGGCTTGAAATAATGTCAGAATGATGTTTTTTAATTTTTTGAAATTTTTTTCGAAATTCTCTAGTTTTACTCGGGTAGAAACGGTTCGGAACGAGAATTTCTTTTTTTCTCTTTCTCGGCCTCTCCCGACCCGTTTGACTTGAAATAATGCCAGGATGATTTTTTTTTAATTTTTTGAATTATTTTCCTTCTTTTTTTTTTTTTTTTTTCAGAATTCTCTAGTTTGGCTCGTGTAGAAACGGTTCGGAACGAGAATTTTTTTTTCTCTCTTTCTCGGCCTCTCCCAACCCGTTTTGGCTTCAAATAATGTTAGAACGATGTTTTTTAATTTTTTTTAATTTTTTTGTTATTTTTTTACAGAATTCTCTAGTTTGGCTCAGGTAGAAACGGTCCGGAACAAGAATTTCATTTTCTCTCTTCCTCGGCCTCTCCCGACCCGTTTTGGCTTCAAATAATGTTAGAATGATATTTTTAGTTTTTTGAATTTTTTTGGTATTTTTTTCGGAATTCTCTAGTTTGGCTCAGGTAGAAACGGTCCAGAACGAGAATTTATTTTTCTCTCTTTCTCGGCATCTCCTAACCCGTTTTGGCTTGAAATAATGTCAGAATGATGTTTTTTAATTTTTTGAAATTTTTTTCGGAATTCTCTAGTTTTTCTTGGGTAGAAACGGTTCGGAACGAGAATTTCTTTTTTTCTCTTTCTCGGCCTCTCCCGACCCGTTTGACTTGAAATAATGCTAGAATGATTTTTTTTAATTTTTTGAATTATTTTCCTATTTTTTCCAGAATTCTCTAGTTTGGCTCGTGTAGAAACGGTCCGGAACGAGAATTTTTTTTTCTCTCTTTCTCGGCCTCTCCCAACCCGTTTTGGCTTCAAATAATGTTAGAATGATGTTTTTTAATTTTTTTTAAATTTTTTTGTTATTTTTTTACAGAATTTTCTAGTTTGGCTCAGGTAGAAACGGTCCAGAACAAGGATTTCATTTTCTCTCTTCCTCGGCCTCTCCCGACCCGTTTTGGCTTCAAATAATGTTAGAATGATATTTTTAGTTTTTTGAATTTTTTTGGTATTTTTTTTCGGAATTCTCTAGTTTGGCTCAGGTAGAAACGGTCCAGAACGAGAATTTATTTTTCTCTCTTTCTCGGCATCTCCTAACCCGTTTTGGCTTGAAATAATGTCAGAATGATGTTTTTTAATTTTTTGAAATTTTTTTCGGAATTCTCTAGTTTTACTCGGGTAGAAACGGTTCGGAAATTTCTTCTTTTCTCTTTCTCGGCCTCTCCCGAACGTTTGACTTGAAATAATGCCAGAATGATTTTTTTTAATTTCTTGAATTTTTTTGCTATTTTTTTTCAGAATTCTCTAGTTTGGCTCGTGTAGAAACGGTCCGGAACGAGAATTTTTTTTTTCTCTTTCTCGGCCTCTCCCAACCCGTTTTGGCTTCAAATAATGTTAGAACGATGTTTTTTAATTTTTTTTAATTTTTTTGTTATTTTTTTACTGAATTCTCTAGTTTGGCTCAGGTAGAAACGGTCCGGAACAAGGATTTCCTTTTCCCTCTTCCTCGGCCTCTCCCGACCCGTTTTGGCTTCAAATAATGTTAGAATGATATTTTTAGTTTTTTGAATTTTTTTGGTATTTTTTTCAGAATATTCTAGTGTAGCTCGGGTAGAAACGGTCCGAAACGAGAATTTTTTTTTGCTATTTCTGGGCCTCTCCCGACCCGTTTTGGCTTCAAGTAATGCCAGAATGATTTTTTTTAATTTTTTAATTTTTTCTCCTATTTTTTTCGGATTTCTCTAGTTTGGCTCGGGTAGAAACGGTCTAGAATGAGAATTTCTTTTTCTCTATTTCCCGTCCTCTCTTGACCCATTTTGGCTTGAAATAATGTCAGAATGATGTTTTTTAATTTTTTGAATTTTTTTTCTTTTTTTTTTCAGAATACTCTAGATTGGCAAGGGTAGAAACGGTCCGGAGTAAGAATTTCTTTTTTTTTCTTTTTCAGCCTCTCCCGACCCATTTTGGCATGAAATAATGTCAAAATGATATTTTTTTAGTTTTTGGAATTTTTTTGGTTTTTTTTGGAAATTCTCTAGTTTTGCTCGGGTAGAAACGGTTCAGAACGAGAATTTTTTTTCCCTCTTTCTGGGCATCTCCCTCCCGTTTTAACTTTAAATAATGCCAGAATGATTTTTTTTTAATTTTTTTAATTTTTTTGCAATTTTTTTCGGAATTCTCTAGTTTGACTCGGGTAGAAACGGTCCAGAACGCGAATTCATTTTTCTATCCTTTTCAGCCTCTCCTAACCCGTTTTGGCTTGAAATAATGTCAGACTGATGTTGTTTTAGTTTTTTGAACTTTCTTGAATTTTTTTTCGGAATTCTCTAAATTGACTCGTGTAGAAACGGTCCGGAACGAGAATTTCTTTTTTTCTCTTTCTCAACCACTCCCGACCCGTCTTGAAAAAATGCCAGAATGATTTTTTTTAATTTTTTGAATTTTTTTGCAATTTTTTTCGGAATTCTCTAGTTTGGCTCGTGTAGAAACTGTCCGGAACGAGAATTTCTTCTTCTCTCTTTCTCGGCATCTCCCGACCCGTTTTGGCTTCAAATACTGTTAAAACAATGTTTTTCAATTTTTTGAATTTTTTTACTATTTTTTTTCGGAATTCTCTAGTTTGGCACGGATAGAAACGGCCCGGAACAGGAATTTCTTTTTCTCGGCTTCTCCCAACCTGTTTTGGATTGAAATAACGTTAGAATGATTTTTGTAGTTTTTTGAATTTTTTTGGTATTTTTTTTCGGAATTCTCTATTTTGCCTCGGGCAGAAACGGTCTAAAACGAGAATTTTTTTCCCTATTTCTGGGCCTCTCCCAACCTGTTTTGACTTTAAATAATGCCAGAATGATTTTTTTTTTTTTTGAATTTTTTTACTATTTTTTTTCGGAATTCTCGAGTTTGGCACGGATAGAAACGGTCCGGAACAAGAATTTCTTTTTCTCTCTTTCTCGGCTTCTCCCGACCTATTTTGGCATGAAATAACGTTAGAATGATTTTTTTAGTTTTTTGAATTTTTTTTGGTATTTTTTTCGGAATTTTGTATTTTTGCTCGGGCAGAAATGATCCAAAACGAGAAATTTTCCCCCTCTTTCTGGGCCTCTCCCGACCTGTTTTGGCTTTAAATAATGCCAGAATGATTTTTTTTTTTTGATTTTTTGAATTTTTTTCCTATTTTTTTTTTCGAAATTCTCTAGTTTGGCTCGGGTAGAAACGGTCCAAAACAAGAATTTCTTTTTCTCTTTTTCTCATCCCCTCGCGACCAGTTCTGACTTGAAATAATATCCGAATGATGTTTTTTAATTTTATTATTATTTTTGCTATATTTTTCGGAATTCTCTACTTTGGCTCGGGTAGAAACGGCTCGGAACAAGAATTTCTTTTTCTCTCTTTCTCGTGCTCTCCCGACCGTTTTGGCTTGAAATAATGTTAGAACTCTGTTTTTTTAATTTTTTGAATTTTTTGGATATTTTTTTCGGAATTCTCTAGTTTGACTCGGGTAGAAACGGTCCGGAACGAGAATTTATTTTTCTATCCTTCTCGGCCTCTCCTAACCCGTTTTGGCTTGAAATAATGTCAGAATGATGTTTTTTTAATTTTTTGAACTTTTTTGAGATTTTTTTCGGAATTCTCTAATTTGACTCGTGTAGAAACGGTCCGGAACGAGAATTTCTTTTTTTCTCTTTCTCAACCACTCCCGACCCGTTAGCCTCGAAATAATGCCAGAATGATTTTTTTTAATTTTTTGAATTTTTTTGCTATTTTTTTTCGGAATTCTCTAGTTTGACTCGGGTAGAAACGATCCGGAACGGGAATTTATTTTTCTATCCTTCTCGGTCTCTCCTAACCCGTTTTGGCTTGAAATAATGTCAGAATGATTTTATTTTTTTATTTTTTTCTAACTTTTTTGATATTTTGTCGAAATTCTCTAATTTGAGTCGTGTAGAAACGGTCTGGAACGATAATTTCTTTTTTTCTCTTTCTCAACCACTCCCGACCCGTTTGCCTTGAAATAATGCCAGAATGATTTTTTTTAATTTTTTGAATTTTTTTGCTATTTTTTTCGGAATTCTCTAGTTTGGTTCGTGTAGAAACGGTCCGGAACGAGAATTTCTTTTTCTCTATTTCTCGGCATCTCCTAACCCGTTTTGGCTTCAAATACTGTTAAAAAGATGTTTTTTTAATTTTTTTACAATTTTTTTCGAAATTCTCTAGGTTGGCACGGATAGAAACGACCTGGAACAAGAATTTCTATTTCTCTCTTTCTCGGCTTCTCCCGACCTGTTTTGGCTTGAAATAACGTTAGAATGATTTTTTTAGTTTTTTGAATTTTTTTGGTATTTTTTTCGGAATTCTCTGTTTTGGCTCGGGTAGAAACGGTCCAAAACGAGAATTTTTTTTCCCTCTTTCTGGGCCTCTCCCGACCAGTTTTGGCCTTAAATAATGCCAAAATGATTTATTTTTAATATTTTGAATTTTTTTCCTACTTTTTTTTCGAAATTCTCTAGTTTGGCTCGGGTAGAAACGGTCAAGAACGAGAATTTCTTTTTCTCTTTTTCTCGTCCCCTCGCGACCAGTTCTGACTTCAAATAATGTCAGAATGATTTTTTTAATTTTATGAATTTTTTTGCTATTTTTTCCGGAATTCTATACTTTGGCTCGGGTAGAAACGGTTCAGAACAAGAATTTCTTTTTCTCTCTTTCTCGGGCTCTCCCGACCCGTTTTGGATTGAAATAATGTTAGAACGATATTTTTTTAGTTTTTCGATTTTTTTTTATATTTTTTTCGGAATTATCTAGTTTGACTCGGGTAGAAATGGTCCGAAACAAAAATTTATTTTTCTATCTTTCTCGGTCTCTCCTAACCCGTTTTGGCTTGAAATAATGTCAGAATGATGTTTTTTTAATTTTTTGATATTTTTTTCGAAATTCTCTAATTTGACTCGTGTAGAAACGGTCCGAAATAAGAATTTCTTTTTTTCTCTTTCTCAACCACTCCCGACCCGTTTGCCTTCAAATAATGCCGGAATGATTTTTTTGAATTTTTTTGCTATTTTTTTTGGAATTCTCTAATTTGACTCGGGTAGAAACGGTCCGGAACGAGAATTTATTTTTCTATCCTTCTCGGCCTCTCCTAACCCGTTTTGGCTTGAAATAATATCAGATTGATGTTTTTTTAATTTTTTGAACTTTTTTGAAATTTTTTTCGAAATTCTCTAATTTAACTCGTGTAGAAACGGTCCAGAACGAGAATTTTTTTTTCTCTCTTTCTCAGCATCTCCCGACCCGTTTTTGCTTCAAATACTGTTAAAACGATGTTTTTTAATTTTTTGAATTTTTTTACTATTTTTTTTTTCGGAATTCTCTAGTTTGGCACGGATAGAAACGACCTGGAACAAGAATTTCTATTTCTCTCTTTCTCGGCTTCTCCCGACCTGTTTTGGCCTGAAATAACGTTAGAATGATTTTTTTAGTTTTTTGAATTTGTTTGGTATTTTTTTCGGAATTCTCTATTTTGGCTCGGGCAAAAAGGTCCAAAACGAGAATTTTTTTCCCTCTTTCTGGGCCTCTCCCGACCTGTTTTGGCTTTAAATAATGCCAAAATGATTTTTTTTTATTTAATTTTTTGAATTTTTTTCCTTTTTTTTTTTCGAAATTCTCTAGTTTGGATCGGGAAGAAACGGTTCGGAACAAGAATTTCTTTTTTTCTCTTTCTCGGGCTTTCCCGACCCGTTTTGGCTTGAAATAATGTTAGAACGATGTTTTTTTAATTTTTTGAATTTTTTTGCTATTTCTTTTCGGAATTCTCGAGTTTGGCTCAGGTAGAAACTGTCTGGAACGAGAATTCTTTTTTCCTCTTTCTCGGCATCACCCAACCCGTTTGGGCTTGAAATATTGTCAGAATGATGTTTTTTAATTTTTTGAAATTTTTTGCTATTTTTTTTCGAATTCTCTAATTTGGCATGTGTGGAAACGGTCTGGAATGAGAATTTCTTTTTTTCTCTTTCTCGGCCTCTCCCGACCCGTTTTGGCTCGAAATATTGTTAGAACAATATTTTTTCATTTTTTTCATTTTTTAGCTATTTTTACCGAAATTCTCTATTTTGGCTCGGGTAAAAACAATTCGGAACGAGAATTTATTTTTCTCTCTTTCACGGCCTCTCCTAACCCGTTTTGGCTTGAAATAAAGTCAGAATGGTGTTTTTTAATTTTTTTAATTTTTTTGCTATTTTTTTTTCGGAATTCTCTAGTTTGACTGGGGTAGAAACGGTCCGGAATGAGTATTTCTTTTTTTCCCTTTCTCGGCCTCTCTTGACCCGTTTGGCTTGAAATAATGCCAGAATGATTTTTTTTAATTCTTTGAATTTTTCTGCTATTTTTTTTCGGAATTCTCTAGTTTGGCACGGATAGAAATGGCCCGGAACAAGAATTTCTTTTTCTCTCTTTCTCGGCTTCTCCCGACCTATTTTGGTTTGAAATAATGTTAGAATGATTTTTTTAGTTTTTTTAATTTTTTTGGTATATTTTTTCGGAATTCTCTATTTTGGCTCGGGCAAAAACGATCCAAAATGAGAATTTTTTTCCCTCTTTCTGGGCCTCTTCCGACCTGTTTTGGCTACAAATAATGCCAGAATGTTTTTTTTTTTTTTTTTGAATTTTTTTCCTATTTTTTTCGAAATTCTCTAGTTTGGATCGGGAAGAAACGGTTCGGAACAAGAATTTCTTTTTTTCTCTTTCTCGGGCTCTCCCGACCCGTTTTGACTTGAAATAATGTTAGAACGATGTTTTTTTAATTTTTTGAATTTTTTTGCTATTTCTTTTCGGAATTCTCGAGTTTGGCTCAGGTAGAAACTGTCCAGAATAAGAATTCTTTTTTTCTCTTTCTCGGCATCACCCGACCCGTTTTGGCTTGAAATATTGTCAGAATGATGTTTTTCAATTTTTTGAAATTTTTTGCTATTTTTTTTCGAATTCTCTAATTTGGCATGTATGGAAACGGTCCGGAACGAGAATTTCTTTTTTTCTCTTTCTCGGCCTCTCCCGACCCGTTTTGAGTTGAAATATTGTTAGAACAATATTTTTTAATTTTTTGAATATTTTTGCTATTTTTTCTGAAATTCTCTATTTTGGCTCGGGTAGAAACAGTTCAGAACGAGAATTTATTTTTCTCTCTTTCACGGCCTCTCCTGACCCGCTTTGGCTTCAACTACTGTTAAAACGATATTTTTTAATTTTTTGAATTTTTTTGCTATTTTTTTTGGAATTTTCTAGTTTGGCTCGGGTACAAACGGTCCGGAACGAGAATTTCTTTTTCTTTCTTTCTCGGCTTCTTCTGACCCGTTTTGGCTTAAAATAATGCCAGAATAATTTTTTTTAATTTTTTGAATTTTTTTGTCATTTTTTTCGAAATTCTCTAGTTTGACTCCGGTAGAAACAGTCCAAAACGAGAATTTTTTTCCCCTCTTCCTGGGCCTCTCTCGACCCGTTTTGGCTTTAAATAATGCCAGAATATTTTTTATTAGTTTTTTTGTATTTTTTTCAGAATTCTCTAATTTGGTTCAGGTAGAAACGGTTCGGAACGAGAATATATTTTTCTCTCTTTCTCGGCATCTCCTAACCCATTTTGGCTTGAAATAATGCCAGAATGATGTTTTTAAAATTTTTGAATTTTTTTGCTCTTTTTTTCGGAATTCTCTAGTTTGACTCGGGTAGAAACGGTTCGGAACGAGAATTTCTTTTTTTCTCTTTCTCGGCCTCTCCCGACCTGTTTGACTTGAAATAATGCCAGAATGATTTTTTTTTTTTGAATTTTTTTGCTATTCTTTTCGGATTTCTCTAGTTTGGCTCAGGTAGAAACGGTCCGGAACAAGAATTTCCTTTTCTCTCTTTCTCGGCCTCTCCCGACCCGTTTTGGCTTGAAATAATGTCAGAATGATATTTTTAGTTTTTTGAATTTTTTTGGTATTTTTTTCGGAATTCTCTAGTGTGGCTCGGGTAGAAACGGTCCAAAACGAGAATTTTTTTCACTCTTTCTGGGCCTCTCCCAACCCGTTTTGGCTGGAAATAATGCCAGAATGATTTTTTTTAATTTTTTGATTTTTTCTCCAATTTTTTTCGGATTTCCCTAGTTTGGCTCGGGTAGAAAAGGTCTGGAATGATAATTTTTTTTTCTCAATTTCCCGGCCTTTCCTGACCCGTTTTGGCTTGAAATAATGTCAAAATGATATTTTTTAATATTTTTTAATTTTTTTTCTATTTTTTTTTTCAGAATTCTCTAGATCGGTAAGGGTAGAAACGGTCCGGAATGAGAATTTCATTTTCTCTCTTTCTCAGCCTCTTCCGACCCGTTTTGGCATGAAATAATGTCAAAATGATATTTTTTAGTTTTTGGAATTTTTTTGGTATGTTTTTGGGAATTCTCTAGTTTTGCTCGGGTAGAAACGGTTCAGAACGAGAATTTTTTTTCCCTCTTTCTGGGCATCTCCCGCCCGTTTTAACTTTAAATAATGCTAGAATGATTTTTTTTTTAATTTTTTGAATTTTTTCTATTTTTTTCGGAATTCTCTAGTTTGACTCGAGTAGAAACGGTCCGGAACGAGAATTTATTTTTCTATCCTTCTCGGCCTCTCCTAACCCGTTTTGGCTTGAAATAATGTTAGAATGATATTTTTTTTAATTTTTTGAACTTTTTTGATATTTTTTTCGGAATTCTCTAATTTGACTCGTGTAGAAACGGTGCGGAGCGAGAATTTCTTTTTTTTTTTCTTTCTCAACCACTCCCGACCCGTTTGCCTTGAAATAATGCTAGAATGATTTTTTTTAATTATTTGAATTTTTTTGATATTTTTTTCTGAATTCTCTAGTTTGGCTCGTGTAAAAACGGTTCGGAACGAGAATTTCTTTTTCTCTCTTTCTCGGCATCTCCCGACCCGTTTTGGCTTCAAATACTGTTAAAACGATGTTTTTTAATTTTTTAAATTTTTTTACTATTTTTTTCGGAATTCTCTAGTTTGGCACGGATAGAAAAGGCCCGAAACAAGAATTTTTTTTTCTCTCTTTCTAGGCTTCTCCCGACCTGTTTTGGCTTGAAATAACGTTAGAATGATTTTCTTAGTTTTTTGAATTTTTTTGGTATTTTTTTTGGAATTCTCTATTTTGGCTCGGGCAGAAACAGTCCAAAACGAGAATTTTTTTCCTCTTTCTAGGCCTATCCCGACCTGTTTTGGGTTTAAATAATGCCAGAATGATTTTTTTTTTCAATTTTTTGAATTTTTTTCCTATTTTTTTCGAAATTCTCTAGTTTGGCTCGGGTAGAAACGGTCCGGAACGAGAATTTATTTTTCTCTCTTTCTCGGCATCTCCTAACCCGTTTTGGCTTGAAATAATGTCAGAATGATGTTTTTTAATTTTTTGTATTTTTTTTACTATTTTTTTTTTTTCAGAATTCTCTAGTTTGCCTAGGATAGAAACAGTCCAGAAGGAGAATTTCTTTTTCTCTCTTTCTCGGCCTCTCCCGACCCGTTTTGGCATGAAATAATGTCAGAATAATGTTTTTTAGTTTTTTGAATTTTATTGGTATTTCTTTCGACATTCTCTAGTTTGGCTCGGGTAGAAACGGTCCAGAACGAGAATTTCTTTTTCTCTTTTTCTCGGCCTCTTGCAACCAGTTTTGGATTGAAATAATGTTAGAACGATGTTTTTTAATTTTTTGAATTTTTTCACTATTTTTTTTCGGAATTCTCTAGTTTGGCTCAGGTAGAAACTTTCCGGAACGAGAATTTCTTTTTTTCTCTTTCTCGGCCTTTCCCGGCCCGCTTCGGCTTGAAATATTACCAGAATGATTTTTTTTTTTTTTGCTGTTTTTTTTCGAGTTCTCTAGTTTGGCTCGTGTAGAAACGGTTCGGAACGAGAATTTCTTTTTTTCTCTTTCTCAGCCTTTCCTGATCCGTTTTAGCTTGAAATATTGTTAGAACAATATTTTTTAATTTTTTGAATTTTTTTGCTATTTTTTTTCGAAATTCTCTAGTTTGACTCGGGTAGAAACATTCCGGAACGAGAATTTATTTTTCTCTCTTTCTCGGCCTCTCCTAACCTGTTTTGGTTTGAAATAATTTCAGAATGATGTTTTTTAATTTTTTGAATTGTTTTGCTATTTTTTTCGGAATTCTCTAATTTGACTCGGGTAGAAACGGTCCGGAATGAGAATTTCTCTTTTTCTCTTTCTCGGCCTCTCTCGACCCGTTTGGCTTGAAATAATGCCAGAATGATTTTTTTTAATTTTTTGAATTTTTTTGCTTTTTTTTTTTTTTTTTTTTTTTTTTTTTTTTTTTTTCAGAATTCTCTAGTTTTGCTCGTGTAGAAACGGTCCGGAACGAAAATTTCTTTTTCTCTCTTTCTCGGCCTCTACCGACCCGTTTTGGCTTGAAATAATGTCAGAATGATGTTTCTTAATTTTTGAAATTTTTTTGTTATTTTTTTTGGAATTCTCTAGTTTGGCTCGTGTAGAAACGGTTCGGAATGAGAATTTCTTTTTTTCTCTTTCTCAGCCTCTCCTGACCCGTTTTAGCTTGAAATATTGTTAGAACAATATTTTTTAATTTTTTGAAATTTTTTGCTATTTTTTTCGAAATTCTCTAATTTGACTCGGGTAGAAACAGTCCGAAACGAGAATTTATTTTTCTCTCTTTCTCGGCCTCTCCTAACCTGTTTTGGTTTGAAATAATGTCAGAATGATGTTTTTTAATTTTTTGAATTGTTTTGCTATTTTTTTCGGAATTCTCTAATTTGACTCGGATAGAAACGGTCCGGAACGGGAATTTCTTTTTTTCTCTTTCTCGGCCTCTCTCGACCCGTTTGGCTTGAAATAATGCCAGAATGATTTTTTTTAATTCTTTGAATTTTTTTGATATTTTTTTTTCGGAATTCTCTAGCTTGGCTCGGGTAGAAACGGTTCAGAATGACAATTTTTTTTCTCTTTTTCTCGGCCTCTCGCGACCAGTTTTTGCATGAAATAATGTCAGAATGATTTTTTTTTTATTTTTTGAATTTTTTTACTATTTTTTTCGGAATTCTCTACTTTGGCTCGTGTAGAAACGGTCCCGAACGAGAATTTGTTTTTCCCTCTTTCTTAGCTTGTCCTGATCCGTTTTGGCGTGAAATAATGTCAGAATGATGTTTTTTAATTTTTGAAATTTTTTTTGTTATTTTTTTTGGAATTCTCTAGATTGGCTCGGGCAGATACGGTCTAGAACGAGAATTTCTTTTTCACTATTTCTCGGCCTCTTCCGACCCGTTTTGGCTTGAAATAATATCTGAATGATGTTTCTTAATTTTTTTAATTTTTTTGCTATTTTTTTCGGAATTCTCTAGTTTGGCTCTTGTAGAAACGGTCCCGAACAAGAATTCTTTTTCCCTCTTTCTCTACTTGTCCTGATCCATTTTGGCATGAAATAATGTCAGAATAATGTTTTTTAATTGTTTGAATTTTTTCGGTATTTTTTTTCGGAATTCTCTAGTTTGGCTAGTGTAGAAACGGTTCCGAACGAGAATTTTTTTTTCTCTATTTCTCAGCTTGTCCTGATTCGTTTTGGCGTGAAATAATGTTAGAATGGTGTTTTTTAATTTTTTGAATTTCGTTGGTATTTTTTTCGGAATTCTCTAGTTTGGCTCGTGTAAAAACTATCCAAAACGAGAATTTCTTTTTCACTATTTCTCGGCTTCTCCCGACCCTTTTTGGCTTGAAATAATGTACGAATGATGTTTCTTAATTTTTTGAATTTTTTTGTTATTTTTTTCGGAATTCTCAAGTTTGGCTCGGGTAAAAACGGTCCAAAATGAGAATTTCTTTTTCTCTATTTCTCAGTTTTTCCTGACCCGTTTTGACTTGAAATAAAGCCAAAATTATATTTTTTAATTTTTTGAATTTTTCGCTATTTTTTTCGGAATTCTCTAGTTTTGCTCGTGTAGAAACGGTCCCGTACGAGAATTTTTTTTCACTATTTCTTGACTTCTCCTGATCCGTTTTGACGTGAAATAATGTCCAAATGATGTTTTTTAATTTTTTGAATTTTTTTGTTATTTTTTTCGGAATTCTCTAGATTGGCTCGGGTAGAAACGGTCCAGAACGAGAATTTCTTTTTCTCTATTTCTCGGCCTCCCCCGACCCGTTTTGGCTAGAAATAATGTCAAAATGATGTTTCTGAATTTTTTAAATTTTTTTGCTATTTTTTTCGGAATTCTCTAATTTGTCTCTTGTAGAAACGGTCCCGAACGAGAATATCTTTTTCCCCCTTTCTCATCTTATCTAGATCTGTTTTGGCGTGAAGTAATGTCAGAATGATGTTTTTTTAATTTTCTGAATTTTTTTGGAATTTTTTTCGGAATTCTCTAGTTTGGCTCGCATGGAAACGGTCCAGAACGAGAATTTCTTTTTCACTATTTCTCGGCTTCTCCCGACCCGTTTTGGCTTGAAATAATGTCTTAACGAAGTTTCTTAATTTTTTGAATTTTTTTGGTATTTCTTTCGGAATTCTAAAGTTTGGCTCGGGTAGAAACGGTCCAGAATGAGAATTTCATTTTCTTTATTTCTCAGATTCTCTCGACCCGTTTTGACTTGAAATAAAGTTTGAATGATATTTTTTAATTTTTTGAGTTTTTTGCAATTTTTTTCGGAATTCTGTAATTTGGCTCATGTAGAAACGGTCCCAAACAAGAATTTATTTTTCCCTTGTTCTCAGCCTGTCCTGATCCGTTTTGGTGTGAAATAATGTCAGAATGATGTTTTTTAATTTTTTGAATTTTTTTGGTATTTTTTTCGGAATTCTCTAGTTTGGTTCGGGTAGAAACGGTCCAGAACGAGAATTTCTTTTTCTCTATTTCTCGGCCTCTCCCGACCCGTTTTGGCTTGAAATAATGTCAGAATGATGTTTCTTAGTTTTTTGAATTTTCTTGGTATTTTTTTCGGAATTTTCCAGTTTGGCTCGGGTAGAAACGTCCAGAACGAGAATTTTTTTTCTCTATTTCTAGGCTTCTCCCGACCCATTTTGGCTTGAAATAATGTCGGAATGATATTTCTTAATTTTTTGAATTTTTTTGCATTTTTTTTTCATAATTCTCTAGTTTTGCTCGGGTAGAAACGGTCCGGAACTAGAATTTCTTTTTCCCTTTTTCTTGGCCTGTGCCGCGTTTTGGCTTGAAATAATGTCAAAATCACATTTTTGAATTTTTTTTTTGCTATTTTTTTTTTCGGAATTCCCTAGTTTGGCTCGGGCAGAAACGGTCTAGAATGAGAATTTCTTTTTCTTTATTTTTAGACCTCTTCCGACCTATTTTGGCTTGAAATAATGTCAAAATGATGTTTCTTAATTTTTTGAATTTTTTTGCTATTTTTTTCGGAATTCTCTAATTTGCCTCGTGTAGAAACGGTCCCGAACGAGAATTTCTTTATCCCTCTTTCTTTGCCTGTCCTGATCCGTTTCAGCGTGAAATAATGTCAGAATGATGTTTTTTTATTTTTTGAATTTTTTTGTTATTTTTTTTGGAATTCTCTAGATTGGCTCGGGTAGAAACAGTCCAGAACGAGTATTTCTTTTTCTCTATTTCTCAGTCACTCCCGACTCTTTTTGGCTTGAAATAATGTTCGAATGATGTTTCTTAATTTTTTGAATTTTTTTGCTATTTTTTTCGGAATTCTCTAGTTTGGCTCTGGTAGAAACGGTCCCGAACGAGAATTTCTTTTTCTCTATTTCTAGGCCTCTCCCGACCCGTTTTGGCTTGAAATAATGTCAGAATGCTGTTTTTTAGTTTTTTGAGTTTTTTTGCTATTTTTTTCGGAATTCTATAATTTGTCTTGTGTAGAAACGGTCTCGAACGAGAATTTCTTTTTCTCTATTTCCCGGCCACTCCCGACCCGTTTTGGCGTGAAATAATGTCAGAATGATGTTTTTTAATTTTTTTGTTATTTTTTTGGGAATTCTCTAGGTTGGCTCGGGTCGAAACTGTCCAGAACGAGAATTTCTTTTTCTCTATTTCCTGGCCTCTCCCAACCTGTTCTGGCTTGAAATAATGTCAAAATGATGTTTCTTAATTTTTTTAAATTGTTTTGCTATTTTTTTCGGAATTCATTAGTTTGGCTCGTGTAGAAACGATCCCGAACGAGAATTTTTTTTCCCTCTTTCTCAGCTTGTCCTGATCCGTTTTGGCGTGAAATAATGTCAGAATGATGTTTTTTAATTTTTTTGATATTTTTTTTCGGAATTCTCTAGTTTGGCTAGGATAGAAACGGTCCAAAATGAGAATTTCTTTTTCTCAATTTCTCTGCTTCCCCCGACCCGTTTTAGTTTGAAATAACGTCAGAACGATGTTTTTTAATTTTTTTAATTTTTTTGCTATTTTCTTTCGGAATTCTCTAGTTTGACTCGAGAAGAAACGGTCCGAAACGAGAATTTCTTTTTACCTATTTCTCGGCCTCTCCCGACCTGTTTTGGCATGAAATAATGTCAAAACAATGTTTCTTAATTTTTTGAATTTTTTTGCTATTTTTTTCGGAATTCTCTATTTTGGCTCGGGTAGAAACGGTCCCGAACGAGAATTTCTTTTTCTCTATTTGTCGGCCTCTCCCGATCCGTTTTGGCTTGAAATATTGTCAGAATGATGTTTCTTAATTTTTTGAATTTATTTGCTTTTGTTTCCCGAATTCTCTAGTTTTGCTCGAGTAGAAACGGTCCGGAACGAGAATTTCTTTTTCCCTTTTTCTCGGCCAGTGCCGCGTTTTGGCTTAAAATAATGTCAAAATGACATTTTTGAATTTTTTTTGCTATTTTTTTTTCGGAATTCCCTAGTTTGGCTCGGGTAGAAACGGTCTAGAACGAGATTTTCTTTTTCTCTATTTCTTGGCCTCTCCCGACCCGTTCTGGCTTGAAATAATTTCAGAATGATGTTTCTTAATTTTTTTAATTTTTTTGCTATTTTTTTCGGAATTCTCTAGTTTGGCTCGTGTAGGAACGGTCCCGAACGAGAATTTCTTTTTCCCTCTTTCTCAGCCTGTCCTTATCCGTTTTGGCATGACATAATGTCAGAATGATGTTTTTTGATTTTTTTAATTTTTTTGGTATTTTTTTCGGAATTCTCTAGTTTGGCTCGGGTAGAAACGGTGCAGAACGAGAATTTCTTTTTCCCTATTTCTCGACCTCTCCTGACCCGTTCTGGCTTGAAATAATTTCAGAATGATGTTTCTTAATTTTTTTTAATTTTTTTGCTATTTTTTTTCGGAATTCTCTAGTTTGGCTCATGTAGAAACGGTTCCGAACGAGAATTTCTTTTTCCTTCTTTCTCCGCTTGTCCTGATCCGTTATGGCGTGAAATAATGTCAGAATGATATTTTTTAGTTTTTCGAATTTTTTTGGTATTTTTTTTCAGAATTCTCTAGTCTAGCTCGGGTCGAAACGGTCCAGAATGAGAATTTCTTTTTCTCTATTTCTCAACTTCTCTCGACCCGTTTTGGCTTGAAATAAGGCCAGAATGGTATTTTTTAATTTTTTGAGTTTTTTGCAATTTTTTTCGGAATTCTGTAATTTGGCTCGTGTAGAAACAGTCCCGAACGACAATTTCTTTTTCCTTCTTTCTCAGCTTGTCCTGATCCGTTTTGGCGTGAAATAATGTCAGAATGATGTTTTTTAATTTTTTGAATTTTTTTGGTATTTTTTTGGGAATTCTCTAGTTTGGCTCGGGAAGAAACGGTCCAGAAAGAGAATTTCTTTTTCTCTATTTCTCAATTCCTCCCGACCCGTTTTGGCTTGAAATAAGGCCAGAATGATATTTTTTAATTTTTTGAGTTTTTTGCTATTTTTTTCAGAATTCTGTAATTTTGGCGTGTGTAGAAACGGTCCTGAACGAGAATTTCTTTTTCCCTCTTTCTCAGCCTGTCTTGATCCGTTTTGGCGTGAAATAATGTCAGAGTGATGTTTTTTAATATTTTGAATTTTTTGGTATATTTTTCGGAATTCTCTAGTTTGGCAGGTGTAGAAACGGTTCAGAACAAGAATTTTTTTTTCTCTATTTCTCGACTTCACCCGACCCGTTTTGGCTTAAAATAAAGCCAGGATGATATTTTTTAATTTTTTTGCTATTTTTTTGGAATTCTCTATTTCGGCTCGTGTAGTAACGGTCCCGAACGAGAATTTCTTTTTCCCTCTTTCTCAGTTTGTCCTGATCCGTTTTGGCGTGAAATAATGTCAGAATGATATTTTTTAATTTTTTGAATTTTTTTGGTTTTTTTTTTTTTTCAGAATTCTCTAGTTTGGATCGGGTAGAAACGGTCCAGAACGAGAATTTCTTCTTCTTTATTTCTCGGCCTCTCCCGACCCATTTTGGCTTGAAATAATGTCAGAATGATATTTCTTAATTTTTTAAATTTTTTTGCTATTTTTTTCGGAATTCTCTAGTTTGGCTCGTGTAGAAACGGTCCCTTACGAGAATTTCTTTTTCCCTCTTTCTCGGCTTGTCCTGATTCGTTTTGCCGTGAAATAACGTCAGAATGATATTTTATAATTTTTTGAATTTTTTTGGTATTTTTTTCGGAATTCTCTAGTTTGGCTCGAGTAGAAACGGTCCAGAAGGAGAATTTCTTTTACTCTATTTCTCAGCTTCTCCTGACCCGTTTTGGCTTGAAATAATGCCAGAATGATATTTTTTAATTTTTTGAGTTTTTTTGCTTTTTTTTGGGAATTCTCTAATTTGGCTCATGTAGAAACGTTCCCGAATGAGAATTTCTTTTTCTCTCTTTCTCTGCTTGTCCTGATCCGTTTTGGCGTGGTATAATGTCAAAATGATATTTTTTAATTTTTTTAATTTTTTTGTTATTTTTTTCGGAATTCTCTAGATTGGCTCGAGTAGAAACGGTCACGAACGAGAATTTCTTTTTCCCTATTTGTCGGCCTCTCTCGACCCGTTTTAGTTTGAAATAACGTCACAATGATTTTTTTAATTTTTTTGAATTTTTTTGCTATTTTTTTTTCGAAATTCTCTAGTTTGACTCGAGTGGAAACGGTCCGGAACGAGAATTTCATTTTACCTATTTCTCGGCCTCTCCCAACCCGTTTTGGCCTGAAATAATGTCCGAATGATGTTTCTTAATTTTTTGTATTTTTTTTGTATTTTTTTCGGAATTCTTAAGTTTGGCTCGGGTAGAAACAATCCAGAATAAGAATTTCCTTTTCTCTATTTCTCAGCTTCTCCGGACCCGTTTTGGCTTGAAATAAAGCAAGAACGATATTTTTTAATTTTTTGAGTTTTTTTGCTATTTTTTTCGGAATTCTGTAACTTGGCTCGTGTAGAAACGGTCCCTTATGAGAATTTCTTTTTCCCTCTTTCTCAACTTATCCTGATCCGTTTTGGCGTGAAATAACGTCAGAATGATGTTTTTTAATTTTTTGAATTTTTTTTGTTATTTTTTTCGGAATTCTCTAGTTTGACTCGAGTAGAAACGGTCCAGAAGGAGAATTTCTTTTTCTCTATTTCTCAGCTTCTCCCGACCCGTTTTGGGTTGAAATAATGCCAGAATGATATTTTTTAATTTTTTGAGTTTTTTTGCTATTTTTTTGGGAATTCTCTAATTTGGCTCATGTACAAACATTCCCGAGCGAGAATTTCTTTTTCCCTCTTTCTCTGCTTGTCCTGATCCGTTTTGGCGAGGAATAATGTCAAAATGATGTTTTTTAATTTTTTGAATTTTTTTGTTATTTTTTTCGTAATTCTCTAGATTGGCTCGAGTAGAAACGGTCACGAACGAGAATTTCTTTTTCCCTATTTGTCGGCCTCTCTCGACCCGTTTTAGTTTGAAATAACGTCAGAATGATGTTTTTTAATTTTTTTGCTATTTTTTTTTGGAAATTCTCTTGTTTGACTCGAGCGGAAACGGTCCGGAACGAGAATTTCTTTTTACCTATTTCTCGGCCCCTCCCAACCCGTTTTGGCCTGAAATAATGCCGAATGATGTTTCTTAATTTTTTGAATTTTTTTTGTATTTTTTTCGGAATTCTCAAGTTTGGCTCGGGTAGAAGCAGTCCAGAATGGAATTATTTTTTTCTTTATTTCTCAGCTTCTCCCGACCCGTTTTGGTTTGAAATAAAGCCAGAATGATGTTTTTTAATTTTTTTTAAATTTTTTCGCTATTTTTTTCGGAAATTCTCTTGTTTGACTCGAGCAGAAACGGTCTGGAACGAGAATTTCTTTTTACGTATTTCTCGGCCTCTCCCGACCCGTTTTGGCCTGAAATAATGCCGAATGATGTTTCTTAATTTTTTGAATTTTTTTTTGTATTTTTTTCGGAATTCTCAAGTTTGTCTCGGGTAGAAACAGTCCAGAATGAAAATTTCTTTTTCTTTATTTCTCAGCTTCTCCCGACCCGTATTGGCTTGAAATAAAGCCAGAATGATATTTTTTAATTTTTTGAGTTTTTTTGCTATTTTTTTCGAAATTCTGTAACTTGGCTCGTGTAGAAACGGTCCAGAACGAGAATTTCTTTTTCCCTCTTTCTCTGCTTGTCCTGATCCGTTCTGGCGTGAAATAATGTCAGAATGATGTTTTTTAATTTTTGAATTTTTTTGTTATTTTTTTCGGAATTCTCAAGATTGGCTCGGGTAGAAACGGACGAGAACGAGAATTTTTTTTCTCTATTTCTCGGCCTCTCCCGACCCGTTTTGGCTTGAAATAATGTCAGAATAATGTTTCTTAATTTTTTGAATTTTTTCGCTATTTTTTTCTTAATTTCTAGTTTGGCTCGTGTAGAAACGGTCCCGTACGAGAATTTCTTTTTTCCTCTTTCTCAGCTTGTCCTAATCCGTTTTGGAGTGAAATAATGTCAGAATGATGTTTTTTAATTTTTTGATTTTTTTTGGTATTTTTTTCGGAATTCTCTAGTTTGGCTCGAGTAGAAACGGTCCAGAACGAGAATATATTTTTCTCTATTTCTCGGCCTCTCCCGACCCGTTTTGGCTTGAACTAATGTCAGAATGATGTTTCTTAATTTTTTTAATTATTTTACAATTTTTTTCGAAATTCTCTAGTTTGGCTCGTGTAGAAACGGTACCGAATGAGAATTTCTTTTTCCCTCTTTCTCAGCTTGTCCTGATCCGTTTTGGCGTGAAACAATATCAGAATGATGTTTTCTAATTTTTTGAATTTTTTTGGTATTTTTTTTTCAGAATTCTCTAGTTTGGCTCGGGTAGAAACGGTCCAGAACAAGAATTTCTTTTTCTTTATTTCTCGACCTCTCCCGACCCATTTTGTTTTGAAATAATGTCAGAATGATGTTTCTTAATTTTTGAAATTTTTTTTCTATTTTTTTCAGAATTCTCTAGTTTGGCTCGTGTAGAAACGATCCCGTACGAGAATTTCTATTTCACTATTTCTTGACTTCTCCTAATCCGTTTTGGCGTGAAATAATGTCCGAATGATGTTTCTTAATTTTTTGAATTTTTTTGCTATTTTTTTCGGAATTCTCTAGTTTGGCTCGCGTAGAAACGTTCCAGAACGAGAATTTTCTTTTCACTATTTCTCGGCTTCTCCCGACCCGTTTTGGCGTGAAATATTGTCAGAATGATGTTTTTTAATTTTTTTTAATTTTTTTGATATTTTTTTCGTAATTCTCAATTTTGGCTCATGTAAAAACGGTTCCGAACGAGAATTTTTTTTTCTCTATTTCTCAGCTTGTCCTGATCCGTTTTGGCGTGAAATAATGTTAGAATGGTGTTTTTTAATTTTTTGAATTTCGTTGGTATTTTTTTCGGAATTCTCTAGTTTGGCTCGTGTAAAAACTGTCCAAAACGAGAATTTCTTTTTCACTATTTCTCGGCTTCTCCCGACCCTTTTTGGCTTGAAATAATGTACGAATGATGTTTCTTAATTTTTTGAATTTTTTTGTTATTTTTTTCGGAATTCTCAAGTTTGGCTCGGGTAAAAACGGTCCAAAATGAGAATTTCTTTTTCTCTATTTCTCAGTTTTTCCTGACCCGTTTTGACTTGAAATAAAGCCAAAATTATATTTTTTAATTTTTTGAATTTTTCGCTATTTTTTTCGGAATTCTCTAGTTTTGCTCGTGTAGAAACGGTCCCGTACGAGAATTTTTTTTCACTATTTCTTGACTTCTCCTGATCCGTTTTGACGTGAAATAATGTCCAAATGATGTTTTTTAATTTTTTGAATTTTTTTGTTATTTTTTTCGGAATTCTCTAGATTGGCTCGGGTAGAAACGGTCCAGAACGAGAATTTCTTTTTCTCTATTTCTCGGCCTCCCCCGACCCGTTTTGGCTAGAAATAATGTCAAAATGATGTTTCTGAATTTTTTAAATTTTTTTGCTATTTTTTTTCGGAATTCTCTAATTTGTCTCTTGTAGAAACGGTCCCGAACGAGAATATCTTTTTCCCCCTTTCTCATCTTATCTAGATCTGTTTTGGCGTGAAGTAATGTCAGAATGATGTTTTTTTAATTTTCTGAATTTTTTTGGAATTTTTTTCGGAATTCTCTAGTTTGGCTCGCATGGAAACGGTCCAGAACGAGAATTTCTTTTTCACTATTTCTCGGCTTCTCCCGACCCGTTTTGGCTTGAAATAATGTCTTAACGAAGTTTCTTAATTTTTTGAATTTTTTTGGTATTTCTTTCGGAATTCTAAAGTTTGGCTCGGGTAGAAACGGTCCAGAATGAGAATTTCATTTTCTTTATTTCTCAGATTCTCTCGACCCGTTTTGACTTGAAATAAAGTTTGAATGATATTTTTTAATTTTTTGAGTTTTTTGCAATTTTTTTCGGAATTCTGTAATTTGGCTCATGTAGAAACGGTCCCAAACAAGAATTTATTTTTCCCTTGTTCTCAGCCTCTCCTGATCCGTTTTGGTGTGAAATAATGTCAGAATGATGTTTTTTAATTTTTTGAATTTTTTTGGTATTTTTTTCGGAATTCTCTAGTTTGGTTCGGGTAGAAACGGTCCAGAACGAGAATTTCTTTTTCTCTATTTCTCGGCCTCTCCCGACCCGTTTTGGCTTGAAATAATGTCAGAATGATGTTTCTTAGTTTTTTGAATTTTCTTGGTATTTTTTTCGGAATTTTCCAGTTTGGCTCGGGTAGAAACGTCCAGAACGAGAATTTTTTTTCTCTATTTCTAGGCTTCTCCCGACCCATTTTGGCTTGAAATAATGTCGGAATGATATTTCTTAATTTTTTGAATTTTTTTGCATTTTTTTTTCATAATTCTCTAGTTTTGCTCGGGTAGAAACGGTCCGGAACTAGAATTTCTTTTTCCCTTTTTCTTGGCCTGTGCCGCGTTTTGGCTTGAAATAATGTCAAAATCACATTTTTGAATTTTTTTTTTGCTATTTTTTTTTTCGGAATTCCCTAGTTTGGCTCGGGCAGAAACGGTCTAGAATGAGAATTTCTTTTTCTTTATTTTTAGACCTCTTCCGACCTATTTTGGCTTGAAATAATGTCAAAATGATGTTTCTTAATTTTTTGAATTTTTTTGCTATTTTTTTCGGAATTCTCTAATTTGCCTCGTGTAGAAACGGTCCCGAACGAGAATTTCTTTATCCCTCTTTCTTTGCCTGTCCTGATCCGTTTCAGCGTGAAATAATGTCAGAATGATGTTTTTTTATTTTTTGAATTTTTTTGTTATTTTTTTTGGAATTCTCTAGATTGGCTCGGGTAGAAACAGTCCAGAACGAGTATTTCTTTTTCTCTATTTCTCAGTCACTCCCGACTCTTTTTGGCTTGAAATAATGTTCGAATGATGTTTCTTAATTTTTTGAATTTTTTTGCTATTTTTTTCGGAATTCTCTAGTTTGGCTCTGGTAGAAACGGTCCCGAACGAGAATTTCTTTTTCTCTATTTCTAGGCCTCTCCCGACCCGTTTTGGCTTGAAATAATGTCAGAATGCTGTTTTTTAGTTTTTTGAGTTTTTTTGCTATTTTTTTCGGAATTCTATAATTTGTCTTGTGTAGAAACGGTCTCGAACGAGAATTTCTTTTTCTCTATTTCCCGGCCACTCCCGACCCGTTTTGGCGTGAAATAATGTCAGAATGATGTTTTTTAATTTTTTTGTTATTTTTTTGGGAATTCTCTAGGTTGGCTCGGGTCGAAACTGTCCAGAACGAGAATTTCTTTTTCTCTATTTCCTGGCCTCTCCCAACCTGTTCTGGCTTGAAATAATGTCAAAATGATGTTTCTTAATTTTTTTAAATTGTTTTGCTATTTTTTTCGGAATTCATTAGTTTGGCTCGTGTAGAAACGATCCCGAACGAGAATTTTTTTTCCCTCTTTCTCAGCTTGTCCTGATCCGTTTTGGCGTGAAATAATGTCAGAATGATGTTTTTTAATTTTTTTGATATTTTTTTTCGGAATTCTCTAGTTTGGCTAGGATAGAAACGGTCCAAAATGAGAATTTCTTTTTCTCAATTTCTCTGCTTCCCCCGACCCGTTTTAGTTTGAAATAACGTCAGAACGATGTTTTTTAATTTTTTTAATTTTTTTGCTATTTTCTTTCGGAATTCTCTAGTTTGACTCGAGAAGAAACGGTCCGAAACGAGAATTTCTTTTTACCTATTTCTCGGCCTCTCCCGACCTGTTTTGGCATGAAATAATGTCAAAACAATGTTTCTTAATTTTTTGAATTTTTTTGCTATTTTTTTCGGAATTCTCTATTTTGGCTCGGGTAGAAACGGTCCCGAACGAGAATTTCTTTTTCTCTATTTGTCGGCCTCTCCCGATCCGTTTTGGCTTGAAATATTGTCAGAATGATGTTTCTTAATTTTTTGAATTTATTTGCTTTTGTTTCCCGAATTCTCTAGTTTTGCTCGAGTAGAAACGGTCCGGAACGAGAATTTCTTTTTCCCTTTTTCTCGGCCAGTGCCGCGTTTTGGCTTAAAATAATGTCAAAATGACATTTTTGAATTTTTTTTGCTATTTTTTTTTCGGAATTCCCTAGTTTGGCTCGGGTAGAAACGGTCTAGAACGAGATTTTCTTTTTCTCTATTTCTTGGCCTCTCCCGACCCGTTCTGGCTTGAAATAATTTCAGAATGATGTTTCTTAATTTTTTTAATTTTTTTGCTATTTTTTTCGGAATTCTCTAGTTTGGCTCGTGTAGGAACGGTCCCGAACGAGAATTTCTTTTTCCCTCTTTCTCAGCCTGTCCTTATCCGTTTTGGCATGACATAATGTCAGAATGATGTTTTTTGATTTTTTTAATTTTTTTGGTATTTTTTTCGGAATTCTCTAGTTTGGCTCGGGTAGAAACGGTGCAGAACGAGAATTTCTTTTTCCCTATTTCTCGACCTCTCCTGACCCGTTCTGGCTTGAAATAATTTCAGAATGATGTTTCTTAATTTTTTTTAATTTTTTTGCTATTTTTTTTCGGAATTCTCTAGTTTGGCTCATGTAGAAACGGTTCCGAACGAGAATTTCTTTTTCCTTCTTTCTCCGCTTGTCCTGATCCGTTATGGCGTGAAATAATGTCAGAATGATATTTTTTAGTTTTTCGAATTTTTTTGGTATTTTTTTTCAGAATTCTCTAGTCTAGCTCGGGTCGAAACGGTCCAGAATGAGAATTTCTTTTTCTCTATTTCTCAACTTCTCTCGACCCGTTTTGGCTTGAAATAAGGCCAGAATGGTATTTTTTAATTTTTTGAGTTTTTTGCAATTTTTTTCGGAATTCTGTAATTTGGCTCGTGTAGAAACAGTCCCGAACGACAATTTCTTTTTCCTTCTTTCTCAGCTTGTCCTGATCCGTTTTGGCGTGAAATAATGTCAAAATGATGTTTTTTAATTTTTTGAATTTTTTTGGTATTTTTTTGGGAATTCTCTAGTTTGGCTCGGGAAGAAACGGTCCAGAAAGAGAATTTCTTTTTCTCTATTTCTCAATTTCTCCCGACCCGTTTTGGCTTGAAATAAGGCCAGAATGATATTTTTTAATTTTTTGAGTTTTTTGCTATTTTTTTCAGAATTCTGTAATTTTGGCGTGTGTAGAAACGGTCCTGAACGAGAATTTCTTTTTCCCTCTTTCTCAGCCTGTCTTGATCCGTTTTGGCGTGAAATAATGTCAGAGTGATGTTTTTTAATATTTTGAATTTTTTGGTATATTTTTCGGAATTCTCTAGTTTGGCAGGTGTAGAAACGGTTCAGAACAAGAATTTTTTTTTCTCTATTTCTCGACTTCACCCGACCCGTTTTGGCTTAAAATAAAGCCAGGATGATATTTTTTAATTTTTTTGCTATTTTTTTGGAATTCTCTATTTCGGCTCGTGTAGTAACGGTCCCGAACGAGAATTTCTTTTTCCCTCTTTCTCAGTTTGTCCTGATCCGTTTTGGCGTGAAATAATGTCAGAATGATATTTTTTAATTTTTTGAATTTTTTTGGTTTTTTTTTTTTTTTCAGAATTCTCTAGTTTGGATCGGGTAGAAACGGTCCAGAACGAGAATTTCTTCTTCTTTATTTCTCGGCCTCTCCCGACCCATTTTGGCTTGAAATAATGTCAGAATGATATTTCTTAATTTTTTAAATTTTTTTGCTATTTTTTTCGGAATTCTCTAGTTTGGCTCGTGTAGAAACGGTCCCTTACGAGAATTTCTTTTTCCCTCTTTCTCGGCTTGTCCTGATTCGTTTTGCCGTGAAATAACGTCAGAATGATATTTTATAATTTTTTGAATTTTTTTGGTATTTTTTTCGGAATTCTCTAGTTTGGCTCGAGTAGAAACGGTCCAGAAGGAGAATTTCTTTTACTCTATTTCTCAGCTTCTCCTGACCCGTTTTGGCTTGAAATAATGCCAGAATGATATTTTTTAATTTTTTGAGTTTTTTTGCTTTTTTTTGGGAATTCTCTAATTTGGCTCATGTAGAAACGTTCCCGAATGAGAATTTCTTTTTCTCTCTTTCTCTGCTTGTCCTGATCCGTTTTGGCGTGGTATAATGTCAAAATGATATTTTTTAATTTTTTTAATTTTTTTGTTATTTTTTTCGGAATTCTCTAGATTGGCTCGAGTAGAAACGGTCACGAACGAGAATTTCTTTTTCCCTATTTGTCGGCCTCTCTCGACCCGTTTTAGTTTGAAATAACGTCACAATGATTTTTTTAATTTTTTTGAATTTTTTTGCTATTTTTTTTTCGAAATTCTCTAGTTTGACTCGAGTGGAAACGGTCCGGAACGAGAATTTCATTTTACCTATTTCTCGGCCTCTCCCAACCCTTTTTGGCCTGAAATAATGTCCGAATGATGTTTCTTAATTTTTTGTATTTTTTTTGTATTTTTTTCGGAATTCTTAAGTTTGGCTCGGGTAGAAACAATCCAGAATAAGAATTTCCTTTTCTCTATTTCTCAGCTTCTCCGGACCCGTTTTGGCTTGAAATAAAGCAAGAACGATATTTTTTAATTTTTTGAGTTTTTTTGCTATTTTTTTCGGAATTCTGTAACTTGGCTCGTGTAGAAACGGTCCCTTATGAGAATTTCTTTTTCCCTCTTTCTCAACTTATCCTGATCCGTTTTGGCGTGAAATAACGTCAGAATGATGTTTTTTAATTTTTTGAATTTTTTTTGTTATTTTTTTCGGAATTCTCTAGTTTGACTCGAGTAGAAACGGTCCAGAAGGAGAATTTCTTTTTCTCTATTTCTCAGCTTCTCCCGACCCGTTTTGGGTTGAAATAATGCCAGAATGATATTTTTTAATTTTTTGAGTTTTTTTGCTATTTTTTTGGGAATTCTCTAATTTGGCTCATGTACAAACATTCCCGAGCGAGAATTTCTTTTTCCCTCTTTCTCTGCTTGTCCTGATCCGTTTTGGCGAGGAATAATGTCAAAATGATGTTTTTTAATTTTTTGAATTTTTTTGTTATTTTTTTCGTAATTCTCTAGATTGGCTCGAGTAGAAACGGTCACGAACGAGAATTTCTTTTTCCCTATTTGTCGGCCTCTCTCGACCCGTTTTAGTTTGAAATAACGTCAGAATGATGTTTTTTAATTTTTTTGCTATTTTTTTTTGGAAATTCTCTTGTTTGACTCGAGCGGAAACGGTCCGGAACGAGAATTTCTTTTTACCTATTTCTCGGCCCCTCCCAACCCGTTTTGGCCTGAAATAATGCCGAATGATGTTTCTTAATTTTTTGAATTTTTTTTGTATTTTTTTCGGAATTCTCAAGTTTGGCTCGGGTAGAAGCAGTCCAGAATGGAATTTTTTTTTTCTTTATTTCTCAGCTTCTCCCGACCCGTTTTGGTTTGAAATAAAGCCAGAATGATGTTTTTTAATTTTTTTTAAATTTTTTCGCTATTTTTTTCGGAAATTCTCTTGTTTGACTCGAGCAGAAACGGTCTGGAACGAGAATTTCTTTTTACGTATTTCTCGGCCTCTCCCGACCCGTTTTGGCCTGAAATAATGCCGAATGATGTTTCTTAATTTTTTGAATTTTTTTTTGTATTTTTTTCGGAATTCTCAAGTTTGTCTCGGGTAGAAACAGTCCAGAATGAAAATTTCTTTTTCTTTATTTCTCAGCTTCTCCCGACCCGTATTGGCTTGAAATAAAGCCAGAATGATATTTTTTAATTTTTTGAGTTTTTTTGCTATTTTTTTCGAAATTCTGTAACTTGGCTCGTGTAGAAACGGTCCAGAACGAGAATTTCTTTTTCCCTCTTTCTCTGCTTGTCCTGATCCGTTCTGGCGTGAAATAATGTCAGAATGATGTTTTTTAATTTTTGAATTTTTTTGTTATTTTTTTCGGAATTCTCAAGATTGGCTCGGGTAGAAACGGACGAGAACGAGAATTTTTTTTCTCTATTTCTCGGCCTCTCCCGACCCGTTTTGGCTTGAAATAATGTCAGAATAATGTTTCTTAATTTTTTGAATTTTTTCGCTATTTTTTTCTTAATTTCTAGTTTGGCTCGTGTAGAAACGGTCCCGTACGAGAATTTCTTTTTTCCTCTTTCTCAGCTTGTCCTAATCCGTTTTGGAGTGAAATAATGTCAGAATGATGTTTTTTAATTTTTTGATTTTTTTTGGTATTTTTTTCGGAATTCTCTAGTTTGGCTCGAGTAGAAACGGTCCAGAACGAGAATATATTTTTCTCTATTTCTCGGCCTCTCCCGACCCGTTTTGGCTTGAACTAATGTCAGAATGATGTTTCTTAATTTTTTTAATTATTTTACAATTTTTTTCGAAATTCTCTAGTTTGGCTCGTGTAGAAACGGTACCGAATGAGAATTTCTTTTTCCCTCTTTCTCAGCTTGTCCTGATCCGTTTTGGCGTGAAACAATATCAGAATGATGTTTTCTAATTTTTTGAATTTTTTTGGTATTTTTTTTTCAGAATTCTCTAGTTTGGCTCGGGTAGAAACGGTCCAGAACAAGAATTTCTTTTTCTTTATTTCTCGACCTCTCCCGACCCATTTTGTTTTGAAATAATGTCAGAATGATGTTTCTTAATTTTTGAAATTTTTTTTCTATTTTTTTCAGAATTCTCTAGTTTGGCTCGTGTAGAAACGATCCCGTACGAGAATTTCTATTTCACTATTTCTTGACTTCTCCTAATCCGTTTTGGCGTGAAATAATGTCCGAATGATGTTTCTTAATTTTTTGAATTTTTTTGCTATTTTTTTCGGAATTCTCTAGTTTGGCTCGCGTAGAAACGTTCCAGAACGAGAATTTTCTTTTCACTATTTCTCGGCTTCTCCCGACCCGTTTTGGCGTGAAATATTGTCAGAATGATGTTTTTTAATTTTTTTTAATTTTTTTGACATTTTTTTCGTAATTCTCAATTTTGGCTCATGTAGAAACGGTTCCGAACGAGAATTTTTTTTTCTCTATTTCTCAGCTTGTCCTGATCCGTTTTGGCGTGAAATAATGTTAGAATGGTGTTTTTTAATTTTTTGAATTTCGTTGGTATTTTTTTCGGAATTCTCTAGTTTGGCTCGTGTAAAAACTGTCCAAAACGAGAATTTCTTTTTCACTATTTCTCGGCTTCTCCCGACCCTTTTTGGCTTGAAATAATGTACGAATGATGTTTCTTAATTTTTTGAATTTTTTTGTTATTTTTTTCGGAATTCTCAAGTTTGGCTCGGGTAAAAACGGTCCAAAATGAGAATTTCTTTTTCTCTATTTCTCAGTTTTTCCTGACCCGTTTTGACTTGAAATAAAGCCAAAATTATATTTTTTAATTTTTTGAATTTTTCGCTATTTTTTTCGGAATTCTCTAGTTTTGCTCGTGTAGAAACGGTCCCGTACGAGAATTTTTTTTCACTATTTCTTGACTTCTCCTGATCCGTTTTGACGTGAAATAATGTCCAAATGATGTTTTTTAATTTTTTGAATTTTTTTGTTATTTTTTTCGGAATTCTCTAGATTGGCTCGGGTAGAAACGGTCCAGAACGAGAATTTCTTTTTCTCTATTTCTCGGCCTCCCCCGACCCGTTTTGGCTAGAAATAATGTCAAAATGATGTTTCTGAATTTTTTAAATTTTTTTGCTATTTTTTTCGGAATTCTCTAATTTGTCTCTTGTAGAAACGGTCCCGAACGAGAATATCTTTTTCCCCCTTTCTCATCTTATCTAGATCTGTTTTGGCGTGAAGTAATGTCAGAATGATGTTTTTTTAATTTTCTGAATTTTTTTGGAATTTTTTTCGGAATTCTCTAGTTTGGCTCGCATGGAAACGGTCCAGAACGAGAATTTCTTTTTCACTATTTCTCGGCTTCTCCCGACCCGTTTTGGCTTGAAATAATGTCTTAACGAAGTTTCTTAATTTTTTGAATTTTTTTGGTATTTCTTTCGGAATTCTAAAGTTTGGCTCGGGTAGAAACGGTCCAGAATGAGAATTTCATTTTCTTTATTTCTCAGATTCTCTCGACCCGTTTTGACTTGAAATAAAGTTTGAATGATATTTTTTAATTTTTTGAGTTTTTTGCAATTTTTTTCGGAATTCTGTAATTTGGCTCATGTAGAAACGGTCCCAAACAAGAATTTATTTTTCCCTTGTTCTCAGCCTGTCCTGATCCGTTTTGGTGTGAAATAATGTCAGAATGATGTTTTTTAATTTTTTGAATTTTTTTGGTATTTTTTTTCGGAATTCTCTAGTTTGGTTCGGGTAGAAACGGTCCAGAACGAGAATTTCTTTTTCTCTATTTCTCGGCCTCTCCCGACCCGTTTTGGCTTGAAATAATGTCAGAATGATGTTTCTTAGTTTTTTGAATTTTCTTGGTATTTTTTTCGGAATTTTCCAGTTTGGCTCGGGTAGAAACGTCCAGAACGAGAATTTTTTTTCTCTATTTCTAGGCTTCTCCCGACCCATTTTGGCTTGAAATAATGTCGGAATGATATTTCTTAATTTTTTGAATTTTTTTGCATTTTTTTTTCATAATTCTCTAGTTTTGCTCGGGTAGAAACGGTCCGGAACTAGAATTTCTTTTTCCCTTTTTCTTGGCCTGTGCCGCGTTTTGGCTTGAAATAATGTCAAAATCACATTTTTGAATTTTTTTTTTGCTATTTTTTTTTTCGGAATTCCCTAGTTTGGCTCGGGCAGAAACGGTCTAGAATGAGAATTTCTTTTTCTTTATTTTTAGACCTCTTCCGACCTATTTTGGCTTGAAATAATGTCAAAATGATGTTTCTTAATTTTTTGAATTTTTTTGCTATTTTTTTCGGAATTCTCTAATTTGCCTCGTGTAGAAACGGTCCCGAACGAGAATTTCTTTATCCCTCTTTCTTTGCCTGTCCTGATCCGTTTCAGCGTGAAATAATGTCAGAATGATGTTTTTTTATTTTTTGAATTTTTTTGTTATTTTTTTTGGAATTCTCTAGATTGGCTCGGGTAGAAACAGTCCAGAACGAGTATTTCTTTTTCTCTATTTCTCAGTCACTCCCGACTCTTTTTGGCTTGAAATAATGTTCGAATGATGTTTCTTAATTTTTTGAATTTTTTTGCTATTTTTTTCGGAATTCTCTAGTTTGGCTCTGGTAGAAACGGTCCCGAACGAGAATTTCTTTTTCTCTATTTCTAGGCCTCTCCCGACCCGTTTTGGCTTGAAATAATGTCAGAATGCTGTTTTTTTAGTTTTTTGAGTTTTTTTGCTATTTTTTTCGGAATTCTATAATTTGTCTTGTGTAGAAACGGTCTCGAACGAGAATTTCTTTTTCTCTATTTCCCGGCCACTCCCGACCCGTTTTGGCGTGAAATAATGTCAGAATGATGTTTTTTAATTTTTTTGTTATTTTTTTGGGAATTCTCTAGGTTGGCTCGGGTCGAAACTGTCCAGAACGAGAATTTCTTTTTCTCTATTTCCTGGCCTCTCCCAACCTGTTCTGGCTTGAAATAATGTCAAAATGATGTTTCTTAATTTTTTTAAATTGTTTTGCTATTTTTTTCGGAATTCATTAGTTTGGCTCGTGTAGAAACGATCCCGAACGAGAATTTTTTTTCCCTCTTTCTCAGCTTGTCCTGATCCGTTTTGGCGTGAAATAATGTCAGAATGATGTTTTTTAATTTTTTTGATATTTTTTTTCGGAATTCTCTAGTTTGGCTAGGATAGAAACGGTCCAAAATGAGAATTTCTTTTTCTCAATTTCTCTGCTTCCCCCGACCCGTTTTAGTTTGAAATAACGTCAGAACGATGTTTTTTAATTTTTTTAATTTTTTTGCTATTTTCTTTCGGAATTCTCTAGTTTGACTCGAGAAGAAACGGTCCGAAACGAGAATTTCTTTTTACCTATTTCTCGGCCTCTCCCGACCTGTTTTGGCATGAAATAATGTCAAAACAATGTTTCTTAATTTTTTGAATTTTTTTGCTATTTTTTTCGGAATTCTCTATTTTGGCTCGGGTAGAAACGGTCCCGAACGAGAATTTCTTTTTCTCTATTTGTCGGCCTCTCCCGATCCGTTTTGGCTTGAAATATTGTCAGAATGATGTTTCTTAATTTTTTGAATTTATTTGCTTTTGTTTCCCGAATTCTCTAGTTTTGCTCGAGTAGAAACGGTCCGGAACGAGAATTTCTTTTTCCCTTTTTCTCGGCCAGTGCCGCGTTTTGGCTTAAAATAATGTCAAAATGACATTTTTGAATTTTTTTTGCTATTTTTTTTTCGGAATTCCCTAGTTTGGCTCGGGTAGAAACGGTCTAGAACGAGATTTTCTTTTTCTCTATTTCTTGGCCTCTCCCGACCCGTTCTGGCTTGAAATAATTTCAGAATGATGTTTCTTAATTTTTTTAATTTTTTTGCTATTTTTTTCGGAATTCTCTAGTTTGGCTCGTGTCGGAACGGTCCCGAACGAGAATTTCTTTTTCCCTCTTTCTCAGCCTGTCCTTATCCGTTTTGGCATGACATAATGTCAGAATGATGTTTTTTGATTTTTTTAATTTTTTTGGTATTTTTTTCGGAATTCTCTAGTTTGGCTCGGGTAGAAACGGTGCAGAACGAGAATTTCTTTTTCCCTATTTCTCGACCTCTCCTGACCCGTTCTGGCTTGAAATAATTTCAGAATGATGTTTCTTAATTTTTTTAATTTTTTTGCTATTTTTTTTCGGAATTCTCTAGTTTGGCTCATGTAGAAACGGTTCCGAACGAGAATTTCTTTTTCCTTCTTTCTCCGCTTGTCCTGATTCGTTATGGCGTGAAATAATGTCAGAATGATATTTTTTAGTTTTTCGAATTTTTTTGGTATTTTTTTTCAGAATTCTCTAGTCTAGCTCGGGTCGAAACGGTCCAGAATGAGAATTTCTTTTTCTCTATTTCTCAACTTCTCTCGACCCGTTTTGGCTTGAAATAAGGCCAGAATGGTATTTTTTAATTTTTTGAGTTTTTTGCAATTTTTTTCGGAATTCTGTAATTTGGCTCGTGTAGAAACAGTCCCGAACGACAATTTCTTTTTCCTTCTTTCTCAGCTTGTCCTGATCCGTTTTGGCGTGAAATAATGTCAGAATGATGTTTTTTAATTTTTTGAATTTTTTTGGTATTTTTTTGGGAATTCTCTAGTTTGGCTCGGGAAGAAACGGTCCAGAAAGAGAATTTCTTTTTCTCTATTTCTCAATTTCTCCCGACCCGTTTTGGCTTGAAATAAGGCCAGAATGATATTTTTTAATTTTTTGAGTTTTTTTGCTATTTTTTTCAGAATTCTGTAATTTTGGCGTGTGTAGAAACGGTCCTGAACGAGAATTTCTTTTTCCCTCTTTCTCAGCCTGTCTTGATCCGTTTTGGCGTGAAATAATGTCAGAGTGATGTTTTTTAATATTTTGAATTTTTTGGTATATTTTTCGGAATTCTCTAGT
This sequence comes from Quercus ilex subsp. ballota, assembly GCA_032727855.1. Taxonomy (NCBI): domain Eukaryota; kingdom Viridiplantae; phylum Streptophyta; class Magnoliopsida; order Fagales; family Fagaceae; genus Quercus; species Quercus ilex. The sequence continues at coordinate 35,993,416 of CM064917.1, forward strand.
TTGGCAGGTGTAGAAACGGTTCAGAACAAGAATTTTTTTTTCTCTATTTCTCGACTTCACCCGACCCGTTTTGGCTTAAAATAAAGCCAGGATGATATTTTTTAATTTTTTTGCTATTTTTTTGGAATTCTCTATTTCGGCTCGTGTAGTAACGGTCCCGAACGAGAATTTCTTTTTCCCTCTTTCTCAGTTTGTCCTGATCCGTTTTGGCGTGAAATAATGTCAGAATGATATTTTTTAATTTTTTGAATTTTTTTGGTTTTTTTTTTTTTTCCAGAATTCTCTAGTTTGGATCGGGTAGAAACGGTCCAGAACGAGAATTTCTTCTTCTTTATTTCTCGGCCTCTCCCGACCCATTTTGGCTTGAAATAATGTCAGAATGATATTTCTTAATTTTTTAAATTTTTTTGCTATTTTTTTCGGAATTCTCTAGTTTGGCTCGTGTAGAAACGGTCCCTTACGAGAATTTCTTTTTCCCTCTTTCTCGGCTTGTCCTGATTCGTTTTGCCGTGAAATAACGTCAGAATGATATTTTATAATTTTTTGAATTTTTTTGGTATTTTTTTCGGAATTCTCTAGTTTGGCTCGAGTAGAAACGGTCCAGAAGGAGAATTTCTTTTACTCTATTTCTCAGCTTCTCCTGACCCGTTTTGGCTTGAAATAATGCCAGAATGATATTTTTTAATTTTTTGAGTTTTTTTGCTTTTTTTTGGGAATTCTCTAATTTGGCTCATGTAGAAACGTTCCCGAATGAGAATTTCTTTTTCTCTCTTTCTCTGCTTGTCCTGATCCGTTTTGGCGTGGTATAATGTCAAAATGATATTTTTTAATTTTTTTAATTTTTTTGTTATTTTTTTCGGAATTCTCTAGATTGGCTCGAGTAGAAACGGTCACGAACGAGAATTTCTTTTTCCCTATTTGTCGGCCTCTCTCGACCCGTTTTAGTTTGAAATAACGTCACAATGATTTTTTTAATTTTTTTGAATTTTTTTGCTATTTTTTTTTTCGAAATTCTCTTGTTTGACTCGAGTGGAAACGGTCCGGAACGAGAATTTCATTTTACCTATTTCTCGGCCTCTCCCAACCCGTTTTGGCCTGAAATAATGTCCGAATGATGTTTCTTAATTTTTTGTATTTTTTTTGTATTTTTTTCGGAATTCTTAAGTTTGGCTCGGGTAGAAACAATCCAGAATAAGAATTTCCTTTTCTCTATTTCTCAGCTTCTCCGGACCCGTTTTGGCTTGAAATAAAGCAAGAACGATATTTTTTAATTTTTTGAGTTTTTTTGCTATTTTTTTCGGAATTCTGTAACTTGGCTCGTGTAGAAACGGTCCCTTATGAGAATTTCTTTTTCCCTCTTTCTCAACTTATCCTGATCCGTTTTGGCGTGAAATAACGTCAGAATGATGTTTTTTAATTTTTTGAATTTTTTTTGTTATTTTTTTCGGAATTCTCTAGTTTGACTCGAGTAGAAACGGTCCAGAAGGAGAATTTCTTTTTCTCTATTTCTCAGCTTCTCCCGACCCGTTTTGGGTTGAAATAATGCCAGAATGATATTTTTTAATTTTTTGAGTTTTTTTGCTATTTTTTTGGGAATTCTCTAATTTGGCTCATGTACAAACATTCCCGAGCGAGAATTTCTTTTTCCCTCTTTCTCTGCTTGTCCTGATCCGTTTTGGCGAGGAATAATGTCAAAATGATGTTTTTTAATTTTTTGAATTTTTTTGTTATTTTTTTCGTAATTCTCTAGATTGGCTCGAGTAGAAACGGTCACGAACGAGAATTTCTTTTTCCCTATTTGTCGGCCTCTCTCGACCCGTTTTAGTTTGAAATAACGTCAGAATGATGTTTTTTAATTTTTTTGCTATTTTTTTTTGGAAATTCTCTTGTTTGACTCGAGCGGAAACGGTCCGGAACGAGAATTTCTTTTTACCTATTTCTCGGCCCCTCCCAACCCGTTTTGGCCTGAAATAATGCCGAATGATGTTTCTTAATTTTTTGAATTTTTTTTGTATTTTTTTCGGAATTCTCAAGTTTGGCTCGGGTAGAAGCAGTCCAGAATGGAATTTTTTTTTTCTTTATTTCTCAGCTTCTCCCGACCCGTTTTGGTTTGAAATAAAGCCAGAATGATGTTTTTTAATTTTTTTTAAATGTTTTCGCTATTTTTTTCGGAAATTCTCTTGTTTGACTCGAGCAGAAACGGTCTGGAACGAGAATTTCTTTTTACGTATTTCTCGGCCTCTCCCGACCCGTTTTGGCCTGAAATAATGCCGAATGATGTTTCTTAATTTTTTGAATTTTTTTTTGTATTTTTTTCGGAATTCTCAAGTTTGTCTCGGGTAGAAACAGTCCAGAATGAAAATTTCTTTTTCTTTATTTCTCAGCTTCTCCCGACCCGTATTGGCTTGAAATAAAGCCAGAATGATATTTTTTAATTTTTTGAGTTTTTTTGCTATTTTTTTCGAAATTCTGTAACTTGGCTCGTGTAGAAACGGTCCAGAACGAGAATTTCTTTTTCCCTCTTTCTCTGCTTGTCCTGATCCGTTTTGGCGTGAAATAATGTCAGAATGATGTTTTTTAATTTTTGAATTTTTTTGTTATTTTTTTCGGAATTCTCAAGATTGGCTCGGGTAGAAACGGACGAGAACGAGAATTTTTTTTCTCTATTTCTCGGCCTCTCCCGACCCGTTTTGGCTTGAAATAATGTCAGAATAATGTTTCTTAATTTTTTGAATTTTTTCGCTATTTTTTTCTTAATTTCTAGTTTGGCTCGTGTAGAAACGGTCCCGTACGAGAATTTCTTTTTTCCTCTTTCTCAGCTTGTCCTAATCCGTTTTGGAGTGAAATAATGTCAGAATGATGTTTTTTAATTTTTTGATTTTTTTTGGTATTTTTTTCGGAATTCTCTAGTTTGGCTCGAGTAGAAACGGTCCAGAACGAGAATATATTTTTCTCTATTTCTCGGCCTCTCCCGACCCGTTTTGGCTTGAACTAATGTCAGAATGATGTTTCTTAATTTTTTTAATTATTTTACAATTTTTTTCGAAATTCTCTAGTTTGGCTCGTGTAGAAACGGTACCGAATGAGAATTTCTTTTTCCCTCTTTCTCAGCTTGTCCTGATCCGTTTTGGCGTGAAACAATATCAGAATGATGTTTTCTAATTTTTTGAATTTTTTTGGTATTTTTTTTCAGAATTCTCTAGTTTGGCTCGGGTAGAAACGGTCCAGAACAAGAATTTCTTTTTCTTTATTTCTCGACCTCTCCCGACCCATTTTGTTTTGAAATAATGTCAGAATGATGTTTCTTAATTTTTGAAATTTTTTTTCTATTTTTTTCAGAATTCTCTAGTTTGGCTCGTGTAGAAACGATCCCGTACGAGAATTTCTTTCTCCCTCTTTCTCAGCTTGTCTTGATCCGTTTTGGCGTGAAATAATGTCTGAATGATGTTTTTTAATTTTTTTTAATTTTTTTGGTATTTTTTTCGGAATTCTCTAGTTTGGCTCGGGTAGAAACGGTCCAAAATGAGAATTTCTTTTTCTCTATTTCACAGCTTCTTCCAACCCGTTTTGGCTTGAAATAAAGCCAGATTGATATTTTTTAATTTTTTTAGCTTTTTTGCTATTTTTTTCGAAATTCTCTAATTTGGCTCTTGTAGAAACGGTTTCGAACGAGAATTTCTTTTTCCCACTTTCTCAGTTTGTCCTGATCCGTTTCGGTGTGAAATAATGTCAGAATTTTTTTGGTATTTTTTTCGGAATTCTCTAGTTTGGCTTGGGTGGAAATGGTCCAGAACGAGAATTTCTTTTTCTCTATTTCTCGACCTCTCCCGACCCGTTTTGGTTTGAAATAATGTCATAATGATGTTTCTTAATTTTTTGAATTTTTTTGCATTTTTTTTCAGAATTCTCTAGTTTGGCTCGTGTAGAAACGATCCCGTACGAGAATTTCTTTCTCCCTCTTTCTCAGCTTGTCCTGATCCGTTTTTGCGTGAAATAATGTCTGAATGATATTTTTTAATTTTTTTAATTTTTTTGGTATTTTTTTCGGAATTCTCTGGTTTGGCTCGGGTAGAAACGGTCCAGAACGAGAATTTCTTTTTCTCTATTTCCATGCCTCCCCTGACCCGTTTTGGCTTTAAATAATTTCAAAATGATGTTTCTTAATTTTTTGAATTTTTTTGTTTTTTTTTTTTTCGAAATTCTCTAGTTTTGCTAGGGTAGAAACGGTCCGGAATGAGAATTTCTTTTTCCCTTTTTCTCAGCCTGTTCCTCGTTTTGGCTTGAAATAATCTCAAAATGACATTTTTAAATTTTTTTGCTATTTTTTTTTTCGGAATTCCCTAGTTTGGCCCGGGTAGAAACGGTACAGAACGAGAATTTCTTTTTCTCTATTTCTCGACCTCTCCAGACCCGTTCTGGCTTTAAATAATGTCGGAATGATATTTCTTAATTTTTTTAATTTTTTTGCAATTTTTTTCGGAATTCTCTAGTTTGGCTTGGCTCGTGTAGAAGCGGTCCTAAACGATGATTTCTTTTTCCTTCTTTCTCAGCCTGTCCTAATCCGTTTTGCCGTGAAATAATGTCAGAATGAGTTTTTCTAATTTTTTGATTTTTTTTGTATTTTTTTCGGAATTCTATAGTTTGGCTCGGGTAGAAACGGTCCAGAACGAGAATTTCTTTTTCTCTATTTCTCGGCCTCCCCCGACCCGTTTTGGCTTGAAATAATGTAAGAATGATGTTTCTTAATTTTTTGAATTTTTTTACTATTTTTTTTTCGAAATTCTGTAGTTTTGCTCATGTAGAAACGGTCCGGAACGAGAATTTCTTTTTCCCCTTTCCTCGGCATGTGCCGCATTTTGGCTTGAAATAACGTCAAAATGACGTTTTTGAATTTTTTCGCTTTTTTTTTTTCGGAATTCCCTTGTTTGGCTTGAGTAGAAACGTCCAGAATGAGAATTTCTTTTTCTCTATTTCTCAGCTTCTCCCGACCCGTTTTGGATTGAAATAAAGGTAGAATGATATTTTTTAATTTTTTATGTTTTTTTGGTATTTTTTTCGGAATTCTCAAGTTTGACTTGAGTAGAAACACTCCGTAACGAGAATTTCTTTTTACCTATTTCTCTGCCTCTCCCAACCCGTTTTGGATTGAAATAATGTCAGAATGATGTTTCTTAATTTTTTGAATTTTTGCAATTTTTTTTCGGAATTCTCTAGTTTGGCTCGTGTAGAAACGGTCCCTAACGAAAATCTCTTTTTCCCTGTTTCTCTGCCTGTCCTGATCCGTTTTGTCGTGAAATATTAACAGAGTGATGTTTTTTAATATTTTAAATATTTTGGTATTTTTTCGGAATTCTCTAGTTTGGCTCGTGTAGAAATGGTCCAGAACGAGAATTTCTTTTTCTCTATTTCTCGGCTTCTCTCGACCCGTTTTGACTTGAAATAAAGCCAGAATGATATTTTTTAATTTTTTAAATTTTTTTGCTATTTTGTTCGGAATTCTCTATTTTGGCTCGGGTAGAAACGGTCCCGAACGAGAATTTCTTTTTCCCTCTTTCTCAGCTTGTCCTGATCCGTTTCGACGTGAGATAATGTCAGAATGATGTTTTTTAGTTTTTTGAATTTTGTTGGTATTTTTTTCGGAATTCTCTAGTTTGGCTCGGGTAGAAACGGTCCAGAACGAGAATTTCTTTTTCACTATTTCTCGGCCCCTCCCGACCTGTTTTGGCTTGAAATAGTGTCAGAATGATGTTTCTCAATTTTTTGACTTTTTTTGCTATTTTTTTCGGAATTCTCTAGTTTGGCTTGTGTAGAAACGGTCCCGAACGAGAATTTCTTTTTCCCTCTTTCTCAGCTTGTCCTGATTCGTTTTGGCGTGAAATAATGTCAGAATGATGTTTTTTAATTTTTAAAATTTTTTGGTATTTTTTTGGAATTCTCTGGTTTGGCTCGTGCAGAAACGGTTCCGAACGAGAATTTCTTTTTCCCTCTTTCTCAGCTTGTCCTGATCCATTTTGGCATGAAATAATGTCAGAATGATGTTTTTTAATTTTATGAATTTCGTTGGTATTTTTTTCGGAATTCTCTAGTTTGGTTAGTGTAGAAACGGTCCAGAAAGAGAATTTCTTTTTTAGTATTTCTCGGCTTCTCCCGACCCTTTTTGGTTTGAAATAATGTCCGAATGATGTTTCTTAATTTTTTGAATTTTTTTGTTATTTTTTTCGGAATTCCCAAGTTTGGCTCGGGTAGAAATGGTCCAAAATGAGAATTTCTTTTTCTCTATTTCTCAGCTTCTCCCAACCCGATTTGGCCTGAAATAAAGCCAGAATGTTATTTTTTAATTTTTTGAGTTTTTTGGTTTTTTTTTTCGGAATTCTGTAATTTGGCTTGTGTAGAAACGGTCCCGAATGAGAATTTCTTTTTCCCTTTTTCTCTACTTGTCCTGATCCATTTTGGCGTGAAATAATGTCAGAATGACGTTTTTTAGTTTTTTGAATTTTTTTGGTAGTTTTTTCAGAATTCTCTAGTTTGGCTCGGGTAGAAACGGTCTAGAATGAGAATTTCTTTTTCTCTATTTCTCCGCTTCTCCCGACCCGTTTTGACTTGAAATAAAGCCAGAATGATATTTTTTAATTTTTTGAGTTTTTTGCTATTTTTTTCGGAATTCTGTAATTTGGCTCGTGTAGAAACGTTCCCGAACGAGAATTTCTTTTTCCCTCTTTCTCTACTTGTCCTGATCCGTTTTGGTGTGAAATAATATCAAAATGATTTTTTTTTTTTAATTTTTTGAATTTTTTTGGTATTTTTTTTCGGAATTCTCTAGTTTGGCTCGGGTTGAAACGGTCCGGAACGTGAATTTCTTTTTCTCTATGTCTCGCCCTCTGCCGACCCATTTTGGCTTGAAATAATGTCTGAATGATGTTTCTTAATTTTTTGAATTTTTTGGCTATTTTTTTTTTAAGAATTCCCTAGTTTGGCCCATGTAGAAACGGTCCCGAACGAGAATTTCTTTTTCCCTCTTTCTAAACTTATCCTGATACGTTTTGGCGTGAAATAAAGTCAGAATGATGTTTTTTAATTTTTTGAATTTTTTTGGTATTTTTTTTTCGTAATTCTCTAGTTTGGCTCGTATAGAAACGTTCCAGAACGAGAATTTCATTTTCACTATTTCTCGGCTTCTCCCAACCCTTTTGGCTTGAAATAATGTCCGACCGATGTTTCTTAATTTTTTGAATTTTTTTCTTATTTTTTTCGGAATTCTCAAGTTTGGCTCGGGTAGAAACGGTCCAGAATGAGAATTTTTTTTTCTCAATTTCTCAGCTTCTCCCGACCCGTTTTGGCTTGAAATAAAGTCAGAACGATATTTTTTAGTTTTTTGAGTTTTTTTGCTATTTTTTTCGGAATTCTGTAATTTGGCTCGTGTAGAAACGGTCTCGAATGAAAATTTATTTTTCCCTCTTTCTCTGCCTGTCTTGATCCGTTTTGGCGTGAAATATTGTCAGAATGATGTTTTTTAACATTTTGAATATTTTGGTATTTTTTTCGGAATTCTCTAGTTTAGCTCGTGTAGAAACGGTCCAGAACGAGAATTTCTTTTTCTCTATTTCTCGGCTTCTCCCGACCCGTTTTGACTTGAAATAAAGCCAGAATGATATTTTTTTAGTTTTTTAAATTTTTTCGCTATTCTGTTCGGAATTCTCTATTTTGGCTCGGGTAGAAACGGTCCCGAACGAGAATTTCTTTGTCCCTCTTTCTCAGCTTGTCCAGATCCGTTTCGACGTGAAATAATGTCAGAATGATGTTTTTTAATTTTTTGAATTTTGTTGGTATTTTTTTTCAGAATTCTCTAGTTTGGCTCGGGTAGAAACGGTCCAGAACTAGAATTTCTTTTTCACTATTTCTCGGCCCCTCCCGACCCGTTTTGGCTTGAAATAATGTCAGAATGATGTTTCTCAATTTTTTGAATTTTTTTGCTATTTTTTTTTCAGAATGCTCTAGTTTGGCTCGTATAGAAACGATCCTGTATGAGAATTTCTTTTTACCTCTTTCCCAACTTGTCCTTGACAGGAATTTAGACCCCTTAAACAACCAGATTGCGTAGCCTAGAATAATTAGCCAAGTTGTTACTTAGTCAAATTATGCAATTCTAGGTTAAAGCAATCAAATAATCATATCAAGATATAAAGCAGCGGAAAATAAATGAACACAAGATATGATCACCCAGGAAACCACACGGTAAAAACCTGGGGAGGATTTGACCCACCGATCCTCAAGGCATAACAGAATTCACTATGAAAGAATTGAAGTTCTTACAAAAGGACTACAAGCTCCCCGCTCGACTTCCTAATGCTACCCACCAGTAGAACTTCCTGACACGACCGCGCGCAGGCTCCGAATCCACGGACTACTTCTTTCTTGAATTCCTCAATCAGCTACAAGCTCCCCGCTTGCTTTTTCTTTTAAGTTCCAATGGTTGCAACAGTAATGATCTTCAAGATGTTGAAATCATCTCTACCTTGAAAACCCTAAGTTTTGTGTAAAGGAAAGCTCCTCAAAGATCTCACAAGAGATTCACACAAAACAGTAATGTATGAGCAACAAAGCAATATGGACCACCTTCAAAAACGTGGCTAAGGTTTAGTTTATATACCTAGGGTAAAAACATAAAACCCTAAACGTTTAATGAAGTAGGGCTGAGTTGGAAATTCTGCAGAAAAATCAACCTGTGCGATTTTCAATCGATCGAGTCTATTCTTCGATCGATCGAGCCAGGCCGAAAGTCCCAAGTACTTTTGCAGCCACTCGATTCCAACTTTACAATATTAAACCAACTTTGAGCAAGTCTAAATAAGACTAAATACAATGTTTTGATCATGGTTTGCCAACATTACAAATTAGAGTTCTAAATACATAAAATCCTAAGACCTTAGAACCTAACAGTCCTAATCCGTTTTGGCGAGAAATAATGTCAGAATGATATTTTTTAATATTTTGAATTTTTTTCTTAGTTTTTTTCGGAATTCTCTAGATTCGCACGGGTAGAAAAGGTCCAGAACAAGAATTTCTTTTTCTCTATTTCTCGGCCTCTCCCGACTTGTTTTGGCTTGAAATAATGTTCGAATGATGTTTCTTAATTTTTTGAATTTTTTTACTATTTTTTTCAAAATTCTCTAGTTTGGCTCGGGTAGAAACGGTCCCGAACGAAAATTTCTTTTTCACTATTTCTAGACCTCTCTCGACCTATTTTGGCTTGAAATAATGTCAGAATGATGTTTCTTAATTTTTTAAATTTTTTTGCTATTTTTTTCGGAATTCTCTAATTTGGCTCAGGTAGAAACAGTCCAAAATAAGAATTTCTTTTTCTCTATTTCTCAGCTTCTCCCAACCCGTTTTAGTTTGAAATAATGTCAGAATGATGTTTTTTAGTTTTTTGAATTTTTTTGTTATTTCCTTTCGGAATTCTCTAGTTTGACTCGAGTAGAAACGGTCCGGAACGAGAATTTCTTTTTTCCTATTTCTCGGCCTCTCCCAACATGTTTTGGCTTGAAATAATGTCAAAATGATGTTTCTTAATTTTTTGAATTTTTTTGGTATTTTTCTCGGAATTCTCTTGTTTGGCTCGAGTAGAAGCGGTCCAGAACGAGAATTTCTTTTTCTCTATCTCTCGGCCTCTCCCGATCCGTTTTGGCTTGAAATAATGTCAGAATGATGTTTCTTAATTTTTTGAATTTTTTTGCTTTCTTTTCGGGAATTCTTTAGTTTTGCTCGAGTAGAAACGGTCCGGAACGAGAATTTCATTTTCCCTTTTTCTCGGCCTGTCCCGCGTTTTGGCTTGTAATAATGTCAAAATGACATTTTTGAATTTTTTTGCTATTTTTTTTTCGGAATTCTCTAGTTTGGCTCGGGTAGAAACGGTTCAGAACGAGAATTTCTTTTTCTCTATTTCTCGGCCTCTCCCGACCCGTTCTGGCTTGAAATAATTTCAGAATGATGGTTCTTAATTTTTTTTTTTTCCTATTTTTTTCGGAATTTTCTAGTTTGGCTCATGTAGAAATGATCCCGAACCAGAATTTATTTTTCCCGCTTTCTCAGCTTGTCCTGATCCGTTTTGGCGTGGTATAATGTCAAAATGATATTTTTTTAATTTTTTTAATTTTTTTGTTATTTTTTTCGGAATTCTCTAGATTGGCTCGAGTAGAAACGGTCACGAACGAGAATTTATTTTTCCCTATTTGTCGGCCTCTCTCGAACCGTTTTAGTTTGAAATAACGTCAGAATGATGTTTTTTAATTTTTTGAATTTTTTTGCTATTTTTTTTTTGGAATTCTCAAGTTTGACTCGAGTAGAAACAGTCCGCAACGAGAATTTCTTTTTACATATTTCTCGGCTTCTCCTGACCCGTTTTGGCTTGAAATAATGTCAGAATGATGTTTCTTAATTTTTTAAATTTTTTTGCTATTTTTTTCGGAATTCTCTAATTTAGCTCGTGTAGAAACGATCCCCTACGAGAATTTCTTTTTCCCTCTTTTTCAGCTTGTCCTGATCCGTTTTGGCGTGAAATAACGTCAGAATGATGTTTTTTAATTTTTTGAATTTTTTTGGTATTTTTTTCTGAATTCTCTAGTTTGGCTCGAGTAGAAACAGTCCAGAAGGAGAATTTCTTTTTCTCTATTCCTCGGCTTCTCCCGACCTGTTTTGGCTTGAAATATTGCCGGAATGATATTTTTTAATTTTTTGAGTTTTTTTGCTATTTTTTTGGGAATTATCTAATTTGGCTCGTGTGGAAATGGTCTCGAACGAAAATTTCTTTTTCCCTCTTTCTCTGCCTGTCCTGATCCGTTTTGGCGTGAAATATTGTCAGAATGATGTTTTTTAATATTTTGAATATTTGGTATTTTTTTCGGAATACTCTAGTTTGGCTCGTGGAGAAACGGTCCTGAACGAGAATTTCTTTTTCTTTATTTCTCGGCTTCTCCCGACCCGTTTTGACTTGAAATAAAGTCAGAATGATATTTTTTAATTTCTCATATTTTTTTCGGAATTCTGTATTTTGGCTCGGGTAGAAACGGTCCCGAACGAGAATTTCTTTTTCCCTCTTTCTCTGCTTGTCCTGATCCGTTTCGACGTGAAATAATGTCAGAATGATGTTTTTTAATTTTTTGAATTTTGTTGGTATTTTTTTCGGAATTCTCTAGTTTGGCTCGGGTAGAAACGGTACAGAACGAGAATTTCTTTTTCACTATTTCTCGGCCTCTCCCGACCCGTTTTGCCTTGAAATAATGTCAGAATGATGTTTCTTAATTTTTTGAATTTTTTTGCTATTTTTTTTTTCAGAATTCTCTATTTTGGCTCATATAGAAACGGTCCCGTACGAGAATTTCTTTTTACCTCTTTCCCAGCTTGTTCTGATCCGTTTTGGCGAGAAATAATGTTAGAATGATGTTTTTTAATATTTTTTTTTTTTTCGGAATTCTCTAGATTAGCTCGGGTAGAAACGGTCCAGAACGAGAATTTCTTTTTCTCTATTTCTCGGTCTCTCCCGACCTGTTTTGGCTTGAAATAATGTTCGAATGATATTTCTTAATTTTTTGAATTTTTTTACTATTTTTTTTCGGAATTCTCTAGTTTGGCTGGAGTAGAAACGGTCCCGAACGAAAATATCTTTTTCACTATTTCTAGGCCTCTCCCGACCTGTTTTGGCTTGAAATAATGTCAGAATAATGTTTCTTAAGTTTTTGAATTTTTTTTGCTATTTTTTTCGGAATTCTCTAATTTGCCTCGTGTAGAAACGGTCTCAAACGAGAATTTCTTTTTCTCTATTTCTCGGCCTCTACCGACCCGTTTTGGCGTGAAATAGTGTCAGAATGATGTTTATTAATTTTTTGAATTTTTTTGTAATTTTTCTCTAAATTCTCTAGACTGGCTCGGGTAGAAACTGTCCAGAACAAGAATTTCTTTTTTCCTATTTTTCGGCCTCTCCCGACCCGTTCTAGTTTGAAATAATGTCAGAATGATGTTTCTTACTTTTTTTTAATTGTTTTGCTATTTTTTTCGGAATTCATTAGTTTGGCTCGTGTTGAAATGATCCCGGACGAGAATTTTTTTTCCCACTTTCTCAGCTTGTCCTTATCCGCTTTGGTGTGAAATAATGTCATAATGATGTTTCTTAATTTTTTAAATTTTTTTGGTATTTTTTTCAGAATTCTCTAGTTTGGCTCGGGTAGAAACGGTCCAAAATGAGAATTTCTTTTTCTCTATTTCTTAGCCTCTCCCGACCCGTTTTAGTTTGAAATAACGTCAGAATGATGTTTTTTAGTTTTTTGAATTTTTTTGCTATTTCCTTTCAGAATTCTCTAGTTTGACTCGAGTAGAAACGGTCCGGAACGAGAATTTCTTTTTTCCTATTTCTCGGCCTCTCCCGACATGTTTTGGCTTGAAATAATGTCAAAATGATGTTTCTTAATTTTTTGAATTTTTTTGTTATTTTTTTTCGGAATTCTCTTGTTTGGCTCGGGTAGAAACGGTCTAGAACGAGAATTTCTTTTTCTCTATCTCTCGGCCTCTCCCAATCCGTTTTGGCTTGAAATAATGTCAAAATGATGTTTCTTAATTTTTTTTGAATTTCTTTGCTTTTTTTTTTCGGGAATTCTCAAGTTTTGCTCGAGTAGAAACGGTCCGGAACGAGAATTTCTTTTTCCTTTTTTCTCGGCCTGTCCCGCGTTTTGGCTTGAAATAATGTCAAAATGACATTTTTGAATTTTTTTGCTATTTTTTTTTTCGGAGTTCCCTAGTTTGGCTCGGGTAGAAACGGTTCAGAACGAGAATTTCTTTTTCTCTATTTCTCGGCCTCTCCCGACCCGTTCTGGCATGAAATAATTTCAGAATGATGTTTCTTGATTTTTCCTATTTTTTTTCCTATTTTTTTCAGAATTTTATAGTTTGGCTCGTGTAGAAATGATCCTGAACGAGAATTTCTTTTTCCCTCTTTCTCAGCTTGTCCTTATCCGTTTTGGCGTGAAATAATGTCAGAATGATATTTTTTAATATTTTTTAATTTTTTTGTTATTTTTTTTCGAAATTCTCTAGATTGGCTTGAGTAGAAACGGCCCCGAACGAGAATTTATTTTTCCCTATTTGTCGGCCTCTCTCGACCCGTTTTAGTTTGAAATAACGTCAGACTGATGTTTTTTAATTTTTTGAATTTTTTTGCTATTTTTTTTTCGGAATTCTCTAGTTTGACTCGAGTAGAAACGGTCCGTAAGGAGAATTTCTTTTTACCTATTTCTCGGCCTCTCCCGAACTGTTTTGGCTTGAAATAATGTCCGAATGATATTTCTTAATTTTTTGAATTTTTTTGGTATTTTTTTCGGAATTCTCAAGTTTGACTCGAGTTGAAACAGTCCGTAACTAGAATTTCCTTTTACCTATTTCGCGGCTTCTCCCGACCCGTTTTGACTTGAAATAATGTCAGAATGATGTTTCTCAAATTTTTGAATTTTTTTGCTATTTTTTTCGGAATTCTCTAGTTTGGCTCGTGTAGAAACGGTCGGGACCATTTTGGCTTGAAATAATGCCAGAATGATATTTTTTAATTTTTTGAGTTTTTTTACTATTTTTTTGGGAATTCTCTAATTTGGCTAGTGTAGAAATGGTCCCGAACGAAAATTTCTTTTTCCCTCTTTCTCTGCCTGTCCTGATCCGTTTTGGCGTGAAATATTGCCAGAATGATGTTTTTTAATATTTTGAATATTTGGTATTTTTTTCGGAATTCTCTAGTTTGGCTCGTGTAGAAACGGTCCAGAACGAGAATTTCTTTTTCTCTATTTCTTGGCTTCTCCCGACCCGTTTTGACTTGAAATAAAGCCAGAATGATATTTTTTAATTTTTTATATTTTTTTTCAGAATTCTCTATTTTGGCTCGGGTAGAAACGGTCCCGAACAAGAATTTATTTTTCCCTCTTTCTCAGCTTGTCCTGATCCGTTTCGACGTGAAATAATGTCAGAATGATGTTTTTTAGTTTTTTGAATTTTGTTGGTATTTTTTTCAGAATTCTCTAGTTTGGCTCGGGTAGAAACGGTCCAGAATGAGAATTTCTTTTTCACTATTTCTCGGCCTCTCCCGACCCGTTTTGGCTTGAAATAATGTCAGAATGATTTTCTCAATTTTTTGAATTTTTTTACTATTTTTTTCAGAATTCTCTAGTTTGGCTCGTATAGAAACGGTCCCGTACAAGAATTTCTTTTTACCTCTTTCCCAGCTTGTCCTGATCCGTTTTGGTGAGAAATAATGTTAGAATGATGTTTTTTAATATTTTGCATTTTTTTTTTTTTCGGAATTCTCTAGATTAGCTCGGGTAGAAACGGTTCAGAACGAGAATTTCTTTTTCTCTATTTCTCGGCCTCTCCCGACCTGTTTTGGTTTGAAATAATGTTCGAATGATGTTATTTAATTTTTTGAATTTTTTTACTATTTTTTTTTCGGAATTCTCTAGTTTGGCTCGGGTAGAAACGGTCCCGAACGAAAATTTCATTTTCACTATTTCTAGGCCTCTCCCGACCTGTTTTGGCTTGAAATAATGTCAGAATGATGTTTCTTAATTTTTTGAATTTTTTTGCTATTTTTTTCGGAATTCTCTAATTTGCCTCGTGTAGAAACGGTCCCGAACGAGAATTTCTTTTTCTCTATTTCTCGGCCTCTACCGACCCGTTTTGGCGTGAAATAGTGTCAGAATGATGTTTCTTAATTTTTTGAATTTTTTTGTTATTTTTCTCGGAATTCTCTAGACTGGCTCGGGTAGAAACTCTCCAGAACGAGAATTTCTTTTTCTCTATTTCTCGGCCTCTCCCGACCCGTTCTGGCTTGAAATAATGTCAGAATGATGTTTCTTACTTTTTTTTAATTTTTTTACTATTTTTTTCGGAATTCATTAGTTTGGCTCATGTTGAAACGGTCCCGGACGAGAATTTTTTTTCCCTCTTTCTCAGCTTGACCTGATCCGCTTTGGTGTGAAATAATGTTAGAATGATGTTTCTTAATTTTTTAAATTTTTTTGGTATTTTTTTCGGAATTCTCTAGTTTGGTTTGGGTAGAAACGGTCCAAAATGAGGATTTCTTTTTCTCTATTTCTCAGCTTCTCCCGACCCGTTTTAGTTTGAAATAACGTCAGAATGATGTTTTTTAGTTTTTCGAATTTTTTTGCTATTTCCTTTCAGAATTCTCTAGTTTGAATCGAGTAGAAACGGTCCGGAACGAGAATTTCTTTTTTCCTATTTCTCGAACTCTCCCGACCTGTTTTGGCTTGAAATAATGTCAAAATGATGTTTCTCAATTTCTTGAATTTTTTTGTTATTTTTTTCGGAATTCTCTTGTTTGGCTCGGGTAGAAACGGTTCAGAACGAGAATTTCTTTTTCTCTATCTCTCGGTCTCTCCCGATCATTTTTGGCTTGAAATAATGTCAGAATGATGTTTTTTAATTTTTTGAATTTTTTTGGTATTTTTTTCTGAATTCTCTAGTTTGGCTCGAGTAGAAACGGTCCAGAAGGAGAATTTCTTTTTCTCAATTTCTCTGCTTCTCCCGACCCGTTTTGGCTTGAAATAATGCCAGAATGATTTTTTTAAATTTTTTTGCTATTTTTTTGGGAATTCTCTAATTTGGGTCGTGTAGAAATGGTCCCGAACGAAAATTTATTTTTCCCTCTTTCTCTGCCTGTCCTGATCCGTTTTGGCGTGAAATATTGTCAGAATGATGTTTTTTAATATTTTGAATATTTGGTATTTTTTTCGGAATTCCCTAGTTTGGCTCGTGTAGAAACGGTCCAGAACGAGAATTTCTTTTTCTCTATTTCTCGGCTTCTCCCGACCCGTTTTGACCTGAAATAAAGTCAGAATGATATTTTTTAATTTTTTATATTTTTTTCAGAATTCTCTATTTTGGCTCGGGTAGAAACGGTCCCGAACGAGAATTTCTTTTTCTCTCTTTCTCAACTTGTCCTAATCTGTTTCGAAGTGAAATAATGTCAAAATGATATTTTTTAATTTTTTGAATTTTGTTGGTATTTTTTTTCGGAATTCTCTAGTTTGGCTCGGATAGAAACGGTCCAGAACGAGAATTTCTTTTTCACAATTTCTCGGCCTCCCCCGACCCGTTTTGGCTTGAAATAATGTCAGAATGATGTTTCTCAATTTTTTGAATTTTTTTGCTATTTTTTTTTTCAGAATTCTCTAGTTTGGCTCGTATAGAAACGGTCTCGTATGAGAATTTCTTTTTACCTCTTTCCCAGATTGTCCTGATCCGTTTTGGCGAGAAATAATGTTAGAATGATGTTTTTTAATATTTTGAATTTTTTTTTTTTTTGGAATTCTCTAAATTAGCTCGGGTAGAAACGGTCAAGAACGAGAATTTCTTTTTCTCTATTTCTCGGCCTCTCCCGAACTGTTTTGGCTTGAAATAATGTTCGAATGATGTTTCTTAATTTTTTGAATTTTTTTACTATTTTTTTTTCGGAATTCTCCAGTTTGGCTCGGGTAGAAACGGTCCCAAACGAAAATTTCTTTTTCACTATTTCTAGGCCTCTCCCGACCTGTTTTGGCTTGAAATAATGTCAGAATGATGTTTCTTAATTTTTTGAATTTTTTTGCTATTTTTTTCGGAATTCTCTAATTTGCCTCGTGTAGAAATGGTCCCGAACGAGAATTTCTTTTTCTCTATTTCTCGGCCTCTACTGACTCGTTTTGGCGTGAAATAGTGTCAGAATGATGTTTCTTAATTTTTTGAATTTTTTTTTTTTTATTTTTCTCCTAATTCTCTAGAGTGGCTCGGGTAGAAACTGTCCAAAACGAGAATTTCTTTTTCTCTATTTCTCGGCCTCTCCCGCCCCGTTTTGGCTTGAAATAATGTCAGAATGATGTTTCTTACTTTTTTTTTAATTGTTTTGCTATTTTTTTCGGAATTCATTATTTTGGCTCGTGTTGAAACGGTCCCGGACGAGAATTTTTTTTTCCATATTTCTCAGCTTGACTTGATCCGCTTTGGTGTGAAATAATGTTAGAATGATGTTTCTTAGTTTTTTAAATTTTTTTGGTATTTTTTTCGGAATTCTCTCGTCTGGCTCGGGTAGAAACGGTCCAAAATGAGAATTTATTTTTCTCTATTTCTCAGCTTCTCCCGACCCGTTTTAGTTTGAAATAACGTCAGAATGGTGTTTTTTAGTTTTTTGAATTTTTTTGCTATTTCATTTCAGAATTCTCTAGTTTGACTCGAGTAGAAACGGTCCGGAACGAGAATTTCTTTTTTCCTATTTCTCGGACTCTCCCGACCTGTTTTGGTTTGAAATAATGTCAAAATGATGTTTCTTAATTTTTTGAATTTTTTTGTTATTTTTTTCGGAATTCTCTAGTTTGGCTCGGGTAGAAACGGTTCAGAACGAGAATTTCTTTTTCTCTATCTCTCGGCCTCTCCCGATCCGTTTTGGCTTGAAATAATGTCAGAATGATATTTCTTAATTTTTTGAATTTTTTTGCTTTTTTTTTTGGAATTCTCTAGTTTTGCTCGAGTAGAAACGGTCCGGAACGAGAATTTCTTTTTCCATTTTTCTCTGCCTTTCCCGCGTTTTGGCTTGAAATAATGTCAAAATGACATTTTTGAATTTTTTTGCTATTTTTTTTTCGGAATTCCCTAGTTTGGCTCGGGTAGAAACGGTTCAGAACGAGAATTTCTTTTTCTCTATTTGTCGGCCTCTCCCGACCCGTTCTGCCCTGAAATAATTTCAGAATAATGTTTCTTAATTTTTCTAATTTGTTTTCCTATTTTTTTTGGAATTTTCTAGTTTGGCTCATGTAGAAATGATCCCGAACGAGAATTTCTTTTTCCCTCTTTCTCTGCTTGTCCTTATCCGTTTTGGCGTGAAATAATGTCAGAATGATGTTTTTTAATTTTTTTAATTTTTTTGTTATTTTTTTCGGAATTTTCAAGATTGGCTTGAGTAGAAACGGCCCCGAACGAGAATTTCTTTTTCCCTATTTGTCGGCCTCTCTCGACCCGTTTTTGTTTGAAATAACGTCAGAATGATGTTTTTTAATTTTTTGAATTTTTTTGCTATTTTTTTTCGGAATTCTCTAGTTTGACTCGAGTAGAAACAGTCCGTAACGAGAATTTCTTTTTACCTATTTCTCGGCCTCTCCCGACCTGTTTTGGCTTGAAATAATGTCCGAATAATGTTTCTTAATTTTTTGAATTTTTTTGGTATTTTTTTCGGAACTCTCAAGTTTGACTCGAGTTGAAACAGTCCGTAACGAGAATTTCTTTTTACCTATTTCTCGACTTCTCCCGACCCGTTTTGACTTGAAATAATGTCGGAATGATGTTTCTTAATTTTTTGAATTTTTTTGCTATTTTTTTTCGGTATTCTCTAGTTTGGCTCGTGTAGAAACGGTCCCTTACCAGAATTTCTTTTTCCCTCTTTTTCAGCTTGTCCTGATCCGTTTTGGCGTGAAATAACGTCAGAATGATGTTTTTTAATTTTTTGAATTTTTTTGGTATTTTTTTTCTGAATTCTCTAGTTTGGCTCGAGTAGAAACGGTCCAGAAGGAGAATTTCTTTTTCTCTATTTCTCTGCTTCTCCCGACCCGTTTTGGCTTGAAATAATGCCAGAATGATTTTTTTAAATTTTTTTGCTTTTTTTTTGGGAATTCTCTAATTTGGGTCGTGTAGAAATGGTCCCGAACGAAAATTTCTTTTTCCCTCTTTCTCTGCCTGTCCTGATTCGTTTTGGCGTGAAATATTGTCAGAATGATGTTTTTTAATATTTTGAATATTTGGTATTTTTTTCGGAATTCCCTAGTTTGGCTCGTGTAGAAACGGTCCAGAACGAGAATTTCTTTTTCTCTATTTCTCGGCTTCTCCCGACCCGTTTTGACCTGAAATAAAGTCAGAATGATATTTTTTAATTTTTTATATTTTTTTCAGAATTCTCTATTTTGGCTCGGGTAGAAACGGTCCCGAACGAGAATTTCTTTTTCTCTCTTTCTCAACTTGTCCTAATCTGTTTCGAAGTGAAATAATGTCAAAATGATATTTTTTAATTTTTTGAATTTTGTTGGTATTTTTTTTCGGAATTCTCTAGTTTGGCTCGGATAGAAACGGTCCAGAACGAGAATTTCTTTTTCACAATTTCTCGGCCTCCCCCGACCCGTTTTGGCTTGAAATAATGTCAGAATGATGTTTCTCAATTTTTTGAATTTTTTTGCTATTTTTTTTTTCAGAATTCTCTAGTTTGGCTCGTATAGAAACGGTCCCGTATGAGAATTTCTTTTTACCTCTTTCCCAGCTTGTCCTGATCCGTTTTGGCGAGAAATAATGTTAGAATGATGTTTTTTAATATTTTGAATTTTTTTTTTTTTTTGGAATTCTCTAAATTAGCTCGGGTAGAAACGGTCAAGAACGAGAATTTCTTTTTCTCTATTTCTCGGCCTCTCCCGAACTGTTTTGGCTTGAAATAATGTTCGAATGATGTTTCTTAATTTTTTAAATTTTTTTACTATTTTTTTTCGGAATTCTCCAGTTTGGCTCGGGTAGAAACGGTCCCAAACGAAAATTTCTTTTTCACTATTTCTAGGCCTCTCCCAACCTGTTTTGGCTTGAAATAATGTCAGAATGATGTTTCTTAATTTTTTGAATTTTTTTGCTATTTTTTTCGGAATTCTCTAATTTGCCTCGTGTAGAAACGGTCCCGAACGAGAATTTCTTTTTCTCTATTTCTCGGCCTCTACTGACCCGTTTTGGCGTGAAATAGTGTCAAAATGATGTTTCTTAATTTTTTGAATTTTTTTTTTTATTTTTCTCCTAATTCTCCAGAGTGGCTCGTGTAGAAACTGTCCAGAACGAGAATTTCTTTTTCTCTATTTCTCGGCCTCTCCCGCCCCGTTTTGGCTTGAAATAATGTCAGAATGATGTTTCTTACTTTTTTTTTAATTGTTTTGCTATTTTTTTCGGAATTCATTATTTTGGCTCGTGTTGAAACGGTCCCGGACGAGAATTTTTTTTTTCATCTTTCTCAGCTTGACTTGATCCGCTTTGGTGTGAAATAATGTTAGAATGATGTTTCTTAATTTTTTAAATTTTTTTGGTATTTTTTTCGGAATTCTCTCGTCTGGCTAGGGTAGAAACGGTCCAAAATGAGAATTTATTTTTCTCTATTTCTCAGCTTCTCCCGACCCATTTTAGTTTGAAATAACGTCAGAATGGTGTTTTTTAGTTTTTTAAATTTTTTTGCTATTTCATTTCAGAATTCTCTAGTTTGACTCGAGTAGAAACGGTCCGGAACGGGAATTTTTTTTTCCTATTTCTCGGACTCTCACGACCTGTTTTGGTTTGAAATAATGTCAAAATGATGTTTCTTAATTTTTTGAATTTTTTTGTTATTTTTTTCGGAATTCTCTAGTTTGGCTCGGGTAGAAACGGTTCAGAACGAGAATTTCTTTTTCTCTATCTCTCGGCCTCTCCCGATCCGTTTTGGCTTGAAATAATGTCAGAATGATATTTCTTAATTTTTTGAATTTTTTTACTTTTTTTTTGGGAATTCTCTAGTTTTGCTCGAGTAGAAACGGTCCGGAACGAGAATTTCTTTTTCCATTTTTCTCGGCCTTTCCCGCGTTTTGGCTTGAAATAATGTCAAAATGACATTTTTGAATTTTTTTGCTATTTTTTTTTTTCGGAATTCCCTAGTTTGGCTCGGGTAGAAACGGTTCAGAACGAGAATTTCTTTTTCTCTATTTGTCGGCCTCTCCCGACCCGTTCTGCCCTGAAATAATTTCAGAATAATGTTTCTTAATTTTTCTAATTTGTTTTCCTATTTTTTTTGGAATTTTCTAGTTTGGCTCATGTAGAAATGATCCCGAACGAGAATTTTTTTTTCCCTCTTTCTCTGCTTGTCCTTATCCGTTTTGGCGTGAAATAATGTCATAATGATGTTTTTTAATTTTTTTATTTTTTTTGTTATTTTTTTCGGAATTCTCTAGATTGGCTTGAGTAGAAACGGCCCCGAACGAGAATTTCTTTTTCCCTATTTGTCGGCCTCTCTCGACCCGTTTTAGTTTGAAATAACGTCAGAATGATGTTTTTTAATTTTTTGAATTTTTTTGCTATTTTTTTTCGGAATTCTCTAGTTTGACTCGAGTAGAAACGGTCCGTAACGAGAATTTCTTTTTACCTATTTCTCGGCCTCTCCCGACCTGTTTTGGCTTGAAATATTGTCCGAATAATGTTTCTTAATTTTTTGAATTTTTTTGGTATTTTTTTCGGAATTCTCAAGTTTGACTCGAGTTGAAACAGTCCGTAACGAGAATTTCTTTTTACCTATTTCTCGACTTCTCCCGACCCGTTTTGACTTGAAATAATGTCGGAATGATGTTTCTTAATTTTTTGAATTTTTTTGCTATTTTTTTTCGGAATTCTCTAGTTTGGCTCGTGTAGAAACGGTCCCTTACCAGAATTTCTTTTTCCCTCTTTTTTAGCTTGTCCTGATCCGTTTTGGCATGAAATAACGTCAGAATGACGTTTTTTAAATTTTTGAATTTTTTTGTTATTTTTTTCTGAATTCTCTAGTTTGGGTCGAGTAGAAACGGTCCAGAAGGAGAATTTCTTTTTCTCTATTTCTCAGCTTCTCCCGACCCGTTTTGGTTTGAAATAATGCCAGAATGATATTTTTTAATTTTTTGAGTTTTTTTGCTATTTTTTTGGGAATTCTCTAATTTGGCTCATGTAGAAATGGTCCCGAACGAAAATCTCTTTTTCCCTCTTTCTCTGCCTGTCCTGATCCGTTTTGGCGTGAAATATTGTCAGAATGATGTTTTTTAATATTTTGAATATTTGGTATTTTTTTCGGAATTCTCTAGTTTGGCTCGTGTAGAAACGGTCCAGAACGAGAATTTCTTTTTCTCTATTTCTCGAATTCTCCCGACCCGTTTTGACTTGAAATAAAGCCAGAATGATATTTTTTAATTTTTTATATTTTTTTCGGAATTCTCTATTTTGGCTCGGGTGGAAACGGTCCCGAACGAGAATTTCTTTTTCCCTCTTTCTCAGCTTGTCCTGATCCATTTCGACGTGAAATAATGTCAGAATGATGTTTTTTAATTTTTTGAATTTTGATGGTATTTTTTTCGAAATTCTCTAGTTTGGCTCGGGTAGAAACGGTCCAGAACGAGAATTTCTTTTTCACTATTTCTCAGCCTCTCCCGACCTGTTTTGGCTTGAAATAATGTCAGAATGATGTTTCTCAATTTTTTGTATTTTTTTGCTATTTTTTTTTCAGAATTCTCTAGTTTGGCTCGTATAGAAACAGTCCCGTACGAGAATTTCTTTTTACCTCTTTCCCAGCTTGTCCTGATCCGTTTTGGCGAGAAATAATGTTAGAATGATGTTTTTTAATATTTTGAATTTTTTTTTATTTTTTTCGGAATTCTCTTGATTAGCTCGGGTAGAAACGATCCAGAACGAGAATTTCTTTTTCTCTATTTCTCGGCAGCTCCCGACCTGTTTTGGCTTGAAATAATGTTCGAATGATGTTTCTTAATTTTTCGAATTTTTTTACTATTTTTTTCGGAATTCTCTAGTTTGACTTGGGTAGAAACGGTCCCGGACGAAAATTTCTTTTTCACTATTTCTAGGCCTCTCTCGACCTGTTTTGGCTTGAAATAATGTCAGAATGATGTTTCTTAATTTTTTGAATTTTTTTGTAATTTTTTTCAGAATTCTGTAATTTGCCTCGTGTAGAAACTGTCTAGAACGAGAATTTCTTTTTCTCTATTTCTCGACCTCTCCCGACCCGTTCTGGCTTGAAATAATGTCAGAATGATGTTTCTTACTTTTTTTTAATTGTTTTGCTATTTTTTTCGGAATTCATTAGTTTGGCACGTGTAGAAACGGTCTCAGACGAGAATTTTTTTCCCTCTTTCTCAGCTTGTCCTGGCCCGCTTTGGTGTGAAGTAATGTCAGAATGATGTTTCTTAATTTTTTAAATTTTTTTGGTATTTTTTTCGGAATTCTCTAGTTTGGCTCGGGTAGAAACGGTCCAAAATGGGAATTTCTTTTTCTCTATTTCTCAGCTTCTCCCGACCCGTTTTAGTTTGAAATAACGTCAGAATGATTTTTTTAGTTTTTTGAATTTTTTTGCTATTTCCTTTCAGAATTCTCTAGTTTGACTCGAGTAGAAACGGTCCAGAACGAGAATTTCTTTTTTCCTATTTCTCGGCGTCCCCCGACCTTTTTTGGCTTGAAATAATGTGAAAATGATGTTTCTTAATTTTTTGGAATTTTTTTTTATTTTTTTCAGAATTCTCTTGTTTGGCTCGAGAAGAAACGTTTCAGAACGAGAATTTCTTTTTCTCTATTTCTCGGCCTTTCCCGATCCGTTTTGGCTTGAAATAATGTCAGAATGATGTTTTTTAATTTTTTGAATTTTTTTGCTTTTTTTTGGGGAATTCTCTAGTTTTGCTCGAGTAGAAACGGTACGGAACGAGAATTTCTTTTTCCCTTTTTCTCGGCCTGTCCCGCTTTTGGCTTGAAGTAATGTCAAAATGACATTTTTGAAATTTTTTTGCTATTTTTTTTTTCAGAATTCCCTAGTTTGGCTCGGGTAGAACGGTCCAGAACGAGAATTTCTTTTTCTCTATTTCTCGGCTTCTCCCGTCCCGTTCTGGCTTGAAATAGTTTCAGAATGATGTTTCTTGATTTTTCTAATTTTTTTTCCTATTTTTTTCGGAATTTTCTAGTTTGGCTCGTGTAGAAATGGTCCCGAACGAGAATTTCTTTTTCCCTCTTTCTCAGCTTGGCCATATCCGTTTCGGCGTGAAATAATGTCAGAATGATGTTTTTTAATTTTTTGAATTTTTTTGGTATTTTTTTTGGTATTCTCTAGTTTGGCTCGAGTAGAAACGGTCCAGAATGAGAATTTTTTTTGTCTATTTTTCAGCTTCTCCCGACCCATTTTGGCTTGAAATAAAGCCAGAATGATATTTTTTAATTTTTTGAGTTCTTTTGCTATTTTTTGGGAATTCTCTAATTTGACTTGTGCAGAAACAGTCCCGAACGAAAAATTCTTTTTTCCTCTTTCTCTGCCTGTCCTGATCCGTTTTGGCGTGGAATAATGTCAAAATGATTTTTTTTAATTTTTTTAATTTTTTTGTTAATTTTTTCAGAATTCTCTAGGTTGGCTCGGGTAGAAACGGTCCAGAACGAGTGATTCTTTTTCTCTATTTCTCGGCCTCTCCCGACCCGTTTTGGCTTAAAATATAGCCAGAATTATATTTTTTAATTTTTTCAATTTTTTTGCTATTTTTTTCAGAATTCTACATTTCGGCTCGCATAGAAGCGGTCCAGAACGGGAATTTCTTTTTCCCTCTTTCTCAGCTTGTCCTGATCCGTTTTGGCGTGAAATAAGTCAGAATGATATTTTTTAATTTTTTGAATTTTTTTGGTACTTTTTTCGGAATTCTCTAGTTTGGATCGGGTAGAAACGGTCCAGAACGAGAATTTCTTCTTCTCTATTTCTCGGCCTCTCCCGACCCGTTTTTGTTTGAAATAATGTTAGAATGATGTTTCTTAATTTTTTGAATTTTTTTGCTATTTTTTTCGGAATTCTCTAGTTTGGCTCGTGTAGAAACGGTCCCGTACGAGTATTTCTTTTTCCCTCTTTCTCAGCTTGCCCTGATCCGTTTTGGCTTGAAATAACGTTAGAATGATGTTTTTTAATTTTTTTAATTTTTTTGGTATTTTTTTTGGAATTCCCTAGTTTCGCTCGAGTAGAAACGGTCCAGAAGGAGAATTTCTTTTTCGCTATTTCTCAGCTTCTCCCGACCCGTTTTGGCTTGAAATAAAGCCAGAATGATATTTTTTAATTTTTTGAGTTCTTTTGCTATTTTTTGGGAATTCCCTAACTTGGCTCATGTAGAAACGGTCCCGAACGAGAATTTATTTTTTCCCCTTTCTCTGCTTGTCCTGATCCGTTTTAGCGTGGAATAATGTCAGAATGATGTTTTTTAATTTTTTGAATTTTTTTGTTATTTTTTTCGGAATTCTCTAGTTTGGCTCGAGTAGAAACGGCCCCGAACGAGAATTTCGTTTTCCCAATTTGTCGGCCTCTCTCGACCCGTTTTAGTTTGAAATAACGTCAGAATGATGTTTTTTCATTTTTCGAATTTTTTTGCTATTTTTTTTCGAAATTCTCTAGTTTGACTCGAGTAGAAACGGTCCGTAACAAGAATTTCTTTTTACCTATTTCTCGGCCTCTCCCGTCCCGTTTTGCCTTGAAATAATGTCCGAATGATGTTTCTTAATTTTTTGAATTTTTTTGGTATTTTTTTCGGAATTCTCAAGTTTGACTCAAGTAGAAACACTCCGTAACGAGAATTTCTTTTTACCTATTTCTCGGCTTCTCCCGACCCGTTTTGCCTTGAAATAATGTCAGAATGATGTTTCTTAATTTTTTGAATTTTTTTGCTATTTTTTTTCGGAATTCTCTAGTTTGGCTCGTGTAGAAACGGTCCCGTACGAGAATTTGTTTTTCCCTCTTTCTCAGCTTGTCCTGATCCGTTTTGGCGTGAAATAATGTAAGAATGATGTTTTTTATTTTTTTGATTT
This sequence comes from Quercus ilex subsp. ballota, assembly GCA_032727855.1. NCBI lineage: Eukaryota > Viridiplantae > Streptophyta > Magnoliopsida > Fagales > Fagaceae > Quercus > Quercus ilex. The sequence goes on from CM064917.1 coordinate 36,019,051, forward strand.
GTTTTGGTATTTTTTTTCGGAATTCTCTAGTTTGGCTCGAGTAGAAACGGTCCAGAATGAGAATTTCTTTTTCTCTATTTCTCCACTTCTCCCGATCCGTTTTGGCTTGAAATAAAGCCAGAATAATATTTTTTAATTTTTTGAGTTTTTCTGCTATTTTTTGGGAATTCTCTAATTTGACTTGTGCAGAAACAGTCCCGAACGAAAAATTCTTTTTTCCTCTTTCTCTGCCTGTCCTAATCCGTTTTGGCGTGGAATAATGTCAAAATGATTTTTTTAATTTTTTTTAATTTTTTTGTTAATGTTTTCAGAATTCTCTAGATTGGCTCGGGTAGAAAAAGGTCCAGAACGAGTGTTTCTTTTTCTCTATTTCTCGGCCTCTCCCGACCCGTTTTGGCTTAAAATATAGCCAGAATTATATTTTTTAATTTTTTCAATTTTTTTGCTATTTTTTTTCAGAATTCTACATTTCGGCTCGCATAGAAGCGGTCCAGAACGGGAATTTCTTTTTCCCTCTTTCTCAGCTTGTCCTGATCCGTTTTGGCGTGAAATAATGTCAGAATGATATTTTTTAATTTTTTGAATTTTTTTGGTACTTTTTTCGGAATTCTCTAGTTTGGATCGGGTAGAAACGGTCTAGAACGAGAATTTCTTCTTCTCTATTTCTCGGCCTCTCCCGACCCGTTTTGGTTTGAAATAATGTTAGAATGATGTTTCTTAATTTTTTGAATTTTTTTGCTATTTTTTTCGGAATTCTCTAGTTTGGCTCATGTAGAAACGGTCCCGTATGAGTATTTCTTTTTCCCTCTTTCTCAGCTTGCCCTGATCCGTTTTGGCTTGAAATAACGTTAGAATGATGTTTTTTAATTTTTTTAATTTTTTTGGTATTTTTTTTTGGAATTCCCTAGTTTCACTCGAGTAGAAACGGTCCAGAAGGAGAATTTCTTTTTCGCTATTTCTCAGCTTCTCTCGACCCGTTTTGGCTTGAAATAAAGCCAGAATGATATTTTTTAATTTTTTGAGTTCTTTTGCTATTTTTTGGGAATTCCCTAACTTGGCTCATGTAGAAACGGTCCCGAACGAGAATTTCTTTTTTCCCCTTTCTCTGCTTGTTCTGATCCGTTTTAGCGTGGAATAATGTCAGAATGATGTTTTTTAATTTTTTGAATTTTTTTGTTATTTTTTTCGGAATTCTCTAGTTTGGCTCGAGTAGAAATGGCCCCGAACGAGAATTTCGTTTTCCCTATTTGTCGGCCTCTCTTGACCCGTTTTAGTTTGAAATAACGTCAGAATGATGTTTTTTCATTTTTCGAATTTTTTTGCTATTTTTTTTTCGAAATTCTCTAGTTTGACTCGAGTAGAAACGGTCCGTAACAAGAATTTCTTTTTACCTATTTCTCGGCCTCTCCCGTCCCGTTTTGCCTTGAAATAATGTCCGAATGATGTTTCTTAATTTTTTGAATTTTTTTGGTATTTTTTTCGGAATTCTCAAGTTTGACTCGAGTAGAAACACTCCGTAACGAGAATTTCTTTTTACCTATTTCTCGGCCTCTCCCTACCCGTTTTGCCTTGAAATAATGTCAGAATGATGTTTCTTAATTTTTCGAATTTTTTTGCTATTTTTTTTCGGAATTCTCTAGTTTGGCTCGTGTAGAAACGGTCCCGTACGAGAATTTCTTTTTCCCTCTTTCTCAGCTTGTCCTGATCCGTTTTGGCGTGAAATAATGTCAGAATGATGTTTCTTAATTTTTTAAATTTTTTTGGTAATTTTTTCGGAATTCTCAAGTTTGGCTCAGGTATAAACGGTCCAGAATGAGAATTTCTTTTTCTCTATTTCTCAGCTTCTCCCGACCCGTTTTGGATTAAAATAAATCTAGAATGATGTTTCTTAATTTTTTAAGTTTTTTTGCTATTTTTTTCGGAATTCTGTAATTTAGCTCGTGTAGAAACGGTCCAGAATGAGAATTTCTTTTTCTTTATTTCTTAGCTTCTCCCGACCCGTTTTGGATTAAAATAAAGCTAGAATGATATTTTTTAATTTTTTAAGTTTTTTTGCTATTTTTTTCGGAATTTTCTAGATTGGCACGGGTAGAAACGGTCTAGAACGAGAATTTCTTTTTCTCTATTTCTCGGTCTCTCCCGACCCGTTTTGGCTTGAGATAATGTTTGAATGATATTTCTTAATTTTTTGAATTTTTTTGCTATTTTTTTCGGAATTGTAAAGTTTGGCTCGGGTAGAAACGGTCCGGAATGAGGATTTATTTTTCTCTATTTCTCGACCTCTCTCGACCCGTTTTAGTTTGAAATAACATCAGATTGATGTTTTTTAATTTTTTGAATTTTTTTGCTATTTTTTTTTGGAATTCTAATTTGACTCGAGTAGAAACGGTCTGTAACAAGAATTTCTTTTTACCTATTTCTCGGTCTTTCCCGACCCGTTTTGGCTTTAAATAATGTCTGAATGATGTTTCTTAATTTTTCGAATTTTTTTTGTATTTGTTTCGGAATTCTCAAGTTTGACTCGAGTAGAAACGGTCTGTAACGAGAATTTCTTTTTGCCTATTTCTCGGCCTCTCCCGACCCGTTTTGGCTTGAAATAATGTCAGAATGATGTTTCTTAATTTTTTTGAATTTTTTTGCTATTTTTTTCGGAATTCTCTAATTTGACTCGTGTAGAAATGGTCCCTTATGAGAATTTCTTTTTCCCTCTTTCTCAGCTCGTCCTGATCCGTTTTGGCATGAAATAACGTCATAATGATGTTTTTTAGTTTTTTGAATTTTTTTGGTATTTTTTTTTTCGGAATTCTCTATTTTGGCTCGAGTAGAAACGGTCCAGAAGGAGAATTTTTTTTTTCTCTATTTCTCAGCTTCTCCCGACCCGTTTTGGCTTGAAATAATGCCAAATTGATATTTTTTAATTTTTTGAGTTTTTTTGCTATTTTTTTGGGAATTCTGTAATTTGGTTCGTGTAGAAACGGTCCCGAACAAGAATTTCTTTTTCCCTCTTTCTCTGCTTGTCCTGATCCGTTTTGGAGTGGAATAATGTCAGAATGATGTTTTTTAATTTTTTGAATTTTTTTGTTATTTTTTTTCAGAATTCTCCAGATTCGCTCGAGTAGAAACGGCCCCGAACAAGAATTTCTTTTTCCCTATTTGTTGGCCTCTCTCGTCCCGTTTTAGTTTGAAATAACGTCAGAATGATGTTTTTTAATTTTTTGAATTTTTTTACTATTTCTTTTCGGAATTCTCTAGTTTGACTCGAGTACAAACGGTCCGTAAGGAGAATTTCTTTTTACCTATTTCTCGGCCTGTCCCGACCTGTTTTGGCTTGAAATAATGTTCGAATGGTATTTCTTAATATTTTGAATTTTTTTGGTATTTTTTTCGGAATTCTCAAGTTTGGCTCGGGTAGAAACAGTCAAGAATGAGAATTTCTTTTTCTCTATTTCTCTGCTTCTCCCGACCCGTTTTGGCTTGAAATGAAGTCAGAATGATATTTTTTAATTTTTTGAGTTCTTTTGCTTTTTTTTTTTTTCGGAATTCTGTAACTTGGCTCGTGTAGAAACGGTCCCGGATGAGAATTTCTTTTTCCCTTCTTTCTCTGCTTGTCCTGATCCGTTTTGGCGTGAAATAATGTCAGAATGATGTTTTTTAATTTTTTGAATTTTTTTGCAATTTTTTTTTCGGAATTCTCTAGTTTGGCTCGTGTAGAAACGGTCCCGTACGAGAATTTCTTTTTCCCTCTTTCTCAGCTTGTCCTGATCTGTTTCGGCGTGAAATAATGTCAGAATGATGTTTTTTAATATTTTGATTTTTTTTGGTTTTTTTTTCGAAATTCTCTATTTTGGCTCGAGTAGAAACGGTCCAAAATGAGAATCTATTTTTCTCTATTTCTCAGCTTCTCCCGATCCGTTTTGGCTTGAAATAAAGCCAGAATAATATTTTTTTATTTTTTGAGTTTTTTTGCTATTTTTTTTGGAATTCTCTAATTTGGCTCGTGTAGAAATTGTCCCGTACGTGAATTTCTTTTTCCCTCTTTCTTGGCTTGTCCTTATCCGTTTTGGACTGAAATAATGTCATAATGATGTTTTTTATTTTTTTGACTTTTTTTGTTATTTTTTTCGAAATTCTCTAGTTTAGCTCGGGTAGAAACGGTCCAGAACGAGAATTTCTTTTTCTCTATTTCTCGGCCTGTCCCGACATGTTTCGGCTTGAAATAATGTTCGAATGATGTTTCTTAATTTTTTGAATTTTTTTGCTATTTTTTTCGGAATTCTCTTGTTCGCCTCGGATAGAAACGGTATAGAACGAGAATTTCTTTTTCTCAATTTCTTGACCTCTCCCAACCCGTTTTGGCTTGAAATAACTTCAGAATGATGTTTCTTAATTTCTTGAATTTTTTTGCTATTTTTTTCGGAATTCTCTAATTTGCCTCGTGTAGAAACGGTCCCAAACGAGAATTTCTTTTTCTCTCTTTCTCAGCTTGTCCCGATCCGTTTTGGCGTGAAATAAAGTCAGAATTATTTTTTTTTAATTTTTTTGTTATTTTTTTTGGAATTCTCTAGGTTGGCTCGGGCAGAAACAGTCCAGAACGAGTGTTTCTTTTTCTCTATTTCTCGGCCTCTCCTGACCCGTTTTGGCTTGAAATAATGTCCGAATGATGTTTCTTAATTTTTTGAATTTTTTTGCTATTTTTTTCGGAATTCTCTAGTTTGGCTCGTGTAGAAACAATCCCGCACGAGAATTTCTTTCTCCCTCTTTCTTAGCTTGTCCTGATCCGTTTTGGCGTGAAATAATGTCAAAATGATGTTTTTTAATTTTTTTGATATTTTTTTCGGAATTCTCTAGTTTGGCTCGGGTAGAAACGGTCCAGAATGAGAATTTCTTTTTCTCTATTTCTCAGCTTCTTCCGATCCGTTTTGGCTTGAAATAAAGCCAGAATGATATTTTTTAATTTTTTTAGCGTTTTTGCTTTTTTTTTCGGAATTCACTAATTTGGCTCATGTAGAAACAATCCCGAACGAGAATTTCTTTTTCCCTCATTCTCAGCTTGTCCTGATCCGTTTTGTCGTGAAATAATGTCAGAATGATGTTTTTCAATTTTTTGAATTTTTTTGGTATTTATATCGGAACTCTCTGGTTTGGCTCGGTTAGAAACGGTCCAGAACGAGAATTTCTTTTTCTCTATTGCTCGCCCTCTCCCGACCCGTTTTAGCTTGAAATAATGTCAGAATGAAGTTTCTTAATTTTTTGAAATTTTTTGCTTTTTTTTTTTTTTTTCGGAATTCTCTAATTTTGCTCGGGTAGAAACGGTCCGGAACGAGAATTTCTTTTTCCCTTTTTCTCGGCCTGTGCTGCATTTTGGCTTGAAATAATGTCAAAATGATATTTTGGAATTTTTTTGCTATTTTTATTATTCGGAATTCTCTAGTTTGACTCGGGTAGAAACGGTCCAGATCGAGAATTTCTTTTTTTCTATTTCTCAGCTTCTTCCGACCCGTTTTGGCTTGAAATAAAGCCAGATTGATATTTTTTAATTTTTTTAGCTTTTTTCTATTTTTTTCGGAACTCTCTAATTTGGATCGTGTAGAAACGGTCTAGAACGAGAATTTCTTTTTCCCTCTTTCTCAGCTTGTCCTGATCCGTTTTAGCGTGAAATAATTTCAGAATGTTGTTTTTTAGTTTTTTGAATTTTTTTGGTTTTTTTTTTCGGAATTCTCTAGTTTGGCTCAGGTAGAAACGGTCCAGATCGAGAATTTCTTTTTCTCTATTTCCCGGCCTCTCCTGACCGGTTTTGGCTTTAAATAATGTTAGAATAATGTTTCTTAATTTTTTGAATTTTTTTGCTTTTTGTTTCGGAATTCTCTAGTTTTGCTCAGGTAGAAACGGTCTGGAATGAGAATTTCTTTTTCCCTTTTTCTCGGCCTGTGCCGTGTTTTGGCATGAAATAATGTCAAAATGACATTTTTGAATTTTTTTGCTATTTTTTTTTTTCAGAATTCCCTAGTTTGGCTCGAGTAGAAACGGTCCAGAATGAGAATTTCTTTTTCTCTATTTCTCGTCCTCTCCCGACCCGTTTTAGCTTGAAATAAAGTCAGAATGATGTTTCTTAATTTTTTGAATTTTTTTGGTATTTTTTTCGGAATTCTCAAGTTTGGCTCAGGTATAAACGATCCAGAATGAGAATTTCTTTTTCTCTATTTCTCAGCTTCACCCGACCCGTTTTGGATTGAAATAAAGCTAGAATGATATTTTTTAATTTTTTAAGTTTTTTTGCTATTTTTTTCGGAATTCTGTAATTTAGCTTGTGCAGAAACGGTCCCGAACGAAAATTTCTTTTTCCCACTTTCTCTGCTCGTCCTGATCCATTTTGGCGTGAAATAATGTCAGAATGATGTTTTTTAATTTTAGAAATTTTTTTGTTATTTTTTTCGGAATTCTCTAGATTGGCACAGGTAGAAACGGTCCAGAACGAGAATTTCTTTTTCCCTCTTTCTCAGCTTGTCCTAATCCGTTTTGACGTGAAATAATGTCAGAATGTTGTTTTTTAATTTTTTGAATTTTTTTGGTATTTTTTTTCAGAATTCTCTGGTTTGGCTCGGGTATAAACGGTCCAGAAAGAGAATTTATTTTTCTCTATTTCCCGGCCTCTCCAGACCCGTTTTGACTTTAAATAATGTCAGAATGATGTTTCTTAATTTTTTGAATTTTTTTGCTTTTTTTTTTTCGGAATTCTCTAGTTTTGCTCAGGTAGAAACGGTCCGGAATGAGAATTTTTTTCCCTTTTTCTTGGCCTCTGCCGCATTTTGGCTTGAAATAATGTCAAAATGACATTTTTGAATTTTTTTGCTATTTTTTTTCGGAATTCCCTAGTTTTGGCTCTGGTAGAAACGGTCCCGAACGAGAATTTCTTTTTCCCTATTTCTCGACCTCGCTCGACCCGTTCTGGGTTTAAATAATGTCAGAATGATGTTTCTTAATTTTTTTAATTTTTTTTGGAATTCTCTAGTTTGGCTCGTGTAGAAGCGGTCCCGAACGAGAATTTCTTTTTCCCTCTTTCTCAGCTTGTCCTGATTCGTTTTGGCGTGAAATAATGTCAAAATGAGTTTTTTTTAATTTTTTGAATTTTTTTGGTATTTTTTTTCGAAATTCTATAGTTTGGCTAGGGTAGAAATTGTCCAGAACAGGAATTTCTTTTTCTCTATTTCTCGTCCTCCCTCGACCCGTTTTGGCTTGAAATAATGTAAGAATGATATTTCTTAGTTTTTTAAATTTATTTGCTATTTTTTTTTGGAATTCTCCAGTTTTGCTCGTGTAGAAACGGTCCGGAACGAGAATTTCTTTTTCCCCTTTTCTCAACCTGTGCCGCATTTTGGATTGAAATAACGTCTAAATGACGTTTTTGAATTTTTTTGCTTTTTTTTTTTTCGGAATTTCCTAGTTTGGCTCGGGTAGAAACGGTCCAGAATGAGAATTTCTTTTTCTCTATTTCTCGTCCTCTCCCGACCCGTTTTGACTTGAAATAATGTCAGAATGATGTTTCTTAATTTTTTGAATTTTTTTGGTATTTTTTTCGGAATTCTCAATTTTGGCTCAGGTATAAACGTTCCAGAATAAGAATTTCTTTTTCTCTATTTCTCAGCTTCTCCCGACCCGTTTTGGATTGAAATAAAGCTAGAATGATATTTTTTAATTTTTTAAGTTTTTTTGCTATTTTTTTCGGAATTCTGTAATTTAGCTTGTGTAGAAACGGTCTCGAATGAAAATTTCTTTTTCCCACTTTCTCTGCTCGTCCTGATCTGTTTTGGTGTGAAATAATGTAAGAATGATATTTTTTAATTTTGAAATTTTTTTATTATTTTTTTGGGAATTCTCTAGATTGGCACGGGTAGAAATGGTCTAGAATGAGAATTTCTTTTTCTCTATTTATCGGCCTCTCCCGACCCGTTCTGGCTTGAGATAATGTCTGAATGATGTTTCTTAATTTTTTGAATTTTTTTGCTATTTTTTTCGGAATTGTCAAGTTTGGCTCGGGTAGAAACGGTCCAGAATGAGAATTTCTTTTTCTCTATTTGTCGGCCTCTCCCAACGCGTTTTGGAGTGAAATAAAGTCAGAACGATGTTTCTTTATTTTTTGAATTTTTTTGCTATTTTTTTCGGAATTCTCTAATTTGCCTCATTTAGAAACAGTCCCGAATGAGAATATCTTTTTCCCTCTTTCTCAGCTTGTCCTGACCCGTTTTGGCGTGAAATAATGTCAAAATGACATTTTTGAATTTTTATGCTATTTTTATTATTCGGAATTCTCTAGTTTGGTTCGGGTAGAAACGGTCCAGAACGAGAATTTCTTTTTCTCGATTTCTCGACCTCTCCCGACCCGTTTCGGCTTGAAATAATGTTTGAATGATGTTTCTTAATTTTTTGAATTTTTTTGTTATTTTTTTCGGAATTCTCTAGTTTGCCTCGGATAGAAACGGGCCAGAACGAGAATTTCTTTTTCTCTATTTCTTGGCCTCTCCCGACCCGTTTTGGCTTCAAATAACATCAGAATGATGTTACTTAATTTTTTGAATTTTTTTGCTTTTTTTTTTTCGGAATTCTCTAATTTGCCACATGAAGAAACGGTCCCGAACGAGAATTTCTTTTTCTCTCTTTCTCAGCATGTCCCGATCCGTTTTGGCGTGAAATAATGTCGGAATGATTTTTTTTAATTTTCTTAATTTTTTTGTTATTTTTTTCGGAATTCTCTAGGTGGCCTTGGGTAGAAACGGTCTAGAACGATTTCTTTTTCTCTATTTCTCGGCCTCTCCCGACCCGTTTTGGCTTGAAATAATGTCCGAATGATGTTTCTTAATTTTTTGAATTTTTTTGCTATTTTTTTTGAAATTCTCTAGTTTGGCTCGTGAAGAAACGATCCCGCACGAGAACTTCTTTCTCTCTCTTTCTCAGCTTGTCCTGATCTGTTTTGGCGTGAAATAATGTCAGAATGATGTTCTTTAATTTTTTTTAATTTTTTTGATGTTTTTTTCGGAATTCTCTAGTTTGGCTCGGGTAAAAACGTTCCAGAATGAGAGTTTCTTTTTCTCTATTTCTCAGCTTCTTCCGATTCGTTTTGGCTTGAAATAAAGCCAGAATGATATTTTTTAATTTTTTGAGCGTTTTTTCTATTTTTTTTGGAATTCACTAATTTGGCTTGGCTCACGTAGAAACGGTCCCGAACGAGAATTTCTTTTTCCCTCTTTCTCAGCTTGTCCTAATCCGTTTTGGCGTGAAATAATGTCAGAATGATGTTTTTTAGTTTTTTGAATTTTTTTGGTATTTATTTCGGAATTCTCTGGTTTGGCTCGGTTAGAAACGGTGAAGAACGAGAATTTCTTTTTCTCTATTTCTCGGCCTCTCCCGACCCGTTTTGGCTTGAAATAATGTCAGAATGAAGTTTCTTAATTTTTTGAAATTTTTTGCTTTTTTTTTTTTTTTCGGAATTCTCTAGTTTTGCTCGGGTAGAAACGGTCCGGAACGAGAATTTCTTTTTCCCTTTTTCTCGGCCTGTGCCGCATTTTGGCTTGAAATAATCTCAAAATGACATTTTTGAATTTTTTTGCTATTTTTATTATTCGGAATTCTCTAGTTTGACTCGGGTAGAAACGGTTCAGAATGAGAATTTCTTTTTCTCTATTTCTCAGCTTCTCCCGACCCGTTTTGGATTGAAATAAAGCTATAATGATATTTTTTTAATTTTTTAAGTTTTTTTGCTATTTTTTTCGTAATTCTGTAATTTAGCTTGTGTAGAAACGGTCCCGAAAGAAAATTTCTTTTTCCCACTTTCTCTGCTCGTCCTGATCCGTTTTTGTGTGAAATAATGTCACAATGATGTTTTTTAGTTTTTGAAATTTTTTTGTTATTTTTTTCGGAATTCTCTAGATTGGCACGGGTAGAAACGGTTCAGAACGAGAATTTCTTTTTCCCTCTTTCTCAGCTTGTCCTGATCCGTTTTGGCGTGAAATAATGTCAGAATGTTGTTTTTTAATTTTTTGAATTTTTTTGGTATTTTTTTCGGAATTCTCTGGTTTGGCTAGGGTAGAAACGGTCCAGAACGAGAATTTCTTTTTCTCTATTTCCCACCCTCTCCTGATCCGTTTTGGCTTTAAATAATGTCAGAATGATGTTTCTTAATTTTTTGAATTTTTTTGCTTTTTTTTTTTTCGGAATTCTCTAGTTTTGCTCAGGTAGAAACGGTCCGAAATGAGAATTTCTTTCTCCCTTTTTCTCGGCCTGTGCCGCATTTTGGCTTGAAATAATGTCAAAATGCCATTTTTGAATTTTTTTGCTATTTTTTTTTCGGAATTCCCTAGTTTGGCTCTGGTAGAAACGGTCCCGAACGAGAATTTCTTTTTCTCTATTTCTCGACCTCTCCCGACCCGTTCTGGCTTTAAATACTGTCAGAATGATGTTTCTTAATTTTTTTTGGAATTCTCTACTTTGGCTCGTGTAGAAGCGGTCCTAAACGAGAATTTCTTTTTCCCTCTTTCTCAGCTTGTCCTGATCCGTTTTGGCGTGAAATAATGTCAAAATGAGTTTTTCTAATTTTTTGAATTTTTTTGGAATTTTTTTCGGAATTCTATAGTTTGGCTCAGGTAGAAACGGTCCAGAACGGGAATTTCTTTTTCACTATTTCTCAGCCTCCCCCGGCCCGTTTTGGCTTGAAATAATGTAAGAATGATATTTCTTAGTTTTTTGAATTTTTTTGCTATTTTTTTTCGGAATTCTCCAGTTTTGCTCGTGTAGAAATGGTCCGAAACGAGAATTTCTTTTTCCCCTTTTCTAAACCTGTGCTGCATTTTGGCTTAAAATAACGTCAAAATGACGTTTTTGAATTTTTTTGCTTTTTTTTTTTTTTTTTTTTCGAAATTCACTAGTTTGGCTCGGGTACAAACGGTCCAGAATGAGAATTTCTTTTACTCTATTTCTCGTCCTCTCCCAACCCGTTTTGGCTTGATATAATGTCAGAATGATGTTTCCTAGTTTTTTGAATTTTTTTGTTATTTTTTTTCGGAATTCTGAAGTTTGGCTCAGGTATAAACGGTCCAGAATGAGAATTTCTTTTTCCCTATTTCTCAGCTTCTCCCAACTCGTTTTGGATTGAAATAAAGCTAGAGTGATTTTTTTAATTTTTTAAGTTTTTTGCTATTTTTTTCGAAATTTTTAATATGGGTCGGGTAGAAACGGTCTAGATTAAGAATTTCTTTTTTTACCTTTCTCGGCCCGTCCCGACCCGTTTTGTCTTGAAATACTGCCGGAATGAGGTTTTTTAATTTTTTGAATTTTTTTACTATTTCTTTCGAAATTTTCTAGTTTGGGTCGGGCTGAAACGGTCCAGATCGAGAATTTCTTTTTCTCTCTTTCTCGGCCTGTCCTGACCCGTTTTGGCTTGAAATACTGCCAGTATAAGGTTTTTTAATTTTTTGAATTTTTTTTCTACTTTTTTCGGAATTTTCTTGTTTGGGTCGGGTAGAAACGGTCCCGATTGAGAATTTCTTTTTCTCTCTTTCTCGGTCTGTCCCGACTCGTTTTGGTTTGAAATACTGCCAGGATTAGGTTTTTTATTTTTTTTTTAATTTTTTTGCTACTTTTTTCGGAATTTTCTTGTTTGGGTCGGAAAGAAACGGTCAAGATCGAGAATTTCTTTTTCTCTGTTTCTCGGCCTGTCCCGACCCGTTTTGGCTTGAAATAATGCCGGAATGCAGTTTATTAATTTTTTGAATTTTTCTGCTATTTTTTCGGAGTTTTCTAGTTTGGGTTGGGTAGAAACGTTCCTGATCGAGAATTTCTTTTTCTTTCTTTCTCGGTCTGTCTCGACTCGTTTTCACTTGAAATACTGCCAGAATTAGGTTTTTAATTTTTTTAATTTTTTTGCTACTTTTTTCGGAATTTTCTAGTTTGGGTCGGAAAGAAGCGGTCCATATCGAGAATTTCTTTTTCCCTCTTTCTCGGTCTGTCTCGACCCGTTTTGGCTTGAAATAATGCCGGAATGCAGTTTTTTGATTTTTTGAATTTTTCTGCTATTTTTTTCGAAATTTTCTTGTTTGGGTAGGGTAGAAACGGTCAAGATCGAGAATTTCTTTTTCTCTCTTTCTCGGCCTGTCCCGACTCGTTTTGGATTGAACTAATGCCGAAATGCAGTTTTTTAATTTTTTGGCTACTTTTTTCGAAATTTTCTAGTTTGGGTCGGGTAGAAACGGTCCAGATCGAGAATTTCTTTTTCTCTCTTTCTAGGCCAGTCCCGACCCGTTTTGGATTGAACTAATGCCGAAATGCAGTTTTTTAATTTTTTTCAATTTTTTGGCTACTTTTTTCGAAATTTTCTAGTTTGGGTCGGGTAGAAACGGTCCAGATCGAGAATTTCTTTTTATCTCTTTCTCGGCCTGTCCCGACCCGTTTTGGCTTGATAGACTGCTAGAATTAGGTTTTTGAATTTTTTGAATTTTTTTGCTACTTTTTTCAGAATTTTCTAGTTTGGGTCGGATCGAAACGGTCCAGATTGAGAATTTCTTTTTCTCTCTTTCTTGGCCTTTCCCGACCCGTTTTGGCTGTAATACTACCAGAATTAGGTTTTTTTAATTTTTTGAATTTTTTTTGCTATTTTTTTTCGGAATTTTCTGGTTTGGGTCGGGTAGAAACGGTCTAGATCGAGAATTTATTTTTCTCTCTTTCTCGGCCTATCTCGACCCATTTTGGCTTGAAATAATGTCAGAATACAGTTTTTTAATTTTTTGAATTTTTCTGCAATTTTTTTCGGAATTTTCTGGTTTGGGTAGAGTAGAAATGGTCCAGATCGAGAATATCTTTTTCTTTCTTTCTTGGCCTGTCCCGACCCGTTTTGGCATGAAATACTGCAAGAATTAGGTTTTTTAATTTTTTTAATTTTTGTGCTACTTTTTTCGAAATTTTCTAGTTTGGGTCGGGTAGAAACGGTCCAGATCGAGAATTTCTTTTTCTCTCTTTCTCGGTCTGTCCCAACCCGTTTTGGCTTGAAATAATGCCGGAATGCGGTTTTTTGATTTTTTGAATTTTTCTGCTATTTTTTTTTAATTTTCTAGTTTGGGTCGGGTAGAAACGGTCCAGATTGAGAATTTCTTTTGCTCTCTTTCTCGGCCAGTCCCGACCCCTTTTTGCTTGAAATACTGCCAGAATGAGGTTTTTTAATTTTTCTAATTTTTTTGCTATTTTTTTTTGAATTTTCTAGTTTGGGTCGGGTAGAAACGGTCCAGATCGAGAATTTCTTTTTCTCTCTGTCTCGGGCTGTCCCAACCCGTTTCGGCTTGAAATACTACCAGAATAAGGTTTTTTAAGTTTTTGAATTTATTTGCAATTTTTTTCGAAATTTTCTAGTTTGGGTCGGGTAGAAACGGTCCAGTTCGAGAATTTCTTTTTCTCTCTTTCTCGGTCTGTCCCAACCCGTTTTGGCTTGAAATAATGTCGGAATACGGTTTTTTGAATTTTTGAATTTTTCTGCTATTTTTTTTGAATTTTCTAGTTTGGGTCGGGTTGAAACGGTCCAGACCGAGAATTTCTTTTTCTCTGTTTCTCGGCCTGTCCCGACCCGTTTTAGCTTGAAATAATGCCGGAATGCTGTTTTTTAATTTTTTGAATTTTTCTGCTATGTTTATCGGAATTCTCTAGTTTGGGTAGGGTAGAAACGGTCCAGATCGAGAATTTTTTTTTTTCTCTTTCTCGGCCTGTCCCGACTCGTTTTGGCTTTAAATACTGCCAGAATAAGGTTTTTTAGTTTTTTTTAATTCTTTTGCTATTTTTTTGAAAATTTTCAAGTTTGGGTCGGGTAGAAACGGCCCAGATTGAGAATATCTTTTTCTCTCTATCTCGACCTGTCTCGACCCGTTTTGGCTGAAATACTGCCAGAATTAGGTTTTTTAATTTTTTGAATTTTTTTGCTATTTTTTTTTCGGAATTTTCTTGTTTGGGTCGGGTAGAAACGGTCCAGATCGAGAATTTATTTTTCTCTCTTTCTCGGCCTATCCCGACCCATTTTGGCTTGAAATAATGTCGGAATGCAGTTATTTAATTTTTTGAATTTTTCTGCAATTTTTTTCGGAATTTTCTGGTTTGGGTAGAGTAGGAACGGTCCAGATTGAGAATATTTTTTTCTTTCTTTCTTGGCCTGTCCCGACCCGTTTTGGCATGAAATACTGCAAGAATTAGGTTTTTTAATTTTTTAAATTTTTTTGCTACTTTTTTTGAAATTTTCCAGTTTGGGTCGGGTAGAAGCGGTTCAGATCGAGAATTTCCTTTTCTCTCTTTCTCGGCCTGTCCCGACCCGTTTTGCCTTCAAATAATGCCAGAATACAGTTTTTTAATTTTTTGAATTTTTCTGCTATTTTTATCGAAATTTTCTTGTTTGGGTCGGCTAGAAACGGTCCAGATTGAGAATATCTTTTTCTCTCTTTCTCGGCCTGTCTCGACCCGTATTGGCTTGAAATACAGCCAGAATAAGTTTTTTAATTTTTTGAATTTTTTTGCTATTTTTTTTGGCATTTTCTAGTTTGGGTCGGGTAGAAACGGTCTAGGTTGAGAATATCTTTTTCTCTCTTTCTCGGCCTGTCCCGACCCGTTTTGGCTTGATATACTACGAGAATTAGGTTTTTAAATTTTTTGAATTTTTTTGCTACTTTTTTCAGAATTTTCTAGTTTGGGTCGGATCGAAACGGTCTAGATTGAGAATTTCTTTTTCTCTCTTTCTTGGCCTGTCCTGACCCGTTTTGGCGTGAAATACTGCAAGAATTAGGTTTTTTAATTTTTTAAATTTTTTTGCTACTTTTTTCGGAATTTTCCAGTTTGGGTCGGGTAAAAGCGGTCCAGATCGAGAATTTCCTTTTCTCTCTTTCTCGGCCTGTCCCGGCCGAATTTGGCTTGAAATAAGGCCGGAATGTTGTTTTTTAGTTTTTTGAATTTTTCTGAAATTTTTTTCGGAATTTTCTAGTTTGGGTCGGGAAGAAACGGTCCAGATCGAGAATTTCTTTTTCTCTCTTTCTCGGCCTGTCCCGACCTGTTTTGGCTTGAAATAATGCCGGAATGTAGTTTTTTAATTTTTTAAATTTTTCTGCTATTTTTTTCGAAATTTTCTAGTTTGGGTCAGGTAGAAACGGTCCATATCGAGAATTTCTTTTTCTCTCTTTCTCGGTCTGTCCCAATCCGTTTTGGCTTGAAATAATGCCGGAATGTGGTTTTTTTATTTTTTGAATTTTTCTGCTATTTTTTTTGAATTTTCTAGTTTGGGTCGGGTAGAAACGGTCCAGATCGAGAATTTCTTTTTCTCTCTTTCTCGGCCAGTCCCGACCCCTTTTTGCTTGAAATACTGCCAGAATGAGGTTTTTTAATTTTTCGAATTTTTTTGTTATTTTTTTTGAAATTTTCTAGTTTGGGTCGGGTAGAAACGGTCCAGATCGAGAATTTCTTTTTCTCTCCGTCTTGGGTTGTCCCAACCCGTTTCGGCTTGAAATACTACCAGAATAAGGTTTTTTAAGTTTTTGAATTTATTTGCAATTTTTTTCGAAATTTTCTAGTTTGGGTCGGGTAGAAACGGTCCAGATCGAGAATTTCTTTTTCTCTCTTTCTCGGCCTATCCCGACCCGTTTTGACTTGAAATACTGCTAGAATGAGGTTTTTTAGTTTTTTAGTTTTTTTGCTATTTTTTTTCGGAATTTTTAATATGGGTCGGGTACAAACGGTCTATATTGAGAATTTCTTTTTCTATCATTCTCGGCCTGTCCCAACCCGTTTTGTCTTGAAATACTGCTGGAATGAGGTTTTTGAATTTTTTGAATTTTTTTACTATTTTTTTCAGAATTTTCTAGTTTGGATCGGGTTGAAACGGTCCAGATCGAGAATTTCTTTTTCTCTCTTTCGCGGCCTGTCCCGCCCCGTTTTGGCTTGAAATACTGCCCGAATTAGGTTTTTTAATTTTTTGAATTTTTTTTTCTACTTTTTTAGGTATTTTCTTGTTTGGGTCGGGCAGAAATGGTCCCGATCGAGAATTTCTTTTTCTCCCTTTCTCGAACTGTCCCGACTCGTTTGGGTTTGAAATACTGCCAGGATTAGGTTTTTTTAATTTTTTTAATTTTTTTGCTACTTTTTTACAAATTTTCTTGTTTGGGTCGGAAGAAACGGTCCGGATCGAGAATTTCTTTTCTCTGTTTCTCGGCTTGTCCCGACCCATTTTGGCTTGAAATAATGCCGGAATGCAGTTTATTAATTTTTTGAATTTTTCTGCTATTTTTTCGTAGTTTTCTAGTTTGGGTTGGGTAGAAACGTTCCAGATCGAGAATTTCTTTTTCTCACTTTCTCCGCCTGTCCTGACTTGTTTTCGCTTGAAATACTGCCAGAATTAGGTTTTTTAATTTTTTTGCTACTTTTTTCAGAATTTTCTAGTTTGGTTCGGAAAGAAACGGTCATGATCGAGAATTTCTTTTTCCTTCTTTCTCGATCTGTCCCGACCCGTTTTGGCTTGAAATAATGTCGGAATGCAGATTTTTGATTTTTTGAATTTTTTTGCTATTTTTTCAAAATTTTCTTGTTTGGGTAGGGTAGAAACGGTCCAGATCGAGAATTTCTTTTTCTCTCTTTCTTGGCCTGTCCCGACCCGTTTTGTCTTGAAATACTGCAAGAATTTGGTTTTTTAATTTTTTGAATTTTTTTGCTATTTTTTTCGAAATTTTCTAGTTTGGGTCGGGTAGAAACGGTCCAAATCAAGAATTTCTTTTTCTCTCTTTCTCAGCCTGTCCCGACCCGTTTTGCCTTGAAATATTGCCAAAATGAGGTTTTTTAGTTTTTTGAATTTTTTTTCTATTTTTTTCGGAATTTTTTGTATGGGTCGGGTAGAAACGGTCTAGATTGAGAATTTCTTTTTCTCTCTTTCTCGGCCTGTCCTGACCCATTTTGTCTTGAAATTTTGCCAGAATGAGGTTTTTTAATGTTTTGAATTTTTCTGCTATTTTTTTCAGAATTTTCAGAATTTCTTTCTCTCTCTTTCTCGGCCTGTAGCGACCCGTTTTGGATTGAAATAATGCCGGAATGCAGTTTTTAATTTTTTGAATTTTTCTGCTATTTTTTTTGGTGTTTTCTAGTTTGGGTCGGGTAGAAACGGTCCAAATCGAGAATTTCTTTTTCTCTCTTTTTTAGCCTATCGCGACCCGTTCTGCCTTGAAATAATGCCGGAATGCAATTTTTTAATTTTTTGAATTTTTTTGCTATTTTTTTTCGAAATTTTCTAGTTTGGGTCGGGTGGAAACGGTCCAAATCTAGAATTTCTTTTTCTCTCTTTCTCAGCCTGTCCCGACCCGTTTTGCCTTGAAATATTTCCAGAACGAGGTTTTTTAGTTTTTTGAATTTTTTTGCTATTTTTTTCGGAATTTTTAGTATGGGTTGGGTAGAAACGGTCTAGATTGAGAATTTCTTTTTCTCTCTTTCTCGGCCTGTCCCGACCCATTTTGTTTTGAAATTTTTCCAGAATGAGGTTTTTTAATGTTTTGAATTTTTCTGCTATTTTTTTTCAGAATTTTCTAGTTTGGGTCGGGTAGAAACGGTTCAGATCGAGAATTTCTTTTTCTCTCTTTCTCAACTTGTCCCGACCCGTTCCGGCTTGACATACTGCCAGAATGAAGTTTGTTAGTTTTTTGAATTTGTTTACTATTTTTTTTCGGAATTTTCTAGTTTCGGTCGGGTAGAAACGGTCTAGATTGAGAATTTCTTTTTCTCTCTTTCTTGGCCTGTCCTGACCCGTTTTGGCTTGAAATACTGCCAGAATGAGGTTTTTTAATTTTTTGAATTTTTTTGCTACTTTTTTCGGAATTTTATTGTTTCGGTCGGGTAGAAAAGGTCCAGATCGAGAATTTCATTTTCTCTCTTTCTCGGCTTGTCCCAACCCGTTTTGGCTTGAAATACTGTCAGAATTAGGTTTTTTAATTTTTTTAATTTTTTGCTACTTTTTTCGAAATTTTCTAGTATTGGTCGGGAAGAAACGGCCAAGATCGAGAATTTCTTTTTCTCTCTTTCTCGGTCTTTCCCGACCCGTTTTGGCTTTAAATAATGCCGGAATGCAGTTTTTTAATTTTTTGAATTTTTCTGATATTTTTTTCAGAATTTTCAAGTTTGGGTCGTGTAGAAACAGTCTAAATCGAGAATTTCTTTTTCTCTCTTTCTAGGCCAGTCTCGACCCGTTTTGGATTGAATTAATGCCGAAATGCAGTTTTTTAATTTTTTGAATTTTTTGGCCACTTTTTTCAGAATTTTCTAGTTCGGGTCGGGTTGAAACGGTCCAGATCGAGAATTTCTTTTTCTCTCTTTCTCGGACAGCCCCGACCCGTTTTGTCTTGAAATACTGCCAGAATGAGGTTTTTTAGTTTTTCGAATTTTTTTGATATTTTTTTTTCGAAATTTTCTAGTATGGGTCGGGTAGAAACGTACCAGATCGAGAATTTCTTTTTCTCTCTTTCTCAGCCTGTCCCGACCAGTTTTGGCTTGAAATAATGCCGAAATGCAGTTTTTTAATTTTTTGAATTTTTCTGCTATATTTTCGAGAATTTTCTAGTTTGGGTCGGGTAGAAACGATCAAGATCGAGAATTTCATTTTCTCTCTTTCTCGGCTTGTCCCGACCCGTTTTGCCTTCAAATAATGCCGGAATGCAGTTTTTTTAATTTTTTGAATTTTTCTGCTATTTTTATCGGAACTTTCTAGTTTGGGTCGGGTAGAAACGGTCCAGATCGAGAATTTCTTTTTCTCTCTTTCTCGGCCTGTCCCGACTCGTTTTGGCTTGAAATACTGCCAGAATGAAGTTTTTTAATTTTTTGAATTTTTTTGCTATTTTTTTTAGAATTTTCTAGTTTGGGTCGGGTAGAAAAGGCCGAGATTAAAAATATCTTTTTCTCTCTTTCTCGGCCTGTCTCGACCTGTTTTGCCTTGAAATACTGCAAGAATTTGGTTTTTTAATTTTTTGAATTTTTTGCTATTTTTTTCGAAATTTTCTAGTTTGGGTAGGGTAGAAATGGTCCAGATCGAGAATTTCTTTTTCCCTCTTTCTCGGCCTGTCCTGACCCGTTTTGTCTTAAAATACTGCAAGAATTTGGTTTTTTAATTTTTTGAATTTTTTTGCTATTTTTTTCGAAATTTTCAGAATTTCTTTTTCTCTCTTTCTCGGCTTGTAGCGACCCGTTTTGAATTGAAATAATGCCGGAATGCAGTTTTTAATTTTTTGAATTTTTCTGCTATTTTTTTGGTGGTTTCTAGTCTGGGTCGGGTAGAAACGGTCCAAATCGAGAATTTCTTTTTCTCTCTTTCTCAGCCTATCGCGACCCGTTCTGCCTTGAAATAATGCCGGAATGCAGTTTTTTAATTTTTTGAATTCTTCTGCTATTTTTTTCGGAATTTTCTGTTTTGGGTCGGGTAGAAACGGTCCAAATTGTGAATTTCTTCTTCTCCCTTTCTCGGACTGTCCCGACCTATTTTGCCTTGAAATAATACCGGAATGCAGTTTTTTAATTTTCTGAATTTTTCTGCTATTTTTTTTGGAATTTTCTAGTTTGGGTCGGGTAGAAACGGTCCAGATCGAGAATTTCTTTTTCTCTCTTTCTCAACTTGTCCCGACCCGTTTCGGCTTGAAATACTGCCAGAATGAGGTTTTTTAATTTTTTGAATTTTTTTACTATTTTTTTCGGAACTTTCTAGTTCGGGTCGGGTAGAAACGGTCCAGATTGAGAATTTCTTTTTCTCTCTTTCTCGGCCAGTCCCGACCCGTTTTGTCTTGAAATACTGCCAGAATGAGGTTTTTTAATTTTTCAAATTTTCTTGCTTTTTTTTTTTCCGAATTTTCTAGTATGGGTCGGGTAGAAACGGTCCAGAACGAGAATTTCTTTTTCTATCTTTCTCAGCCTGTCCCGACCAGTTTTGGCTTGAAATAATGCCGAAATGCAGTTTTTTAATTTTTTGAATTTTTCTGCTATTTTTTTTGAGAATTTTGTAGTTTGGGTCGGATAGAAACGGTCAAGATCGAGAATTTCATTTTCTCTCTTTCTCGGCTTGTCCCGACCCGTTTTGCCTTGAAATAATGCTGGAATGCAGTTTTTTAATTTTTTAAATTTTTCTGCTATTTTTTTCGAAATTTTCTAGTTGGATCGGGTAGAAACGATCTAGACCGAGAATTTCTTTTTCTCTATTTCTCGGCCTGTCCCGACCCGTTTTGGCTTGATATAATGCCGGAATGCATTTTTTTGATTTTTTGAATTTTTCTGCTATTTTTATCTGAATTTTCTAGTTTGGGTCCGGTAGAAACGGTCTAGATCGAGAATTTCTTTTTCTCTCTTTCTCGGCCTGTCCCAACTCGTTTTGGCTTGAAATACTGCCAGAATGAGGTTTTTTAATTTTTTGAATTTTTTTGCTATTTTTTTTTCAGAATTTTCTAGTTTGGGTAGGGTAGAAGCGGCCTAGATTGAGAATATCTTTTTCTCTCTTTCTCGTCCCGTTTTGGCTTGAAATACAGCCAGAATTACGTTTTTTAATTTCTTGAATTTTTTTGCTATTTTTTTGGCATTTTCTGGTTTGGGTCAGGTAGGAACGGTCTAGATTGAGAATATCTTTTTCTCTCTTTCTCAACCTGTCTCGACCCGTCTTGGCTTGAAATACAGCCAGAATAAGTTTTTTAATATTTTGAATTTTTTTGCTATTTTTTTGGCATTTTCTAGTTTGGGTCGGGTAGAAACGGTCTAGGTTGAGAATATCTTTTTCTCTCTTTCTCGGCCTGTCCCGACCCGTTTTGGCATGAAATACTGCAAGAATTAGGTTTTTTAATTTTTTAAATTTTTTTGCTAGTTTTTTCAGAATTTTCCAGTTTGGGTCGGGTAGAAGTGGTCCAGATCGAGAATTTCTTTTTCTCTCTTTCTCGGCCTGTCCCGACCTGTTTTCGCTTGAAATAATGCCGGAATGTAGTTTTTTAATTTTTTGAATTTTTCTGCAATTTTTTTCGAAATTTTCTAATTTGGGTCGGGTAGAAACGGTCCATACCGAGAATTTCTTTTTCTCTCTTTCTCGGTCTGTCCCAACCCGTTTTGGCTTGAAATAATGCCGGAATGCGGTTTTTTGATTTTTTGAATTTTTCTGCTATTTTTTTTTAATTTTCTAGTTTGGGTCGGGTAGAAACGGTCCTGATCGAGAATTTCTTTTTCTCTCTTTCTCGGCCAGTCCCGACCCCTTTTTGCTTGAAATACTGCCAGAATGAGGTTTTTTAATTTTTCAAATTTTTTTGCTATTTTTTTTGGAATTTTCTAGTTTGTGTCGGGTAAAAACGGTCTAGATCGAGAATTTCTTTTTCTCTCTGTCTCGGGCTGTCCCAACCCGTTTTGGCTTGAAATACTACCAGAATAAGGTTTTTTAAGTTTTTGAATTTATTTGCAATTTTTTTCGGAATTTTCTAGTATGGGTCGGGTACAAACGGTCTATATTGAGAATTTCTTTTTCTGTCTTTCTCGGCCTGTCCCGACCCGTTTTGTCTTGAAATACTGCCGGAATGAGGTTTTTTAATTTTTTGAATTTTTTTACTATTTTTTTCAGAATTTTCTAGTTTGGATCGGGTTCAAACGGTCCATATCGAGAATTTCTTTTTCTCTCTTTCGCGGCCTGTCCCGCCCCGTTTTGGTTTGAAATACTGCCAGAATTAGGTTTTTTAATTTTTTGAATTTTTTTTTCTACTTTTTTAGGAATTTTCTTGTTTGGGTCGGGCAGAAATGGTCCCGATCGAGAATTTCTTTTTCTCTCTTTCTCGGCCAGTCCCGACTCGTTTGGGTTTGAAATACTGCCAGGATTAGGTTTTTTTAATTTTTTTGCTACTTTTTTCGAAATTTTCTTGTTTGGGTCGGAAGAAACGGTCCTGATCGAGAATTTCTTTTTCTCTGTTTCTCGGCTTGTCCCGACCCATTTTGGCTTGAAATAATGCCAGAATGCAGTTTATTAATTTTTTGAATTTTTCTGCTATTTTTTCGTAGTTTTCTAGTTTGGGTTGGGTAGAAACGTTCCAGATCGAGAATTTCTTTTTCTCTCTTTCTCGGCCTGTCCCGACTCGTTTTCGCTTGAAATACTGCCAGAATTAGGTTTTTTAATTTTTTTGCTACTTTTTTCGGAATTTTCTAGTTTTGGTCGGAAAGAAACGGTCATGATCGAGAATTTCTTTTTCCCTCTTTCTCGGTCTGTCCCGACCCGTTTTGGCTTGAAATAATGTCGGAATGCAGATTTTTGATTTTTTGAATTTTTTTGCTATTTTTTCGAAATTTTCTTGTTTGGGTAGGGTAGAAACGGTCCAGATCAAGAATTTCTTTTTCTCTCTTTCTCGGCCTGTCCCGACCCGTTTTGGCTTGAAATACTGCAAGAATTTGGTTTTTTAATTTTTTGAATTTTTTTGCTATTTTTTTCGAAATTTTCTAGTTTGGGTCGGGTAGAAACGGTCCAAATCTAGAATTTCTTTTTCTCTCTTTCTCAGCCTGTCCCGACCCGTTTTGCCTTGAAATATTGCCAGAATGAGGTTTTTTAGTTTTTTCAATTTTTTTACTATTTTTTTCGGAATTTTTAGTATGGGTCTGGTAGAAACGGTCTAGATTGAGAATTTCTTTTTCTCTCTTTCTCGGCCTTTCCCGACCCATTTTGTCTTGAAATTTTGCCAGAATGAAGTTTTTTAATGTTTTGAATTTTTCTACTATTTTTTTCAGAATTTTCAGAATTTCTTTTTCTCTCTTTCTCAACTTGTCCCGACCCGTTTTGGATTGAAATAATGCCGGAATGCAGTTTTTAATTTTTTGAATTTGTTTACTATTTTTTTTCGGAATTTTCTAGTTTGGGTCGGGTAGAAACGGTCTAAATTGAGAATTTCTTTTTCTCTCTTTCTTGGCCTGTCCTGACCCGTTTTGGCTTGAAATACTGCCAGAATGAGGTTTTTTAATTTTTTGAATTTTTTTACTACTTTTTTCGGAATTTTCTTGTTTGGGTTGGGTAGAAAAGGTCCCAGATCGAGAATTTCTTTTTCTCTCTTTCTCGGCCTGTCCCGACCCGTTTTGGCTTGAAATAATGCCGGAATGCGGTTTTTCAATTTTTTCAACTTTTCTGCTATTTTTTTCAGAATTTTCTTTTTTGGATTGGGTAGAAACGGTTCAGATCGAGAATTTCATTTTCTCTCTTTCTCAGCCTGTCCCGACCTGTTTTGCCTTGAAATACTGTCAGAATTAGGTTTTTTAATTTTTTGAATTTTTTGCTACTTTTTTCGAAATTTTCTAGTTTTGGTCGGGAAGAAACGGCCAAGATCGAGAATTTCTTTTTCTCTCTTTCTCGGTCTTTCCCGACCCGTTTCGGCTTGAAATACTGCCAGGATTAGGTTTTTTTAATTTTTCTGATATTTTTTTCAGAATTTTCTAGTTTGGGTCGGGTAGAAACGGTCCAGATCGAGAATTTCTTTTTCTCTCTTTCTCGGTCTGTCCCGACCCGTTTTGGATTGAACTAATGCCGAAATGCAGTTTTTTAATTTTTTGAATTTTTCTGCTATTTTTTCGAAATTTTCTAGTTCGGGTCGGGTAGAAACGGTCCAGATCAAGAATTTCTTTTTCTCTCCTTCTCGGCCAGTCCCTACCCGTTTTGTCTTGAAATACTGCAAGAATTTGGTTTTCTAATTTTTTGAATTTTTTTGCTATTTTTTTTCGAAATTTTCTAGTATGGGTCGGGTAGAAACGGTCCAAATCTAGAATTTCTTTTTCTCTCTTTCTCAGCCTGTCCCGACCCGTTTTGCCTTGAAATAATGCCGAAATGCAGTTTTTTAATTTTTTGAATTTTTCTGCTATATTTTCGAGAATTTTTAGTATGGGTTGGGTAGAAACGGTCAAGATCGAGAATTTCATTTTCTCTCTTTCTCGGCCTGTCCCGACCCATTTTGTTTTGAAATTTTTCCAGAATGAGGTTTTTTAATGTTTTGAATTTTTCTGCTATTTTTATCGGAATTTTCTAGTTTGGGTCGGGTAGAAACGGTTCAGATCGAGAATTTCTTTTTCTCTCTTTCTCAACTTGTCCCGACCCGTTCCGGCTTGAAATACTGCCAAAATGAAGTTTGTTAGTTTTTTGAATTTGTTTACTATTTTTTTTCGGAATTTTCTAGTTTGGGTCGGGTAGAAACGGCCCAGATTGAGAATTTCTTTTTCTCTCTTTCTTGGCCTGTCCTGACCCGTTTTGCCTTGAAATACTGCAAGAATTTGGTTTTTTAATTTTTTGAATTTTTTTGCTATTTTTTTCGAAATTTTCTAGTTTGGGTAGGGTAGAAAAGGTCCAGATCGAGAATTTCTTTTTCTCTCTTTCTCGGCCTATCCCGACCCGTTTTCGCATAAAATACTGCAAGAATTTGGTTTTTTAATTTTTTTAATTTTTTTGCTACTTTTTTCGAAATTTTCTATTTTGGGTCGGGAAGAAACGGCCAAGATCGAGAATTTCTTTTTCTCTCTTTCTCGGCCTGTCCTGACCGAATTTGGCTTGAAATAATGCCGGAATGCAGTTTTTTAATTTTTTGAATTTTTCTGATATTTTTTTCAGAATTTTCTAGTTTGGGTCGTGTAGAAACAGTCTAAATCGAGAATTTCTTTTTCTCTCTTTCTAGGCCAGTCTCGACCCGTTTTGGATTGAATTAATGCCGAAATGCAGTTTTTTAATTTTTTGAATTTTTTGGCCACTTTTTTCAGAATTTTCTAGTTCGGGTCGGGTTGAAACGGTCCAGATCGAGAATTTCTTTTTCTCTCTTTCTCGGACAGCCCCGACCCGTTTTGTCTTGAAATAATGCCGGAATGCAGGTTTTTTAGTTTTTTGAATTTTTCTGCTATTTTTTTTTCGAAATTTTCTAGTTTGGGTCGGGTAGAAACGGTCCAGATCGAGAATTTCTTTTTCTCTCTTTCTCAGCCTGTCCCGACCAGTTTTGGCTTGAAATAATGCCGAAATGCAGTTTTTTAATTTTTTGAATTTTTCTGCTATATTTTCGAGAATTTTCTAGTTTGGGTCGGGTAGAAACGATCAAGATCGAGAATTTCTTTTTCTCTCTTTCTCGGCTTGTCCCGACCCGTTTTGCCTTCAAATAATGCCGGAATGCAGTTTTTTTAATTTTTTGAATTTTTCTGCTATTTTTATCGGAACTTTCTAGTTTGGGTCGGGTAGAAACGGTCCAGATCGAGAATTTCTTTTTCTCTCTTTCTCGGCCTGTCCCGACTCGTTTTGGCTTGAAATACTGCCAGAATGAAGTTTTTTAATTTTTTGAATTTTTTTGCTATTTTTTTCAGAATTTTCTAGTTTGGGTCGGGTAGAAAAGGCCGAGATTAAAAATATCTTTTTCTCTCTTTCTCGGCCTGTCTCGACCTGTTTTGCCTTGAAATACTGCAAGAATTTGGTTTTTTAATTTTTTGAATTTTTTGCTACTTTTTTCGAAATTTTCTAGTTTGGGTAGGGTAGAAATGGTCCAGATCGAGAATTTCTTTTTCTCTCTTTCTCGGCCTGTCCTGACCCGTTTTGTCTTAAAATACTGCAAGAATTTGGTTTTTTAATTTTTTGAATTTTTTTGCTATTTTTTTCGAAATTTTCAGAATTTCTTTTTCTCTCTTTCTCGGCTTGTAGCGACCCGTTTTGAATTGAAATAATGCCGGAATGCAGTTTTTAATTTTTTGAATTTTTCTGCTATTTTTTTGGTGGTTTCTAGTCTGGGTCGGGTAGAAACGGTCCAAATCGAGAATTTCTTTTTCTCTCTTTCTCAGCCTATCGCGACCCGTTCTGCCTTGAAATAATGCCGGAATGCAGTTTTTTAATTTTTTGAATTCTTCTGCTATTTTTTTCGGAATTTTCTGTTTTGGGTCGGGTAGAAACGGTCCAAATTGTGAATTTCTTCTTCTCCCTTTCTCGGACTGTCCCGACCTATTTTGCCTTGAAATAATACCGGAATGCAGTTTTTTAATTTTCTGAATTTTTCTGCTATTTTTTTTGGAATTTTCTAGTTTGGGTCGGGTAGAAACGGTCCAGATCGAGAATTTCTTTTTCTCTCTTTCTCAGCTTGTCCCGACCCGTTTTGGCTTGAAATACTGCCAGAATGAGGTTTTTTAATTTTTTGAATTTTTTTGCTATTTTTTTCAGAATTTCTAGTTGGGTCGGGTAGAAACGGTCCAGATTGAGAATTTCTTTTTCTCTCTTTCTCGGCCAGTCCCGACCCGTTTTGGCTTGAAATACTGCCAGAATGAGGTTTTTTAATTTTTTGAATTTTTTTGCTATTTTTTTTCGAATTTTCTAGTTTTGGTCGGGTAGAAACGGTCCAGATCGAGAATTTCTTTTTCTCTCTTTCTCGGCCTGTCCCGACCCGTTTTGGCTTGAAATAATGCCGAAATGCAGTTTTTTAATTTTTTGAATTTTTCTGCTATATTTTTTTGAGAATTTTCTAGTTTGGGTCGGTTAGAAACGGTCCAGATCGAGAATTTCTTTTTCTCTCTTTCTCGGCTGTCCCGACCCGTTTTCGGAATTTTCTAGTTCGGGTCGGGTAGAAACGGTCCAGATCGAGAATTTCTTTTTCTCTCTTTCTTGGCCAGTCCCGACCCGTTTTGTCTTGAAATACTGCCGGAATGAGGTTTTTTAATTTTTTGAATTTTTTTGCAATTTTTTTTTCGAAATTTTCTAGTATGGGTCGGGTAGAAACGGTCCAGATCGAGAATTTCTTTTTCTCTCTTTCTCGGCCTGTCCCGACCCATTTTCGCTTGAAATAATGCCGAAATGCAGTTTTTTAATTTTTTGAATTTTTCTGTTATATTTTCGAGAATTTTCTAGTTTGGGTCGGGTAGAAACGGTCAAGATCGAGAATTTCATTTTCTCTCTTTCTCGGTTTGTCCCGACCTGTTTTGCCTTCAAATAACGCCGGAATGCAGTTTTTTAATTTTTTTAATTTTTCTGCTATTTTTATCGAAATTTTCTAGTTTGGGTCGGGTAGAAACGGTCCAGATTGAGAATTTCTTTTTCTCTCTTTCTAGGCCTCTCTCGACCCTTTTTCGCTTGAAATACTACCAGAATGAAGTTTTTTAATTTTTTTTAACTTTTTTGCTATTTTTTCCGGAATTTTCTAGTTTGGGTCGGGTAGAAACGGCCCAGATTGAGAATATCTTTTTCTCACTTTCTCGGCCTGTCTCGACCCGTTTTGCCTTGAAATACTGCAAGAATTTGGTTTTTTAATTTTTTGAATTTTTTGGCTATTTTTTTCGAAATTTTCTAGTTTGGGTCAAGTAGAAACGGTCCAGATCGAGAATTTCTTTTTCTCTCTTTCTCGGCCTGTCCCGACCCGTTTTGTCTTGAAATAATGCAGGATTGCAGTTTCCTAGTTTTTTTGAATTTTTTTGCTATTTTTCTCGAAATTTTCTAGTCTGTGTCGGGTAGAAACGATCTAAATCAAGAATTTATTTTTCTCTCTTTCTCAGCCTGTCCCAACCCGTTTTGCCTTGAAATACTGTCAGAATGAGGTTTTTTAGTTTTTTGAATTTTTTTCTATTTTTTTCAGAATTTTCTAGATATGGTCGGGTAGAAACGGTCCAGATCGAAAATTTGTTTTTCTCTCTTTCTCGGCCTGTCCCGACCCATTTTGTCTTGAAATTTTGCCAGAATGGGGTTTTTTAATGTTTTGAATTTTTCTGCTATTTTTTTTCAGAATTTTCAGAATTTCTTTTTCTCTCTTTCTCGGCCTGTAGCGACCCGTTTTGGATTGAAATAATGCTGGAATGCAGTTTTTAATTTTTTGAATTTTTCTACTATTTTTTTGGTGTTTTCTAGTTTGGGTCGGGTAGAAACGGTCCAAATCGAGAATTTCTTTTTCTCTCTTTCTCAGCCTATCGCGACCCGTTCTGCCTTGAAATAATGCCGGAATGCAGTTTTTTAATTTTTTGAATTTTTCTGATATTTTTTTTCAGAATTTTCTAGTTTCGGTCGGGTAGAAACGGTCCAGATCGAGAATTTCTTCTTCTCCGTTTCTCGGCCTGTCCCGACCCGTTTTGGCTTGAAATAATGCCGGAATGTGGTTTTTCAATTTTTTCAATTTTTCTGCTGTTTTTTCCGAATATTTTCTATTTTGGGTCGGGTAGAAACGGTCCAGATCGAGAATTTCTTCTTCTCCCTTTCTCGGCCTGTCCCGACCTGTTTTGCCTTGAAATAATACCGGAACGCAGTTTTTCAATTTTCTGAATTTTTCTGCTATTTTTTTCGGAATTTTCTAGTTTGGGTCGGGTAGAAACGGTCCAGATCGAGAATATCTTTTTCTCTCTTTCTCAACTTCTCTCGACCCGTTTCGGCTTGAAATACTGCCAGAATGAGGTTTTTTAATTTTTTTAATTTTTTTACTATTTTTTTTCGAAATTTTCTAGTTTGGGTCGGGTGGAAACGGTCTAGATTGAGAATTTCTTTCTCTCTTTCTTGGCCTGTCCTGACCCGTTTTGACTTGAAATACTGCCAGAATGAGGTTTTTTACTTTTTTGAAATTTTTTGCTACTTTTTAAGGAATTTTCTAGTTTTGGTCGGGTAGAAAAGGTCGAGATCGAGAATTTCTTTTTCTCTCTTTCTCGGCCTGTCCCGGCCCGTTTTGGCTTGAAATAATGCCGAAATTTAGTTTTTTAAATTTTTAAATTTTTCTGCTATTTTTTTCAGAATTTTCTTTTATCGATCGGGTAGAAACGGTTCAGATCGAGAATTTCATTTTCTCTCTTTCTCGGGCTGTCCCAACCCGTTTTGGGTTGAAATACTGCCAGAATTTAGTTTTTTAATTTTTTGAATTTTTTGCTACTTTTTTCGAAATTTTCTAGTTTTGGTCGGGAAGAAACGGCCCAGATCGAGAATTTCTTTTTCTCTCTTTCTCGGTCTTTCCCGACCCGTTTTGGCTTTAAATAATGTCGGAATGCAGTTTTTTAATGTTTTGAATTTTTTGGCTACTTTTTTCGGAATTTTCTAGTTTGGGTCGGGTAGAAACGGTCCAGATCGAAAATTTCTTTTTCTCTCTTTCTAGGCCAGTCCTGACCTGTTTTGGATTGAACTAATGCCGAAATGCAGTTTTTTAGTTTTTTGAATTTTTTGGCTACTTTTTTCGGAATTATCTAGTTCGGGTCGGGTAGAAGCGGTCCAGATCGAAAATTTCTTTTTCTCTCTTTCCCGGTCAGTCCCGACCCGTTTTGTCTTGAAATACTGCCAGAATTTTTTGCTATTTTTTTTTCGGAATTTTCTAGTATGGGTCGGGTAGAAACGGTCTAGAACGAGAATTTCTTTTTCTCTTTATCTCAGCCTGTCCCGACCAGTTTTGGCTTGAAATATGTCCGAAATGCAGTTTTTTAATTTTTTGAATTTTTTTGCTATTTTTTTGAGAATTTTGTAGTTTGGGTCGGATAGAAACGGTCAAGATCGAGAATTTCATTTTCTCTCTTTCTCGGCTTGTCCCGACCCGTTTTGCCTTGAAATAAAGACGGAATTCAGTTTTTTAATTTTTTGAATTTTTTTGCTATTTTTTTTCGGAATTTTCTAGTTAGGAACGGGTAGAAATGATCTAGACCGAGAATTTCTTTTTATCTATTTCTCGGCCTGTCCCTACCCGTTTTGGCTTGATATAATGCCGGAATGCATCTTTTAATTTTTTTAATTTTTCTGCTATCTTTATCGGAATTTTCTAGTTTGGGTCGGGTAGAAACGGTCCAGATCGAGAATTTCTTTTTCTCTCTTTCTCGGCCTGTCCCAACTCGTTTTGGCATGAAATACTGCCAGAATGAGGTTTTTTAATTTTTTGAATTTTTTTGCTATTTTTTTCAGAATTTTCTAGTTTGGGTAGGGTAGAGACGGCCCAGATTGAGAATAGCTTTTTCTCTCTTTCTCGGCCCGTTTTGGCTTGAAATACAGCCAGAATTATGTTTTTTAATTTCTTGAATTTTTTTGCTATTTTTTTGGCATTTTCTAGTTTGGGTCGGGTAGAAACGGTCTAGATTGAGAATATCTTTTTCTCTCTTTCTCGACCTGTCTCGACCCGCCTTGGCTTGAAATACAGCCAGAATAAGTTTTTTAATTTTTTGAATTTTTTTGCTATTTTTTTGGCATTTTCTTTTTTGGGTCGGGTAGAAACGGTCTAGGTTTTTTTTTTTTTTTTGTCTAGGTTGAGAATATATTTTTCTCTCTTTCTCGGCCTGTCCCGACCCGTTTTGGCATGAAATACTGCAAGAATTAGGTTTTTTAATTTTTTAAATTTTTTGCTACCATTTTCGGAATTTTCCAGTTTGGGTCGGGTAGAATCGGTCCAGATCGAGAATTTATTTTTCTCTCTTTCTCGGCCTGTCCTGACCGAATTTGGCTTGAAATAATGCTGGAATGCTGTTTTTTAATTTTTTGAATTTTTCTGAAATTTTTTTCGGAATTTTCTAGTTTGGGTCGGGAAGAAACGGTCCAGATCGAGAATTTCTTTTTCTCTCTTTCTCGGCCTGTCCCGACCTGTTTTCGCTTGAAATAATGCCGGAATGTAGTTTTTTAATTTTTTGTATTTTTCTGCTATTTTTTTTGAAATTTTCTAATTTGCGTCGGGTAGAAACGGTCCATACCGAGAATTTCTTTTTCTCTCTTTCTCGGTCTGTCCCAACCCGTTTTTGCTTGAAATAATGCCGGAATGCGGTTTTTTGATTTTTTGAATTTTTCTGCTATTTTTTTTTAATTTTCTAGTTTGGGTCGGATAGAAACGGTCCAGATCGAGAATTTCTTTTTCTCTCTTTCTCGGCCAGTCCCGACCCCTTTTTGCTTGAAATACTGCCAGAACGAGGTTTTTTAATTTTTCAAATTTTTTTGCTATTTTTTTTTGGAATTTTCTAGTTTGTGTCGGGTAAAAACGGTCCAGATCGAGAATTTCTTTTTCTCTCTGTCTCGGGCTGTCCCAACCCGTTTTGGCTTGAAATACTACCAGAATGAGGTTTTTTAAGTTTTTGAATTTATTTGCAATTTTTTTCAGAATTTTCTAGTATGGGTCGGGTAGAAACGGCCTAGATTGAGAATTTCTTTTTCTATCTTTCTCGGCCTGTCCCGACCCGTTTTGTCTTGAAATACTGCCGGAATGAGGTTTTTTCATTTTTTGAATTTTTTTACTATTTTTTTTTCAGAATTTTATAGTTTGGATCGGGTTGTAACGGTCCATATCGAGAATTTTTTTTTCTCTCTTTCTCGGTCTGTCCCGTCCCGTTTTGGTTTGAAATACTGCCAGAATTAGGTTTTTAATTTTTTGAATTTTTTTTCTACTTTTTTAGCAATTTTCTTGTTTGGGTCGGGCAGAAATCGTCCGGATCGAGAATTTCTTTTTCTCTATTTCTCGGCCTGTCCCGACTCGTTTGGGTTTGAAATACTGCCAGGATTAGGTTTTTTTAATTTTTTTGATACTTTTTTCGAAATTTTCTTGTTTGGGTCGGAAGAAACGGTCCTGATCGAGAATTTCTTTTTCTCTGTTTCTCGGCCTGTCCCGACCCATTTTGTCTTGAAATAATACCGGAATGCAGTTTATTAATTTTTTGAATTTTTCTGCTATTTTTTCGGAGTTTTCTAGTTTGGGTTGGGTAGAAACGTTCCAGATCGAGAATTTCTTTTTCTCTCTTTCTCGGCCTGTCACGGCTCGTTTTCGCTTGAAATACTGCCAGAATTAGGTTTTTTAATTTTTTTAATTTTTTTACTACTTTTTTCGAAATTTTCTAGTTTGGGTCGGAAAGAAACGGTCATGATCGAGAATTTCTATTTCCCTCTTTCTCGGTCTGTCCCGACCCGTTTTGGCTTGAAATAATGCTGAATTGCAGTTTTTTGATTTTTTGAATTTTTCTGCTATTTTTTCGAAATTTTCTTGTTTGGGTAAGGTAGAAACGGTCCAGATCAAGAATTTCTTTTTCTCTCTTTCTCGGCCTGTCCCGACCCGTTTTGGCTTGAAATACTTCAAGAATTTGGTTTTTTAATTTTTTGAATTTTTTTGCTATTTTTTTCGAAATTTTCTATTTTGGGTCGGGTGGAAACGGTCCAAATCTAGAATTTCTTTTTCTCTCTTTCTCAGCCTGTCCCAACCCGTTTTGCCTTGAAATATTGCCAGAATGAGGTTTTTTAGTTTTTTGAATTTTTTTGCAATTTTTTTCGGAATTTTTAGTATGGGTCGGGTAGAAACGGTCTAGATTGAGAATTTCTTTTTCTCTCTTTCTCGGCCTGTCCCGACCCATTTTGTCTTGAAATTTTGCCAGAATGAGGTTTTTTAATGTTTTGAATTTTTCTGCTATTTTTTTCAGAAGTTTCTAGTTTGGGTCGGGTAGAAACGGTTCAAATCGAGAATTTCTTTTTCTCTCTTTCTCAACTTGTCCCGACCCGTTCCGGCTTGAAATACTGCCAGAATGAAGTTTTTTAATTTTTTGAATTTGTTTACTATTTTTTTTCGGAATTTTATAGTTTCAGTCGGGTAGAAACGGTCTAGATTGAGAATTTATTTTTCTCTCTTTCTTGGCCTGTCCTGACCCGTTTTGGCTTGAAATACTGCCAGAATGAGGTTTTTTAATTTTTTGAATTTTTTTGCTACTTTTTTCGGAATTTTCTTGTTTGGGTCAGGTAGAAAAGGTCCAGATCGAGAATTTCTTTTTCTCTCTTTCTCGGCCTGTCCCGACCCGTTTTGGCTTGAAATAATGCCGGAATGTAGTTTTTTAAAATTTAAAATTTTTCTGCTATTTTTTTCAGAATTTTCTTTTTTGGATTGGGTAGAAACGGTTCAGATCGAGAATTTCATTTTCTCTCTTTCTCGGCCTGTCCCAACCCGTTTTGGCTTGAAATACTGTCAGAATTAAGTTTTTTAATTTTTTGAATTTTTTGCTACTTTTTTCGAAATTTTCTAGTTTTGGTCGGGAAGAAATGGCCAAGATCGAGAATTTCTTTTTCTCTATTTCTCGGTCTTTCCCGACACGTTTTGGCTTTAAATAATGCCGGAATGCAGTTTTTTAGTTTTTTGAATTTTTCTGATATTTTTTTTTTCAGAATTTTCTAGTTCGGGTCGGGTAGAAACGGTCCAGATCGAGAATTTCTTTTTCTCTCTTTCTCGGCCAGTCCCGACCCGTTTTGTCTTGAAATACTACCAGAATGAGGTTTTTTAGTTTTTCGAATTTTTTTCTATTTTTTTTTCGAAATTTTCTAGTATGGGTCGGTTAGAAACGGTTCAGATCGAGAATTTCTTTTTCTCTCTTTCTCAGCCTGTCCCGACCAGTATTAGCTTGAAATAATGCCGAAATGCAGTTTTTTAACTTTTTGAATATTTCTGCGATATTTTCGAGAATTTTGTAGTTTGGGTCGGGTAGGAACGGTCAAGATCGAGAATTTCATTTTCTCTCTTTCTCGGCTTGTCCCGACCTGTTTTGCCTTCAAATAATGCCGGAATGCAGTTTTTTAATTTTTTGAATTTTTCTGCTATTTTTATCGGAATTTTCTAGTTTGGGTCGGGTAGAAACGGTCTAGATTGAGAATTTCTATTTCTCTCTTTCTCGGCCTGTCCCGACCCATTTTGTCTTGAAATTTTGCCAGAATGAGGTTTTTTAATGTTTTGAATTTTTCTTCTATTTTTTTTCAGAATTTCTTTTTCTCTCTTTCTCGACCTGTAACGACCCGTTTTGGATTGAAATAATGCCGGATGCAGTTTTTAATTTTTTGAATTTTTCTGCTATTTTTTTGGTGTTTTCTAGTTTGGGTCGGGTAGAAACGGTCCAAATCGAGAATTTATTTTTCTCTCTTTTTCAGCCTATCGCGACCCGTTCTGCCTTGAAATAATGCCGGAATGCAGTTTTTTAATTTTTTGAATTTTTCCGCTATTTTTTTCAGAATTTTCTAGTTTCGGTCGGGTAGAAACGAACCAGATCGAGAATTTCTTCTTCTCCGTTTCTCGGCCTGTCCCGACCCGTTTTGGCTTGAAATAATGCCGGAATGCGGTTTTTCAATTTTTTCAACTTTTCTGCTATTTTTTCCGGAATTTTTTATTTTGGGTCGGGTAGAAACGGTCCAGATCGAGAATTTCTTCTTCTCCCTTTCTCGGTCTGTCCCGACCTGTTTTGCCTTGAAATAATGCCGGAATGCAGTTTTTTAATTTTCAGAATTTTTCTGCTATTTTTTTCAGAATTTTATAGTTTGGGTCGGGTAGAAACGATCCAGATCGAGAATTTATTTTTCTCTCTTTCTCAAATCGTCCCGACCCGTTTCGGCTTGAACTTCTGCCAGAATGAGGTTTTTTAATTTTTTGAATGTTTTTACTATTTTTCTCGGAATTTTCTAGTTTGGGTCGGGTAGAAACGGTCTAGATTGAGAATTTCTTTTTCTCTCTTTCTTGGTCTGTCCTGACCCGTTTTGGCTTGAAATACTACCAGAATGAGGTTTTTTAATTTTTTGAAATTTTTTGCTACTTTTTTCGGAATTTTCTAGTTTGGGTCGGGTAGAAAAGGTCCAGATCGAGAATTTCTTTTTCTCTCTTTCTCGGCCAGTCCCGACCCGTTTTGGCTTGAAATAATGCCGGAATTTAGTTTTTTAAATTTTTCTGCTATTTTTTTCAGAATTTTCTAGTTCGGGTCGGGTAGAAACGGTTCAGATCGAGAATTTCATTTTCTCTCTTTCTCGGCCTGCCCCAACCCGTTTTGGCTTGAAATACTGCCAGAATTTAGTTTTTTAATTTTTTGAATTTTTTGCTACTTTTTTCGAAATTTTCTAGTTTTGGTCGGGAAGAAACGGCCCAGATCGAGAATTTCTTTTTCTCTCTTTCTCGGTCTTTCCCGACCCGTTTTGGCTTTAAATAATGCCGGAATGCAGTTTCTTATTTTTTTGAATTTTTTGGCTACTTTTTTCGGAATTTTCTAGTTTGGGTCGGGTAGAAACGGTCCAGATCGAGAATTTATTTTTCTCTCTTTCTAGGCCAGCCCCGACCCGTTTTGGATTGAACTAATGCCGAAATGCAGTTTTTTAATTTTTTGAATTTTCTGGCTACTTTTTTCGAAATTTTCTAGTTCGGGTCGGGTAGAAACAGTCCAGATCGAGAATTTATTTTTCTCTCTTTCTCGGCCAGTCCCGACCCGTTTTGTCTTGAAATACTGCCAAAATGAGGTTTTTTAATTTTTCGAATTTTTTTGCTTTTTTTTTTTTTTCGGAATTTTCTAGTATGGATCGGGTAGAAACGGTCCAGAACGAGAATTTCTTTTTCTCTCTTTCTCAGCCTGTCCCGACCAGTTTTGGCTTGAAATATTGCCGAAATGCAGTTTTTGAATTTTTTTGCTATTTTTTTTGAGAATTTTGTAGTTTGGGTCGGATAGAAACGATCAAGATCAAGAATTTCATTTTCTCTCTTTCTCGGCTTGTCCCGACCCGTTTTGCCTTGAAATAATACCGGAATGCAGTTTTTTAGTTTTTTGAATTTTTTTGCTATTTTTTTTCGGAATTTTCAAGTTTGGATCGGGTAGAAATGATCTAGACCGAGAATTTCTTTTTCTCTATTTATCGGCCTGTCCCGACCCGTTTTGGCTTGATATAATGCCGGAATGCATTTTTTAATTTTTTTAATTTTTCTGCTATTTTTATCGGAATTTTCTAGTTTGGGTCGGGTAGAAACGGTCCAAATCGAGAATTTCTTTTTCTCTCTTTCACGGCCTGTCCCAACTCGTTTTGGCTTGAAATACTGCCAGAATGAGGTTTTTTAATTTTTTGAATTTTTTTGCTATTTTTTTCAGAATTTTCTAGTTTGGGTAGGGTAGAAACAGCCCAGATTGAGAATATCTTTTTCTCTCTTTCTCGGCCCGTTTTGGCTTGAAATATAACCAGAATTACGTTTTTTAATTTCTTGAATTTTTTTGGCATTTTCTAGTTTGGGTCGGGTAGAAACGGTCTAGATTGAGAATATCTTTTTCTCTCTTTCTCGACCTGTCTCGACCCGTCTTGGCTTGAAATACTGCCAGAATAAGTTTTTTAATTTTTTGAATTTTTTTGCTATTTTTTTGTCATTTTCTATTTTGGGTAGGGTAGAAACGGTCTAGGTTGAGAATATCTTTTTCTCTCTTTCTCGGCCTGTCCCGACCCGTTTTGGCATGAAATACAGCAAGAATTAGGTTTTTTAATTTTTTAAATTTTTTTGCTACTTTTTTCGGAATTTTCCAGTTTGGGTCGGGTAGAAGCGGTCCAGATCGAGAATTTCCTTTTCTCTCTTTCTCGGCCTGTCCTAACCGAATTTGGCTTGAAATAATGCCGGAATGCTGTTTTTAAATTTTTTGAATTTTTCTGAAATTCTTTTCGGAATTTTCTAGTTTGGGTCGGGAAGAAACGGTCAAGATCGAGAATTTCTTTTTCTCTCTTTCTCGGTCTATCCCGACCTGTTTTCGCTTGAAATAATGCCGAAATGTAGTTTTTTAATTTTTTGAATTTTTCTGCTATTTTTTTTCGAAATTTTCTAATTTTGGTCGGGTAGAAACGGACCATACCTAGAATTTCTTTTTCTCTCTTTCTCGGTCTGTCCCAACCCGTTTTTGCTTGAAATAATGCCGGAATGCGGTTTTTTGATTTTTTGAATTTTTCTGCTATTGTTTTTTAATTTTCTAGTTTGGGTCGGGTAGAAACGGTCCAGATCGAGAATTTCTTTTTCTCTCTTTCTCGGCCAGTCCCGACCCCTTTTTGCTTGAAATACTGCCAGAATGAGGTTTTTTAATTTTTCAAATTTTTTTGCTATTTTTTTTGGAATTTTCTAGTTTGTGTCGGGTAAAAACGGTCCAGATCGAGAATTTCTTTTTCTCTCTGTCCCGGGCTGTCCCAACCCGTTTCGGCTTGAAATACTACCAGAATGAGGTTTTTTTAGTTGTTGAATTTATTTGCAATTTTTTTCGGAAATTTCTAGTATGGGTCGGGTAGAAACGGCCTAGATTGAGAATTTCTTTTTCTATATTTCTCGGCCTGTCCCAACCCGTTTTGTCTTGAAATAATGCCGGAATGAGGTTTTTTAATTTTTTGAATTTTTTTACTATTTTTTTTTAGAATTTTATAGTTTGGATCGGGGTGAAACGGTCCATATCGGGAATTTCTTTTTCTCTCTTTCTCGGCCTGTCCCGTCCCTTTTGGTTTGAAATACTGCCAGAATTAGGTTTTTTATTTTTTTGAATTTTTTTTCTACTTTTTTAGGAATTTTCTTGTTTGGGTCGGGCAGAAATGGTCCCGATCGAGAATTTCTTTTTCTCTCTTTCTCGGCCTGTCCCGACTCGTTTGGGTTTGAAATACTGCCAGGATTAGGTTTTTTTTAATTTTTTTGCTACTTTTTTCGAAATTTTCTTGTTTGGGTCGGAAGAAACGGTCCTGATCGAGAATTTCTTTTTCTCTGTTTCTCGGCCTGTCCCGACCCATTTTGTCTTGAAATAATGCCGGAATGCAGTTTATTAATTTTTTGAATTTTTCTGCTATTTTTTCGGAGTTTTCTAGTTTGGGTTGGGTAGAAACGTTCCAGATCGAGAATTTCTTTTTCTCTCTTTCTCGGCCTGTCCCGACTCGTTTTCGCTTGAAATACTGCCAGAATTAGGTTTTTTAATTTTTTTAATTTTTTTGCTCCTTTTTTCGGAATTTTCTAGTTTGGGTCGAAAAGAAACTGTCATGATCGAGAATTTCTATTTCCCTCTTTCTCGGTCTGTCCCGACCCGTTTTGGCTTGAAATAATGCTGGAATGCAGTTTTTCGATTTTTTGAATTTTTCTGCTATTTTTTCGAAATTTTCTTGTTTGGGTAGGGTAGAAACGGTCCATATCAAGAATTTCTTTTTCTCTCTTTCTCAGCCTGTCCCGACCCGTTTTGGCTTGAAATACTGCAAGAATTTGGTTTTTTAATTTTTTGAATTTTTTTGCTATTTTTTTTCGAAATTTTTTAGTTTGGGTCGGGTGGAAACGGTCCAAATCTAGAATTTATTTTTCTCTCTTTCTCAGCCTGTCCCGACCCGTTTTGCCTTGAAATATTGCCAGAATGTGGTTTTTTAGTTTTTTGAATTTTTTTGCTATTTTTTTCGGAATTTTTAGTATGGGTTGGGTAGAAACGGTCTAGATTGAGAATTTCTTTTTCTCTCTTTCTCGGCCTGTCCCGACCCATTTTGTCTTGAAATTTTGCCAGAATGAGGTTTTTTAATGTTTTAAATTTTTCTGCAATTTTTTTCAGAATTTTCTTTTTTGGATCGGGTAGAAACGGTTCAGATCGAGAATTTCATTTTCTCTCTTTCTCGGCCTGTCCCAACCCGTTTTGGCTTGAAATACTGCCAGAATTTAGTTTTTTAATTTTTTGAATTTTTTGCTACTTTTTTCGAAATTTTCTAGTTTTGGTCGGGAAGAAACGGCCCAGATCGAGAATTTCTTTTTCTCTCTTTCTCGGTCTTTCCCGACCCGATTTGGCTTTAAATAATGCCGGAATGCAGTTTTTTAATTTTTTGAATTTTTTGGCTTCTTTTTTCGGAATTTTCTAGTTTGGGTCGGGTGGAAACGGTCCAGATCGTGAATTTTTTTTTTCTCTTTCTAGGCTAGTCCCGACCCGTTTTGGATTGAACTAATGCCGAAATGCAGTTTTTTAATTTTTTGAATTTTTTGGCTACTTTTTTCGGAATTTTCTAGTTCGGGTCGGGCAGAAACGGTCCAGATCGAGAATTTCTTTTTCTCTCTTTCTCGGCCAGTCCCGACCCGTTTTGTCTTGAAATACTGCCAGAATGAGGTTTTTTAATTTTTCGAATTTTTTTGCTATTTTTTTTTCGGAATTTTCTAGTATGGGTCGGGTAGAAACGGTCCAGAATGAGAATTGTTTTTCTCTCTTTCTCAGCCTGTCCCGACCAGTTTTGGCTTGAAATAATGCCGAAATGCAGTTTTTTAATTTTTTGAATTTTTCTGCGATTTTTTTGAGAATTTTGTAGTTTTGGTCTGATAGAAACGGTCAAGATCGAGAATTTCATTTTCTCTCTTTCTCGGCTTGTCTCGACCCGTTTTGCCTTGAAATAATGCCGGAATGCAGTTTTTTAATTTTTTGAATTTTCCTGCTATTTTTTTCGTAATTTTCTAGTTTGGGTCGAGTAGAAACGGTCAGGATCGAGAATTTCATTTTCTCTCTTTCTCGGCTTGTCTCGACCCGTTTTGCCTTGAAATAATGCCGGAATGCAGTTTTTTAATTTTTTGAATTTTTCTGCTATTTTTTTCAGAATTTTCTATTTTGGATCGGGTAGAAACGATCTAGACCAATAATTTCTTTTTCTCTATTTCTCGGCCTGTCCCGACACGTTTTGGCTTGATATAATGCCAGAATGCATTTTTTTAATTTTTTAAATTTTTCTGCTATTTTTATCGGAATTTTCTAGTTTGGGTCGGGTAGAAACGGTCCAGATCGAGAATTTCTTTTTCTCTCTTTCTCGGCCTGTCCCAACTCGTTTTGGCTAGAAATAATGCCAGAATGAGGTTTTTTAATTTTTTGAATTTTTTTGCTATTTTTCTTAGAATTTTCTAGTTTGGGTAGGGTAGAAACGGCCCAGATTGAGAATATCTTTTTCTCTCTTTCTCGGCCCGTTTTGGCTTGAAATACAGCCAGAATTACGTTTTTTAATTTCTTGAATTTTTTTGCTATTTTTTTGGCATTTTCTAGTTTGGGTCGGGTAGAAACGGTCTAGATTGAGAATATCTTTTTCTCTCTTTCTCGACCTGTCTCGACCCGTCTTGGCTTGAAATACAGCCAGAATAAGTTTTTTAATTTTTTGAATTTTTTTGCTATTTTTTTGGAATTTTCTATTTTGGGTCGGGTAGAAACGGTCTAGGTTGAGAATATCTTTTTCGCTCTTTCTAGGCCTGTCCCGACCCGTTTTGGCATGAAATACTGCAATAATTAGGTTTTTTAATATTTTAAATTTTTTTGCTACTTTTTTCGGAATTTTCCAGTTTGGGTCGGGTAGAAGCGGTCCAGATCGAGAACTTCCTTTTCTCTCTTTCTCGGCCTGTCCTGACCGAATTTGGCTTGAAATAATGCTGGAATGCTGTTTTTTAATTTTTTGAATTTTTCTGAAATTTTTTTTCGGAATTTTCTAGTTTGGGTCGGGAAGAAACAGACCAGATCGAGAATTTCTTTTTCTCTCTTTCTCGGCCTGTCCCGACCTGTTTTCGCTTGAAATAATTCCGGAATGTAGTTTTTTAATTTTTTGAATTTTTCTGCTATTTTTTTTGAAATTTTCTAATTTGGGTCGGGTAGAAACGGTCCATACCGAGAATTTCTTTTTCTCTCTTTCTCGGTCTGTCCCAACCCGTTTTTGCTTGAAATAATGCCGGAATGCGGTTTTTTGATTTTTTGAATTTTTCTGCTATTTTTTTTTAATTTTCTAGTTTGGGTCGGGTAGAAACGGTCCAGATCGAGAATTTCTTTTTCTCTCTTTTTCGGCCAGTCCCGACCCCTTTTTGCTTGAAATACTGCCAGAATGAGGTTTTTTAATTTTTCAAATTTTTTTGCTATTTTTTTGGAATTTTCTAGTTTGTGTCGGGTAAAAACGGTCCAGATCGAGAATTTCTTTTTCTCTCTGTCTCGGGCTGTCCCAACCCGTTTTGGCTTGAAATACTACCAGAATGAGGTTTTTTAAGTTTTTGAATTTATTTGCAATTTTTTTTCGGAATTTTCTAGTATGTGTCGGGTAGAAACGGCCTAGACTGAGAATTTCTTTTTCTATCTTTCTCGGCCTGTCCCGACCCATTTTGTCTTGAAATACTGCCGGAATGATGTTTTTTAATTTTTTGAATTTTTTTACTATTTTTTTCAAAATTTTATAGTTTGGATCGGGCTGAAACGGTCCTATCGATAATTTCTTTTTCTCTCTTTCTCGGCCTGTCCCGTCCCGTTTTGGTTTGAAATACTGCCAGAATTAGGTTTTTTAATTTTTTGATATTTTTTTCTACTTTTTTAGGAATTTTCTTGTTTGGGTCGGGAAGAAATGGTCCCGATCGAGAATTTCTTTTTCTCTCTTTCTCGGCCTGTCCCGACTCGTTTGGGTTTGAAATACTGCCAGGATTAGGTTTTTTTAATTTTTTTGCTACTTTTTTCGAAATTTTCTTGTTTGGGTTGAAGAAACGGTCCTGATCGAGAATTTCTTTTTCTCTGTTTCTCGGCCTGTCCCGACCCATTTTGTCTTGAAATAATGCCGGAATGCAGTTTATTAATTTTTTGAATTTTTCTGCTATTTTTTGGAGTTTTCTAGTTTGGGTTGGGTAGAAACGTTCCAGATCGAGAATTTCTTTTTCTCTCTTTCTCGGCCTGTCCCGACTCGTTTTCGCTTGAAATACTGCCAGAATTAGGTTTTTTAATTTTTTTGCTACTTTTTTCGGAATTTTCTAGTTTGGGTCGGAAAGAAACGGTCATGATCGAGAATTTCTATTTCCCTCTTTCTCGGTCTGTCCCGACCCGTTTTGGCTCGAAATAATGCTGGAATGCAGTTTTTTGATTTTTTGAATTTTTCTGCTATTTTTTCGAAATTTTCTTGTTTGGGTAGGGTAGAAACGGTCCAGATCAAGAATTTCTTTTTCACTCATTCTCGGCCTGTCCCGACCCGTTTTGGCTTGAAATACTGCAAGAATTTGGTTTTTAATTTTTTGAATTTTTTTTGCTATTTTTTTCGAAATTTTCTAGTTTCGGTCGGGTGGAAACGGTCCAAATCTAGAATTTCTTTTTCTCTCTTTCTCAGCCTGTCCCGACCCATTTTGCCTTGAAATATTGCTAGAATGAGGTTTTTTAGTTTTTTGAATTTTTTTGCTATTTTTTTTCGGAATTTTTAGTATGCGTCGGGTAGAAACGGTCTAGATTGAGAATTTCTTTTTCTCTCTTTCTCGGCCTGTCGCGACCCATTTTGTCTTGAAATTTTGCCAGAATGAGGTTTTTTAATGTTTTGAATTTTTCTGCTATTTTTTTCAGAATTTTCTAGTTTGGGTCGGGTGGAAACGGTTCAGATCGAGAATTTCTTTTTCTCACTTTCTTAACTTGTCCTGACCCGTTCCGGCTTGAAATACAGCCAGAATGATGTTTTTTAATTTTTTTAATTTGTTTACTATTTTTTTCGGAATTTTCTAGTTTCGGTCGGGTAGAAACGGTCTAGAATGAGAATTTCTTTTTCTCTCTTTCTTGGCCTGTCCTGACCCGTTTTGGCTTGAAATACTGCCAGAATGAGGTTTTTTAATTTTTTGAATTTTTTTGCTACTTTTTTCGGAATTTTCTTGTTTGGGTCGGGTAGAAAAGGTCCAGATCGAGAATTTCTTTTTCTCTCTTTCTCGGCCTGTCCCGACCCGTTTTGGCTTGAAATAATGCCGGAATGTAGTTTTTTAAATTTTTAAATTTTTCTCCTATTTTTTTAGAATTTTCTTTTTTGGATTGGGTAGAAACGGTTCAGATTAAGAATTTCATTTTCTCTCTTTCTCGGCCTGTCCCAACTCGTTTTGGCTTGAAATACTGTCAGAATTAGGTTTTTTAATTTTTTGAATTTTTCGCTACTTTTTTCGAAATTTTCTAGCTTTGGTCGGGAAGAAACGGCCAAGATCGAGAATTTCTTTTTCTCTCTTTCTCGGTCTTTCCCGACCCGTTTTGGCTTTAAATAATGCCGGAATGCAGTTTTTTAATTTTTTGAATTTTTCTGATATTTTTTTCAGAATTTTCTAGTTTGGGTCGGGTAGAAACGGTCCAGATCAAGAATTTCTTTTTCTCTCTTTCTAGGCCAGTCTCGACTCGTTTTGGATTGAACTAATGCCGAAATGCAGTTTTTTAATTTTTTGAATTTTTTGGCTACTTTTTTCAGAATTTTCTAGTTCGGGTCGGGTAGAAACGGTCCAGATCAAGAATTTATTTTTTCTTGAAATACTGCCAGAATGAGGTTTTTTAGTTTTTCGAATTTTTTTGCTATTTTTTTTTCGAAATTTTCTAGTATGGGTCGGGTAGAAATGGTCCAGATCGAGAATTTCTTTTTCTCTCTTTCTCAGCCTGTCCCGACCAGTTTTGGCTCGAAATAATGCCAAAATGCAGTTTTTTAATTTTTTGAATTTTTCTGCTATATTTTCGAGAATTTTGTAGTTTGGGACAGGTAGAAACGGTCAAGATCGAGAATTTCATTTTCTCTCTTTCTCGGCTTGTCCCGACCCGTTTTGCCTTGAAATAATGCCGGAATGCAGTTTTTTAAATTTTTGAATTTTTCTGCTATTTTTTTTCAGAATTTTCTAGTTTGGATCGGGTAGAAACGATCCAGACCGAGAATTTCTTTTTCTCTATTTCTCGGCCTCTCCCGACCCGTTTTGGCTTGATATAATGCCGGAATTCAGTTTTTTAAGTTTTTGAATTTTTCTGCTATTTTTATCGGAATTTTCTAGTTTGGGTCGGGTAGAAACGGTCCAGATCGAGAATTTCTTTTTCTCTCTTTCTCGGCCTGTCCCGACTCGTTTTGGCTTGAAATACTGCCAGAATGAGGTTTTTTAATTTTTTGAATTTTTTTGCTATTTTTTTTTCAGAATTTTCTAGTTTGGGTCGGGTAGAAACGGCCCAGATTGAGAATATCTTTTTTTCTCTTTCTCGGCCTGTTTCGACCCGTTTTGGCTTGAAATACCGCCAGAATTACGTTTTTTAATTTTTTGAATTTTTTTGCTTTTTTTTGGCATTTTCTAGTTTGGGTCGGGTAGAAACGGTCTAGATTGAGAATATCTTTTTCTCTCTTTCTCGGCCTGTCTCGACCCGTTTTGGCTTGGTAGACTGCCAGAATTAGGTTTTTTAATTTTTTGAATTTTTTTGCTACTTTTTTCGGAATTTTCTAGTTTGGGTCAGATCGAAATGGTCCAGATTGAGAATTTCTTTTTCTCTCTTTCTCGGCCTGTCCCGACCCGTTTTGGCCGAAATACTGCTAGAATTAGGTTTTTTAATTTTTTGAATTTTTTTGCAATTTTTTTTCGGAATTTTCTTGTTTGGGTCGGGTAGAAACGGTCCAGATCGAGAATTTCTTTTATTCTCTTTCTCGGCCTGTCCCGACCCATTTTGGATTGAAATAATGCCGAAATGCAGTTTCTTAATGTTTTGAATTTTTCTGCAATTTTTTTTGGAATTTTCTTGTTTGGGTAGAGTAGAAACGGTCCAGATCGAGAATATCGTTTTCTCTCTTTCTCGGCCTGTCCCGACCCGTACCGGCTTGAGAGACTGCTAGAATTAGGTTTTTTAATTTTTTTAATTTTTTTGGTACTTTTTTCAGAATTTTCTAGTTTGGATCGGGTAGAAACGGTCCAGATTGAGAATTTCTTTTTCTCTCTTTCTTGGCCTGTCCCGACCCGTTTTGGCATGAAATACTGCAAGAATTAGGTTTCTTAATTTTTTAAATTTTTTTGTTACTTTTTTCGGAATTTTTCAGTTTGGGTCGGGTAGAAGCGGTCCAGATCAAGAATTTCCTTTTCTCTCTATCTCGGCCTGTCCCGACCGATTTTGGCTTGAAATAATGCC
This sequence comes from Quercus ilex subsp. ballota, assembly GCA_032727855.1. Taxonomy (NCBI): domain Eukaryota; kingdom Viridiplantae; phylum Streptophyta; class Magnoliopsida; order Fagales; family Fagaceae; genus Quercus; species Quercus ilex. The sequence goes on from CM064917.1 coordinate 36,063,619, forward strand.
GGAATAAAGTTTTTTAATTTTTTGAATTTTTCTGAAATTTTTTTCAGAATTTTCTATTTTGGGTCGGGAAGAAACGGTCCAAATCGAGAATTTCTTTTTCTCTCTTTCTCGGCCTTTCTCGACCCGTTTTGGCTTGAAATACTTCTAAAATGAGGTTTTTTGGTTTTTTTGCTACTTTTTTCAGAATTTTCTTATTTGGGTCTGGTAGAAACGGTCTCGATTGAGAATTTCTTTTTCTATCTTTCTCGGCCTGTCCCGACCCGTTTTGTCTTGAAATACTTCCGGAATGAGGTTTTTGAATTTTTTTACTATTTTTTTTCAGAATTTTTTAGTTTGGGTCGGGTTGAAACGGTCCAGATTGAGAATTTCTTTTTCTCTCTTTCTCGGCCTGTCCCGACCCGTTATGGCTCTAAATACTGCCAGAATTAGGTTTTTTAATTTTTTGAATTTTCTTTCTACATTTTTCGGAATTTTCTTGTTTGGGTCGGGTAGAAATGGTCCCGATCGAGAAATTCTTTTTCTCCCTTTCTCGGCCTGTCTCGACTCGTTTGGGTTTGAAATACTGCCAGGATTAAGTTTTTTAATTTTTTTGCTACTTTTTTCGAAATTTTCTTGTTTGGGTCGGAAAGAAACGGTCCAGATCGAGAATTTATTTTTCTCTGTTTCTCGGCCTGTCCCGACTCGTTTTGGCTTGAAATAATGCCGGTATGTAATTTTTTGATTTTTTGAATTTTTCTGCTATTTTTTCAAAATTTTCTAGTTTGGGTCGGGTAGAAACGGTCCAGATCGAGAATTTCTTTTTCTCTCTTTCTAGGCCTATCCCGACCCGTTTTGGCTGGAAATACTGCAAGAATTTGGTTTTTTAATTTTTTAAATTTTTTTGCTATTTTTTTTTTCAGAATTTTTTAGTTTGGGTCGGGCAGAAGCGGTCCAGATCGAGAATTTCCTTTTCTCTCTTTCTCGGCCTGTCCCGAACCGTTTTGCCTTGAAATAATGCCGGAATGCTGTTTTTTAATTTTTTGAATTTTTATGAAATTTTTTTCGGAATTTTCTAGTTTGGGTCGGAAGGAAACGGTCCAGATCGAGAATTTCTTTTTCTCTCTTTCTCGGCCTGTCCCGAACCATTTTTTCTTGAAATTTTGCCAGAACGAGGTTTTTTAATGTTTTGAATTTTTCTTATATTTTTTTTCGTAATTTTCTAGTATGGGTCGGGTAGAAATGGTCCATATCGAGAATTTCTTTTTCTCTCTTTCTCGACCTGTCGCGACCCGTTTCGGGTTGAAATAATGGCGGAATGCAGTTTTTTAATTTTTTGAGTTTTTCTGCTATTTTTTTCGTGTTTTCTAGTTTGGGTCGGGTAGAAACGGTCCAGATCGAGAATTTCTTTTTCTCTCTTTCTCAGCCTATCCCGACCCATTTTCGATTGAACTAATGCTGAAATGCTGTTTTTTAATTTTTGAATTTTTTGGCTACTTTTTTTGGAATTTTCTAGTTTGGGTCGGGTAGGAACGTTCCAGATCGAGAATTTCTTTTTCTCTCTTTCTCGGCCTGTCCCGACCCGTTTTGGCTTGAAATACTGCCAGAATTAGGTTTTTTAATTTTTCAAATTTTTTTGCTACTTTTTTCAAAATTTTCTAGTTTTGGTCGGGAAGAAACGGTCCAGATCAAGAATTTATTTTTCTCTCTTTCTTGGTCTTTCCCGACCCGTTTTGGCTTTAAATAATGCCGGAATTCAGTTTTTTAATTTTTTGAATTTTTCTGATATTTTTTTCAGAATTTTGTAGTTTGGGTCAAGTAGAAACGGTCCAGATCGAGAATTTCTTTTTCACTCTTTCTAGGCCAATCCTGACCCATTTTGGATTGAACTAATGCCGAAATGCAGTTTTTTAATTTTTTGAATTTTTTGGCTACTTTTTTCGGAATTTTCTAAATTTGGTCGGATGGAAACGGTCCAGATCGAGAATTTCTTTTTTTCTCTTTCTCGGGCTGTCCCAACCGGTTTTGGCATGAAATACTGCCAGAATGAGGTTTTTTAATTTTTCTAATTTTTTTCCTATTTTTTTCGAAATTTTCTAATTTGGGTCGGGTAGAAACTGTCCAGATCGAGAATTTCTTTTTCTCTCTTTCTCGACCTGTCCCGACCTGTTTTGGCTTCAAATAATGCCGAAATGCATTTTTTTAATTTTTTTAATTTTTCTGCTATTTTTTTGGGAATTTTCAAGTTCAGGTCGGGTAGAAATGGTCCCGATCGAGAATTTCATTTTCTCTCTTTCTCAGCCTGTCCCGACCCGTTTTGACTTGAAATAATGCCGGAATGCAGTTTTTTAATTTTTTGAATTTTTCTGCTATTTTTTTTCTTCAGAATTTTCTAGTTTGGATCGGGCAGAAACGGTCCAGACCAAGAATTTCGTTTTCTCTCTTTCTCGGCCTGTCTCGGCCCGTTTTGGCTTGAAATACTGCCGGAATACAGTTTTTTAGTTTTTTGAATTTTTCTGCTATTCTTTTGGGAATTTCCTAGTTCGGGTCGGGTAGAAACGGGCCAGATCAAGAATTTCTTTTTCTTTCTTTCTCAGCTTGTCCTGACTTGTTTTGGCTTGAAATACTCCCAGATTTAGGTTTTTTAATTTTTTGAATTTTTTTGCTATTTTTTTAAGAATTTTTTAGTTTGGGTCGGGTCGAAACGGTTCAGATCGAGAATTTATTTTTATCTCTTTCTCAGTCTGTCCGGACCCGTATTGGCTTGAAATACTGCCGTAATGCAGTTTTTTGATTTTTTGAATTTTTTTGCTATTTTTTTTGGGAATTTTCTAGTTTGAGTCGAGTAGAAACGGTCCAGATTGAGAATTTCTTTTCCTCTCTTTCTTGGCCAGTCCCGGCCCGTTTTGGCTTGAAATACTGCCAGAATGGGGTTTTTTAATTTTTCGAATTTTTTTTGGAATTTTATAGTCTGGGTTGGGTAGAAACGGTCCAGATCGAGAATTTCTTTTTCTCTCTGTCTCGGGCTGTCCCGACCCGTTTTCGGAATTTTTAATATGGGTCGGGTATTAACGGTCGAGATTAAGAATTTCTTTTTCTATCTTTCTCGGCCTGTTCCGACCCGTTTTGTCTTGAAATACTGCCGGAATGAGGTTTTTTAATTTTTTGAATTTTTTTGCTATTTTTTTCGGAATTTTCTGGTTTGGGTCGGGTTGAAACGGTCCAGATTGAGAATTTCTTTTTCTCTCTTTCTCGGCCTGTCCCGACCCATTTTCGCTTGAAGTAATGCCGGAATGCAGTTTTTTAATTTTTTAATTTTTCTGATATTTTTTCGGGAATTTTCTAGTTTGGGTCGGGTAGAAATGGTCCAGATCGAGAATTTCTTTTTCTCTCTTTCTCGGTCTGTCCCGACCCGTTTTCACTTGAAGTAATGCCGGAATGCAGTTTTTTAATTTTTTGAACTTTTCTGCTATTTTTTCTGGAATTTTCTAGTTTGGGTCGGGTAGAAACGGTCCAGATCTAGAATTTCTTTTTCTCTCTTTCTAGGCCTCTCTCGACCCTTTTTCGCTTGAAATAATGCCCGAATGCAGTTTTTTAATTTTTTGAATTTTTCTGCTATTTTTTCCGGAATTTTCTAGTTTGGGTCGGGTGAAAACGGGCCAGATCGAGAATTTCTTTTTCTCTCTTTCACGGCCTGTCCCAACCCGTTTTGGATTGAAATAATGCCGGAATGTAGTTTTTTAATTTTTTGAATTTTTCTGCTATTTTTTCAGGAATTTTCTAGTTTGGGTCAAGTAGAAACGGTCCAGATCGAGAATTTCTTTTTCTCTCTTTCTCGGCCTATCCCGACCCTTTTTGGCTTGAAATAATGCAGGAATGCAGTTTCCTAGTTTTTTTGAATTTTTCTGCTATTTTTTCTGAAATTTTCTAGCTTGGGTCGGATAGAAGCGGTCTAGATCTAGAATTTCTTATTCTCTCTTTTTCGGCCTGTCCCAACCCGTTTTGCCTTGAAATTATGCTGGAATGCAATTTTTTAGTGTTTTGAATTTTTCTGCTTTTTTTTTTTGGAATTTTCTAGATATGGTCGGGTAGAAACGGTCCAGATCGAAAATTTGTTTTTCTCTATTTCTCGGCCTGTCCCGACCCGTTTTCGCTTGAAGTAATGCAAGAATGCAGTTTTTTGAAATTTTTTTGAATTTTTCTGCTATTTTTTTCGGAATTTTCTAGTTTGGGTCGGGTAGAAACGGTCCAGATCGAGAATTTTTTTTCTCTCATTCTCGGCCTGTCCCAACCCGTTTTGGATTGAAATAATGCTGGAATGCAATTTTTTAATTTTATGAATTTTTCTGCTATTTTTTCCCGAATTTTCTAGTTTGGGTTGGGTAGAAACGGTCCAGATCGAGAATTTCTTTTTCTCTCTTTCTCGGCCTGTCCCAACCCGTATTTGATTGAAATAATGCCGGAATGCAGTTTTTTAATTTTTTGAATTTTTCTGCTATTTTTTCCGAAATTTTCTATTTTGGGTCGGGTAGAAACGGTCCAGATCGAGAATTTCTTTTTCTTTCTTTCTCGGCCTGTCCCAACCCGTTTTGCCTTGAAATAATGCAGGAATGCAGTTTTTTAGTTTTTTTGAATTTTTCTGCTTTTTTTCAGAATATTTTCTAGTTTGGGTCGGGTAGAAACGGTCCAGATCTATAATTTCTCTTTCTCTCTTTTTCGGCCTGTCCCAACCCGTTTTACCTTGAAATAATGCCGGAATGCAGTTTTTTAGTTTTTTAAATTTTTCTGCGTTTTTTTTTTGGAATTTTCTAGTTTGGGTCTGGTAGAAACGGTCCAGATCGAATATTTGTTTTTCTCTCTTTCTCGGCCTGTCCCGACCCGTTTTCGCTTGAAGTAATGCCGGAATGCAGTTTTTTAATTTTTTGAATTTTTCTGCTTTTTTTTCGGAATTTTCTAGTTTGGGTCGAGTAGAAACGGTCCAGATCGAGAATTTCATTTTCTCTCTTTCTCGGCCTATCCCGACCAGTTTTGGCGTGAAATAATGGCAGAATGCAGTTTTTTAATTTTTTGAATTTTTTTGATATTTTTTCCGAAATTTTCTAGTTTTGGTCGGGTGAAAACGGTCCAGATCGAGAATTTCTTTTTCTCTCTTTCACGGCCTGTCCCAACCCGTTTTGGATTGAAATAATGCCGGAATGCAGTTTTTTAATTTTTTGAATTTTTCTGCTATTTTTTCCGGAATTTTCCAGTTTGGGTCAGGTAGAAACAGTCCAAATCGAGAATTTCTTTTTCTCCCTTTCTCGGCCTATCCCGACCCGTTTTGGCTTGAAATAATGCAGGAATGCAGTTTTCTAGTTTTTTTGAATTTTTCTGTATTTTTTCTGAAATTTTCTAGTTTGGGTCGGATTGAAACGGTCCAGATCTAGAATTTCTTTTTCTCTCGTTTTCGGCATGTCCCAACCCGTTTTACCTTGAAATAATGCCGGGATACAGTTTTTTAGTTTTTTGAAGTTTTCTGCTTTTTTTTTTGGAATTTTCTAGTTTGGGTCGCGTAGAAACGGTCCAGATCGAAAATTTGTTTTTCTCTATTTCTCGGCCTGTCCCGACCCGTTTTCGCTTGAAGTAATGCCGGAATGCAGTTTTTTAATTTTTTGAATTTTTCTGCTTTTTTTTTCGGAATTTTCTAGTTTGGGTCTGGTAGAAACGGTCCAGATCGAGAATTTCTTTTTCTCTCATTCTCCGCCTGTCCCAACCCGTATTGGAGTGAAATAATGCTGGAATGCTGTTTTTTAATTTTTTTGAATTTTTCTGCTATTTTTTTCGGAATTTTCTAGTTTGGGTCGGGTAGAAACGGTCCAGATCGAGAATTTCTTTTTCTCTCATTCTCGGACTGTCCCAACCCGTATGGGATTGAAATAATGCCGGAATGCAGTTTTTTAATTTTTTGAATTTTTCTGCTATTTTTTCCGAAATTTTCTAATTTGGGTCGGGTAGAAACGGTCCAGATCGAGAATTTCTTTTTCTCTCTTTCTCGGCCTCTCTCGACCCGTTTTGGCTGGAAATATTGCAGGAATGCAGTTTTTTAATTTTTTTGAATTTCTCTGCTATTTTTTCCGAAATTTTCTAGTTTGGGTCGGGTAGAAACGGTCCAGAACGAGAATTTCTTTTTCTCTCTTTCTCGGCCTCTCTCGACCCGTTTTAGCTTGAAATAATGCCGGAATGCAGTTTTTTAATTTTTTTAATTTTTCTGCTATATTTTTCAGAATTTTCTAGTTTGGGTCGGGTGGAAACGGTCCAGATCGAGAATTTCTTTTTCTCTCTTTCTCGGCCTGTCCCAACCCGTTTTGGATTGAAATAATGCTGGAATGCAGTTTTTTAATTTTTTTAATTTTTCTGCTATTTTTTCGGGAATTTTCTTGTTTGGGTCGGGTAGAAATGGTCCAGATCGAGAATTTCTTTTTCTCTCTTTCTCGGTCTGTCCGACCCATTTCCGCTTGAAGAAATGCCGGAATGCAGTTTTTTAATTTTTTGAATTTTTCTGCTATCTTTTCTGGAATTTTATAATTTGGGTCGGGTAGAAACGGTCCAGATCGAGAATTTCTTTTTCTCTCTTTGTCGGACTCTCTCGACCCGTTTTAGCTTGAAATAATGAAAGAATGCAGTTTTTTAATTTTTTTCAATTTTTCTGCTATTTTTTCCGAAATTTTCTATTTTGGGTCGGGTAGAAACGGTCGAAATCGAGAATTTCTTTTTCTCTCTTTCTCGGCCTCTCTCAACCCGTTTTTGCTTGAAATAATGCCAGAATGCAGTTTTTTAATTTTTTGAATTTTTCTGCTATTTTTTTCGGAATTTTCTACTTTTGGTCGGGTGGAAACGGTCTAGATCGAGAATTTCATTTTCTCTCTTTCTCGGCCTGTCCCAACCCGTTTTGGATTGAAATAATGCTAGACTGCAGTTTTTTAATATTTTGAATTTTTCTGCTATTTTTTCCGGAATTTTCTAGTTTGGGTCGGGTAGAAACGGTCCAGATCGAGAATTTCTTTTTCTCTCTTTCTCGGCCTGTCCCAACCCGTTTTGGCTTGAAATAATGCCGGAATGCAGTTTTTTAATTTTTTGAATTTTTCTGCTATTTTTTCTGAAATTTTCTAGTTTGGGTCGGGTATAAACGGTCCAGATCGAGAATTTCTTTTTCTCACTTTCTCGGCCTGTCCCAACCCGATTTGGATTGAAATAATGCCGGAATGTAGTTTTTTAATTTTTTGAATTTTTCTGCTATTTTTTCAGGAATTTTCTAGTTTGGGTCTGGTAGAAACGGGCCAGATCGAGAATTTCTTTCTCTCTTTCACGGCCTGTCCCAACCCGTTTTGGATTGAAATAATGCTGGAATGCAGTTTTTTAATTTTTTGAATTTTTCTGCTATTTTTTCCGGAATTTTCCAGTTTGGGTCAGGTAGAAACAGTCCAAATCGAGAATTTCTTTTTCTCCCTTTCTCGGCCTATCCCGACCCATTTTGGCTTGAAATAATGCAGTAATGCAGTTTTCTAGTTTTTTTGAATTTTTCTGCTATTTTTTCTGAAATTTTCTAGTTCGGGTCGGATTGAAACGGTCCAGATCTAGAATTTCTTTTTCTCTCGTTTTCGGCATGTCCCAACCCGTTTTACCTTGAAATAATGCCGGGATACAGTTTTTTAGTTTTTTGAATTTTTCTGCTTTTTTTTTTTGGAATTTTCTAGTTTGGGTCGCGTAGAAACGGTCCAGATCGAAATTTTGTTTTTCTCTATTTCTCGGCCTGTCCCGACCCGTTTTCACTTGAAGTAATGCCGGAATGCAGTTTTTTAATTTTTTGAATTTTTCTGTTTTTTTTTTGGAATTTTCTAGTTTGGGTCTGGTAGAAACGGTCCAGATCGAGAATTTCTTTTTCTCTCATTCTCGGCCTGTCCCAACCCGTATTGGATTGAAATAATGCGGGAATGCAGTTTATTAATTTTTTAAATTTTTCTGCTATTTTTTACAGAATTTTCTAGTTTGGGTCGGGTAGAAACGGTCCAGATCGAGAATTTCTTTTTCTCTCATTCTCGGACTGTCCCAACTCGTATGGGATTGAAATAATGCCGGAATGCAGTTTTTTAATTTTTTGAATTTTTCTGCTATTTTTTCCGAAATTTTCTAATTTGGGTCGGGTAGAAACGGTCCAGATCGAGAATTTCTTTTTCTCTCTTTCTCGGCCTCTCTCGACCTGTTTTGGCTGGAAATATTGCAAGAATGCAGTTTTTTAATTTTTTTGAATTTCTCTGCTATTTTTTCTGAAATTTTCTAGTTTGGGTCGGGTAGAAACGGTCCAGATCGAGAATTTCTTTTTCTCTCTTTCTCGGCCTCTCTCGACCCGTTTTAGCTTGAAATAATGCCGGAATGCAGTTTTTTAATTTTTTTAATTTTTCTGCTATATTTTTCAGAATTTTCTAGTTTGGGTCGGGTGGAAACGGTCCAGATCGAGAATTTATTTTTCTCTCTTTCTTGGCCTGTCCCAACCCGTTTTGGATTGAAATAATGCCGGAATGCAGTTTTTTAATTTTTTGAATTTTTCTGCTATTTTTTCGGGAATTTTCTTGTTTGGGTCGGGTAGAAATGGTCCAGATCGAGAATTTCTTTTTCTCTCTTTCTCGGTCTGTCCGACCCATTTCCGCTTGAAGAAATGCCGGAATGCAGTTTTTTAATTTTTTGAATTTTTCTGCTATTTTTTCTGGAATTTTATAATTTGGGTCGGGTAGAAACGGTCCAGATCGAGAATTTCTCTTTCTCTCTTTGTCGGCCTCTCTCGACCCGTTTTAGCTTGAAATAATGAAAGAATGATGTTTTTTAATTTTTTCAATTTTTCTGCTATTTTTTCCGAAATTTTCTATTTTGGGTCGGGTAGAAACGGTCGAAATCGAAAATTTCTTTTTCTCTCTTTCTCGGTCTCTCTCGACCCGTTTTTGCTTGAAATAATGCCAGAATGCAGTTTTTAAATTTTTTGAATTTTTCTGCTATTTTTTTCGGAATTTTCTAGTTTGGGTCGGGCGGAAACGGTCTAGATCGAGAATTTCTTTTTCTCTCTTTCTCGGCCTGTCCCAACCCGTTTTGGATTGAAATAATGCTAGACTGCAGTTTTTTAATTTTTTGAATTTTTCTGCTATTTTTTCCAGAATTTTCTAGTTTGGGTCGGGTAGAAACGGTCCAGATCGAGAATTTCTTTTTCTCTCTTTCTCGGCCTCTCTCGACCCGTTTTGGCTTGAAATAATGCCAGAATGCAGTTTTTTAATTTTTTGAATTTTTCTGCTATTTTTTCGGAAATTTTCTAGTTTGGGTCGGGTATAAACGGTCCAGATCGAGAATTTCTTTTTCTCACTTTCTCGGCCTGTCCCAACCCGATTTGGATTGAAATAATGCCGGAATGTAGTTTATTAATTTTTTGAATTATTCTGCTATTTTTTCGGGAATTTTCTAGTTTGGGTCTGGTAGAAACGGGCCAGATCGAGAATTTCTTTCTCTCTTTCACGGCCTGTCCCAACCCGTTTTGGATTGAAATAATGCTGGAATGCAGTTTTTTAATTTTTTGAATTTTTCTGCTATTTTTTCCGTAATTTTCCAGTTTGGGTCAGGTAGAAACAGTCCAAATCGAGAATTTCTTTTTCTCTCTTTCTCGGCCTATCCCGACCCATTTTGGCTTGAAATAATGCAGTAATGCAGTTTTCTAGTTTTTTTGAATTTTTCTGCTATTTTTTCTGAAATTTTCTAGTTTGGGTCGGATTGAAACGGTCCAGATCTAGAATTTCTTTTTCTCTCGTTTTCGGCATGTCCCAACCCGTTTTACCTTGAAATAATGCCGGGATACAGTTTTTTAGTTTTTTGAATTTTTCTGCTTTTTTTTTTTGGAATTTTCTAGTTTGGGTCGGGTAGAAACGGTCCAGATCGAAATTTTGTTTTTCTCTATTTCTCGGCCTGTCCCGACCCGTTTTCACTTGAAGTAATGCCGGAATGCAGTTTTTTAATTTTTTGAATTTTTCTGTTTTTTTTTCGGAATTTTCTAGTTTGGGTCGGGTAGAAACGGTCCAGATCGAGAATTTCTTTTTCTCTCATTCTCGGCCTGTCCCAACCCGTATTGGATTGAAATAATGCGGGAATGCAGTTTTTTAATTTTTTAAATTTTTCTGCTATTTTTTCCGGAATTTTCTAGTTTGGGTCGGGTAGAAACGGTCCAGATCGAGAATTTCTTTTTCTCTCATTCTCGGACTGTCCCAACCCGTATGGGATTGAAATAATGCCGGAATGCAGTTTTTTAATTTTTTGAATTTTTCTGCTATTTTTTCCGGAATTTTCTAATTTGGGTCGGGTAGAAACGGTCCAGATCGAGAATTTCTTTTTCTCTCTTTCTCGGCCTCTCTCGACCTGTTTTGGCTGGAAATATTGCAAGAATGCAGTTTTTTTAATTTTTTTGAATTTTTCTGCTATTTTTTCTGAAATTTTCTAGTTTGGGTCGGGTAGAAACGGTCCAGATCGAGAATTTCTTTTTCTCTCTTTCTCGGCCTCTCTCGACCCGTTTTAGCTTGAAATAATGCCGGAATGCAGTTTTTTAATTTTTTTAATTTTTCTGCTATATTTTTCAGAATTTTTTAGTTTGGGTCGGGTGGAAACGGTCCAGATCGAGAATTTAATTTTCTCTCTTTCTCGGCCTGTCCCAACCCGTTTTGGATTGAAATAATGCCGGAATGCAGTTTTTTAATTTTTTGAATTTTTCTGCTATTTTTTCGGGAATTTTCTAGTTTGGGTCGGGTAGAAACGGTCCAGATCGAGAATTTCTTTTTCTCTCTTTCTCGGTCTGTCCGACCCATTTCCGCTTGAAGAAATGCCGGAATGCAGTTTTTTAATTTTTTGAATTTTTCTGCTATTTTTTCTGGAATTTTATAATTTGGGTCGGGTAGAAACGGTCCAGATCGAGAATTTCTCATTCTCTCTTTGTCGGCCTCTCTCGACCCGTTTTAGCTTGAAATAATGAAAGAATGCAGTTTTTTAATTTTTTCAATTTTTCTGCTATTTTTTCCGAAATTTTCTATTTTGGGTCGGGTAGAAACGGTCGAAATCGAGAATTTCTTTTTCTCTCTTTCTCGGCCTCTCTCGACCCGTTTTTGCTTGAAATAATGCCAGAATGCAGTTTTTTAATTTTTTGAATTTTTCTGCTATTTTTTTCGGAATTTTCTAGTTTGGGTCGGGTGGAAACGGTCCAGATCGAGAATTTCTTTTTCTCTCTTTCTCGGCCTGTCCCAACCCGTTTTGGATTGAAATAATGCCAGACTGCAGTTTTTTAATTTTTTGAATTTTTCTGCTATTTTTTCCGGAATTTTCTAGTTTGGGTCGGGTAGAAACGGTCCAGATCGAGAATTTCTTTTTCTCTCTTTCTCGGCCTCTCTCGACCCGTTTTGGCTTGAAATAATGCCAGAATGCAGTTTTTTAATTTTTTGAATTTTTCTGCTATTTTTTCTGAAATTTTCTAGTTTGGGTCGGGTATAAACGGTCCAGATCGAGAATTTCTTTTTCTCACTTTCTCGGCCTGGCCCAACCCGATTTGGATTGAAATAATGCCGGAATGTAGTTTATTAATTTTTTGAATTTTTCTGCTATTTTTTCGGGAATTTTCTAGTTTGGGTCTGGTAGAAACGGGCCAGATCGAGAATTTCTTTCTCTCTTTCACGGCCTGTCCCAACCCGTTTTGGATTGAAATAATGCTGGAATGCAGTTTTTTAATTTTTTGAATTTTTCTGCTATTTTTTCCGGAATTTTCCAGTTTGGGTCAGGTAGAAACAGTCCAAATCGAGAATTTCTTTTTCTCTCTTTCTCGGCCTATCCCGACCCATTTTGGCTTGAAATAATGCAGGAATGCAGTTTTCTAGTTTTTTTGAATTTTTCTGCTATTTTTTCTGAAATTTTCTAGTTCGGGTCGGATTGAAACGGTCCAGATCTAGAATTTCTTTTTCTCTCGTTTTCGGCATGTCCCAACCCGTTTTACCTTGAAATAATGCCGGGATACAGTTTTTTAGTTTTTTGAATTTTTCTGCTTTTTTTTTTTGGAATTTTCTAGTTTGGGTCGCGTAGAAACGGTCCAGATCGAAATTTTGTTTTTCTCTATTTCTCGGCCTGTCCCGACCCGTTTTCGCTTGAAGTAATGCCGGAATGCAGTTTTTTAATTTTTTGAATTTTTCTGTTTTTTTTTTCGGAATTTTCTAGTTTGGGTCTGGTAGAAACGGTCCAGATCGAGAATTTCTTTTTCTCTCATTCTCGGCCTGTCCCAACCCGTATTGGATTGAAATAATGCTGGAATGCAGTTTTTTAATTTTTTGAATTTTTCTGCTATTTTTTCCGGAATTTTCTAGTTTGGGTCGGGTAGAAACGGTCCAGATCTAGAATTTCTTTTTCTCTCATTCTCGGACTGTCCCAACCCGTATGGGATTGAAATAATGCCGGAATGCAGTTTTTTAATTTTTTGAATTTTTCTGCTATTTTTTCCGAAATTTTCTAATTTGGGTCGGGTAGAAACGGTCCAGATCGAGAATTTCTTTTTCTCTCTTTCTCGGCCTCTCTCGACCTGTTTTGGCTGGAAATATTGCAAGAATGCAGTTTTTTAATTTTTTTGAATTTCTCTGCTATTTTTTCTGAAATTTTCTAGTTTGGGTCGGGTAGAAACGGTCCAGATCGAGAATTTCTTTTTCTCTCTTTCTCGGCTTCTCTCGACCTGTTTTAGCTTGAAATAATGCCGGAATGCAGTTTTTTAATTTTTTTAATTTTTCTGCTATATTTTTCAGAATTTTCTAGTTTGGGTCGGGTGGAAACGTTCCAGATCGAGAATTTATTTTTCTCTCTTTCTCGGCCTGTCCCAACCCGTTTTGGATTGAAATAATGCCGGAATGCAGTTTTTTAATTTTTTGAATTTTTCTGCTATTTTTTCGGGAATTTTCTTGTTTGGGTCGGGTAGAAATGGTCCAGATCGAGAATTTCTTTTTCTCTCTTTCTCGGTCTGTCCGACCCATTTCCGCTTGAAGAAATGCCGGAATGCAGTTTTTTAATTTTTTGAATTTTTCTGCTATTTTTTCTGGAATTTTATAATTTGGGTCGGGTAGAAACGGTCCAGATCGAGAATTTCTCTTTCTCTCTTTCTCGGCCTCTCTCGACCCGTTTTAGCTTGAAAGAATTAAAGAATGCAGTTTTTTAATTTTTTCAATTTTTCTGCTATTTTTTCCGAAATTTTCTATTTTGGGTCGGGTAGAAACGGTCGAAATCGAGAATTTCTTTTTCTCTCTTTCTCGGCCTCTCTCGACCCGTTTTGGATTGAAATAATGCCAGAATGCAGTTTTTTAATTTTTTGAATTTTTCTGCTATTTTTTTCGGAATTTTCTAGTTTGGGTCGGGTGGAAACGGTCCAGATCGAGAATTTCTTTTTCTCTCTTTCTCGGCCTGTCCCAACCTGTTTTGGATTGAAATAATGCCGGAATGCAGTTTTTTAATTTTTTGAATTTTTCTGCTATTTTTTCCGGAATTTTCTAGTTTGGGTCGGGTAGAAACGGTCCAGATCGAGAATTTCTTTTTCTCTCTTTCTCGGCCTATCCCGACTCGTTTTGGCTTGAAATAATGCCAGAATGCAGTTTTTTAATTTTTTGAATTTTTCTGCTATTTTTTCTGAAATTTTCTAGTTTGGGTCGGGTAGAAACGGTCCAGATCGAGAATTTCTTTTTCTCACTTTCTCGGCCTGTCCCAACCCGATTTGGATTGAAATAATGCCGGAATGCAGTTTTTTAATTTTTTGAATTTTTCTGCTATTTTTTCGGGAATTTTCTATTTTGGGTCTGGTAGAAACGGGCCAGATCGAGAATTTCTTTCTCTCTTTCACGGCCTGTCCCAACCCGTTTTGGATTGAAATAATGCTGGAATGCAGTTTTTTAAATTTTTGAATTTTTATGCTATTTTTTCCGGAATTTTCTAGTTTGGGTCAGGTAGAAACGGTCAAGATCGAGAATTTCTTTTTCTCTCTTTCTCGGCCTATCCCGACCTGTTTTGGCTTGAAATAATGCAGGAATGCAGTTTTCTAGTTTTTTTTTTAAATTTCTCTGCTATTTTTTCTGAAATTTTCCAGTTTGGATCGGATAGAAACGGTCCAGATCTAGAATTTCTTTTTCTCTCTTTTTCGGCCTGTCCCAACCCGTTTCGCCTTGAAATAATGCCGGAATGCAGTTTTTTAGTTTTTTGAATTTTTTGCTATTTTTTTTGGAATTTTCTAGTTTCGGTTGGGTAGAAACGGTCCAGATCGAAAATTTGTTTTTCTCTATTTCTCAGCCTGTCCTGACCCGTTTTCACTTGAAGTAATGCCGGAATGCAGTTTTTTAATTTTTTGAATTTTCTGCTTTTTTTTTGGAATTTTCTAGTTTGGGTCAGGTAGAAACGGTCCAGATCGAGAATTTCATTTTCTCTCCTTCTCGGCCTATCCCGACGAGTTTTGGCGTGAAATAACGGCAGAATGCAGTTTTTTAATTTTTTCTATTTTTCTGCTATTTTTTCCAGAATTTTCTAGTTTGGGTCGGGTAGAAACGGTCCAGATCGAGAATTTCTTTTTCTCTCTTTCTCGGCCTGTCCCAACCTGTTTTGGCTTGAAATAATGCCGGAATGCAGTTTTTTAATTTTTTGAATTTTTCTGCTATTTTTTTCGGAATTTTCTAGTTTGGGTCGGGTGAAAACGGTCCAGATCGAGAAATTCTTTTTCTCTCTTTCACGGCCTGTCCCAACCCGTTTTGGATTGAAATAATGCCGGAATGCAGTTTTTTAATTTTTTGAATTTTTCTGCTATTTTTTCCGGAATTTTCCAGTTTGGGTCAGGTAGAAACGGTCCAGATCGAGAATTTCTTTTTCTCTCTTTCACGGCCTGTCCCAACCCGTTTTGGATTGAAATAATGCCGGAATGCAGTTTTTTAATTTTTTGAATTTTTCTGCTATTTTTTCCGGAATTTTCTAGTTTGGGTCAGGTAGAAACGGTCCAGATCGAGAATTTCTTTTTCTCTCTTTCTCGGCGTATCCCGACCCGTTTTGGCTTGAAATAATGCTGGAATGCAGTTTTCTAGTTTTTTTGAATTTTTCTGCTATTTTTTCTGAAATTTTCTAGTTTGGGTCGGGTAGAAACGGTCCAGATCTAAAATTTCTTTTTCTCTCGTTTTCGGCATGACCCAACCCGTTTTGCCTTGAAATAGTGCCGGAATGCAGTTTTTTAGTATTTTGAATTTTTCTGCTTTTTTTTTTTGGAATTTTCTAGTTTGGGTCGGGTAGAAACGGTCCAGACCGAAAATTTGTTTTTCTCTATTTCTCGGCCTGTCCTAACCCGTTTCGCTTGAAGTAATGCTGGAATGCTGTTTTTTAATTTTTTGAATTTTTCTGCTTTTTTTTTCGGAATTTTCTAGTTTGGGTCGGGTAGAAACGGTCCAGATCGAGAATTTCTTTTTCTCTATTTCTCAGCCTGTCCCAACCCGTTTTGGCTTGAAATAATGTCGGAATGCAGTTTTTTAATTTTTTGAATTTTTCTGCTATTTTTTCCGAAATTTTCTAGTTTGGGTCGGGTGAAAACGGTCCTGATCGAGAATTTCTTTTTCTCTCTTTCGCGGTCTGTCCCAACCCGTTTTGGATTGAAATAATGCCGGAATGCAGTTTTTTAATTTTTTGAATTTTTCTGCTATTTTTTCCGGAATTTTCCAGTTTGGGTCCGGTAGAAACGGTCCAGATCGAGAATTTCTTTTTCTCTCTTTCACGGCCTGTCCCAACCCGTTTTGGATTGAAATAATGCCGGAATGCAGTTTTTTAATTTTTTGAATTTTTCTGCTATTTTTTCCGGAATTTTCCAGTTTGGGTCAGGTAGAAACGGTCCAGATCGAGAATTTCTTTTTCTCTCTTTCTCGGCCTATCCCGACCTGTTTTGGCTTGAAATAATGCTGGAATATAGTTTTTTACTTTTTTGAATTTTTTGGCTTTTTTTTTCGGAATTTTCTAGTTTGGGTCGGGTAGAAACGGTCCAGATCGAAAATTTGTTTTTCTCTATTTCTCGGCCTGTCCTAACCCGTTTTCGCTTGAAGTAATGCCGGAATGCAGTTTTTTAATTTTTTGAATTTTTTGGCTTTTTTTTTTCGGAATTTTCTAGTTTGGGTCGGGTAGAAACGGTCCAGATCGAGAATTTCATTTTCTCTCTTTCTCATCCTATCCCGACCCGTTTTGGCGTGAAATAATGCCAGAATGCAGTTTTTTAATTTTTTCTATTTTTCTGCTATTTTTTCCAGAATTTTCTAGTTTGGGTCGGGTAGAAACGGTCCAGATCGAGAATTTCTTTTTCTCTCTTTCTTGGCCTGTCCCAACCCGTTTTGGATAGAAATAATGCCGGAATGCAGTTTTTTAATTTTTTGAATTTTTCTGCTATTTTTTCCGGAATTTTCTAGTTTGGGTCGGGTAGTAACGGTCCAGATCAAGAATTTCTTTTTCTCTTTCTCGGCCTCTCTCGACCCGTTTTGGCTTGAAATAATGCAGGAATGCAGTTTTTTAGTTTTTTGAATTTTTCTGCTATTTTTTTCGAAATTTTCTAGTTTGGGTCGGGTAGAAACGGTCCAGATCGAGAATTTCTTTTTCTCTCTTTCTCGGCCTCTCTCGACCCGTTTTCGCTTGAAGTAATGCCGAAATGCAGTTTTTTAATTTTTTGAATTTTTCTGCTTTTTTTTTTCAGAATTTTCTAGTTTGGGTCGGGTAGAAACGGTCCAGATCGAGAATTTCTTTTTCTCTCTTTCTCGGTCTGTCCCGACCCGTTTTCGCTTGAAGTAATACCGGAATGCAGTTTTTTAATTTTTTGAATTTTTTTGCTACTTTTTTCGGAATTTTCTAGTTTGGGTCGGGTAGAAACGGTCCAGATCGAGAATTTCTTTTTCTCTCTTTCTCGGCCTGTCCCAACCCGTTTTGGATTGAAATAATGCCGGAATGATGTTTTTTAATTTTTTGAATTATTCTTCTATTTTTTCCGGAAGTTTCTAGTTTGGGTCGGGTAGAAACGATCCAGATCGAGAATTTCTTTTTCTCTCTTTCTCGGCCTGTCCCAACCCGTATTGGATTGAAATAATGCCGGAATGCAGTTTTTTAATTTTTTGAATTTTTCTTCTATTTTTTCCGGAAGTTTCTAGTTTGGGTCGGGTAGAAACGGTCCAGATCGAGAATTTCTTTTTCTCTCTTTCTCGGCTTGTCCCAACACGTATTGGATTGAAATAATGCCGGATTGCAGTTTTTTAATTTTTTGAATTTTTCTGCTATTTTTTTCGAAATTTTCTTGTTTGGGTCGGGTAGAAACGGTCCAGATCGAGAATTTCTTTTTCTCTCTTTCTCGGCCTCTCTCGACCCGTTTTAGCTTTAAATAATGCCAGAATGCAGTTTTTTAATTTTATGAATTTTTCTGCTATTTTTTTCGGAATTTTCTAGTTTGGGCCTATTAGCAACGGTCCAGACCGAAAATTTGTTTTTCTCTCTTTCTCGGCCTGTCCCAACCTGTTTTGGATTGAAATAATGCCGGAATGCAGTTTTTTAATTTTTTGAATTTTTCTGCTATTTTTTCCGAAATTTTCTAGTTTGGGTTGGGTAGAAACAGTCCAGATCGAGAATTTCTTTTTCTCTCTTTCTCGGCCTATCCCGACTCGTTTTGGCTTGAAATAATGCAGGAATGCAGTTTTTTAGTTTTTTGATTTTTTCTGCTATTTTTTCAGAATATTTTCTAGTTTGGGTCGGGTAGAAACGGTCCAGATCTATAATTTCTTTTTCTCTCTTTTTCGGCCTGTCCCAACCCGTTTTGGCTTGAAATAATGCCGGAATGCAGTTTTTTAGTATTTTGAATTTTTCTGCTTTTTTTTTTTGGAATTTTCTAGTTTGGGCCTAGTAGCAACGGTCCAGACCGAAAATTTGTTTTTCTCTCTTTCTCGGCCTGTCCCGACCCGTTTTCGCTTGAAGTAATGCCGGAATGCAGTTTTTAAATTTTTTGAATTTTTCTGCTTTTTTTTCGGAATTTTCTAGTTTGGGTTGGGTAGAAACGGTCCTGATCGAGAATTTCCTTTTCTCTCTTTCTCAGCCTATCCCGACCAGTTTCGGCGTGAAATAATGCCGGAATGCAGTTTTTTAATTTTTTGAATTTTTCTGCTATTTTTTCCAGAATTTTCTAGTTTGGGTCGGGTGGAAACGGTCCAGATCGAGAATTTCTTTTTCTCACTTTTTCGGCCTCTCTTGAGCCGTTTTAGGTCGAAATAATGCCGGAATGCAGTTTTTTAATTTTTTGAATTTTTCTGCTATTTTTTCCGGAATTTTCCAGTTTGGGTCAGGTAGAAACGGTCCAGATCGAGAATTTCTTTTTCTCACTTTCTCGGCCTATCCCGACCTGTTTTGGCTTGAAATAATGCTGGAATGCAGTTTTCTAGTTTTTTTGAATTTTTCTGCTATTTTTTCTGAAATTTTCTAGTTTGGGTCGGATAGAAACGGTCCAGATCTAGAATTTCTTTTTCTCTCTTTCTCGGCCTATCCCGACCTGTTTTGGCTTGAAAGAATGCCGGAATGCAGTTTTTTAGTTTTTTGAATTTTTCTGCTATTTTTTCTGAAATTTTCTAGTTTGGGTCGGGTAGAAACGGTCCAGATCGAAAATTTGTTTTTCTCTATTTCTCGGCCTGTCCTAACCCGTTTTGCCTTGAAAGAATGCCGGAATGCAGTTTTTTAATTTTTTGAATTTTTCTGCTTTTTTTTTTTTGGAATTTTCTAGTTTGGGTCGGGTAGAAACGGTCCAGATCGAGAATTTCATTTTCTCTCTTTCTCGTCCTATCCTGACCCGTTTTGGCGTGAAATAATGCCAGAATGCAGTTTTTTAATTTTTTCTATTTTTCTGCTATTTTTTCCAGAATTTTCTAGTTTGGGTCGGGTAGAAACGGTCCAGATCGAGAATTTCTTTTTCTCTCTTTCTCGGCCTCTCTCGACCCGTTTTCGCTTGAAGTAATGCCGGAATGCAGTTTTTTAATTTTTTGAATTTTTCTGCTTTTTTTCTTTTTTCAGAATTTTCTAGTTTGGGTCGGGTAGAAACGGTCCAGATCGAGAATTTCTTTTTCTCTCTTTCTCGGTCTGTCCTGACCCGTTTTCGCTTGAAGTAATGCCGGAATGCACTTTTTTAATTTTTTGAATTTTTTTGCTACTTTTTTCGTAATTTTCTAGTTTGGGTCGGGTTGAAACGGTCCAGAGCGAGAATTTCTTTTTCTCTCTTTCTCGGCCTGTCCCAACCCGTTTTGGATTGAAATAATGCCGGAATGATGTTTTTTAATTTTTTGAATTATTCTTCTATTTTTTCCGGAAGTTTCTAGTTTGGGTCGGGTAGAAACGATCCAGATCGAGAATTTCTTTTTCTCTCTTTCTCGGCCTGTCCCAACCCGTATTGGATTGAAATAATGCCGGAATGCAGTTTTTTAATTTTTTGAATTTTTCTTCTATTTTTTCCGGAAGTTTCTAGTTTGGGTCGGGTAGAAACGGCCCAGTTCGAGAATTTCTTTTTCTCTCTTTCTCGGCCTGTCCCAACCCGTATTGGATTGAAATAATGCCGGAATGCAGTTTTTTAATTTTTTGAATTTTTCTTCTATTTTTTCCGGAAGTTTCTAGTTTGGGTCGGGTAGAAACGGTCCAGATCGAGAATTTCTTTTTCTCTCTTTCTCGGCCTGTCCCAACCCGTATTGGATTGGAATAATGCCGGAATGCAGTTTTTTAATTTTTTGAATTTTTCTTCTATTTTTTCCGGAAGTTTCTAGTTTGGGTCGGGTAGAAACGGCCCAGATCGAGAATTTCTTTTTCTCTCTTTCTCAGCCTATCCCGACTAGTTTTGGCTTGAAATAATGCAGGAATGCAGTTTTTTAATTTTTTGAATTTTTCTGCTACTCTTTTCGAAATTTTCTAGTTTTGGTCGGGTAGAAACGGTCCAGATCTATAATTTTTTTTTTCTCTTTTTCGGCCTGTCCCAACCCGTTTTGCCTTGAAATAATGCCAGAATGCAGTTTTTTAATTTTTTGAATTTTTCTGCTATTTTTTCCGGAATTTTCTAGTTTGGGTCGGGTAGAAACGGCCCAGATCGAGAATTTCTTTTTCTCTCTTTCTCGGCCTGTCCCAACCCGTATTGGATTGGAATAATGCCGGAATGCAGTTTTTTAATTTTTTGAATTTTTCAGCTATTTTTTCCGGAATTTTCTAGTTTGGGTCAGGTAGAAACGGTGCAGATCGAGAATTTCTTTTTCTCTCTTTCTCGGCCTATCCCGACCCGTTTTGGCTTGAAATAATGCCGGAATGCAGTTTTTTAATTTTTTGAATTTTTCTGCTATTTTCTTCGGAATTTTCTAGTTTGATTCGGGTAGAAACGGTCCAGATCGAGAATTTCTTTTTCTCTCTTTCTCGGCCTGTCCCAACCCGTATTGGATTGAAATAATGCCGGAAAGCCGTTTTTTAATTTTTTGAATTTTTCTGCTATTTTCTCCGGAATTTTCTAGTTTGATTTGGGTAGAAACGGTCCGGATCGAGAATTTTGTTTCCTCTCATTCTCAGCCTTTCCCAACCCGTTTCGAATTGAAATAATGCCGGAATGCTGTTTTTAGTTTTATGAATTTTTCTGCTATTTTTTCCGGAATTTTCTAGTTTGGGTCGGGTAGAAACGGTCCAGATCGAGAATTTCTTTTTCTCTCTTTCTCGGCCTATCCCAACCCGTTTTGGATTGAAATAATGCCGGAATGCAGTTTTTTAATTTTTTTAATTTTTTTGCAATTTTTTCCGGAATTTTCTAGTTTGGGTCGGGTAGAAACGGTCCAGATCGAGAATTTCTTTTTCTCTCTTTCTCAGCCTGTCCCGACCCGTTTTTGCTTGAAGTAATGCCAGAATGCAGTTTTTTAATTTTTTGTATTTTCTGCTATTTTTTCCGAAATTTTCTAGTTTGGGTCGGGCAGAAACAGTCCAGATCGAGAATTTCTTTTTCTCTCTTTCTCGGCCTATCCCGACCCGTTTGGGCTTGAAATAATGCCGGAATGCAGTTTTTTAATTTTTTGAATTTTTCTGCTATTTTTTCTGGAATTTTCTAGTTTGGGTCGGGTAGAAACGGTCCAGATCGAGAATTTCTTTTTCTCTCTTTCTCAGCCTGTCCCGACCCGTTTTTGCTTGAAGTAATGCCAGAATGCAGTTTTTAAATTTTTTGTATTTTCTGCTATTTTTTCCGGAATTTTCTAGTTTGGGTCGGGCAGAAACAGTCCAGATCGAGAATTTCTTTTTCTCTCTTTCTCGATCTATCCCGACCCGTTTGGGCTTGAAATAATGCCGGAATGCAGTTTTTTAATTTTTTGAATTTTTCTGCTATTTTTTCTGGAATTTTCTAGTTTGGGTCGGGTAGAAACGGTCCAGATCGAGAATTTCTTTTTCTCTCTTTCTCGGCCTGTCCCAACCCGTTTTGGCTTGAAATAATGCCGGAATGCAGTTTTTTAATTTTTTGAATTTTCTGCTATTTTTTCCGGAATTTTCTAGTTTGGGTCGGGAAGAAACAGTCCAAATCGAGAATTTCTTTTTCTCTCTTTCTCGATCTATCCCGACCCGTTTGGGCTTGAAATAATGCCGGAATGCAGTTTTTTAATTTTTTGAATTTTTCTGCTATTTTTTCCTGAATTTTCTAGTTTGGGTCGGGTAGAAACGGTCCTGATCGAGAATTTCTTTTTCTCCCTTTATCGGCCTGTCCCAACCTGTTTTGGCTTGAAATAATGCCGGAATGCAGTTTTTTAATTTTTTGAATTTTTCTGCTATTTTTTCTGGAATTTTCTAGTTTGGGTCGGGTAGAAACGGTCCAGATCGAGAATTTCTTTTTCTCTCTTTCTCGGCCTGTCCCGACCCGTTTTCGCTTGAAATAATGCCGGAATGCAGTTTTTTAATTTTTTGAATTTTTCTGCTATTTTTTCCGGAATTTTCTAGTTTGGGTCGGGTAGAAACGGTCCAGATCGAGAGTTTCTTTTTCTCTCTTTCTCGACCTATCCTGACCCGTTTGGGCTTGAAATAATGCCGGAATGCAGTTTTTTAATTTTTTGAATTTTTCTGCTATTTTTTCCGGAATTTCTAGTTTGGGTCGGGTAGAAACGGTCCAGATCAACAATTTCTTTTTCTCTCTTTCTCAGCCTGTCCCAACCCGTTTTGGTTCAACTATTGCCGGAATGCAATTTTTTAATTTTTTTGAATTTTTCTGCTATTTTTTCGGAATTTTCTAGTTTGGGTCGGGTAGAAACGGTCCAGATCGAGAATTTCTTTTTCTCTCTTTCTCGGCCTGTCCCAACCCGTTTTGGCTTGAACTAATGCTGGAATGCAGTTTTTTAATTTTTTGAATTTTTTTGCTACTTTTTTCGGAATTTTCTAGTTTGGGTCGGGTTGAAACAGTCCAGATCGAGAATTTCTTTTTCACTCTTTCTCGGTCTGTCCCATCCCGTTTTGGATTGAAATAATGCCGGAATGCAGTTTTTTAAATTTTTGAATTTTTCTGCTATTTTTTCCGGAATTTTCTAGTTTGGGTCGGGTGGAAACGGTCCAGATCAAGAATTTCTTTTTCTCTCTTTCTCGGCCACTCCCGACCCGTTTTCACTTGAAGTAATGCTGGTATACAATTTTTTAATTTTTTAAATTTTTCTGCTACTTTTTTTGGAATTTTCTGGTTTGGGTCGTGTTGAAACGGTCCAGATCGAGAATTTCTTTTTCTCTCTTTCTCGGCCTGTCCCAACCAGTTTTGGATTGAAATAATGCCGGAATGCAGTTTTTTTAATTTTTTGAATTTTTCTGCTATTTTCTCCGGAATTTTCTAGTTTGGGTCTGGTAGAAACGGTCCAGATCGAGAATTTCTTTTTCTCTCTTTCTCGGCCTGTCCCAACCCGTTTTGGATTGAAATAATGCCGGAATGCAGTTTTTTAATTTTTTGAATTTTTCTGCTTTTTTCTCCGGAATTTTCTAGTTTGATTCGGGTAGAAACGGTTCAGATTGAGAATTTTTTTCCTCTCATTCTCGGCCTTTCCCAACCCGTTTCGGATTGAAATAATGCCGGAATGCAGTTTTTTAATTTTTTGAATTTTTCTGCTATTTTTTCCGAATTTTCTAGTTTGGGTCGGGTAGAAACAGTCCAGATCGAGAATTTCTTTTTCTCTCTTTCTCGGCCTGTCCGAACCCGTTTTGGATTGAAATAATGCCGGAATGCAGTTTTTTAATTTTTTGAATTTTTCTGCTATTTTTTCCGGAATTTTCTATTTTGGGTCGGGTAGAAACGGTCCAGATCGAGAATTTCTTTTTCTCTCTTTCTCGGCCTGTCCCGACCCGTTTTGCTTGAAATAATGCCAGAATGCAGTTTTTTAATTTTTTGAATTTTTCTGCTATTTTTTCCGGAATTTTCTAGTTTGGGTCGGGCGGAAACGGTCCAGATCGAGAATTTCTTTTTCTCTCTTTCTCGATCTATCCCGACCCGTTTGGGCTTGAAATAATGCCGGAATGCAGTTTTTTAATTTTTTGAATTTTTCTGCTATTTTTTCCGGAATTTTCTAGTTTGGGTCGGGTAGAAACGGTCCAGATCGAGAATTTCTTTTTCTCTCTTTCTCGGCCTCTCCCGTCCCGTTTGGGCTTGAAATAATGCCGGAATGCTGTTTTTTAATTTTTTTAATTTTTCTGCTATTTTTTCCTGAATTTTCTAGTTTGGGTCGGGTAGAAACGGTCTTGATCGAGAATTTTTTTTTCTCCCTTTCTCGGCCTATCCCAACCCGTTTTGGATTGAAATAATGCCAGAATGCTGTTTTTTAATTTTTTGAATTTTTCTGCTATTTTTTCCGGAATTTTCTAGTTTGGGTCGGGTAGAAACGGTCCAGATCGAGAATTTCTTTTTCTCTCTTTCTCGATCTATCCCGACTTGTTTTGGCTTGAAATAATGCCGGAATGCAGTTTTTTAATTTTTTGAATTTTTCTGCTATTTTTTCCGTAATTTTCTAGTTTGGGTCGGGTAGAAACGGTCCAGATCAACAATTTCTTTTTCTCTCTTTCTCAGCCTGTCCCAACCCGTTTTGGCTTGAACTAATGCCGGAATGCAATTTTTTAATTTTTTTGAATTTTTTTGCTACTTTTTTCGTAATTTTCTAATTTGTGTCGGGTTGAAACGGTCCAGATCGAGAATTTCTTTTTCTCTCTTTCTCGGCCTGTCCCAACCCGTTTTGTATTGAAATAATGCCGGAATGCAGTTTTTTAATTTTTTGAATTTTTCTGCTATTTTTTCCGGAATTTTCTAGTTTGGGTCGGGTAGAAACGGTCCAGATCGAGAATTTCTTTTTCTCTCTTTCTCGGCCTGTCCCGACCCGTTTTCGCTTGAAGTAATGCCGGTATACAATTTTTTAATTTTTTGAATTT
Organism: Quercus ilex subsp. ballota; assembly: GCA_032727855.1. Classification (NCBI taxonomy): domain Eukaryota; kingdom Viridiplantae; phylum Streptophyta; class Magnoliopsida; order Fagales; family Fagaceae; genus Quercus; species Quercus ilex. The sequence goes on from CM064917.1 coordinate 36,088,090, forward strand.
TTCTGCTATTTTTTTGGAATTTTCTAGTTTGGGTCGGGTAGAAACGGTCCAGATCGAGAATTTCTTTTTCTCTCTTTCTCGGACTGGCCCAACCAGTTTTGGATTGAAATAATGCCGGAATGCAGTTTTTTAATTTTTTGAATTTTTCTGCTATTTTTTCCGGAATTTTCTAGTTTGAGTCAGGTAGAAACGGTCCAGATCGAGAATTTCTTTTTCTCTCTTTCTCGGCTTGTCCCAAACTCGTTTTGGATTGAAATAATGCCGGAATTCATTTTTCTAATTTTTTTAATTTATTTGCAATTTTTTTCCAGAATTTTCTAGTTTGGGTCGGGTAGAAACGGTCCAGATCGAGAATTTCTTTTTCTCTCTTTCTCGGCCTGTCCTGACCCGTTTTTGCTTGAAGTAATGCCGGAATGCAGTTTTTTAATTTTTTGAATTTTTCTGCTATTTTTTCCGAAATTTTCTAGTTTGGGTCGGGTAGAAACGGTCCAGATCAACAATTTCCTTTTCTCTCTTTCTCAGCCTTTTCCAACCCGTTTTGGCTTGAACTAATGCCGGAATGCAATTTTTTAATTTTTTGAATTTTTCTGCTACTTTTTTCGTAATTTTCTAGTTTGGGTCGGGTTGAAACGGTCCAGATCGGGAATTTCTTTTTCTCTCTTTCTCGGCCTGTCCCAACCAGTTTTGGATTGAAATAATGCCGGAATGCAGTTTTTTAATTTTTAAAATTTTTCTACTATTTTTTGGTAATTTTCTAGTTTGGGTCGGGTAGAAACGGTCCAGATCGAGAATTTCTTTTTCTCTCTTTCTCGGCCTGTCCCGACCCGTTTTCGCTTGAAGTAATGCCGGAATGCAGTTTTTTAATTTTTTGAATTTTTCTGCTATTTTTTCGGAATTTTCTAGTTTGGGTCGGGTTAAAACGGTCCAGATCGAGAATTTCTTTTTCTCTCTTTCTCGGCCTGTCCCAACCCGTTTTGGATTGAAATAATGCCGAAATGCAGTTTTTTAGTTTTTTGAATTTTTCTGCTATTTTTTCCGGAATTTTCTAGTTTAGGTCGGGTAGAAACGGTCCAGATCGAGAATTTCTTTTTCTCTCTTTCTCGGCTTGTCCCAACCCGTTTTTGATTGAAATAATGCCGGAATGCAGTTTTTTAATTTTTTGAATTTTTCTGCTATTTTCTCCGGAATTTTCTAGTTTGATTCGGGTAGAAACGGTCCAGATCGAGAATTTCTTTTTCTCTCATTCTTGGCCTTTCCCAACCCGTTTGGGCTTTAAATAATGCCGGAATGCAGTTTTTTAATTTTTTGAATTTTTCTGATATTTTTTGCTGAATTTTCTAGTTTGGGTCGGGTAGAAACGGTCCAGATCGAGAATTTCTTTTTCTCTCTTTCTTGGCCTGTCCCGACCCGTTTTCGCTTGAAGTAATGCCGGAATACAATTTTTCAATTTTTTGAATTTTTTTGCTACTTTTTTCGGAATTTTCTAGTTTGGGTCGGGTTGAAACGGTCCAGATCGATAATTTCTTTTTCTCTCTTTCTCTCTCAACCAGTTTTGGATTGAAATAATGCCGGAATGTAGTTTTTTAATTTTTAGAATTTTTCTGCTATTTTTTTCGAAATTTTCTAGTTTGGGTCGGGTAGAAACGGTCCAGATCGAGAATTTCTTTTTCTCTCTTTCTCGGCCTGGCCCAACCCGTTTTAGCTTGAAGTAATGCCGGAATGCAGTTTTTTAATTTTTTGAATTTCTTGGCTTTTTTTTTCGGAATTTTCTAGTTTGGGTCGGGTAGAAACGGTCCAGATCGAGAATTTCATTTTCTCTCTTTCTCGTCCTATCCCGACCCGTTTTGGCGTGAAATAATGCCAGAATGCAGTTTTTTAATTTTTCCTATTTTTCTGCTATTTTTTCCAGAATTTTCTAGTTTGGGTCGGGTAGAAACGGTCCAGATCGAGAATTTCTTTTTCTCTCTTTCTCGGCCTCTCTCGACCCGTTTTCGCTTGAAGTAATGCCGGAATGCAGTTTTTTAATTTTTTGAATTTTTCTGCTTTTTTTTTTTTTCAGAATTTTCTAGTTTGGGTCGGGTAGAAACGGTCCAGATCGAGAATTTCTTTTTCTCTCTTTCTCGGTCTGTCCTGACCCGTTTTCGCTTGAAATAATGCCGGAATGCAGTTTTTTAATTTTTTGAATGTTTTTGCTACTTTTTTCGTAATTTTATAGTTTGGGTCGAGTTGAAACGGTCCAGAGCGAGAATTTCTTTTTCTCTCTTTCTCGGCCTGTCCCAACCCGTTTTGGCTTGAAATAATGCCGGAATGATGTTTTTTAATTTTTTGAATTATTCTTCTATTTTTTCCGGAAGTTTCTAGTTTGGGTCGGGTAGAAACGGTCCAGATCGAGAATTTCTTTTTTTCTCTTTCACGGCTTTTCCCAACCCGTTTTGCCTTGAAATAATGCCGGAATGCAGTTTTTTAGTTTTTTTGAATTTTTCTGCTATTTTTTCCGGAATTTTCTGGTTTGGGTCGGGTGAAAACGGGCCAGATCGAGAATTTCTTTTTCTCTTTTTCACGGCCTGTCCCAACCCGTTTTGGATTGGAATAATGCCGGAATGCAGTTTTTCAATATTTTGAATTTTTCAGCTATTTTTTCCGGAATTTTCTAGTTTGGGTCAGGTAGAAACGGTGCAGGTCGAGAATTTCTTTTTCTCTCTTTCTCGGCCTATCCCGATCCGTTTTGGCTTGAAATAATGCAGGAATGCAGTTTTCTCGTTTTTTTTGAATTTTTCTGCTCTTTTTGGAAATTTTCTAGTTTGGGTCGGGTAGAAACGGTCCAGATCGAGAATTTATTTTTCTCCCTTTCTCGGCCTGTCCCAACCCGTATTGGATTGGAATAATGCCGAAAAGCCGTTTTTTAATTTTTTGAATTTTTCTGCTATTTTTTCCAGAATTTTCTAGTTTGGGTCGGGTAGAAACGGTCCAGATCGAGAATTTCTTTTTCTCTCTTTCTCAGCCTATCCCGACTCGTTTTGGCTTGAAATAATGCAGGAATGCAGTTTTTTACTTTTTTTGAATTTTTCTTCTATTTTTTTCGAAATTTTCTAGTTTGGGTCGGGTAGAAACGGCCCAGATCTATAATTTCTTTTTCTCTCTTTTTCGGCTTGTTCCAACCCTTTTTGCCTTGAAATAATGCCGGAATGCAGTATTTTCATTTTTTGAATTTTTCTGCTATTTTTTCCGCAATTTTGTGGTTTGGGTCGGGTGAAAACGGGCCAGATCGAGAATTTATTTTTCTCTATTTCACGGCCTGTCCCATCCCGTTTTGGATTGAAATAATGCCGGAATGCAGTTTTTTAATTTTTTGAATTTTTCTGCTATGTTTTCCGGAATTTTCTAGTTTGGGTCGGGTGAAAACGGGCCAGATCTAGAATTTCTTTTTCTCTCTTTCACGGCTTGTCCCAACCCGTTTTGGCTTGAAATAATGCCGGAATGCAGTTTTTTAATTTTTTGAATTTTTCTGCTATTTTTTCCGGAAATTTCTAGTTTGGGTCAGGTAGAAACGGTCCAGATCGAGAATTTCTTTTTCTCTCTTTCTCGGCCTATCCCTACCCGTTTTTGCTTGAAATAATGCAGGAATGCAGTTTTTTAATTTTTTGAATTTTTCTGCTATTTTTGCTGAAATTTTCTAGTTTGGGTCGGGTAGAAACGGTCCAGATCTAGAATTTCTTTTTCTCTCTTTTTCGGCGTGTCCCAACCCATTTTGCCTTGAAATAACGCCGGAATGCAGTTTTTTAATTTTTTGAATTTTTCTGCTTCTTTTTTTGGAATTTTCTAGTTTGGGTCGGGTAGAAACGGTCCAGATCGAGAATTTCTTTTTCTCTCTTTCTCGGCCTGTCCCATCCCGTTTTGGATTGAAATAATGCCGGAATGCAGTTTTTTAATTTTTTGAATTTTTCTGCTATTTTTTCTGGAATTTTCTAGTTTGGGTCAGGTAGAAACGGTCCAGATCGAGAATTTCTTTTTCTCTCTTTCTCGGCCTGTCCCAACCCGTTTTGGATTGAAATAATGCCAGAATGTAGTTTTTTAATTTTTTGAATTTTTCTGCTTTTTTTTCCGGAATTTTCTAGTTTGGGTCGGGTAGAAACGGTCCAGATCGAGAATTTCTTTTTCTCTCTTTCTCGGCCTGTCCCAACCCGTTTCGGATTGAAATAATGCCGGAATGCAGTTTTTTAATTTTTTGAATTTTTCTGCTATTTTTTCCGGAATTTTCTAGTTTGGGTCGGGTAGAAACGGTCCAGATCGAGAATTTCTTTTTCTCTCTTTCTCGGTCTGTCCCAACCCGTTTTGGCTTGAAATAATGCCGGAATGCAGTTTTTGAATTTTTTGAATTTTCTGCTATTTTTTCCGGAATTTTCTAGTTTGGGTCGGGTAGAAACAGTCCAGATCGAGAATTTCTTTTTCTCTCTTTCTCGACCAATCAAGATCCGTTTAGGCTTGAAATAATGCCAGAATGCAGTTTTTTAATTTTTTGAATTTTTCTGCTATTTTTTCCGGAATTTTCTAGTTTGGGTCAGGTAGAAACGGTCCAGATTGAGAATTTCTTTTTCTCTCTTTCTCGGCATGTCCCGACCCGTTTTCGCTTGAAATAATGCCGGAATACAATTTTTCAATTTTTTTAATTTTTTTGCTACCTTTTTCAGAATTTTCTAGTTTGGGTCGGGTTGAAACGGTCCAGATCGAGAATTTCTTTTTCTCTCTTTCTCTCCCAACCAGTTTTGGATTGAAATAATGCCGGAATGCAGTTTTTTAATTTTTTGAATTTTTCTGCTATTTTTTTTCGAAATTTTCTAGTTTGGGTCGGGTAGAAACGGTCCAGATCGAGAATTTCTTTTTCTCTCTTTCTCGGCCTGTCCCAACCCGTTTTGGATTGAAATAATGCCGGAATGCATTTTTTGAATTTTTTGAATTTTTCTGCAATTTTTTCCGGAATTTTCTAGTTTGGGTCGGGTAGAAACGGTCCAGATCGAGAATTTCTTTTTCTCTCTTTCTCGGCCTGTCCCTACCCGTTTTGGCTTGAAATAATGCCGCAATGCAGTTTTTGAATTTTTTGAATTTTCTACTATTTTTTCCGGAATTTTCTAGTTTGGGTCAGGTAGAAACAGTCTAGATCGAGAATTTCTTTTTCTCTATTTCTCGATCTATCCCAACCGTTTGGGCTTTAAATAATGCCGGAATGCAGTTTTTTAATTTTTTGAATTTTTCTGCTATTTTTTCCTGAATTTTCTAGTTTGGGTCGGGTAGAAACGGTCCAGATCGAGAATTTCTTTTTCTCTCTTTCTCGGCCTGCCCCGACCCGTTTTGCTTGAATAATGCCGGAATACAATTTTTTAATTTTTTGAATTTTTTTGCTATTTTTTCGGAATTTTCTAGTTTGGGTCGGGTTGAAACAGTCCAGATCGAGAATTTCTTTTTCTCTCTTTCTCGCTCTGTCCCAACCCGTTTTGGATTGAAATAATGCCGGAATGTAGTTTTTTAATTTTTTGAATTTTTCTGCTATTTTTTTTTCGAAATTTTCTAGTTTGTGTCGGGTAGAAACGGTCCAGATCGAGAATTTCTTTTTCTCTCTTTCTCGGCCTGTCCCAACCCGTTTTGGATTGAAATAATGCCAGAATGTAGTTTTTTAATTTTTTGAATTTTTCTGCTATTTTTTCCGGAATTTTCTAGTTTGGGTCGGGTAGAAACGGTCCAGATCGAGAATTTTTTTTCTCTCATTCTCGGCCTGTCCCAACCCGTTTCGGATTGAAATAATGCCGAAATGCATTTTATGAATTTTTCTGCTATTTTTTCCGGAATTTTCTAGTTTGGGTCGGGTAGAAACGGTCCAGATCGAGAATTTCTTTTTCTCTCTTTCTCGGTCTGTCCCAACCCGTTTTGGCTTGAAATAATGCCGGAATGCAGTTTTTGAATTTTTTGAATTTTCTGCTATTTTTTCCGGAATTTTCTAGTTTGGGTCGAGTAGAAACAGTCCAGATCGAGAATTTCTTTTTCTCTCTTCTCGAGCAATCAAGATCCGTTTGGGCTTGACATAATGCCGGAATGCAGTTTTTTAATTTTTTGAATTTTTCTGCTATTTTTTCCGGAATTTTCTAGTTTGGGTCGGGTAGAAACGGTCCAGATCGAGAATTTCTTTTTCTCTCTTTCTCGGCATATCCCGACTCGTTTTCACTTGAAGTAATGCCAGAATGCAGTTTTTTAATTTTTTGAATTTTTCTGCTATTTTCTCCGGAATTTTCTAGTTTGGGTCGGCCAGAAACGGTCCAGATCGAGAATTTCTTTTTCTCTCATTCTCGGCCTATCCCAACCCGTTTCGGATTGAAATAATGCCGGAATGCAGTTTTTTAATTTTATGAATTTTTCTGCTATTTTTTCCGAAATTTTCTAGTTTGGGTCGGGTAGAAACGGTCCAGATCGAGAATTTCTTTTTCTCCATTTCTCGGCCTGTCCCAACCCGTTTTGGATTGAAATAATGCCGCAATGCATTTTTTTAATTTTTTTAATTTTTCTGCAATTTTTTCCGGAATTTTCTAGTTTGGGTCGGGTAGAAACGGTCCAGATCGAGAATTTCTTTTTCTCTCTTTCTCGGCCTGTCCCAACTCGTTTTGGCTTGAAATAATGCCGGAATGAAGTTTTTGAATTTTTTGAATTTTTCTGCTATTTTTTCCGGAATTTTCTAGTTTGGGTCGGGTAGAAACAGTCCAGATCGAGAATTTCTTTTTCTCTCTTTCTCGATCTCTCCCGACCCGTTTGGGCTTGAAATAATGCCGGAATGCAGTTTTTTAATTTTTTGAATTTTTCTGCTATTTTTTCCGGAATTTTCTAGTTTGGGTCGGGTAGAAACAGTTCAGATCGAGAATTTCTTTTTCTCTCTTTCTCGGCCTGTCCCGACCCGTTTTCGCTTGAAGTAATGCCGGAATACAATTTTTTAATTTTTTGAATTTTTTTGCTACTTTTTTCGGAATTTTCTAGTTTGGATCGGGTTCAAACGGTCCAGATCGAGAATTTCTTTTTCTCTCCCAACCAGTTTTGGATTGAAATAATGCCAGAATGTAGTTTTTTAATTTTTTGAATTTTTCTGCTATTTTTTCCGGAATTTTCTAGTTTGGGTCGGGTTGAAACGGTCCAGATCGAGAATTTTTTTTCTCTCATTCTCGGCCTGTCCCAACCGGTTTCGGATTGAAATAATGCCGGAATGCAATTTTTTAATTTTATGAATTTTTCTGCTATTTTTTCCGGAATTTTCTAGTTTGGGTCGGGTAGAAACGGTCCAGATCGAGAATTTCTTTTTCTCACGTTCTCGGCCTGTCCCAACCCGTTTTGGCTTGAAATAATGCCGGAATGCAGTTTTTGAATTTTTTGAATTTTCTGCTATTTTTTCCGGAATTTTCTAGTTTGGGTCGGGTAGAAACAGTCCAGATCGAGAATTTCTTTTTCTCTCTTTCTCGATCAATCCCGACCCATTTGGGCTTGAAATAATGCCAGAATGCATTTTTTTAATTTTTTGAATTTTTCTGCTATTTTTTCCGGAATTTTCTAGTTTGGGTCGGGTAGAAACGGTCCAGATCGAGAATTTCTTTTTCTCTCTTTCTTGGCCTGTCCCGACCCGTTTTCGCTTGAAGTAATACCGGAATGCAGTTTTTTAATTTTTTGAATTTTTCTGCTATTTTTTCCGGAATTTTCGTGTTTGGGTCGGGTAGAAACGGTCCATATCGAGAATTTCTTTTTCTCTCTTTCTCGACCTATCCAGACCCGTTTGGGCTTGAAATAATGCCGGAATGCAGTTTTTTAGTTTTTTGAATTTTTCTGCTATTTCTTTCGGAATTTTCTAGTTTGGGTCGGGTAGAAACGGTCCAGATCAGCAATTTCTTTTTCCCTCTTTCTCAGCCTGTCCCATGAACTAATGCCGGAATGCAATTTTTTAATTTTTTGAATTTTTTTGCTACTTTTTTCAGAATTTTCTAGCTTGGTTCGGGTTGAAACGGTCCAGATCGAGAATTTCTTTTTCACTCTTTCTCTCGCAACCAGTTTTGGATTGAAATAATGCCAAAATGCAGTTTTTTAATTTTTTGAATTTTTCTGCTATTTTTTCCGGAATTTTCTAGTTTGCGTTGGGTAGAAACAGTCCAGATCGAGAATTTTTTTCTCTCTTTCTCGGCATGTCCCAACCCGTTTCGGATTGAAATACTGCCGGAATGCAGTTTTTTAATTTTATGAATTTTTCTGCCATTTTTTCCGGAATTTTCTAGTTTGGGTCGGGTAGAAACGGTCCAGATCGAGAATTTCTTTTTCTCTCTTTCTCAGCCTGTCCCAACCCGTTTTGGCTTGAACTAATGCCGGAATACAGTTTTTTAAATTTTTGAATTTTTCTGCTATTTTTTCCGGAATTTTCTAGTTTGGGTCGGGTAGAAACGGTCCAGATCGAGAATTTCTTTTTCTCTCTTTCTCGACCTATCCAGACCCGTTTGGGCATGAAATAATGCCGGAATGCAGTTTTTTAATTTTTTGAATTTTTCTGCTATTTTTTTCGGAATTTTCTAGTTTGGGTCGGGTAGAAACGGTCCAGATCGAGAATTTCTTTTTCTCTCTTTCTCAGCCTGTCCCATGAACTAATGCCGGAATGCAATTTTTTAATTTTTTGAATTTTGTTGCTACTTTTTTCGGAATTTTCTAGCTTGGGTCGGGTTGAAACGGTCCAGATCGAGAATTTCTTTTTCTCTCTTTCTCGGCCTGTCCAAACCTGTTTTCGCTTGAAATAATGCCGGAATACAGTTTTTTAATTTTTTGAATTTTTCTGCTATTTTTTCCAGAATTTTCTAGTTTGGGTCGGGTAGAAACGGTCCAGATCGAGAATTTCTTTTTCTCTCTTTCTCGGCCTATCCTAACCCGTTTTGGCTTGAAATAATGCCGGAATGCAATTTTTTAATTTTTTGAATTTTTCTGCAATTTTTTCCGGAATTTTCTAGTTTGGGTCGGGTAGAAACGGTCCAAATCGAGAATTTCTTTTTCTCTCTTTCTCGGCCTGTCCCAACCCGTTTTGGCCTGAAATAATGCCGGAATGCAATTATTTAATTTTTTGAATTTTTCTGCTATTTTTTCCGGAATTTTCTAGTTTGGGTCGGGTAGAAACGGTCCAGATCAAGAATTTCTTTTTCTCTCTTTCTCGGCCTGTCACGACCCGTTTTGGCTTTAAATAATGCCGGAATGCGGTTTTTTAGTTTTTTGAATTTTTCTGCAATTTTTTTTCCGGAATTTTCTAGTTTGGGTCGGGTAGAAATTGTCCAGATAAAGAATTTCTTTTTCTCTCTTTCTCAGCCTGTCTCAACCCCGTGTTGGATTGAAATAATGGCGGAATGCAGTTTTTTAATTTTTTGAATTTTTCTGCTATTTTTTTCCGGAATTTTCAAGTTTGGGTCGGGTAGAAACGGTCTAGATCGAGAATTTCTTTTTCTCTCTTTCTCGGCCTGTCCCGACCTATTTTCGCTTGAAGTAATGCCGGAATGCAGTTTTTTAATTTTTAAAATTTTTCTGCTATTTTTTCCGGAATTTTCTAGTTTGGGTCGGGTAGAAACGGTCCAGATCGAGAATTTCTTTTTCTCTCTTTCTCAGCCTTTCCCAACCCGTTTTGGCTTGAAGTAATGCCGGAATACAGTTTTTTAAATTTTTGAATTTTTCTGCTATTTTTTCCGGAATTTTCTAGTTTGGGTCGGGTAGAAACGGTCCAGATCGAGAATTTCTTTTTCTCTTTCTCGACCTATCCAGACCCGTTTGGGCATGAAATAATGCCGGAATGCAGTTTTTTAATTTTTTGAATTTTTCTGCTATTTTTTTTCGGAATTTTCTAGTTTGGGTCGGGTAGAAACGGTCCAGATCAGCAATTTCTTTTTCTCTCTTTCTCAGCCTGTCCCATGAACTAATGCCGGAATGCAATTTTTTAATTTTTTGAATTTTGTTGCTACTTTTTTCGGAATTTTCTAGCTTGGGTCGGGTTGAAACGGTCCAGATCGAGAATTTCTTTTTCTCTCTTTCTCGGCCTGTCCCAACCTGTTTTGGCTTGAAATAATGCCGGAATACAGTTTTTTAATTTTTTGAATTTTTCTGCTATTTTTTCCAGAATTTTCTAGTTTGGGTCGGGTAGAAACGGTCCAGATCGACAATTTCTTTTTCTCTCTTTCTCGGCCTATCCTAACCCGTTTTGGCTTGAAATAATGCCGGAATGCAATTTTTTAATTTTTTGAATTTTTCTGCAATTTTTTCCGGAATTTTCTAGTTTGGGTCGGGTAGAAACGGTCCAAATCGAGAATTGCTTTGTCTCTCTTTCTCGGCCTGTCCCAACCCGTTTTGGCCTGAAATAATGCCGGAATGCAATTATTTAATTTTTTGAATTTTTATGCTATTTTTTCCGGAATTTTCTAGTTTGGGTCGGGTAGAAACGGTCCAGATCAAGAATTTCTTTTTCTCTCTTTCTCGGCCTGTCACGACCCGTTTTGGCTTTAAATAATGCCGGAATGCAGTTTTTTAGTTTTTTGAATTTTTCTGCTATTTTTTTTCCGGAATTTTCTAGTTTGGGTCGGGTAGAAATGGTCCAGATAAAGAATTTCTTTTTCTCTCTTTCTCAGCCTGTCTCAACCCCGTGTTGGCTTGAAATAATGGCGGAATGCAGTTTTTTAATTTTTTGAATTTTTCTGCTATTTTTTTCCGGAATTTTCAAGTTTGGGTCGGGTAGAAACGGTCTGGATCGAGAATTTCTTTTTCTCTCTTTCTCGGCCTGTCCCCACCTATTTTCGCTTGAAGTAATGCCGGAATGCAGTTTTTTAATTTTTTAAATTTTTCTGCTATTTTTTCCGGAATTTTCTAGTTTGGGTCGGGTAGAAACGGTCCAGATTGAGAATTTCTTTTTCTCTCTTTCTCAATCTCTCCCGACCCGTTTGGGCTTGAAATAATGCCGGAATGCAGTTTTTTAATTTTTTGAATTTTTTTGCTATTTTTTCCGGAATTTTCTAGTTTGGGTCGGGTAGAAACGGTCCAGATCGAGAATTTCCTTTTCTCTCTTTCTCGGCCTGTCCCGACCCGTTTTCGCTTGAATTAATGCCGGAATACAATTTTTTAATTTTTTGAAATTTTTTGCTACTTTTTTCGGACTTTTCTAGTTTGGGTCAGGTTGAAACGGTCCAGATCGAGAATTTATTTTTCTCTCTTTCTCTCCCAACCAGTTTTGGATTGAAATAATGTCGGAATACAGTTTTTTAATTTTTTGAATTTTTCTGCTATTTTTTCCGGAATTTTCTAGTTTGGATCGTGTAGAAACTGTCCAGATCGAGAATTTTTTTTCTCTCATTCTCGGCCGGTCCCAACCCGTTTCGGATTGAAATAATGCCGGAATGCAGTTTTTTAATTTTAGGAATTTTTCTTGTATTTCTTCCGGAATTTTCTAGTTTGGGTCGGGTAGAAATGGTCCAGATCGAGAATTTCTTTTTCCCTCTTTCTCGGCCTGTCCCAACCCGTTTCGGCTTGAAATAATGCCGTAATGCAGTTTTTGAATTTTTTGAATTTTCTGCTATTTTTTCTGGAATTTTCTAGTTTGGGTCGGGTAGAAACAGTCCAGATCGAGAATTTCTTTTTCTCTCTTTCTCGACCTATCCTGACCCGTTTGGATTGAAATAATGCCGGAATGCAGTTTTTTAATTTTTTGAATTTTTCTGCTATTTTTTCCGGAATTTTCTAGTTTGGGTCAGGTAGAAACGGTCCAGATCGAGAATTTCTTTTGCTCTCTTTCTTGGCATGTCCCGACTCGTTTTCGCTTGAAGTAATGCCGGAATGCAGTTTTTTAATTTTTTGAATTTTTCTGCTATTTTCTCCGGAATTTTCTAGTTTGGGTCGGGCAGAAACGGTCCAGATCGAGAATTTCTTTTTCTCTCATTCTCGGCCTATCCCAACCCGTTTCGGATTGAAATAATGCCTGAATGCAGTTTTTTAATTTTATGAATTTTTCTGCTATTTTTTCCGGAATTTTCTAGTTTCGGTCGGGTAGAAACGGTCCAGATCGAGAATTTCTTTTTCTCCCTTTCTCAGCCTGTCCCGACCCATTTGGGCTTGAAATAATGCCGGAATGCATTTTCTTAATTTTTTGAATTTTTCTGCAATTTTTTCCAGAATTTTCTAGTTTGGGTCGGGTAGAAACGGTCCAGATCAAGAATTTCTTTTTCGCTCTTTCTCAGCCTGTCCCAACCCGTTTTCGCTTGAAGTAATGCCGGAATGCAGTTTTTTAAATTTTTGAATTTTTCTGCTATTTTTTCCGGAATTTTCTAGTTTTGGTCGGGTAGAAACGGTCCAGATCGAGAATTTCTTTTTCTCTCTTTCTCGACCTGTCCCAAGCCGTTTTGGCTTGAAATAATGCGGGAATGAAGTTTTTTAACTTTTTGAATTTTTCTGCTATTTTTTCCGAAATTTTCCAGTTTTGGTCGAGTAGAAACGGTCCAGATCGGGAATGTCTTTTTCTCTCTTTCTCGACCAATCCCGACCCGTTTGGGCTTGAAATAATGCCGGAATGCAGTTCTTTATTTTTTTGAATTTTTCTGCTATTTTTTCCGGAATTTTCTAGTTTTGGTCGGCTAGAAACGGTCCAAATCGAGAATTGCTTTTTCTCTCTTTCTTGGCCTGTCCCAACCCGTTTTGGCCTGAAATAATGCCGGAATGCAATTTTTTAATTTTTTGAATTTTTATGCTATTTTTTCCTGAATTATCAAGTTTGGGTTGGGTAAAAACGGTCCAGATCAAGAATTTCTTTTTCTCTCTTTCTCGGCCTGTCCCGACCCGTATTCGCGTGAAGTAATGTCGGAATACAATTTTTTAATTTTTTAAATTTTTTTGCTACTTTTTTCGGCATTTTCTAGTTTGGGTCGGGTTGAAACGGCCCAGATCGAGAATTTCTTTTTCACTCTTTCTCGGCCTGTCCCGACCCATTTTTGCCTGAAGAAATGCCGGAATGCAGTTTTTTAATTTTTTTAATTTTTCTGCTATTTTTTCCGGAATTTTCTAGTTTGGGTCGGGTAGAAACGGTCCAGATCGAGAATTTCTTTTTCTCTCTTTCTCGACCTATCCCGACCCGTTTGGGCTTGAAATTATGCCGGAATACAGTTTTTTAATTTTTTGAATTTTTCTGCTATTTTTTCAGGAATTTTCTAGTTTGGGTCGGGTTGAAACGGTCCAGATCAATAATTTCTTTTTCTCTCTTTCTCAGCCTGTCCCAACCCGTTTTGGCTTGAACTAATGCCGGAATGCAATTTTTTAATTTTTTGAATTTTTTTGCTACTTTTTTCAGAATTTTCTAGTTTGGGTCGGGTTGAGACGGTCCAGATCGAGAATTTCTTTTTCTTGCTTTCTCGGCCTGTCCCATCCCGATTTGGATTGAAATAATGCCGGAATACAGTTTTTTAATTTTTTGAATTTTTCTGCTATTTTTTTCGGAATTTTCTAGTTTGGGTCGGGTAGAAACGGTCCAGATCGAGAATTTCTTTTTCTCTCTTTCTCGGCCTGTCCCGACCCGTTTTCGCTTGAAGTAATGCCGGTATACAATTTTTTAATTTTTTGAATTTTTTTGCTACTTTTTTCGGAATTTTCTAGTTTGGGTCGGGTTAAAACGGTCCAGATCGAGAATTTCTTTTTCTCTTTCTCAGCCTGTCCCAACCAGTTTTGGATTGAAATAATGCCGAAATGCAGTTTTTTAATTTTTTGAATTTTTCTGCTATTTTTTCCGGAATTTTCTAGTTTGGGTCGGGTTGAAACGGTCCAGATCAACAATTTCTTTTTCTCTCTTTCTCAGCCTATCCCAACCCGTTTTGGCTTGAACTAATGCCGGAATGCAATTTTTTAATTTTTTGAATTTTTTTGCTACTTTTTTCGGAATTTTCTAGTTTGGGTCGGGTTGAAACTGTCCAGATCGAGAATTTCTTTTTCTCGCTTTCTCGGCCTGTCCCATCCCGATTTGGATTGAAATAATGCCGGAATACAGTTTTTTAATTTTTTGAATTTTTCTGCTATTTTTTCCGGAATTTTCTAGTTTGGGTCGGGTAGAAACGGTCCAGATCGAGAATTTCTTTCTCTTTGTCTCGGCCTGTTCCAACCAGTTTGGGCTTGAAATAATGCCGGAATGCAGTTTTTTAATTTTTTGAATTTTTTTGCTATTTTTTCCGGAATTTTCTAGTTTGGGTCGGGTAGAAACGGTCCAGATCGAGAATTTCCTTTTCTCTCTTTCTCGGCCTGTCCCGACCCGTTTTCGCTTGAATTAATGCCGGAATACAATTTTTTAATTTTTTGAAATTTTTTGCTACTTTTTTCGGACTTTTCTAGTTTGGGTCAGGTTGAAACGGTCCAGATCGAGAATTTATTTTTCTCTCTTTCTCTCCCAACCAGTTTTGGATTGAAATAATGTCGGAATACAGTTTTTTAATTTTTTGAATTTTTCTGCTATTTTTTCCGGAATTTTCTAGTTTGGATCGTGTAGAAACTGTCCAGATCGAGAATTTTTTTTCTCTCATTCTCGGCCGGTCCCAACCCGTTTCGGATTGAAATAATGCCGGAATGCAGTTTTTTAATTTTAGGAATTTTTCTTGTATTTCTTCCGGAATTTTCTAGTTTGGATCGGGTAGAAATGGTCCAGATCGAGAATTTCTTTTTCCCTCTTTCTCGGCCTGTCCCAACCCGTTTCGGCTTGAAATAATGCCGTAATGCAGTTTTTGAATTTTTTGAATTTTCTGCTATTTTTTCTGGAATTTTCTAGTTTGGGTCGGGTAGAAACAGTCCAGATCGAGAATTTCTTTTTCTCTCTTTCTCGACCTATCCTGACCCGTTTGGATTGAAATAATGCCGGAATGCAGTTTTTTAATTTTTTGAATTTTTCTGCTATTTTTTCCGGAATTTTCTAGTTTGGGTCAGGTAGAAACGGTCCAGATCGAGAATTTCTTTTGCTCTCTTTCTTGGCATGTCCCGACTCGTTTTCGCTTGAAGTAATGCCGGAATGCAGTTTTTTAATTTTTTGAATTTTTCTGCTATTTTCTTCGGAATTTTCTAGTTTGGGTCGGGCAGAAACGGTCCAGATCGAGAATTTCTTTTTCTCTCATTCTCGGCCTATCCCAACCCGTTTCGGATTGAAATAATGCCTGAATGCAGTTTTTTAATTTTATGAATTTTTCTGCTATTTTTTCCGGAATTTTCTAGTTTCGGTCGGGTAGAAACGGTCCAGATCGAGAATTTCTTTTTCTCCCTTTCTCAGCCTGTCCCAACCCGTTTTGGATTGAAATAATGCCGGAATGCATTTTCTTAATTTTTTGAATTTTTCTGCAATTTTTTCCAGAATTTTCTAGTTTGGGTCGGGTAGAAACGGTCCAGATCAAGAATTTCTTTTTCGCTCTTTCTCGGCCTGTCCCAACCCGTTTTGGCTTGAAATAATGCCGGAATGCAGTTTTTGAATTTTCTACTATTTTTTCCGGAATTTTCTGGTTTGGGTCGGGTAGAAACGGTCCAGATCGAGAATTCTTTTTCTCTCTTTCTTGGCCTGTCCCGACCCGTTTTCGCTTGAAGTAATGCCGGAATGCAGTTTTTTAAATTTTTGAATTTTTCTGCTATTTTTTCCGGAATTTTCTAGTTTTGGTCGGGTAGAAACGGTCCAGATCGAGAATTTCTTTTTCTCTCTTTCTCGACCTGTCCCAAGCCGTTTTGGCTTGAAATAATGCGGGAATGAAGTTTTTTAACTTTTTGAATTTTTCTGCTATTTTTTCCGAAATTTTCCAGTTTTGGTCGAGTAGAAACGGTCCAGATCGGGAATGTCTTTTTCTCTCTTTCTCGACCAATCCCGACCCGTTTGGGCTTGAAATAATGCCGGAATGCAGTTCTTTATTTTTTTGAATTTTTCTGCTATTTTTTCCGGAATTTTCTAGTTTTGGTCGGCTAGAAACGGTCCAAATCGAGAATTGCTTTTTCTCTCTTTCTTGGCCTGTCCCAACCCGTTTTGGCCTGAAATAATGCCGGAATGCAATTTTTTAATTTTTTGAATTTTTATGCTATTTTTTCCTGAATTATCAAGTTTGGGTTGGGTAAAAACGGTCCAGATCAAGAATTTCTTTTTCTCTCTTTCTCGGCCTGTCCCGACCCGTATTCGCGTGAAGTAATGTCGGAATACAATTTTTTAATTTTTTAAATTTTTTTGCTACTTTTTTCGGCATTTTCTAGTTTGGGTCGGGTTGAAACGGCCCAGATCGAGAATTTCTTTTTCACTCTTTCTCGGCCTGTCCCGACCCATTTTTGCCTGAAGAAATGCCGGAATGCAGTTTTTTAATTTTTTTAATTTTTCTGCTATTTTTTCCGGAATTTTCTAGTTTGGGTCGGGTAGAAACGGTCCAGATCGAGAATTTCTTTTTCTCTCTTTCTCGACCTATCCCGACCCGTTTGGGCTTGAAATTATGCCGGAATACAGTTTTTTAATTTTTTGAATTTTTCTGCTATTTTTTCAGGAATTTTCTAGTTTGGGTCGGGTTGAAACGGTCCAGATCAATAATTTCTTTTTCTCTCTTTCTCAGCCTGTCCCAACCCGTTTTGGCTTGAACTAATGCCGGAATGCAATTTTTTAATTTTTTGAATTTTTTTGCTACTTTTTTCAGAATTTTCTAGTTTGGGTCGGGTTGAGACGGTCCAGATCGAGAATTTCTTTTTCTTGCTTTCTCGGCCTGTCCCATCCCGATTTGGATTGAAATAATGCCGGAATACAGTTTTTTAATTTTTTGAATTTTTCTGCTATTTTTTTCGGAATTTTCTAGTTTGGGTCGGGTAGAAACGGTCCAGATCGAGAATTTCTTTTTCTCTCTTTCTCGGCCTGTCCCGACCCGTTTTCGCTTGAAGTAATGCCGGTATACAATTTTTTAATTTTTTGAATTTTTTTGCTACTTTTTTCGGAATTTTCTAGTTTGGGTCGGGTTAAAACGGTCCAGATCGAGAATTTCTTTTTCTCTTTCTCAGCCTGTCCCAACCAGTTTTGGATTGAAATAATGCCGAAATGCAGTTTTTTAATTTTTTGAATTTTTCTGCTATTTTTTCCGGAATTTTCTAGTTTGGGTCGGGTTGAAACGGTCCAGATCAACAATTTCTTTTTCTCTCTTTCTCAGCCTATCCCAACCCGTTTTGGCTTGAACTAATGCCGGAATGCAATTTTTTAATTTTTTGAATTTTTTTGCTACTTTTTTCGGAATTTTCTAGTTTGGGTCGGGTTGAAACTGTCCAGATCGAGAATTTCTTTTTCTCGCTTTCTCGGCCTGTCCCATCCCGATTTGGATTGAAATAATGCCGGAATACAGTTTTTTAATTTTTTGAATTTTTCTGCTATTTTTTCCGGAATTTTCTAGTTTGGGTCGGGTAGAAACGGTCCAGATCGAGAATTTCTTTCTCTTTGTCTCGGCCTGTTCCAACCAGTTTGGGCTTGAAATAATGCCGGAATGCAGTTTTTTAATTTTTTGAATTTTTTTGCTATTTTTTCCGGAATTTTCTAGTTTGGGTCGGGTAGAAACGGTCCAGATCGAGAATTTCCTTTTCTCTCTTTCTCGGCCTGTCCCGACCCGTTTTCGCTTGAATTAATGCCGGAATACAATTTTTTAATTTTTTGAAATTTTTTGCTACTTTTTTCGGACTTTTCTAGTTTGGGTCAGGTTGAAACGGTCCAGATCGAGAATTTATTTTTCTCTCTTTCTCTCCCAACCAGTTTTGGATTGAAATAATGTCGGAATACAGTTTTTTAATTTTTTGAATTTTTCTGCTATTTTTTCCGGAATTTTCTAGTTTGGATCGTGTAGAAACTGTCCAGATCGAGAATTTTTTTTCTCTCATTCTCGGCCGGTCCCAACCCGTTTCGGATTGAAATAATGCCGGAATGCAGTTTTTTAATTTTAGGAATTTTTCTTGTATTTCTTCCGGAATTTTCTAGTTTGGATCGGGTAGAAATGGTCCAGATCGAGAATTTCTTTTTCCCTCTTTCTCGGCCTGTCCCAACCCGTTTCGGCTTGAAATAATGCCGTAATGCAGTTTTTGAATTTTTTGAATTTTCTGCTATTTTTTCTGGAATTTTCTAGTTTGGGTCGGGTAGAAACAGTCCAGATCGAGAATTTCTTTTTCTCTCTTTCTCGACCTATCCTGACCCGTTTGGATTGAAATAATGCCGGAATGCAGTTTTTTAATTTTTTGAATTTTTCTGCTATTTTTTCCGGAATTTTCTAGTTTGGGTCAGGTAGAAACGGTCCAGATCGAGAATTTCTTTTGCTCTCTTTCTTGGCATGTCCCGACTCGTTTTCGCTTGAAGTAATGCCGGAATGCAGTTTTTTAATTTTTTGAATTTTTCTGCTATTTTCTCCGGAATTTTCTAGTTTGGGTCGGGCAGAAACGGTCCAGATCGAGAATTTCTTTTTCTCTCATTCTCGGCCTATCCCAACCCGTTTCGGATTGAAATAATGCCTGAATGCAGTTTTTTAATTTTATGAATTTTTCTGCTATTTTTTCCGGAATTTTCTAGTTTCGGTCGGGTAGAAACGGTCCAGATCGAGAATTTCTTTTTCTCCCTTTCTCAGCCTGTCCCAACCCGTTTTGGATTGAAATAATGCCGGAATGCATTTTCTTAATTTTTTGAATTTTTCTGCAATTTTTTCCAGAATTTTCTAGTTTGGGTCGGGTAGAAACGGTCCAGATCAAGAATTTCTTTTTCGCTCTTTCTCGGCCTGTCCCAACCCGTTTTGGCTTGAAATAATGCCGGAATGCAGTTTTTGAATTTTCTACTATTTTTTCCGGAATTTTCTGGTTTGGGTCGGGTAGAAACGGTCCAGATCGAGAATTCTTTTTCTCTCTTTCTTGGCCTGTCCCGACCCGTTTTCGCTTGAAGTAATGCCGGAATGCAGTTTTTTAAATTTTTGAATTTTTCTGCTATTTTTTCCGGAATTTTCTAGTTTTGGTCGGGTAGAAACGGTCCAGATCGAGAATTTCTTTTTCTCTCTTTCTCGACCTGTCCCAAGCCGTTTTGGCTTGAAATAATGCGGGAATGAAGTTTTTTAACTTTTTGAATTTTTCTGCTATTTTTTCCGAAATTTTCCAGTTTTGGTCGAGTAGAAACGGTCCAGATCGGGAATGTCTTTTTCTCTCTTTCTCGACCAATCCCGACCCGTTTGGGCTTGAAATAATGCCGGAATGCAGTTCTTTATTTTTTTGAATTTTTCTGCTATTTTTTCCGGAATTTTCTAGTTTTGGTCGGCTAGAAACGGTCCAAATCGAGAATTGCTTTTTCTCTCTTTCTTGGCCTGTCCCAACCCGTTTTGGCCTGAAATAATGCCGGAATGCAATTTTTTAATTTTTTGAATTTTTATGCTATTTTTTCCTGAATTATCAAGTTTGGGTTGGGTAAAAACGGTCCAGATCAAGAATTTCTTTTTCTCTCTTTCTCGGCCTGTCCCGACCCGTATTCGCGTGAAGTAATGTCGGAATACAATTTTTTAATTTTTTAAATTTTTTTGCTACTTTTTTCGGCATTTTCTAGTTTGGGTCGGGTTGAAACGGCCCAGATCGAGAATTTCTTTTTCACTCTTTCTCGGCCTGTCCCGACCCATTTTTGCCTGAAGAAATGCCGGAATGCAGTTTTTTAATTTTTTTAATTTTTCTGCTATTTTTTCCGGAATTTTCTAGTTTGGGTCGGGTAGAAACGGTCCAGATCGAGAATTTCTTTTTCTCTCTTTCTCGACCTATCCCGACCCGTTTGGGCTTGAAATTATGCCGGAATACAGTTTTTTAATTTTTTGAATTTTTCTGCTATTTTTTCAGGAATTTTCTAGTTTGGGTCGGGTTGAAACGGTCCAGATCAATAATTTCTTTTTCTCTCTTTCTCAGCCTGTCCCAACCCGTTTTGGCTTGAACTAATGCCGG
Organism: Quercus ilex subsp. ballota; assembly: GCA_032727855.1. Lineage (NCBI taxonomy): Eukaryota > Viridiplantae > Streptophyta > Magnoliopsida > Fagales > Fagaceae > Quercus > Quercus ilex. The sequence goes on from CM064917.1 coordinate 36,108,076, forward strand.
AATGCAATTTTTTAATTTTTTGAATTTTTTTGCTACTTTTTTCAGAATTTTCTAGTTTGGGTCGGGTTGAGACGGTCCAGATCGAGAATTTCTTTTTCTTGCTTTCTCGGCCTGTCCCATCCCGATTTGGATTGAAATAATGCCGGAATACAGTTTTTTAATTTTTTGAATTTTTCTGCTATTTTTTTCGGAATTTTCTAGTTTGGGTCGGGTAGAAACGGTCCAGATCGAGAATTTCTTTTTCTCTCTTTCTCGGCCTGTCCCGACCCGTTTTCGCTTGAAGTAATGCCGGTATACAATTTTTTAATTTTTTGAATTTTTTTGCTACTTTTTTCGGAATTTTCTAGTTTGGGTCGGGTTAAAACGGTCCAGATCGAGAATTTCTTTTTCTCTTTCTCAGCCTGTCCCAACCAGTTTTGGATTGAAATAATGCCGAAATGCAGTTTTTTAATTTTTTGAATTTTTCTGCTATTTTTTCCGGAATTTTCTAGTTTGGGTCGGGTTGAAACGGTCCAGATCAACAATTTCTTTTTCTCTCTTTCTCAGCCTATCCCAACCCGTTTTGGCTTGAACTAATGCCGGAATGCAATTTTTTAATTTTTTGAATTTTTTTGCTACTTTTTTCGGAATTTTCTAGTTTGGGTCGGGTTGAAACTGTCCAGATCGAGAATTTCTTTTTCTCGCTTTCTCGGCCTGTCCCATCCCGATTTGGATTGAAATAATGCCGGAATACAGTTTTTTAATTTTTTGAATTTTTCTGCTATTTTTTCCGGAATTTTCTAGTTTGGGTCGGGTAGAAACGGTCCAGATCGAGAATTTCTTTCTCTTTGTCTCGGCCTGTTCCAACCAGTTTGGGCTTGAAATAATGCCGGAATGCAGTTTTTTAATTTTTTGAATTTTTTTGCTATTTTTTCCGGAATTTTCTAGTTTGGGTCGGGTAGAAACGGTCCAGATCGAGAATTTCCTTTTCTCTCTTTCTCGGCCTGTCCCGACCCGTTTTCGCTTGAATTAATGCCGGAATACAATTTTTTAATTTTTTGAAATTTTTTGCTACTTTTTTCGGACTTTTCTAGTTTGGGTCAGGTTGAAACGGTCCAGATCGAGAATTTATTTTTCTCTCTTTCTCTCCCAACCAGTTTTGGATTGAAATAATGTCGGAATACAGTTTTTTAATTTTTTGAATTTTTCTGCTATTTTTTCCGGAATTTTCTAGTTTGGATCGTGTAGAAACTGTCCAGATCGAGAATTTTTTTTCTCTCATTCTCGGCCGGTCCCAACCCGTTTCGGATTGAAATAATGCCGGAATGCAGTTTTTTAATTTTAGGAATTTTTCTTGTATTTCTTCCGGAATTTTCTAGTTTGGATCGGGTAGAAATGGTCCAGATCGAGAATTTCTTTTTCCCTCTTTCTCGGCCTGTCCCAACCCGTTTCGGCTTGAAATAATGCCGTAATGCAGTTTTTGAATTTTTTGAATTTTCTGCTATTTTTTCTGGAATTTTCTAGTTTGGGTCGGGTAGAAACAGTCCAGATCGAGAATTTCTTTTTCTCTCTTTCTCGACCTATCCTGACCCGTTTGGATTGAAATAATGCCGGAATGCAGTTTTTTAATTTTTTGAATTTTTCTGCTATTTTTTCCGGAATTTTCTAGTTTGGGTCAGGTAGAAACGGTCCAGATCGAGAATTTCTTTTGCTCTCTTTCTTGGCATGTCCCGACTCGTTTTCGCTTGAAGTAATGCCGGAATGCAGTTTTTTAATTTTTTGAATTTTTCTGCTATTTTCTCCGGAATTTTCTAGTTTGGGTCGGGCAGAAACGGTCCAGATCGAGAATTTCTTTTTCTCTCATTCTCGGCCTATCCCAACCCGTTTCGGATTGAAATAATGCCTGAATGCAGTTTTTTAATTTTATGAATTTTTCTGCTATTTTTTCCGGAATTTTCTAGTTTCGGTCGGGTAGAAACGGTCCAGATCGAGAATTTCTTTTTCTCCCTTTCTCAGCCTGTCCCAACCCGTTTTGGATTGAAATAATGCCGGAATGCATTTTCTTAATTTTTTGAATTTTTCTGCAATTTTTTCCAGAATTTTCTAGTTTGGGTCGGGTAGAAACGGTCCAGATCAAGAATTTCTTTTTCGCTCTTTCTCGGCCTGTCCCAACCCGTTTTGGCTTGAAATAATGCCGGAATGCAGTTTTTGAATTTTCTACTATTTTTTCCGGAATTTTCTGGTTTGGGTCGGGTAGAAACGGTCCAGATCGAGAATTCTTTTTCTCTCTTTCTTGGCCTGTCCCGACCCGTTTTCGCTTGAAGTAATGCCGGAATGCAGTTTTTTAAATTTTTGAATTTTTCTGCTATTTTTTCCGGAATTTTCTAGTTTTGGTCGGGTAGAAACGGTCCAGATCGAGAATTTCTTTTTCTCTCTTTCTCGACCTGTCCCAAGCCGTTTTGGCTTGAAATAATGCGGGAATGAAGTTTTTTAACTTTTTGAATTTTTCTGCTATTTTTTCCGAAATTTTCCAGTTTTGGTCGAGTAGAAACGGTCCAGATCGGGAATGTCTTTTTCTCTCTTTCTCGACCAATCCCGACCCGTTTGGGCTTGAAATAATGCCGGAATGCAGTTCTTTATTTTTTTGAATTTTTCTGCTATTTTTTCCGGAATTTTCTAGTTTTGGTCGGCTAGAAACGGTCCAAATCGAGAATTGCTTTTTCTCTCTTTCTTGGCCTGTCCCAACCCGTTTTGGCCTGAAATAATGCCGGAATGCAATTTTTTAATTTTTTGAATTTTTATGCTATTTTTTCCTGAATTATCAAGTTTGGGTTGGGTAAAAACGGTCCAGATCAAGAATTTCTTTTTCTCTCTTTCTCGGCCTGTCCCGACCCGTATTCGCGTGAAGTAATGTCGGAATACAATTTTTTAATTTTTTAAATTTTTTTGCTACTTTTTTCGGCATTTTCTAGTTTGGGTCGGGTTGAAACGGCCCAGATCGAGAATTTCTTTTTCACTCTTTCTCGGCCTGTCCCGACCCATTTTTGCCTGAAGAAATGCCGGAATGCAGTTTTTTAATTTTTTTAATTTTTCTGCTATTTTTTCCGGAATTTTCTAGTTTGGGTCGGGTAGAAACGGTCCAGATCGAGAATTTCTTTTTCTCTCTTTCTCGACCTATCCCGACCCGTTTGGGCTTGAAATTATGCCGGAATACAGTTTTTTAATTTTTTGAATTTTTCTGCTATTTTTTCAGGAATTTTCTAGTTTTGGTCGGGTTGAAACGGTCCAGATCAATAATTTCTTTTTCTCTCTTTCTCAGCCTGTCCCAACCCGTTTTGGCTTGAACTAATGCCGGAATGCAATTTTTTAATTTTTTGAATTTTTTTGCTACTTTTTTCAGAATTTTCTAGTTTGGGTCGGGTTGAGACGGTCCAGATCGAGAATTTCTTTTTCTTGCTTTCTCGGCCTGTCCCATCCCGATTTGGATTGAAATAATGCCGGAATACAGTTTTTTAATTTTTTGAATTTTTCTGCTATTTTTTTCGGAATTTTCTAGTTTGGGTCGGGTAGAAACGGTCCAGATCGAGAATTTCTTTTTCTCTCTTTCTCGGCCTGTCCCGACCCGTTTTCGCTTGAAGTAATGCCGGTATACAATTTTTTAATTTTTTGAATTTTTTTGCTACTTTTTTCGGAATTTTCTAGTTTGGGTCGGGTTAAAACGGTCCAGATCGAGAATTTCTTTTTCTCTTTCTCAGCCTGTCCCAACCAGTTTTGGATTGAAATAATGCCGAAATGCAGTTTTTTAATTTTTTGAATTTTTCTGCTATTTTTTCCGGAATTTTCTAGTTTGGGTCGGGTTGAAACGGTCCAGATCAACAATTTCTTTTTCTCTCTTTCTCAGCCTATCCCAACCCGTTTTGGCTTGAACTAATGCCGGAATGCAATTTTTTAATTTTTTGAATTTTTTTGCTACTTTTTTCGGAATTTTCTAGTTTGGGTCGGGTTGAAACTGTCCAGATCGAGAATTTCTTTTTCTCGCTTTCTCGGCCTGTCCCATCCCGATTTGGATTGAAATAATGCCGGAATACAGTTTTTTAATTTTTTGAATTTTTCTGCTATTTTTTCCGGAATTTTCTAGTTTGGGTCGGGTAGAAACGGTCCAGATCGAGAATTTCTTTCTCTTTGTCTCGGCCTGTTCCAACCAGTTTGGGCTTGAAATAATGCCGGAATGCAGTTTTTTAATTTTTTGAATTTTTCTGCTATTTTTTTCGGAATTTTCTAGTTTGGGTCGGGTAGAAACGGTCCAGATCGAGAATTTCTTTTTCTCTCTTTCTCGGCCTGTCCCGACCCGTTTTCGCTTGAAGTAATGCCGGTATACAATTTTTTAATTTTTTGAATTTTTTTGCTACTTTTTTCGGAATTTTCTAGTTTGGGTCGGGTTAAAACGGTCCAGATCGAGAATTTCTTTTTCTCTTTCTCAGCCTGTCCCAACCAGTTTTGGATTGAAATAATGCCGAAATGCAGTTTTTTAATTTTTTGAATTTTTCTGCTATTTTTTCCGGAATTTTCTAGTTTGGGTCGGGTTGAAACGGTCCAGATCAACAATTTCTTTTTCTCTCTTTCTCAGCCTATCCCAACCCGTTTTGGCTTGAACTAATGCCGGAATGCAATTTTTTAATTTTTTGAATTTTTTTGCTACTTTTTTCGGAATTTTCTAGTTTGGGTCGGGTTGAAACTGTCCAGATCGAGAATTTCTTTTTCTCGCTTTCTCGGCCTGTCCCATCCCGATTTGGATTGAAATAATGCCGGAATACAGTTTTTTAATTTTTTGAATTTTTCTGCTATTTTTTCCGGAATTTTCTAGTTTGGGTCGGGTAGAAACGGTCCAGATCGAGAATTTCTTTCTCTTTGTCTCGGCCTGTTCCAACCAGTTTGGGCTTGAAATAATGCCGGAATGCAGTTTTTTAATTTTTTAAATTTTTCTGCTATTTTTTCCGGAATTTTCTAGTTTGGGTCGGGTTGAAACGGTCCAGATCAACAATTTCTTTGCCTCTCTTTCTCAGCCTGTCCCAACCCGTTTTGGCTTGAACTAATGCCGGAATGCAATTTTTTGAATTTTTGAATTTTTTTGCTACTTTTTTCGGAATTTTCTAGTTTGGGTCGGGTTGAAACGGTCCAGATCGAGAATTTCTTTTTCTCACTTTCTCGGCCTGTCCCATCCCGATTTTGATTGAAATAATGCCGGAATACAGTTTTTTAATTTTTTGAATTTTTCTGCTATTTTTTCCGGAATTTTCTAGTTTGGGTCGGGTAGAAACGGTCCAGATCGAGAATTTCTTTTTCTCTCTTTCTCGGCCTGTCCCGACCCGTTTTCGCTTGAAGTAATGCCGGTATACAATTTTTTAATTGTTTAAATTTTTTTGCTACTTTTTTCGGAATTTTCTCGTTTGGGTCGGGTTGAAACGGTCCAGATCGAGAATTTCTTTCTCTCTTTGTCTCGGCCTGTCCCAACCAGTTTGGGCTTGAAATAATGCCAGAATGCAGTTTTTTAATTTTTTGAATTTTTCTGCTATTTTTTCCGGAATTTTCTAGTTTGGGTCGGGTTGAAACGGTCCAGATCAACAATTTCTTTTTCTCTCTTTCTCAGCCTGTCCCAACCCGTTTTGGCTTGAACTAATGCCGGAATGCAATTTTTATAATTTTTTGAATTTTTTTGCTACTTTTTTCGGAATTTTCTAGTTTGGGTCGGGTTGAAACGGTCCAGATCGAGAATTTCTTTTTCTCTCTTTCTCGGCCTGTCCAAACCTGTTTTGGCTTTAAATAATGCCGGAATACAGTTTTTTAATTTTTTGAATTTTTTTGCTTTTTTTCGGAATTTTCTAGTTTGTGTCAGGTAGAAATAGTCCAGATCAACAATTTCTTTTTCTCTCTTTCTCAGCCTGTCCCAACCCGTTTTGGCGTGAAATAATGCCAAAATGCAGTTTTTTAATTTTTTCCATTTTTCTGCCATTTTTTTCGAGAATTTTCTAGTTTCGGTCGGGTAGAAACGGTCCAGATCGAGAATTTCTTTTTCTCTCTTTCTCAGCCTGTCCCAACCAGTTTTGGATGGTAATAATGCGGGAATGCAGTTTTTTAATTTTTTGAATTTTTCTGCTATTTTTTCTGGAATTTTCTAGTTTGGGTCGGGTAGAAACGGTCCTGATCGAGAATTTCTTTTTCTCTCTTTCTCGATCTATCCCAACCAGTTTGGGCTTGAAATAATGCCGGAATGCAGTTTTTTAATTTTTTGAATTTTTCTACTATTTTTTTCGGAATTTTCTAGTTTGGGTCGGGTAGAAACGGTCCAGATCGAGAATTTCTTTTTCTCTCTTTCTCGGCCTGTCCCAACCTGTTTTGGCTTGAAATAATGTCGGAATGTAGTTTTTGAATTTTTTGAATTTTCTGCTATTTTTTCCGGAATTTTCTAGTTTGGGTCGGGTAGAAACGGTCGTGATTGAGAATTTCTTTTTCAATTTTTCTCGGCCTGTCCCGACCCGGTTTCACTTGAAGTAATGCCGGAATGCAGTTTTTTAATTTTTTGAATTTTTCTGCTATTTCTTCCGGAATTTTCTAGTTTGGGTCGGGTAGAAACGGTGCAGATCGAGAATTTATTTTTCTCTCTATCTCGACCTATCCCGACCCGTTTGGTCTTGAAATAATGCCGTAATAAAGTTTTTTAATTTTTTGAATTTTTCTGCTATTTTTTCCGGAATTTTCTAGTTTGGGTCGAGTAGAAACGGTCCAGATCAACAATTTCTTTATCTCTCTTTCTCGGCCTGTCCCAACCTGTTTTGGCTTGAAATAATGCCGGAATGCAATTTTTTAATTTTTTGAATTTTTTTGCTACTTTTTTCGGAATTTTCTAGTTTGGGTCGGGTAGAAACGGTCCAGATCGAGAATTTCTTTTTCTCTCTTTCTCGGCCTGTCCCGACCTGTTTTCGCTTGAAGTAATGTCGGAATCCGATTTTTTTAATTTTTTGAATTTTTTTGCTATTTTTTTCGGAATTTTCTAGTTTGGGTCGGGTAGAAACGGTCCAGATCGAGAATTTCTTTTTCTCTCTTTCTTGGCCTGTCCCGACCTGTTTTGGCTTGAAATAATGCCGGAATGCAGTTTTTGAATTTTTTGAATTTTTCTGCTGTTTTTTCCGGAATTTTCTAGTTTGGGTCGGGTAGAAACGGTCCAGATCGTGTATTTCTTTTTGTCTCTTTCTCGGCATGTCCCGACCCGTTTTGGCTTGAAGTAATGCCGGAATCTAATTTTTTAATTTTTTGAATTTTTTTGCTACTTTTTTCAGAATTTTCTAGTTTGTGTCGGGTTGAAAAAATCCAGATCGAGAATTTCTTTTTTTCTCTTTCTCGGCCTATCCCGACCAGTTTTTGATTGAAATAATGCCGCAATGCAGTTTTTTAATTTTTTGAATTTTTCTGCTATTTTTTCCGGAATTTTCTAGTTTGGGTCGGGTAGAAACGGTCCAGATCGAGAATTTCTTTTTCTCTCTTTCTCGGCCTGTCCCAACCCTTTTTGGCTTGAAATAATGCTGGAATGCAGTTTTTTAATTTTTTGAATTTTTCTGCTATTTTTTCCGGAATATTCTAATTTGGGTCGGGTAGAAACGCTCCAGATGGTGAATTTCTTTTTCTCTCTTTCTCGGCCTGTCCCGACCCGTTTTGGCTTGAAGTAATGCCGGAATTCAGTTTTTTAATTTTTTGAATTTTTTTGCTACTTTTTTCGGATTTTCTAGTTTTGGTCGGGTTGAAACGGTCAAGATCGAGAATTTCTTTTTCTCTCTTTCTCGGCCTGTCCCAACCCGTTTTGGATTGAAATAATGCCGGAATACTGTTTTTTAATTTTTTGAATTTTTCTGCTATTTTTTCCGGAATTTTCTAGTTTTGGACGTGTAGAAACGGTCCAGATCGAGAATTTCTTTTTCTCTCTTTCCCGGCCTGTCCCAACCCGTTTTCGCTTGAAGTATTGCCGTAATGCAATTTTTTAATTTTTTGAATTTTTTTGCTACTTTTTTCAGAATTTTCTAGTTTGTGTCGGGTGGAAAAGGTCCAGATCGAGAATTTCTTTTTCTATCTTTCTCAGCCTGTTCCAACCAGTTTTGGATTGAAATAATGCCGGAATGCAGTTTTTTAATTTTTTGAATTTTTCTGCTATTTTCTCCGGAATTTTCTAGTTTGGGTCGGGTATAAACGGTCCAGATCGAGAATTTCTTTTTCTCTCTTTCTCGGCCTGTCCCAACCCGTTTTGGATTGAAATAATGCCGGAATGCAGTTTTTTAATTTTATGAATTTTTTTGCTATTTTTTCCGGAATTTTCTAGTTTGGGTCGGGTAGAAACGGTCCAGATGGAGAATTTCTTTTTCTCTCTTTCTCGGCCTGTCCCAACCCGTTTTGGATTGAAATATTGCCGGAATGCAGTTTTTTAATTTTTTGAATTTTTCTGCAATTTTTTCAGGAATTTTCTAGTTTGGGTCGGGTAGAAACGGTCTAAATCGAGAATTTATTTTTCTCTCTATCTCGGTCTGTCCCAACCCGTTTTGGCTTGAAAATATGCCGGAATGCAATTTGTTAATTTTTTTGAATTTTAATGCTATTTTTTCCGGAATTTTCTAGTTTGGGTCGGGTAGAAACGGTCCAGATCGAGAATTTCTTTTTCTCCCTTTCACGGCTTGTCACGACCCGTTTGGGATTGAAATAATGCCGGAATGTGGTTTTTCAATTTTTTGAATTTTTCTGCTATTTTTTTCCGGAATTTTCTAGTTTGGGTCGGGTAGAAACGGTCCAGATCAAGAATTTCTTTTTCTCTCTTCCTCAGCCTGTCACGACTTGTTTTGACTTGAAATATTGTCGGAATGCGGTTTTTTAATTTTTTGAATTTTTCTGCTATTTTTTTCCGGAATTTCTAGTTTGGGTTGGGTAGAAACCGTACAGATCGAGAATTTTTTTTTCCCTCTTTCTCGGCCTGTCCCAACCTTTTTTGGATTGAAATAATGCCGGAATGCTGTTTTTTAATTTTTTGAATTTTTCTGCTATTTTTTACGGAATTTTCGAGTTTGGGTCAGGTAGAAACGGTCCAGGTCGAGAATTTTTTTTTATCTCTTTCTCAGCCTATCCCAACCCGTTTTGGCTTGAAATAATGTCGGAATGCAATTTTTTAATTTTTTGAATTTTTCTGCTATTTTTTCTGGAATTTTCTAGTTTGTTTAGGTTAGAAACGATCCAGATCGAGAATTTCTTTTTCTCTCTTTCTCAGCCTATCACGACTCGTTCTGGCTTCAAATAATGCAGGAATGCAGTTTTTTAATTTTTTGAATTTTTCTGCTATTTTTTTCCGGAATTTTCTAGTTTAGGTCTGGTAGAAATGGTCCAGATCGAGAATTTCTTTTTCTCTCTTTCTCGGCCTGTCCCAATCCGTTTTGGCTTGAAATATTGCCGGAATGCAGTTTTATAACTTTTTGAATTTTTATGCTATTTTTTCTGGAATTTTCTAGTTTGGGTCGGGTAGAAACGGTCCAAATCGAGGATTTCTTTTTCTCTCTTTCTCGACCTATCCCGACCAGTTTGGGCTTGAAATAATGCCGGAATGCAGTTTTTCAATTTTTTTTAATTTTTCTGCTATTTTTCCCGGAATTTTCTAGTTTGGGTCGGATTGAAACGGTCCAGATCGAGAATTTCTTTTTCTCTCTTTCTCGGCCTGTCCCAACCAGTTTTGGATTGAAATAATGCCGGAATGCAGTTTTTTAATTTTTTGAATTTTTCTGCTATTTTTTCCGGAATTTTCTAGTTTGGGTCGGGAAGAAACGGTCCAGATCGAGAATTTCTTTTTCTCTCTTTCTCGACCTGTCCTATCCCGTTTTGGATTGAAATAACGCCGGAATACAGTTTTTTAATTTTTTGAATTTTTCTGCTATTTTTTCTGGAATTTTCTAGTTTGGGTCGGTTAGAAACGGTCCAGATCGAGAATTTCTTTTTCTCTCTTTCTCGGCCTTTCCCGACCCGTTTTCACTTGAAGTAATGCCGGAATGCAATTTTTTAATTTTTTTAATTTTTTTGCTACTTTTTTCGGAATTTTCTAGTTTGGGTCGGGTTGAAACGGTCCAGATCGAGAATTTATTTTTCTCTCTTTCTCGGCCTGTCCCAACCAGTTTTGGATTGAAATAATTCCGGAATGCAGTTTTTTAATCTTTTGAATTTTTCTGCTATTTTTTCCGGAATTTTCTAGTTTGGGTCGGGTAGAAACGGTCCAGATCGAGAATTTCTTTTTTTCTCTTTCTCGGTCTGCCCTATCCCGTTTTGGAAAGAAATAATGCCGGAATACAGTTTTTTAATTTGTTGAATTTTTCTGCTATTTTTTCTGGAATTTTCTTGTTTGGGTCGGGTAGAAACGGTCCAGATCGAGTATTTCTTTTTCTCTCTTTCTCGGCCTGTCCCAACCAGTTTTGGTTTGAAATAATGCCGGAATGCAGTTTTTTAATCTTTTGAATTTGTCTGCTATTTTTTCCGGAATTTTCTAGTTTGGGTCGGGTAGAAATGGTCCAGATCGAGAATTTCTTTTCCTCTCTTTCTCGGCCTTTCCCGACCCGTTTTCACTTGAAGTAGTGCCGGAATGCAGTTTTTTAATTTTTTGAATTTTTTTGCTATTTTTTCCGGAATTTTCTAGTTTGGGTCGGGTTGAAACGGTCCAGATCGAGAATTTCTTTTTCTCTCTTTCTCGGCCTGTCCCAACCAGTTTTGGATTGAAATAATGCTGGAATGCAGTTTTTTAATCTTTTTAATTTATCAGCTATTTTTTCCGGAATTTTCTAGTTTGGGTCGGGTAGAAACGGTCCAGATCGAGAATTTCTTTTTCTCTCTTTCTCGGCCTGTCCAATCCCGTTTTGGATTGAAATAATGCCGGAATACAGTTTTTGAATTTTTTGAATTTTCTGCTATTTTTTCTGGAATTTTCTAGTTTGGGTCGGGTAGAAATGGTCCAGATCGAGAATTTCTTTTCCTCTCTTTCTCGGCCTTTCCCGACCCGTTTTCGCTTGAAGTAATGCCGGAATGCAGTTTTTTAATTTTTTGAATTTTTTGCTACTTTTTTGGGAATTTCCTTATTTGGGTTGGGTTGAAACGGTCAAGATCGAGAATTTCTTTTTCTCTCTTTCTCGGCCTGTCCCATCCCGTTTTGGATTGAAATAATGCCGGATTGCAGTTTTTTAATTTTTTGAATTTTTATGCTATTTTTTCCGGAATTTTCTAGTTTGGGTCGGGTAAAAACGGTCCAGATCGAGAATTTCTTTTTCTCTCTTTCTCGACCTATTCCGACCAGTTTGGGCTTGAAATAATGCCGGAATGCAGTTTTTTAATTTTTTTTAATTTTTCTGCTGTTTTTCCCGGAATTTTCTAGTTTGGGTCGGGTAGAAACGGTCCAGATCGAGAATTGCTTTTTCTCTCTTTCTTGGCCTGTCCCATCCTGTTTTGGATTGAAATAATTCTGGAATTCAGTTTTTTAATTTTTTGAATTTTTCTGCTATTTTTTCCGGAATTTTCTAGTTTGGGTCGGGTAGAAACGGTCCAGATCGAGAATTTCTTTTTCTCTCTTTCTCGACCTATCCCGACCAGTTTGGGCTTGAATTAATGCCAGAATGCAGTTTTTTAATTTTTTTAATTTTTTTAATTTTTCTGCTATTTTTCCCGGAATTTTCTAGTTTGGGTCGGGTAGAAACGGTCCAGATCGAGAATTTCTTTTTCTCTCTCTCTCTCTCGGCCTGTTCCGACCCGTTTTCGCTTGAAGTAAAGCCGGAATGCAGTTTTTTAATTTTTGAAATAATGCCGGAATGCAGTTTTTTAATTTTTTTAAATTTTTTCCCGGAATTTTCTAGTTTGGGTCGGGTAGAAACGGTCCAGATCGAGAATTTCTTTTTCTCCCTTTCTTGGCCTGTCCCATCCTGTTTTCGATTGAAATAATTCTGGAATGCAGTTTTTTAATTTTTTGAATTTTTCTGCTATTTTTTCCGGAATTTCCTATTTTGGGTCGGGTAGAAACGGTCCAGATCGAGAATTTCTTTTTCTCTCTTTCTCGACCTATCCCGACCAGTTTGGGCTTGAAATATTGCCGGAATGCAGTTTTTTAATTTTTTGAATTTTTCTGCTATTTTTTCCGGAATTTTCTAGTTTGGGTCGGGTAGAAACGGTCCTGATCGACAATTTCTTTTTCTCTCTCTCTCGGCCTGTTCCGACCCGTTTTCGCTTGAAGTAAAGCCGGAATGTAGTTTTTTAATTTTTTGAATTTTTCTGCTATTTTTCCCGGAATTTTCTAGTTTGGGTCGGGTAGAAACGGTCCAGATCGAGAATTTCTTTTTCTCCGTTTCTTAGCCTGTCACGACCCGTTTGGGCTTGAAATAATCCCAGAATGTAGTTTTTTAATTTTTTGAATTTTTCTGCTATTTTTTCCGGAATTTTCTATTTTGGGTCAGGTAGAAACGGTACAGTTCTAGAATTTCTTTTTCTCTCTTTCTCAGCCTGTCCCAACCCGTTTTGGCTTGAAATAATGCTGGAATGCAGTTTATTAATTTTTTGAATTTTTCTGCTATTTTTTTCGCAATTTTCTAGTTTGGGTCGGGTCGAAACGATCCAGATCGAGAATTTCTTTTCCTCTCTATCTCGGCCGTTCCCGTCCCGTTTTCGCTTGAAGTAGTGCCGGAATGCAGTTTTTTAATTTTTTGAATTTTTCTGCTATTTTTTCCGGAATTTTCTAGTTTGGGTCGGGTTGAAACGGTCCAGATCGAGAATTTCTTTTTCTCTCTTTCTCGGGCTGTCCCAACCAGTTTTGGATTGAAATAATGCCGGAATGCATTTTTTTAATCTTTTGAATTTGTCAGCTATTTTTTCCGGAATTTTCTAGTTTGGGTCGGGTAGAAACGGTCCAGATCGAGAATTTCTTTTTCTCTCTTTCTCGGCCTGTCCTATCCCGTTTTGGATTGAAATAATGCCGTAATACAGTTTTTTAATTTTTTGAATTTTTCTGCTATTTTTTCTGGAATTTTCTAGTTTGGGTCGGGTAGAAATGGTCCAGATCGAGAATTTCTTTTCCTCTCTTTCTCGGCCTTTCCCGACCCGTTTTCGCTTGAAGTAATGCCGGAATGCAGTTTTTTAATATTTTGAATTTTTTTGCTACTTTTTTCGGAATTTTCTAGTTTGGGTTGGGTTGAAACGGTCCAGATCGAGAATTTCTTTTTCTCTCTTTCTCGGCCTGTCCCATCCCGTTTTGGATTGAAATAATGCCGGATTGCAGTTTTTTAATTCTTTGAATTTTTCTGCTATTTTTTCCGGAATTTTCTAGTTTGGGTCGGGTAGAAACGGTCCAGATCGAGAATTTCTTTTTCTCTCTTTCTCAACCTATTCCGACCAGTTTGGGCTTGAAATAATGCCAGAATGCAGTTTTTTAATTTTTTTTAATTTTTCTGCTATTTTTTCCGGAATTTTCTAGTTTGGGTCGGGTAGAAACGGTCCAGATCGAGAATTTCTTTTTCTCTCTTTCTTGGCCTGTCCCATCCTGTTTTGGATTGAAATAATTCTGGAATGCAGTTTTTTAATTTTTTGAATTTTTTTGCTATTTTTTCCGGAATTTTCTAGTTTGGGTCAGGTAGAAACGGTCCAGATCGAGAATTTCTTTTTCTCTCTGTCTCGGCCTGTTCCGACCTGTTTTCGCTTGAAGTAAAGCCGGAATGCAGTTTGTTTATTTTTTGAATTTTTCTGCTATTTTTTCCGGAATTTTCTAGTTTGGGTCGGGTTGAAAATGTCCAGATCGAGAATTTCTTTTTCTCCCTTTCTTAGCCTGTCACGACCCGTTTGGGCTTGAAATAATGCCAGAATGTAGTTTTTTAATTTTTTGAATTTTTCTGCTATTTTTTCCGGAATTTTCTAGTTTGGGTCGGGTAGAAACGGTACAGTTCTAGAGTTTCTTTTTCTCTCTTTCTCAGCCTGTCCCATCCCGTTTTGGCTTGAAATAATGCTGGAATGCAGTTTATTAATTTTTTGAATTTTTCTGCTATTTTTTTCGGAATTTTCTAGTTTGGGTCGGGTAGAAACGGTTCAGATCGAGAATTTCTTTTTCTCTCTTTCTCGGCCTGTCCGGACCCGTTTTGGTTTGAAGTAATGCCGGAATGCAGTTTTTTAATTTTTTGAATTTTTTTGCTACTTTTTTCTAAATTTTCTAGTTTGGGTCGGGTTGAAACGGTCCAGATCGAGAATTTCTTTTTCTCTCTTTCTCGGCCTGTCCCAACCCGTTTTGGATTGAAATAATGCGGGAATGCAGTTTTTTAATTTTTTGAATTTTTCTGCTATTTTTTCCGGAATTTTCTAGTTTGGGTCGGGTAGAAACGGTCCAGATCGAGAATTTCTTGTTCTCTCTTTCTCGACCTATCCCCACCCTCGACCTATCCCCACCAGTTTCGCCTTGAAAAAATGCTGGAATGCAGGTTTTCAATTTTTTGAATTTTTCTGCTATTTTTTCCGGAATTTTCTTGTTTGGGTCGGGTAGAAACGGTCCAGATCGAGAATTTCTTTTTCTCTTTTTCTCGGCATGTCCCAACCCGTTTTGGCTTGAAATAATGCCGGAATGCAGGTTTTGAATTTTTTGAATTTTCTGCTATCTTTTCCGGAATTTTCTAGTTTGGGTCGGGTAGAAACAGTCCAGATCGAGAATTTCTTTTTCTCTCTTTCTCGACCTATCCCGACCCGTTTGGGCTTGAAATAGTGCCGGAATACAGTTTTTTAATTTTTTGAAATTTTCAGCTATTTTTTCCGGAATTTTCTAGTTTTGGTCGGGTAGAAACGGTCCAGATCAAGAATTTCTTTTTCTCTCTTTCTCGGCTTGTCCCAACCCGTTTTGGATTGAAATAATGCCGGAATGCAGTTTTTTAATTTTTTGAAATTTTCTGCTATTTTTTCCAGAATTTTCTAATTTGGGTCGGGTATAAACGGTCCAGATCGAGAATTTCTTTTTCTCTCTTTCCCGGCCTGTCCCAACCTGTTTTGGCTCTAAATAATGCTGGAATGCAATTTTTTAGTTTTTTGAATTTTTATGCTATTTTTTCCGGAATTTTCTAGTTTGGGTCGGGTAGAAACGGTCCAGATCAACAATTTCTTTTTCTCTCTTTCTCAGCCTGTCCTAACCCGTATTCGCTTGAAGTAATGCCGGAATGCAGTTTTTTAATTTTTTGAATTTTTCTGCTTTTTTTTCGGAATTTTCTATTATGGGTCGGGTAGAAACGGTCCAGATCGAGAATTTCATATTCTCTCTTTCTTGGCCTATCCCGACACGTTTTGGCGTGAAATAATGCCGGAATGCAGTTTTTTAATTTTTTCTATTTTTCTGCCATTTTTTCCAGAATTTTCTAGTTTGGGTCGGGTAGAAACATTCAGATCGAGAATTTCTTTTTCTCTCTTTCTCGGCCTGTCCCGACCCGTTTTGGCTTGAACTGATGCCAGAATGCAGTTTCTTAATTTTTTGAATTTTTTTGCTACTTTTTTCAAAATTTTCTAGTTTGGGTCGGGTTGAAACGGTCCAGATCGAGAATTTCTTTTTCTCTCTTTCCCGGCCTGTCCCAACCCGTTTTGGATTGAAATAATGCGGGAATGCAGTTTTTTAATTTTTTGAATTTTTCTGCTATTTTTTCCGGAATTTTCTAGTTTGGGTCGGGTAGAAACGGTCCAGATCGAGAATTTCTTTTTCTCTCTTTCTCGATCTATCCCGACCAGTTTGGGCTTGAAATATTGCCGGAATGCAGTTTTTTAATTTTTGAATTTTTCTGCTATTTTTTCCGGAATTTTTTAGTTTGGGTCGGGTAGAAACGGTCCAGATCAAGAATTTCTTTTTCTCTCTCCCTCGGCCTGTCCCGACCTTTTTTCGGTTGAAGTAATGCCGGAATGCAGTTTTTTAATTTTTGTAATTTTTCTGCTATTTTTTCTGGAATTTTCTAGTTTGTTTAGGTTAGAAACGATCCAGATCGAGAATTTCTTTTTCTCTCTTTCTCAGCCTATCACGACTCGTTTTGGCTTGAAATAATGCAGGAATGCGGTTTTTTAATTTTATGAATTCTTCTGCTATTTTTTCTGGAATTTTCTAGTTTGGGTCGGGTGGAAACGGTCCAGATGGAGAATTTCTTTTTCTGTCTTTCTCGGACTGTCCCAACCCGTTTTGGATTGAAATAATGCCAAAATGCAGTTTTTTAATTTTTTGAATTTTTCTGCAATTTTTTCCGGAATTTTCAAGTTTGGGTCGGGTAGAAACGGTCCAAATCGAGAATTTCTTTTTCTCTCTTTCTCGGCCTGTGCCGACCCGTTTTCGCTTGAAGTAATGTCGGAATGTAGTTTTTTAATATTTTGAATTTTTCTGCTATTTTTTCCGAAATTTTCTAATTTGGGTCGGGTAGAAACGGTCCAGATCGAGAATTTCTTTTTCTCTCTTTCTCGGCCTGTCCTATCCCGGTTTGGATTGAAATAATGCCGAATACAGTTTTTTAATTTTTTGAATTTTTCTGCTATTTTTTCTTGAATTTTCTAGTTTGGGTCGGGTAGAAATGGTCCAGATCGAGAATTTCTTTTTCTCACTTTCTCGGCCTTTCCCGTCCCGTTTTCACTTAAAGTAATGCCAGAATGCAATTTTTTAATTTTTTGAATTTTTTTGCTACTTTTTTCGAAATTTTCTAGTTTGGGTCGGGTAGAAACGGTACAGATCGAGAATTTCTTTTTCTCTCTTTCTCGGCCTATCCGACCGGTTTGGGCTTGAAATAATGCCGGAATGCAGTTTTTTAATTTTTTGAATTTTTCTGCTATTTTTTCCGGAATTTTCTAAGTTTGGGTCGGGTAGAAACGGTCCAGATCGAGAATTTCTTTTTCTCTCTTTCTCAGCCTATCCCGACCGGTTTGGGCTTGAAATAATGCCGGAATGCAGTTTTTTAATTTTTTGAATTTTTCTGCTATTTTTTCCGGAATTTTCTAGTTTGGGTCGGGTAGAAACGGTCCAGATCGAGAATTTCTTTTTCTCTCTTTCTCAGCCTGTCCCGACCCGTTTTGGGCTTGAAGTAATGCCGGAATGCAGTTTTTTAATTTTTTGAATTTTTCTGCTATTTTTCCGGAATTTTCTAGTTTGGGTCGGTTGAAACGGTCCAGATCGAGAATTTCTTTTTCTCTCTTTCTCAGCCTGTCCCGACCAGTTTTGGATTGAAATAATGCCGGAATGCAGTTTTTTAATTTTTTGAATTTTTCTGCTATTTTTTCTGGAATTTTCTAGTTTGGGTCGGGTAGAAACGGTCCAGATCGAGAATTTCTTTTTCTCTCTTTCTCAGGCTGTCCCAACCAGTTTTGGATTGAAATAATGCCGGAATGCAGTTTTTTAATTTTTTGAATTTTTCTGCTATTTTTTCCGGAATTTTCTAGTTTGGGTCGGGTAGAAACGGTCCAAATCGAGTATTTCTTTTTCTCTCTTTCTCGGCCTGTCCCATCCCGTTTTGGCTTGAAATAATGCTGGAATGCAGTTTTTTAATTTTTTGAATTTTTTTGGAAATTTTTTCGGAATTTTCTAGTTTGGGTCGGGTAGAAACGGTCCAAATCGAGAATTTCCTTTTCTCTCTTTCTCGGCCTGTCCCGACCCGTTTTGGCTTGAAGTAATGCTGGAATACGGTTTTTTAATTTTTTCAATTTTTTTGCTACTTTTTTCGAAATTTTCTAGTTTGGGTCGGGTTGAAACGGTCCAGATCGAGAATTTCTTGTTCTCTCTTTCTCGACCTATCCCAACCAGTTTGGCCTTGAAATAATGCCGGAATGCAGGTTTTTAATTTTTTGAATTTTTCTGGTATTTTTTCTGGAATTTTCTAGTTTGGGTCGGGTAGACACGGTACAGATCGAGAATTTCTTTTTCTCTCTTTCTCGGCCTATCCCGACCGGTTTGGGCTTGAAATAATGCCGGAACGCAGTTTTTTAATTTTTTGAATTTTTCTGCTATTTTTTCCGGAATTTCTAGTTTGGGTCGGGTAGAAACGGTCCAGTTCGAGAATTTCTTTTTCTCTCTCTCTCAGCCTGTCCCGACCCGTTTTCGCATGAAGTAATGCCAGAATGCAGTTTTTTAATTTTTTGAATTTTTCTGCTGTTTTGTCCGGAATTTTCAAGTTTGGGTCGTGTAGAAACGGTCCAGATCGAGAATTTCTTTTTCTCTCTTTCTCGACCTATCCCGACCAGTTTGGGCTTGAAATAATGCCGGAATGCAGTTTTTTAATTTTTTGAATTTTTCTGCTATTTTTCCCGGAATTTTCTAGTTTTGGTCGGGTAGAAACGGTCCAGATCGCGAATTTCTTTTTCTCTCTCTCGGCCTGTCCCGACCCGTTTTCCCTAGAAGTAAAGCCGGAATGCAGTTTTTTAATTTTTTGAATTTTTCTGCTACTTTTCCCGGAATTTTCTAGTTTTGGTCGGGTAGAAACGGTCCAGATCGCGAAATTCTTTTCTCTCTCTCGGCCTGTCCCGACCCGTTTTCCCTATAAGTAAAGCCGGAATGCAGTTTTTTAATTTTTTGAATTTTTCTGCTATTTTTTCCTGAATTTTCTAGTTTGGGTCGGGTAGAAACGGTCCAGATCGAGAATTTCTTTTTCTCTATTTCTCGACCTATCCCGACCAGTTTGGGCTTGAAATAATGCCGGAATGCAGTTTTTTAATTTTTTGAATTTTTCTGCTATTTTTTCCGGAATTTTCTAGTTTGGGTCGGATAGAAACGGTCCAGATCGAGAATTTCTTTTTCTCTCTTTCTCGACCTCTCCCGACCTGTTTGGGCTTGAAATAATGCCGGAATGCAGTTTTATAATTTTTTGGATTTTTCTGCTATTTTTTCCTGAATTTTCTAGTTTGGGTCGGGTAGAAACGGTTCGGATCGAGAATTTCTTTTTCTCTCTTTCTCGACCTATCCCGACTAGTTTGGGCTTGAAATAATGCCGGAATGCAGTTTTTTAATTTTTTTAATTTTTCTGCTATTTTTCCCAGAATTTTCTAGTTTGGGTTGGGTAGAAACGGTCCAGATCGAGAATTTCTTTTTCTCACTCTCGGCCTGCCCCGACCCGTTTTCGCTTGAAGTAATGCCGAAAAGCAGTTTTTTAATTTTTTGAATTTTTCCGCTATTTTTTCCGGAATTTTCTAGTTTGGGTCGGGTTGAAACGGTCCAGATCGAGAATTTCTTTTTCTCCCTTTCTCGGCCTGTCCCATCCCTTTTTGGATTGAAATAATGCCGGAATGCAGTTTTTTAATTTTTTTGAATTTTTCTGCTATTTTTTCCGGAATTTTCCAGTTTGGGTCGGGTAGAAACGGTCCAGATCGAGAATTTCTTTTTCTCTCTTTCTCCGCCTGTCCCGACCCGTTTTCGCTTGAAGTAATGCCGGAATGCAGTTTTTTAATTTTTTGAATTTTTTTGCTACTTTTTTCCGGAATTTTCTAGTTTGGGTCGGGTAGAAACGGTCCAGATCGAGAATTTCTTTTTCTCTCTTTCTTGGCCTGTCCCAACCAGTTCTTGCTTGAAATAATGCCGGAATGCAATTTTTTAATTTTTTTTAATTTTTATGCTATTTTTTCCGGAATTTTCTAGTTTGGGTCGGGTTGAAACGGTCCAGATCAACAATTTCTTTTTCTCTCTTTCTCGGCCTGTCCCAACCCCTTTTTGCTTGAAGGAATTCCGGAATGCAGTGTTTTAATTTTTTGAATTTTTCTGCTTTTTTTTTCGGAATTTTCTAGTTTGGGTCGAGTAGAAACGGTCCAGATCGAGAATTTCTTTTTCTCTCTTTCTCGGCCTGTCCCGACCCGTTTTGGCTTGAAATAATGCCGGAATGCAGTTTTTTAATTTTTTGAATTTTTCTGCTATTTTTTCTGGAATTTTCTAGTTTGGGTCGGGTAGAAACGGTCCAGATCGAGAATTTCTTTTTCTCTCTTTCTCAACCTATCCCAACCAGTTTGGCCTTGAAATAATGCTGGAATACAGTTTTTGAATTTTTCTGCTATTTTTTTTCCGAATTTTCTAGTTTGGGTCGGGTAGAAACGGTCCAGATCGAGAATTTATTTTTCTCTCTTTCTCGGCCTGTCCCATCCCTTTTTGGATTGAAATAATGCCGGAATGCAGTTTTTTAATTTTTTGAATTTTTCTGCTATTTTTTCCGGAATTTTATAGTTTGGGTCGGGTTGAAACGGTCCAGATCGAGAATTTCTTTTTCTCTCTTTCTCGGCCTGTCCCATCCCTTTTTGGATTCAAATAATGCCGGAATGCAGTTTTTTAATTTTTTGAATTTTTTTGCTACTTTTTTCCGGAATTTTCTAGTTTGGGTCGGGTAGAAACGGTCCAGATCGAGAATTTCTTTTTCTCTCTTTCTTGGCCTGTCCCGACCAGTTCTGGCTTGAAATAATGCCGAAATGCACTTTTTTAATTTTTTGAATTTTTATGCTATTTTCACCGGAATTTTCTAGTTTGGGTCGGGTAGAAACGGTCCAGATCAACAATTTCTTTTTCTCTCTTTCTCAGCCTGTCCCAACCCGTTTTCACTTGAAGTAATGCCGGAATGCAGTTTTTTAATTTTTTGAATTTTTCTGCTTTTTTTTTCAGAATTTTCTAGTTTGGGTCGGGTAGAAACGGTCCAGATCGAGAATTTCATATTCTCTCTTTCTCGGCCTATCCCGACCCGTTTTGGCGTGAAACAATGCCAGAATGCAGTTTTTTAATTTTTTGAATTTTACTGCTAATTTTTTCCGGAATTTTCTAGTTTGGGTCGGGTAGAAACGGTCCAGATCGAGAATTTCTTTTTCTCTCTTTCTCGGCCTGTCACGACCCGTTTTGACTTGAAATAATGCCGGAATGCGGTTTTTTAATTTTTTGAATTTTTCTGCTATTTTTTTCCGGAATTTTCTAGTTTGGGTCGGGTAGAAATGGTCCAGATCGAGAATTTCGTTTTCTCTCTTTCTCGGCCTGTCCCAACCCGTTTCGGATTGAAATATTGCCGGAATGCAGTTTTATAATTTTTTGAGTCTTTCTGCTATTTTTTTCGAAATTTTCAAGTTTGGGTCGGGTAGAAACGGTCCAGATCGAGAATTTCTTTTTCTCTCTTTCTCGGCCTGTCCCGACCCGTTTTGGCTTGAAGTAATGCTGGAATGCATTTTTTTAATTTTTCGAATCTTTTTGCTACTTTTTTCTGGAATTTTCTAGTTTGTTTAGGTTAGAAACGATCCAGATCGAGAATTTCTTTTTCTCTCTTTCTCAGCCTGTCACGGCTCGTTTTGGCTTGAAACAATGCAGGAATGCGGTTTTTTAATTTTTTTTAATTTTTCTGCTATTTTTTTCCTGAATTTTCTAGTTTAGGTCGGGTAGAAACGGTCCAGATCGAAAATTTCTTTTTCTCTCTTTCTCGGCCTGTCCCAACCCGTTTTGGCTTGAAATATTGCCGGAATGCAGTTTTATAATTTTTTGAATTTTTCTGCTATTTTTTCTGGAATTTTCTAGTTTGGGTCGGGTAGAAACGGTCCAAATCGAGAATTTCTTTTTCCCTCTTTCTCGACCTATCCCAACCCGTTTGGGTTTGAAATAATGCCGGAATGCAGTTTTATAATTTTTTGAATTTTTCTGCTATTTTTTCCGTAATTTTCTAGCTTGGGTCGGGTAGAAACGGTCCGGATCAACAATTTCTTTTTCACTCTTTCTCAGCCTGTCCCAACCCGTTTTGGCTTGAAATAATGCCGGAAATACAGTTTTTTAATTTTTTTTAATTTTTCTGCTATTTTTTCCGGTATTTTCTAGTTTGGGTCGGGTAGAAACGGTCCAGATCGAGAATTTATTTTTCTCTCTTTCTCTGCCTGTCGTGACCCGTTTTCACTTGAAGTAATGCCGGAATGCAATTTTTTAAGATTTTGAATTTTTCTGCTATTTTTTTTCGGAATTTTCTAGTTTGGGTCGGGTAGAAACGGTACAGATCGAGAATTTCTTTTTTGCTCCTTCTCGACCTATCCCGACCAGTTTGGGCTCAAAATAATGCCGGAATGCAGTTTTTTAATTTTTTAAATTTTTCTGCTATTTTTCCCGGAATTTTCTAGTTTGCGTCGGGTAGAAATGGTCCAGATCGAGAATTTCTTTTTCTCTCTCTCTCGGCCTGTCCCGACCAGTTTTCGCTTGAAGTAATGCTGGAATGCAGTTTTTTAATTTTTTGAATTTTTCTGCTATTTTTTTTCGAAATTTTCTAGTTTGGGTCAGGTTGAAACGGTCCAGATCGAGAATTTCTTTTTCTCTCTTTCTCGGCCTGTCCCAACCAGTTCTAGATTGAAATAATGCCGGAATGCAGTTTTTTAAATTTTTGAATTTTTCTGCTATTTTTTCCGGAATCTTCTAGTTTGGGTCGGGTAGAAACGGTCCAGATCGAGAATTTCTTTTTCTCTCTTTCTCGGCCTGTCCTGACCCGTTTTCGCTTGAAGTAATGTCAGAATGCAGTTTTTTAATATTTTGAATTTTTCTGCTATTTTTTCCGGAATTTTCTAGTTTGGGTCGGGTAGAAACGGTCCAGATCGAGAATTTCTTTTTCTCTCTTTCTCGACCTCTCCCGACCCGTTTGGGCTTAAAATAATGCCGGAATGCAGTTTTTTAGTTTTTTGAATTTTTCTGCTATTTTTTCCAGAATTTTCTAGTTTGGGTCGGGTAGAAACGGTCCAGATCAACAATTTCTTTTTCTCTCTTTCTCCGCCTGTCCCAACCCGTTTTGGCTTGAAATAATGCCGGAATGCAATTTTTTAATTTTTTGAATTTTCTACTATTTTTCCCGGAATTTTCTAGTTTGGGTCGGGTAGAAACGGTCCAGATCGAGAATTTCTTTTTCTCTCTTTCTCGGCCTGCCCCGACCCGTTTTTGCTTGAAGTAATGCCGGAATGCAATTTTTTAATTTTTTGAATTTTTTTGCTACTTTTTTTCGGAATTTTCTAGTTTGGGTCGGGTAGAAACGGTCCAGATCGAGAATTTCTTTTTCTCTCTTTCTCGGCCTGTCCCAACCAGTTCTGGCTTGAAATATTGCCGGAATGCAATTTTTTAGTTTTTTGAATTTTTATGCTATTTTTTCCGGAATTTTCTAGTTTGGGTCGGGTAGAAACAGTCCAAATCAACAATTTCTTTTTCTCTCTTTCTCGGCCTGTCCCAACCCGTTTTCGCTTGAAGTAATGCCGGAATGCAGTTTTTTAATTTTTTGAATTTTTCTGCTTTTTTTTTCGGAATTTTCTAGTTTGGGTCGGGTAGAAACGGTCCAGATCGAGAATTTCATATTCTCTCTTTCTCGGCCTATCCCTACCCGTTTTGGCGTGAAATAATGCCAGAATGCAGTTTTTTAATTTTTTCTATTTTTCTGCCATTTTTTCCAGAATTTTCTAGTTTGGGTCGGCTAGAAACGGTCCAGATCGAGAATTTGTTTTTCTCTCTTTCTCGGCCTATCCGGACCCGCTATGGCTTGAAATAATGCCAGAATGCAGTTTTTTAATTTTTTGAATTTTTCTGCTATTTTTTCCGGAATTTTCTAGTTTGGGTCGGGTAGAAACGGTCCAGATCGAGAATTTCTTTTTCTCTCTTTCTCGGCTTGTCCCAACCCGATTAGGCTTGAAATAATACTGGAATGCAGTTTTTTAATTTTTTGAATTTTTCTGCTATTTTTTTCGGAATTTTCTAGTTTGGGTCGGGTAGAAACGGTCCAGATCGATAATTTCTTTTTCTCTCTTTCTCAGCCTATCCCGACCCGTTTTGGCTTGAAGTAATGCTGGAATGCAGTTTTTTAATTTTTCGAATCTTTTTGCTACTTTTTTCTAAATTTTCTAGTTTGGGTCGGGTTGAAACGGTCCAGATCGAGAATTTCTTTTTCTCCCTTTCTTGGCCTGTCCCAACCCGTTTTGGATTGAAATAATGCGGGAATCCAGTTTTTTAATTTTTTTATTTTTTCTGCTATTTTTTCCGGAATTTTCTAGTTTGGGTCGAGTAGAAACGGTCCAGATCGAGAATTTCTTGTTCTCTCTTTCTCGACCTATCCCAACCGGTTTGGCCTTGAAATAATGCCGGAATGCCGGTTTTTAGTTTTTTGAATTTTTCTGCTATTTTTTCTGAAATTTTCTAGTTTGGGCCGGGTAGAAACGGTCCAGATCGAGAATTTCTTTTTCTCTTTTTCTCGGCCTGTCCCAACCTGTTTTGGCTTGAAATAATGCCGGAATGCAGTTTTTGAATTTTTTGAATTTTCTGCTATTTTTTCTGAAATTTTCTTGTTTGGGACGGGTAGAAACAGTCCAGATCGAGAATTACTTTTTTCTCTCTTTCTCGACCTATCCCGACCCGTTTGGGCTTGAAATAATGCCGGAATACAGTTTTTTAATTTTTTGAATTTTTCTGCTATTTTTTCCGGAATTTTCTAGTTTTGGTCGGGTAGAAACGGTCCTGATCAAGAATTTCTTTTTCTCTCTTTCTCGGTTTGTCCCAACTCGTTTTGGATTGAAATAATGCCGGAATGCAGTTTTTTAATTTGTTGAATTTTTCTGCTATTTTCTCCTGAATTTTCTAGTTTGGGTCGGGTATAAACGGTCCAGATCGAGAATTTTTTTTCTCTTTCTCGGCCTGTCCCAGCCCGTTTTGGATTGAAATAATGTCGGAATGTAGTTTTTTAATTTTATGAATTTTTCTGCTATTTTTTCCGGAATTTTCTAGTTTGGGTCGGGTAAAAACGGTCCAGATCGAGAATTTCATTTTCTCTCTTTCTCGGCCCGTCCCAACCCGTTTTGGATTGAAATAATGCCGGAATGCAGTTTTTCAATTTTTTGAATTTTTCTGCTATTTTTTCCGGAATTTTCTAGTTTGTTTAGGTTAGAAACGATCCAGATCGAGAATTTTTTTTTTCTCTTTCTCGGCCTGTCACCACCCGTGTTGACTTGAAATAATGCCGGAATGCGGTTTTTTAATTTTTTGAATTTTTCTGCTATTTTTTTCCTGAATTTTCTTGTTTGGGTCGGGTAGAAACCGTACAGATCGAGAATTTCGTTTTCTCTCTTTCTCAGCCTGTCCCAACCTGTTTTGGATTGAAATATTGCCAGAATGCAGTTTTTTAATTTTTTGAATTTTTCTGCTATTTTTTACGGAATTTTCGAGTTTGGGTCTGGTAGAAACGGTCCGGATCGAGAATTTCTTTTTCTCTCTTTCTCAGCTTATCCCAACCCGTTTTGGCTTGAAATAATGTCGGAATGCAATTTTTTAATTTTTTCAATTTTTCTGCTATTTTTTCTGGAATTTTCTAGTTTGTTTAGGTTAGAAACGATCCAGATCGAGAATTTCTTTTTCTCTCTTTCTCAGTCTGTCACGACTGGTTTTGGCTTGAAACAATGCAGGAATGCGGTTTTTTAATTTTTTGAATTTTTCTGCTATTTTTTTCCGGAATTTTCTAGTTTAGGTCGGGTAGAAATGGTCCAGATTGAGAATTTCTTTTTCTCTCTTTCTCGGCCTGTCTCAACCCGTTTTGGCTTGAAATTTTGCCGGAATGTAGTTTTATAATTTTTTGAATTTTTCTGGAATTTTCTAGTTTGGGTCGGGTAGAAACGGTCCAGATCGAGAATTTCTTTTTCTCTCTTTCTCGGCCAGTCCCAACCCGTTTTGGCATGAAATAATGCTGGAATGCAGTTTTTTAATTTTTTGAATTTTTCTGCTATTTTTTTTCGGAATTTTCTAGTTTGGGTCGGGTAGAAACGGTCCAGATCGAGAATTTCTTTTTCTCTCTTTCTCAGCCTGTCCCAACCCGTTTTGGCTTGGAGTATTGCCGGAATGCAGTTTTTTAATTTTTTGAATTTTTCTGCTATTTTTTTCGGAATTTTCTAGTTTGGGTCGGGTAGAAACGGTCCAGATCAAGAATTTCTTGTTCTCTCTTTCTCGACCTATCCCAACAAGTTTGGCCTTGAAATATTGCCGGAATGCAGGTTTTTAATTTTTTGAATTTTTCTGCTATTTTTTTTCGGAAATTTCTAATTTGGGTCGGGTAGAAACGGTCCAAATCGAGAATTTCTTTTTCTCTTTTTCTCAGCCTGTCCCAACTCGTTTTGGTTTGAAATAATGCCGGAATGCAGTTTTTGAATTTTTTGAATTTTCTGCTATTTTTTCCGGAATTTTCTAGTTTTGGTCGGGTAGAAACGGTCCTGATCAAGAATTTCTTTTTCTCTCTTTCTCGGTTTGTCCCAACCCGTTTTGGATTGAAATAATGCCGGAACGCAGTTTTTTAATTTTTTGAATTTTTCTACTATTTTCTCCGGAATTTTCTAGTTTGGGTCGGGTATAAACGGTCTAGATCGAGAATTTTTTTTCTCTCTTTCTCGGCCTGTCCCAACCCGTTTTGGATTGAAATAATGCCGGAATGCAGTTTTTTAATTTTATGAATTTTTCTGCTATTTTTTCCGGAATTTTCTAGTTTGGGTCGGGTAGAAACGGTCCAGATCGAGAATTTCTTTTTCTCTCTTTCTTGGCCTGTCCCAACCCGTTTTGGATTGAAATAATGCTGAAATGCAGTTTTTTAATTTTTTGAATTTTTCTGCAATTTTTTCCGAAATTTTCTAGTTTGGGTCGGGTAGAAACGGTCCAAATCGAGAATTTCTTTTTCTCTCTTTCTCGGTCTGTCCCAACCCGTTTTGGCTTGAAATAATGCCGGAATGCAATTTTTTAATTTTTTGAATTTTTATGCTATTTTTTCCGGAATTTTCTTGTTTGGGTAGGGTAGAAACGGTCCAGATCGAGAATTTCTTTTTCCCCCTTTCTCAGCCTGTCACGACCAGTTTGGGCTTGAAATAATGCCGGAATGCGGTTTTTTAATTTTTTGAATTTTACTGCTATTTTTTTCCGAAATTTTCTAGTTTGGGTCGGGTAGAAACGGTCCAGATCGAGAATTTTTTTTTCTCTCTTCCTCGGCCTGTCATGACCCGTTTTGACTTGAAATAATGCCGGAATGCGGTTTTTTAATTTTTTGAATTTTTCTGCTATTTTTTTCCGAAATTTTCTAGTTTGGGTCGGGTAGAAACGGTACAGATCGAAAATTTCTTTTTCACTCTTTTCGGCCTGTCCCAACCTGTGTTGGATTGAAATAATGCCGGAATACAGTTTTTTGATTTTTTTAATTTTTCTGCTATTTTTTACGGAATTTTCCATTTTGGTCAGGTAGAAACGGTCCAGATCGAGAATTTCTTTTTCTCTCTTTCTCAACCACTCCCAACCCGTTTTGGATTGAAATAATGTCGGAATGCAATTTTTTAATTTTTCTGTTATTTTTTCTGGAATTTTCTAGTTTGTTTAGGTTAGAAACGATCCAGATCGAGAATTTCTTTTTCTCTCTTTCTCAGCCTGTCATGACTTGTTTTGGCTTGAAATAATGCAGGAATGCGGTTTTTTAATTTTTTGAATTTTTCTGCTATTTTTTTCCGGAATTTTCTAGTTTAGGTCGGGTAGAAATGGTCCAGATCGAGAATTTCTTTTTCTCTCTTTCTCGGCCTGTCCCAACCCGTTTTGGCTTGAAATATTGCCGGAATGCAGTTTTATAATTTTTTAAATTTTTCTGCTATTTTTTCTGGAATTTTCTAGTTTGGGTCGGGTAGAAACGGTCCAAATCGAGAATTTCCTTTTCTCTCTTTTTCGGCCTGTCCTATCCCGTTTTGTATTGAAATATTGCCGAAATGCAGTTTTTTAATTTCTTGAATATTTCTGCTATTTTTTCCGGAATTTTCAAGTTTGGGTCGGGTAGAAACGGTCCAGATCGAGAATTTTATTTCTCTCTTTCTCGGCCTGTCCCGACCCGTTTTCGCTTGAAGTAATGCCGGAATGCAATTTTTTAATTTTTTGAATTTTTTTGCTACTTTTTCCCGGAATTTTCTAGTTTGGGTCGGGTAGAAACGGTCCAGATCGAGAATTTCTTTTTCTCTCTTTCTCGGCCTGTCCCAACCCGTTTTGGCTTGAAATAATGCCGTAATGCAATTTTTTAATTTTTTGAATTTTTCTGCTTTTTTTTCCGGAATTTTCTAGTTTGGGTCGGGTAGAAACGGTCCAGATCGAGAATTTCTTTTTCTCTCTTTCTCGGCCTGTCCCGACCTGTTTTCGCTTGAAGTAATGCCGGAATGAAGTTTTTTAATTTTTTGAATTTTTTTGCTACTTTTTTCGGAATTTTCTTGTTTGAGTTGGGTTGAAACGGTCCAGATCGAGAATTTCTTTTTCTCTCTTTCTCGGCCTATCCCGACCCGTTTTCGCTTGAAGTAATGCCGGAATGCAGTTTTTTAATATTTTGAATTTTTCTGCTATTTTTTCCGGAATTTTCTAATTTGGGTCGGGTAGAAACGGTCCAGATCAACAATTTCTTTTTCTCTCTTTCTCAGCATGTCCCAACCCGTTTTGGCTTGAAATAATGCCGGAATGCAATTTTTTAATTTTTTTGCAATTTTTTTCGGAATTTTCTAGTTTGGGTCGGGTAGAAACGGTCCAGATCAACAATTTCTTTTTCTCTCTTTCTCAGCATGTCCCAACCCGTTTTGGCTTGAAATAATGCCGGAATGTAATTTTTTAATTTTTTGAATTTTTTTGCTACTTTTTTTGAAATTTTCTAGTTTGGGTCGGGTTGAAACTGTCCAGATCGAGAATTTGTTTTTCTCTCTTTCTCGGCCTGTCCCATCCCTTTTTGGATTGAAATAATGCCGGAATGCAGTTTTTTAATTTCTTGAATATTTCTGCTATTTTTTCTGGAATTTTCTAGTTTGGGACGGGTTGAAACGGTCCAGATCGAGAATTTTATTTCTCTCTTTCTCGGCCTGTCCCGACCCGTTTTCGCTTGAAGTAATGCCGTAATGCAATTTTTTAATTTTTTGAATTTTTTTGCTTCTTTTTTCGGAATTTTCTAGTTCGGGTCGGGTTGAAACGGTCCAGATCGAGAATTTGTTTTTCTCTCTTTCTTGGCCTGTCCCATCCCTTTTTGGATTGAAATAATGCCGGAATACATTTTTTTAATTTTTTGAATTTTTCTGCTATTTTTTCCGGAATTTTCTTGTTTGGGTCTGGTTGAAACGGTCCAGATCGAGAATTTCTTTTTCTCCCTTTCTCGGCCTGTCACGACCCGTTTGGGCTTGAAATAATGCCGGAATGCGTTTTTCAATTTTTTGAATTTTACTGCTATTTTTTTCCGGAATTTTCTAGTTTGGGTCAGGTAGAAACGGTCCAGATCGAGAATTTCTTTTTCTCTCTTCCTCGGCCTGTCACGACCCGTTTTGGCTTGAAATAATGCCGTTATGCGGTTTTTTAATTTTTTGAATTTTTCTGCTATTTTTTTCCGGAATTTTCTAGATTGGGTCGGGTAGAAACGGTCCAGATCGAGAATTTCTTTTTCTCTCTTTCTCGGCCTGTCCCAACCCGTTTTGGCTTGAAATAATGCCGGAATGCAGTTTTTTAATTTTTTTAACCTGTCCTGACCCGTTTTCGCTTGAAGTAATGCCGGAATTCAATTTCTTAATTTTTTGAATTTTTTTGCTACTTTTTTCGGAATTTTCCAGTTTGGGTCGGGTTGAAACGGTCCAGATTGAGAATTTCTTTTTCTCTCTTTCTCGGCCTGTCCCAACCCGTTTTGGCTTGAAATAATGCCGGAATGCAATTTTTTAATTTTTTGAATTTTTCTGCTATTTTTTTCGGAATTTTCTAGTTTGGGTCAGGTAGAAACGTTCCAGATCGAGAATTTCTTTTTCTCCCTTTCTCGGCCTGTCACAACCCGTTTGGGTTTGAAATAATGCCGGAATGCGGTTTTTTAGTTTTTTGAATTTTTCTGCTAGTTTTTCCAAAATTTTCTAGTTTGGGTCGGGTAGAAACGGTCCAGATCGACAATTTCTTTTCCTCTCTTTCTCAGCCTGTCCCAACCCGCTTTGGCTTGAAATAATGCCGGAATGCAGTTTTTTAATTTTTTTAAATTTTCAGCTATTTTTTTCGAAATTTTCTAGTTTGGGTCGGATAGAAACGGTCCAAATCGAGAATTTCTTTTTCTCTCTTTCTCGGTCTGTCCCAACCCGTTTTGGCTTGAAACAATGCCGGAATGCAATTTTTTAATTTTTTGAATTTTTATGCTATTTTTTCCGGAATTTTCTAGTTTGGGTCGGGTAGAAACGGTCTAGATCGAGAATTGATTTTTATCCCTTTCTCGGTATGTCACGACCCGTTTGGGCTTGAAATAATGCCGGAATGCGGTTTTTTAATTTTTTGAATTTTACTGCTATTTTTTTCCGGAATTTTCTAGTTTGGGTCGGGTAGAAACGGTCCAGATCGAGAATTTCTTTTTCTCTCTTCCTCGGCCTGTCACGATCCATTTTGACTTGAAATAATGCCGGAATGCGGTTTTTTAATTTTTTGAATTTTTCTGCTATTTTTTTCCGGAATTTTCTAGTTTGGGTCGGGTAGAAACCGTACAGATTGAGAATTTCTTTTTCTCTCTTTCTCGGCCTGTCCCAACCTGTTTTGGATTGAAATAATGCCGGAATGCAGTTTTTTGATTTTTTGAATTTTTCTGCTTTTTTTTACGGAATTTTCTAGTTTGGGTCAGGTAGAAACGGTCCAGATCGAGAATTTCTTTTTCTCTCTTTCTCAGCCTGGTGTTTTGGCTTGAAATAATGTCGGAATGCAATTTTTTAATTTTTTTAATTTTTCTGCTATTTTTTCTGGAATTTTCTAGTTTGTTTAGGTTAGAAACGATCCAGATCGAGAATTTCTTTTTCTCTCTTTCTCAGCCTGTCACGACTCGTTTTGGCTTGAAATAATGCAGGAATGCGGTTTTTTAATTTTTTGAATTTTTCTGATATTTTTTTCCGGAATTTTCTAGTTTAGGTCGGATAGAAATGGTCCAAATCGAGAAATTCTTTTTCTCTCTTTCTCGACCTACCCAGGCCCGTTTGAGCTTCAAATAATGCCGGAATGCAGTTTTATATTTTTTTGAATTTTTCTGCTATTTTTTCCGGAATTTTCTAGTTTGGGTCGGGTAGAAACGGTCCAAATCGAGAATGTCTTTTTCTCTATTTCTTGGCCTGTCCCAACCCGTTTTGGCTTGAAATAATGCTGGAATGTAGTTTTTTAATTTTTTGAATTTTTCTGCTATTTTTTCCGGAATTTTATAGTTTGGGTCGGGTAGAAACGGTCCAGATCGAGAATTTCTTTTTCTCTCTTTCTCGGCCTGTCCCGACCCGTTTTGGCTTGAAGTAATGCCGGAATACAGTTTTATAATTTTTTGAATTTTTCTGATATTTTTTCAGGAATTTTCTTGTTTGGGTCGGGTAGAAACGGTCCAGATCGAGAATTTCTTTTTCTCTCTTTCTCGGTCTGTCCCGACCCGTTTTCGCTTGAAGTAATGCTGGAATGCAGTTTTTTAATATTTTGAATTTTTCTACTATTTTTTCAGGAATTTTCTTGTTTGGGTCGGGTAGAAACGGTCCAGATCGAGAATTTCTTTTTCTCTCTTTCTCAATCTCTCCCGACCCGTTTGGGCTTGAAATAATGCTGGAATGCAGTTTTTTAATTTTTTGAATTTTTCTGCTATTTTTTCCTGAATTTTCTAGTTTGGGTCGGGTAGAAACGGTCCAGATCGACAATTTCTTTTTCTCTCTTTCTCAGCCTGTCCCAATTTGGCTTGAAATAATGCCGGAATACAGTTTTATAATTTTTTGAATTTTTCTGCTATTTTTTCAGGAATTTTCTTGTATGGGTCGGGTAGAAACGGTCCAGATCGAGAATTTCTTTTTCTCTCTTTCTCGGCCTGTCCCGACCCGTTTTCGCTTGAAGTAATGCCGGAATGCAGTTTTTTAATATTTTGAATTTTTCTACTATTTTTTCAGGAATTTTCTTGTTTGGGTCGGGTAGAAACGGTCCAGATCGAGAATTTCTTTTTCTCTCTTTCTCGATCTCTCCCGACCCGTTTGGGCTTGAAATAATGCTGGAATGCAGTTTTTTAATTTTTTGAATTTTTCTGCTATTTTTTCCTGAATTTTCTAGTTTGGGTCGGGTAGAAATGGTCCAGATCAACAATTTCTTTTTCTCTCTTTCTCAGCCTGTCCCAACCCGTTTTGGCTTGAGATAATGCCGGAATGCAATTTTTTTAATTTTTTTGCTACTTTTTTCGGAATTTTCTAGTTTGGGTCGGGTTGAACCGGTCCAGATCGAGAATTTCTTTTTCTCTCTTTCTCAGCCTGTCCCATCCCGTTTTGGATTGCAATAATGCCGGAATGCAGTTTTTTAATTTTTTGAATTTTTCTGCTATTTTTTCCGAAATTTTCTAGTTTGGGTCGGGTAGAAACGGTCCAGATCGAGAATTTCTTTTTCTCCCTTTCTCGGCCTGTCACGACACGTTTGGGCTTGAAATAATGCCGGAATGCGGTTTTTTAATTTTTTGAATTTTTCTGCTATTTTTTACGAAATTTTCTAGTTTGGGTCAGGTAGAAACTGTCCAGATCGACAGTTTCTTTTCCTCTCTTTCTCCGCCTGTCCCAACCCGCTTTGGCTTGAAATAATGCCGAAATGCAGTTTTTTAATTTTTTTTAATTTTCTGCTATTTTTTCCGGAATTTTCTAGTTTGGGACGGGTAGAAACGGTCCAGATCAACAATTTCTTTTTCTCTCTTTCTCAGCCTGTCCCAACCCGTTTTGGCTTGAGATAATGCCGGAATGCCATTTTTTAATTTTTTTGCTACTTTTTTAGGAATTTTCTAGTTTGGGTCGGGTTGAAACGGTCTAGATCGAGAATTTTTTTTTTCCCTCTTTCTCGGCCTGTCCCAACCCGTTTTGGATTGAAATAATGCCGGAATACAGTTTTTTAATTTTTTGAATTTTTCTGCAATTTTTTCCGGAATTTTCTGGTTTGGGTCGTGTAGAAACGGTACAAATCGAGAATTTCTTTTTTTCTCTTTCTCGGTCTGTCCCGACCCGTTTTCGCTTGAAGTAATGCCGGAATGCAGTTTTTTAATTTTTTTAATTTTTACGCTATTTTTTCCGGAATTTTCTAGTTTGGGTCGGGTTGAAACGGTCCAGATCGGGAATTTCTTTTTCTCTCTTTCTCGGCCTGTCCCAACCAGTTTTGGATTGAAATAATGCCGGAATGCAGTTTTTTAATTTTTTGAATTTTTCTGCAATTTTTTCCGGAATTTTCTAGTTTGGGTCGTGTAGAAACGGTACAAATCGAGAATTTCTTTTTCTCTCTTTCTCGGCCTGTCCCAACCCGTTTTGGCTTGAAATAATGCTGGAATGCAGTTTTTTAATTTTTTGAATTTTTCTGCTATTTTTTCCGGAATTTTATAGTTTGGGTCGGGTAGAAACGGTCCAGATCAAGAATTTCTTTTCCTCTCTTTCTCGGCCTGTCCCGACCTGCTTTGGCTTGAAGTAATGCCGGAATACAGTTTTTTAATTTTTTTAATTTTTTTGCTACTTTTTTCGAAATTTTCTAGTTTCGGTCGTGTAGAAACGGTCCAGATCGAGAATTTCTTTTTCTCTCTTTCTCGGCCTGTCCCGACCCGTTTTCGCTTGAAGTAATGCCGAAATGCAGTTTTTTAATATTTTGAATTTTTCCTCTATTTTTTCAGGAATTTTCTTGTTTGGGTCGGGTAGAAACGGTTCAGATCGAGAATTTCTTTTTCTCTCTTTCTCGACCTGTCCCGACCCGTTTTGCCTTGAAATAATGCCGGAATGCAGTTTTTTAATTTTTTGAATTTTTCTGCTATTTTTTTTCCGGAATTTTATAGTTTGGGTCGGGTAGAAACCGTACAGATCGAGAATTTCTTTTTCTCCCTTTCTCGGCATGTCCCAACCTGTTTTGGATTGAAATAATTCCGGAATACAGTTTTTTAATTTTTTGAATTTTTCAGCTAGTTTTTCCGGACTTTTCTAGTTTGGGTCGGGTAGAAACGGTCCAGATCGAGAATTTCTTTTCCTCTCTTTCTCAGCGTGTCCCAACCCGTTTTGGATTGAAATAATGCCGGAATGCAGTTTTTTAATTTTTTGAATATTTTTGCAATTTTTTCCGGAATTTTCTAGTTTGGGTCGGGTAGAAACAGTCCAAATCGAGAATTTCTGTTTCTCTATTTCTCATCCTGTCCCAACCCGTTTTGGCTTGAAATAATGCCAGAATGCAATTTTTTAATTTTTTGAATTTTTATGCTATTTTTTCCGGAATTTTCTAGTTTCGGTCGGGTAGAAACGGTCCAGATCGAGAATTTCTTTTTCTCCCATTCTTGGCCTGTCACGACCCATTTGGGCTTGAAATAATGCCGGAATATGGTTTTTTAATTTTTTGAATTTTTCTGCTATTTTTTTCCTGAATTTTCTAGTTTGGGTCGGGTAGAAACGGTCCAGATTGAGAATTTCTTTTTCTCTCTTCCTCGGTCTGTCACGACCCGTTTTGAATTGAAATAATGCCGGAATGCGGTTTTTTAATTTTTTGAATTTTTCTGCTATTTTTTTCCGTAATTTTCTAGCTTGGGTCAGGTAGACACCGTACAGATCGAGAATTTCTTTCTCTTTCTTTCTCGGCCTGTCCCAACCTGTTTTGCATTGAAATAATGTCGGAATGCAGTTTTTTGATTTTTTGAATTTTTCAACTATTTTTTTCGGAATTTTCGAGTTTGGGTCGGGTAGAAACAGTCCAGATCGAGAATTTCTTTTTCTATCTTTCTCGGCCTGTCCCAACCCGTCTTGGCTTGAAATAATGCCGGAATGCAATTTTTTAATTTTTTGAATTTTTCTGCTATTTTGTCCGGAATTTTCTTATTTGGGTCGGGTAGAAACGGTCCAGATCGAGAATTTCTTTTTCTCTCTTTCTCGACCTATCCCGACAAGTTTGGGCTTGAAATAATGCCAAAATGCAGTTTTTTAGTTTTTTGAATTTTTCTGCTATTTTTTCCGGAATTTTCTAGTTTGGGTCGGGTAGAAACGGTCCAGATCGAGAATGTCTTTTTCTCTCTTTCTCAGCCTGTCCCAACCCTTTTTGGCTTGAAATAAAGCTGGAATATAGTTTTTTAATTTTTTGAATTTTTCTGCTATTTTTTCCGGAATTTTCTAGTCTGGGTCGGGTAGAAACGGTCCAAATCGAGAATTTCTTTTTCACTCTTTCTCGGCCTGTCCCGACCCGTTTTGCCTTGAAGTAATGCCGGAATGCAGTTTTTTAATTTTTTGAATTTTTTTGCGACTTTTTTCGGAATTTTCTAGTTTGGGTTGTGTAGAAACGGTCCAGATCGAGAATTTCTTTTTCTCTCTTTCTAGGCCTGTCCCGACCCGTTTTCGCTTGAAGTAATGCCGGAATGCGGTTTTTTAAGTTTTTTAATTTTTCT
The DNA here is from genome assembly GCA_032727855.1 of Quercus ilex subsp. ballota. Taxonomy (NCBI): domain Eukaryota; kingdom Viridiplantae; phylum Streptophyta; class Magnoliopsida; order Fagales; family Fagaceae; genus Quercus; species Quercus ilex. Next base: position 36,143,463 of record CM064917.1, read on the forward strand.
GCTATTTTTTTTCCGGAATTTTATAGTTTGGGTCGGGTAGAAACCGTACAGATTGAGAATTTCTTTTTCTCCATTTCTCAGCATGTCCCAACCTGTTTTGGATTGAAATAAATCCGGAATGCAGTTTTTTAATTTTTTGAATTTTTCTGCTATTTTTTCCGGAATTTTCTAGTTTGGGTCGGGTAGAAACGGTCCAGATCGAGAATTTCTTTTTCTCTCTTCCTTGGCCTGTCACGACCCGTTTTGACTTGAAATAATGCCGGAATGCGATTTTTTAATTTTTTTTAATTTTTCTGCTATTTTTTTTCTGGAATTTTATAGTTTGGGTCGGGTTGAAACGGTCCAGATCGAGAATTTCTTTTTCTCTCTTTCTCGGCCTGTCCCAACCAGTTTTGGATTTAAATAATGCCGGAATGCAGTTTTTTAATTTTTTGAATTTTTCTGCTATTTTTTTTCAGAATTTTCTAGTTTGGGTCGGGTAGAAACGGTCGAGATCGAGAATGTCTTTTTCTCTCTTTCTCGGCCTGTCCCAACCCGTTTTGGCTTGAAATAATGCTGGAATGCAGTTTTTTAATTTTTTGAATTTTTCTGCTTTTTTTTCCGGAATTTTCTAGTCTGGGTCGGGTAGAAACGGTGCAGATCGAGAATTTCTTTTTCTCTCTTTCTCGGCCTGTCCTGACCCGTTTTTGCTTGAAGTAATGCCGGAATGCAGTTTTTTAATTTTTTGAATTTTTTTGCTACTTTTTTCGGAATTTTCTAGTTTGGGTCGTGTAGAAACGGTCCAGATCGAGAATTTCTTTTTCTCTCTTTCTCGGCCTGTCCCGACCCGTTTTCGCTTGAAGTAATGCCGGAATGGTGTTTTTTAATATTTTGAATTTTTCTGCTATTTTTTCAGGAATTTTCTAGTTTGGGTCGGGTAGAAACAGATCGAGAATTTCTTTTTCTCTCTTTCTCGATCTCTCCCGACCCCTTTGGGCTTGAAATAATGCCGGAATGTAGTTTTTTAATTTTTTGAATTTTTCTGCTATTTTTTCCTGTATTTTCTAGTTTGGGTCGGGCAGAAACGGTCCAGATCGACGGTCCAGATCGACAATTTCTTTTTCTCTCTTTCTCAGCCTGTCCCAACCCCCTTTGGCTTGAAGTAATGCCGGCATGCAGTTTTTTAATTTTTTTTCAATTTTCTGCTATTTTTTCCTGAATTTTCTAGTTTGGGACGGGTAGAAACGGTCCAGATCAACAATTTCTTTTTCTCTCTTTCTCTGCCTGTCCCAACCCGTTTTGGCTTGAGATAATGCATGAATGCAATTTTTTAATTTTTTTAATTTTTTTGCTACTTTTTTCGGAATTTTCTAGTTTGGGTCGGGTTGAAACGGTCCAGATCGAGAATTTCTTTTTCTCTCTTTCTTGGCCTATCCCATCCCGTTTTGGATTGAAATAATGCCGGAATGCAGTTTTTTAATTTTTTGAATTTTTCTGCTATTTTTTCCGGAATTTTCTAGTTTGGGTCGGGTAGAAACAGTCTAGATCGAGAATTTCTTTTTCTCTCTTTCTCGGCCTGTCCCGACCCGTTCTGGCTTGAAGTAATGCCGGAAAGCAGTTTTTTAATTTTTTGAATTTTTTTGCTACTTTTTTCGGAATTTTCTAGTTTGGGTCGTGTAGAAACGGTCCAGATCGAGAATTTCTTTTTCTCTCTTTCTCGGCCTGTCCCGACCCGTTTTCGCTTGAAGTAATGCCGGAATGGTGTTTTTTAATATTTTGAATTTTTCTGCTATTTTTTCAGGAATTTTCTAGTTTGGGTCGGGTAGAAACAGATCGAGAATTTCTTTTTCTCTCTTTCTCGATCTCTCCCGACCCCTTTGGGCTTGAAATAATGCCGGAATGTAGTTTTTTAATTTTTTGAATTTTTCTGCTATTTTTTCCTGTATTTTCTAGTTTGGGTCGGGCAGAAACGGTCCAGATCGACGGTCCAGATCGACAATTTCTTTTTCTCTCTTTCTCAGCCTGTCCCAACCCCCTTTGGCTTGAAGTAATGCCGGCATGCAGTTTTTTAATTTTTTTTCAATTTTCTGCTATTTTTTCCTGAATTTTCTAGTTTGGGACGGGTAGAAACGGTCCAGATCAACAATTTCTTTTTCTCTCTTTCTCTGCCTGTCCCAACCCGTTTTGGCTTGAGATAATGCATGAATGCAATTTTTTAATTTTTTTAATTTTTTTGCTACTTTTTTCGGAATTTTCTAGTTTGGGTCGGGTTGAAACGGTCCAGATCGAGAATTTCTTTTTCTCTCTTTCTTGGCCTATCCCATCCCGTTTTGGATTGAAATAATGCCGGAATGCAGTTTTTTAATTTTTTGAATTTTTCTGCTATTTTTTCCGGAATTTTCTAGTTTGGGTCGGGTAGAAACAGTCTAGATCGAGAATTTCTTTTTCTCTCTTTCTCGGCCTGTCCCGACCCGTTCTGGCTTGAAGTAATGCCGGAAAGCAGTTTTTTAATTTTTTGAATTTTTTTGCTACTTTTTTCGGAATTTTCTAGTTTGGGTCGTGTAGAAACGGTCCAGATCGAGAATTTCTTTTTCTCTCTTTCTCGGCCTGTCCCGACCCGTTTTCGCTTGAAGTAATGCCGGAATGCAATTTTTTAATTTTTTGAATTTTTTTGCTACTTTTTTCGCAATTTTCTAGTTTGGGTCAGGTTGAAACGGTCCAGATCGAGAATTTCTTTTTCTCTCTTTCTTGGCCTGTCCCAACCAGTTTTGGATTGAAATAATGCCAGAATGCATTTTTTTAATTTTTTTAATTTTTCTGCTATTTTTTCCGGAATTTTCTAGTTTGGGTCGGGTAGAAACGGTCCAGATCGAGAATGTCTTTTTCTCTCTTTCTCGGCCTGTCCCAACCAGTTTTGGCTTGAAATAATGCTGGAATGCAGTTTTTTAATTTTTTGAATTTTTCTGCTATTTTTTCCGAAATTTTCTAGTTTGGGTCGGGTAGAAACGGTCCAGATCAAGAATTTCTTTTTCTCTCTTCCTCGGCCTGTCACGACCCGTTTTGACTTGAAATAATGCCGGAATGCGGTTTTTTAATTTTTTGAATTTTTCTGCTATTTTTTTCCGGAATTTTCTAGTTTGGGTCGGGTAGAAACCGTACAGATCGAGAATTTCTTTTTCTCTCTTTCTCGGCATGTCCCAACCTGTTTTGGATTGAAATAATTTCGGAATGTAGTTTTTTAATTTTTTGAATTTTTCTGCTATTTTTTCCGGAATTTTCGAGTTTGGGTCGGGTAGAAACGTTCCAGATCGAGAATTTCTTTTTCTCTCTTTCTCGGCCTGTCCCAACTCGTTTTGGATTGAAATAATGCCGGAATGCAGTTTTTTAATTTTTTGAATTTTTCTGCAATTTTTTCCGGAATTTTCTAGTTTGGGTCGGGTAGAAACGGTCCAAATCGAGAATTTCTTTTTCTCCCTTTCTCAGCCTATCCCAACCCGTTTTGGCTTGAAATAATGTCGGAATGCAATTTTTTAATTTTTTGAATTTTTATGCTATTTTTTCCGGAATTTTCTAGTTTTAGTCGGGTAGAAACGGTCCAGATCGAGAATTTCTTTTTCTCCCTTTCTCGGCCTATCACGACCTGTTTGGGCTTGAAATAATGCCGGAATGCAGTTTTTTAATTTTTTTAATTTTTCTGCTATTTTTTTTCGAAATTTTCTAGTTTGGGTCTGGTAGAAACGGTCCAGATCGAGAATTTCTTTTTCTCTCTTCCTCGGTCTGTCACGACCCGTTTTGACTTGAAATAATGCCGGAATGCAGTTTTTTAATTTTTTGAATTTTTCTGCTATTTTTTTTCGGAATTTTCTAGTTTGGGTCGGGTAGAAACCGTACAGATCGAGAATTTCTTTTTCTCTTTTTCTCAGCCTGTCCCAACCTGTTTTGGATTGAAATAATGCTGGAATGCAGTTTTTTGATTTTTTGAATTTTTCTGCTATTTTTTTCGGAATTTTCAAGTTTGGGTCGGGTAGAAACGGTCCAGATCGAGAATTTCTTTTTCTTTCTTTCTCTGCCTGTCCCAAGCCGTTTTGGCTTGAAATAATGCCGGAATGTAATTTTTTAATTTTTTGAATTTTCCTGCTATTTTTTCCGGAATTTTCTAGTTTGGGTCGGGTAGAAACGGTCCAGATCGAGAATTTCTTTTTCTCTCTTTTTCGGCCTGTCCCGACCCGTTTTCACTTGAAGTAGGGAGGGCCTCCTTCCCCACCATTCCGACCTATTCTTTTTAAGGATTTTACCGATGCTGAAGGTAGCTTGCTTACCAAGCCACCCACTTGAGAAGCTAGTCGCCAGAAAGAAGCGACGAGGAAGCGAAGCTGTCTACGAAGCTTTGCTCCCCCCCCTGTAGTCGTAGTACTCGGCTAGTCGCTACTTTGATTCAAAAGGTAACCGACTTTCTCCGGTTTCCGCAACCGTAATCATTTGTTACTCCGATTACTTCATCCATAAATCTTTTTTTATTATTTCAATAGTGGTACGCTCTAAAAAAAAGTAAAGGATAAGCTTGCATTCTAGAAGCGGTAGCTTCCCGCCTCCTTCATCCCTACTGCCTCCTTCGGTGAGAAGCTCCCTTCCCTTTTCTAAAATGCCTAATGGGTCTGCCTCAGCAAATGTACAAAGTGGAGCTGCCCGCTGTTTGGCTGACCCTCTTCTTCCCATTCGGGTTGGGTTGACCCAGAAGTTAAGTAAGAAGGAATGGAACCACTGGAGAGTCGTTTGCAGTTCACACTTGGGCAAAGACGACTGACTTTGGAAGCGGAACACGAACCGATTTCCGCTATTCCGGGTTCTTATTGAGCGTAGCGAAATCAAGGTTTATGATAAAGTCAGCGAAGTTTCTATGGTGTTCTACTTTTGCGTAGTCTCGGCCCACAGTGGAAGGCTCCGCACCTGAGCCTCGTTAGACTCAGCGGAAGTTTAAGGTGTAAGTAAAGAGAATAGAAGAGATGAAGTCCATCCCTTAGCCTAGTCTATATCTAAAGCTGACGCAACTCCGTACCGACGCCTTACTACTACTTAATTAATTCATTAACGGCTAAGCGATTTTATAACCTGAGCTTTCCTTAACCAGCTGACCTTACTTCGTAACCTTAACGTACTTTCTTTCTTACTTTAGCATAGGCCTTCGCCACTTCAAACGGGCGCTCCGCCCCCCTATTTTTTTTTTTAATTAGAAAGAGCGAGGCCTTACTTATTCTGCTCAGGGGGGGCTGAAAGACAAAGAAAGGGGGGCGTGGTTGGTGTGTCACTGGGTCGGTGGAACCCGCAGGAAGGGGGGACGACCCGCCGAATTCACATCAGAAATCACCAACATGAACACAAACGAAATCTTGAATTGCGAATAGAAACAAAACGAACCACTTCTATTCTCGGAGCTGAGGTATATGAAGAATGGCTTTTTGGTCCCTTTCGTCCAGTGGTTAGGACATCGTCTTTTCATGTCGAAGACACGGGTTCGATTCCCGTAAGGGATAGGTACTCATTCCCGGCCGCTTTCAGTTAGTGTTCATTGCTGAGTGATCGCTCGCTATCTGGCTGGAAAAGGTGGTTCGGAAGCTTCCTCTCTCCCAGCAAGCAAGACGGGATCACCACTTCTCTCAGTAATGGACTTCCTCCAATTCTTCCTTAGCCTTAGATGCCCTTTCATAGAATAGATTCTCGAACCTCCGACAGACAGAATCCCCATGCATGCGTTCTTTCTCTCCTCCCCTCAGCCATACATCTCTTTTTTTTTTGCTTTTGGCCGTTTTTGTTAGGCATTGAACCCCACCTTAGGTGCTGAGTGGTGCCCCCCCCCTCTAATACCTAAAAAAAGTTCCGTCTATGGAGCCTAAAGCTTAACCCATGGCATGGCAGTAAGCAGTAAGTTGGCCTAGTCTCTCGCCCAGCCTTCGCCTTCTTCAGTGGCCAAGTTGAAGCGTTCAACGGTTCTTCGGCCTACCACCTTTCTTTTTCAAGGTTGAGCTTGTTCAATTGAAGCTAAATGCTATGCTGCCCTTCCCTTGTTCAAGATAAAGCGAGGACTTTCTTTTAGCTACCGGCCCAAACAAAAGAGATTATTAGCCTCTTGATCGATCGATTGATTGGATCGAAGTACAAAGGGGTTTTTTGAAGTGTGAGATCAGCCCAAGACTAAGGCCGAGCAACTAGCTGCTGCAGGATTGGACGTCTATCTATCTCGCCACGCTCTCCTACTCCTATAAAGACCGGCGGAAGGAATGCTCTGCTCATCTTTCTTTCTTACGGCTCATTACCGCGGCGCTCGTTCACCCCTTCGGCTTCTTCCATTCAAAAAGGTAATGTCTTTTTCCTATTCTTATTGGTAAATAGCGTCTTGAAGTGAAGGCATTATTGAACGAAAGAGATGCCGGGTCGGTAAATTTGTATCCCATTCTTCAGGTATAGTTTTGTTTGATCACAGATCGGCAGGTGATCCGTCCTTTCTCCCCCCCCCCCCTTTTTTTCGTCAGTCGTCTTGATCCGCCAGAGGGTCTTGAGCTAGCTTCCTTGAAGAGGCTTGATGGGAAAGAGAGGTGAAAAAGGAGAACTTAAGGAAGGTCTCTCTCTACCTCACAAGCTCTTGGATTCCATGGCTAAGGCTTACTTTGGCGGATTTTAGGTGAGGGTGGAGGAGTAGGATAGGGGGTGAGTGTAAGATAGAACCTCAGGATTCTAGGGAAATTTTCGCATATAATAAGGGTGGTGCTAGGGCTCCAGACCATTTTGAAGGGGGAGTTGGATCATAAAGAAGAGTTTGTTCCTTTGTTTGAAGAAGAACAATCCTACCGGACTCATTTGAGATAGGAATGGCTAAACTTATTGTCCCAGGAAGAAAGCTAATGAAAGCAAAGGTCAAGAATATCTTGGTTTAATAGAAGTTAGTCAAAATATCGCTTTTCTCCATCGTACTATGATTGCTAGATGGCATTCCAAGCTCCTTAATATAATTCCTATCGAACGGGAATTTGTAGTAGTGCTGGTGAGGGTATGGAGAATCAATTCATCGAGTCTTTCAAGAAGTTATATAAATTGGATTGGCGCCTTAGACCGTTTTGGGTGACTTTTTCGTGCTTGTCCTTCAAAATAAGAGAAACTGTTCAACCCCTTTATCTAAAGAAGAGATTGAAGAAGCGGTGTTCAATGTTCAATCTAGGGAAGATCTTACTAATAATAAAATAAGAAATACGATGGTTTCTCTTTAGGGTTTATTCAGGCTTTATGGGCTTTGTTAGAAGTGGATCTCATAAAGTTATGGAGGAGTGTTGGCATTGAAAATGCTGCAGTGTGGGTATTTTAATACCTAATGATTTACAAGCCTGCGGTTCGGGTTGTTTAACATCCTGCATCCCCATTTTAGAAGTGCGTTTGAACAATACCTCTCTTGGTACTTATCCTTTAAGAAAGGCTCGAGAGACCTACTTGCCACGTGGCAAGAGGCCATTAGCCAAAAAAACTGTGATAAGATCTCAAAAGAAAGAAGAGTATTCGAATCCAGGTCCCCTATTATGATACTTGGCGCGAAGCCATGGGTCCTAAGGGAGATTGGAAGAGAAATCCGATCTCCACTCTCTCAAAGAAATACGAAGGCTATAAATAGGAAACATAAACCTCACATATAGATGCGCACAAGTTTTTTTACAAACGACTTCACACTTGGAGCTTTGAAGAGGCACTCAAGTGCTTGAAGGAGAAATAAAGAGAAGCTCTCAGTAGGATAAGGAGGAGATTTAGTCCCCAAGAACCCAAAGGACAAAGACACGGTAGCAAGGCCTCGAAGACCGGAAAATTCTTGCGTCTTCTTCTCATTTTCTTCTGTTTAAAAATGTAAAGATCTCACTGATCTTAGAATCAAATGTCTTCTCCTATGGTATATGTAATTAACGAGAAAGCCGAGAGACTTCCCAGGAGTGTGTAACCCACCACCATATTAATAAAGACCATAAAAAAGGGAGATTGTTGTGATCACTTTTCTTGTGTGAATCTTTATTTCATACTCGAAATTTGCTTTCATAAATAAACACCGGGGAAGAAAGCAAAAAGGATTCAGAATCTATATAATCATCGGGAGACTTTGGATAACGCTGGCATTTATGGTGCTGTCCGAGTTGCGCAAGAGTATTTACCAAAGGGACGCAAACATTTATAGGGGCGCTTGTGAGTAGTGGAGCTGGGTGACGAATACCCTACATTTGAAGAAAAAAACCTTGTGGGACCTGAAGAAAATCGCCGGCCTTCCTATTTACGGCCAAGTTTACGACGAGTATACTCCTTGGAATGAAGAGTTGTACGGCTTCGACGGGATTTCGAAAGAGAAGTACCATTCGGAGTGTGCCTGGGAACTCTTCGCGAAGTACCAACGCTTGGCGCTTCGTAATCAATATACAAAAGTGGACCATCATGTATGGGTGAACCATTTCTTCAAGGGTGAAATTGAGAGACAGGCCCCACGTGCGTGGGAGAAGGAAGGCTCGACCAGAATGGGATTTTCCTATCCTTTTTCGCTTTTGAATGACTGAACCTTGTTGGGACTCCTACGGTCTTTGTAAGGGAGTGGAGCGAAGGGGTTTTCAGCAAGTGGAGGCAACGCTAAAGGTTGTCTAAGGTACCCGAGCGTAACGGTTTGTTGAGCTAAGGGCAAGGAGCAAAAACCACTCCATTCTTTGTGAAATTAAGGAGAGCAGCCAGCCCTTTTTTATTATATTAATTATTAGCGGGTAGGTTACACTTTTTCCTTAAGCATAGATGAGATTAGAGATGAAAAAGACGCTAGCATTAGCAGAAGATCATCGATCATACTTTATTGCCTTAGATCACTATCGAGGAAGAGAAACTCATAGCACAGATGATCCTTACCCGTGAAGGCAGAAACAGTACCTGTTGTTAACAAAACGGAGTCTCAAAAACTCAATTCTTTTATTTTCAAGCAGAGCACCAGTAAAAGACCTAGAGGCCTATGAAAGTCACGTTTTTACTTAAGAAAGATAGCGCCTTTGCGAGGATGTCTTTAATCAGCCAATGCCAAGGCAACAAAGCTAGCATCAAACCTACCCGCCCCTTAATTCCTACCATCCCCGATGACCCCTCCATACCGTCGGTCCCCTCCTTACCATCTCTAGATAGTCATGATGGAGAGCAGTCGGTTGAGCAGCGGGCACCGCGGGAATCTCCCCGACCGGGGATTCCACCTGAGACCGCATGCCCCAAGAGGCACCCGGGGAGGATATCGTCCACCCGATCCAACCGCATATCCCGCAGCTTGACCCCCCTTAATAGGGGATCGAGAGTGCTTCAGAGAGCTGCAAGAGCAGTTCCAGCTCTATTATTTGGGTCGGAACGGGATAACGGACTTGGCGAAATTCGCCGGCCGGCTGGAGAGGTGCGTTCCGATAGAGAGAGATATAGAAGCCGCTTTGGTCCTCGATGGCTATGATCCCGATCGAATCCGGGGTCGGATAAGCGAGATAAGGGGGCGCCTCTTTACGCATCCGAATAAGGCGCTCCTTCTATCGGAGCGTACCCTGGACGAATATTTAACTGAAATCCGAACGAATGGAACGCGGGGGAGTAGACCTTATATGCGTTTAGTACAAGCAATTCGAAATTCAGATATTCTTCTTTAGTCTTTATTAGGAGTTGGATGGAATCCCTTCTCTTCATCGTTCGGAACAGGGTAGCCGTAGGAAAGGGGAGTTTCGCAGTAGGCTTGCTCGGCTGAATGGAACTCAAATCGGAGGAGAAATGGTAGGAGAATGCACATAGAGTACGATACATCGGTGTAAATGACAGACAGAGGTTTCCATTGTGGGAGCTGCGCTAATGCTGATCCTAATAGAACTGATACAACTAGGGAGGATAGAAGTGAAGAAGACCCCTAACGCGGTTGAGGGGCAGCTGACCGAAAGGAAAGCGGGTAGGCCGCCCTAATTAAATAATGTGAGGTACCGACGCCGGACGGGCGGACCTATCAGGATCCGGTAAACAGGGTAACCCCTGGTACGCTTGGGGCTGGATTGAATCCTTTTATCCTAGTAGCGAACCTTTGACTCGTTCCCACAATCATCTTTCTTGTACCTCGATAACCAAATCCCACATGTACTATCACGGCTTTCACAATAACAATAAATAAAGGGAAGTGCGCCAATAAGAAACTGGAACTAACAAATCAAAGAAACGAATGTATTGAAAGAAACAACTTATTGGAGTTGGAACGACGCATTAGTCGGCTATGTGAAGGTCGTAGTGGCACAGCGATCATTGGTCCTCCGGTGATTTCGCATCCGCTTGTCTTCTTCCTGACTTCTATGATGATCCACATCCCTGTTTCGGACCCGCCTCGGGATTCGATAAGGATGATGACTCGAAGTATGAGGTCCCGCCTCAACCGGCTCGCTCACATCTGCGTTCTAGAGTCGTAAGCCGAAACGGCAGCATCAGGCTTTCCTCAGCTCCACCAGCAACACAGGAATCGCCAGCATCATTAGTACCATCTGCAGCACTCTAGTTTGGCACCACATGGTGCGGATCGTTGAGTTAACAACTACACATGGAACGGTTGAAGTCGTAAAAAGCCTGTCGAAGGAAAAAATGTGGCGAAGCGTGCTTAGTTGCCCTACCCGGAAGCTCTTCCCTGACATCTGCGGGTAGAAAGCTCTGAGGTTGCTTGCAAGGCATCAAATCTTCGGTACCTCCGGACGTGCGGATCCAATCGTCACTGTGCTCGTAGGAGAGGTTCCTGTCACCTCGAACCAGGAGGGGGGCCACCACATGCAAGTCAAGCAAAGAATCCCCATGGTTTCCCATCTGCAGAATACACAAGTGACTTTTTAAGTGACTCAATTTATGAAGTCACCAAAAAGAAAAGAAGAAGTGGTTGATCATAATGCGGAAGGTCCTGTACAAATAGAAGGATGACAAAAGGGAAGACCTTGCTAGCGAAGTTAGCAATCAATGGGATGCCATTAGTTTCATTAAAAGGCACACTTCTTTCTCTTTTGATTTTCTCGCGGCTGTTTAGGAGACTTTCATTCAATTAGTAAGATAGCTCATGAGTGATCAAATATACCGATTTCAGGAGTTTATGAGTGAGTGCGGTGCGCTTCTCTTCCAATCGAATATATTCTAGCAAAGCCAAGAGGAGAAGTATACCAGTCCGGCGCAATCAGTTATCAACCAAACCATTCCTTTTGTTTTGCAACTGGATAGTCTCCAGAAACTGGTCAACTGGTAAATCCGGAACATTCCTTTATTGAAATAATTCCCCTGTAAAGACCGTAGCAAAGGCTCGCATCTGGCGGCATTTGCCCCACTGGCGGATTCAAAAAATCCTCTCATTAGTCAAAAACTTGAGTTAGGGGCTGCGATAAGCCAATCGTAGATAGGTTTTTTTTATTTAAATGCTTTGTCGTGCCTTTGCTTTTAGACCCGATTTGTCGACTTCATCTGCCCTGCTGCTCTTAGCTCGGGTTCTTGCTTAGCTTAATGGAATGAGGCGTCCCTTGTTCCTTCTTTTGCGTTACTTCGTGTCTCCCAGCTTCAATCTCTTGCTTTGGTGCCTGGTCCAAGGCCAAGTCTGCCTTCGAATAAGCAATCACAAAGGCTGGTCGGTCATAGGCTCAGCCCTTGTTTTATATCTTCCATCTCTAGCATTGGCTAGCGAAGCAGTAGTGGCAGAGGTCGAGCTGGTAAGCTAGCTCATAGGGCTGGCTGTCGGATGCACTAAGGCTGCTTATTCTTTCGCGCTAGGAGCAGTATGCAAGCTAGGAGCCCTTCCTAGGTTGTGAGGCGATAGTGCCTGCTGTCGATAGGTAGCTCATCCTGGTAGTTCAAGGCGTAGGCGCTGTTATCTTTCGTGAGTGTGGGTGTGAGACAGGACTATCTGCTGCAAGTTCCTGTCTGGCGGATGCAGAATTTGTCTTCGGTCGATAGGTGGGCTTTCTGCTTTTGAAGGGCAAAGTCTGACTCTATTACTTACTAAAGGCAGGAAGAGAGGACTTCTTATCCCCGCTCTGCCCTTGGGGGAGGAAGCCCAATCACCCCTGGCTTGCTTATTCAACTCCCAAAAAGAACAACTGAAACGGATTCTCCTCAAATTTCATTCATATGTAGGATGCTAAATAGTAGTCCTCGTAAGAAAGAGAGAAGTCAAGAGGCTAGAAGTAAAGAAGGGCATCTTACAAAGGACTTAATGCTCTCGGAGAATAGGTTAGCCCTGTTGAGCCACTGACAGACTCTTTATCCTCCTCTCTTCATACAATATATTCTACATAGCAACAGCGGCAATGCATATTGAGGAAGATAGGTTGCATCTCTTTCTAGAATAGATACAGTAAGGAAGGTTTAAGCTACATCCTAAAGGTAAGAAATAGATTCTTCTCCTTTCGCCTAGCATCCCTATTGGCTTGCTGGAACAACCAGCTTGCTAGATAGAATTCGTTCTAATTCATTCTATCTTGATCTAAACCTACAGGAGCTACGTGCCCCAGGGGAAAGTCCTAACCCTAAGAAGGAAGACAGCTACAATCTCATTAGTTATTCTCTGTCCTTATCCCTTCTAAACTTCAAGGAAGAACAAGGAAAGAAAAAGAGCATTCCTCTAGCTCCTAAGCTCTTCGAATAGCTAGAATACAGTCTTATCTAGCCTAGCGTGCTATAAACCTGAGGAAGGAGCAAGTCTCAGGTATTTGATTCCCGAACCTACCGGAGTGACATACCACTGCCAAGAAAGAACAACAGAAACCTCATACAGTCTAATCTGCCCTTCTCCTCTATAGCTATCACTTGAGAGATCTTATTTGATAGAATCTAGCCTAGCTTGGTATTACCCTTAGACGGAATAGATGAATGGATAGGACGCAGGTTCGGGCCATTTCCCTTCGAAGGATTTGACTTGTGTCACCGTTGCATTATTAGGCGTCTTGCCTCTTTCAAAGAGCAACCCTTAAGAATTAATGCATTTCATTTATTGTGTTGCATAATTTCCAAACCATTGATTTACTTGTCAAAGTTTCCATTCCTTAGAGGTTTTTATCCCTCTCCTTCGTGGTACCTCACGTTTTCGATAATGGTAACATAACCTCTATTTAGTGGTAACTTACCGCTTCGCTACTAAGAACTCTCCCATTAGTGGTGGCACTCTCCTTCCACATTAAAGGTTTTAGGCTTTTCGAGACTTTTCTAGAAACATTCATTCAAACACAAGGCACGACGCCTTTTCGAGATTCGATCCATAGGATAACTTAAACCTTTCGAGGCACAGCACCTTTTTCAAGATCAACCCCTAATTAGGCACGACGCCTTTTTAGTCCAATCTTCAGTAGGCACGTTCCCTTTCCATAGGTTAATCACACCTTAGGAAATCACAATGTCTATCTCCAAAGTCGGGTACAGGGCCCAGCGCCTTTCCCAGTCATGGTCCAGCCCTATCTATTTTCTAGGATTAAGTCCCTTTAGGATCAGTTTCTCTCTAGGATTAGATCCTTTTTCCGTAGGATTACTTCTTTCCATAAGGTTAACCAGGTCCATTCCAATTCGATAACCAATGCAATATCCCGTACCTATTTCCGGAACATCGTCCGGTGCCAATATTCCTTCTTTTTTTTTTTATATACGTTCGCACGGCAGATAAATGGTTTAACGGTGTTTCTAGCTCGTGAACCTCTAGTTGTTCGTGAACCTAAGGCATGACAGGACTAAGGAAGTATTTCTTACTTAGTACCGTATGTTCTTAGTACCAAACTTCCTGCACTAAATGCGTTTTGATTTAGTAGCAAACTCATCATTACAGCCCCCGCCATGACTGCGAGTGCCTTTTTATTAATCTTTCCTTGCTCTATTGCTAGTGGGTCAAATTTATCTTCCTTTTGAAAGAGATCTGCCACTTGGGTGTGAACGGCTTTCCTATGCGGGTAGACTTCAGCTCATCAGATCAGTGTTGTTCAGTATTCAGGTCTACTGGAGTTGCATTTTCTTTTTTCTTGCCATTGCTATTGATACATATTTAGGCGGAGCAAGCAGAGCAAGGGATGCCTCAAGACGGGTAAACCAATTCTATGGCCAAAGATCTGTATGGAAACCTTGTTTTGAGATTCCCCGTAAGAACTTGAGAAGTAAGAAACTAGCGGTTAGAGAGCCACATTCCTCTCTCGGAGTTGAGTTACTCCATTCCTCTCTGTATTTGAGCGCATCTCCTCTTTTGAGGGCTTTCGTGAAAAGTTGTTTGTTGGTATGTCGGATAGAAAGGTTCCGGAAAACTGTAACACCTATGTCTCAGGACAATGAGCTTTAAAAAGACATGTATTCTTAGAGGGGACAACCGCGTAGGCGGCCTTTCTTATAAGTACATCTTTATGTGCGTTTGAGATGTCTGAGCTGTATATTGATCCAACGGATTGGGACGCGAGTGAAGGGGCAAAAATAGCAGTATCAAAAATCATAAGAGAAGCAAGGTCCACTCTTTGTGAAATAAAGGAGAGCAGCCATCCCTTTATGTAAGGCAGTCAAGCCCTATCTAAGTAAAGCTACGGCTCCTTGGTGGGAATGAAAAGGTGGTACCCCTATCACAACAAGGCAAGTTCAGTTGACGGACAACTTTTTCCCGGGGGAGGAATCGTTTTTGTAGTAAAAAAGCTTATGCACGTAGTTCGCTGGAAGCTAAGAGTCTTATAGCCCAAAAACAAACGGGAATAGCGGTTTTTGTAGTTCCTTAAGACCTTATTACTAATCTATTTATAGTCAAGCAAGCCTGGCTAACACACAAAAAAGCACCCGCCGGGCCTCTCTCCTTGTTTCGATGAAAGCCTCAACGCTCGCGTTCTACGGGGAACTCTTTTGACTATTTACCTTTAAAAGCCGGAAGCAAAGGGCGAAAACTCAAAAACAAGTCTAGTAAAGGGTGCTTGTGTTGTGGTTTTGAGTTCCTTGGCTTGTGTTCTAATAGTAACCACAGAAAGAAAGCGGGGAGCATTCTCTATCAAATAATGATGGAGGGGGTTCATGGTCCCTAGTTCCGTTTGCCGGGCCTACTTCCCATTCATTCTTTTATAAGGATGCTCTTCGGTTGGTCAGTAGAGTAGTTGGCACACGCTGGTCAATCCAGTACGTACGTCGCTTTCATTCCTAGCTGACCGGCACGGAAAGGCTGTTTAAGTTGCTGTTTACGTGCTTAACTCACTAGGAGAAGAAGTAAGGAAAGATTCCCTCCTTGTCTAAAAGACGAAAAGATGGATGAGCCACTCTCTCCATCCGACTAAGCTTAGCCTTTACCTGGGCACCTTGCCTTCTTTCCTTGCTTTGGTGCTAGCGTATATAAAGTAGTAGACCCCGGCTCCTTTTAGCTTTCTGTGGTATGGCTCTTATAACTCTTAGTAGCTGTTCTCTCCTTCCCTTCCTTATCCTTAAGGAATTGGATATAGAACGGTTAGGAGCATTCGTTAACAGAGATGGATTGGCTTCGGTTGACCTTCTTACTATGGGAATGCTTGAAAAAGCTCTGATTCCAATAAGCTCGTGACCACTCTCAGAGGTAGCTGGGAACAAAAGGAATAAGTGCTCAAAGCTAAGATCAGCTGCTATTGGACTTCTTTCCTTGGCGAGAAGGGTTAGCAGGGAAAGCAGCCTTGTTGATTAAAGTAAAGGACCAGGGGTCTAGCGCTTTTGTTTTGTTTTGTGGGAATACTCGCCTTTTAATATGGATATCAATGACTAAAGTCTCTTCCCGGCTAAGCCCGAAAGAAAAAGAAAGAGAGTTAGATCCGAGAGTGAATTAGAGACATTATCTCACAGATGAAAGAAAAGAGGTCACTTGTTTAAGTCAAGCAATCGTAGAGACCGAGAAGAGTTTGCAGTGAAAATTTTCCTTCTACAGGCCTCTTAAAGGCGGAACCAAAGAGAGTAGTGAGGGGAGAGGAGTTCAAACCCGACTCAAGGCCTAGTAGATCTATTCCTGCTACCTTACTTACTTCCCTGGGGGAGGTTGAGTTGAAGAAGCTGTGACAGAACAAGCTGTTACAGAATCAGCAGCTATTGAACCCCGGAAGAAGGACTACTGGTAGTGGTTCGTCTTATCTTATTAATAGCGGTCAGTGGGAAGAAGACTAGCTCTGGCTTTCAAGCGTGAACCAGGTCTTGGATTCGGCATTGGTTGGGCATGGCATTAGATTAGGAAGGGGCCTAAGCTAAGCCCTGAAATTGGAATGCTTTACTCTTACTCTTTGGGTTTAGGAAGAGAAAAGCACTGTTTAGCTTAGATCCTCTTTGAGATGAAATGCGGAACAGTCCTAATCAAAGGCGAAAGGCGCCATCCAAGCAAAGTGGGAATACCCAGCAAGATCCGACCAACAATCGAGTTCATACCTGGCTCAAGGCTTTAAAGAAGAAAGCCCAGGCTCAAGGGCCCATCTCTGTCATATTGTCAAGCCAAAGAAGAGAGAAAGCCTAGCCCTTAAAGCAAGCCTGCTTCACCTTCACTTCCTTCCGTACCTGATTCTTAGTCCGCTCTAAAGGCAGCCAGTGACTCAAGGTCTTCTGGAGTTAAATAACTTTCGGGTAATTCCATGGTTCAGCTCTGGTTCAAATGGTATCTGGGGTATATCTCTTATCTGTTGTTCACGAATCCGTTTCAGGTTTTCAGGCATACCCGGTCTTTTCTCTTTCAGTTGCTGCTCCAGGGAAAGAAGTTTCATTGGGGAAGGTGGTATCTTCTAGTTGATCACTTAAGCTTTTAGCTTAAAGGACTTATCTTTGCTTGAACTTAGCCCGAGTAAGGCCGACTTAAATAAAGATAACTAGGTGCCAAGCATTTATATAAAACCATTTCTTTCTCTCTGGGAATCATAGCCTACTTTCGTACCAAAGGGTTGAGACTTTCCTTCTGATCCTAGTTCTTGGCACTGGGAAGAGTCTCTATAACCTATAAGGTAAGGAGCAATAGACGGAATTCGCCCTAGAACCGTTAGGCTAGGCTCATTAGACGTAGACGGAATTAGTCTGGTATGGCTGAAGAATGGTTTCATCAGTTGAATTTTTGAAGGTCATATCGTATTATAAAAAAGAAAACCCCGTTGTTAAAATAGCTTGCCTTTCCTGCTTTCAAGGCTTTCCTTGGCAAAAGGGGGAAGGGAGGTTTTTAAAATGCTTTTTGATTGAGTCAGATGTGGCATTGCTGATTCGAGAACAGTTGCCCTTTCTTTTTGCTTCGACAATAGATCAAAATAGAGTCAACAAAGCCACCCTACTTAGATCCCCGGATCGCGTTATTGGATTAGCGGGCGCCACAAGACAAATTAGTCGTACAAGGACATTCGGCTTATCAGAGGCAATGGCCTTCGCCTACGTCAAAGACAGCCGATTCGTCCTACTAACATGTCTTCTGCTGGGATTGGGTGTCTGGTAGTATCTTCTGCCAGAGCCCCTATTGGTTCAACCAACGGCTTGTTGCTCACCTGAGTGCGCTAGTGCAATTAAGGAAGACGCACAATGCCAAATGAGGTCTCTGGGCTTCCCGTGTATTCATCCAAATCAGATCCATGAGAAAGTTATGGACACGTTCACGAAACCGAAAGTCTTTCGATCCCATGCAGTCAATGCCAATGGGTGTGCTTAAGAGCTGGTGGCAACCGAATACCTTTCACACCTAACCCAGGCTTTTGCCAACAACCTTTCTTTCAAAATCCACTAGGTAAACCTAGCAAAAGTCCAGGAACAGCTAAAAAGGCTTGAAGAGACAGTGGCTCGACAGGTACAAGGAGGAATATCATTGTAAGATGCCAGTTCATCCCAAAAGGACTTCAGCTTGGTCTAATAAAGGGAGATTTATTGTTGGCCTTGTCTGTGTTCAACAATGCTCTTTTGGATTTGGAATATGCGGGAAGCGTTTCCTTGTGAAAAACGTTCCTTGAGATCGGAGAGCGGCTCATTATGCGACAAACTCATATGTCGCTGAATAGGTCGCTACTCTTTATAGTGATAGTTACCCCGGAAATGGGACACTTATTGGACCTATACAAGGCCCAGCAGCAGCTTCTCGAGACTACCGGAGCTACCTTATTAGACGAGGGAAGCTACCCACCAGTCAAGCCAGAATTTGGCTCTTTGATGCGCTTCTTCATCAGTTATCAATTGTCTTTCAAGGCGGTTTCTTTTCTTCTTTCTTAGGTATCTTTTTGTCTTTCTTAGTTTTCTCGTCTTCGTAGCTTTCTCGTCTGATGTTGTGATTCTTCTATAGCCTCCGGCTAGTGAACACAGGGACCGAAGGGGGCAAGAAGAAGCTTTTCCCGCATTCCTGTTGATGCAGAGATCAGACGCTCTTCTTCTTCTTTTGTCTTCTCGTCTGCTATTACCTGAGATTGAGCTCTTCCTCTAGTCGCTGGTTTTCCAATCCTCGCATTTCTCCTCCGATTTGAGTTCCATTCAGCCGAGCAAGCCTACTGCGGAACTCGCCCTTTTCCTTTAATCATTCTTGTCCCAGAACTCTTGCTCCCCCGCCCATGTCTCTGTTGCCTTTGCCCCTGCTGGTGGTGCTTACTCGGGATCTTATGCTGTTGGCCCGGATGCTGATGTTATTGGATAACCTGAGTGAACGGCTACTTGCTCTTGTACGTACTCCTTGCTCTTATTCCTCTCAACCTTAGGGTTCGAGAGGGAGCTCTTTCGATCGGCCGGCCTCTCGGTGACCCTTTCTGTTTCGTTAAGGAGACTTGTCAACGGTGGCGATTCGCAAAGCGTATCGTTCCCCTCAGAGTTTAACCTGTAACAAGAGAAAGATCCAGCTTTTAGTGCGAATCCATTCGTTTCTATTCCAGTAGAGAAGCTAACGGGGGCTATTCGTAAGTGCTAAAACCGACCCCCTACTAACGTGAAACCGACATTCCAGGTCCAGGACCCGTTCCCCCCGCCGTACCCGATTCTTGCTTTCCACTATTCCCAGCTCTGATTCACCTTCGGCTAAATCAAGTTGCTTTTCTGCTTCTCCCCTTCATCTTTTGAACCAGAGTTCTTTACTCGTGCTGCTTAGCTGCCGGTGGCCACTTCAAGGAGTGTACTTTCTAAGCTAAGTGTAAATGCCTATTAAACTATTGCAAAAAAGTTTCCTTAAGAAGTCCTGCATTCTATCTATAATACATTCAACCTAGTAGGAAGAACTTCTGATCCATTGGCTATCCTACGTGTAGGCACAGGTGTAAGAACCGCGGAAAGAGATTCACCTTGGCGCTACTATTTTGCTATAACAAGGAACCAGCTAAAACGCTGCGCTGGCCTTTGAGACTGAACTTTGATGCCCTCGCCTGACGCAGCCCCCTTCTGCTACTGTTTTCTTGTTTCGACCCCCCTCGTACTCTTAGATCTCGCTAATGATCTCACCATTTTATAGTCGTTTTATCGAGTAGATATGGAAGATCACCATTTCTCACTTCTGGATATTCATATTCTCTTTCGGAGCCTGAGCTGATCCGAATTCTGTAGTATATCATCCATATTTACCTACCTTGCTTGAAAGGGCGGAAATCCTCTTCTTCTAAGCTATGGTTTCATAATTGTAATTTGCTGAAACAACAACATATGTCTCCGCTCCGCCGTTTATTATACTTGCTGGCTCATCGCTGCCTACAGAGACGGGGTTCAGCCTCCTGGTCTGGAGAACAACCCTAGAAGAAAGAGGAAAGCGATAGCTTGATTTAGGCCTAGGCCAAGGCTGGTACCTAATTTTAAGTTGAATCTAAAGCTGAAGTTAGGGCTGGAGCCTGAGTTGGTGTTGATATCCTAGAGTAGCGAAACTACAAGTGAAGGGGCGCTATCCGGAACCCTTAAGGTCGGGGACAATCTGCTTCGATTGGGCCTTGCAGGCAGACAGGCTAACCTGTGGAGACGAAATGGAATCCTATATAAGTGAGAATGGCGAGTCCCGAGGGAGACAAGTTGAGCTAACAAGCTGGCTGAATATATCATGGGATGCCCGATTTGCGATTGAGCTAGCCGATAACTAGCTGATAAGTAGGATGATCTCTCAGGTCTGGCATGAGCCACTCCATTCCTACTTCCACTCAACAAAAAATATAGGATTCTGGGGCCCTACCTCCAGAGTGGGATATGGAGGAGTGCGTACGGCTATTTCGGACCAAAGGGGGCCGGGCCAATAAATAATAAGTAAGAGAAGTAATAAAGGGGAGCTACACCCGGGCTATGAGCTATTGGGTCCTTTTCTTGCCGCAAGGGTTGAGTTCGCTAGCCATTCAATCCGATCTTCCCTTCGCATGGCAGAAGAGCGCGGCTCGAGACTACTCTAACAATTGAAAATGAAAGGCAAGCAGGAATTGAACCCGGCTAGCGCTGATGAGTAGTGATCCGATGTTTGATCTTGTCAATGGGTTGATGGCAAACTTCTCTTTTTTCCCACCCGGAATAAGATAGAATTAGGGTGGATGTTGACTGCTTTATCTTAGGGGTTATCTACCCTTCTAATTTCATTCTCACCCTACCCGTATTGAATGAAGGTTGGTATGAGCATGAAAACTGCGATTCAAGGTTGCCCTTACCATACCTAGCTGAGGGAAGGATAGAGGGATGGAGCCCCATCAATGAAAGAAGTAAGGCTAGTCGATTTCCAAGATTTTAGTAGCTCAGGTAAGGTTCCCGGGATTGGAGTGGCTCGGGTCGGGGCTGGACGGAGGATATCCCGATTATGATCCCTATGGGGCTTGTATCGAATCTATATCTCCGACTGACTTCAGTGTCTGAGGATGGCGCTAGTATTCGCTAAGGAAGTCTTATGGTGCTATCTAATCGTCTCTAGTTTATGGCCCTATCATGCCATGGTGGGATTGGTCTTTACACTTGCAATGGTATCAAGATAAGGTTATTCGTATGCCACCATGATTCCCTTTAAGAGTTTAGTATCGGATTCTAACCTAGCATTGGTACCCGTTGTGTATGTTGAGCTAGTAACTCGAGCTCATGGACTCTGTTCATGGAGGTACTGAGCGAATCGACTACACGGAACAATCAAGCCCGAATTCCCCTGGATGGAAGGGAAGAATGTGGACAGATGGAACCAAAGAGGAGCTCTCCCTGCTTAGCGCAGGCTACATTTGACCCCTAGATCATGAAGAAGGTGTCCCCTACACCGGATCGGAATCTCCATCCCAATTGGGAACCACAAAAGTGATTCTCAATGGCTGGTTGAGCTCAAGCTCCTGCTTCTTGGTCACCACAGAAGCCCTGCTGAACCAGAAGGAGCCCAAGAACGGCAAAGAACTAGATGGAGGGAAGGCTGAACTGATGGCTCACAAACAACTGCGGAATAGAGCCAAGCCAATCTCTGGAACTGCAACTGAAGCTGATAATGCTGGAACCAACACTGGCCAGAACATGTAGGGAGCTACCTGAAGGGGGAACCCAACTGGGGACTCCAAAAAATAGCTGGAAAGATTCATGCATGTCCGGGGTCTTCGACAAGAACTGGAGCACTGGGACCATCAATGTGTACGAATCTCAACGGTGCAATAAGGAGCTGGAGTCAAGCACGTGAGAAACTACCAGGTCAAGGAGCAATGATGACTCTTTTTGCCTGATCCGAGGTGACCCACCAATGAGGTAAATGGGACCAAGGTAGACCCTATAGACTAAACCCCTAGAAGAAAGGTGCTTATGTCGATAGGGGAAAGTCCGCAGGAATCAAGGTATAAAGGGACCCTTGAAGACCAGCACGAGGTGCAGTATACAATGTAGCAAATGTGACTGACTGAGACAACAATGGGTGTGGAAGCTATGAAATTAGATCGACCGTAATGGAAGCGGCCAATTCGCGATAGACGAGTGGGTGAGTGTCACGGGGAGTAGGGGGGGCCCATCTGTTTCAGAAGGTCCGAAGATTCATTTCAAAAAACAGGAATGTCAGAGCAGTTAGTCCGCATGTCCCTAACTACCTTGTTCCTGATTGGATTGCTTTCTTAGTGTGGCATCTTATCTTTTTGTTCGCTGTCCACTGGTGATATTCTAAATATAGATAGAGAAAGAGGCTAAGCTAAGCCTACGTAACGCTATGGGAACAGCTTTTTTTGTCCGCTTTCAGCTATGCTATATAGATGCGCTACCTTGTGAAAGAAAACATCATATGTAAGTAAGTAGCATCTAGAATAGGCAGCTAAGAAAAGAAAATCGAGTAGCTTGCGGGCCGGTCGTCATTGCACACTAGCTGGTCAGTGGGGGTAAGGAGAGTGTTCCGTTGGTGTTCTCAGTCTCAGTGCGACCTTGCTTGGTCAACAAGGGGATCCAAATGTCCCCCATCAATAAAGTGAGGGCTTTCCGGACCTTCTCCACCTCCCTTTTTCTTTCTTTTTTTCCATGCTTTCCGTTGGTCAACAACCAACCACAACTCACTATAATTCTTCACTACTCCTACAGGCTTGACGGAGTTAAGCTGTCTGGAGGGAATTTCTTTGTCTCAATCACCTTCGGTGCCTCAACTGGATAAATTCACTCATTCCACTTTGCGAAAATATTTATTGATTACTTTCTCACGTGCAGAAAGAACAAGCGTCAACAAAAATATAATACTAGAGCGTATAACCAAGGCCCTAAATGGCACATCTATCTTTATTGCTAAGGAGGAAGACCATCAGCAAGAGGGATTCCACTTTCACGTGGGCATCCGGTGCCGGGATTCAGATAAGAACAAGGCAGCCGGAATTATAAAAAGGATGTTCAGTGAATTTGAAGAAATGCAGTACAATGTACAGTTCCTAAAGTGGGGCAACATTTGCCATTTTATTACAAAAGTAGATATGGATTTTTGGGTATCGGGAGAGTTGTCAAAGGAACAAATCTTAGAAAGGGCGAATACCTTTCGAAAGAAAAAAGGAAGATATCTTATTAAAATGGTTAAAATAGTGAAGAGGGCGTAGGGACGGCCAAAAGATAAAGAAGAGTAAGAGTGGCGCTGCTGGATGCTTTTGATCAATAGGAAGAGGAGGAAAAAAAAAGAAAGCTTATGATGAGCATCTATTTGAGTCGATCATTTCCAAGATCTAATTCCAATTTTTTCTTATGTAGTGGAAACGCCTTACAATCTGAAGTTTTACGCTTAAGGGAAGAAATGTTCTTGGTGGATGCAGGACTCGGGACCCCCAGAATTTGTATGCAAGATGAGCCTACAGGAGTGCCAATCAACCGAGCCACCATGTTTGAGAATAAGGTGGGATTCCTGGATGTAGTGGCCGGTGAATCGCTGATCAAAGAGTAGATTTTGGAGAGATTCTTCATCGATCTAGTGGCCGGTGAATCACCGATCAAAGAGCGAGCAGCCGCCAGGTTTAATGATTTGGTGGGATCCCTGGATGTAGTGGTTGGTGAACCGCTTCTTATTCTTCCACGAAGATTCAGACAAAACCGAGCTTGGATGGAACTGAACAAGATTTGGCGAACGAATACAAAGGTAAAAGGCTTTATTATTGAGAAAGTAAAAGGAGGTTATTCAGTAGCCATCGCGAGTTTCATTACTTTTCTTCCATTCCGTCCTCTCATAAGAAGAAGGATATCGAATGATCGATTCACCATTGAGAGCATTAACCCCAAAAGGACGAATATTGTGGTGTTCTAACAGCGGCAAATCAAACAAGAACTTGATGAGCGAAATCTGCTGACGAAAAAAAAAGAGCACTTTTTTCAATTCCGAAGGCTAGTGTCTCCTGATAACACTCTATCACCTTAATCCATTCTTTTGTTGAGGGTCTGGCACTTATTTCGGCCCTCTATTTACATAGCGAAGAAAGGCAAAGGCTCTTGCTCGAATGCGTGACTGCGGGTCGCCTATCGCCCCCACTAAAAAAGAAAATGCATGTTAGGTTGAGCAATAATACTGCGACTAGGGAAACGCTGAATTGAATTGAAGGCATAGTCTCAATAAAAAGAATGGAACACCAACCAACGAGTGGCGGATTTGGATGGAGTCTCGCAGAAGAAGAGCCTTACTCGTTTAGGGGCGCTAGCGCGCTACAACTAGCAGCCCCTTTCTTATTATTAGTAAGATAGGTTTGGAACCCTTATTATTAGAGAAAGGGGAAAGGGGATTCCCTTTTCCAAGGAGAGAATCAGTCTTCATTTTCCATCAAAAGTGAAACGTCTTTTTCTTAAAGCTTAACTTGAAATTGGCTTTACCTGGTACACCGATTCTAGGTCAACTTAACTTGGTACTGATTCCGGGTAACCATAGAAAAGGAAAGGACGAAAGAGGAATGAAAAGCGTCCATTGTCTCATGGGGCAAGCTTACTTAGTGGAAAATATAAGAAAATGGTTGAAGTACTTATTGCCAATGTAACCTAAGCAATATTGTAGTTTCCCAGCCGGATCTAGGTATCGTTTCGCTTGTGCTTCTTTCAAGAGGGAAGTATTTCGCTCCACTTCCGCTTGAGTACCGTACCCATTCTTATTTTTTTTTTATGGTCAGATTAAGCATTTCCTAAATCTATCTGTGCTCCCCCTTATATATATAGTTAGGCTCAAATAAAAAGGTTAATCTTTATCGGCCTATTGTTAACCTCTAGTCCATCTCTGAACCTTCGAATCTCTTTGCCCCACTAAGCATCTTTTTAAGTCAAGCTTCCCTTCCACAAAGAAAGAAAGACCGCCTTCCCTTCCAGGATTGCTGCTCATAAAGGGGTACCCTGAATGGCCGATTCATTCCTGCTTATAAGCTTCAGACAGATGGAAATAAGGAGATTCTTTCTTCTTGGGATGACGAATGAAGGAAGCTTTTTAAGCCATTTGCGCATTAAGGGGAGCAGAGCCGATGGGATTTATCGAATGGTAATGAAGCTTGCCATTCTGTCTATTTGGCTGAAGCCAACTCTGGACGTTCAACGCGTTGTTTCCAATCATACTTTTCTTTTCCCCGACCCATTGCTAGGACGGGCCTCGTCTGATTTCGGTGGAAGAAATCAGACTACTGTATCCCCTAGCCCCCCCCTCTTCAATTAATCAAAAGAGATACTATGGTTTTGGATGGCTTTCATTATTAACATCCAATCCCATGCTAATAAGAAAAACGAGCGATTGCTAGTCAGCTTTCATTTTATTCAATATAATGGTAGGTACTGAGGCTCTGAAGGCTTTCCAACTTGCGGGAATAGCGCAGATGGATCAATCACGCGGTTCTGCAGCGTCCTCCAACTTGCTGTCCGCTCCCCTTCACTTTCTTTGTTGGACGGGAAGATGCGAATCGCGAAGGCCTTCCCACCACGCGAAGTTCAAACCTCGCCGGAGAGAGAGAATTAGTTAGAATCTATCCTAGCGTGCTCTAAACCTACAGTCAACTAGCTACCTGAGGCAAGTAGCTTGCTTCATTGCATTCATGAATTCTTTGTTTGATTCTTCGGGCTTCTTCCGATCCGCTTGACATCATTTCCCTCTACTCCAAGTATTCCGAAGTATGTTCCTCCTTTCGTGGTTCTTCAGGTGCATTATTCATCGAGCTCGAGGGCAATGCGCCTTCCCCATTGATCACCATGACTTGTCCTATTGCTTCGGGGATTTTTATAGAATACCCTCTTAGTTTTGAGTAGGGGAACCCATTCTGAAAGGTTCTTCTTCCTCTTCCGCTTTTCCCCATCTTGCTAATCATAATGAAGGGGCAGGCAATCGGTCAAAGGTATTCCCAAGTCGGAATTCCGGCAAACACCAAGAAGTATCCATTCTTAGCACAAAGAAACCGCTGGCTTTTAGAGAATCTTTCCTCTTCAATTATGCACGATTTAAGAGGGTTGTCCTCCTTTCTTGGGAGTTAAGCGATGAGTTGGGTAAGCTTCCTAAGGGTATGGCTTCACGGGGGCGACTAAGGACACACCCAACCAAACGGTAGGTAAAAAGGGTCTCCTTTGGTACAATCTCCTCCGCCAGGTCTATCCCGTACGGTTGTTTTCAACAAGTAGTGCAATCAAAAAGCATTCTATGAACGAATTCCTTCATAGCCTTCATAAATAGAGTAGAGTAGAAAGAAGACTCACTACTCAATTCGAAGGCGACACCCCTTGCTGCCTTTACGAAGATTTCCCTTCTTTGCTTCTTTTGTTTGAAATAGGACCGGACGGGGTAGAATCAGGTTGTAAAGAAAGAAACCGCCGGGCCAGAGCGGGGGATTGTCCTGTCCTCCTCACTGACCACAAAGAAGATGGCTCTGTCGCTAAGCAGGCCGGCAGAGAGGACACCAAAT